>CM033444.1:6766775-8117596 GCA_019425775.1 Rafetus swinhoei
GCGGGCACGGAGTTCGACTAAGGGGATTTAAAAAAGCGCGCTCGAAGATGAAATGAAGCCCGGGATATTTAAATCCCGGGCTTCGTTTGCAACTTCAAATGCCTACATTAGCCTCCCTAGTTCGAACTAGGGGGCTAGTGTAGACAAACCCTCAGACATTGGGCTACTATATATATATGACTAGCCAATTAGCCTGTCATAAGACGGGACTTTCAGGTCTCTCCTCCACGTCGGTCTTCTCTCCTGAGCCTCCGGTCTCTTGCTCTGTCTTTCTCTCTCTCTCCTCCTACTGCCTCCCCCCCCTCTCTCTCAGCTCTCCTCCGCCTCCTGACTCTCTCTCTGTCTCTCTCTTTCACTTCTCCTCCCCCTCCTGCCTCTTACTCGGGGGAGCGCGGAGCCCAAATGGCTGTTTGGGTTCCACACTCCCCGTTTTGCATGGGGGGTGCGGAGCTCAGACGGTCGCTTGCGCCACTTGCTCCCACGCGGCAGCCTGGCTGAGCGGCGCAGAAGTCAGCCGAGCGCCACAGCGGGAGGGGAAGGGGGGCGGGGCGGTGACGTTCACGGCAAGGGGGCGGGGCCTGCAGCCGCTGTCATGCCACACGTCACCGCCCGCCCCTTCCTCCTGCCGCGTGGCGCCGGCTGACTTCTGCGCTGCTCAGCCGGGCCGCTGGGAGCAAGCGGCGCAAGCGGACGTTTGGGCCCCACACTCCCCATGTAGCACGGGCCACCCAGAGGGAACAGCCAGCATTTCAGCAACAGCGCCCCCCAGAGGGAACAGCCAGCATTTCAGCAACAGCACCCCCTAGAAGGAACAGCCAGCATTTCAGCAACAGCACCCCCCAGAGGGAATAGCCAGCATTTCAGCAACAGCACCCCCTAGAAGGAACAGCCAGCATTTCAGCAACAGCGCCCCCCAGAGGGAACAGCCAGCATTTCAGCAACAGCGCCCCCCAGAGGGAACAGCCAGCATTTCAGGCAACAGCGCCCCCCAGAGGGAACAGCCAGCATTTCAGCGTTACAGACTCTCAGACACTGGGCTACTGTATATATGATTCCAAATAGGATAGTCAAGGCTCCCTGAAACAACCAGCTTCCTATGCCAGAGAAATTGAACAAGTTACTTAGCCATTTCCACAGGGAACTTGGCTCTTCATGGGGAAGGTATGCGATCTGTTCTGAGTGGCTAGTGCGATCTATTACATCATTGGTGTTGTCAGGTATATACACACAACATGCTTTGCCAATGAGCGCACAGGTCCCTCCTTTGGCTGCCAGCACTATGTCTAATGCCTGACAATTTTGGAGGGGCACCTGTTGGATTGCCCCTGTTTCTTTGGCCAGGGCCCTTAAACTTTCTCCAGTTTCATTTGCCATTATTTCAACTACTGCCAGCATTTCAGGAGCCTTTTTGCATGGTGTATTATTCCCCCAAATGGGACAAAGGAACTGCCAATAGCTTCTTCCCAGGTTAAGGGGTTTATATTATTTACATACCATTGGGCATCTGATAAGTCCCTTCTTTTTCACCTGAAATTACAGAGGCGATCTCGTGGGAAGGACTCTAGTACTTGAAATTGTGGGAAGAGTCAGGCGGGATAACAGATACCTGACCAGTTAGCTGGTAATACGGTATAAGCTTTGGTCCCGCAGACCCAGTGATACCCGGGAATGGTCGGTTGCACCCATTTGCCATATAGGTGCCTGCAAAGGAGGAGTAATCTCCCCCAAAGGGCACACGGTGAGTCTGCACGTACACCAGGGAGTGAACTGACCATCACCAATATGGGAAAAAGCCAGTAAGATGAGCTGTTGGAATGTGTTAATGAATTATTTCTTTGCTGATAACAATTTCTCTTTGAAGTTTGCTTTCATGGAATGTCCCGGCATCAGACTTGTTTGGTTAAGGGTATAAAATACTAGGATTGATTGTGTTGAGCAGCCTTACCGGGCTGGCTTTGCTGGAGTCAGGTTTGGCTCACTTTGCCTTATTGATCAATAAAGCTGTTTGTGAGTCGCCAAACCAGAGAGGAGCATTTTGCTTCAACAGCATGACGTTGAAAGATTGTACTGTTCTCATGAGGGTTACCGAAGTGGGAACATGAGATTGATTTCTCCGTTTGATCCCAAGTTGAGAAGAAGGTCACATCCCCATACCCGGCCCGCCACTCTTTAGTTTCGTTTGAATAATCCCATACACCATTGACTACAATATGTTGAGGACAGCTGCTCCTCCCCAGATTCAGCCCCCTCCCATTATACACCCAACACCAGTGACCTTTTCCTTCCACCACACTTATCCACTTAGATACATTTATTCCCACCGCTTCCCACGTGTCATTACTGGTCCATGTTTTATTAAGCAGACGAGGTCCTCCAGTGAGGTCTGGGGAGTTGAGTGGGATTGCCAGGACAGGAACGCCAGTGTGAGAGTGGGCTGGGAGGTGGCTGCAGACCCAGCAATTCAAGATATTGAGAGTCTGCGCGATCCACACTTGCTGTTGGATAGAATTGTCATTGTGGATTCCCCAGACCTCAAGACACCAGCAACGGAGGAACAGGAGCCACCAGAGGCACATGTTGGAGGCGAGGCCCTTCTGGTTCTGACAACCTCAACGGAGGGAACCGCAGTCGCAGTTCTACGTCCACCAGGCAGCAGGCGCTTGGCTCGCGACTGCTTCTTCACGGGTCTTGCTTTAGGTCGTCGTCGGCTTCTCGCAACCCTTACGAGAGCGTAGATTGTAAGGTATTGCCAGGGCCAGCTCTAGGTTTTTTGCCACCCCAATTAAACATTTTCTGGCCGCCCTCCCGCCCGCCTTAGCCCGCTGCTGCAGGACAGGCCCTGAGAACCCAGCCCCCTTCTCTCCCCACCTAATCCACCCTGCGCCCTCTCCCCCAGCCAGACCCAACCCCTCAGTGACCGGACCCAGCCCCCTTCTCTCCCCACCTAATCCACCTGCGCACCTCCCAGCCAAACCCAACCCCTCAGTGACCGGACCCAGCCCCCTTCTCTCCCCACCTAATCCACCCTGCGCCCTCTCCCCCAGCCAAACCCGAACCCTCAGTGACCGGACCCAGCTCCCTTCTCTCCCACCTAATCCACCCTGCGCCCTCTCCCCCCCCCCGCCAAACCCGAGCCCCCCGCCACCGGACCCAGTCCGCCAGTGCCGAAGGGCCGGCGTAGCGCAGCTGCCCGTCCCGGGCAAACACCTGGGAGCAGGAGGAGACGGGGCGCGGGCTGCGGCAGGGTCCGAGCTCCGCTCGGCGCAGGGGGAGGGTCTCCCGAGCTCTCCCGGCGCTGGTGAGACAAGGGGGGGGGGGGGGTGAAATCAACAACCCCACGAGCGGCGCGGGGGAGGTCCGAGCGGGGCGGGCGGCTCGGCCCCTGGAGCGCAGCTGCCCGCCCCTGGCGCAGCAGGACGCGGCGGAGCCTGGCTGGGCGGGCACCCGGATTCACCCGCTCCTGGTTTGTTCCGAAAGCTACGAGGGGAGGGCAGCGGGGAGGCGGAGCCCCCGAGCAAACCTGCCCCGTGCGGGTTTGTCGCGCTGTGGACACGGGGCTCCCCGCCCGGGACAGCCAGCGGCGCACGGCGGGACGCGCCCCCCCCAGCCCCGGAGCCCCGTCCAGTGGGGCCCGCAGAGCCTGTGGACGCTGGGAAGCGCGCCGAGGGGCGAGGCAGCAGCTCCCCCCACGCCCCTCCGCTGGGGGTCGGGCGGGGAACGCGGAGCCGGGGCGCGCCCGCTGCTGGGACCGTGGGTGGCAGCGGCCCACAAGCAGCTGCGGGCGGGTTTCGTTGTTGCCAGCTGGGGGCGGTCAAGGGGAGGCAGCTCCCGGGCATAGCCCGTGGGGGGGGCTCCGCCTCCCCACTGCCCTCCCCTCGTAGCTTTCGTCCACCGCGTCCCGCTGCGCCAGGGCCGGGCAGCTGCGCTCCATGGGCCGAGCCGCCCGCCGCCAGCCCCGCTCGGACGGCCCCGCGCCGCTCCCTCCCCGCTTCCCTCCGGCCTCTTGTCTCACCAGCGCCGGGAGAGCTCGGGAGACCTTGCCCCACCCCGCGCCCCGCCTCCTCCTGCTCCCGGGGTTTGCCCGGGGCGGGCAGCTGCGCCACGCCGGCCCCCCAGCACCCCCAGAGCCGCTGGCCGCAGAGTCCCTGGCGGAGGCTGCAGGCGAGCCCCGGCCTGGCGGCTCCGCTCTCTCCTCGTGCAGGGGAGGGGACCCCGCGCCCCCCTTCACACCGGGAACGGTGCGCACCGCTGCAGGGCAAGGGGAGTCGCGGGTCCCGGGCCACCTTCACCCTCCCCGGGCGCTCCCACGTCTCCGCGCCTGCCGCGGGGAGGGGACACGAGGGTTCGGCGGGGAGGGGAGAGAAGGTGGAAACTGGGGTCGGGGGGTGGAGGGGAGACAGGCCGCAGGCTGGTTTGGCCGGAGGGGCGGTGGGAGTCCAAGAGCCGCCAGGGGAAAGGGCCGCTTTCCTCCTCAGGGCCTGTCCTGCAGGAGCGGGCGGGGGGGAGCAGCCCCAAATTTTTTTGCTTGGGGCGGGAAAAAACCTAGAGCCGGCCCTGGGCTGGTCCTGGTCTGGGGCTGCCGGATCTGTTAGCTCCGGGGGGTCGCCCCTTGTTGGCCAGTGTCCCCTCCTGTCGCTGTCTCGTGTCCCGGGGTGGGGTCGGGGTGCTGAAGCTGGGGCACTGTGGAGGGCTGGACGTGCTGGCCCAGGGCCGGGGAATGTCATAGGCTCCTTCCCCTCTCTGGCACATAAATGCAGAAGTGGGGGAACCCCAGAAGGCCCCCAAACCTTCTCTCCCCAGGCTGTGGGATGAAATTTCCCCCCAAATCTGAACCACCTAGATTAGGGGGATAAAATCCGCCGCCACCCCCCAAGTGATAAGAGAAAAGCAAGGAGAGAGCACTCGGGAAATCTCCCCCTAAGGAAAAAACCAGGACACAAGAATTACCCAAGGCCGGGTTAATACACAGGGAAGGGAGAGAACGCTAATGACTGTGTCGGCGCGGCGGGGTTCCCGGCCCTGCCCCCCGTAGCAGCCAGAACAGACTCTGCCGGCCAGGTGAATCCAGAAGGTTTATTGCTTCTCAGAGACACAGCACAGCACGGATGCGATGTGGCTACCGCAGCCAGGGCCAGGCTGCCCCAGACCCCTCGGGGTGGGGGGGTCCATCGCCCCTGGACCCTCGCCCTCCGCTTAGGTTGCTCCCTTCATGTTTCCCAGCCAGCAACTGCCCCTTCCCCCCAAACCGCCCTTCCCTTGTTCCCTCCCTGCCCTCGAGCGGTGGGGCAGGTTGGGTCTTGGCCTAGGTGAGCTGAGGCAGCCCCCCGGCTGGGCCGTGCTACAGACACCGGCCAGTAGGGGTCGCCCCCAGCCCACACAGCCCCCAGCGGATGCCCCGAGGGTGCGGCCTGCCCGGTACCCACAGTCACCCCCGCACTGTTGCTGTTGCAGGCAGAATGACCGGATAGAACAGTCACACCGTGACGGGCTCATGGGGGACCCGCCGTGGGGCAGAGGCTGAGTGACAAAGGGGGGGGGCTGCTCTTTGGCGCTAAGCAGGCTGCAGCGAGGGGACAGTCCAGAGCCCAGGAGCAGATTCAGTCGGGACCCTCCACGGGCGCCGGGCCGACGGCTCCGTCACATCAGGAACTAGGCAGGGAGAGGGAGGGTCAGGCGGGCAGGGCCGCTCACGCTTTATGGCTCACGGGTGCTCCGGGGAGGGGGGGCTCTGACCTGGACCCAGCAAGCCAGTCACCCACCCCCGTGCTGCAGCCACCCTGCTCTTGGTGCTGGCGCCACCTCTGTGTCCCCCCCCCCGCCACCCCAGCCAGACACGCCCCCCCCCACCATCCCAGAGCCACCCCTGCCTGGGACCCACCTTTGTGGGCGATCAGGGGTTGGCTCCCCAGCCGGCAGGTCAGAGGGGCAGGGCCTGGGGGGACTCTGGAAAGGGCCCCCAGGGCCCTCCCTGAACCACCCCCCCCGCCATCCCCCCTCACTTTCCCTGGGTGCTGGGGTTGCACTCTGGTTGCTCCCTGGAGGGTGAAGGAGAAGGGGGGGTTAGTGTCTCCAGCCCTGACCCCCCCGGTCCCTCGTGCCAGCATCCCCCTGCCCCAGGGCGGGTGTGAGGCTGCCCCAGACGAGTGGCTGCATTTAGCCCTGAAGTGTGGGGTGACGCAAGGAGCTGGCAGAAGTCGGGGGGTTACACATGGGGCTGGTACCTGCTCCCTGGGCTAAGACCCTGCACCGCCCCCGGCCTGGGCACACGGGGGTGGGGCTTTCAGAAGCACCTTGGGGACTCAGGAGCCCAAACCCCAGTAAATGAGTGGGGCTGAGGCTCCTGCCTCCCCCTGCCCCTCGGTGTAGGACACATCCCACCAGCCACCAGCCGCAAGGCCAGGAGCTGGGCTAGACACAAGCCAGACACCCCCAGAGTCACAGCTGGCCAGATGCAGCCGAGGGGTGGGGCAGGGCGGGGCGGAGGGCAGACGGCTGAGCCCCAGGGGGCACAGCGAGCGGCACAGGGACGGGGGAAGGACTCAGCACTCACCTGCAGCTTGTCTGCAGCGGCATCTTTACTTCCCTGCGGAGGGAGACAAGGCAGAGCCGTGAGCGCGGCGGCTCCCGGGGCAGGACCTGGCTCCAGTCCGCGCCCACGGCCCATCCCGGGGGGAGGGGACAGCTCAGGGCCCTGGAAGCTGCGCGGCCGCACGGCTGTTTAGTGAGCCCCGCCCAGAGGCTCAGAGCGCCCACACGGGCAGGGAGCTCAGCTGGCCGGCTGGGGGAGTGGGGAGCGGGGGTGGGGGCGAGGGGCGGCTGAGCAGCTCCAGACCAAGAGCTGTGAGAACAGGGAGGGAGGGGAGGAGGGAATATGTTCGGGGGCAGCTGCAGGGGAGTTTGGGGAGTCCCGCCCCGCAGTGCAAACTCGGAGCCGTGCTCAGCACCATCCCAAGGGCGCAGGGACCCGGGGGCAGGTCCAGGTGCCACGGGACAGACAGCAAAGCCCGTCCAGCCATCCTGCCTGGGGGGTCCTGTCCGCGGGGCTGGGCCCGGCTCCCCGCTCTGAGCCCTGCGACTGGGCACGGCGGGGGGGAGACAGAGCCTGAAGCCGGGGCCGAGGGGAGGCCTGAACCCCAGTGAGCAGGGATTGCGCCGGGAGCAGCAAGTCAGCGCCTGGGACGGGAACTCGGCCCTCGCCCGGCTGAACCGCGTGGACGTGCAAACGCCTCCCGCTAAGAAGGGCCCCGTGAGGGAGAGGAAATGCTGGGGAGTCTGCCCTGGGTCTACAACTTCTCCCCGGGGGGCCCTGGGCTGGTGCTGGGGGGTTGCTGGGGCTCAGGCCCTGGCCCGACGGCAGAGCTCAGTGGGAAAGGACGCGCCAGGGCCCTGCCCCTCCTGAACCTGCAGACGCTTTGTTGCGGAAAAGGCGTTTCCTGTGTACATGGGGCAAAAGTTTGGGAAAACCTGCTCTCTTGGAGGGGTGAAACCAGGCACAGCAGCTCCCCTCCCCCAGCCTCTCTGAGCCCCCCACAACCCCCCCTCTCCATGGGCACCACGCCCTCGGTCCGGTCCCACATTCACACCACCACCCCCACCCCCCCACCGGGAGTCCCTTCGACCCTCTGCTAGCTCTGCATGCAGCCCCCCTAACAGCTGGTGCCCTACTCAGACCCACTGTAGAAGGCCCCGCACTCACCCCCGCTCTGGCTGAGCTTACACCCACAGTTTGGGTCACCGTCCACTTTGCGCTTGTCCTGGAAGATTTTGCAGATCCCTGTGTGGAGAATGCAGGGGGGGATCAGGAGGGTGAAAGCACAATTGGAATTGCAGCCGGCAAGGGGTGTGGAGGGGAACAAGAAAGGTTTCTCCAGGCACGTTAGCAAGAAGAGGGGGATCAGAGAGGGGGCGGGGCCCTTACTGGATGAGGGAGGTAACCTAGTGACAGATGATGTGGGGAAAGCTGAAGGACTCAATGCTTTCTTTGCCTCTGTCTTCACAGACAAGGTCACCCCCAGACTAATGCGCTGGGCAAGGCAGTATGGGAAGGAGGGGACAGCCCTTGGTGGGGAAAGAACAGGTTAGGAACTATGTAGAAAAACTAAGCACACACAAATCCATGGGCCCGGATTTAATGCACCCGAGGGTACTGGGGGAGTTGGCAAATGTCATTGAGGAGCCTTTGGCCATTATCTTTGAAAAGTCGTGGAGACCGGGAGAGATCCCGGCTGATTGGAAAAAGGCAAATGTGGTGCCCGTCTTAAAAAAAGGGCAGAAGGATGATCCAGGGAACTACAGACCGGTCAACCTCACAGTCCTGGAAAAATCACGGAGGGGATCCTCAAGGAATCCAGCCTGAGGCACTTGGAAGAGGGGAAAGTGATCAGGAATAGTCAGCATGGATTCACAAAGGGCAAGTCCTGCCTGACCAATCTGATTAGCTTCTATGCTGAGGTAACTGGCTCTGTGGACGTGGGACAGTCAGTGGATGTGATGGACCTCGACTTTAGCAAGGCTTTTGATACCGTCTCCCACAATATTCTTGCCAGCAAGTGAAGAGAATGTGGATGGATAAATGGACAGTAAGATGGATAGAAAGCTGGCTAGAAGGCCGGGCCCAGCGGGTCGTGATCAACGGCTCGATGTCAGGTTGGCGGTCGGTTTCTAGCGCAGTGCTCCAAGGTTCGATTCTAGGACTGGTTTTGTTCAATATCTTCATTAACGACCTGGAGGAGGGGATGGGCGGCACCCTCAGCACGTTTGCGGCTGACACTAAGCTAGGGGAGAGGTAGATACACTGGAGGGCAGGGAAGGGTCCAGAATGACCCGAACAGATTAGAGGTTTGGGCCAAAAGAAATCTGATGAGGTTGAACAAGGACAAGTGTAGAGTCCTGCCCTGGGGTGGAAGAATCCCCAGCATTGGTACAGCAGCGTGGAGGGGCCGGGGAAGAGGCGCCAGGCAGCCGCCGCGGGCCCTGTTTTGCCTGAGCTGCCATCGCCCCGCCCACACGCTCTTCTCCATCGGTGGGGGGGCACAGAGGGAGCGGTCCAGCCCCAAAGGGCCGTATCCCTGGTCCAGCTGCGCCCCGCGGCCCTGCCCTCACCTGTGCTCTCCAGAGCATCCAGGAAGAGCTCCAAGTCTTCAGAGGACCAGCCGATCCCCCCCGCTCTGTGCTGCTCGAACAAGCGCTGGGCCTCGGCCTTGCGATTCGCTGAAGGGAGACGGGGGGGGTCAGAGCCACCAGCACCAAGACCCCGCGTCCCTTCGCCCCCCTCCCACGCTGCCCCCGACCCACCGGTGTCACCCCCTGCACCGCCCGGGCCACGGGCCTGGTCCCAGGACAGGACCCCCGTGCCTGGAGGGAACCCGGCCGAGCCTGGAATCCCGAGACCAGCTGCTCCGTGCACACGGACCCCACCCCCTGCTCCAACCGGGCCCCGCCCCCTGCTTCCACCGGGCCCCACCCCCTAGCAGCCATTGAACTCTGAGAGGGGGAGAAAGTTGGAGGGCAGGGCTGGACCTCCCCTCCCGCCCCAGCCCCTGGCTCCCCACGCCCCTCCCCCCAGCGCTGCCCTCGCCAGGCACAGGAGCTCGTCACGGCCACTAATGCCCAAGCAATTAACATCCAGAAAGGGCCCCGTGAGGCAGAGGGAACACTGGGGTGTCTCCCCGGGGCCAGGTGGGCCTGGACCCAGGTGCGAGGGCCCAGGGGACATGTCCCAGGCGGGAGGAGAAGGACCAGGCAGGTCTGCGGAGGGGGGCGTGATAGTCTCTGGAGGGCCGGGGCCGGGCCTCAAAGGCCGTTTCCCTGTCACCCCGCCCGGGCCTGCTCTCACCCCCGCTCTGGCCGACCCGCTCCCACAGCTCCTCCAGGGTGAGCTCACTGCTCAGGGACTTCAGGATGGAGGTGGCAGCCTTCAGGGTGGCCTCGTCCGGCAGCGTGAAGATGAACTGGACGTCGGGTCCTGCCCCGCGCTGCTCCGCCGCTCCCGTCGGCAGAGCGCCCGGTACAGAAAGGCCAGATTGAGTCGAGAGAGGGGGGGTCAGAGTCACCGGCTCCGGGACCCCACGTCCTTACCCCCTGCACCCTGCGTCCCCCCCGCGCTGCCCCCGACTCACCGGCTTAGCCCACCTGCCACGCCAGGGCCGTGTGGTGCCAGCACCAGATGCTCACAGCTGGCAGCCGGCAGGGCCATGAATGCTGCCCCCACCCTCCAAGCCAGAGGAAGAAGGCAGGAGTCCCTCTCCCAGGCCCCCTGCTCTAACCACTGGCCCCCACTCCCCTCCCAGATCCAGAGAGACCCCAGGCATCCCGCTCCCGCCTGGCACACAGCTGTGCCCTGACCCCAGTGTTTTGCTTCCCCAGCCCCAGGGCTGTTGGTGCCATTTCTGGAAACTATTTGGGCTGGTCTCCCCCCGGGGAGGAGCCGGCCCCGCCAGCGAGGGGAGGGGGCCAGGCACTGGCGGGTTCAGCGGGGTGGGCGCGGGGGGTCCCTGCCACTGGCACAATGGGCCCACGTGCCAGAGCTGGCCCAGGGCACCGCTTTGGAGAGAGTCTGGCAGCGCGGCGGGGGGACGCCCCCGGCCCCGCCCCACAGCCCCCACCCAGCTAGAACCGGAAGGGACTGAGCGGCACCGAGCTCAGAGCCTGGGAATGGGCGGGGGCAGAAGTGGGGGCCTTACAGCCCTGGGGGTTGGGGGCTGCTAAGAAGGGCCCCCTGGCCAGATGGGCCTGGATCCAGGAGGGGGGGTGGCTCAGGGGACACGTCCCAGGCCGGAGGAGAAGGACCAGGCAGGGCTGGGGCCTGGTGAGCACAGACCCCTCCACCCCCTCCCCCGGCACCGCTTTCCCCCCCGCTCTGGCAGAGCTGCTCACAGGTCTCCCTCACGGCGCTCTCCGGGTTCTGGACCTCTCGATCCGCAGGCAGCCGGTACAGAGACCCCGGCTTGAGCGTCACTGGAGAGAGACGGGGTGGGAGGGAAGGGTTCAGAGTCACCGGTTCCAGGACCCCTCGCCCCTCCCCGCGCTTCTCCCCACTCACCGGTGTAGCCCCCCTGCAGCGCCAGGGCCATGTGGCTGCCAGCACCAGATGCTCACCGGATCCTCCCCCACCTCCACCCCTGGCTCCCCACCCCCCTTCCCCCAGCGCTGCCCTGGCCAGGCACAGGGGTGGCAGCCTGGCAAAGCCGTTAACACCCAAGCAATTAACGCTCTGCCCAGCTTGCCCCCCAACCCCGACCGGTGTATTTACTGGGTGTCAGGGGCCCCACGGTCCTTTCTGGGCCCTGCCACCCGCATGCTGGACTCCTGCCCCCCGTGTGGTCACTGCGCCCCTCACTTACAGCCAGGGAACAACCCCAGGAGTCCTGGCTCCCAGCCCCCCTGCTCTAACCACTGGCCCCCACTCCCCTCCCAGACCCAGGAGAGACCCCAGGTGTCCCGCTCCCACCCGGCACACAGCCCTGCCCTCACCCCAGTGTTTTGCTCCCCAAGGCCCAGGGCTGTTGGCGCCATTTCTGGGAACTATTTGGGCTGGTCCCCTGGGGCAGCTCAGGCCGGGGGATGCGGGTCCCAGGCTCCGTCTGCCCTGCAGACTGTCTCCGGGGGGGCTGGGCCATGTCCAGGGAACACAGCTGCCCCCGACATGCCGGGGGAGGGGCAGGGCCAGGCGCCCACTGAGCGAGGGGTGTCCCAGCCTGGGGAGCAGCTGGCCCCACCAGCAAGGGGAGGGGGCCAGGCACGGGCGGGTTCAGCAGGGTGGGGGCCCCTCACCCTGGCACGAGGGCCCCACGCCCCAGAGCTGGTCCAGGTCACCGCCGGGGGGAGAATCTGGCAGTGCGGGGGGGAGGACGCCCCTGCCCCATGGTCCCCACCTGGCTAGAACCGGGAGGGACCGAGTGGCTCCGAGCCCAGGGCCTGGGAGCGGGTGGGGCTGGGGGGGGGGCCTTACAGCCCTGTTAGAGGCGAGGTTGTGGGTGGGTGGGGGGCTGCCGAGGGCCCCATGATGCAGAGGGAACACTGGGGCATCTCCCCTGGGCCAGATGGGCCTGGATCCAGGCGGGCGGAGGGGGCCCAGGGGACACGTCCCAGGCCAGAGGAGGACCAGGCAGGGCTGCGGCTGGGCATCCCGGGGAGCACAGACCCCCCTTCCCGCAGGACCTGCCCTCACCCGACTCTTGGCTGGCGGACTGGGACTGCAGGACCCAGGTCTCCTCTGTGCTGCTCCAAGAGGCGAGTTGTTCCGGGGCGGCCGCCAGCTCCAGGTGGGACGAGCCCAGGTACACTGCGGAGAGATGGGGAGTCAGCGCCGCCAGAGACCCCCCCAGCACGTTCCCCGTCCCCGGCTACTCACAGGTGGCGTTTGGTGCCATCAGGGACACGATGGTGTTGCCGCTGTTGTTGCTGCCAATGATGCTGCCCGCGATGATGCCGCCGCCAGTGTTGCTGACGCCTGCAGGGAAGGGACAAGCAGTTGGAATCACACGGGACCCCCTCGGCATCCAGTGGCCGGGAAGCTCCCCCCCCGCCCGCTCTAACCACTAGCCCCCACTCCTCCCAGAGCCAGGGAGAGAGCCCAGGAGTCTGGGCTCCCAGCCTGCCCTGCTCCCTCCCTCAGAACCCCCTTATAGCCCCTCCTGCTGCCACCCCCCCAAGTCCTCCTACTTTGCCCCATCACTGCACACAGATGCTCTCGTCCGAGCTGCACCCTAAGATGAGCAGCGGTGCCGTTTATAGCAGCCCTGCCTGACCCATGGGGCGGGCGCTGGGTGGGGCAATCGCCCTCACAGGCTGGGGCAGCCCCCACAACGACTTCCTCAGGGCAGTGCCCCTCTGCTCCCCCCCCCTCGGGAGAGCTCACCGGCCCCATGGACCTGCCGCCCCTCTCTGCTGAGCATGGAGCCAGGCACACAGGGTTGGAGAGGGAAGGGGAGGCTGAGGAAAGCGGGGAGGCAGGTAGCGCAGGGAGAAAGGAGGAAATGTACGAGAGGCACAAGAGGCTCCAGTTCCTCCTGAGTCTGCACAATGCAGCAATGGGTGTGTGTGTGTGTGTGTGTGTGTGTGTGTGTGAGAGAGAGAGAGAGAGAGAGAGATCCTGTGACTCACACCTGCTCTCTCTTGCCCTCCAGGCCCCCTTGCAGGGGTTACCACTCGGGCTGGGTAGAAAGTCTTAGAAAGACTTTGTCCATGAAACCGGTATGTGCTAAGCAGTGACTCAGGGAACAGGTGTGGGGAGAGCGAGCCGGCCTTCCCCCTTCCCTAATAACCAGGCCTGACTGCCCATCAGCTCCGCACAGGACTCTACAGCTGCTCCCACCCCTCATGAGGTAGATCGGAAGGGTTATCCGCATTCTACCAATGGGGGAAATCTGAGGCAGGGTACAATTGAATGACTTGCCCTCGGTCCTATTAGCTTCCCTTGTTTGTCTTGGTTTTGAGGGGCCATGGAAGGACAGTTTAATGGTCACCCCAACCCATCATGTTTTCCCGGCTCTGCAGGCCTCCTTCCAAGTCCAGCCCTGCTGGGGTCCCCCTGCTGCTCCCCAACTCCTCAGACCTTCTCTCCTTCTTCCGCGCAGGGGACCCTGGGGCCGGCAGAGCGACAGTGGTGTGCTCGGAGGTCCCGAGGCGTGGTACCCGCTCCAGTGTCCAGCAGCAGGTGGCCCCAGGCATTGCAGATGCAGGACCGTGGGGATGAAAGGCACCCCCTGGTCTGGGGGCCACAAGCAGGTGGCAATGGCCGAGGCAGTGGGGGTTCTGCCTCCTCGCCCCACAGCACTTCCTGTGACGCGCTGTCCTGCACAGTCTGCCCTCGCGAGGAGGCAAGGCGAGTGCTTCTCCAGGGAAGTGCACCTCCGCCGTGTGTCCGTGGTGTGCCTGACACTGGCGAGGTACAGGCCGAGGTGAGCAGACCGGTTGCTTATGATGGTGGAGCCAAGATGCTCTCCACTGCAGAGTCCAGAATGGGGATGTCATGATCAGGAGGGCTGAGCAGCACCCGGTGAGGAAGGTGTAAGCAGGGAAAAGTGTAACTAGTCCGTCAGCATTTGTTGTTTTCCTTGTTTGGGAACTTGGAGCTAATGTCTGAGAGAGGCACAAGAGGCCCAGTTCTCCTGAGTCTGCACAATGCAGCAATGGGGTGTGTGTGTGTGTGTGTGTGTGTGTGTGTGTGTGTGTGTGTGTGTGTGTGTGTGTGTGTGTCGTGTGTGTGTGTGTGTGTGTGAGAGAGAGAGAGAGAGAGAGAGAGAGAGAGAGAGAGAGAGAGAGATCCTGTGACTCACGCCTGCTCTCTCTTGCCCTCCAGGCCCAGGGTTGGTTTCAAGTGTGTGCCCCGATTGTGGGTTCAAGGCACTTGATGGTGGCAGCAGGTCCCCCAACATCTGGGTATTGGGATTTGAGGGGAAGCCTGCAGAGGCAGGGTTTGGGGTGCTCCCGTGGGCCCCCAACTTCTGCATTTGTCGTGCCGAAGTGGGGCTCAGTCCTGACAGGGGCTCCTGGAGGTGGGGCAGGTCTGGGGCTGCCGGATCTGTTAGCTCCTGGGGGGGGGGTCTCCCCCTTCTTGGCCAGTGTCCCCTCCTGTTGGTGTCTCATGTCCGGGGTGGGGTCAGGGGTGCTAAACCTGGAGCACTGTGGAGGGCTGGTCGTGCTTGCCCAGGGCCGGGGGGTGGGGATGACTCAGAAGGGCCACGCTCCAGGGGTTGGGAGAGCAGGAGGCAACAGTGAAAAGCCGCCGGAACTCGGGCAGGTCCCCGTTTCCCTCTGCAGAGACGTTTCACCCCCTGTGTGGTCGTTTTTGGTGGGAATGTTCATGGTCACGTTGTGTCGGGTCCTTGTAGCACGGCAGACCCCAGAGACCCCAGCGACTTTGCCGGACGTTTCTTGGCATCGAAACCTTGGATCCTGGAGACTTTGTGCCCCTTTTGCTTCTTTGACTGGCCTGTGGGCGAGGGGTGAATGGAGACGGGGGGACCGGCCAGCATCTTCAGGTCCTTACAAGGGTTGGGGAGGACTGGAAGCTGGATCCGAGCACAAAAGAAGACACGTGGGGGCCTTGGGAGTTGGCAGCAAGGGCCTGCGTGTGTGGCCCCTCTTTGGAGGGGAAAGGGACAGCGCTGAGACACCCCCAGACACAGGCGCCCCAGGGTCTCACTGCCAGTGCACACAGTGACTCTCACAGATGGTGCCGCTGACGGGTGCAGAGCAGCAGGAGAGGGGAGGCGCTATCAATCCAAGGCAGCTTGCTGGGGGTAGGGGCAGGTTTTCATCTTGTCCCCAAGGGAGACCCCCCCACCTGCCTCACCTGGCCAGTGCAGTGAGGGGGAGCGACTGTGGGTAACAGAGATGGGGGCGGTGAGCGCACACGCGCTGTATCACCTGCACACGAGAAGTGTTACTGCTCTGTGCGCCCCAGAAAAGTGGCGTTTGCCCTTCCCCCCGAGAAGGCCCCCGGCAGGACTGTCCAGCACAGCCCAGTGACCGGTCGGGGGCTGCGTTTGGCACAAGGCAAATCTGAGTTCGGCAGAGTCACACCCAGACCCAGAAACGGCTCCCCCAAGCCAAGGGGTGGGGGCCGGGCCAGGCTGGTAGCTCTGGGGCTGCAGGCAGGGTCAGGGAGCTCCAGGCACCGTCTGTGCAGGCCCCACCCCAGGGCCATCCGGCACCTGCAGCCCTTGTGCACCTAGAGCAGCTCACATTTTGCAGGCAAGGTTTTATCTTGGGAAAGAGCCGTTATTTCTTCAAACACAATTGCATTAGAGGGGTCATCCGCTTTGCATGAGGTTTGTTATCTCTTTTCATGTTGCTGCATAAGGAGAGGCCGAATGTTTAAAAAAAATGGACCACTCATTGAACTGCTGTTTTTCACCATGGTACAAAAAAGTGCTTGAGTTCCCCAATAATATCTGGGGTCAATTTTTTTAATGGACTTTCAAATGTTTCATGAAGACAGAAATTGGGATCCAGTTTTAGGTTTCTCTGAAACACACGTGTCTATGCGCAGCCTTTTGTTTTGCTAATTTTATTTTTTAACACACTCTTACTTAGTCCTAGGACTTAGAGAACTCTCATGCATACCTCCGAACGGCCAAGGTTTTCAAAAGTACTGGGGTTTTGTATGCTCAGCGAGAGACGACCATAACAGCCTGATTTCAGGAGCAGGGATACAAGGTGCCTCAAACTGGTGGGGGCCAGAGAGCTGAGGCCCCTCAAATCATTAGACATTTTTAAAAAAACAGCCAACGTGCTTCAAAAAGGAGGGAAGCACTATTAGAGATGTCTTGTTAATGGGAAAACTGAGGCCTGGTTTACACTTACAAATTGGATCAAGCTAGCCCATATGGTTAGGTCAACCTAGGTTCCTCGGTAGTTGCGGCTAAATCAATGAAAGAATTCTGCGATCCACTTTTGAAGTGGCAGATTAAAAACCACCGTTAAAAATGTTTAAAATGTAAAAATGCAAAAATGTTAAAATGTTAAAAATCATAAAAATGTTAACAATCAAGTAGCAGGACTGGTCCTTTTGTTCTGTGCCTGTAGTTTTCACGCACATTGGCAGGCTGAGTTAACGACTAAGGCAGCGGTTCTCAACTCGTTTCAGTCCACGGACCACCAGGCCAATCAAAATTTTCGTGGACCACCTCCTTTTTGAGACGTGCTAAAAAAGAGCAGACAACGAACATTTTGGTTTGAAATTTATTTCTTACTAACAGATGTTTGGCTCCTGCCCACGCCGTGTGACTTTGGACAATGTTCCTGTGGACCACCGAAAAAGTCACCATGGACCACCAGTTGAGAACCACAGGACTAAGGGAAAAGCTAGCACTGACCTCAGCTTGCTACTGCCTTTGAAAACCACAAATTGCCTCGTCTTCATTAGGGTCTTACCTCTTGTTAGCCAACTCATGCTAAGAGCGCATCTTTCTTCTCGGAGAAGACAAAGGCTCAGGATCTGGGAACGCTTTAGCAGAATTCTTTTCAATAGGTTATTTAAGCACATGGCTAACTTTAAGCACCTGAGTAGCATCACTGAATCAGGCTTCATTCGCGGCTTCAATTTAAACCTGCTTAAAAGTGCACAAGTACATTTGCTGAATCAGGGCTGGAATATCAAATGAGTTGTACATAATATCTGCCCAACCCTGCTTGTCTTACGTAGGGGAGTAATTGCATTCATTTGACTGGGCCTGCTCATCCAAATATGGTGAACAGGATCTCACACAATTTTAGCAACTTGTCAGTATCTGCAAACAATGTAATTAACGTAATTAGTGACTCTGCCTTTGCTTCCGCTGTTGATGTGGCATGGGCACAAGCAATCCGTCTTCTGGGGTTTGGAAATAGTTTATCGGGATTTATTCATTCTGCTTCTAAACAAACACATTGCCTCCAAATCCTATCAAATTCTGATGAAATTGCTATACTGGAATTAACAGGTGCAGGCTATGTGATTATTGCCTGTTCTAAGCCACAGCATTAGGTATGATTTGCTAGTGAAAATTTTAATAGACAAAAATCATTCTACTAATATTTAGGGGGAGGGAAAATCCCAACATTGGTTCCTGCAGAGTTGGGAGAGGAAAGCGCCAACATGCAGGCTGCAGACCTTTGACCAATGGCTTCACTGTCTTCCTGGAGACTGATTAAGCGGTGACTTATTTTCCTGCACGCAAAATGAGGATGCCAGAAAGAAGGAGCAGGTGATGGTCCCATTAAAGCAGCTCCTGCAACACACAAAAACAGCCTCCCCCCCATAAATAAATAAAAGCAGCAGCTGTAAGAGGATTTGGAACAGCAGGATAAAGAAGTTCTGAAATCTGTAGAGTAGAAAGCAGTGGCTTTATTTACTGACTGCTGATTGTACGTCCTGTTGTGACCGCTGTGCCATGTTTCATAACAGCTTGGGGACTGCAACGTTTTGTGCAATAATCTTCTCTTTTCTAAACTAAAGAAGCCCAATTCTTTCAGCCTCCTCTCCTAGCTCATGTTCTCTAGACCTTTCATCATTCTTGTTGCTCTTCTCTGGACCCTCTCCAACTTCTCCACATCTTTCTTGAAATGCGGTGCCCAGAACTGGACCCAAGACTCCAACTGAGGCCTAACCAGCGCAGAGTAGAGCGGAAGAATGACTTCTCGTGTCGTGCTCAAAACACTCCTGTTAATGCAGCCCAGAATCATGTTTGCTTTGTTATAACTTTCCAGCGGGATTGTGAACCATTAATAACGACTCTCTGAGTACAGTTATCCAGCCAGTTATGCACCCACCTTATAGTAGCCACCTCTAAGCTGTATTTGCCTAGGTTATTGATAAGAATATCATGTGAGACCGTATCAAACACCTTACTAAAGTCTAGGTATACCACATCTACCACTTCTCCCCCATCCACAAGACTCATGATATATATTTCCTTTTTCTAAAGTTCAGTAAGTAAAGAGACAGGATCCTGTAGTGTGTCTATGTAAATGAGATTAGAAATATGGAAGGCCCGGTCCTTCAATGTGAATTGTTTTGATTTTGATTTTGCTTAAAATAAAACACTGCTGTTTGCCTTTGAAGGGTTCTGTGAGAGACTGTTTCTATGAATGAGATATGGTGTGAAGGGCATAGTGAGAGCCGGATGGTCAAGAGAGAAGGGGGAGAATGCGGGGGTGAAGACAAACTGTAAAAGACAGACTGCAAAGAGATGTACCGGCAACAGAGAACCCATCAGTGCGTACCCGCGGTCAGGGAGTGGCAGAATTGACGGCTCTAGAGGTGAAGGGCGGGTACCCCTGAAAACAACTGATTCAATCCAGGGCAGGATGAGACCCAGCTTAAGGGGGGGACCCAGAGGTTTTGGTTTCTGCACGTTTTGTCTCTGCCTCCCCAGACGTTGGGTGCAAGGTGCCACCTGGGGGAACATGCCCCTCCCCAGACGCACTTTGCTCTCCTGGGGTGCCAGCCCCAATCTGCCCTTTGCAGGCTGGTGAGTGAGTGGGAATCATCATATATATAAGCCCAATGTCTGTACCTCCCTAATGTAACGCTGTAACATTTTCTGTTGCCGCTGAGCGACGCTGTTGCCTTTGTAACACTGTAACATTTTCTGTTGTAATGTTTTCTGCGCTGCTGAGTGGTGTGTTGATTTGTAGAAAGGGAGAAAGCTGAAGAGGTGTGGCGGGGGCAGGATCGCCACCGCAGGGCCAGGGCGTGAGAGTGAGTGGGCAATGCCTCTGAACCCCCCCCATGCGAATGGGGGGTTACAGCCCAAACAGGAGCCCAAACAGCGGAGCCGGGCAGCGGGGGCAGGGGCGGGGTTACGGGGCGGGGGCTTGGGGAGCAAGCAAGCATCTCTGATGCAGGAGGGGCAGCAGGTAATGCAAGTAGGCAGAGGGCAGGCAGGGGGGGCGTGCCAGAAGGAGGAAAAAGGAGGAGGAGAGCAGAGAGCAGAGAGAGAGAATGGAGGAGAGAGAGAGACAGAGAGAGGCAGGAGGAGGAGAAAGAGAGAGAGAGAGGCAGGAGGGGGAGGAGAAGAGAGAGAGAGACAGGAGGGGAGGAGAAGAGAAAGAGAGAGACGGAGAGAGAGGCAGGAGGCAGAGGAGAGCTGAGGGGGGTGGAGGCAGTAGGAGGAGGAGAGAGAGAGATGGAGTGAGAGACCGGAGGCTCCGGAGAGAAGAGCGAGATAGAAAGGGAATAGGATGTGGAGGAGAGACCCGAAAATCCCGTCTTATGTTGGGCTAATTGGCTAGTTTTCTGTCATATTTTCTCTAGATACAGGCGCCTGCCTGAGTTTCCCCGATTCTGTGTTGTTCGCTAGGGAAGCAGGAGAGGGGAAACTGGCTGCTTACACTTTGCAGACGCGCGAGGTATGACGGGCCTGGCTGGGTCTCGGCACCCCTGAGTGCGTCCGCTCAGGGTGAATTGTTGAAAACTCGTGGTTTCTTACAGCCCCTGACCGGTGGCTGTACCAAAACAAGCCACACACCAGTCACACCGAGCGCTCCAGCTGCCAATCCCGCCAGGAGGAAGCCTCACGAGCAAAACCCCTCAGACACCCCAGCTCTCCCTGTGCCCCCATCAGCTCCGGGCCTGCACACAGGTGAGGGGTTATAGAACCTAATCTCACCTACCCCAAATGGGTCCTCTCGGTCCCAAAGAACCAGCCACAGATCCCAGGTCACTTTCCACCCTGGATCTTACCCACAAGATCACGCTGGGCCAGTCCTTTAGAATCTACAATCTAAAGGTTTATTTACAACAGCAAGAAAAGGTGGAGAGTGAGGCTGTTAAAGGAGACTCCGTTACATGCATCGAATCTCCCAGTTCTCAACGCAGGCTCGCAGCAGAGATGTTGCAAACTGCCGGCTTAGAAGTGCACATCCTATGTCAGGACAGGTCAGCAAATCGTTCCTGGCTCGCTGTCCCTCGCAAGGCCGCCCCAGCTGGGGAGCCGTGATGTGGGGAGCAGAGAGGAGAGAACCCAGGAGCTCGGGGCTGAGCCTGGAGCCTGGCTGGGGGTCAGTTCCTGGCTGTGCGGGCTCCCTGCTCGGCTGGGCCCGTCCCTGGGGCTGAATGCAGCAGAAGTGTGTGGGGGGTGAGACCTGGCAGGGCAGGTAGGGGTGGGTCCTACCACCTGACCCCAGGCCCTGGCCCCAGTTTCAGAGACGTGTGGCCATGGGGCCCCGGGGGACCCAGCTCTGCCCGGCGCTGGATGCTGCTGCTGAGTCCGGTGCGTGTGTCCCTCCGTGGAGCAACGGGCACAGCCCTGGGGCCGGTGCCAGCCCCCCAGGGCAGGAGGCTGCCAGAGCGACCCTGGAAAGGCAGCAGGTGGCACCTGGGCAGGGCTCTCACCGCCTCAAATCAATTGCTGAACAATTTTCCTTACGCACACGGAGCCACCCTCCCTGCCGCCCAGAGGGATCCGGGCACCCCCGGCCTGAGCGTGTCCCCGGTGTTTTTCACCTTGTCCTGCTGCCTGTGAGTTCTGCTGTTCTATAGTAACCCTGCAGGAGTGCCTCAGTTTCCCCGGGCACTGCACCAACATTGAGATGGGGAATGTGGCCGGGGGGAAGGGGGAAACCACAGTGGGCTGCGGGTGTGGCGGGATGGGAGGTGGGCTGGGGTCATCAGGGAGACACCTAGACTAGAGTGTCACTGATTCTTGTCTCCTCCCACCTCCCTGCTCCACCTGCCTGCTGTCCTGGGGCTGAGCCCGCAGGGGGAAAGGGCAGGGGCTGGGGCAGGTGGCCAACTTCCCCTGACCGTGAGCGGTGTCGCCCGGCAGCAGGGCTGGGGCTGAGGAGGGAGCCGGCAGGCGGGTCCCCACCCACCAGGGGTGCTGAGAACGGACGCGCTCGCTGCAGCAGTGAGCGTGTCATCGGGGGCAGGACGGCCAGCCCCTCAGCCTGACTGTGCCCCTCCCTGTGCCCGGCCAGCTGGGGGCGCGGGGGCCTCCGAGCAGGCAGCAAAGTCAGAGTCACGAACACGAACTCCAGCCCGACCCCCCAGGGTCCTGCCGCCACCTGGTGGCCAAAGACCCTCACTGCACCTGCCCCTCACCCCCTCCTATTCCTGCCCCGACCCCTCTGGACACCCGGCCCCCCCACCCCACAGTTCTCTGTGACCCAGCCTTCCATCGGCTGCCAGCTGCTCCCTAACCCTAACCCTTGGCCCAGCACGGAGAGGCAGCAACCCCATGGGGCAGGTGTGGGGCTCTTTAGCCAGCGTCTCTCACCTGGGACAGAGATGCAGCCACCACTGGGGTGGGGCGGGGCTGTTGGTGCAGGGAACCCTGGCCGGGTGCCAAATGCAGCTGTAGCTGGGGTGCAGCGTGGCAGCCAACCCCTAGCCACACTGCACAGCAGTTTGAGACAGGAGGTACAGGGGGGTCCCGGCACCACTGGCAAGAGCAGGGGAGAATTGGGCCTGGCTCTGGGGGGGCAGGACTCAGATGGGCACGAGGGGCCCGGGCGTGGGCTTTGTCTGTTCTGCGTCAGACGCAGGGGCTGTTGCTGCTGCACATGGGCCCTGGCTTGGGCCGAGCCAGACGGAGCCTCGGCAGCCTCCATCGGCGGGTGGGACTGGAGTCCCGGAGATCTGGCACGACCGGGGGCGCAGGGCGGGTGCCGCTCAGCCCTTTGCTCCCCAGGGTTCAGGGCCTGCCCGTGTCTCCCCGAGGGGCCTGGCATGGTCAGTCCTGGGCCCAGCCCTTCCCCACGTGCTGCCTGGGCACTGGGTGCTGCCGACGCGATGGCTGCCCTGGGATGTGAGGCTTCTTGGCCTGAGTTTTCTGTGATAGTTTCCAGGCACGGTGTGCCTCAGTTTCCCTGACATGCTGCACTGTTCGTGGTGGGGTAGGGTGGGAATTTGCTGTAATAGTTTCCAGGAAGATGGTGTCTGCCTCAGTTTCCCCAGCATGCTGCACTGTTTATGTTGGGGGTGGGAATTTGCTTTAATAGTTTGCAGGCACGGTGTGCCTCAGTTTCCCCAACAAGCTGCACTGTTCCTGGTGGGGGTGGGGTGGGAATTTGTTGTAATATGTTCCAGCCACGATGTGCCTCAGATTCCCCAACATGCTGCACTGTTCGTGGGGGAGGGGGGAGGGGCTGTTTACTGCACGCGGAGGCCCAGCTAGGCAGGTGGGGCTCAGGGCTCAGCGTTGGTCTCCAGGCCCTTGAAGCAAAGCCAGAGGCAGGAACATTTCCCGGGCAGGGCCCCGGAGACGGGCGGACGTCCTGCTTCCTGCAGGCAGGGCTCCGTGGGAGCTGGACATGGGCGGTGTGATGGGTCCACCCACCCCGCTCTGGGGCTGTGGGGGTTAACCCTGGCTCCCTGGCCAAGGAGGACCCGCCCCAGAGCCCTACTGGGCGCGCTCCAGCTGAAGGCAGCTATAAAAGCAGTGGGGAGGGGGAGCAGCTCAGTGGGGCTGGGGTGGGTTGGACGTTGCGTCCGGGAAGGGCTCTCGGGGGGTTTCTGCCGGAGGGGCTGGTACCAGAGGCGGCCGCTTGCTTTTCTCTGCCTCTCTCAGGCTCTTTTGGGGAAACAGAGCTCGGGGTGCCCTGGGGTAGGTTTCACGTGTCCGCCCCGGTTGTGGGGTCCAAGCACTTGATGGTGGCAGTGAGTCCCCCAAACTCTGGGTATTGGAATCTGGGGGGAAGCCTGCAGAGGCAGGGTTTGGGGTGCTCCTGAGGGTCCCCAACTTCTGCATTTGTTGTGCCAAAGTGGGGCACAGCCCTGACAGGGGCTCTGGGGGGTGGGGCCGGTCTGGGGCTGCCGGATCCATTAGCTCCCGGGGGAGGGGGGGTTGCCTTGTTGGGCAGTGTCTCCTCCTGTCGCTGTCGCGTGTCCCGGGGTGGGGTCGGGGGTGCTGAGGCCGGAGCACTGTAGAGGGCTGGACGTGTGTGGCTGGCAAGAGGAAGTCTCAGGTCTGACACTGGGTTCTCAAAGTACAAAGGACGCTCCACAGCTCTCTGTCAAACACAAGCCGTTTATTTCCTGACTGGTATCAGCTGTGCCCCTTAACCAAAAGAACAACATAACAGAGAAGCGGCATTTTCTTACATCCCTTCGGCTCGCCGGGGATCCCGTTTCGGCTGCGGTTGAAGCGGGAGACCATCTCAGCTTCCGAGGCGCTGGTACCCAAAACCCATCGGTGAGGTCCAAATTGCTGTGCTCTGGTGCAGCTTCAAATACTGTGTTTCTACCTTGTTTTGTGGCAGTTTGGAAATATCTGGGGGTTACTTATTGCTGGTTACAGTATGGCTCAGCTGTACCTCTTGTCCTTTGACTTTGTTTCCAGGTACACAATATTGTTCTGTCCCGCTCTTATCTACAAATCGTTCTTGCTACAATGGCGTATGTTCCCAGAGGCTTGCTTCTGGCTCATCAGTAGTAGGGAAGGGGGGTTGTGAAAAGGAAGGGGGGGGGGATACAGTCCTCACCACCCTTATACTTCACACGTACACAGTTCTTCCGCAATTGACCCCTACAACATGCTTGCCCAGGGCCGGGGGGTGCGGATATCATAGGCTCCTTCCCCACTCTGGCACAATAAATGCAGAAGTGGGGGCCCGCAAACGTACCCCAAACCTTCTCTACCAGGCTGTGGTATAAAACTTCCCCCCAAAATCTGAACCACCTAGATTTGGGGGATAAAAAATCCGTTGCCACCACCCAAGTGATAAGAAAAAAAAAAAAAACAGGGAGAGATCACTTGGGAAATCTGACCCCATAAGGAAAAAATCAGGACACAACAATTAACCAACGCCAGGTTAATACAAAGGAAAGAGAAAGAACTTCTATTATTGTGACGACGCGTCGTGGTTCCCGATCCTGCCCCCCCGTAGCAGCGAGAACAGACTCCGCCGGCTAGTCGAATCAAGAGGGTTTATTGCTTCTCAGAGATACAGCACAGCATAGATGTGATGTGGTTACAGGAGTCAGGGCCAGGATGCCTCAGACCCCTTGGGTTAGGGGTCCATCACTCCCCCAGACCCTCAGCTTAGGTTGCTCCCGTCATCTTTCCCAGCCAGCAACTGCCCCTTCCCCCCAAAACCTCCCTTCCTTTGTTCCCTCCCTGCCCTCCACCAGTGGGACAGGTTGGGTCTTGGTCTCGGTGAGCTTAGGCAGCCCCCCAGCTGGGCCGTGCTACAGACACCGGCCAGTAGGGGTCACCCCCAGCCCACACAGCCACCAGCGGATGCCCCGAGGGTGCGTCCTGCCCGGTACCCACAGTCACCCCCGCACTGTTGCTGTTGCAAGCAGAATGACCGGATAGAACAGTCGCACCGTGACGGGCTCGTGGGGGACCTGCCGTGCGCCAGAGGCTGAGTGACAAAGGGGAGGGCTGCTGTTTGGCGCTAAGCAGGCTGTAGCAAGAGGAGAGTCCAGAGCCCGGCGGGAGATTCAGTCGGGACCCTCCGCGGGAGCAGTGCCGATGGCTCCGTCACACGTCAGGAACTAGGCAGGGAGAGGCAGGGTCAGGCGGGCAGGGCTGGTCACACTTACGGCTCATGGGTGCTTGGGGGAGGGAGGGCTCTGACCGGGGCCCACGTGGAGGGGAACGGACCCAGGTAGCCGGTCACCCACCCTTGCACTGCAGCCACCCTGATCCCGGTGCCGGTGACACCTCCGTGATCCCCCCACCCCGCCCGAGCCAGACACGCCCCCACCACAATCCCAGAGCCACCCCTGCCTGGGACCCACCTTTGTGGACAATCAGGGGTTGGCTCCCCAGCTGGCACGTCAGAGGGGCAGGGCCTGGGGGACTCTGGAAAGGGCCCCCAGGGCCCTCACTGAACCTCCCCCCCCGTCCTCCCTCACTTCCCCTGGGTGCTGGGGTTGCACCCTGGTTGCTCCCTGGAGGGTGAAGGAGAAGGGGGGGTTAGAATCTCTGGCCCTGATCCCCCCGCTCCCTCGTGCCAGCATCCTCCTGCCCCAGGGTGGATGTGAGGCTGCCCCAGGCGAGTGGCTGCATTTAGCCCTGAGATGTGGGGCGATGCAGGGAGCTGGCGGAAGTTGGGGGGTTACAAGTGGGGCTGGTACCGGCTCCCTGGGATAAGACCCTGCACCGCCCCTGGCCTGGGCACACGGGGGTGGGGCTTTCAGAAGCACCTTGGGGACTCAGGAGCACAAACCCCAGTGAAATCAGTGGGGCTGAGGATCCTGCATCCCCTCCCCTCCCTTGGTGTAGGACACGTCCCACCAGCCCCCAGCCGCAAGGCCAGGAGCCAGGCTAGACACAAGCCAGACACCCCCAGAGCCACAGCTGGCCAGATGCAGCTGAGGGGTGGGGCGGGGGGCAGACTGCTGGGCCCCAGGGGGCACAGTGAATGGCACAGGGAAGGGGAAGGACTCAGCACTCACCTGCGGCTTGTCTGCGGCAGCGTCTCTACTTCCCTGTGGAGGGAGACAAGGCAGAGCCGTGAGTGCGGCAGCTCCGAGGCCAGGACCTGGCTCCAGGTGACAGCTAAGTGCCCTGGAAGCTGCGTGGCTGCACAGCTGTTTAGTGAGCCCCGCCCAGAGGCTCAGAGCGCCCACACAGGCAGGGAGCTCAGCTGGCCGGCTGGGGGAAGGGCCTGAGCAGCTCCAGACCAAGAGCTGTGAGAACAGGGAGGGAGGGGAGGAGGGAATACGTTGGGGGTGGGGGAGCTGCGGGGGACTTTGGGGAGTCCCGCCCCGCAGCGTTTCAGGGGCCTGGTGCAAACGGAGCCGTGCTCAGCGCCATCCCCAGGGCGCAGGGACCCGGGGGCAGGTCCAGGTGCCACGGGACAGACAGCAAAGCCCATCCAGCCATCCTGCCTGGGGGGTCCTGTCCGCAGGGCTGGGCTCGGCTCCCCGCTCTGAGCCCTGCGACCAGGCACGGCAGGGGGAGGAGACAGAGCCTGAAGCAGGGGCTGGGGGGGAGGCCTGAACCCCAGTGAGCAGGGATTGCGCCAGGAGCAGCAAGTCAGCGCCTGGGACGGGAACTCGGCACTCGCCCGGCTGAACCGCGCGGATGTGCAAACGCCTCCCGCCAAGAAGGGCCCCGAGAGGGAGAGGAAACGCTGGGGAGTCTGCCCTGGGCCTGCAACTTCTCCCAGGGGGCCCTGGGCCGGTGCTGGGGGGGTGCTGGGGGCTCAGGCCCTGGCCCCACGGCAGAGCTCGGTGGGAAAGGCCACGCCAGGGCCCTGCCCCTCCTGCACCTGCAGCCACTTTCCTGCGGAAAAGGTGTTTCCTGTGTACACGGGGCCAAAGTTTGGGAAAACCTGCTCTCTTGGAGGGGTGAAACCAGGCACAGCAGCTCCCATCCACCAGCCCCTCTGAGCCCCCCACAACTCCCCTCTCCATGGGCACCGCACCCTTGGTTCGATCCCACATTCACACCACCACACCCACTGGGAGTCCCTTTGAGCCCTCTGCTAGCTCTGCATGCAGCCCCCCCCTGCACAGCCGGTGCCCTACTCAGACCCCCTATGGAAGGCCTCGCACTGACACCCGCTCTGGCTGAGCTTACACCCAGTGTTTGACTCACCGTCCACTTTGCGCTTGTCCTGGAAGAGTTTGCAGATCCCTGTGTGGAGAATGCAGGGGGGGGATCAGGAGGGCGAAAGCGCAATTGGAATTGCAGCCGGCAAGGGGTGTGAAGGGGAACAAGAAAGGTTCCTCCAGGCACGTTAGCAAGAAGAGGGGGATCAGAGTGGGGGTGGGGCCCTTACTGGATGAGGGAGGTAACCTAGGGTATGTCTACACTAGCTCGTTAGTTCGAACTAGGTAGGCTAATGAGGGCAACCAGAGTTGCAAATGAAGCCCGGGATTTAAATATCCAGGGCTTCATTTGCATGTTCCCGGGCGCCGCCATTTTTAAATCCCCCTTAGTCCGAACTCCATGCCCGCAGCTACACGCAGCACGGAGTAGGTGGTTCCAATTAAAGATCCTTATTCGAACTACCGTTACTCCTCATTCCACGAGGATACCTCGACTTTAGCAAGGCTTTTGATACGTCTCCCACAATATTCTTGCCAGCAAGTTAAGAGAATGTGGATGGATAAATGGACGGTAAGATGAATAGAAAACTGGCTGGAAGGCCGGGCCCGGCGGGTCGTGATCAACGGCTCGATGTCAGATTGGGGGGTCGGTTTCTAGCGGAGTGCCCCAAGGATCGGTTCTAGGGCCGGTTTTGTTCAATATCTTTATTAATGACCTGGCTGAGGGGATGGGTTGCACCCTCAGTACGTTTGCGGCTGACACTAAGCTAGGGGGAGAGGTAGATACGCTGGAGGGCAGGGACGGGTCCAGAGTGACCTGGACAGATTAGAGGATCGGGCCACAAGAAACCTGACGAGGTTCAGCAAGGACAAGTGCAGAGTCCTGCCCGTGGGGCGGAGGAATCCCAAGTATTGGTACCGGCTGGGGGCCGACTGGCTGAGCAGCCATTCTGCAGAACAGGCCCTGGGGATTGCAGTGGAGGAGAAGCTGGATCTGAGTCAGCAGGGCGCCCTTGTAGCCAAGATGCCCCCTGCACCACCAGGGCCATGTGGTGCCAGCACCAGACGCTCACAGCTGGCAGCCGGGAGCCCCATGAGCGCTGATTGGGGGGGAAAGTTTGGACCTTCCCCCACACCTGCAGCCCCTGGCTCCCCACCCCCTCCCCCCAGTGCTGCGAGTCAGGCGGGTGAGGGGTGCACGGGCAGGTGGCTCGGGCCCGGGGGCGGGAAGGGGAAACCAGACACGTGTCCTCAGACACCCGAGCGCCGTTTAACCTGAACTGCCATCGCCTCCATCTGCACGCGCTCTGCTCCGTCGGGGGCACAGAGGGAGTCTGTGACGACGCGTTGGGGTCCCCTGACTCCTGCACCCCCGTAATGGCACGAACAGACTCCACCAGCCCGTAGAATGGAGGGGAGTTTATTCCTTCTCCAGGATACAGCACAGCACAGCACAGCACAGCACGTAATCTGGTTACAGGGCAGGTCTAGGATGCCTCAGCCCCCTTGAGATGGGGAGACTGGGCCCCTAAATCCCAGCCCCTGGCTTAGGCTGGTTCCTCCATGATCCCAGACAGAAACTAAACTCTCTTCCAGCCCTGCCCCCAGCCCGGGCCAGCATCCACCTTCCTTTGTCTCTCTCCTGGGGTAGCTGGTCAGACAGGTTGAGAGACCCTCTTTGCATAATGACTCATCCTTCTGGGCTGTGGTACCGATGGCAGCCATTGGGGATTACCACAGAGCCAGCATAGGAACTAGCCAGATACCCCCACTCGTCACAGTTCTCCCCCTCCGAGCGAACTGAGCAGGGTCACTCCGCTCGTGACCTAGGGAAGTTCGGGTCCTCTGCGTGGGAACCCGCCCTGGGGACATGGGTGCTCCCCTTGACTCGGGCCGGCCGCGGCGAGGCCCCACATGAACTGGCTTCCCTCTGTCCACTCGCCGCATCGCTCCAGGGTGACTGGCACAGGCCTGTCCTCTGTGGTCGCACCCACCCTTCTGCTGGCCTTGATCTCTGGCCAGGGTCTCTCGGGCCGGGGCCATGAGCCCAGCGAGCCTCCTCTGGACAGCCAGGCGGCCTCCACCCCGGCGCTCCATCCCGGGGGTCTTCCCCTCCCATAACTCTCTCAGCAAGCCCAGAGGCTCCTCTATACAGGGTAGGGGCCCCTGAGCAGCTTTCCTCCCATCTTGGGCCTTCCCGCCCCTCTGGCAGGAGTCGCAGGACCGGCCGTACCGCTGCATGGCTGCGAATATTCCCGGCCAGTAGAAGTGTTGGAGCAGCCTCAGCCGGGTGCTCCGGATCCCCGGTGGCCCGCAAAGGGGCGTTATGGGCCAAATACAGCAGCTTGAGGTGATACTTTTGGGGGCGACCAGCTGCCGCTGGACCCCCATGCCCTCACCTTCCTGGAAGCCATTCCCGGAACAGGAATCCCGCTCCCACAGGAATCTCTCCTGGCCTCCTCTCCCCAGGGGCTGAACTGCGGAGGCCAGCCTCGTCCCTCAGCCTCTGCAAGAGGGTCTGCCTGCACCTCAGCCTGGAATTCAGCCGCTGGGGCAGGGATCGGGACCTGTTCCCCACCTTTGCCTAGGTCCGGGGTCCCGCTTGGCTGGACCCGTGTCCCGGTGATGGGACCCTGGGGACCCTGCCAGGAGTCCTTCCCTGGATCCAGGTTGCCAGCCCCTCGCTGGCTCTGGCTCGGCGGTGACTAGAGCCGCTGGGATTCCTGGGGCCACTCCTCCAGGTCATTCCCCATCAGCACCTCGGTGGGCAAGTGCGGTGCACCCCACTTCCTTGAGACCTTCCTTGGCCCCCATTTCAGATGCACCCTGGCTACGGGCACCTTAAGCGGGACCCGTCTATGCCCTTCAGGGTCAGCTGCGTGTGGGGTAGTATCCGGTCTGGGGCCACTATGTCAGATCGGGCCAGCGTCACCTCCGCCCCGTGTCCCAGAAACCCGTCACCTTCCTACCATCCACCTCCAGGGTATGAGGCACTCGCTCCGCAGGGGCCGTCCTGCCCCACCCGGTACACGGAGAAATCCGCCTCCCGAGGTCAGACCTCCCAGGGTGCACTGAGCATCCTTCCCCACTCTGAGCTGAGGTTTGCCTGCCAGCCCCTGCCTCTGGGGCAGCCTGCCCTTCCTCCAGCCCCAGCCAGTTAACCCTGGAAAGTCCCAGGTCATGGGACCTGGTGCACTGAGCCCTCTTGTGGCCTTTTTGCCCACAGCGATGGCAAGTTAGGCTTTGGGCTGTCTCTGTCCAGGCCCTGGCTGGCTCTCTGGGGCAGAGACGACCTGTTCCTTGGGCTCGCCTCGTAGTTGACTCCTCCGTCGCTCAGCCGACATCCGGTCTCTGTGCGATTCCCTTTCTCTCCGGGACTCCCGTTCACACCCGGACCGGCTCTCCGTGAACTCATCTGCCAGTCTCCCGGCCTCCTGGGGGGTCTCTGGTCTTCGGTCCTTGAGCCACAGCCTCAGTCTGGGTGGGCATGCTTCATAGAACTGCTCCATCATGAACAGCTTGAGCAGTTCCTCTGCGGTCTGGGCTCCAACCCCAGACACCCACTTGCGGCAGTATTGTGCCAGGCGGGAGGCCAGTCCACATAGGTCTCCGTGGCTCCTCTGCACGCCCGGAACTTCTTCCTGTACATCTCGAGGTCAGCCCAAACTTGTGCAGCAGGGCCTCCTTGACTCGGTTGTAATCCCTGGCTGTAGGTCCTCCAGCTGATTGAGCACCCGGCAGCTTCCTGGTTCAGTGCGGGGATGAGCTCCTGCAGCCAGTCAGCTGGGGGGACCCGTTGCAGTCCACAGGCCCTCTCAAAGGAGCTGAGGAACCCGTCTATGTCGCCCATGTCCTTCAATTGGGCCACCACGAGCTTCTCCAAGCGTCTGGCCGCCCTGGGCCCTAGGGGCCCGTCCGCACTCGGCGCGGCCGAGGCCCGCCGCTTCTCCGCTCTGCCATGGCCAGCTCATGCTGTCGCTGCTCTCTACGGTCCTGGACTTCCAATTCCTTCATCTGCAGCTGGATTTCTAGCCGCCGCAGCTCCGAGGGTTGGACCCCCTGGGTGGACTACGGCTTGCAGTGCTCCCCTGGGAGGCAGTCCGGTCTCTTCGGCGGCCTCCAGCACTCCGCCCCCCTCTCCGAGCCTGACACGCTCCCAGTGGGGGTCTGGCTGTTCCCCACGGGGACAGGATCCCAGCCCTGTGGCTGGTCATTCTCTTCCAGCCGGGCAATCAGCTGGGCCTTGGTTGCGCTCCGCACAGGCAAGCCCCTCTCTCTGCACAGCTTCACCAGCTCTGCCTTCAGCAGTTGGGTATAGGCCATCTCCCGCTGGTCCCCTCGGTGCAGACTCACCAGTCTAGTGCTGCTGCGCACGATTCTCAGGAACCGCTTCGCTCTGTTTCCAGCACGCCTGGTTCCACGGCTCTTGCTTCTACTGCACCTTGTCGCTCGCCGCTGGATGCTCCATCCACGGGTGCAGTGCATCCACTCCTGACACCAGTGTGACGGCGCGTTGGGGTCCCCTGACTCCTGCACCCCGTAATGGCACGAACAGACTCCACCAGCCCGTAGAATGGAGGAGTTTATTCCTTCTCCAGGATACAGCACAGCACAGCACAGCACAGCACCGATGTAATCTGGTTACAGGGCAGGTCTAGGATGCCTCAGCCCCCCTTGAGATGGGGGAGACTGGGCCCCTAAATCCCAGCCCCTGGCTTAGGCTGGTTCCTCCATGATCCCAGACAGAAACTAAACTCTCTTCCAGCCCTGCCCCCAGCCGGGCCGCAATCCACCTTCCTTTGTCTCTCTCCTGGGGTAGCTGGTCAGACAGGTTGAGAGACCCTCTTTGCATAATGACTCATCCTTCTGGGCTGTGGTACCGATGGCAGCCATTGGGGATTACCACAGAGCCAGCATAGGAACTAGCCAGATACCCCCACTACGTCACAGAGTCGCCCCGCCCCAAAGGGCCGTGTCCCTGGTCGAGTTGCGCCCCGCGGCCCTGCCCTCACCTGTGCTCTCCAGAGCATCCAGGAAGAGCTCCAAGTCTTCAGAGGACCAGCTGATCTCCCCCGCTCTGTGCTGCTTGAGCAAGCGCTGGGCCTCGGCCTTGCGATCCACTGAAGGGAGACGGGGAGGTCAGAACCACCAGCACCAAGCCCCCGCGTCCCTTCCCCCCCCCGCCCTGCCCCCGACCCACCAGTGTCGCCTCCTGCACCGCCCGGCCCACGGGCCTGGTCCCAGGACAGGACCCTCCTGCCTGCAGGGAACCCGGCCCAGCCTGGAATCCTGAGACCAGCTGTTCCGTGCACACGGGCCCCGCCCCCTGCTCCCACTGGGCCCCGCCCCCTGCTGCCAGAGGGCCCCGCCCCCCAGCAGCCACTGAACACTGATTGGGGGAGAAAGTTGGAGGGCAGGGCCGGACCTTCCCCCCTCCAGCTCCTGGCTCCCCACCCTACTCCCCCTGGCACTGCTCTCGCCAGGCACAGGAGCTGGTCACAGCCACTAATACCCAAGCAATTAACACCCTGCCCGGCCTGCCCCCCCCCACCCTCCGACCGGTGCATTTAGTGTGTGGGCAGGGGCCCCATGGTCCTGTCTGTGCCCGGTCCGGAGACCTGCCACCCCCGTGTGGTCACTGCCCCCCTCACCCAGAGCCAGGGGGAGACCCCAGAAGTCCTGGCTCCCAGTCCCTACTCTAACCACTGGCTCCCACTCCCCTCCCAGAGCCAGGGAGACCCCAGGCGTCCATCCCCCGCCCCGGGCCTGCTCTCACCCCCGCTCTGGCCGACCCGCTCCCACAGCTCCTCCAGGGTGAGCTCGCTGCTCAGGGACTTCAGGATGGAGGCGGCAGCCTTCAGGGTGGCCTCGTCCGGCAGCGTGAAGATGAACTGGACGTCGGGGTCCTGCCCCCCCCGCGCTGCTCCGCTCCGCCCTCCCCGTCGGCAGAGCCCCGGTACAGAAAGGCCAGATTGAATGTCACTGGAGAGAGACGGGGGGGGGTCAGAGTCACCGGCTCCAGGACCCCACGTCCTTTCCCCCTGCACCCCGCATCCCCCCTGCGCTGCCCCCGACTCACCGGCGTAGCCCCCTGCAGCGCCAGGGCCATGTGGTGCCAGCACCAGACGCTCGCAGCTGGCAGCCGGGAGGCCCATGAACGCTGACTGGGGGAGAAAGTTGGAGGGCAGGGCCAGACCTCCCCCAGCTTCAGCCCCTGGCTCCCCCCCCCCCAGCGCTGCCCTGGCCAGGCACAGGGGTGGCAGCCTGGCACAGCCATTAACACCCAAGCAATTAATGCCCAGCCTGGCCTCCGCCCCCACAACCCGTGTATTTCCTGTGTGGGCAGGGGCCCCGCAGCCCTTTCTGTGTCCCGCCACCCCCATGCTGGACACCTGGCTCCTGTGTGGTCACTGCCCCCTCCCTGAGCCAGAGGAAGAACACAGGAGTCCCTCCTCCAGCCCCCCTGCTCTAACCACTGGCCCCCCCTCCCCTCCCAGAGCCCAGGGGAGACCCCAGGCGTCCCGCTCCCACCTGGCACACAGCCCTGCCCTCACCCCAGTGTTTTGCTCCCCAAGTCCCAGGGCTGTTTGCGCCGTTTATGGGAACTATTTAGGCTGGACCCCCTGGGGAGCAGCCGGCCCCGCCAGCGAGGGGAGGGGGCCAGGAACAGGTGGGTTCGGCAGGGTGAGGGTGTATGATGGGCCAACCTGCCAGAGCTAGCCCAGGGCACCGTCGGGGGGAGAGTCCGGCAGCGCGGAGGGAAGGACGCCCCCACCCCACGGCCCCCACCTGGCTAGAACCGGGAGGGACCGAGTGGCACCGAGCCCAGAGCCTGGGAATGAGCGGGGGCAGAAGTGGGGGCCTTACAGCCCTGGGAGGTGGGGGGCTGCCAAGGGCCCCGTGAGGCAGAGGGAACACTGGGGAATCTCCCCCCAGCTAGGTGGGCCTGGAGCCAGGTGGGGGGGGGCCCAGGGGACACGTCCCAGGCCGGAGGAGGACCAGGCAGAACTGGGGCCTGGTGATCACAGACACCCCCCCCGGGGCCCGCTCTCCCCCCGCTCTGGCAGAGCTGCTCACAGGTCTCCCTCACGGCGCTCTCCGGGTTCTGGACCTCTCGATCCGCAGGCAGCCGGTACAGAGACCCCGGCTTGAGCGTCACTGGAGAGAGACCGGGCGGTCAGAGTCACCGGCTCCGGGGCCCCACGTCCCTTCCCCCTGCACCCCTCATGTCCCCCCCACGCTGCCCCCGACTCACAATGTGGCTGCCAGCACCAGACGCTCGCTGGATCCCCCCCCACCTCCAGCCCCTGGCTCCCCTTCCCCGTACTCTAACCACTAGCCCCCACTCCCCTCCCAGAGCCAGGGGCAGACCCCAGGCGTCCCGCTCCCACCCGGCACACAGCCCTGCCCTCACCCCAGTGTTTTGCTCCCCAAGCCCCAGGGCTGTTGGCGCCATTTCTGGGAACTATTTGGGCTGGTCCCCCCTGTGGGGCTCTGGGCCAGGGGCAGGTTGCCCCGAGCGGCAGCTCAGGCCGGGGGATGCGGGTCCCAGGCTCCATCTGCTCTGCAGACTGTCTCCGGGGGGGGCCTCTGCTGTGTCCAGGGAATGCGGCTGCCCCCGACTTGCTGGGCGCCCGCTGAGCGAGGGGTGTCCCAGCCTGGGGAGCAGCCGGCCCCGCTGCTGAGGGGAGGGGGCCAGGCACGGGCGGGTTCAGCAGGGTGGGGGGCCCCTCTCCCCGGCACGAGGTGCCCATGCGCCAGAACTGGTCCAGCGCAGGGGAGGGGAGGAGGCCAGGAACAGGTGGGTTCGGCAGGGTGGGGGTGTATGATGGGCCCACACGCCAGAGCCTGGTCCCTCCTGGGGGTGCAGCAGGGCGGCCCCTGCCACCGGCACAAGGGGCTATGCACCAGAGCTGGCCCAGGGCACCGCCGGGGGGAGAGTCCGGCAGCGCGGGAGGACGCCCCCGCCCCACGGTCCCCAGCCGGCTAGAATCGGGAGGGACTGAGCGGCACCGAGTGGGCAGGGGCAGGAGCTGGGGCCTTATAGCCCGGGGAAGGGGGGGCTGCTAAGAAGGCCCCGTGAGGCAGAGGGAACACTGGGGTGTCTCCCCGGGCCAGATGGGCCTGGATCCAGGTGGGGGGGCCCAGGGGACACGTCCCAGGCCGGAGGAGGACCAGGCAGGGCTGCAGCTGGGCATCCCGGGGAGCACAGACCCCAGGACCTGCCCTCACCCGACTCTCGGCTGGCGGACTGGGACTGCAGGACCCAGGTCTCCTCTGTGCTGCTCCAAGAGGCGAGTTGCTCCGGGGCGGCCGCCAGCTCCAGGTGGGACGAGCCCAGGTACACTGCGGAGAGACGGGGAGTCAGCGCTGCCAACACCTCCCCCTCCCCCCCGCTACTCACAGGTGGCGTTTGGTGCCATCAGGGATATGATGGTGTTGCCGCTGTTGTTGTTGCCGAGGATGGCGCCGCTAATGGTGCCGCTGTTGCTGACGCCTGCAGGGAAGGGAGAAGTGGTTGGAATCACACGGGACCCCCTCGGCAGCTCCCAGCCCCCTGCTCTAACCACTAGCCCCCACTCCCCTCCCAGAGCCAGGGAGAGAGCCCAGGAGTCCCAGCTCCAAGCCTGCCCCGCTCCCCCCACTCAGAACCCCCTTATACCCCCTCCTCCTGCCACCCCCCCAAGTCCTCCTACCTTGCCCCATCACTGCACACAGATGCGCTCTTTCTAACTGCACCCTAAGATGAGCGGCGGCGCCGTTTATAGCGGCCCTGCCGGACCCACGGGGCGGGCGCTGGGTGGGGCAATCGCCCTCACAGGCCGGGGCAGCCCCCACAACGACTTCCTCAGGGCAGTGCCCCTCTGCTCCCCCCTAGGGACCTGCCGTCCCTCTCTGCTGAGCATGGAGCCAGGCACACAGGGATGGAGAGGGAGGGGGAGGCTGAGGAAAGGGGGGAGGCAGGTAGCGCAGGGAGAAGGAGGAAATGTACAAGAGAGGCACAAGAGGCTCCAGTTCCTCCTGAGTCTGCACAATGCAGCAATGGGTGTGTGTGTGTGTGTGTGTGTGTGTGACTCACACCTGCTCTCTCTTGCCCTCCAGGCCACCTTGCAGGGGCAACCACCCAGGCCGGGTAGAAAGACTTTGTCCATGAAACCGGCATGTGCTAAGCAGTGACTCAGGGAACAGGTGTGGGGAGAGCAAGCCGGCCTTCCCCCTCCCCTAATAACCAGGCCTGACTGCTCATCAGCTCCTTGCGGGACTTCATGGTGCTGCCCCCCACCGGCGAGGCAGATCGGTATGGTTATCTGCATTTTACTGATGGGGAAACTGAGGCAGGGTACGATTGAATGACTTGCTCTCGGTCCTATTAGCTTCCCTTGTTTGTCTTGGTTTTATGGGGCCATGGAAGGACAGTTTAATGGTCACCCCAGCCCATCACGTTTTCCCAGCTCTGCAGGCCTCCTTCCAAGTCCAGCCCTGCTGGGTCCCCTGCTGCTCCCCAACTCCTCCGAACTTGGTGTTCCCAGCACCGGCTCTGCTGTCCGGTTCTCCTTAGCGTCCCAGCACGGAGGGGCAGAGGCGAGATGGGAAGCTGGTCGGAGCAGCAGAGCCGGAGCCAGGAAGACGGCGGCTGTGGTTAGAGAGGGGGGCTGCTCCGTGTGTTGCAGCTTGTGGTTTCTCTCCGTCGCGCACAGACTGAACGTGGGCCGGCAGAGTGGGAGGGAGGACAAAACAGCCCTTCGGTGTCTTCTTGTTATTCAAATTCACCTCTGTCTCCACACCTGCTTCGGGGTCTGCTGTTGGTGGGGTGCAGTTTGCACTGGGCGCTGAGGGCAGTGGTCCAGCACGTGGGAGACTTGGACTTGCTCTGCAGGCCGGCTCTGAGGCTCTGTTCCCAGGGCAGCAGGGTAGCCTGGCTTAGCCTGCTTTGCAAGGAAGAAAGGCTCCCATCTTGTCTGGTGACTTCCCTCCGTACCCAGGCAACCCAGGAAGAGATGTTAGAGGAATCTGAGTCAAATCTCAGCTCCTGGGTTAAGAATCATAGAATCATAGAACACTAGGACCGGAAGGGACCTCGAGAGTCATCGAGTCCAGTCCCCTGCCCCCATGGCAGGACCCAGCACTGTCTAGACCATCCCTGATAGACATTTATCTAACCTGCTCTTCAATATCTCCAGAGATGGGGATTCCACAACCTCCCTGGGCAATTTATTCCAGTGTTTCACCACCCTGACAGGAACTTTTTCCTAATGTCCAACCTAAACCTCCCTTGCTGCAGTTTAAGCCCATTGCTTCTTGTTCTATCCTCAGAGGCCAAGATGAACAAGTTTTCTCCCTCCTCCTTATGACACCCTTTTAGATACCTGAAAACGGCTCTCATGTCCCCCCTCAGTCTTCTCTTTTCTAAACTAAGCAAGCCCAATTCTTTTAGCCTTCCTTCATAGCTCATGTTCTCTAGACCTTTCATCATTCTTGTTGCTCTTCTCTGGACCCTCTCCAATTTCTCTACATTTTTCTTGAAATCCAGAACAGGACACAATCCTCCAACTAAGGCCTAACCAGCGCAGAGTAGAGCGGAAGAATGACTTCTCATGTCTTGCTTACAACACTCCTGTTCATGTAGCCCAGAATCATGTTTGCTTTTTGTGCAACAGCATCACACTGCTGACTCATATTCAGCTTGTGGTCCACTATCACCCCTAGATCCCTTTCTGCCGTACTCCTTCCCAGACAGTCGCTTCCCATTCTGTATGTGTGAAACTGATTGTTCCTTCTTAAGTGGAGCACTTTGCATTTGTCTTTATTAAACTTCATCCTCTGGACCTCAGACCATTTCTCCAATTTGTCCAGATCATTTTGAATTATTACCCTATCCTCCAGAGCAGTCGCAACCCCTCTCAGCTTGGTATCATCTGCAAACTTAATAAGCGTACTTTCTATGCCAATATCTAAATTGTTGATGAAGATATTGAACAGAGCCGGGTCCCAAAACAGACCCCTGCGGAATCCCACTTGTTATACCTTTCCAGCAGGATTGTGAACCGTTAATAACGACTCTCTGAGTACGGTTATTCAGCCAGTTATGCACCCACCTTATAGTAGCCCCATCTAAGTTGTATTTACCTAGTTTATTGATAAGAATATCATGCGAGACCGTATGAAACGCCTTACTAAAGTCTAGGTATACCACATCCACCGCTTCTCCCTTAGCCACAAGACTCGTTATCCTATCAAAGAAAGCTATCAGATTGGTTTGACATGATTTGTTCTTTACAAATCCATGCTGGCTGTTCCCTATCACCTTATTATCTTCCAAGTGTTTGCAGAGGATATCCTTAATTACTTGCTCCATTATCTTCCCTGGCAGAGAAGTTAAACTGACTGGTCTGTAGTTTCCTGGGTTGTTCTTATTTCTTTTTATAAATGGGCACTAGATTTGCCCTTTCCAGTCTTCTGGAATCTCTCCTGTCTCCCTGATTTTCCAAAGATGATAGCTAGAGGCTCAGATACCTCCTCTATCAGCTCCTTGAGTATTCTAGGATGCATTTCATCAGGCCCTGGTGACTTGCAGGCATCTAACTTTTCTAGGTGATTTTTAACTTGTTCTTTTTTATTTTCTTCTAAACCTCTTCCACTAGCATTCACTATGTTAGGCATTCCTTCAGACTTCTCGGTGAAGACCAAAACAAAGAAGTCATTGAGCATCTCTGCCATTTTCAAGTTTCCTGTTACTGTTTCTCCTCTCCTCACTGACCAGTGGGCCTACCCTGTCCTTGGTCTTCCTCTTGCTTCTAATGTATTTATAAAAAGTCTTCTTGTTTCCCTTTATTCCTAGCTAGTTAGAGCTCATTTTGTGCCTTTGTCTGTCTAATCTTGCCCCGGCATTCCTGTGTTGTTTGCCTATATTCATCCTTTGTAATTTGTCCTAGTTTCCATTTTTATAGGACTCCTTTTTTATGTTTAGATCATGCAAGATCTCCTACTTAAGCCAAGGCGGGTCTTTTGCCATATTTTCTATTTTTCTGACACATCGGAATAGCTTGCTTTTGGACCCTTAACAATGTCCCTTTGAAAAACTGCCAACTCTCCTCAGTTGTTTTTCCCCTCAGTCTTGATTCCCATGGGACCTTACTTGTCAGCTCTCTGAGCTTACCAAAATCCGCCTTCCCAAAATCCATTGTCTCTATTTTTGCTGTTCTCCTTCTACCCTTCCTTAGGATTGTGAACTCTATGATTTCATGATCACTTTCACCCAAGCTGCCTCCACTTTCAAATTCTCAGCCAGTTCCTCCCTATTTGTTAGGATCAAATCTAGAACAGCTTCCCCAGCTTTTTCAACCTTCTGAAATAAAAGTTGTCTCCAATGCAGTCCAAGAACTTATTGGATAGTCTGTGCCCCGCTGGGTTATTTTCCCAACATATATCTGGATAGCTGAATCCCCCATCACCACCAAATCTTGGGCTTTGGATGATTTTGTTAGTTGTTTGAAAAAAGCCTCACCCACTTCTTCCACCTGGGTAGGTGGCCTGTAGTAGACTCCTAGCATGACATCAGCCTTGTTTTTAATCCCTTTTAGCCTAACCTAGAGACTCTCAACACTTCCGTCTCCTATGTCCATCTCCACCTCACTCCAAGTGTGTACATCTTTAATATACAAGGCAACACCTCCTCCCTTTTTTCCCTGTCTATCCTTCCTGAGCAAGCTGTACCCTTCCATCCCAACAGTCCAATCGTGTGTATTATCCCACCAAGTTTCTGTGATGCCAACAATGTCATAATTGTACTTATGTATTAGCACTTCCAGTTCTTCCTGCTTATTCCCCAGACTTCTTGCATTTGTGTACAGGCATCTAAGATCCTGATTTGACTTTGCCTCCCAGTTTTGCCCTGTCCCTCCTTTCTCTCTGCCATTGTAGCCCACGCTCCCTCCCATTTCCAACCCATCTCCCAGGTCTCCATGTTCTCCACTTACCCGTGGGCTGTGCTCACCTGTCCCCGTGGAGCCTAGTTTAAAGCCACCTCACTAGGTTAGCCAGTCTGTGTCCAAACAGGGTCTTCCCCCTCCTGGAAAGGTGAACGCCATCCCTGCCCAGCAGTCCCTCCCTCCCAGTGATGGGCCTTTCTCCCCCTGGATTTCTACTCAACGTGCTTGTTCTAGTCGTACCAACACCAGGCCCTGAGGGAACGACCCACAACTCCCGTCTGGGTCATGGAGCCCAGTGGAAACTCGCCGCACCCCCCAGATCAGCCCCAGCTACCTCACCTGGCCAGTGCAGTGAGGGGGAGCGACTGTGGGTAACATAGATGGGGGGGGTGAGCGCACACGCGCTGTATCACCTGCACATGAGAAGTGTTACTGCTCTGTGTGCGCCCCAGAAAAGTGGCGTTTGCCCTTCCCCCCGAGAAGGCCCCGGCAGGACTGTCCAGCACGGCCCAGTGACCGGCCAGGGGCTGCATTTGGCACAAGGCAAATCTGAGTTTGGCAGAGTCAGACTCAGAAGCGGCTCCCCCAGCCAAGGGGGGCAGGGCACGTCATAAGCGCCTGGGGAAGGAGGCCAGGCTGGTAGCTCTGGGGCTGCAGGCAGGGTCAGGGAGCTCCAGGCACCGTCTGTGCAAGCCCCACCCCAGGGCCATCCGGCACCTGCAGCCCTTGTGCACCTAGAGCAGCTCACATTTTGCAGGCAAGGTTTTATCTTGGGAAAGAGCCGTTATTTCTTCAAACACAATTGCATTAGAGGGGTCATCCGCTTTGCATGCGGTTTGTTATCTCTCTTTTCATGTTGCTGCATAAGGAGAGGCTGAATGTTTAAAAAAAATAGACCACTCATTGAACTGCTGTTTTTCACCATGGTACAAAAAATAAACGCTTGAGTTCCCCATGTCTGGGGTCAATTTCTTTAATGGACTTTCAAATGTTTCATGCAGACAGAAATTGGGATCCAGTTTTAGTTTTCTCTGAAACACACGTGTCTGTGCGCAGACTTTTGTTTTGCTACTTTTATTTTTTTAAGACACTCTTACTTAGTCCTAGGACTTAGAGAACGTTTCATGCATACATCCGAACGGCCAAGGTTTTCAAAAGTACTGGGGTTTTGTATGCTCAACTAGAGACTCTGACAGTTCTATGTAGCATGCAAACACTATAGAGATGGCTGTACAGCTGCTCCCCAACTTACGAACAAGTTACGGACCAACACTTGGTCCGTAACTCGAAGTGTTCGTAACTCGGATCCCATAGAGTTACATGGCGACCGCGCTGTTCGTAAGCGCGGATCGCCGTTCGTAACTCGGATCTGCATTTACGACCGCTTTGGTCATAAGTGCCGATGGTCGTAAGTAGAGGTGGTCGTAACTCGGGGAGTGGCTGTATATATTACGCCCGCCATGTCTATGGAGGTAGATGTCTCATGGGTTAAATAAATGTAACAGGCACTTTTACCACCATACCTGCCCTCTCCCCACTCACACCAGCATGCCACAGATCTCTAAAGCTTCCAAAAGCCACCGTTCAAAATGTTAACAATCAAGTACCAGGGGATGGTCCTTTTGTTCTGTGCCTGTAGTTTTCACGCACATTGGCAGGCTGAGTTAATGACTAGGGCAGAGGTTCTCAACTCGTTTCAGTCCATGGACCACCAGGCCAATCAAAAAATTTTCGTGGACCACCTCCTTTTTGAGACATTCCAAACAAGAGCAGACAACGAACATTTTGGTTTGAAATTTATTTCTTACGAACAGATGTTTGGTTCCTGCCCACGCTGTGTGACGTTGGACAATGTTCCTGTGGACCACCGAAAAAGTCACCATGGACCACCAGTTGAGAACCACAGGACTAAGGGAAAAGCTAGCACTGACCTCAGCTTGCTACTGCCTTTGAAAACCACAAATTGCCTTGTCTTCATTAGGATCTTGCCTCCTGTTAGCCAACTCATGTGAAGAGCACGTCTTTCTTCTTAGAGAAGACAAAGGCTCAGGATCTGGGAACGCTTTAGCAGAATTCTTTTCAATACGTTCTTTAAGCACATGCCTAACTTTAAGCACCCGAGTAGCATCATTGAAGCAGGCTTCGTTCGCGGCTTCAATTTAAACCTGCTTAAAAGTGCACAAGTACATTTGCTGAATCAGGGCTGGAATATGGAAGGAGTTGTACATAATATCTGCCCAACCCTGCTTGTCTGTCTTAGGGGAGTAATTGCATTCCTTTGACTGGGCCTGCTCATCCAAATATGGTGAACAGGATCTCACGCAATTTTAGCAACTTGTCAGTATCTGCAAACAATGTGATTAACGTAATTCGTGACTCTGCCTTTGCTTCTGCTGTTGATGTGGCATGGGCCCTGTAGTAAGTTGAGGGTCGGGAACATGGAGTCAGCAGGCCTGAACAGAGGCCTGTAACATGAAAGCAGCAACAGGCCTAGAATCTAGTGAGCAAGACTTTGGTTCAGGAACACAGGAGCCAAGAAAGAGGCCCTACTGATAACTGTGTGATTGTGGAAGTTGGGTGGAGCAAGGACGGACACAGGGAAGCACCAAGTACGGACTGTGAGCCAAAAGGGAGTAATGGCACATCTTAAGGAACGTCCTGGTACGGGGACTCCCTAGGAGATAGGCACATACCGACCTAGGTTCAGGATCAGGTCGAAACTGACAGGATGAAAAATAGAAGGGAAGACCCCGTTGCATATGGTGAGGGGTGGTAACGAGGGAAGAGAGGGTGGCCACCTGGTACGTAAAGAAGTGATGTAAGTTGTTTGCACCGGTCTATAAAAGGACACCGCGAAGGGTGCTCTCTGGCCGACCTTGAGGGGGCGCAATGAATGGCAGGTGGCATTGCCTACACGTACAGAATGCACAGTAGCTTAACTCTGACTGACCGCTGTTAATATCAGTTACAGCAATAAGCCTGCCTGGTGTTGGTACCTTGTCAACGTGGGCCATAGTGCCCAGTGGTGTAACATTGGACTGATCTCTGTTACCAACTGGTAGAGCTTCACATTTGACAATAAACCTGCTCGATTGATTTCAAACCTTGCCTGCATCTGTCGTTTCCGGGGGCCTCTCAGAGATCTCCTGTGTTGACCCAAGTGCACGGGGTCTAACGCTCTAGATAAAGGGAGTACCGATTGTTACGCATGCAGCTGAAAGTTTAGCATCACCGACGGAGCAGAGGTCCTGTCAGGAGCTCGCCAGGATGACCCGGACCAGACGACGCTGACACTGACAGTTCAGACCACCGAAGGTACCGAGGTACAGAACACCGAGGCATGACAGATGATTGTACCGATATTGTGTCGCATTTGCCTAATTGGAATGATATTTACGTGTTGCTGGACCAAAAAAAAATGTTTGTTAAGTTGCAACCACAAGCTCAGATTGCCTGCCAGTAAATAGCCATGAAACAATTATATAAGATGTGACCCACTTGAGAACGGTTCATGAGGCGTCAAAAGGGGGAAATGTTCGGATTGGAAGTTTTATTCTTTTTTATATTTGTATTTTAGGTTTAGCCATGTAGTAACGTAAGGTCACATATAATCCTAGTTAATATTGTAGTCTGTCAAATCCTTTAGTTAAGTAGATATCTCCTATATTTCCTTGTTCTAAAGTTTAGCAAGTAAAGAGACAGGCTTAATGAGATTAGAAATATGGAAGGCCCGGGCTGCCGATGTGAATTGTTTTGATTTTGATTTTGCTTAAAATAAAACACTGCTGTTTGCCTTTGAAGGATTGTGTGACATGAGATACCGTGTGAAGGTGTTTGTATGAATGAGATACGGTGTTTGTATGAATGAGATGCGGTGTGAAGGTCATCGTTAGAGCCGGATGGTCAAGTGAGAAGGGAGAGAATGCAACTGTAAGACAGACCGCGAAGAGACGTACTGGCATCAGAGAACCCATGAGTGGGTACCCACGGTCAGGGAGTGGCAGAATTGACGGCTCTAGAGGTGAAGGGCGGGCACCCCTGAAAACAACAGATTCAATCCAGGGCAGGACGAGCCTGTCGAGATGTTTTGGGATGAATGTAAACATCAGAAGAGAACAGTCGCCCATCACAGACTGACAGTGAAATCCACAGAGGAGAGGATGATAAAAGCAGGTGCCTCGCTATGGGACTTTGGGTTTGTCTTGCCACCGACTTCGGAGGAGCATCGATACGATCGACCGACAAAGGCCCTGCTCCCGCTCTGTGATCAATCTAGCTGGCCACTGGATTGGTACAGAATCTGGACTGGTAACTAGGACATCATCTGGCGAGACTCTGCGTGTGCGTGTGCATGTGCGATTGAAAACAGGGGCGGCCTGTGAGCCTAGGCAGACTCGGTAGTCACCTAGGGCGCGCCAGCCTGGGTGCCCGATGATGACATCACGGCCATTGACAGCCGTGCAGGCGGGGGCGCCAGCTGCCACAGCCGGCCTCAGGCTGCTCCTGATCGAGAAGCATACACGACTGTTGTATTCTCAATAGACTAGCCAATTAGCCCGTCATAAGACGGGATTTTCAGGTCTCTCCTCCACGTCGGTCTTCTCTCCGGAGCCTCCGGTCTCTCGCTCTCTCTCTCTCTTTCTCTTCTCCCCCTTCTGCCTCTCACTCTCTCTCCGCTCTCCTCTGTCTCCGTCGGGGATGCACGCTCGTCCAGGCCCCACCCCCTGGGTGCGTACGTCACCTCCCCACCCCCTTTTGCCTCCCACCGTGGCGCTCGGCTGAGTTCTGCGCCGCTCAGCTGGGCTGCTGTGGGGGAGCAAGCGGAGCAAGCGGCCGTTTGGGTTCTCCCACAGCAGCCCGGCTGAACGGCGCAGAAGTCAGCCAAGCGCCATGGCAGGAGGCAACAGCATCCCCCCACAGGCAACACCTAATGCTACAGCTTTACAGAGGCACAGATATTGGGCTACTATATATATGATGCAGTCTCCTGCCTTTTCCCCTAGAAAAGCTCTCGTGTGCTTCGTTTAAGCAGATAACACCGGATACAACAGGGCAGCCATAGCTGGGGGGGGGCTCCTATTGCAACCTGAGTGCTCCTGCGCCCCCTGAGTCTCCCTACGCTCCCTCCTCCTGGCACCCCAAGCCCCCCTGCCCGGCCCCCTCTCACCACCCCCCAGACACACCGAGCCGAACCCTAAAGACGGCGCCAGGAGCAAAGGGAAGTGGAGCTGCCCAGGCCCCCCTGCGCGCAGGGACCAAACGGGGCGGGGCTGGAGGGACGTTCGTCGAGGGTTATCGGGGGGTTTCAACACAGACACCGGCCACGCTGGCCGTGACATCACAACCCACATCCCCCCGATCTAGGACGTACCCGACATGTCTGTTGTCTCAGTTTGTTTCCCAAACAGAAAGCTCAAAGACCGGCGTGTCCGGTGTGGATGCAACCCACCAGGACTGGGGGACCCAGCCCACCACCCCAACAGAAATGACCATGAGAAGGGAAGGGGCAGCTGTCATGGGGGGGGGGGGCAGGAGCTCCCCCCCCGCTGTGGGGTGGGGTTGGGAGTGTCTGACCCTGCTGGAGAGGCAGACGAGCGCACCCCAGGGTGCCTGCTGCCTTTCATCTTCCCTGATTGCTGGGGGCACCCGAGGCTCCGGTGGCTCCTTCTCGTGGGCCAGGAGGACACCACGGCCAGGTCTGGGCACTGCTCAGGGAGAATAGCTCAAACATCTGGAGGCTGTTCCCAAACAGGCCACACACCAGTCACACTGAGCGCTCCAGCTGCCAATCCAGCCAGCAGGAAGCCTCACGCGCAAAACCCCTCGGACACCCCAGCTCTCCCTGTGCCCCCATCAGCCCCGGGCCTGCACAAAGAAGAACCCAATCTCACCTACCCCGAACGGGTCCTCCTGGTCCCAAAGAACCAGCCACAGATCCCAGGTCACTTTCCACTCTGGATCTCACCCACAAGATCACGCTGGGCCAGTCCTTTAGAATCTACAATCTAAAGGTTTATTAACAGAAGCAAGAAAAGGTGGAGAGTGAGGTTGTTAAAGGAGACTCCGTTACATGCATCGAATCTCCCAGTTCTCGATGCAGGCTCGCAGCAGAGATGTTACAAACAGCCGGCTTAGAAGTCCCTGGTGCACGTCCTGTGTCAGGACGGGTCAGCAAAACCTTCCCGGCTCCCTGCCCCTCGCAAGGCTGCCCCACCTGGGGAGCCATGACATGGGGGGCAGAGAGGAGAGATCCCAGGAGCTCGGGGCTGAGCCTGCATCCTGGCTGGGGGTCACTTCCTGGCTGTGCGGGCTCCCTGCTCGGCTGGGCCCGTCCCTGCCCCACGGGGCCGGGGCTGAATGCAGCAGAGGTGGGGGCGGGAGGGAGACCTGGCAGGGCAGGTGGGGGCAGGTCCTGCCACCTGACCCCAGGCCTTGGTCCCAGGTTCAGAGCCGTGTGCCACAGAGCCCTAGGGGCCCGGCTCTGCCAGGCGCTGGATGCTGCGGCCGAGTGCAGTGCGTGTGCCCCTCCGTGGAGCAACAGGCACAGCCCTGGAGCCGGTGCCAGCCCCCCAGGGAAGGAGGGTGCCAGAGCGACCCTGAAAAGGCGGCAGGTGGCACCTGGGCAGGGCTCCCACCGCATCAAATCAATCACTGAACAACTTCCCTTACGCACACGGAGCCCCCTCCCTGCCGCCCAGAGGGATCCGGGCACCCCCGGCCTGAGCATGTCCCCGGCGTGTTCACCTTGTTCTGCTGCCTCAGTTTCCCCGGGCACTGCACCAACAGTGAGATGGGGAATGTGGCCCAGGGGAGGGGGAGTCAGCACCACACTGGGCTGTGGGTGTGTGTGGGGCAGGAGGTGAGCTGGGGTCAGCAGGGAGACACCTAGACCAGAGTGTGACTGATCTTGTCCCCTCCCACCCGCTGTGTCCTCCACTAATTCCCCTTCCCCTTCCCGCACAGCCACCCCCCAGCCCCCAGGGTCTGTTGCCCTCTGGCTCCTCCTCCCCTCCCTGCTCCACCTGCCTGCCGTCCTGGGGCTGAGCCCGCGGGGGGGCAGGGCAGGGGCTGGGGCGGGCGGCCAACTCCCCCTGACCGTGAGCGGTGTCGCCCGGCAGCAGGGCTGGGGCTGAGGAGGGAGCCGCAGGCGGGTCCCCACCCACCGGGGGTGCTGAGAACGGACGCGCTCGCTGCAGCAGTGAGCGTGTCACCGGGGGCAGGGCGGCCGGCCCCTCGGCCTGACTGTGCCCCTCCCTGTGCCCGGCCAGCTGGGGGCGCGGGGGCTCCGAGCAGGCAGCAAAGTCAGAGTCACAGCCCCGAACTCCAGCCCAGCCCCCCCAGGGTCCTGCCGCCACCTGGTGGCCAAAGATCCTCCTGCCTGCCCCTCAGTCCCCCAGTCCTCCTATTCCTGTCCCTGACGACCCCCCCCCCCCCCCCTGCCCCAGAGCTCTCTGTGACCAGCACTTGGCTGCCAGCCTGGCGCGCAGAGATGCAGCCACCTCATGGGGCAGGTGTGGGGCTCTTTAGCCAGCGTCTCTCACCTGGGACAGAGATGCAGCCACCGCTGGGGCGGGGCCGGGCTGTTGGTGCAGGGACCCCTGGCTTGGTGCCAAATGCAGCTGTAGCTGGGGTGCAGCGCAGAACCCACCCCCTAGCCACACTGCACAGCAGTTTGGGACAGGAAGTGGAGGGGGTCCCAGCCCCACTGGTAACAGTAGGGGAGGATTGGGCCTGAGCCTGGGTGGGCAGGACTGGGGGGGGCACGAGGGGCCCGGGCGAGGTCTGTTCTGCGTCAGACGCGGGGGCCGTTGCTGCTGCACCCGGGGCCCTGGCTTGGGCCGAGCCAGACGGAGCCGCGGCAGCCTCCATCGGCGGGTGGGACTGGAGTCCCGGAGATCCGGCACGGCCGGGGGCGCAGGGCGGGTGCCCCTCAGCCCTTTGCTCCCCAGGGTGCAGGCCCTGCCAGTGTCTCCCCGAGGGGCCTGGCACGGTCCGTCCTGGGCCCAGCCCTTCCCCACGCGCTGCCTGGGCACCGGGTGTGGCCGACGTGATAGCTTCCCCGGGACGTGAGGCACAGAAGGCAGTTGCTGGGCCTGAGTTTTCTGTGCTAGGCACGCCATGCCTGGAAACTCAGTTTCCCCGATATCCTGCACGGTTCGTGGTGGAGGTGGGAATTGGTTGTAATATTTTCCAGGCACAATGTGCCTCAGTTTCCCTGGCATGCTGCATTGTTTGGGGGTGGGTGGGAATTTGCTGTAATCGTTTCCAGGAGGATGGTGTCTGCCTCAGTTTCCCCGACATGCTGCACTGTTCGTGGGGGAGGGGGAAGGGCTGTTTACTGCACGCAGAGGCCCAGCTAGGCAGGTGGGGTCCCGGGCTCCGCGTTGGGCTCCAGGCCCTTGAAGCAAAGCCGAAGGCGGGAATGTTTCCCAGGCAGGGCCCCAGAGACGGGCGGACGTCCTGCTTCCTGCAGGCAGGGCTCTGTGGGAGCTGGACATGGATGCTGTGACGGATCCACCCACCTCGCTCTGGCACTGCGGGGGTTAACCCTGGCTCCCTGGCCCTGCCCCAGAGCCCTACTGGGTGCGCTCCAGCTGAAGGCCTCTATAAAAGCAGTGGGGAGGGGGAGCAGCTCAGTGGGGCTGGTGTGGGTTGGACGTTGTGTCCGGGAAGGGCTCTTGGGGGGTCTCTGCCGGAGGGGTCGATACCAGAGGTGGCCACTTGCTTTTCTCTGCCTCTCTCAGGCTCTTTTGGGGAAACAGAGCTTGGGGTGCCCTGGGGATGGTTTCAAGTGTCCGCCTCGGTTGTGGGTTCAAAGCACTTGATGGTGGCAGTGGGTTCCCCAAAATCTGGGTATTGGGGGGAAGCCTGCAGATGCAGGGTGTGGGGTGTTCCTGTGGGCCCCCAACTTCTGCATTCGTCATGCCAGAGTGGGGCACAGCCCTGAGGGGCTCCTGGAGGTGGGGCTGGTCTGGGGCTGCCGGATAACAGTTACTTACCTGTAGCCGCTGTTCTTCGAGCGGTGTTGCTCATGTCCATTTGAACGAGGTGTGCGTGCACCGTGTGCATGGTTCCTGGAGTGTTTTTCCCCAGCGGTACCCGTCGGGCCGGCAGGTCACCCCCTGGAGTGGTGCTGCCATAGCAGAGTACAAGTACCCTGCCGGCCCTTCCCCTCTTCAGTTCCTTCTTGCCGGAGACTCCGACGCAGGGGAGGTGGGGAGGGAGACGAATGGACATGAGCAACACATCTCCAAGAACAAGAGTTACAGGTAAGTAACCCTGTTTTCTTCTCCGAGTGGTTGCTCATGTGCATTTGAACGAGGTGACTTCCAAGCGAAAACGCAACAGAGGCAGGGTCGGAGACACCTCTAACAAGACACCCACACCAAGGTCAAAGCCACCAACTGTACATTTATTTAATATAACCTCAAGACATAACAGAGCAACACAGGTGAGGAATTTACAACAGCCAATAAAATAAACCCCTTAATGCCGTGGTCACCAACAGGTCGATTGCGATTGACTGGTCGATCGCGAGGCCTCGACCAGTCGATCGCGAGGCATCCTGTCCTCCCCCCACCCCCATTTCCCTCCCACCCCCGAGAAGCCCCACTACCTACCTCAAGTGAAAATGGAGGTAGTGTTGGCTTCCCGGGGATGGACAGAAGTCCCGCAGCGTAGCGCCACTTCCAGCAATTCTGGAAATGCGCTAGCTGCTCTATCAGGTGTACTGCAGGAGGGAGCATCGGCTCCCTGCACCGCACAGGAGGGGTGAGTCAGCCCCGGGGGAGGTGCGCGCGGGGGGGGGGGTTTGGCCCTGGGGCAGGCGCGCGCACGGGGTTTCCCTGCGCTGGAGGGGTCGGCCCCGTGGCTGGCGCACGCGCAGGGGGCTTCTCTGCGCGGGGTCAGCCCCGGGGCAGCCGTGTCCTGGTTTCCCTCGGGGGGGGCGGGAGGGAGAATCCTGGGAGGAGGCAGATGCAGGGGACTCTCTGCCTCCACTGGCACCCCAGCCCCCACTCCCCAGACACAGAATTCTGTCCCCACTCCCCGAACTCTGTCCCCACTCCCCTGTCCCCACTCCCCGAACGCTGTCCCCACTGGCACTCTGTCCCCTGCTGCAGAGCCCTGTCCTCTGCCCTCCCAGCACCCTGTTCCCTCTTCCCTGCCCCCCCACCACAGAACTCTGTCCCCACAAAATGTATAATTATAAATGCTTCATTTTAGATTTAAATAGCATGAATAAAAAACAGACCATTTATTTAATAACCATAAACACGTGATTTTTATTTTTAAATTGTGATATATAAAATTAACTGTTTAGCAGAGTGTGTAAGTAAGGGCTGGGGATAGCAAGTGATGGACAGGAGGAGAATAGAGAGGGCGGGGCTTCAAGGAAGAGGCAGGGCTTCAAGGAAGGGGCGGGGCAGTAGATCTTCACCTGTTCGGAGATTTAAAAAGTGCCCTTGGGTGTAAACATGTTGGAGACCACTGCCTTAATGCTTTGTAAACAGGTAGACAGAGCACCATATGGTCATGCTACAAATTTCAAGTATGAGAACCTATGCTCCAAAGGCTACGGAGGACACATGCCCTAGTGTAGTGCATCTTAATCTGGGGCAGCTCCCCTGTGCGCCAAAGTATAACATTCTTGGACATATGATGAGATCTAAGCGGACAGTCTCTGGGCCGATACTGGCAACTCTATTACCTTTGCAGAAAGGATGAAAAACAACTGAAACGATTTACGAAAGTGCCTTGTTCTGTCTATGTAAAAGGATAATGCCCTTTTTGCATCAAGTGTATATAAGGGTTGCTCCTTAGGGGGAGCAGTGCAGCTTTGGGAAGAACACGGGTAGATATATGTCTTGTGACATATGGAATGACGACAGCCACTTTGGGGAGGAACGCCGAGTGGGGGTGTAGTGTGACCCTATCTGTCAAAAATACCAAATACGGCCGTTCCACTGTCAGGGCACGAAGCTCAGACACCCTGCGTGCCGAGGTAATGGCTACTATAAACGCCACCTTGAGTGACAGGTGCTTAAGGGGACACGTGGCCAAGAGCTCAAAGGGTGGGGACATAAGCCGCATGAGCACCAAGTTCAAGTCCCACCTGTAGGAACCGCACCTGTAGGAATAACGTATCCAACCCCTTTAGGAACCTCTTGACCAGCGGGTGTGTGAACAGGGATCTGCCCCCAAACCCCATGTGGAACGCGGAAAGGAACGCCAAGTCCACCTGGGGACAACCCCACTTTTGGAAGAGGAGGGCGTGCGAGGTGTTCCTGGCCATGCTCTCGGGGAAGTCGGTCTCAGTGCGGCTGGACAACACGGCAGCCATCTTCTACATAAACAAACAAGGGGGGGGGCCCAGTCATCTCCCCTGTGCCATGAGGCAGTTCTTCTGTGGGAGTTCTGCATAGCCCACGGTATCCAGCTCCACGTGGCGTCCTTGCCGGGCTGCAAGAACACGCTGGCAGACACACGGAGCAAGTCCTTCAGAGTCCACGAGTGGTGCTCAGTGAGTCCGCCTGCTGTCACAGAGGAACACTAGTGTTGAAATTCTTACAGGACGGGGAAAGAAAGGGACAGGATGGGAGCGGGCAGCAGGGGGGGGATCCATCTTCCGGGGGGGGTCAGCCATCCAGAGGAGGATCTTCCTTCAGTTAATGCCTATGTGGGGTCAGGCATCATCAGTGGTGGATCCTGCACCTGGTGAATCGGAGTCAGGGACTGCTGGTGCCAGAAGTGGGATCCTTCCATTGGTAACATCACGGACTGTTGGTGGCAGTGGTGGGATCATTCTGCCAGGAACACCACACACCAGGGACCAGTGGTGGCTGCTTCCCCCCCGTGCCGTGTGCAAAATGTCCCATACAGTGTGCAGTATAGTGCACCCCTGAGGTGATTTCAGCTTTGGCAGGAAAAACCGGATGCAGCTGGTTTTCCAGTGCAGGGCACAATCCAAGATGGAGTTTAGTGAGAGAAAATGGAGTCCATTGTCCAAGATGGAGTTTGTTAAAACAACATGGAGTCCAGCATAATATTAAAGAGTCTTTAGTCCTTACACCCCTCCCCCGAAAGAGCAGCAAAACTTGCTGAACAAATAATTAAATAAATCACAGATTGCCATGGAGGAGTGAAGCGAGGGTGAAGACAGACTCGTCGGCGTCAGAAAGACCGTCAGCACACGCCCATGGTCAAGGAGTGATCGGACTGGCAGATTGTCGGCCTAAAGCGGAGCTGGCCCCCCTAAAAGACAATTGATCACAGGATCAGCCTTTGGAGATGTTTTGGGAACGACTGACACCACAAAGCTAACACCCCGCTCACAAACTGACACAGTCGAATCCATAGACTTCAGCAGAGGAGAGGATGATAAATGCAGGGTGCTTTGCTATGGGACTTTGGGTTCGTCTTGCCACCGACTCCGGAGGAGCATCGGATCGATTGACCAACAAAGACCGTGCTCCCCCGCTGTGATCAATCTAACTGGCCACTGGATTAGTACAAGCGGTGAGGAGTCCTGTGGCACCTTATAGACTAACTGAAGTGTTGGACTGGTAACTAGGACACCGTCTGGCGGGACTGTGTGTGTGGTGTCTGTGTGTGTGTGACTGAATAGCGCACACACCTGTTGTATTCTCAGTAAATGCAGCGTCCTGCCTTCTCCCCTATAAAAGGGCTCGGGAGCTTCCTTTAAGCATAACACAGGCGGGTGCAAGGCTGCCCCGGGCCAGGGGCTGCACTTAGCCCTGGTGGGGGGGGATGACACAGGGAGCTCGTGGGAGTCGGGTGGGGGGGGGTGCCCATGTCACTGGTACCTGCTCCCCAGGCTAAGACCCCTGCACCACCCCCTGGCTGGGCACTTCGGCACACAGGGGATTGGGTGGGGTGGGGCTTTCAGAAGCACCTTGGGGGCTCAGGAGCCCAAACCTCAGTAAAATCAGGGGGCTGAGGCTCCTGCATCCCGCCCCCCCCTCGGTGTAGGACACATCCCCCCAGCCGCAAGGCCAGGAGCTGGGCTAGACACAAGCCAGACACCCCCAGAGCCAGAGCAAGCCTGATGCAGCCGAGGGGCGGGGCGGGGGGCAGACGGCTGAGCCCCAGGGGGCACAGGGAGCGGCACAGGGACGGGGGAAGGACTCAGCACTCACCTGCGGGCTTGTCTGTGGCGACATCTCCTGTTTCCTGCGAAGGGAGACCAGGCAGAGCAGTGAGCGCGGTGGCTCCCGGGGCAGGACCTGGCTCCAGTCCGCGCCCACGGCCCATCCCAGGGGGAGGGGACAGCTCAGTGCCCTGGAAGCTGCGCGCACGCACGGCTGTTTAGTGAGCCCCACCCAGAGGCTCAGAGCGCCCACACGGGCAGGGAGCTCAGCTGGCCGGCTGGGGGAGGGGCCTGAGCAGCCCCAGACCAAGATCTCCCAGGGAGGGGAGATGAGGAGGGAATATGTGTGGGGGGGGCAGCAGTAGGGGGGTTTGGGGAGTCCCCCCCTCCACAGCGTTTCAGGGGCCTGGTGCAAACGGAGACGTGCTCAGCGCCATCCCCAGGGGGCAGGGACCCGGGGGCAGGTCCAGGTGCCACGGGACAGACAGCAAAGCCCATCCAGCCATCCTGCCTGGGGGGTCCTGTCCGCGGAGCTGGGCCCGGCTCCCCGCTCTGAGCCCTGCGACCAGGCACGGCAGGGGGAGGAGACAGACCCTGAAGCCGGGGCCGGGGGGGAGGCCTGAACCCCAGTGAGCAGGGATTGCACCGGGAGCAGCAAGTCAGCGCCTGGGACGGGAACTCGGCACTCGCCCGGCTGAACCGCGCGGATGTGCAAACGCCTCCCGCCAGGCCAGGGGCAGGACACCCCCCCTCGCATGCCATGCACTAGTGCGAGAAAAGTGACCAACAGCGACGGTCAGTCTGACCAGTCTGCACTGGCGGGACATGCCCAGCTGGAGAACAGGCAGCGAGCGCCAGGGCAGGGACCAAACCGGCCTCTCCAGGGCTTGGCACAAAGCCAGCTCACCCCCCGGCTCCCCTCCTGCAGCCCAACTGCCCCCTTGTCTCCCTGGGTGGCCTGGGCCCGGCAGTAGATCGGGGCCGGCACATGGCCTGGATGCTGGGTGTGATGGGGCATGTGCAGGGGCCCAGCCAGCACAGAGCGGCCGCCGTCTCCCAGCCCAGGCGCCGGGGGGATGGGCCCGACACAGCCTGTCAGACGCCCGACACTTACTGAGTTAGAGGAAGGTTCCAGTGACCAGCAGCCCGACCCCGACGATCAGCGGGACACTGACACCGACACTCGGCTGTGCATTGGACTTGGGCTCTGAAATGGGAACAGGCCAGTGAACAGGGAGACCCCAACCCCTTCCCCGTTGCATGGACACTCCTCCTGCCCCCCACAGCTGCCCCACCCCTCCCCAGCCCCCTTACCCCAGTCCACGCTCAGACCCCCCGGCAGGCTGGGGCGCTCCACACGGCAGGTGTATTTGTGTCCGTGGCTGGGGTCGATGTCGATGGTGGCCCCGGTCTGGTAGGTCCCATTCCCGTTGAACAGCACCGCTTCCTGGCGCGTCTCCTGCGGCCTCGGCTCCCCGTCCTTCAGCCACACCAGGGTGATGTCGCGCGTGGAGAAGCTGCGGGCCTTGCAGTCGAGGGTGGTGCGCCCGCCTGGGGCCGGCCGCTCACTCACCTCCAGCCACGGGCCCTCTGGGGGGGTGAGGGCGGGGGGGACGGACACAGCGTAAGAGGGAAACGCCCTGAGGTGCAGCCCATGGGGACGCAGCAGCAGAGGAGGGAGGGAGGGGCCCCCTGCAGGTAACCCCCCCTCAGTGACTCCAGGCTGCTCCCCTGCCCGCTGGGCTGAGCTCTGCAGACGCAGCCCAGGGGCAGTGTGGCCTGGCCAGAGGGAGGGGCATAGACGGGACCCTGTTCAAGATGCCCGTAGCCTGGGTGCATCTGAAATGGGGGGCCAAGAGGGCCCCAAGGAAGTGGGGGTCACCAGCACTGCCCGCTGGGGTGCTGATGGGGTGACCTAGAGGAGTGGCGCGGGGCCCTGTCCCAACTGACAAGGAGCCCAGCTGGGCTGGAGCCCTGGACCCAGGCGGGGGGAACTAACTATATTCCCACTGCTGAATTCCAGGCGGAGGCGCAGGCGGATCCTTCCCTGTGGACACTGACGGGCCGGACTGGCCTCCACTCGGCCTCTGTGCAGAGGTGGCCAGGAGAAGTCCCTGTGCGGGAGGGATTCCGGTACCAGGAATGGCTCCCCCAAGGAAGGTGGGGGTGGTTGGGGGGCACCCCTGGGAGAACGTGCCGGAGTTGGAGCCTTACAGCCCCTCCCCTGCTCTGTTTGATTCTCTCCAACTCCCCCCCGGGGGGCGCTGGGCCGGTGCTGGGGGGTTGCTGGGGGCACAGGCCCTGGCATGATGGCAGAGCTCGGTGGGAAAGGCCACGCCAGGGCCCTGCCCCTCCTGCACCTGCAGCCGCTTTGCTGCGGAAAAGGGGTTTCCCCACACGTGGCCCCTGCACCCGGGCGCAGGCAGATCCCCCCTGGCAGCCGCCGAGGGGCCGCACTGGCCTTGGCCCAGCCCAGCCCGGGGGGAGGCTGCTGGGAGAGATACCTGGGGGGTTTCCAGCTACATGGGGCCAACCTGCTGTCTTGGACGGGTGAAACCAGGCACAGCAGCTCCCCTTCCCCAGCCCCTCTGAGCCCCCCACAACCTCCCATGGGCACCGCGCCCTCGGTCCGGTCCACATTCACACCACCACCTCCTCCCCTTCCCCACGCCCACTGAGAGTCCCTCGGAGTCTCTGCTAGCCCTGCATGCAGCCCCCCCTGCACAGCTGGTGCCCCACCCCCCCAAAAGGGTCCTTGTTCCAGTCCCCAGCCTCCCCTCCCCCCCGCAGGCCCTTCACTCACCCCCGCTCTGGCTGAGGAGCTTACGCCCGCTGTTGGGGTAACGGTTCGCTTTGCACTTGTCCTGGATGGGTCTGGAGATCCCTGTGTGGAGAATGCAGGGGGGGGGATCAGGAGGAAAGCGCATTGGAATAGCAGCCGGCAAGGGGTGTGGAGGGGAACAAGGAAGGTTTCTCCAGGCACGTTAGCAAGAAGCGGGGGATCAGAGAGGGGATGGGGCCCTTACTGGATGAGGGAGGACAAGGTCACCCCCAGACTAATGCACTAGGCAAGGCAGTATGGGAAAGAGGGGACAGCCCTTGGTGGGGAAAGAACAAGTTAAAGACTATTTAGAAAAGCTAAACGTACACAAATCCATGAGCCCGGATTTAATGCACCCGAGGGTGCTGGGGGTTGGCAAATGTCATGGCGGAGCCTTTGGCCATTAGCTTTGAAAAGTCGTGGAGATCGGGAGAGATCCCGGCTGACTGGAAAAAGGCAAATGTGGCGCCCATCTTCAGAAAAGGGCAGAAGGACGATCCAGGGAACTACAGACCCGTCAGCCTCACAGTCCTGGAAAAATCATGGAGGGGCCCTCAAGGAATCCAGTCTGAGGCACTTGGACGAGAGGAAAGTGATCAGGAATAGTCGCATGGATTCACCAAGGACGAGTGCGGAGTCCTGCCCGTGGGGCGGAGGAATCCCAAGCATTGGTACAGGCTGGGGACCCACTGGCTGAGCAGCCGTTCTGCAGAACAGGCCCTGGGGATTGCAGGGGATGAGAAGCTGGAGATGAGCCAACAAGGCACACGAATGGCATATTGGGGGGCATTAGAAGGAGCATGGCCAGCAGATCCAGAGATGTCATTACTCCCCTTTATTCGGCTCTGGGGAGGCCACATCTGGAGTGTTGTGTCCGGTTCTGGGCCCCCCCTACAGAAAGGATGTGGGCGCATTGGAGAGGGGCCAGCGGAGGGTGAGCAAAATGCTTAGGGGGCTGGAGCACATGGTGAGGAGAGGCTGAGGGATTTGGGTTTGTTCAGTCTGCACCCTGCCCAGAGCAACCCACCCCCCACCGACTGGTGTATTTACTGTGAGGGCAGGGGCCCCGCAGGGCCTGTCTGTGCCCTGCCACCCCTGGGCTGGAGACCTGCCCCCCTCACCCAGGGTACGTCTATACTAGCTCGTTAGTTCGAGCTAGGTAGGGTAATTAGGGCAAGCATACTTGTAAATGAAGCCCGGATACACGCGGCACGGAGTAGGTAGTTCGAATTAAAGATCCTAATTCGAACTACCAGTACTCCTCGTGGAATGTTACTCGTTACTCCTCGTGGAATGAGGTGTACCGGTAGTTCGAATTAGGATCTTTAATTCAAACTACCTACTCTGTGCCGCGTGTAGCCGTGGGCACGGAGTTCGGACTAAGGGGGATTTAAAAATGGCAGCACCCGGGAACATGCAAATGAAGCCCGGGATATTTAAATCCCAGGCTTCATTTGCAACTCCACTTGCCCTAATTACCCTACCTAGCTCGAACTAACGAGCTAGTGTAGACGTACCCCCAGAGCCAGGTAAAGACCCCAGGAGTCCTGACCCCCAAGTTCCCCTGCTCTAACCACTAGCCCCTTCTGCCCTCCGAGAGCCAGGGGGAGACCCCAGGATCCCGCTCCCACCCGGCACACAGCCGTGCCCTGACCCCAGTGTTTTGCTCCCCAAGCCCCAGGGCTGTTGGCGCCATTTCTGGGAACTATTTGCGCTGGTCCCCCCTGGTGGGGCTCTGGGCCGGCGCAGTTTGCCCCAAGCGGCAGCTCAGGCCGGGGGATGCGGGTCCTAGGCTCCATCTGCCCTGCAGCCTGTCTCCAGGGGGGCTGGGCCGTGTCCAGGGAACGCGGCTGCCCCCGATTTGCCGGGGGAGGAGGGGCTGGGTACCCGGTGAGCGAGGGGTGTCAGAGAGGGAGGCCTCGGCCTTGCATTTCGCTGAAGGGAGACCGGGGGGGGGTCAGAGCCCCAGCACCAGGACCCCGTGTCCCTTCCCCCCCTTCCCGCGCTGCCCCTGACCCACTGGCGTCGCCCCCTGCACCACCCGGGCCATGGTCCTGGTCCCTAGGGTTGCCAGGTAGACCCTGCCAAAAAACCAGACACACTTGATCATGGGTGAAGGGGGGGGGAAGGGACTGACTGGGACGGGGGCAGGATTGGCTGGGAGAGGGGTGGGGAGGGAAGCAGAGCTGGTGGGGCGGTCCGGGGCAATGGGGCTGGCCGGGAGGAAGGGGGACGGAAGCAGAGCTGGGGGCCACGGAGCTGGCCGGGAGGAAGTGGGGACGGAGGCAGAGCTGGGGAGGGTCAGCCGGGCTGGACGGGAGGAGGGGGCCCAGAGGGGAAGGGGGCGGAAGCGGAGCTGGCGGGTGCAGTCACTGGCCGCAGCCAGAGTCCAAGGGGCCACGTCCCCAGCTGGCGCGCCCTCGAGTTGCTCGTAGAAGCCGGGCGGGGGAGTGGCTGGGCGTCCCGGCCCCTGCCCCACCCCGCCCGGCTTTTGCACACGACCACAGGGCTCCTGGCGCCGATTGCGGCCCCGACCCCCAGTCGCTCCCCTGCCCCCCCCAGGCTTCCCTCCGGCGCCCAGCTGGGAATTCAGAAAATACCGACATTGCACATGTCCGGTATTGTCTGAATTTTTCTACCAGACAGACGGTGCAAACACCGGACTGTCCGGTAGAAAACCGGACCCCTGGCAACCCTGCCCATCACTGCGCCCCCGCCCTTCACAGGGCTCTCGCTTTCCATGGCCCCGTTCAGTCCTCGGCCGCGGCACCGCCCGGGCCACGGGCCTGGTCCCAGGACAGGACCCTCCTGCCTGCAGGGAACCCGGCCCAGCCTGGAATCCCGAGACCAGCTGCTCCGTGCACACGGGCCCCGCCCCCTGCTCCCACCGGGCCCCGCCCCTGCTCCCACCGGGCCCCGCCCCTGCTCCCACCGGGCCCCGCCCCCGAGCAGCCATTGAACACTGATTGGGGGAGAAAGTTGGAAGGCAGGGCAGGACCTTCCCCCCTCCCCACCACCAGCCCCTGGCTCCCCACCCTCCTCCCCCCAGCACTGCCCTGGCCAGGCACAGGGTTGGCAGCCAGGCACGGGCATTAACGCCCAAGCAATTAATGCCCTGCCTCGTGCAACCCCTCCCCCCCACTGACTGGTGTGTTTACTAGATGGGCACAGGTCTGTGCCCTGCCGCCCCCATGCTGGACACCTGCCCCCCATGTGCTCATGACCCCCCCGACCCAGAGCCAGGGGAGACCCCAGGATCCCGCTCCCACCCGGCACACAGCCCTGCCCTGACCCCAGTGTTTTGCTCCCCAAGCCCCAGGGCTGTTGCACCATTTCTGGGGACTATTTGGGCTGGTCCCTCCTGGGGGTGCAGCACGGCGGCCCCTGCCACCGGCACAAGGGGCCATGCACCAGAGCTGGCCCAGGGCACCGCCGGGGGGAGAGTCCGGCAGCGCGGAGGAGGACGCTGCCCCACGGCCCCCACCCGGCTAGAACCGGGAGGGACCGAGCGGCACCAAGCCCAGGACCAGGCAGAGGCACCCCTGAGAGAATGTGCAGGAGTTGGGGCCTTGCAGCCCTCGGGGAAGGGAGGTGGAAGGAGGGGGGCTGCCAAGAAGAGCCCATGCTGCAGAGGGAACACTGGGTGTCTCCCGGGCCAGACGGGCCTGGATCCGGCGGGGGACCCAGGGGACATGTCCCAGGCCGGAGGAGAAGGACCAGGCAGGGCATGCTGGTGAGGGAGGGAAGCGGGAGCAGCCGTTTGCTGGGATGCACTTCCACTGCCGGGCAATGGGCGCAGCTGGAGGGGGCTGGGAAAGTGGCCGGGCCTCAAAGGCCATTTCCCTGTTCCACCTGCCCACCCCACCGGCCTGCACTCACCTGCTCTCTGGCCGACCCGCTCCAAGAACTGCTCCAGGGTGCGCGCTCTTCTCAGGGACGTCATGAGCCGCTTGCGCTCCGCTCTGCCCGTCTGACCAGTGGGCGGCATCGGCATCACATAGGAAGGGCCCGGGGCGGCCGTCACTGGAGAGAGACGGGGGGTCAGAGCCACCGGGGCCGGGAACCCCCTTCCTTTCTCTTCCCCCCGCCCCGCGTCCCTCCCCGCACTGCCCCTACTCACTGTTGTAGCCCCCCTGCACCACCAGCGCCATCGTCCTTCCTGCTGCAAAGGAAGAAAGGATGTGGTTAGAAATCATGAGACCAGCCACCCAGCCCCGTTCCCAGCCCTCCCCCGGCTCTCACCACTGGCCCCCACTGCCCGCCAGGGAGAGACCCCAGGTGTCCAGCTCCCCCCAGCTCTCCCCACTGCCCCCACTGCCCGCCAGGGAGAGACCCCAGGTGTCCGGCTCCCCCCGGCTCTCACCACTAGCCCCCACTGCCCGCCAGGGAGAGACCCCAGGTGTCCGGCTCCTTCCCGGCTCTCTGCACTGCCCGCCAGAGAGACCCCAGGTGTCCGGCTCCCCGGCTCTCACCACTAGCCCCCACTGCCCGCCAGGGAGAGACCCCAGGTGTCCGGCTCCCCCGGCTCTCACCACTAGCCCCCACTGCCCGCCAGGGAGAGACCCCAGGTGTCCGGCTCCCCCGGCTCTCACCACTAGCCCCCACTGCCCCCCAGGGAGAGACCCCAGGTGTCCGGCTTCCCCCGGCTCTCACCACTAGCCCCTACTGCCCCCAGGAGAGACCCCAGGTGTCCGGCTCCCAGCAGACTCCCCCACCACTTGGCAAGCAAGGACTTGGCTGGGGGCCAGGCAGGCCCTGGGCAGGTTTGGGGGTCCCATCAGAACCCCCGCCCCCACCAGGCCGCAGGGCCGGCGCCGGATACATCAGAGCAGCCATCGGGGGGCTCCTACCCCCCAGTTCCCTACACTCCCTCCTCACCTCAAGCCCCCCTGCCCGGCCCCCTCTCACCAGGCGCAGACACACTCTAAGATGGCGCTGGAAGGAAGTGGTGTACCCCGCCCAGGCCCCCCCCGCGCGCAGTGAAGAACATGGCGGCCACGGTGGCTTCCGCTTCCGGCTGGGGTGTGACAGGGTCTGTCCCCATCGGCCCCCTTCCCTCCCTCCAGCCCCGGGAAACCTGCCCGCCCATTCCTCCCCCCCATGGGCCTCCCTTGCCCGGGACCCCACCCACCTCCCCAGAGACCCCCAGCACCACAGTGGGGCAGGGTCTGGAGAGGCACCGGCCCGGCCCCACGGCAGCCCCAAGCACCAGCCACCTGCTCCTCCGTAGCCCCAGTGTCGGGGACACCCCAGCTCATTGATTCCACCCGGAGAGGCAGGAGGTTTTCCTAATGTCCAACCCAAACCTCCCTGGCTGCATATGACAGAAAATAGCCCCCCACGCCTCCTGCCTTCTGGGGGGTGTCTCCATGCGGCCACGCTCCCCTCCCAAGAGGGGCCCCCAAAGCAGGCCCTCCCTGCTGACCCCCAAGGCCTCTATCGGCCCGGTCTTCTGTCAGTTCCCCTTCCCTGGTCCCGTTGTGCTTGGGCCCGGCTTCCAGTCCCTCCGCACCCTTGCAAGCACCGAGCGGGCTGGTCTTCCACCCCTCTCCATCCACACCCCATTCACTCCCCAGCGCGATCCATTCCGCCACCTGTTCGTGGTGGGAATTTGCTGTAATAGTTTCCTGGAAGATGGTGTCTGCCTCAGTTTCCCTTACAGGCTGCACTGTTCGTAGCAGAGGGGAGGGGCTGTTTACTGCACGCAGAGGCCCAGCTAGGCAGGTGGGGCTCAGGGCTCAGCGTTGGGCTCCAGGCCCTTGGAGCAAAGCCGAAGGCGGGAACATTTCCCAGGCAGGGCCCCAGAGACGGGCGGACGTCCTGCTTCCTGCAGACAGGGCTCCGTGGGAGCTGGACGTGGGTGCTGTGATGGGTTCCTCCACCCTGCTCTGGGGCTGCGGGGCTTCACCCCTGCCTCCCTGGCCTACTGGGCGCTCCAGCTGAAGGCAGCTATAAAAGCAGTGGGGAGGGGGAGCAGCTCAGTGGGGCTGGGGTGGGTCGGACGTTGTGTCCAGGAAGGGCTCTCGGGGGCTCTCTGCTGGAGGGGTCGGTACCAGAGGCGGCCACTTGCTCTTCTCTGCCTCTCTCAAGTGCTTTTCAGGAAACAGAGCTTGGGGTGCCCTGGGGTTGGTTTAAAGTGTCCGCCCCAGTTGTGGGTTCAAAGCACTTGATGGTGGCAGTGGGTCCCCCAACATCTGGGTATTGGGGTTGGGGAAGCCTGCAGAGGCAGGGTGTGGGGTGCTCCTGTGGGCCACCAACTTCTGCATTCATTGTGCCACAGTGGGGCACAGCCCTGACAGCAGCTCCTAGAGGTGGGTCAGGACCGAGTCTGGGGCTGCCGGATCCGTTAGCTCCGGGGGGGCGGTCGCCCCTTGTTGGCCAGTGTCACTGTCGCGTGTCCCGGGGTGGGGTCGGGGGTGCTGAAGCTGGAGCACTGTGGAGGGCTGGTCGTGCTTGCCTAGGGCTGGGGGGTGCGGATGTCATAGGCTCCTTCTCCACCCTGGCCCGATGAGTGCAGAAGTGGAGGCCTGCAAAAGTCCCCCCAAACCTTCTCTCTCAGGCTGTGGTATAAAACTTCCCCCCAAAATCTGAACCACTTAGATTTGGGGATAAAAATCTCTTCAACACTCCAGTTGGTATGTCTAAGGCAGAGAAGGAACAGAGGTGTCGCAGTGTGTGCGCAGTCAACAAACAGCACGGAAGAGCGTTACCGTGCATGTACGGGGCAGCAGGGATAGTGGACGTGGCACTAGGAGAAATCTCCGATTCCCGACTTGGAAACACATCTCCAGCGTGAACACGCACAACTTTCTCTTCTCTCTGCTGGAGACCAGGTCTTGTTCAGCTCTTCAGAAGTAAGTAGTTCGTATTTATTCAGACTTTTCCCCCTTCGGTTTGCTCCCGTTTCTCTCTGTTCCTCATATTGCTTTGTTGCCATTTTGGACACCACCTTCTCCCCGAAAGAGGCCAACGCCAGTCTGGGGGATGGAATGATGATGGCGCGGGTAGACAACAGGTTGTACAAGAATCAGACTGAAAATAAACATATGTAAAACCCAAGCGAGAGTCCAAAAACCCAACTATCGGAACTAGAGTTGAGTCATTAGCAGAAACGATGAGTCATTTTGGGCCAAGCCTTCCAAGAACTCGGCCCTCCAGCCCTGACCTTCACAAATGCCTCACTGAGTCGTGTGCAAAGAAAGTGGAAAATAAAAGGTGTTGCCCCCTACCGCACACTCGCAACTACAGCGGTGCAATGGAACTGGCTTAATGACTCAAGAGTAGAACACCCTTTCCGATCCGAATGTCACCCCTGTTGCCAGAACAATAGCAGGGAGCCCGCGAAACCAAACATCTCAAAATTACATTAAGTTGGGTGCGTATGTCCGCGTATTAAGGGCTCGGGATTAATAGACAAAAGAAATAGCAACTAATGGCGATCTTGCAACAAGGTGGGAGAGTTGATTCCTTTTACGGGACACGAGTTTTTGAGTTCTATGGAGCGTTTCTTCAACTTTTCAGCCCTACTTCTGGTCTTCTGCTGGAAGAAGCACTTCTGTGTGGCTTGAAATCTTGCCTCGTTCCCCAACAGAAATTGTTCCAACGGAAAATATTCCCTGTCCATCTTCTCGCTCTCATATTCTGCAACCCAGATGGCTTCGCAATGTATTCTACCATGTATTCTTAGAAGAACATTGTGTATCTTTGAGGGATATGATTTTTTCTCCCCGAAATGGTTCATTAAGCAGTTGTTCGAAAGAGCAACATTCTAGCTCTCCTCCATTCCGACCTCGTTAATTATTTTTTTTGGATTAAAATATCTAAACTGGCTTAAAAGAGCTCAAGAGAGTAACTTGGGGATGGAGAAACAGTAAGTCGTTGTTGGATATGTAGGGAGAAAAAGCTGGCGGACACAAAATGGCCGCCCTCAGAAATTGCAAGTCATGGCAAGGCCTTGCATTCTAGGCCTGAGAGGAGCAAAGTCGATCTTAAAAATGAAAAAAGGAGAAGTAGCTAGGCCTAGCTGAGAGAAAAATTGTTTAAAAGAGGATTCCAGGTGCCTTATAAATAATTTTGGAAAAATTAGATTTTATGGGCAGATAGAAATCAACATTGATTGCTCCGCCCCTACACAACTGAGGAAAAACTATTTTGCTCACTAACGGGTGAAATGTACAGACCAGCAAAGTAAGAAAAATGCCCCTGAAGGAGGCATCTTTGTTTGATTTTCGGGTTATTTCCTTTGCATATTTTCATGTAAATTGTCAAAAACAAAAAAAACAAAACAAAAACACTCCACACATTTTAACAGTCCTAAAAACTTTACCTTTTTGGAATCTCAGTCTCTACAGACAGTCAATAAATATGGGCTGATCTCTGCTCATTCTCTGACCCCACTCCCCGTAAATTCCCACGACCCTAGAAATGGAATGCGAGAAAAATCCAATATAAATATGAAATATGTTTGCGGCTTTGAGGGCTTGAGCCCCACAGAATGGGGCCCTGATTCTGCATGAGCCTCGGGGCATCACTGTAAAAGTCATGGTGCCTCCTAGCTCTCCCCAACTGCTATCCCAGTCCTGAAAGGTGCCCCGCAAAGAACTCTGTTGAACCCCCATTCTGAGCCCACAGCACCCCCTAGTGTCCAATTTAAGAGACTCTCTTCAGTCATGTATGGACTTGTCCTCCATGAATGTATCTAACTCTTTTTTGAACCTTTTTAAAGTCCTGGCCTTCATAACATCCTCTGGCAAGGAGTTCCACAGGTTGACTGAGTTTGTGAAGAAATACTTCCTCTTGTTTGTTTTAAACCAGCTACCCATCAATTTCATCTGGTGACTCCTCGTTCTTATGTTATGGGAATGTGTAAATAACTTTTCCTTATTCACTTTCTCCTCACCTGTCACAATTTTATAGACCTTTATCCTATCCCTACTTAGTTGTCCCGTTTCCAAGCTGAAAAGTCCCAGTCTCGTTAATCTCTCCTCCACGGTGGGACGTGAGCAATGAATAAACTTAGGATCAGGGACCACAACTTTCAAAAGCGACGACTAACTTCAGGCCACGCTGAATTTGTACAATCCATTTTTTGCACACTTGAGAATGGTCAGATTTTCAGGCCACGCCGAGCGTCAAACTAAACGTTCAGCATCCCTTCTAAAAACCTCCACCCAAGTCACACCCCTGGGAGGTCGGCGGTGAACTTGCTTCATTTGATTTAGCTGAACTCCAAATTTTTCCATTCTGCTTCATTTTCAGGCTAGAAAAGGCGCCTCTGTCCAAACACAAAAGCTGCCCTCCACGGACGCAGATGGGTGCTCTTTTCAGCAAACCTCCCTGCCTGCTCCCACTGAGCGTTGAAAATCTCCTCAGAGAGCGTGCACGCTTGGAGGCCCAAGGGAGAATGACCAACGCGCTGAGGAACCTCTTCGACAAGGCCCTGCGGGTGTTCCCTCAGGAGCGCGTGGAGGTCCAAGAAAACGCCAAGGTGATCCTCCAAAACAACAGGGTCCTCTTGGAATTCATCTCCGGCAGTGGGGAGAGCGTGTTTACCTTCTTCACCATCGACGGCCAGCCCCATTATAGCTTGCGGCAACCAGCCCCCGTCCGCGACCAGTTGCTCCCTGATCCGGAACCTCTGAGCGCCACGAGCCTCTTGCGGCGACAGAGCCAACTCGAAAGCCAGGGCCAGATGACGGAGGAGCTAAGAAGCTGCATGGACCTCGCGCTCAAAGAGTATCTCCAAGAACCCAAGTTGGTCCAGGAGAACGCCCAGATGCTGATCCAAGCCAGAGACCAATTGCTGGCGTTTAGGTCCGGGAGGGGGGAATGTCAAATTTGCGTGTTCTTCTTCAATAACCAGGGAGCCCAGTACGACTTGACGGCCCCACTGTACATAGCAGTAGCTAGACTACTAAACAGGAAACACGACACGATGTTCAACTTGATCCAACAGCTGGCAAGGCCTTCCATCCAGCATTTAATACAGCTCATTTGGGAGACAAATAGACACAGGTAAAAATTCAAGACAAAACTAAAATCGGAGTGGGTTAAATATGTGCGGAGCAAACCAAGGTTTTCCACTAGTTCTTTTCCTCTGCGGGGAAACATTTGAACCTCTCTTAAGCAGCTGCTCAAACACAAGCTTTTGGGAGAGTTCATTTGTTTCCACAAAACCTGAGAAGAAAAAAAATGGGTCATTTTTTAATCTTGCAGGTTTTTCCTCCCCGCTCTTTTTTCCATAGCAAACGGGGAGGGCGCAACCAAAAACCAAATGTTGAGCCCCACAATTTTTCGAGACCAAAGAAACAAAAAAAAGTTACATAAACAAAAGAGCGTTCCGTCTCAAAACGTAGGGAACGCAACTTATTTTTTCTTTAATTTCATCAATTCCCGCACAGGGCCACAAAAAAGCTGCCCAAAATGATTCCCAGGGCAGAGCGGTTAGAAAAACATCCCATCATGATTTCGAAATCGCCAGTGACGGAGAATGCGCCCCCATATTTGCACTACCACTCCACAAAAATCGAGCACAGAAACAGGCGTGCAACAATCTACTGTGATTTTATTGTTATGGACAAACGAAACCGCATTAATCTTTCTTCTTCTGTATCATTTGTGTGTCCCCCTTCCCCCCCACCGTGAACTTTCCCCAAAGAGAAAAAAATTGCCATTTCTAAAAACCAGGGGCAGTGTTTTCAAATGTAGGCCCCATTTGATTAGCCCAAAGGTCATGTGATGAACTAGAAGCAAAGCATTCTGGGATTTAATCACATATCCTTGCAAAGGTCTTATACTAATTATGGGTGTCTATTTGCCTTCCGTGTGAGAATGCTACTATAGAAGGATATGAGCTAGATCAGTGTTTCTCAACCTTTTCTATAAAGTACCCCTTTTTCAAAAAAGTACCCCCTCTCCCCCCCCCAAAAAATTGTAAGTACCCCCAGTACCTACAGTTTACGGACACACGCAATTTTTTTCGACTATTGGAACACATTTGTTTTAACAACTTAATCATAGCCGGGCAGGCAATGAAATTTTGGGGTGTAAAAAATACAAAAATAATAAAGCGCCATAAAACTTAAAAACAAAAATTCAGTTTTCGCCAAGTTTCAGTGTGTTGAGAGAAGTCTGTGGGGGTGGGGAGGTACATCAAGTACCCCTAAGGCTACTACTACCACTGGTTGAGAAACACTGAGGTAGACAGAAATCTGCACTACCAAGATTCATGTCTCTGCTGTTCTACAAGCAATAAAGTTTCTGTCTCTTCCCTTCACAACCAACATCTGGAAATACCACCCAGTTTCCAGCTTCTTCTTCAGTCCATTAAGCTAAATAATTCTAGCTCCTCACTGCAATTTATCCTTCTAATATCTACAGCTGTCTGACATGCCCCATTCCTGGATCCCCTTCTAGAACAAAAAAACAAACAAAAAATTTCCCTTCACAAAGCAAACGAACACTCACACCAATTTTTAAGCTAAGTTTGTGATTTTTTGTTTGAAACACCCAGCCCCTGATTTTTAAACACTGAGACCATGTCTTCATTATAGGGATGATTGACACAGCCGTGATCAATCTTCTGGGGTTTGATTTAGCATGTCTAGTAAAGACCCACTAAATCAAACTCAGAGGGTGCGCCCCTGCCCGTCAGCAGCCGGCACTCCTGCTCCTCACAAGGAGTAATGGAAGCCAATGGGAGTTTTTGCTCCCATGGGCCTCCTACTGTAAAGACCACGTGAAAAATGAGATTAAGGTACTATTTTTTAACATTACCTCCACGCTCCTAGTAATTTACGTTAAGCAAAATACCTGTTTTGAAATTCTCTGCGTGTACAGCGGGTGTTTGTATTTCACTAAAGCTGTCGAGAAGTCACACTAAGCTAATTGCAAATGTTAAACTGGAGAAATTCATTGCACTAACTTTTCTACGCTACGGTCTTGGTTCAAGATGCGGGGAACACCGCCAAATTGACAGATGCCTGCCAGTTCTGCGGTCTTGCTCTGTCATTGGCTGCTGCCATTCCTTCGTAGAAGAAAGGCAACTTTTTAGTCTGCCTGGGTACTCAGTGGATTTCAATGTTCCCCTCCAGCTTTGTGGGTGTTACCGTTTCCGATGTCGATCCCTTGTGGGAGAGACCATCCAGTTTGGCCAACGACCATCTCAGGGGATTAGTACGTCGGATCAGTGTAAGCCCCAGACCTGTCTGTGTGCTGCTGTTAGCCTCTGGAAAAGGGGGGCTGGAAGAGATCAGATACAGGCACTGGGAGTGGAGGGTCTGATACGTTCTGCACCTGCATTTGTAAAACCTTGTGAATTTCTGCTGCTATTAAAGGATTTTCTAAGAGTTTGTCCTCTAATAAAAACCTATTAACCTAATATATAAAGGAGATCGTTTGTGTGCTAATAACGTGGACGGGGGTCCAGGGACAGAGGGGCTGGCTGGGGAGATCGAGGTGGGGCGGCCGGTGGGAAGCAGGGCTGGTTGGGGGAGGTCAGGGAGGTGGCCAGTGGGACGCAGAACTGGTTCTGGGGCTGGCCAGGTGAAGATGAGGGGAGGGGTGGCCAGCAGGGAGCAGAGCTGGCCGGGGGCAGTGGGGCTGGCTGGGGCAAGATCGGGGAAGCGGCCAGCAGGAAGCAGAGCTGGTCCGGGGGCGAGCGGGCAGAGGAGAACCGGCAGGAAGCAGAGCTGGTCCGGGGGCGAGCGGGCGGAGGAGAACCGGCAGGAAGCAGGGCTGGGCGGGGGGAGAAGAGAATTGGCCGGCGGGGAGCAGGACTGACTTGGGCACATGCAGATCCCAGGGCGCTGCCCGTCCCGCGCACGGTCCCGGCGAAGCACGAGTGAGTCCGGCTGCGGCTCCACCACGCGCTTGACCAGCGCTCAGGCTCACGGACAGGGCTTCTCCCCCTCCCCAAGGTGCCAGTCCTATGTCAGATGCAACCAGAGGCTCCCAGAGCCGATCTCGCCCCGCCCGGCTTCCATCCAGCACCCAGCCAGCCAACCAGAAAATACAGGACATTGCACATCTGGTATTTTCTGAATTTTTTTTTTTTACCAGCCAGAGTCCCACAAATCAGACTGTCTGATAAAATACCGGACACACAGCAACCATACCTGCAGCACCCGCAGCCCCAGGCGCGAGCTGGGACACCCCTCCTGCATGTAACCTCCGCCCAGGGTCGCCCCCCACTTGCCACCCCCTCCCCAGAGCTGTATTTTAATCCCTATAGAAATCAGTGCAACTTTTCTATCATAAAAAAAAAAAAAAGATAATGGATACTGTTTTTCTAAATTTTGTTCCTTCAGTTTCCCGAGCACCGCCAGGTAACTCCAAGCTAGTGTTTGTCTATTACAAAGTGTCCGTACATGTAACTTAAGGCTTGCCTGCAGCTGGACAGCCAGAAAAATTAATCCACATTAAGAGGGTGAAGGTGAAGTGGAGTTAAACCAGATTACATAAGAACATAAGACTGGCCAGACCAAAGATCCATTTAGCCCAGCATCCTGTCTGCCCCACAGAAGGAGGAAACCGAACAGGCCTCTTGGAAAGGTGAAATATGTAGACAGGGAGAATCCAGTGGATCTAGTGTACTTAGATTTCCAGAAAGCCTTTGACAAGGTCCCTCACCAAACTCTTTAGTAAAGTGAGTTGTCATGGGATAAGAGGGACGGTCGCTCATGGACTGAGAACTGGTTAAAAGACAGGAAACAAAGGGTAAGAATAAAAGGGAGAGGGGTAACTAGTGGTGTCCCCCAAGGGTCAGTCCTTGGACCCATCCTGTTCAACTTATTCATAAATGACCTAGAGAAAGGGGTAATCAGGGAGGTGGCAAAATTTTCAGATGATACCAAACTGCTCAAGAGAGTTAAGACGGAAGCAGACTGAAGCGCTTCCAAAAGATCTCACCAAACTAAGTGACTGGGCAACAAAATGGCAAATGAAACTGAACGTGAATAAATGTAACGTAAAGCACATTGGAAAAAATAATCCTAACTAGACATATAATATGATGGGGACTAAGTTAGCTACAACGACTCAGGAGAAAGATCTTGGAGTCAGTGTGGATAGTTCTCTGAAAACATCCACGCCGTGTGCAGCGGTAGTCAAAAAAAGCACACACAATGTTAGGAATTAAAAAGATAGATACCAAGACAGAGTATCCTATTGCCTCTATAAAACCATGGGATGCCCTCAGCTTGAATCCTGCATACAGATGTGGTCACATCATCTCAAAAAAGATCTCTCAGCATTGGAAAAGTTTTAAAAAAAAGGGGGGGTTGGAACGGGTCCCATATGAAGAGATTAAAAAGACTTGGACTTTTCAGCTTAGAAAAGAAGACTAACAGGGTGGGGAGAGAAGAGGAGAGACAGGATAGAGGTCTATAAGATGACTGGTGTGAAAAAAGTGAATAAGGAAAAGTTATTTACTTATTCCCACACACTATAAGAACTAGGGGTCACCAAATGAAATGAAGAGGCAGCAGGTTTAAAACAAACCAAAGGGGCTACGTCTACATTGGCATGATCTTGCGCAAATACTCTTTAACGCAAGAGTTCTTGCGTTAAAGTATTTGCGCAAGAGAGCGTCTACACTGGTATGTGCCTTTGCGCAAGAGCATTCGTGCCAGTGTAGACGCTCTCTTGTGCAAGAAAGCGCCGATGGCCATTTTAGCCATCAGACTTTCTTGTGCAAGAAATTCGTGTTGCCTGTCTACACTGGCTTCTTGCGCAAGAACAGTTGCGCAAAAAGGGCTTATCCCTGAGTTCTTGCGCAAGAAGCCCCAATTTCACACATTAGAACGTCAGTGTTCCTGCACAAGAACTCGTGGCCAGTGTAGACAGGCGGCATGTTTTTGCACAAAAGCAGCTGCTTTGGCACAAGATCGCACCAATGTAGACACAGCCAGGAAGTTTTTCTTCACACAGCCAACCGGTGGAACTCCTTGCCAGAGGATGTGGTGAAGACCAGGACTTCACTAGGATTCAAAATAAGAGCTAGATAGATTCATCAATGGCTGTTAGCCAGGATGGGTAGGAATGGTGTCCCTAGTCTGTTTGTCTGGAAATGGGCAATAGGGGAGGAACAACTGGATGGTTCCCTGTTCTGATCACTCCCTTGGGGCACCTGGCACTGGCCACTGTGGGCAGACAGGACACTGGGCTAGATGGGCCTTTGGTCTGACCCAGCCTGGCCGGTCTAGGGGATTGGATCATTTTGTGACTCCTTGCCACCTGTTCCCCAGCCCCAGACAAACAGAGGTCAGGAAAACCATCCCTGCACATCCTGGATTTGTCTAGTTCTCTTTTGAACCCTGTTCAAGTCCAGAGGAGGTGGCGGGGCGGGGGGGGGGGGAAGGGAGGGGCTGTGCTCAGCCAACATGCCCGAGGGCTTCACTTGCTCCCAAAGCCAATGAAGTGCAGCTTCCCTTCAGGCCCCTCCTTCTGAAACAGAATCACTGCAAATTAATGAGAATCAGCCGCTGCCCTGCCCCACCTCTCCTGGGGGCAGAGAGGAACAGGCAGGCAGGCATCACCATCTCCCCAGCTTGTCTGCCTTGGGGAGCACAAACCAGAAGTTGCAGCATGGTTGCAAACATTCCCCCCCATACCCTGAAAAGCGTGTGCCTCAGTGCCAGGGACGCCACGAGCCACCCGCGACTGCTCCATCAGCAATTCTGGGGGCAGGGCCCCATGGCGGAGAGCTGGGGGAGGCAGGGGCTGCGACCTCTCCTCCCGCCCCACCTCTGGCCACAGCTGTGCAGTGAGACTGGTTGGGCCCTCTCCCTCCAGAGCACTGCTTCCCCTCCACAGCCCGGGAGAGAACCCAGAGATCCAGGCTCCCGTGCTCTAACCACTAGCCCCCACTCCCTTCCCGAGCCAGGGAGAGAACCCAGAGATCCGGGCTCCCAACCCATAGGCCACCTCCCTAGATCCTCACCCCATTCCAGGGGGAATCTATGCCCCCCCATGGAGAACTCCCCACACACGCCTGCCCAGCCTCTGCCAAGCCAGTTCCCCACAGACAACAGGGATGGTCCCAGGCCCCAACCCCCTTCCCCAGCTCGCGCTCAGGAGAAAGACAAACCCAGAGAGACAAGCAGATTCAAGTTTATTGGTAGGTTTTTAACTCCCCAGGGAATGGGTGGAGCCAGCAGGGAAGTGGGAGGAGCCAGCAGGGAAGTGGGAGGAGCTACTTGAACTTGATGGACTTGACCCTGAAGTCTCCCTCCACTGAGAAGAACTGGATGGCCTCCAGCCCCAGCCTGTTGGGGAATTTGATCTGCTGCTCCCCCAGCAGCTCCACCGTCAGCTCCTGGGCATCGAAGGAGATGCAGACCTGGGGGGAGGAGCCAGAGGGTGAGAGGCGGAGCCTGAGTCACCTGCCCCAGGACAGGAGACCTGCCCTCCCCAGATAATACACATCTGCTAGATTGGGGTAGCAGTGGTCTGCCCCCTCCCCCCCACAATGCCCTGCCCCCTTCTCTTCTGCTCAGCTGGCCCCAGCAGAGAGCTGCGATCTTCCCCAGACAGTGCCCTACCAGCCCTCTGAGACAGGAGGAGCAGGCTGCCCCAAAAGAGCCCCACTCAGCTCACCCCGTGACTGGCAGCTGCAAGATTCCCCCCGAGCAGTGCCCTGCACTGGCAAGGGGGGGCTGTGTCCCCCCCCCCGAGGCTGCCCCTCACCTTGGTGTCCTGCCCCCGCTGGAAGGGGAAGTCCTGCGCCCGCTGCTCCTCGCCCCACGCCCCGCCCTGCAGCGAGTTGCAGACGATGACGGGGGCGTCCCCCTGGCTCTCGAAGCGGGGGTTGAAGTGGAGGGCCAGCTCTGAGGCCACCCGGCCCATGTTCAAAGCAAACCTGGGGGAGAAGAAGGGCTTAGACCTGCCTCTCTGCACCCCCCCAGGCTGGGCCAGGCAGCTTCCCCCAAGGATCCTGCCCTAGCGAACAGGGGCTGCCCCTTGCTTTGCATTGTGGGAAGCCAGCCAGCACAGCCCCCCCGCCATGGGAATTTCCCATGATGCTCTGCAGGGCTGGTGGCTCCCCCCCAGCACTCCCTCCGGCCCAGAATTCCCACTGCTCAATGTATTACACTGTGGGAAACTTCGTCTGGGGGAGCACGGCATCATGGGTATTGCCCAGCATTCCCTGCCGCCTCCCCCCCCCTCCCCCCCACAGGCTGTGGGTCACGGGGGTGAGTCTCCCAGAATTCCCAGGGGCTAGAGCCAGGGAATCTCCCAGCAGCCTCTGCAGCCGGGCATCACCTGGGAGCTTCCCACGATGCACCAGCCTGGGCCGGACTTCCCCGGCATCCTCTGCCGCCTTCCAGCCCCTTCCCGGGGCGGAGGGGAACATCCAGGGGCAGACACCAGCCAGGCTCCCCGCAGCCCAGGCTCCCCCTCCATCCGTGGGGCTCTGCCCCTCCGAGCCCATCCCATGCAGGGGCAGAGAGCCAGCCCCACAGAAACAGGGCTGGGGGTCCTTGGGGGAACCCGCCCCCCCAGCACCACCCCCACCTCACCACAGCTCTACCTGGAGGATGTGGGGGGCAGCACCAAGGCAGATCCATGGGGTGAGGGGCCAGCAGGGAGTTGCTGTCACTTGATGGGCTGAGCCCCAGAGACTCCCATCTTGCTGTGGGGGGGGGGGACAGGAGAGCCAGGAATTGCCCCATAGGGGGGAAATTTAACCCTTCCCATGGGCCTGAACTCACCTCTGGGCGTCCGGCGGCACCGTGCCCTTCACAGCAATGCACTCGCCCGGCTGGACCTTCAGGTGGGTCAGAACCATCCCCTGGGGGCAGGGGGAAGAGGTGAGCACCCCCCAGGGATGCCTCATGGGGCACAGACCCCTCCCCCCCCCCCCAGCAGGGGACCAGTTCACTGGGGGGGGGGGAAGTGGGGCCTTCCCCTCCAAGGAGCACAGGAGCAGGAAATCTGTATGAGTTTCCCAATGTGGGTGAAAGTGGCAAAGCTGTGACCCCCAGCCCCCTTATCTGCTCCCACATCCCTGTGGGGACCCATCACCCACCCCACCTGCCAGCTCCACCCTCAGGGACCTCACTGCTCCCAGCCACCACAAGGCAACAGCTATCAAGAAACATACACTCCAGTTACCCCCTAGATGTGGGTCAGGGCAAGGGGGGAGTCCAGCCAGCCCCTCCAGCACAGGAAGAAGAATTAAGGACACCCCAAGCCCCCACATAGCTAACCCCTCCCCCAGAGAACCAGCCTTAACACCCTCTCCCCCCAACTAACTCACACACTCCATGGCAGCTACTCCACAAACAGCTGTTAACACCACACCCAGCACCACACACCATGGGCTACCACCCCACCCAGGATCTTTAAATACCCAGACACCCCGCCTGTGGCCCAATCAGGCCTCCCCAGCCCTGCAGAACTGGCCAATCAGAGGGGAGAGGGGTGTGGCCAGGTTGAGCCCCAGCTGAGAAGACTCACACTCTGGGGCTAGGTCTACACTGACAGCTTCTTGCACAAGAACTGTTTTGCGGAGGAGTTCTTGTGCAAAAACTCTTCCACAAGAGTGCGTCGACACTGCCATGTGCTTTTGCACAAGAGCATCCATGGCCGTGTGGACGCTCTCTTGCGCAAGAAAGCTCCGATGGCCATTTTAACCATAGGGGCTTCTTGCGCAAGAAATTCATGTTGCCTGTCTACACTGGCCTCTTGCACAAGAGGGCTTATTTCTCGTGGGGAGAGGAATAACTCTTCAGGAAGAAGCCCTGTTTTCCGACACTAGACTGTACATTTATTTCTGGAAGAACACGCGCGTGCAGTGTAGACAGCCGGCACGTTTTTGCGGAAGAACGGCTGTTCTTGTGCAAGACGCTGCCAGTGTAGACGTAGCCTGGGGCTATGTTGACACTGGCGGGTTCTTGCGCAAGAACGGCCGTTTTTCCGCAGAGCGTCAACACTGCCCGCCTGCTCTTGCACAAGGAAATTTACAGTACGGCGTGGTGAGAGAGGGCGTCCTGCGCAAGAGCTACGCTCTTTTCTAACAGGTGTAAGCTCTCTTGCGCAAGACGGCAGTGTGGCGCTCGGCAGGGATTTCTTGCGCAAGAGACCCCTATGGCTAAAATGGCCATCGGCGCTTTCTTGCACAAGAGAGTGTCCACACGGCCACGGATGCTCTTGCGCAAAAGCACAGCTCGCACATGGCAGCGTGGACGTGTTCTTGCGCAAGAAGCCGCCAGTGTAGACATAGCCAAAAGGGCCACTCTGTTTTAATGCTGTTTTATTTACAGTCATTCCTGAGTTAACGCTCGAGATGAGTTTCTAAAAATGTTTGTGCTAAGCGAAAACGGGTTATGCACGGTTGATTTTCCCCTTAAAAATAATGGAAAAGGTGGCGGTTGCGTTTCAGGTGGTGGCAGTCGGTGCTCCGTCATCGAAGTCAGCATTAGCTATCTAGCAAAGCAGACATCAGACATTTTCACAAAATTAAAAATAGTTTCTTGTCATTTCAGCCAGCCTGGCCATTGTCTCAACGAACTCATCACATGTCTCTTCAAAGAGACTTTAACACCAGACTACAAGGGAAACCTCAGAACTGTCATTCATGCTTAAATTTGACACTTTACGAATGGGCCTTAACAAAGATGCTAACCACCTTACCCATTACAAAGATAGCTTCCCCATTTATCACCCCTAATATCATTATCTCACAGACACCAACCTCCCCCCACCTTCTGTTCTAAAATCTGATTTGTCAATTTTATATGTGTTCATTTTTTTGATTGTATCCCTTTGGTATATATGGTCATGCCAATTTTCTTCCACAATTTGAGCTGAGGAAGTGGGTCTGGCCCACGAAAGCTCATCACCTAATAAACCATCTTGTTAGTCTTTAAAGTGCCGCATAGTCCTGTCTTTGGTTCCAGCACATTCAGGGAAACTCCAAGCCCAGGCTGGCAAAGGACCAAACCAAAACTTAACACGCCCCCCATAGAAAATAATGGAAAAATGGAAAAAAATGGAAAAATCCCTCATATATTTTTAACTCACGGTGGGGCTTTCTCACCCCGACCGTGGGTTCCCCTCGTGCTGACCACTACGGCCACCAGATGCCCCGGCATGTGCTGGCCCCAGCCCTGTCTCACCAGTGAACCCTCAAAGAGTCATGTTTAAAAAAGGGCAGGAGGACAATCCTGGGATCTACAGACCCGCCAGCCTCACCTCAGTCCCCGGAAAAATCTTGGAGGGGATCCTCAAGGAATCCAGTTTGAGGCACTTGGAAGAGGGGAAAGTGATCAGGAATAGTCACATGGATTCACCAAGGGCAAGTCGTGCCTGACCAATCTGATTAGCTTCTATGACGAGGTAACTGGCTCGGTGGACGTGGGACAGTCAGTGGATGTGATGGACCTCGACTTTAGCAAGGCTTTTGCTACGGTCTCCCACAATATTCTTGCCAGCACGTTAAGGGAATGTGGATTGGATAAATGGACGAAAAGGTGGATAGAAAGCTGGCAGGATTGTCATGCCCAATGGATAATAATCAACAGCTTGATGTCTGGTTAGCAGTTTGAAGCAGCGTGCCCCAAGGTTCGGTTCTCGGGCCGGTTTTGTTCAACATCTTTATTAATGACCTGGAGGAGGGGATGGGTCGCACCCTCAGCACGTTTGCGGCTGACACTAAGCTGGGGGGAGAGGTAGATACGCTGGAGGGCAGGGAGGGTCCAGAGCGACCCGGACAGATTAGAGGATTGGGCCAAAAGAAATGGGATGAGGTTGAACAAGGACGAGTGCAGAGTCCTGCCCGTGGGACGGAAGAATCCCAGCATTGGTACAGGCTGGGGACCGAACGAGGAGCAATGGGCTCACGTTGCAGGGTGGGGGCTAGGCTGGATATTAGGACAGACGATTCCCCTAGGGGGGTGGGAAGCCCTGGGCTGGGTCCCTGGGGAGGGGGGAGTCTCCGTCCCCAGGGGTGTGTCAGTCCCGGCTGGGCACGGCCCTGGCTGGGCGGATGGGGCTGGATTGGCCTTGGGCAGGGGCTGCCCTGGGGCTCCGCCCGCCCTGGGAGTCTGGGATTCTATGAGCAGGTCGGGGCAGCATGCCCCGACTCCCAGCATGCCCCGCTCGCCCTTGTGTTGGGCCGTGGGGCTGTCCCTGACAAACGCCTGATGCGACCTTACGGCGGGTGCGCGGCCCTGCTGCCGGGGAGCGGCCCGCCGGGTCCTTCTGCGCCTCCCGACGAGGATATGATCGGGCCCCCGTGTGGGGCAGTTCAAGCCGGCACTTGTTTGGACACCTCTCTCATCCCGAAGGGCCCCGGGTTGGGGGCGTCCGCCTGATACGCATGCGTATGGAACAGCCAAGGCGCCATGTTTGCTAAGGGCGTCCGTTCCGCTATGACATGCGCGAAGCCAAGGTGTGCAGCCCTCTTGGAGACGGGCAGTGGCTAGGCCCGCCCTCCCGGCGCCATCTTTGTTTAGGGCCAAAAATCTATCGGCTCTTACGGAGTGAAGCCAGCGCGGTGGCCATGTTGGATGTGGTCAATGGGGGCGCATCTGATGTTATTGTAGGGTCGGCTCTGTCCCAGGGCCCGGGAAAGAACCCAGGAGTCCTGGCTCCCAGCCCCTCCCCCCGCTGTAACCACTAGGCCCCACTGCCCTCCCAGAGCTAGGGGGAAAACCCAGGCATCCTGCCTCCCCTGCTCTAACCACTAGCCCCCACTACCCTCCCAGAGCTTGGGAGAGAACCCAGGAGCCCTGGCTCCCAGCCCCCTTGCTCTAACCACTAGCCTCCACTACCCTCCCAGAGCTTGGGAGGAAACCCAGGAGCCCTGGCTCCCAGCCCCCTTGCTCTAACCACTAGCCCCCACCCCCCTTCCAGAGCCAGGGGGGAAACCCAGGAGTCCTGGCACCCTGCCTCCCCTGCTCTAACCACTAGCTCCTACTGCCCTTCCAGAGGCAGGGGTGGAAGCCAGGCGTAATGGCTGCCAGCCCGCCTGCTCTAACCACTAGCCCCCACTCTCCTTCCGGAACTAGGGGAAAACCCAGGCATCCTGGCACCCGGCCTCCCCTGCTCTAACCACTAGCCCCGACTGCCCTTCCAGAGGCAGGGGTGGAAACCAGGAGTCCTAGCCCCCCAGCCCCTCCTGCTCTAACCACTAGCCCCCACGCCCCTCCCGGAGCTACGAGAAAACCCAGGCGTGCTGGCTCCCCGCCCCGCCTGCTCTAACCACTAGCCTCCGCTGCCCTCCCAGAGCCAGGGAGAGGACCCCGGCGTCCGGGCCCCGCCCCCTCCCCAGAGGCCCCACCCCGGCCGGGCGGTCCCTGCCTCCAATCCCGTCTTTCCTGAAACCCGACCCAGCTGCGGGGATTTTTTCCCCATCTAGGGCTGGGCTCGCAGCCTGCCCCCGCTGCCACGCTCCCGGCTCCGGCGCCTCCCAGCCCCCAGGTCCTCCCTCCCCCCACGCCGAGGGGGGCCGGACGGGGGACCCACCCCCTGCAGCGCGAGCCCCGCAGGTCAGAGAGGTGAAAAGGGGGGGGGGGATTAAACTGGGCCTGGTTGGGGGGGGGGTATTTTGGAGAGGGCAATTCCCTCCCCCAGCTCTGAAAGTTTTGGGGGCATTCAAGCAACTTGGTTGTTGTGGGGGCAGGACTTTTTGGGGTGCACCCAATAGTTGTGTGTGCGAATGAACGGGGGGGGTGTTTTGGGGATCATTGTTTGGGGGGGCGTCCGGCAGGGGGGCTTGGCTGGCAGTTCGTGGATTGTTTTGGGGTGCAAATCTTTGTTGTCCCCTGCTGCTGGCAGAATTAGCCCACTGGCGTTTTCCCCCTCCCCCCCGCCAACCAGCATGGGTGGATAAAGTATTTCAGGGCATGCTTGAGACTTTCAGGGTGTCCCCCCCCACCAGCCTCACTGACCGTTTGGTTTTTGGGGTGCCTGCTGCCAGCAGCACAGCGAAACGGGCTGTTTGAGGGGCCCCGCTTAAAAAGGGATTTGGCCACGTCAGGGGGGCCGAAGCTGCATGACACCGACCAACGAGGATTGCTGGATTTTGGGGGGCAGGGCTTGGGTGGGTGCCAGGGTGGGGGTGAAACGAACCAGTGAGGGTGTGTCGTGAGGGGGTGAGTGAGGCTTCCGGCGATCCTGAGAGCCAGCAGAAAAATGTGAAGGGCAAAAGAATTTCACAGTTCAGAATCGGGATGAAAATCTCGGGGTGCACGCCCCCCCCCGCTGCAATCGGCCCTTAATAAGGACGTGTCTGTTTCCAGGCGCGCAGTATTTGGGGGGTGTCTTATTTTGCTGGGAGAGACTCAGGCTAGTATAAAGGACATGTATTTGGGGGTGTACTAAGCCTACCTCCGTGGGATCCTAACACAGATTTGTCTGTTTCAGGGAGAATATAGATATTGGGGTGTCCCAGCCCCCCGAGGCCGTGAGACGGAAGCAACCCAGCGGCTGTCTCTTTCGCGGGATCAAGCATCCGAGGTCAAGCTACCGGAAAATCAAATGATTCATTTTTTTCCCCAGCCGGCCGGATTGAGCCAGCTTCCGGAGAGCAGCATTTTGGGGTGAATGTGCACCATTTTCAGTGGATCCAACTCGGAGGTGTGTGTGACTTCCACAAGGGGCCATATTTGTGGGGTGTCCTCAAACTCTTCCCCCCACCCTGACAAGTCTGGGGTGTGCGTGAAACCGACGAGGGCCATCTCGGCCGGCGGGAAGGCCGTTTGGGGTTCCTGACGCCGGCGGAGGACCACGCGCGGCCCGACTGGCTAAGGGCTCGGTATTTCGGGGTGAAGGAGACGGCTGAGGGCACGACAAGTACAAAGCTTTGGATCTGGGGGTGACCGCGGGGACTGAAATCGTCACGGAGGGAATTCTTGGCAGTTCAGGGTCCCTGAACTACCCGGAGAGAATTTTGGGGAGGCCGGCGCTTTTGGGAGCGCGGTTGGATTTGCAGGGAGCCGGCGAGTCGCCCTTCAAAGCCTGGATCTGTCTCCCCCCGTTTTTCCGGTCTCCCCCGCACTGATTTTATTCCAGATTCTTGCCCCATGCCGCTCCACAGAGCCAAGGCCTGGCTGACCAAACTCCGCGGGTGGGGGCGTGGGGCAGGGCGAGAAGGCGAGGGGACAGAGGGCCCTCCCACCTCCCGATGGTGGGGCGCCCGGCGCCTCCTGGCGCTGATCGGATGGGGGCGCGCCGGCGAGCCGGGCCCCGCGGCGGGAGAGGGCTTCTTCTCCGGCGTCTCCCGGGTGCCCCCGTACCTGTCCCCCCGCCCGCCGCCGGCCGATAACCCGGAGCATTTCCAGATCTGTTTCAACTTCGCCCGGCACCTCTTCGACCTCTGCGTGGTGACCCTGCTCTGCGCCTGCGCCCCGGCCTTCCGGCTGCTGCTGGACATCGTGGGCTTCCGGGGGCCCCTCAAAGTCTGGCTCCACGGCCTGGCCGCCTTCCTGGTCACCACCTCGGGGATGTACCTGGCCCTCTGGCTGGTCCAGCAGTACCTGCTGCACTTCGCCTGCCTCTACGGCTTCCTGCAGGCCCTGGTGCTGTGCGTGAGCGTCCAGGCCGCGGCCGAGGAGGAGGAGGACGCGGCGGCGAGCGGGGACGACCTGGGGGGGGCGGACCCCGGCGGTGGGGCGGGGGCAGAGAAGACGGCGTGAGTGCCCCGCCCTGCCCACTGAGCAGCTGCGGGCCAGGACCAAGCTCCGCCCACATGGACGAGACTCCACCCCTCCAGCATGAGGGGCGGCCCTAGGACTGAGCTCCGCCCACATGGACGAGACCCCACCCTCCCCACGAGGGGGCGGCCCCAGGACCGAGCTCCGCCCCCACGGATGAGACACCCCCCCCCCAAGCACAAGGGGGCAGTCCCAGGACTGAGCTCCGCCCCCACGGACGAGACTCCACCCCGCATGAGGGGGCGACCCCAGGATCGAACTCTGACCCCAAAGGCGAGACTCCACCGCCCCAGCATGAGGGGGCGGCCCCAGGACTGAGCTCCGCCCACATGGACGAGACTCCACCCCCAGCACGAGGGGGCGGCCCCAGGACCGAGCTCCGCCCCCACGGATGAGACTCCACCCCCCCCAGCACAAGGGGGCAGCCCCAGGACTGAGCTCTGCCCCCACAGATGAGACTCTACCCCCTCCCAGCATGAGGGGGCGGCCCCAGGATCGAGCCCCGTCCCCTTGGACTCCGCCCCTCAGGCAGGGGGGGGCTGATCAGAACCACTAGAGGGGGAGGAACCAATGGGAACCGCCCCAGGGCAGGGAGGGGAAATGGGACCACGGGGAGAAATGGGGCAGGGAGGGGGGGAAATCCGGTGGGTCAGAAGCCAGGGGGTGGCTTTAGCTCAGCTGAGGCGGGGAAGGAGAATCCTGGAGTGGGGACGGATCCGGGTTTTGGGGGGGGGGGGGTCTTCACAGCAATAACCCCCCGTCTTGGGGGTGGAGTCTGAGAATAGCAATAAGGGGGTGGGAGGGAGAGAACCTCGCGGAGAGGCGAGGTCTAGAACCCCCCCCCCATCCTGCTCTGACCTGGAACGGGCGCCCGGTCTCCCCCTCTTTGCCTTCAGCCATCCACACAAGCTCTAGAACAAAGCCCCTGGGGGGGGGTGGGAGTCTAGAACAATCCAGAGCGAGCCGCCTGTCCTGGGGGGGGCTCTCCAGCCCCTCAGGACGACTCTCACCAGCAGCTCCCCTCTTCGCTCTGCAGTCTAGACCGAACCCGCTCTCATCCGGCTGCGATCTAGACGCGCCGCATCCCCTGGCCTTGAGTTCCAGCTCGTGGGTTCCCCTCCCCCCCGCGATCGACACCGCTCCAGAGGGGCGCCCCCCCGTGATCTAGACCGTGCTCTGGGCCATGCTCCAGAACCATGTTCCCCTCGTGCGAATATCTAGAACACGCCCAGCCCAGAAATGGCCTAGAAGCCGCCTCGGGCGAGCGCCCATCTCCTGTGCGCTCTAGAAGAGCGTCCCCAGCGTCCCTGCTCTTCCACCAGATTTCAGAACCGCCTCCCCCGCCCCCCGAGACTACCCCAGCCTCGGGACAGGCCCGTACCACCCCACCCCAGAGCAGTCGCCTGCTGTCTTCCTGGCCCTCTCCGGATCCCCCCCGATCTAGAACATGGCGGATCTAGAACAGCCCTGAAAGGAGACGAGTTGAGAAAAGTCCTTGTAGTTGACCCACCGGGTTTGGCGTACCCCCCTCCTGCCCTCAATCCCGATTCGTAACCCCCCCCCCATCCCGTCTAGGGGGCTGGATCAGGCGGGGGCGCGAGAGGCGGGGTGTCCCTGGGGGTTCGCTCCGCTCTGGCGCAGCGCGGGGACCTGTGACCTTAACCTGTGGATCCATCCAGCCCAGCGCTCGGGCGCCGATTCCAGAGCCCGGCTCCGGCGCTGGCTTTTAAACCTGCCTCGTATTTAAATAAAACGGAACCTTGGACCACGGCCCGGCCGGCGGCCTGGACGGATTTCTTACGCGGCCCCGAGTCTGGGGGCCCGCCCGAGCGCACGGACCCCACACCGGGCTGGGCCTCCATTGCACCAGACCCTGCTCGGCACCAGACCGGCCCTGCTCTGGGGTGTCCATGGGCTCCCCAAAGCCCTGCGCATTCCCCCATTTAACCACAGGGAAACTGAGGCCCAAAGGGGGAGACAAATTTCCCAGCATCACATGGGAAAGAGAGTTTCTTTTCAGTAAGGACCTGACCCTGTCCCCGAGCATTGCTGGTGCCCCTCACTCCTGCCCCCCCAGCCCTGCCGGTGCCCCTCACTGTCCCTCCCCCCAGCCCTGCTAGTGCCCCTCACTCCCGCCCCACAGCCCCTGCCCCCAGCCCTGCCGGTGTCCTCCCGCCCTGCAGCCCTGCCCCCCCAGCCCTGCCAGTGCCCCTCACTCCTGCCCTGCAGCTCCTGCCCCCCAGCCCTGCCCCTGCCCCCCAGCCTTGCTAGTGCCCCTCACTCCCACCCCCCAGCCCCTGCCAGCCCAGCAGTGGGCTCCCCACAAGTCCGTGCACGGGGGGACAGGTTCCCGGTGGGGAAGGGCTGAGATTTATTTGACAGGCTCAGCGGAAACGGGGTTTCTTCTTCCAGGCAAACAAGCCTCCCAGCCCGTCTTCGGGGGGCAGTTTCCGGGGGGGCGTCGCAGGAGCTGGAGGGGGGCAGGGAAAGACACAGAGAAAGGCCTGAGATGGAAAAACCGGCTGAGCCTCCAAACAGCGTCCGATGGGAACCCCCCTGTGCTGGGGGCCGGGGAGACCCCTGAGATCTGCCCCCCATCTGAAGCCCCTCTGGGTAGTTGGGAGGTTGTCCAGGCTGGTGGTGGGGGGTGGAAATCGGGGGACGGGGGACCTGGCGCGCTTGGGTCCCAGGGGCGACGTTCGGGGGGTCGGCTCACCTGGCAGGGGTCAGTTTTGCAGCTGGCACGTGTCTGGGGGGCAGAAGAGGCAGCAGGTTAGAGGGGGAAGAGAGATTTTGGGGAAGGGTCCTGCCTCCGTGACCCCCGCCAATATCTTACCTCCCCGGCCGCTGCCGGGACCCCAGATCGGCCCATCTCAACACCTGCCCAAGCGCCCCATTCCCCCCATTCCCCAACCTCTCCTCCCCACTGTTCTGTCCCCCCCCTCCACCCTCCCCCAACCTCCCCAACCTCCTCCCCACCACCCCCAAACCTGGCCTCCCCTCCCCACCGCCCTGTCCCCCAAACACCCCTCCCACTGCCCTGTCCCCCAACCTGCCCCCAAACCCCTTCCCTGCCCCCAACCCGCCCTCCCCACCGTCTCTCACCCCAATCCTCCCTCAGCCCTGTCCCCCAAATCTGCCCCCCGCACCTCCCCCCAAAGCTACAGGGGGAGCCCCAAGCCCCCCCCCCCACAGTACCTCGGCTGCGGGGGACGAGCAGAAATTCCTCCATGTCCAGGCAGTAGGCTTGGTCCCTGAAATCCTCAATGCAATCGTCAGCCAGGTGAGGGGTGCGCGCTGGGGGGGGGGACGACGGAGACACCTCAGAGCCTGCAGAGAATCCGGGTTCCGGGCTCCCAGGCCACCAGCTCTAACCACTGGGCACCGCTCCCCTGCCAGCGCCGGCCGAGAACCCAGGAGTCTTGGCTCCCAGGCCACCAGCTCTACCCACTAGTCCCCACTCCCCTCCCAGCGCTGGCTGAGAACCTGGGAGTCCTGGCTCCCACCCCCCTGCTCTAACCACTGGGCACCACTCCCCTGCCAGCGCCGGCAGAGAGCCCAGGCGTCCGGGAGCCACTCACAGTACAGCAGGAGCCTCCGATAGTCCCTGTCGCTCTCCTGGACGATGATGGTGTCTGGGCACTTGCTGGAGAACAGCTCGGTCCTCATCCCCGGCCGGCCTGCGACGGGAGAGACAGAGCCAGGAGCTGGGGGCTGTGGGGCGGGAGTGAGGGGCACCGGCAGGGCTGGGGGGCAGGGGCTGTGGGGCGGGAGTGAGGGGCACTGTCAGGGGCTGTGGGGTGGGAATGAGGGGCACTGCCAGAGCTGGGGGGCAGGGGCTGTGGGGCAGGAGCGAGGGGCACCGGCAGGGCTGGGAGGCAGGAGCTGTGGGGTGGCAGTGAGGGGCACTGCCAGGGGCTGTGGGGTGGGAATGAGGGGCACTGCCAGAGCTGGGGGGCAGGGGCTGTGGGGCAGGAGCGAGGGGCACCGGCAGGGCTAGGAGGCAGGAGCTGTGGGGTGGCAGTGAGGGGCACTGCCAGGGGCTGTGGGGTGGGAATGAGGGGCACTGCCAGAGCTGGGGGGCAGGGGCTGTGGGGCACCGACAGGGCTGGGAGGCAGGAGCTGTGGGGCAGCAGTGAGGGGCACCGGCAGGGCTGGGGGGCAGGGGCTGTGGGGCACCGGCAGGGCTGGGAGGCAGGAGCTGTGGGGCGGCAGTGAGGGGCACCAGCAGAGCTGGGGGGCAGGGATGAGGGGCTGCAGAGCAGGAGTGAGGGGCAGGACTCACCTTCCGTGGCCAGGCACGTGCTCCCCTCGTTAAGCAGATAAATCCATGATCGGGGCATGCAGCGCCCGGACTTCCTGCGGTGGGGAGACGGGGGGAGGAGGGGTTCAGCTGGAGGCCCCTTGGGGAGCTGGGCGGGGGGGGGGCGGTTGGGCAGTGGGAAAGGGGGGGTCTGTGGGGAAGGGGCAGCATCACAGAACTGGGAGAGCCGCACCCAGAGCCCCACGGCTGCAGAGGGCGGAGTTGGGGACCGTTTTGGGGCCCGCTGCCTGGCTTCTTCCCATGAGATGTCCCCCCCCCTTTGGGATGACAGCCCCTTCCCTGCCCCACGTCCGGCCACAGCCACCCCCCGGGGAAGGGAGGAAAACCATCCCCGTGGGGGATTCCTTCCTGACCCTGCCGGTGGCCGGAGCCCTGAAGCCTGCGCGTGAGGGAGGTCCAAGGGGGCGCGCGCTGGGGCTGGGGGAGGTCCGGGCCCTACTCACAGGCGGAGGGCGGCGCGGAGCTGCAGGCGCTGGGGCTGGGGGCCCCGCCCCATGTGGAAGACGGAGCTGTCGATGCCCGTGAAGGTCTCCAGGTCCGTGGGGGCGGAGGCGGCTGCGGCTACAAAGTGCCAGGTGCCCAGGTACTGCCGGGGGAACTGTGGGGGGTCAGGGTGCTGCAGATACCCCCCCCGGCCCCTAGATCCTCCCCCCACTGTGCACACTCCTGCCTCACCCCCCTCCGTGTCCCCACCCCACAGACACCCAATTATGGGCAGGGGGACCACATCCCCTTCTGTGCCCCCCTGGCATCTCTACGCCCATCTCTGGGGGGGCTCATGCCCTGAGCCCCACCCTTCCCATGAGCCCCCCAGCCCCCGCCCTTGGGGATCCCCAGACACCCTGATCCTAGGCCCGGCTACCTGGTCGCTAGTTGGTAGTGGGGCAGGGGGGGTGCATGGGGTCAAGGCGCCGATCAGGGCCCCGTACAGGTACAGCAGGTAGGACCAGGTGCGCTGGAGCATGGTAGGTAGGGGCCAGGTTCCCAGCCGTCTGTCCCTCGTCCCTCCGGCCGGCTCACCTTCGCCCCCCGTTAATCGTTAACTTGCCGGAGTCCAGAGTCTAGCGCGAGTGGGCGTCGCTCTAGGACCATCTCTGTGGTCAACAGGGCAGCCCAACGAGCACTAGGCCTTCTCCCTGTTTTCTGGGGGGCCCGGCAATGACATAAACACAACTGGGACCACTAGTGTTTTGGGGAGACCCTACAATAACATAGCCAGAGCTAAGCACAAGTTCTGGTTTTTGGACACCCTACAATAACATACATATACCTGGGACCACTAGTATTTTGGGGAGACCCTACAATAACATAACCAGAGCTAGGCACAATTTCTGATTTTGGACACCCTGCAATAACATACACATACCTCGGACCACTAGTATTTTGGGGAGACCCTACAATAACGTAACCAGAGCTAGGCACAATTTCTGGTTTTTTGGACACCCTTCAATACAATACACATACTTAGGACCCCTAGTATTTTGGGGAGACCCTACAATAACATAACCAGAGCTAGGCACAATTTCTGATTTTGGACACCCTGCAATAACATACACATACCTCGGACCACTAGTATTTTGGGGAGACCCTACAATAACGTAACCAGAGCTAACCACAATTTCTGGGTTTTGGGACACCCTGCAATAACATACACATACCTCAGATCACTAGTGTTTTGGGGAGACCCTACAATAATAATACAACCAGTGCTAGGCAGTTTCATTGTTTTTTTGGTGGGCCTACAATAACATAAACACAACTGGGACCAGGAGTGTTTTGGGGAGGCCCCACAATAACACACCCAGGAGCGTGTGTGCCTAGTGGCTTCGGAGACTCTACAATAACATGGCACTCCCCGCCATACTCATTGCCCACGACAAAGATGGCGGCCGGGGGAATATGCCTATTGGGGATACGGGACAAAATGGCTGCCAAAATGAGGTGGGGAGAAAATTCGCCCTTCATAAATATGGCAGCAAGGTTGTCCCAGTAACCAGTGGGTGCCCGTAACCAATATGGCTGCCATGCGGGTTTCCGCACCTTGGAGCGTTGCCCTCAACAGATATGTCGGACGGGGGAATTTGCGTCATCATTTCTCAAGCAGCTGATAGAGGAGGTATCTGAGCCTCTAGCTATCATCTTTGGAAAATCATGGGAGACAGGAGAGATTCCAGAAGATTGGAAAGGGCAAAACTAGTGCCCATTTATAAAAAGGGAAATAAAAACAACGCAGGAAACCACAGACTAGTCAGTTTAACTTCTGTGCCAGGGAAGATAATGGCGCAAGTAATTAAGGATATCCTCTGCAAACACTTGGAAGATAATAAGGTGCTAGGGAACAGCCAGCATGGATTTGTAAAGAACAAATCATGTCAAACCAATCTGATCGCTTTCTTTGATCGGATAACGAGTCTTGTGGCTAAGGGAGAAGCGGTGGATGTGGTATACCTAGACTTTAGTAAGAGAGAGGTAGCCGGAAACTTCAGAACTTTCTTTCATGCTTAAATTTGACACTTTACCAATGGGCCTTAACAAAGATGCTAATGACCTTACCCATTACAAAGACAGCTTCCCACTTATCACCCCTGATTAGCCATTCATTGACTCAGATAGCTATTCCCTCCTTTCCTCTCCCTCACCCCACCTTCTGTTCTAAATCTGATTGGTCGGTTTAATAATATGTTCACTTTTTTCATTGTATTCCTTTGGTATATATGGTCATACCCAGGGCTCGACAAATTATACAATCTACTCGCCACAGGTGAGCAGATTGTAACCCGGAAGAGCTGGGTTCGGGCGATCTGCGCATGCGCAGAACGCTGGACAGCGCGGCTGGTGAGCGGGGCTCGCCGCGGTTCGGCGAGCCCTGGTCATGCCAATTCTCTTCCAGAATATGATCTGAGGAAGCGGGTCTGGCCCACAAAAGCTCATCACCTATTAAACCATCTTGTTAGTCTTTAAAGTGCTGCATAGTTTTTCCCTTCTGTTTTAGACTTTAGTAAGGCGTTTGATATGGTCTCGCATGATCTTATCAATAATCTAGGCAAATACAACTTGGATGGGGCTACTGTAAGGTGGGTGCATAAGTAACCACCATCAGGCAGATCTGAACCTGGGCCCTCTGAAGGGGAGTATAGGAGCCTCTACCCTCTGAGCTGCCCATGCTGGAGAGGTCTCTTGGTCTTAACTGTTGCTGTAGTCTAGGTCCCACTTGCACTGCTCAGTAACCACACTAGGTGTGTGGGGTTACATGTAACTGGCTGGATAACTGTTCCCAGAATGTCGTTATTAACGGTTCACAATCCTGCTGGAAAGGTATAACAAGTGGGGTTCCGCAGGGATCTGTTTTGGGACCGGTTCTGTTCAATATCTTCATCCACGATTTAGATATCGGCATAGAGAGGACGCTTATTAAGTTTGCAGCTAATCCTAAACTGGGAGGGGTTGCGAGTGCTTTGGAGGACAGGTCAGAATTCAAACTGAGCTGGACACACTGGAGAAATGGTGGGAGGTCAACAGGATGAAGTTGAATAAGGCCAAATGCAAAGTGCTCCACTTAGGAAGGAAACAATCCGTGTCACACACACAGAATGGGAAGCGACTGTCTAAGAAGGAGCCCTGCAGAAAGGGATCTAGTGGACATGAGTCAACAGCGGGACGCTGTTGCAAAAAAGCCACCGTGACTCTGGGCTGCATGAAGAGGCGTGTGGTGAGCCAGACGCGAGACGTCATCCTTCCGCTCTGCTCTGATCAGGCCTCAGCTGGAGGACTGCGTCCAGTTCTGGGCGCCCCATTGCAGGACAGCTGTGGAGAAATGGAGAGGGTCCAGAGAAGAGCAACAAGAAGGAGGAAAGGTCTGGAGAACATGCGCTAGGCGGGGACTGGACTCGATGAACGTAAGAGCAGCCAGACGGGGTCAGACCAAAGGTCCATCCAGCCCAGTGTCCTGTCTGCCAATAGTGGCCAGCGCCAGGTGCCCCGGAGGGAGTGAACAGAACAGGGAACGATCAAGCGATCTCTCTCCTGCCATCCATCTCCACGCTCTGACACACAGAGGCCGGGGGCACCATTCCTCGCCCAGCCTGGCTAATAATAGCCATTGATGGACCTAACCTCCATGAATGTACCCAGCTCTCTTTTAAACCCTGGTTTCCTCCTAGCCTCCTCCAGCAAGGAGTTCCACAGGTCGGAACCTCTGGCGGTCCCTTCCCGTCCGCGCGTTGGAGGAGTCTAGGGTTCCACGCCAGCTTCCAAGATGGCCGCCGCGCTGCCCTCACTTACGCTGCTCGCCCGGCAGGAAGATGGCGGCGAAAGGCCTGGTGCGCCTGCGAGGACCCCTTCCCCCGAGTAGCCCCGCGCGGCGCCTGAATAAAAATCTCGGCGCTCGGAGGCGACGCGGCGGCCTGGCCGGCGCGGGGCGCACGGACGCGGCGGCGCGGAGCCGGGGGAAGGGGGAAAGGCGAAGGGCGGGGCCGCGCCGCTCGGCGCCGCAGGGCGGGGAGTCAGGCACCGCCCTGGACAGCCCCACAGGCGGCCGGGCGCGGCGATGGACCCCGGGGCCCGGCGCATGCGCAGTCGGGCGGAGAGGCGAGTCGCGGCGAGGAGGCTCCGGCGCCGGGTCGCGCGCGGCCGCTTCGCTCCGTGCCGGGCACCGGAAACGTCTCTCCCCCCGCGGGGGCCGGGCACCGGAAGTGGGCGCCGCGGACCGGAAGTGGTCTCTCCACCCCTCCCCCCCGCAACGTCCCGGAGGGACCGGAAGTAGCGCCCCCCTGCCGGGCGGCGGGTGGCCGGAACTGGCCCCGGGAAGTGACGCGCCGCTTGACCGGAAGTGAGCGCGCGAGCGGCCGGGGGCGGGGCTACTTGAGCTCAGAGCCCCTCCCCCCTCTCGCGGCCAGGCGCCCCCTGGAGCAGCGCGGTGAGCGGGGCAGGGACATGGGGGGAGGGGCAATGGGGAGGAGGAGGAGGGACATGGGGAGGGGCAGGGGCAATAAGGGGAGGAGGGGCAATAAGGGGAGGAGGAGGAGGAGGGACATGGGGAGGAGGAGGGGCAATAAGGGGAGGAGGGGCAGGGACATGGGGAGGAGCAGGGGCAATAAGGGAGGGAGGAGGAGGGACATGGGGAGGGCAGGGGCAATAAGGGGAGGAGGGGCAGGGACATGGACATGGACATGGGGAGGGGGCAGGGGCAATAAGGGGAGGGAGGGCAATAAGGGAGGGAGGAGGAGGGACATGGGGAGGGGAGGGGCAATAAGGGGGAGGGGCAGGGCAGGGACATGGGGAGAGGAGCAGGGGCAATAAGGGGGAGGAGGGGCAGGGACATGGGGGAGGAGCAGGGGCAATAAGGAGGAGGAGGAGGGACATGGGGGAGGGCAGGGGCAATAAGGAGGAGGAGGGCAGGGACATGGACATGGACATGGGGAGGGCAGGGGCAATAAGGGGCGGGAGGACAGGGACATGGGGAAGGGGCATGGGCAATAAGGGGAGGAGGGGCAGGGACATGGGGAGGGGCAGGGGCAATAAGGGAGGGAGAGGCTGGGGCAATAAGGGGAGGGGCAGGGACATGGGGAAGGGGCATGGGCAATAAGGGGAGGAGGGCAGGGGCAATAAGGGGAGAGAGGCTGGGGCAATAAGGGAGGGGCAGGGACATGGGGAAGGGCATGGGCAATAAGGGGAGGAGGGGCAGGGACATGGGGGAGGAGCAGGGGCAATAAGGGAGGAGGAGGAGGACATGGAGGAGGGCAGGGGGGGGCAATAAGGGGGCAATAAGGGAGGAGGGGCAGGGACATGGACATGGGGAGGGGCAGGGGCAATAAGGGGAGGGGGAGGGCAGGGACATGGGGGAGGAGGAGGAGGAGGAGGAGGGACATGGGGGGAGGGGCAGGGGGCAATAAGGGAGGAGGAGGAGGAGGAGGCTGGGGCAATAAGGGGAGGGGCAGGGACATGGGGAAGGGGCATGGGCAATAAGGGGAGGAGGGGCAGGGACATGGGGAGGGGCAGGGGCAATAAGGGGAGGGGAGAGGCTGGGGCAATAAGGGGAGGGGCAGGGACATGGGGAAGGGGCATGGGCAATAAGGGGGAGGAGGGGCAGGGACATGGGGGAGGAGGAGGGGCAGGGGTAAGAAGGTGGAGGAGGATGGGTATGGGGGAGGGGCAGGGGCAAGAGGGGAAAGGAGGAGGAGGAGGGTAGAGGCAAGGGGTAACCCGGGAGGCGCTGGTGTCGGGGGCGGGGGGGGCGTAGCCGGCGCGTGGGTGGGGGGAACCGGCCGCGTGACCGCCTCTCCCTCAACAGGCGCCATGGCGGAGGCGGAGAGCCTGGAGGTGCTGGTGAAAACGCTGGACTCTCAGACCAGGACCTTCTCCGTGGAGGCGGAGGTGAGAGCCAGGCGGCCGCATCTCAGCCCTCGCCGCAGGGCCCCCGGAGAGCCGGTCCCTGCGCCCGCCCCAGCCTCCTCTGACTCCTGGGCGACGGGGGTCTCCCCGCCCTGAAGGCGCTGCCTCTCGGCACGGCGACCCCGGCGTCTGAGCTGAGGAGAGCGGCCGGTAGCGCCAGCCCGGCGCAGATACGGTGCTGGCCAAAATGAGCCGCTGATCCCTGTGTCCCGTATCTGCATTTTGGCCACTGTGGGCGGCCCGGACACTGGGCTGGATGGACCGTTGGCCTGGCCCAGCCTGGCTGCTCTTATGTTCATTCCCGTGGGCGGGTCGGCAGGGCTCTGCCGGTGGCTGGGGTAACGCTGGCTCTTTGCCCTCCCCCCGGCAGGTAACGGTGAAGGAGTTCAAAGAGCACATCGCAGGCTCAGTGAATATCCCTGCGGAGAAGCAGCGTCTCATCTACCAGGGCCGAGTCCTGCAGGATGACAAGAAGCTGAAAGAATATAGTGAGTGCGGGGGCTGCGGGGTGGGAGTGAAGGGCTGGCGGGGGCAGGGCTGGGCTGGCAGGGGCTGCGGGGCGGGAGTGTGGGGCAGCAGCTTAAGGGGTGGAACCCAGAGGATTTGGTTTCAGGACGTTGTGTCTCTGCCTCCCCAGATGTTGGGGGCAAGGTGATCCACCTGGTGGAACGTGCCCCTCCCCAGACGCAGTCGCCCTCGGGGGGTTCCTCGGCCTCCGGCTCGGCCTCGGCCCCCCACAATGGCATGGGGGGCCGGGGAGCCGGTGCCACCGTCCACGACCGGAGCGCCAACAGCTACGTCATGGTCGGGACCTTCAATTTGCCAGTCAGCATCATGGAGCCTCAGCCGCCTTCCCAAGTGAGTTCCTGCCGGGGGGGCACTGTGCGGCAGGGAGTGGGCCCGGCGGCTCAGCCAGGAGGGCTCTCTCCCTGCCTCGGGAAGAGGAGTGGGGGCTAGTGGTTAGAGCGGGGGCGGCAGGGAACCAGGACTCCTGGGGTCCCTCCCGGTGGAGTGGGGTCTCCACGGAGCTGTGATGCAGCTGCGAATCTCTTCCCGCCTCCCCCTCGTGCTGAGTATCTGTGGCCCCTCCCCCTTTCTCTGTTTTTATTTATTTTTTCTCTCTCTCTCCTGTCTCCCCCCCCCCTTCCTTCTCTTTGGTTCCCCCTTTGATTTTCTCCCCCCTCCCTCCTCCGCTCCTGTCCCACCCCTTCCCCTAAGATGGACGGATCCTCTGTGGATGTTCATATTAATATGGAACAGGCGCCTGTGCAGGTACCGGGGGTGGGGGGGGGCGACGGTCAGGGCCGGAGGTGGGAGAGGGGTCTGGGAGACAGGGCTGGAGAATGCAGGAATCCTGGGTCGACTTGGCTGGACAGTCTTGGGTCTCCTCCCTAGGATGGGGGCTGAGCTGGCAGGTGGGGATTCCAGGCTGGCCCAGGGGGTGGTCTGGCTGGAGGGGCAGATGGTCCCAGGCTGAATGAGCCTGGGGTTCTGGAACCAGGGGTCCCGGCTGGATGGGCCTGTGGGAGCTAATCTGCAAGGTACTAAGTCCTGTCTGGCTGGGCCTTGGGATGGAGGGGGGGGCACTGGGTCTGGTCTGGCTGGGCCTTGGGACGGGGCGGCGCTGGGTCTGGTCTGGCTGGGCCTTGGGGCGGGGCGGCGCTGGGTCTGGTCTGGCTGGGCCTTGGGACGGGGAGGGGGGCGGCGCTGGGTCTGGTCTGGCTGGGCCTTGGGGCGGGAGGCGGCGCTGGGTCTGGTCTGGCTGGGCCTTGGGGCGGGAGGGGCGGCGCTGGGTCTGGTCTGGCTGGGCCTTGGGACGGGAGAGGCGGCGCTGGGTCTGGTCTGGCTGGGCCTTGGGACGGGAGGCGGCGCTGGGTCTGGTCTGGCTGGGCCTTGGGACGGGGAGGGGCGCTGGGTCTGGTCTGGCTGGGCCTTGGAGTCGTAAGGGGGAGACAATGGGTCCGGTGTGGCTGGGCCTTGGGGTGGGTGGGGCTCTGGGTCCTGGCTTGACTTGGCCTTGAGGAGGAGACTGGGGGTTCCAGTCTGCATGGGCCTCGGGGAGGAGGGGCACTGGATCCAGGTCTGGGTGGACCCGTGGTCCTGGTCTGGGTGTGGGGGGCGGTGGGCCCCAGCCTGCGGGGGTTACTACCTTCTCCTGTGCCTGGTGCTGACCCGGCCCCTGCCCTGTCGTTGCAGAGTGAACCCCGCGTCCGGCTGGTGATGGCGCAGCACATGCTCCGGGACATGCAGGGCATCCTGGGCCGGCTGGAGGTGAGCGCTGTGGCCGCCGCGGGGCGGGGGGGGAGAGCCGGGAGCCCCAGCCCTGAGCCCCCGTGTGTGTCTCTCTAGGGTCGTGCCAGCGGGCAGCCCCAGCCCGCCTCAGAGAACGCCCCTCCGGCCCCTGACGAGCCGCCGCCCTCCACCAGCCCCGGCCAGCGGGAGCCTATGGAGGCAGCTGATTCGGAGCCCCCGGCCGCCCCCGGCGAGGAGACCCCCCAGCCCGGGCCGGAGCCAGCCCCGCCGCCGAAGGGGCCCCCAAGTAAGCACAGGGCTGAGTGGGTGGGGCGGGCTGGGGGCCCCGGCGCCCACTGAGCCGTCTCTCCGGTCTCCCCGCAGCCACCCGGCACCGGGCGAGTACGTGGACGTGCTGCTGGAACTGCGCCGGGTGGAGGAGCAGCTGCAGCCCTTCCTGCAGCGATACCAGGACATCCTGGCCACGGCCAGCGGCGCTGACTACAACAACAACGTACGGGCTAGTGACCCCCCCCCCCGCTGTGAGAATGGGATGGTCCACATCCCCCCTCCCCCCAAGAATGGGACATTCTGAACATCTCCCCCCATTCTCCCCGCCCCTCAGAGTGGAATGTTCTTGATTCCCCCTCCCCATCCCATGAGATTAGGATGGTCCAATCAAACCCCCTCCCAAAAAAGAATGGGATGTTCTGAATATGTCTGCCAACCTTGTGAGATTGGGATGGTCTAATTTCACCCCCTGCCCCAAGAATGGGATGTTCTGAATATTCCCCCCCTTCCCTTCAGTGAGAATGGGATAGTCCAAATTTTGCTCCCCTTCCCCGCTAGCAAAGATGGCACAGTCCAATTCCCCCTGCCCACAGGTCTGTTTTAATAGGTTCCCGCCTCCTGCTGCGGGGTATTGGATTGGCTGGAACTGGAGCAGTTCATTTTTGGGAGTAGGGGTGTGAGAGTCCCTGGGTCATACCATGAAAGGAGGCAGGGCTTGTTTGGGCTCAGAGATGGGTGATACCATGAGCAAGGTGGTAAGGGGGGTGGAGTTGGATGGAACTGCATGGGGGAAAGGGGAGGAGAGTCAGGCTATACCACTGATGGGGGGGGGGGGGAGAGTCAGGCTGTACCACGGACAGGGGGGCACGGTGGGAGCTGACCCTGCCCCCCTGTGCTGGCAGACGGAGGGGCGCGAGGAGGACCAACGCATCATCAACCTGGTGGGGGAGTCCCTGCGCCTGCTGGGCAACACCTTCGTGGCCCTGTCCGACCTGCGCTGCAACCTGTCCAGCAGCGCCCCCCGCCACCTCCACGTGGTCCGGCCCATGTCCCACTACGCCGCCCCCATGGTGCTGCAGCAGGCCGCAATTCCCATACAGGTGAGTGCGGGGCCCAGGCGGCCGGGGCCCCGGGGAGGGGGGAGGGCCCAGGTGTCTGGATCACATGTGGGGGGGAGGACCGGGGCGTCGGGGTGACGTGTCCGGGTGGGGAGGACCGGGCGTCGGGGTGATGTGTCCGGGGGGGGAGGACCTGGGCGTTGGGAGGGGTACTCCGGGGGGGCCCCGCGGTGGTGACAGGCCCCTCCCTTCTCGCCTGTCGGCAGATCAACGTCGGCACCACGGTGACCATGACGGGGAACGGCGCCCGCTCTGCCCAGCCCAGCGCCGAGGGCCCTGCCCCCGGCCAAGCCTCGCCCCCGGCGCCATCAGGAGCCCCCAGCCCCGGGGAGGCCGGCCGGAGCCCGGAGGGCCAGTCGTCCCCCGGGGCAGCCCCCACGCAGCCCCCGAGCGCCCCGGCCAGCCACCCCCGGGTCATCCGCATCTCCCACCAGACGGTGGAGCCCGTGGTCATGATGCACATGAACATCCAGGGTGAGTGGGGGACGGGGGCTGGGGGGGGGGTGGGTCACCCCGCCCCGAGGCACGAGCCTGGTTAACTGTCTGTTTCTCATGTTAGACTCCAGCTCCCAGGCACCAGGAGGTGGCTCTGGGGGCGCCGTTCCCACCGGCACTGCTGGGCCAGCCGGGCATGGCCCGGGTATGGGTAAGATGGGCCCAGCATCGCGGCCCAGGGCTGTGGGGTGGGTGTGAGGGGCACCGGCAGGGCTGGGGGCAGGGGCTGTGGGGCGGGTGTGAGGGGCACCGGCAGGGCTGGGGCAGGGCTGTGGGCGGGTGTGAGGGGCAGTGGCAGGGCTGGGGCGGGAGTGAGGCACCGGCAGGGCTGGGGCGGGTGTGAGGGGCACCGGCAGGGCTGGGGGCAGGGGCTGTGGGGTGGGTGTGAGGGGCAGTGGCAGGGCTGGGGCGGGAGTGAGGGGCACCGGCAGGGTTGGGGGGCCGGGGCTATGGGGCGGGAGTGAGGGGAAGGGGGCCGTGGAGGGGGAGCCCAGGGTGCGGTTAACCCGTCCATGCCCTGCCCCTTAGGCAGCGCTGCCCACGTGCCCCTGCCCAGCCTGCCCCCCGAGTTCATGCAGGCCGTCGCGCACCAGATCACCCAGCAAGCCATGGCCGCCGCCGCCTCGGCCGCCACAGGTGGGTGTGGCCCGCGGGGGGGCAGCTCCTCCCCAGAGGCGGGCGCCTGCCCGCCCCGCCCGCCCCCCTGACCCGCTTCCTCCCTCTGCCGCAGGCCAGCAGCTCCCAGGCTTCCAGTCGGCCCCGACCCGCGTGGTGATCGCCCCCCGGCCTTCGGCCCCGCTCGCCCGGCCCACCCACCCGGGGGCCCCCCAGGCGCCAGGACCCGGGGTGAGAGCCCAGCTGGGCGCGTGGGGGCCGGGTACGGGGGTTGGGGCGGCTCTGTAGTGACCTCTCTCTGCCCCCCAGGCGCCTGGCGTAGGGGGCGGCGCCTCTCTGGCCCAGATGATTAGCGGCCTCGTGGGGCAGCTGCTGATGCAGCCGGTTCTTGTGGGTAAGTCTCTACGATCCCTGGGAGGGGAGGGGGGAAAACGTTTTTCCCCTTCCCCCCTTGTCTTGCCCCCTAGGGCAATGTGTGGGGCAGGCTGAAAGGGGCCTGGGGGTTTGGAAAGGGTTACTGGAGGGAGAGGGGGAGGGGGATGGGGCACTGTCCGGGATGAGGTGGGCAGAGTTAAGGGGAAGTTTGGGGCAAATGGGGCCTGGGGTGGTGGTGGGCAGGATTGCCAGGGGGCAGGGTTGGGGGGCAGGGCCTCGCATGCTAATTCTGCTCCTTCTAGCTCAGGGCAGCGGCTCGGCTCCAGCCTCGTCTTCCTCCAGCACCACCCCCTCGGCCTCCTTCCCTGCCCCGGCCTCCCCGCCCACGGCCTCGGCCAGTGCCGCCACCACCAACACGGCCACCACGGCGGCGGGGGGCAGCTCGGCCGGGGCCCCGGGGGGCCCTGTGCCCTCCGCCGCCCCCTCGGCCCAGCTGCCCCCGGCTGCCGACGACCTGCACTTCTCCCAGCTCCTGGGCAACCTGCTGGGGGCGGCGGGCCCCAGCGTGGGCTCCCCCACTGTCACCATGGCCATGCCCGGCGTGCCCGCCTTCCTGCAAGGCATGACCGACTTCCTGCAGGTGAGCACCGCCTGCCCTGTGGCATTCTGGGAAAAGCCGGGTCCCTATCCCCCCACTTCCTTGACGGCTCAGCCTGTCCAGGCCGTCCTTAACTGGTCGGTCTCTCCCTTTTCCAGGCCACGCAGATGGGGACCGCCCCCCCGCAGGCACCGGAACAGGCCCCGCCTCCGGCCCCGCCCTCGCCCCCACAGCCGGAGGCCCCTCCGGCGCCCCCCCCAGCCCTGGTGTCTGAGCGGGGGCGGGGCCGCCCGACCCGAGTTCTTCATCAGCGTGGTGCAGGGGGTGCTGTCGTCCATGATGGGCTCGCTGCACGCCCAGCAGGGCAGCACGGAGAGCATCGCCAGCTTCATCCAGCGCCTCAGCGGCACCAGCAACCTCTTCGAGCCCGGCACCGAGGGCGCCATTGGTGAGCCCCGCCCCCTCCCGCCTGGCCCCGCCCCCCGGCCCCGCCCCCTCCCGCGTCGTCCCTCTCCCGCCAGGCTTCTTCGGGGACCTGCTCTCCCTCATCTGCCAGAACTTCTCCATGGTGGACGTGGTGATGCTGCTGCACGGGCAGTTCCAGCCGCTGCAGCGCGTCCAGCCCCAGCTGCGCCGCTTCTTCCACCAGCAGTACCTGGGCGGGCGCGAGCCCTCGGACCACAACGTGCGGGTGAGGGGCCCCCCGAATCTCCCCCGTCCCCCGCAGCCCCCCGAATCTCCCCCGTCCTTCCCTTCCCCCAGCGGTACCTGGGCGGGCGCGAGCCCTCGGACCACAACGTGCGGGTGAGGGGCCCCCGAAACCCCCCTGTCCCCCACAGCCCCCCGAATCTCCCCCGTCCTTCCCTTCCCCCAGCGGTACCTGGGCGGCGCGAGCCTCGGACCTGGCGTGCGGGTGAGGGCCCCCGAAACCTCCCCGTCCCCACAGCCCCCGAATCTCCCCGTCCTTCCCTTCCCCAGCGGTACCTGGGCGGCGCGAGCCTCGGACCACAACGTGCGGGTGAGGCCCCAGAAACCCCGTCCCCACAGCCCCTGAATCCCCCGCCCCTCTCTTCCCCAGCGGTACCTGGGCGGGCGCGAGCCCTCGGACCACAACGTGTGGGTGAGGGCCCCAGCTCCCCGTCCCCACAGCCCCCAGAATCTCCCTGTCCTTCCCTTCCCCCAGCGGTACCTGGGCGGCGCGAGCCCTCGGACCACAACGTGCGGGTGAGGGGCCCCCCGGAACCGCCCTGCCCCCTGAAACCCCCCACTTTTCCCTTCCCCCAGCGGTACCTGGGCGGGCGCGAGCCCTCGGACCATAACGTGCGGGTGAGGGGCCCCCTGAAACCGCCCTGCCCCCCGAATCCCCCCCGTCCTTCCCTTCCCCCAGCGGTACCTGGGCGGGCGCGAGCCCTCGGACCACAACGTGTGGGTGAGGGGCCCCCCGAAACTGCCCTGCCCCCTGAAACCCTCCCGCCCCTCCCTTCCCCCAGCGGTACCTGGGTGGGCGCGAGCCCTCGGACCACAATGGGCGGGTGAGGGGCCCCCGCATTTCCCCCTTTTCCAAGCAGCACCTGGGTGGGCACGAGGCCCGCTGGCCCCCCGAATTGCCCCTTCCCCCCGCAGCACTGGGCGGTTGCGAGGCCCCGGCCCCCCGCCCGCCCTCCCGCTGACGCCCGCTCTGCCCACAGGTGGCGACGCACAGCCTGATCACGGGCCTGCAGGAGTATGTCCGCGAGAGCTTTGTAAGTGGGGCCCCGGGCCCCCCCTTCCCCCGGGGGCTGGGTGGGGGGGTCCCCAGGCTCTGACCGCCCGTCCCACCCCCCCCGCAGGCCGCGGTGCACGTGCAGGACGGGGTGGACATCACCCGGACCAACCTGGAGTTCCTGCAGCAGCACTTCGCCCGCATCGCCACGCACATCCTGCGCTGCGCCGGTGAGAGGGGCGGGGTGTGGGGGGGGGGGGAGTGGGCGGTGGGCTGGCTGGGGGTCCTGCCTGACGCCCCGCTCGCCCCGCAGACCCCACCTTCGGCTGCCGGCTGCTGGAGCTGTGTAACCAGGGCCTGTTCGAGTGCCTGGCGCTGAACCTGTACTGCCTGCGGGGGGAGCGGGCGGCCCTGACCGCTGTCATCAACGACCGCATCGTGAGTGTCTCCTCCCCCGCACCCCGCGACCCCTCCAGGCCCCCGGCCCGCCCGCCCTCCCCCACAGCGGCGCCTCTCGGCCGACGTCAACCCCTCGCTGGTGAGCTGGCTGACCGCCATGATGGGCATGCGGCTGCAAGTCATCCTGGAGCACATGCCCGTCACCGAGGCCCAGGTGCTGCCCTACGTGCGCCGCCTGGGCGACCCCCCCCAGGTACCGAGGGATAGGACACAGCTGTGGGGAGCCAGGGGCTGTGAGGGAGAGGGGCGGGCAGAGCTGGGGGAGGCAGGGGCTGGGGGGAGGCAGGGGCTGTGGGGGAAGGAGGTAGAGATGGGGAGGCAGGGGCTGTGGGGAGCAGGGGAGGAGGAAGGAGGTAGAGATGGGGAGGCAGGGGCTGTGGGAGCAGGGGAGGCAGGGGCTGTGGGAGGCAGAGCTGGGGAGGCAGGGGCTGTGGGGAAGGAGGTAGAGATAGGGGAGGCAGGGGCTGTGGGGGGCGGGGAGGGGAAGGAGGTAGAGATGGGGGAGGCAGGGGCGCAGGGGAGGCAGGGGCTGTGGGGAGGGGAAGGAGGTAGAGCTGGGGGAGGCAGGGGCTGTGGGGGGGGGAGCTGGGGCAGCCCCCCCTTTCCCTGACGCTCCCCCCTTGGCAGGAGGAGCCCATGGAGGTGCAGGCGGCGGAGGAAGCCCCGGAGGCCGTGCAGGTAGTGGGGGGCCAGAGGGGGCAGTCGGGGGGCTGGGCGGGGCGGGGTCCTGCTCTTGCTAACCCCCTCTTGCAGCAGGACAGCGCGGGCTCGCCGGCCCCGGCCACCACGGCGGAAGAGGCCCTGGCGCAGCGCCTGGAGCCGGAGGAGCTGCCGGGGGAGCCTGCGCCTGAGGCTGAGCCCTGGGCCGCAGCCGTGCCCCCGGTGAGTGCCGGGCCTGGGGGGGCTGGGCCCCACGGCCCCCCCCGGCTCTGACCCACTGTCCCCCCAGGAATGGGTGCCCATCATCCGCGCTGACATCCAGACCCAGCGCCGCGGGAAGCAGCAGCCGCCACTGAGCGACGCCTACCTGACTGGCATGCCGGCCAAGCGCCGCAAGGTGAGCCCCGGCCTGCCCCACGGCGTGCCCCCCACCCCCCGGCATACTGGCCAAGTGTTGCAAGGTGAGCCCCCGGCCTGCTTCCCCTTCTCCCAGGCATGCCTGCGAAGTACCGCAAGGTCAGCCCGCAGCCCTACCAGCCAAGCGCTGTAAGGTGAGCCCCTTGCCTGCCCCCCGCCCTGCCAGCCAAGTGCCACACAGTGAGCCCCATGGCCTGCCCCATGGTGTGCACCCCGGCATACTGGCCAAGTGCTGCAAGGTGAGCCCCCTAGTTTGCCCCCCGCTTGCTCCCCCAAAGTGCACACCAACCAAGCGCTGCAAGGTTGGCCCCCCGGTGTCCGTCCTTCCCCCCCCACTGACGGCCCCTCGTGTCCCCTCAGACCATGCGGGGCGACAGCCCCCAGCTGCTCCTGTCCGAGGCGGTGAACCGCGCTGCCAAGGCCGCCGGCGTGAAGCCCGTGAGCAGCGGCGAGAGCCTGAGCCGGGAGCTGGCGGAGCCGGGGCTGCAGGAGGGCTACCGCCAGCAGGTGGGTCTGCCCCCTAGCAATGGGGCCATATGCGGGACGCGCAGTTGCTCACCCCCCCAGCTGACCCTCCCCCCCCACTCTCTCTTGCAGCTCCGAGCGGACCTCCAGAAGCGGCTGCAGGAGGACCCCAACTTCAGCCCCCAGCGGTTCCCCAACGCCGACCGCGCCTTCGGGGACCAGGCCTAGCGCCCCCGCCTGTCCCCGGCCCCTCAATAAAGCTGCTTGGTGCTGGGCTTGGCCTCTCCTCTGTGCAGGGGTGGGGAGGGGTCCTGCCTCAGTTTCCCCCAGGGTGGGGGAGGCGGGGCCCCCCCCACATATCACAGGCCCCAGGTCAGTTTTTCAACCTTTTTATTTTTTTTTAAACAGTTTTTCAGTTTCTTTTGTAACAAACCTTGTCGCCCCCCCCACCCCACCATGGGGGCGAGGGGAACAGGGGCCCTTCCCTCCCCCGGCACTGGGGGAGGGGAGAGCCAGACCCCTGCCCCCACATATTTACACACGGCCGGGCAGGGAGCCCCAACGCCCCCCCCAACATTAACTCTGTTGAATCCAAACATAAACCGACTCCAGGTACATTCAGTGGGGCAGCCCCATCAGCGCTGGGGAGCCAGGCCCGGCCCCGGCTTGTCACTGGGGTGGGGGGGCCCGCGGGCAGGGGGATGGCGCTCCCAGGGCCGGGGGGTCCAGCGCAGAACATCCGGCTGCAGGACCTGGAGGGAGGGAGGGAGGGTCAGATGGAGACAGGCCCTGCCCCACAGCTGCCCCCCCAACCCCCTTCCTCCCCTGCCCCTCACCAGTGGGCAGCCGTCCGGGCGCGGGCTGCGGCTGGCCCCGCTGTAGCTTGATCCGGGGCCCCGGAGTCTGGAGGTGAAGGGTCCGGGGCAGGCTCTGTGGGGGGAGAGGAAGGCAGTGAGGGGGCGCCCCACCAGGCACAAGACCCCTCCCCACCCCCACCCCAGGCTCCCACTCACCTGCCCATAGCTGGGGCTCGCCCCCCGGGACTGCTCGGCTTCCGGTACTCGGGGAAGGGGTGCAGCTGTGGGGAGAGGGACACAGGGCTCAGGGCCAGGGAGCTGCCTGGGCCCCCCAGCCCCAGGGCCCCTCCTGCCCCACTTACCTCTGTGCGCCCCATGCCAGGAGGGAAGGCGCGGCCAGGCGAGGGGACCAGGCGCCCGGCCAGCTGCCCCGGGGGCCGCAGGGCTGGGGGGACGGGCACCAGGGGCAGTGGTGGGGGGGCTGCTGGCACCCCCTGCTGCAGGGAGCTGAAATCCACCATGGGCAGCAGCATCTGTTGGGGGGAGAGGGGTCAGCCAAGAGCCACAGCCTGGGGGCAGGGCCAGTGCAGGGGGTGGGACTCACCTGCCGGGCGGGGCCCGGGGCCTGCAGGAAGTTGCTCTGATTGGCCTGCGGGTAGAAATCTGAGGGGGAGCTCAGCTCCTGCCGTACCTGGGAGGGAGGAGCCAAGAGTCAAGGGGCGGGACCAAGCCACAGGAAGCCCCGGCCCCAACCCTGCCTCCACCCCACCTACCTACCTGGAGCAGGGGCTGCTCCGGGCCCAGCTGGCTGGCGCAGAAGGGGGGGCTGTAGAGGAAGGGGGGCGCCGGGGGGTAGGGCAGGGCCGAGAACTCCACGTACTGGCCCTTGAGGGCCACCCCCGAGAGCAGGGCCGAGCCGGGCAGGATGGGGGAGCCGGGGGCCGGGCCTGGCTGCAGGTACAGGTGCTGGGACCTGCGGAGAAAGGCGCGTCAGCGGCCGGGGCCGTTCCTGGGGGCAGGCGGCTCCCTAGGGCAGGCGGGGGGGCTGCTTTGGGGGGGCTGGTTCCTGGAGGACACGTGGCTGGGCGCTGGTGGGGGGGCAGGTTCCTGGAGGACACGTGGCTGGGCGCTGGTGGGGGGCAGGTTCCTGGAGGACCCCTGGCTGGGTGGTGGTAGCAGGCAGGTTCCCTAGGGCAGGTGTGTGTGTGGGGGGAGGTTCTTTGGAGGGAAGGTTCCTGGAGAACCCCTTGCTGGACACTGGCAGGGGGTGGGTTCCCTAAGGCAGGTGGGGGCAGGTTCCTAGGGCAGGCGGGGGGGGGGGGGGTTCTTTGGAGGACCCCTGGCTGGGCACATTGGTGGGGGAGCAGGTTCCCTAGGCAGGTGTGGGGGGGAGGGGCAGGTTCCAGGAGGGTCCCTGGCTGGGTGGTGGTGGGCAGGTTCCTTAGGGCGGGCAGGCAGGGGGGCAGGTTCCTGGAGGGTCCCTGGCTGGGTGGTGGCAGGCGGGTTCCCTAGGGCAGGCGGGGGAGCAGGTTCCTGGAGGGTCCCTGGCTGGGTGGTGGTGGGCAGGTTCCTTAGGGCGGGCAGGCAGGGGCAGGTTCCTGGAGGGTCCCTGGCTGGGTGGTGGCAGGCAGGTTCCTAGGCGGGGGGGCAGGTTCCTGGAGGGTCCCTGGCTGGGTGGTGGCGGGCGGGTTCCCTAGGGCAGGCGAGGGGGGGGGCAGGTTCCTGGAGGACCCCTGGCTGGCGCTGGCGGGGAGGGGGCCGGTTCCCTGTGGGGCCGGGGCCCCCTTACCTGTAGGGCTGCAGAGAAGGGGTGCCCGGGCGGAAGCTGCCGCTGAGCTGGGACTCCACGGGGGCGCTGGGCACCTGCTGGGGGGGCACAGGTCAGCCAGAGGCCAGCCCCACCCGCCCGCCCCGCCCGCCCCAGCCCGAGGGAGGGTACCTGGGCCATGCCGGGCTGGCTGCCGTAGGGGAGCTCAGGGTAGGGCCGCTGGCTCTGCCCCCTCTCACCTGTGGGGGGAAGCAGGAGCGGTCAGACCCGGCCGGCCCCACAGCCCCCCAGTCCCCGCGGTGCACCCCTTACCTGAGAACGCTGCCAGCTCTGCGGGGAGGCAGGCGCCCGGCCCCGGGGCCAAGGCTCGGGGCTCACTGGGGCGCCCGGGGGCCGGCTGGGGGTCCCTGGCGGGTCGGGAGGGTGGGAGCAGCTCCCACTCCCGGGGCGCGGCCGACGGCTGGGGAGAGAACGGCAGGTGAAAGGGGCGCCCGGCCCCCGCCCCCCACCTCGCTGGAGCCAGGCTGGGACCTAGGCCCTTCCCCCCCCGCCAGGACCCAGAGGTCCTGGAACCAGCTCCCCACTCCCCTCCAGAGCCCGGCTGGGACGCAGGGGTCCAGGAACTAGTCTCCCCCTCCACCCGCCCCGGCCAGCCAGGAACCAGCCCCCAACACCTCCCCAGAGCCCAGCTGGGACCCAAGTGTCCAGGACCCAGCCCACCCCCCCGCCCCACAAGCCCGGCAGGGAACCCCACTCACCCCCTCCACACTGGCGGGGGTCTGGGGGCCAGGTTTGCTGCCCTCGCTCACCAGCAGCCCCAGGTCCGTGTCCTGGGGGGACGACAGGCCAGGTGAGAACAGTGGTGCTCCCCCCCCCACAGAGAACCCAGCCCCTGCCCCCTCCCCTCCAGAGCCGGGACAGGCCCCGGGGGGCGCACTCACCTTGGCGCTGGCCCCGAAGTGGCTGGGGGGGCGCTGGCCCACGGGCTCCGGGCTGAGCTGGGGGGGCCCCCCGCTCTCCCTGGCCAGCTCGGCTCGCTGCGAGCGCTCCGTCCCAATGGCGCCGGGGGCCGAGGGGGCCCGGGGCGGGGCTGGGGGGCTGCCGGTCTGCCAGGGAAAGTAGGGGTCAGTGTCCGCCCCCAGCCCAGCCCCGCCCTCCCCCCCGTCAGCCCCTCTCCTACCTTCCTGTCCGCGGGCGCGCTGGCACTGTGGGGCGCTGCCCTCCGGCCCGGCTCCCTGGGCTCCGCCCCCTCAGCTGGGGGGGCCCCGGGCTCCCCGGCCCCGGGGGTCGCCTTGAGGCCGCCGTCGGGGGAGCTGCGCTGGCTGCAGGTGGCCGACGAGACCTGGGAGTCGCTGCTCAGATCCACCCCGCTGTCCGACTGGCTCATCTGGGGCGCAGGGTTAGGCCAGCTGCCGCTGCCCCCGCCCTGCACCCTGGGGCCACGGGGCAGCCCTGCCTGCCAGGGGAGAGCCCCCCTCCGCCCCCCGCTGCCCTCCTGCCCCTCACCTCCGTGCCAGCGCCGTCCTCAAAGGCTTGTAAGGGGTCCATCCAGGGCTCCACGGATCTGGGCCGGTAGCTTTTCCGGGAAGCACCTAGGGGAGAGGGCGGAGTTGAGGGGAAGGGGGCCAGCAGCAGGCCCCCCGAACTGCCCTCCCACGCCCCCCCAGCTCCATACTGGCTGGCAGCCGGCTCCAGATGCGGGGCGCCAGCCCCTCGGAGGAGCTGCTCCGGCCGCGCGGCTCCAGGGGGCCTGACGGGTCCTGTGGGGGGCCCGGCCCGTCCTGCGGGGGGAAAAGAGAAGGAGCGTTAACCAAGCGGGGGGGGGTTGCTGAGGGAAGGGCCCCCCAGCTCCCGCCAGCCCCTCTCACCTCCTGCTTGTGGGGCCGGTCGCGGCGCTTGGCGAAGTCGGAGGGCAGCAGCGGGGCCTTGGCCAGGAAGGGCGGCTCTGGAAGAGAGAGGGGGGTGAGCGGGGTGCCGGGCACCGTGGGCGGAGGGGCAAACGGGGGGAGGGGGCCGGGCGCTACCTGTGCCGTAGGCGCCGGGGGGCAGGGGCTGCTGCTTGGCGCGGGCGCCGTGCCGGCTGCTCAGCTCCGCCAGGGCCTGCTGGATGCCGGCCGGGTCGCTGGGCACGAGGCGGTCCAGGCGGTACACGGCGCTGGCGCTGGGGGCCGGCGGCAGGCTGAGCCCCGGGGGCCGCTCCTCCGCCGGCCGGCTGGGGGCAGAGCGAGTTAGGGAGGGCGGCTGGGCCCCCGGCCCGGCCCCCCGCCCCCCCAGGGCGGCCCCACACCTGCGGTTCCGCGGCGACGGCCAGCTCCTCTTGTCGCCGCGCCCGCCGCCCGCCCCGCCGCGGCCCCCGGCCTTGCCCCCGCTGCCGGGCCCGGGGTTGGTGCGCCGGTTCTGCCGCTCCATGCCGGGCCGCTGGCTGGAGAAGCTGCGCTTGGACATCTCCTTGCGCTGGGCGAGGCTCAGGTCGGGGCCGGGCGCCCGGCCCCCCAGCACCGGGGCGCCACCCCCCTTGAGGAAGGCCTGGCCCGGGGGGGCCCCCGGCTCCTTGTCGCCTGGCCCACCAGTGCCCCGGCGCTCCGTGAAGTCGCTGCTCTCCGAGGCCGTCTCCCACTCCTCGTTGGCCTGGTCCGAGTTCTGGTTGGACAGGTCGGGGGACTTGGTGCCAGCGGCGCGCCGGGCGGCCGTCTCCTCGGCCGGGGCCGGCGGGGGCGGGTAGGCTGGGCCCCCGGCCCGCGGCTCCCCGTTGAGCCGGGCCGCGTTCTCCCGCTCCTGCTTCAGCCGCCGGAAGCGGGGCGGCTTGTCCTGGTGCTGCGCCCGGCCGTGGCGCCGCCGCCGGTGGGGCCGCTCGAAGCTGCGCTCCGGCGTGCTGTTGGGGGGTGGCCCCTGGGGCTTGGGGGGGCCCTGGAAGCTGGGCACCTCCTCCGGTGGCGGGACGGGGGGCCCTGGCGCTGCTTTCTCCTTGCTGGGCGGCTCCGGCGCCGCCTCTGGCTCCAGCTTCTTCCCGGGTAGGGCCTTGGCCGGGGGGCTCCAGGTGCCGGGCGGGGCGCCCCCCTTCCCGGCCGCGCGCGAGGGCACGCCGCGGGGGGTGAAGACGCGGGCGCCGCGGGGGCCTGGCTCCGCCAGGCGGGGCGGGATCTTGTCAGCAAAGCGGGACAGGGCGGGCCCGCCCCGGTGCCGCTCCCCCTTGGCGGGCTGGGGGGCGGGTGGGGGCGGCGCCGCCTCCTTGTCCGAATGGGCCACATCGCTGGCGCTCTCGTGGGTCTCGCTCCCGTCTCCGAGCCGCGCTGCCGCCGCCGCTTAGGCAGCTCCTCGTACTCGGAGCCCTCGCTGCGGGTCTCGCTGGCGTTGCGGGGCCGGGCGCCGCCCACGCCCCCCGCCGGCCCCGGCCCCTCCTCCAGCCGGTAGAAGGGCTCCCGGTAGCTGCGGAACTCCCTGCTGCGGCCCCGGCCCCCGCTGCCCCGGCCGCGCCCGCTGTAGGCGCCCCGGAAGCCGCGGCCCGGGCGAAGTACTCCCCCCGGCCCCGGGCGCGCCCCCGGCCCATGTAGCCACCGCCGCCCCCGCGCTCGTAGGGGCACTCCCGGCGCCGGCGGGCGGGCGACAGCGCCCCCTGCGGTTCCTTGGGCGGCCCGGCCACGCTGCCGTTCACCAGCGCCTTGGCTTTGGTCTCCTTGCCCGGCTTGAGGGGCTCCTTGGGGCCAGGCGGGGGGTCCGGCTTGGCGCCCGGGGGCTCCGTGCTCTCTTTGGGTTTGGCCCGCGGCTCCTCGGCCTCTTCCTTGGGGGGTGCCGGTTTCTTGATGGGCCCGGCCCTGCGGGGGGGCTCCTCTGTGCGCCGGCTGCTGCCCGGCCGGGGCCCCCAGCGGGTCTCTGTCTTGGCCTCACGCCGCGGGGGCCGGTGGAAGTCGTGTGGCTGGCGGGTGGGGCGCTCGGGCCGGCGCGGCGCCTCCTCCTTGGGGGGCAGCGCCGGCTCCTGCTTGGGGGGCAGTGCCGGCTCCTCTTTGGGGGGCTTCTTGGGCACTGCCGGGGGCTCCTTTTGCCCAGGGCCCCTGCCTGGCTCACCGGCGTTGGGGGCCTCCTCAGCCGGCAGGCGCGGTTGGGGCAGGGCTAGCGGCTCGGGGCGCCCGTTCCTGGCTAGCTCCCCTGCAGCCGTGGGGGGCAGGGCGAGGCCGGCGGGCCAGGGCCCCCCCGGGCGGGGCTCGTCCCCTGGGAAGCGGTGCAGCGGGGCCAGGGCGCCGTTCTCGGCGAAGGCCGGGTAGCTGCCCCCGTAAGGCTGGGGGGCGGCGGCTTCCCGCAGGCGGACGGGGGGCGTCTCGCTCCTGGGGGGAGAGAAGGGGGCGTCAGCGCAGGGTTCTCAGGCCCGGTCCCGCCCCTCTGCCCCACACCCCCCGGCCCCGCTCACCGCAGGCCCTTCTCCTCCTCGTCCGGCTGCCGGAGGGGCCGCGGGTCGGGCGAAGACGTTCCCGGCCCAGGCCAGCTTGGGGTCCACGGGGGGGGTGCCCCGCTCCCGCAGCATCTGGGGGTGGCGCTCCATCGGCTCCGAGCCGGAGCCCCCGCTGTCCGAGCGCTCCCGGGGCAGCAGACCTGGGGGGAGGAGAGCACCCGTCAGACCCCCCTGCGCCCGGTGGGTCCGGGGGCACCGCACCGGCTGGGGGGAGCGTCGCGGGGTGGCCATGTGACCGGGGCGTGGCTGGGGTGGCAACAGGTCACATGAGCAGGGGTGGGCGGGGGCGGGGCTTACCGGAGGGGTGCACCCCCGGCGGGTAGAAGTCCATGGGCGGCCGCCCCTGCATCATGCGCGGGTCCATGTAGGGCGAGATCATCATCCAGCGGGGGTCGAAGTTCATCTGCGGCAGGGGCGGGGGGCGCCCCATGGAGCCGGAGTACAGCGCCTTGGGCGGGGCCTGCTGCTGGGGGGGCGGGGCCGGCGGCTGCCCCGGCCCCTGCGGAGGGTGGACGCCAGGCGAGGGGCCCAGGCCCGCCAGAGAGGCGGCTGCTGCCTGCTGCTGGGGGGGGGCGGGCGCCGGGGGGGCCCCGTGCTGCTGCTGCCACTGCTGCTGCTGCTTCAGCAACTGCTCCTGCGGGTACGGGGAGATTAGGGCACTGCTGGGCACCCCTTGTCAGCCCCTCCCCCTCCCAGCACCCCCCTCCTGCAGCGCCCTGGGCACCCCCCTTGTCCACTCCCCCCCGACCAGGCATCTCTCCGCCCCTCCCGCCATGCCTCCTCCCCCGGGAGCCCCCTCCTCAGCTCCTCTGTGCCCGGCTCCCCATGGCGCTAGCCCCCCAACTCCCCACCGGCCCAGCACCGTTACCTGCTGCTGCCGCTGGAACCGGGGCGGCAGAGACTTCTGGTACTTGGAGTAGCCCTGGGCTGGGGGCGCCTGGCGTGGGGGCACCACGGTCTCGCCCTTGGGCTCCGGCTTGAGGGCGGCAATGGCGGGGGCGGCAGGGGGAGCGGGGGGCGGCACCGGCTCCTCCACGACCTCGGGCACCTCTTGGGGGGCAGGCGCCGCGGGGGGCTCGACTGGGGCACAAGAAGAAGCCCTGTTACTGGACACGACAGTTCTGCCCGGCAGCCACCCTGGGTCCCCCCCGACAGCCCCCACGGGGCAGGGCCCCCCCAGACACAGGCCCCACACGGCAAAGCCCCCCTCCCAGACACAGCCCCCGTGGGGCAGAGGCCCCCCCCAACAGAGCCCCCACAGGGCAGGGCCCCGACACAGGCTCTACATGGAAAGGCCCCCCCCCCAGACACAGGCCCCACGCAGAAAGGGGTCCCCCCGACCCTGTGGGGCAGGAAGCTCCTACCTGCCCCGGTGTCGAAGCTGCCACTGGTGCTGCCGCGGCGGCTGCGAGGTTGGCTGGCCGGGACGGGCTCCTCCGGGTCTCTCTTCTCCTCCAGCGGGGCAGGGGCAGGGGCAGGGGCAGGGGCAGGGGCCGGCGGGGCAGGGGCCGGGGGGCTGGCGGCCGGGGCCGGCAGTGGCGGAGGGGCCGGCGCGTCCTTGGGGGGCTCGGCTTTGAGGCGCTTGTCGGGGGCCCCGAACTTCTCGTCCAGGCGCTTGAGTTTCTCGGCGCAGGCGGCCCGGCGCTCCTCCTGCATGCGCCGCTCCTCCTCCTCCCGCCGCCGCCGCGCCCGCTCCACCGCCGCCGAGATCTCCGAGGAGGACTGTTTGCGCCGCTGCCGCCAGGCCTCGTCCTCGTCCTCCGCCACCGCCGCCCGGCCCTGCGGGCAGCCGGCCGGGCCTCCGCGCGCGCCCCGGACTCCGCCCCCCACAATATCCCCCGGCCCCAGCTCCCATTGGCCGGCAGGCAACGTGCCCCTCCCCCTGGGTGCTCAGAACCTCATGGCCTCTCCCCACTCGTGAGCAGGGGCAGGCCACCAGGCCGGGGGCCTGTCCACCCCCCTCCAGCAGCACTACCCCCATAACCCAACCCCTCTGCCCCAGGGCACCAGCCAAACCCCTGCGCCTCTGCTCCCTGGCCCCCCATCTCCCTGCAGGCCCCAATCTGCCCCCCAGAGCCCACACCAGTGATGGCAAGTGGCCCCTTCCCTCCCCATTCCCCATCCACCCCGGCATGCTCCCCCCCCACAAGCTCCCCCCCCACTCACTGGGAAGTCGTTGGGCTGCCCCCAGTTGCCCCGGTTGGGGGGTTGGGGCGGCGGTGGGGGGCGAGGTACGGGGGCAGCAGGCGGTTCCTTGGCCACCTCCGGGGGCTGGGAGCCCTCGGCCCAGGCTGCCTTGACAGGGGGCTGCTCCTCCTTGGGGCCGCTGGGCTTCTTACTGTCGGGGCCCGGCCCCTCGCTGTCCTGGCTGGGGGCAGAGGACAGGGCTCAGCCATGGGTGCAGGGAGGTCGGCGGGGGGGCCCAGGACTGGGGGGTATGGACGTGGGGCAGGCTGGGCTGGTGGGTCCGAGTTGGGTGGGGGCACGCTGGCCGGAGGGGAAGGGACGGGGCTGAGGCCAGGGCGAAGAGGGGGTGTGGCGGGGACGAGGCGAAGGGGACAAGATGCAGGGGGAAAGGAGGCCAGAGCAAGGGGGCACGGTGGGGACGGGACGAGGGGGTGCGGCAGGGAGGCAGCTGGGCTGAGGGGATACGGCAGGGCAGAGGTGAAGGGGGCACAGGGGGAGGAGGCCAGGCGCGCAGCAGGGCCAAAGGGGGATGTGGCGGGGATGGAGTAAAGGGAGGCACGCCGGGGCACACAGCGGGGCCACGGGGGGCGCAGTGGGGCTGGGGGGGGGGGTGTGGCGGGGAGGAGGCCAGGCCGACCCCCCGACCCCTTACCGTTTCTCAGCCCCTTCCTCGTCAGACTCCTTGCCGTCCTCTTCGTCGCTGAATTTCAGCTTCTCAGTGTAATCCACCTCCTCGTGTGCGCCTGGCCCGCAGAGAGGTGGTCAGAGCCTGCTCATGGGGATCTCCCCCCCCAAGCCCAGCCTTTGCCATCCCCGGCCTCCCAAGCCCAGCCTTTGCCATCCCCCCCCCCGGCCTCCCAAGCCCAGCCGGGCGCTACCTGCCCAGCCTTCGTCGTTCTCCTGGTCCAGCTCGTCAAACTCCTTCAGGTCGTCCTGCTTGAGCACAGGCGGGCGGCTCACCGGCTCCACCAGGCGCGGCGGGGGCTGTGAGGGGCGGGGCCCCGCCAGGCGCGGGAACCTGGGGGCAGGGGAGGAGAACCACAGACGGGCTGGGCACAGAACACAGGTGTCCCACCGCTGCTCTAACCACTAGCCACCGCTCCCCTCCCAGAGCTGGGGGGAGAAGCCAGGAGTCCAGGTGACCAGACCCCCCGCCCCCCCGGGTCTAACCATTAGCCTGCACTCCTGTCCCAGAGTCAGGAGAAAACCCAGGCATCCTGGCTCCCAGCCTCCCCACTCTAACCACTAGCCACCGCTCCCCTCCCAGAGCCAGGGGGAGAACCCAGGAGTCCAGGCGACCAGCCCCCCCGCTCTAACCACTAGCCCCCACTCCCCTCCCAGAGTTGGGAGAGAACCCAGCCCCCCTGGCACCCAGCCTCCCTGCTCTAACCACTAGCCCCTTCTCCCCTCCCAGGACCAGCCCCCCTGGCTGCAGCCCCAAGACCTCACCCCCCCACTCACCTCTGTGCCTCCGGCGTGGGGTAGCGGTAGGGTCCCTGCGGCCCGTATGGAGGTGGGAACGGGAGGTACGGGGGGTACATCTGCAGGGAGACAGGCCATTGGGGCAGTTCCAGTGCTGGGGGGGTTCATACCCCTCCTCAGCCCTGGTCCCGCCCCCCAACCTCATCCCGCCCCCTGCCCCGGACACTCACGAATGGTGGCATCATCCCCCGGGAGGGAGGGAAGTGGGGCGGGGCGGAGGGCTGGGCGCCCACCCCGGCCCGCCCCTCGGGGGCTCCAGGGTGCTGCTCGGGCACCTCCCCGTCCGTGCCCCGCCCGCCGCCATCCCGCCAGCTCGTCGCGTCTGCAAAGGAAAAGGGACGGGTGAGGCACGGGGACCCGGCCCAGCTGGTCCGAACAAGGCCTCCGGCTGCCCCCCGCCCAGCAGGCAGGAGACGGGCTTGGCCCAGGTTTGCCTGCCACGGCTGGGTTCATGGCTCCTCCCCTTGCGCCCCCCTTCCCTGCCCGGGGGCGCCACTCTGGGGGCGGAGGTTTGGTCCGGGCCCATACGATGCATCGGTAGCGTCCCTTTCTTTGCCCGCTTTGTCCTGGTCTCCAGCCGCCTGCAGGGTCGGAAATTCCTCGCGAGAGAATCGCGACTGTAGGCTTGATCCCTTTCCACCTGCGGAGAGAGGGAGGGCCCGTCACAGCCCGCCTCTGGCCCCGGAGGACCAACCACCGCCCAGCTCTCTAGCAGGAGTCCTGCAGAAAAGGAGCTGGGGGGCAGAGTGGGCCACACGCTACACAGGAGCCAAGCGCGGGACGCTGTTGCGAAAAAAGCAAACGTGATTCTAGGCTGCATGACCAGGCGTGTGGAGAGCCAGACACGAGAAGTCGTTCTTCTGCTCTGCTCTGCGCGGGTTAGGCCTCAGCTGGAGGATTGTGTCCAGTTCTGGGCCCCGCATTTCAAGAAAGACGTGGAGAAATGGGAGAGGGTCCAGAGAAGAGCAGCAAGAATGAGGAAAGGTCTAGAGAACGTGAGCTAGGAGGGGAGGCTGAAGGAATTGGGCTTGGTTCGTTTGGAAAGGAGAAGACCGAGAGGGGACGTGAGAGCAGTTTTGAAGTATCTAAAAGGGTGTCACAAGGAGGAGGGGGGGGAAATTGCTCTCCTTGGCCTCCGAGGATGGGACAAGCAGCGATGGGTTTCAACTGCAGCCAGGGAGGTTGCGGTTGGACATCAGGAAAAACTTCCTGCCTGTCAGGGTTCAACAAGGACAAGTGCAGAGTCCTGCCCGTGGGGCGGAGGAATCCCAAGCATTGGTACAGGCTGGGGACCCACTGGCTGAGCAGCAGTTCTGCAGAACAGGCCCTGGGGATTGCAGTGGAGGAGAAGCTGGAGATGAGCCAACAGGGCGCCCTTGTAGCCAAGACGGCGAATGGCATATGGGGGGGCATTAGGAGGCGCATTGCTAGTAGATCTAGAGAAGTGATTATTCCCCTTTATTCGGCTCTGGGGAGGCCACACCTGGAGTGTTGTGTCCAGTTCTGGGCCCGCCCCTACAGAAAGGATGTGGGCGCAATGGAGAGGGGCCAGCGGAGGGTGAGCAAAATGCTTAGGGGGCTGGAGCACATGACCTACGAGAAGAGGCTGAGGGAGTTGGGTTTTTTTTCCTAGGATTTGGGAGGACCAACCACCACCCTTATGAGGCTGGAGGAGCAAGGCAGGGAACTGCCAGGCCGAGCCAGACCAGGGCCCATCTAGGCTGTCTCTGAGCTCGATGGGGTGGCTGTGGCCTTCCTGACTGCTGACTCAGCAGCTGGCTCAGGTTCTAGCCCTCACGTCCCATCCCCTGGAACAGGGCCAGAGGGCTCCCATCAGTAGTGACAGGTCTGAGCCTGTGCGGGTCTTGGACTCCATGATGTCAAGTGGCAGAGAGTTCCACAGGTGAACACTGTTTCTGACATTTCCCCCCCCGCATCAGGAAACCAACTCACCATCTCCTTGCGCTCCATGGGTAACGCTGGCCTGTGCCCAAGACTTTACCCCGCTTGCTACTGTAGGGGGATTCTGAGAGAACAAAAGAGGGTGGGGGTTAGGCTGAGACGGTGCCTGCAGCCCCCTCACCACCCTCCTCCCCCAGTTCCGTGCAGCACACTGACCAGCTCCCACTGGCAGGGGGAGCCGGGATGCCTGGGTTCCCCCTGTGGGGGGCAGTGGACTCTAGTGGTTGGAGGGGAGAAGCTGGGAGTTGGATGCTGGTTGGCCAGTTCCCATAGGGGCCCCCCCCGCCAGTGCAGCTTCCTCACCTCGGGTGCTGCTGGGGGTCGTTTCGGCTGGCTCGAGGCAGGCGTCTGTGTAGCCGGCGGCGACTGCGATTCCGGCGGCTGAGGCGTCGAGGCATCGGTACTGCGAGGGAGGGAACCCATCAGGCCAGACACGTGGGGGGGGAGGGTTGCTCCACCCAGGGGCCGGCCACGAGCCCGCCCTCTCTCCCCTCCCCCCGGGCAAGGCAAAGGCCGCTCACCTCTTTGGGTCGGGCTGGTCCTGCTTGCTTGCCCATCCTGTCCCGTCCTTTGGCACTAGCGAGACGTTGGGGTCATTGCCTTTGTTCTCCGCTTTTAAGCTTGGCAGGTTGGCAGGGGGTGGCATGCGCCGGGCTGTGGCAACTTTCCCGAGACTCTGCAAGCCATGCCGAGGGGCTACTGTGGGGAGAGAGGGGTTACGGCCTGCTCCCGCCCCCGTCCCCCCCACCACCACGCCCCCGCCCCGCCGCCTGGGGGCCCGTACCGGTGGGTTTCTGGATCTCTAAGGACTTCCCCTTGTACGTATCAAACAGGTTGAGCGAGGAGTACTTTTTGCCATCCTTCCCCTTTGCTGCTGGCCCCAAACGATCTGACATTGCGCTGGAAGGTCATTGAGTACGCTGGTTCCTCCTGGCTCCTCGCGAAACGGGCCTCTGTCTGCAGCCGACAAGAGGGGGGGCGGCGGTGAGAGACCCCTGAGGCCTGACCGCCGGGCTGCCCCCCACCAGAGCCGGAACCCGGCCCAGGGATCCCGCCCGCTCGCTGCCCTTCTTAGCGCTCCCGGCCCCCTCGCGAAGCCAAGGCCCGACAGCACAATACCCCAGTCCCCCCAGCGCCGGGGGGGAACGGTTCTGCCGGAGTGTCCTCCCCAAGCACAGCCGAGGTGCTCCCCAGCGCCACCCCAAGGAAAGCACATGTGGGCGGCCAGTTGTGGAGTCCCCAACAAGCAAGGGAAGAGGAAACGGACCTGGCCAGACCCAAACAAACACGTTCTGTGGCCCTTAGGCAATTGGCCATTTCCTTCCGGGTCAGACCTAGGGCAGCGCCCCCGTCCTCCGGATCCCGGCCTGCCCCTCTGACTCAGCTGAAACGTCTGGGGTCAAGGACCCCCCAACAGCGCAGCTGTGGATTTCGGGAGGTGCAGCTCGCCCCAGGAGATGGGGAAATCCGGCCTGACGCCACCTGGAGCCAGCCCCCCCCGGCCCCCCAGAGCTGGGGACAAGAATCATGACTCCCAGCCCCCGCAGTTCTAACTCCCCCGACCCCCCTCCTCCCCAGGCGCCCTGGCTCTCAGCTGTAACACACAGCCCCGCCAAGCAGGAGCGGCGTCTGTCTGGCCACGGGGAGCGGCAGCCGTTTCCAGCCGAAAGCTAAAGCCGCGCACGGGCTCTCGCCAATCACCGTGCCCCATATCCCCGCCCTTCCTGGCTGAGCCGGAAGACCCAGCCGGGCAGCGCCGGGGAAGGCAGAGGAGCCGGAAGGAGAGGTTCCCTCCTCCCCCAGTGCAGGCGCATTTAGGGGAGGTTTGGTGAGAGGGAAAAGCAAAGCCCAAACGCACACCGCACACAGGGAAGCGCCCCTCGAGAATAAAGCGGGGCCCCAATAAATCCATGTCAAGAACTCGCCAACGTGCACAGACCAGCGCTCTCCCTAGCAAAAAGCCAGCTGGCTCAGGGAGAGGCGTTCCCAAGACAATCCCTCTACAACCCAGGCAGAGTTATCACTAACCCAACGACTATTCGGGAAGGCAGGGAAGACACAAATCCACACTCCCAGCACAACCCGCTGCTGTCAGACAAGGAGGGATGGAAGGAAGGAATCAACACAAACTAGTTGTCAAGAACTGGCCAGGGGGAAAAAAATCCAGGCGCTTAGTAACTGGAAAGCTGGTTAACCAACGCGGCCGCGGGCAATTGAGTGATGCGAAGTCCGGTGCAATCCGTTACACATTAGTGCAACCTTCCATTTCACTTCCAAATGGTTTCGTAGTGCGTGTGTGGGGGTTGCTCACACCTCTCTGTTTCTGAGCAAGACACCGGGGACCACAAAGATGGCTAGGGCTTGCAGGGGAAACAACCCCACCACGGAGTAAACACTGGATCACACACGCCTCGGATGGGTTGGGGGTACCCTGCATTAACGAGGTCACGCCAGGATGGCTAGGAAACACAAGCTCCCGTTTTGGCACATGGCTAAGGAAGAAAGAGAAGGGGGGATGTGCCCAGGAACCAGGCTTAAAAGGCACCCGCCCCGCCGTAAGTACCCTGTTAAATACAAAACGATATTGGTACACAGAATGCTGACAACACACACACACTGCACAGGGTGGGCCAGCCCCCACAGAAATCGAGGCCCGGAAGAGACCATCTCACCCGCCCGGGCAGGAGGAGGTATCCCTGGTACACACCACCACTGTGAAATCCAAAGTCCGTGCCACAAACCGGTGGATCGCCACAGAAAAGCGGGGTCAATAACTAGCCCCTTCACAGCTGTCCACTTGAGCCAGGAAAACACAAAGCCACAAAGTCCCCACCACGGCACAGCACTGAACACACATGCATCCCATGCACGCCCAGCTCCCAAATCCTGGGGTAAGCCCGACAGAGCGGGCCAAGCCATCCCTTTTGGGAGGGGGTGGGGACCTGCCTTTCGACGGGGGTGGCTTGGCGGAGGGAAGGAAGCAGAGGCCTTGAACTCGGCAGGGGAAGGAGAGAGATCAGGGCAGACTCCTCAAGCTGGCTTCGTTCTGCAGCTGAATGGCCTTGCCCAAGCCCTGTTCCCATCCTCACCATGCAACTTTCGGGGTGCCCGTGCCGCTTTCCAGGAAGTGTCGTTTTGGGGCCTCCCTCGGAGACCCGGGGCGTGCTAACCTTGGTGCATTATTCGTCCGGGAAGGAGGAAAGTTCTCCCCGGACGCTGCTTTTAGGGACTATGAAATCTTCCGCCCGGGCGACGGAGGAACATGGCCCCGGTATGGATGCTCCAGCCACACGTGGTGAGGCGAGACCAAAGTACAGATGCCCCTGTGTCTGATGTTAGGGTCACCCCCACAAGGAGGGGAGCAGGTAGCGGGCAGCCCGAATCCTGCTGCAGATGGAATTCTTAGCGCTCTCGCGTTAGCCTCTCCCGGTGGTCCCAGAGCGCACCGAACACGGCTCTGGCTGGGCGTCTTACACCCATCACGATGCAGATCCCCAAACGTCGGGGGACCACCCTGCCCGTGCACATTAGAAGCCCCCCCGCCTCGTTTTTTTAGCTGTTCCCCTTTCCAAATGTTCAGGTAACCCTAGGAACGCTGCTCTATTAACCGTCTGCCCCAGCTCTAGGACAACACACGATAAGAGAATTCACACCGATTGTGCCCACCCACATTGAATATGAAAATAAAATAAGGACGGCTAGCTAGCCTGCTGCTCCCCCACAACCCAGAGAAGGGGCAGGAATTTCAATTGCATCCCTACCATTCGCCCCCCAATATGGCTGCTATACACAGCCCCGTACATAACCTTTACTGTGGTCTCATTTTTCTTTAAATCCAGGGCCAATTACCAACCCCACCGAGGAAGGCGGCTGCAGCTAATGGACACTGATTAATAATTCACACCCATCTATTAGTTTACTTCCTTCCTGGTTTAAAAAATAACCACCAAATCCCCACCACACCCCACCTTTCGCTTAAAAAAAAAATATCATCAGATCATGAATACACATAATTTTGCTGCTGGAGTTGGGATTATAAAGAGGTGGGGGGATATCTCAATTCTACCCCATTAATAGTCCCCAGATTCATAACCCTTATTAGAAAGGAATAATTAAAGGGGTAAGAGAGAAATAAAATACAAATTCATGCCCCCAAAACCAATCACCTCCGCCCATCAGATTGATAATGGATCGGTGGTCGTTTCCTTCAACTGGTATGTGTAGGGCGGTGCTGACAGGGGTGTAGCAGAAGCAGCCCCCCCAAAACTAAACACCGGTGTGCATTTTTTGCAGGCTTTATTTTTGTGGGGGTGACACACCGCTCTTCCCTGCATCACACCCCAAACGTGACTAGCGTTTGCAAGGCACGGAAGGGAAGAAGGGAACGAGGGGTAAAGCTATCCAACACCACCCTCAAAACGCACCCCCAAATTTCCACACCGGCAACATTTAAATCGTCTTTTTTCTGCTACGGCTAATTCAAACCCGGTTTTAGCCTCAGCAGCTCCAATTTACTTGCAGAATATTTGTAGGGTGGCGACCCACCCAGCCGTCCCCCCCACCCAGACTGCAGCAACACCCCAACCTTGCTAACTGCCTGAAAATCTGCACCTGGATTCCCCCCCTGGGGTTTAGAAATCCCAGGGTGCTGCCAAGGAAAGAGGGGGGTTTACTGAGCGCTGCGCTCTAACGCCGCTCCCCAGAATGAGGAAAGGTGTCGGATACCCCCACATTTCAATGACATTTTGCCATGGAAATGTCTTACTGCCCCCCTCAAAACGGGCTGGGCTTTGGGAGAGACGGAAACATTTTAGGGTGCTCTAGAGAGAGAACCAAAAGGGATTTCTTTCACCCCGAGCCACCGCCCCCCCCAAATTTCAACAATTCCCCAAATCTCAGACTTGGTTTACCCCGTCCGCCAGATGATATATTTACAGTGGGTTTGATTTTTTTTTTTTTTTAAGAGCACCACTGGTGGGGAAAAAAAAAAGAAATCAGAGGGCTCGATGACATGCAGCCCTGGTCTGGCGGCAACCGGCACCCCCAAATGTCACTGACACCCCCATATTGGCCTTGAAAGCCCCACCCCCCTCAAAATGAGCGTTGAAGTTTGTGTGTGCCGGGGGAAATAAAAGAACGAACAATGGGGTTCACCCCTTGCCGAGGCAGCAACAGGGGCCCCCAGCTTTTGGGGTACCCCAAAACTGCACCTCCAAAGGTGCCATGACACCCCCCACAGAAGGGGGGGAGGGTTTCCCCAGTGGATTTAATTTTGGGGGGCTCCACTGGGGGGGAGGGTTGACAGCTGCCTTCCCCACCCCCAGCCCCCCCAGATTTCCCTGGCCCCCCAAAAACCCCCATTCCCCTCTAAAATGGTGGGGTGGCTTTGAAATGTGTGGGGGGTGTCAAAGGAGGGTCCAGCCCCCCCTACTGTGTCCCCTCCCATGGTGACCCCTTCCTGACCTCACCCCCCAAGTTTTGGGGGTGGGGGGGGCTGCTCCCGCTCATAACAGTCACTTATGCCCCCCTCCTCTCTGAAGCGCTGCGGAGGGAGGGCTGGTTAGTCACCCCAGGTGCCCCCCATGGGGAAAATGCCCCCCGGGGGGGGCAGAGGAAGCGATTTGGGAGGGGCTGGGAGGTGGCAGGGGGCGGATGGGGGCCCCCCCGGGGCGGATGGATGTGGATGAAGACGGGGAGAAAGAGAGGGCCGGGGACAAGATGGCGGAGGCCTGAACGTTCTACCGGCTCCAGCCGAGCCGGCTGCCTTGTCTCCCCGGCCCGCCCCCTTATCAGGGGCCCCCCAGCCCGGCCCAGCGGGTCGGAACCGGCTCGATACGCACCTCTCCGGATCGGGCTCGGTCCGCTCTCTCCGGATACGGGGTTCCCGGGAGCGGACGGGGGCGCCAGACGGAGGATGGATGCGGATTACGGCGGGTCCCCCCCCCCCTTTTGCTTTATTATTTTTTTTTCCAGGGCCCGATGTGGCAGCCTCGGCGTCTAGGCACCGACTAAACGGCCATCCGGGTCCCTGGGCCCGGCGGCGCGAGAGAGGCCACGCCCCCCCACGCTGCGTCGGGGCGGGGCTACGGCTTGGAAGGGGCGGGGAAAGGTCAATGAGGAGAGGGGCGGGGCTGCCCAGAGCCAGGAGGTTGGCCCAGTGGCGGGAAATTTGCATAATTTATGCCAAAAGAGGTGGCACGTCTCTCTCATTTGATTATTAGCATTTAAGGAAGGTTTTGATTTGCATAATATATGCCAAAGGCCCCAAGGAGTAGTGTCATTCAGGGGTGTGTCGTGATTTGCATAATGTATGCAAAGGGGGAGGGGCTCCTGACACCACTCATTCAGACCGTTTTCTGGTTTTCATCATGTATGCAAAAGAGGAGAGGTTTGTGGACCGGGAAAAGTGTTGCTTGTCTCTCCTTTGCATGCAAAAGCAGGGGGGTTGCGGCATAAAATCGCTTTTCTATTTGCGCAGTGTCTGCAGGAAGGAAGCGGGGATGGATAAAATGCAAGGTGGAGGTTCAGCGGGAGCAGGGGCGAGTGCTGAAATCAGGAAGGGTTAATTAGGGGCTCATTGACATAGCGTGCCAAACTGGATTATCTGGAGAGCGTGTTAGTTCGCATAAACAGAGCGGTAATGACCCCGGGGAATATGGAGCGGTATTGGCCGTTTGCATCATGTCCGCGAAGGATCGGAGGCTTCTGGGCTCGTTCAGCTGCCGGACGTGAGATCCTTCTCATTCGCATACATCGAATGGCTTGTGATGTCATTCAGTGCAGGTAATGTAATGTGCTCATTTGCATAAGGGGAGTGGCTTTAGGAAGAGTAAAACCAGTTGATTTGAGGCGGGGGAGCTTGTATGTTTGTGATGGGGGGGGAGGAAGGCCTGTCATTAGTGCAGGATTGGAAAAATCAAAGAGGCCCATTAACAATTTTCCCAACCTATATGATTATGTAATAAGTAGAGGATTTACCCAACGTTGCCTGGGTCCCTGTGGAGGCCCACGGTAGGGGGTTGGCGGGTGCAGCAGTCAGGGCAGAGGGCTGGGCGGTGTGGGGGTGCAGAAGTCAGGGTTGGGGGGCTCAGGGCAGAGGATGGACGGTGCAGGAGTCTGAGGAAGGGCTGGGAGCAGCCAGTGCCTGCTTCCTGGGGCTCGCCCGGGGTGGCAGGGGCCACACTGCCCAGCCACCAGCTGCTCCCTGGCTCTTTGGGGCTGTCAGGGCAGCAGGGACCCCTTCCCTGGGCTGGCCAGGGCGGTGAGACTCCACAGCTCCCCAAGGCTGTGGGTGCACTGGCATGCTGCCCCCTTGTGGTCATTCTGCAGTATAACTGTCCCTTCTAGCCGACCCCTCCCTTCCCCTTTGATGAGCAACAATCCCATTCCAGGCACATCCCGTCGTCCTGGCCCCACCTGCCGGATTTGGTGGTCCTACCTCTGACCATTTACCTCTTGAGCAAACGGACGCACAAGCAGACAGACGAACTCACTCTCATGTACCTATATCTCTAGCTAAGTCTAGCAGAGCGGGGCTGTGCCATTTGGACAACGATATTGCCGGGAGAACGGCTTTCTGTAAAAGGAGGTGGTTTATTAAGGCATATTCCATTGAAGGGGCTGGGAGGTGGAGCATCTGGATGGGGGGGGGAAAGCCAAGGGGGGCGGGTGACTGCTTTGTGGGCCCAGACTGGATAGGGCTGCAGCTGCCTGTACTGATCTGAACCAGGCCATGAACACCTGCCCTGCCGTAATGAAAAGTCCCTCTGGGAGACACCCCCTGTAGTTCTATAGTACAATGGGACGTTCCAACTCCCCTTCCAATAACGATAAAGGACCATTCCACCATGACACCTCCCCCCTCCTAATTATAATGGGAGGTTCCAATCCCACCTGCTTTAATGGACCATTCCACCTAAGGCACCTCCCCATTACCATGAGACTTTCCAACCAAACAAATAATGGACCGTTCCACTGGGAGACTCCCCTCCCGCTCCATATAATAATGAAATGTTCCAATCCCATGTGCTATAATAGTTCCTTGTAGTGGCACCCTCCCTGTGTTGCTATAATGGGTCATTCCATCAGGAGATACCCCCTTCCCATTAAATGGACCGTGCCACTCTCCCTCATATGCTCGAATGGGTCATTCCTACCTTCCTTTGAGCTAATAAGACTTTTCACCCCCAACACTCTGCTATAATAGGCCCTTCCACCAAGACACACCCCTCCCCTCCAAAATGGTACTTTCTACCATCCTTTCTCTAATGGGACATTCCGATACCCCCTCCCCCTCTATAATGGAATATTCCAATGCCTCCTATAACCCACCATTACACCCCCATGCCTTGTATAATGGAATGTTCTATATCCTGGATCTTCCCAGCAGGAGACACCCCCTCCCTTCTATAATGGGCCATTCCATTCTCCCCTCCCCCCATGGCACATTCCATCCCACCCCTCCGGCTATAATGGGCCATTCCACTGGAAGACACCCCCCCCTCCCACTTCTCCATCTTGGGACAATCCCACCTCTGCAGCTAGTGGATCATTCCACCCGGGGGGAAAAGCCCAACCCACCCACATCCTGGCCAATCAGGGACTTCCGTCCCCATCACGTCTGCCTGGAGGTCCCTGATTGGCTGGGAATGATGTCACATGTTGCCCCCCCCCCCCCATGATCAATGCCCATAGAAACCAGCTGGCAACAGCGGTGTCATTAATAGGCTTTTATTGGCAATAGCACACATATGGGTCACCCCCCGGTGACCCCTGACCTTTCACCTCCTGCTGACCCCGTGAGAGCCAAGGCACTGGTGACCTTTAACCTCCGTCACTTTGGCTGGCCCAGAATCCTTTGTGGGGTTGGCGGGAGCTGGGTGGGGTGGGTTGGAGGGGGGAGAGGGGAATCCCAGAATCCTTTGCAGGGTTGGCGTGCGTTAGGAGTTGGGGGCAAAGTGTGGGGGGAAGGGAAGAGGTCATGACCTTCGTGCCAGGGGTCATGTCAAGGTGAACTGAGGGGGGATGGTCCAGCACTACCCCCCAGCACCCCCCCCGGAAAACCAGTCTCCCCTATCAGTACCCCCCTGCCCCCCAGCCCAGCCCCCCAGGCCTGCAGACGTCGTCCGTGGCTGGGTTCCCCGCAGCGCCGCGAGAAGCCCGGAGCAGGGCCGGGGCGCCCGCCCGCTGCCCGCAGGGGGGTGCGGGGGGCCGGCTAGGGGAGGTCGGCGATGGCTCTCTTGGCGGGGGGCCCCGCCGGCTTGTCCTCTTTCTCCTTGGCTTTGTCCTCGTACATCAGGATCCTGGGGGAAGCAGAGGCAGCGTGAGAGGCGGCGGGGGGCTGGGGTGGTCCCAGGGCTGGGTCACAGAGCCGGGGCAGCAGGGAGGAGGAGGGGCGTCGGAGGGGGGCTGTGGGTCGGAGGGGCACCAGGGGGGCAGGTTCCCGAGGGGCGCTCACAGTTTGAAGATGGCCGGGCGCTTGCCCAGCATCATGCGGACGAAGTCCCGGTAGCTGATGGTCTCTCCCAGGCCGCCCGTCACCTCCGTGATCATTTTCTTCAGCTCCAGGTGGGTCTTGGCTGCCCCCAGCTTCTCCAGCATCCGCTTCAAGGCCATGATATCTGGGGGGGGGGGGGGGAGAGTGGTGGGGGTCAGGGCGGCCGGGGTCCCATGCTCTCGCACACATTCGCCCACCCGCGCGCATACGCTTGTGCACAGCTGCACGTCAGAGGTTGCACGGGCTCGCCCGCTCACGCACACGGACGTGACTGAGCGTGCTCACCTCCAGACACACGGGCTCTCGCAGCCTTGCACACACGAGCACGCCGTGGTGGGGCGGGGCTAGGCCCCGCCCCCCTGGCCCCGGGGAAAAGAGCAGAAGAGAGGTCCTCCCAGTGGGATGGAGTGGCCCCAGCGGAGGCAGCCAATCAGGGCCCAGCTGGCGGATATAAAAGGAGCTGCCCGGCCAGTGCCTGGCAGTCCCCCTCTGGCGCTGGACCCAGGCTCTGACGGGGAGCGCAGCAGCGCGCGGGTCGGGCCAGGGCGGCCGGGGGCCTCCACGCCCGGAGGGAGAGCGGGACGGCGCAGCGAGGGGGCACAGAGGCTGGGTCCCAGGCGACGGACCGGAAGTCTTTTGGGAGCTTCGTCACCCCGCGGGGAACCGCCGGGCCGCAAGCTGCAGACGCCCTCCCAGGAGAGGGACCCCTTTAGACACACACACCGCTGCACCCGGGCACAGTTGCACACGCACATGCTTGCACGCAGGCCCACGTGAGCGCACGCACAGAGCCACGCCCTTGCTCACGCGTACACATGCAACCACACACTTGCACACATGCACACTCACAGAGGCACTCCCTCTTACACACTTGTGCGCACACATTCACAGAGGCACACCCATGCACAGACAAGCACACACAAGCACACATGCTCCCAGAGGCACACCCTCGCACACCCTTACACACACAGGCACACATTTGCACGCATGCACGCACACACTCACAGAGGCACACCCATGCACAGACAAGCACACATGCTCCCAGAGGCACACCCTTGCACACATGTACACACATGCGCACACACTTGCACACACACTCAGAGGCACACCCTCACACAACCTTACACACATGTGCACACATTTGCACGCATGCATGCACACATACTCACACAGACACACCCTTGCACACCCGTGCACACATTTGCACGCATGCACACACACACTCACACAGGCACACCCATGCACACACAAGCACAGAGGCACACCCTCACGCATACATGCTTGCACATGGGGACTCACCGATGTCTCCGTCCCCATTGAGGTCGAACTCCATGTATTTTTCTGCCGGATGGATGGACAGACAGGAGGGTTAGACAGACCCACTCAGGGCTCCCCCACTCACTCCCAGGGGGCATTGCTGCTCCATCAGCAGTCCCCCCGGATAGGCGCCCGTCCCCCATCCCCAGGCCCTGGAGGCCGGAGAGCCCTGGTCCCCTCCCCAGGCGCATCAGGCCTCACCCCAAACTACCCCCCCTCCGCCCTTGGAGTCACTCACTCTTGAAGGCCTCCAGCTTCTCCGGCAGGTCCTCATCCGTGCTGTATTTGGGGTCGCCCATGAATTCCTGGGGGGCAGAGAGAGGGGGCTGGGCTGTGCGGGAGGAGCGGGGGCTGGGCGGAGGTGGGTGGCGAGCATGGAGAGGGCCGGCGGGGGGCAGAGCTGGGGGGCAGACAGAGGGGGGCTGAGTCGGACATCATCACCCAGTTCTGCGCATGACATCACGTGCCCCGGTGACATCACAGCCGCACGGGGATGACATCACAGCCAGGGGTGAGCGACAACAGCCCCGCCCCTCCCTCTGACATCATGCCCCCCGGTGACATCACTAGCCAGCTGTGGCACCATGGCAACAGGGTTGCTCCGCCCCCCTGGGCATGGCAAGCTGGGGGAGGTTCCAGGATCTGACACGCAGGATGCTGGGGCGTGTCCCTTCCCCGTCCTGGGGCTGCCCCACCCTGCCGGGGGGCAGCGTCTACCTGATTGAGGGAGTCCAGGAACTCCTCCTGCTGGGCCTTCAGCGCCCCGAAGGCCTTGCCCCCTGGCATGGGGGGGACAAAGGGTCAATTGTGCCCCTCACTCCCGCCCCCCAGCCCTGCCCCCAGCCCTGCCGGTGCCCCTCCCTCCTGCCCCCAGCTCTGCCACTGCCCCTCCCTCCCGACCCCCAGCCCTGCCGGTGCCCCTCCCTCCTGCCCCCAGCCCTGGCCCCCAGCCCTGCCACTGCCCCTCCTCCCGACCCCCAGCCCTGCCCCAGCCCTGCCAGTGCCCCTCCTCCCGCCCTGCAGCCCCTGCCCCCCATCCCCCCTTCCAGGCGGGAGGGGCTTCCTCTTTCTGGGCCTCCCTGCGTTTCCCCTTTGGGTGACCCGGGCCGAGTTTCGCTTTTGCTGCATTTCCCCGTCCCCGCGGGGGAACCGAGAGCACCCAGGGCTGTGCGAGAGCAGAGACCCGCCCCGCCCCTGCCACCTGTTCTCAGGCCTCCGGGAGGCTCGGGGAACCCCAGCGCCCCCAGCCCCTCTGCAACCAGGAAATGGGACCCAGGCGTCCGAGGAGCACTGAGGGGATATGGGAGGGGGATGGGACTCAGGTGTCTGGGTGAGGGGAGGTGGGGGGAGAAGGGGTCACGGGTACCTGGGAGGGTGCGGGGGGGAGAAGGGGACTCGGGCACCCGGGAGGTGAGGGGAGAAAGGGACGCGAGTGCCTGGGAGGCGGGGCGGGAGAACGGGGTGCCCGGGGAGGGGAGAAGGGAACGTGGATGCCTGGGGAGGTGAGGCGGGGGAGAAGGGGACATGGGTGCGGGGTGGGAGGTGGGGGGAGAAGGGGACTCGGACACCTGGAGGGGTGGGGAGAAGGGGTTGCGGGTGCCCAGGAGGTGGGGTGGGAGAAGGGAATGTGGATGCCTGGTGGGAGGTGACGGGGGTGGGGAGAGGAGAAGTGGACGTGGGCACCCGGGGGGGGAAAGGTGATCAGCCGAGGTAATGGGACCCAGGCATCTGGGGTGGATTGGGGGAGAGGCCGGGATGGGGAGCAGGTCCCAGGCCTCCGGGGGAGTTTTGGGGCGGGAGACGGGGCCGGTACCTTGTAGGTTCTGCTGGGAGCTCATGTCTGCTCCGGCCTCGGTTTCCCCTGCGGGACCCTGCAGTCCGGGCTGACGCCCCGACCCCTCGGCAGCCTGCAGGCGACTTCCCCGTTCCGCAGCTGGGGCCTGACTTTGTGCCGACTGACCACTTCCCTTTGTGCAGGCTCCCGGAACTGCTGGCTCCGGGGGGGGGCGGGTCACCCTGCCGGGGGGCCCCAAGCAACAGGGCTGGGGCAGCAGGAGGCCCCTCCCACGGCAATCGGTGCTGGCCCGAGGCCCGGGCTGATCTCAGACGTTTTGTTCTGTTGGGTGATTCCACAGCTGCTGGCCCCCACCCCAGAGCCAGCTGCATCTCAGTGCTTGGCGAGAGGTCCCCGTGTAACCAGCCCCCCCACCCCAGAGCCAGCCGCATCCCAGCACCGGGTGAGAGGTCCCCGTGTAACCAGCCCCCCCTCACCCCAGAGTCAGCCACATCCCAGCACCAGGCGAGGGGTTCCCCGGTGTCACATTATTGGATTTTGAGGGGAGCAGCCGGGTCACTGCTGTACCCATGGGGGGGGGTGTTCACCCCAAAAGTGGCACAAAGGGGGGGGCCACGTGAGGTGTCAAATAGAAGCTTACTTTCTTCTGATTCTCTATATGCTACTCATGTGATTGTATAATGTCTGTGTGTGAAGTTATAAGCATGTACTTTGTGTGGGTACTGAATATTTCTCTATATGGGGTTGAGTAATGGGCCAGGAATGCTCGGCCTATGGACATGCTAATGAGCAAGTCTCTATGGAGCAATAGGCCAAGGACACCCCTCAAGAATGGGGACTCATACCTAAGGGATACCAGCAGGGGACACAGGGACAGGCCACGGGCCAGGTGACCTGCTGCAGCCAAGAAGAGACCAGGAAGGAGGGATAAATAGGCCACGTGGCCGACTCCATCTTGGTCTTCAGATCTGCTCCTGACCCCAGATGCGGCCTCGCAGGGATTCACGAGCCGGGAAGAACTGTGGACACGTCCTGATGTAGGATGAGCACCAAGGACTTTTAAGCCAGCAGCTGTAACATCTCTGCTAGAGCCTGCATCGAGAACTGGGAGATTCGGTGCATGTAATGTCTGATACTTTAACAACCTCACTCTCCTGCTTTTCTTTCTTGTAGTAATAAACCTTTAGATGTTCGATGCTAAAGGATTGGCTCAGCGTGATTTGTGGGTAAGGTCCAGAGGGTAAATTGACCTGGGATCTGTGGCTGGTTTCTTGGAACCGGACAGAACTTGTTCGGGGTAGGTGGGGTTGGGTTCTAAGACCCCCCACCTGTGTATGAGGCCCGGGGCCATCTGGGGCACGGATATGGCTGGAGTGTTGGAGGGGTTTTGCTCGTGAGGCTTCAGGCAGGCCGCTGGAGCGCTCTGTGGGACTGGTGTGTGGCCTGTTTGGGAAGGTCACCAGTCTGGGGGCTGTAAGAAGCCCCGGATTTGAGCAATTCGCCCTGAGCGGACGCCCTCAGCTGTGCCCAGACCTGGCCCGGTCCATCACACCCGGTAACCAGCCCCCACCCCAGAGCCAGCCGCATCCCAGCGCCGGGCGAGGGGTCCCCGTGTAACCAGCCCCCCACCCCAGAGCCAGCCGCATCCCAGCGCCGGGCAAGGGGTCCCCGTGTAACCAGCCCCCCACCCCAGAGCCAGCCGCATCCCAGCGCCGGGCGAGGGGTCCCCGTGTAACCAGCCCCCCACCCCAGAGCCAGCCGCACCCCAGCGCCGGGCGAGGGTCCCTGGCAGTGGAATGATCAGAGACTCTGCTCCCGGCGTGGCTGCGTTTATTGACGGTGTAAAGGCCCCACTGACACTCTGCTGAGCTGGTGCCGTTCCCACAGGACCACTGGGGTGGCAGGGCAGGAACTGGGGTGTCCCCTGCCGAGCCGGGGGAGGGGCAGGGACCCCATTCACCTGTGGGGAGAGTCACAATAAGGAGGGGAGGCCCGGCTCTAAGCTGCTGGTTATTGGCTCTGCCCTGGGGAGGGAGCTGTCACAGATTATGGGGGGGTCCCCTGGACTCTGCCCCCCACCCGCAGCCAGAAGGGACTCTCTGGCGGCAGGTAGAAGAGAAGGGTTGTTGGGTCCCAGATTTGTGGTTACAGGAGCCGGGAGCAGCCGGCCCGGCCCAGCCTGGGAGAGGGGGGCCCGGAGCCAGGCCCCCGCCCAGCCCCCCCCAGGCCAGCCAGGCTCCCTCCTCCTAACTCCCCCCCAGGAACTGGTCCCAGCCCCCAGGCCGCCCCCTCCTGCTCTGTCCTGCCCAAGGCCTGTCTCTGTGTCTGGCTGCATTTCTCCCCCATCAGGGGTGAGGCCGGCCTGGGCCCTCCCCCACGGGCCTCCCCTCAGAGTCCCCCCGATCCCACACACACACACACACACTGCACACACGTACTGCACATACTGCGCGCGCGCACACATACTGCACACGTGCACACAAACACTGCACACTGCACACGTGCACACACACTGCACACGCACACACTGCACACACAAATGCACACTGCACACACACACACTGCATGCGCGCGCACACACTGCACACACACACACGCACACACACACATACGCACACACACACACACACACACACACACTGCACGCGCAGACACCGCACGCACACACCACACTGCACGCACGCACACACACACACTGCATGCACGCACACACACCACACTGCACACACACACACTGCATGCACACACACACGCACATACTGCACACACAAACACACACACTGCATGCACACACACAGACACTGCATGCACACACACGCATACTGCACACACACACTGTATGCACACACACACTCTGCACATGCACACACACACACACAAACTGCACAGACACTGCATGCACATATACATCACGCTGCACACACACACACTGCATGCACACACACATACACACTTCATGCACACACACACATACACTGCATGCACACGCACATACTCTGTACGTGCACACAGATACACACACACAAACTGCACACAGACACACAAACTGCATGCGCACTGCACACACACGCACACTGCACGCACACACAGAGTCACTGCAATGCAGCAGAGGACAGTGGAATCGCGCCCAGCACCACAACGCCAGCTGGGTGAACACCAAACCCGAGTGCACCCAGCCCCCCGTTGCATCCCGGGAGGTTACCAGGCTGCGGTGGGACGGGGGGTTCGATAGTCCACGGTGAAAGCATCTGCGTTTCCATTCTCGTCACTCACGAGCACCTCTGTGTACGGAGAGCAACACGTCCAGCTGCAATGGGCGACAGAGAGAGGGCGGATAAGCAGGGGTTGCGGGATGGGAGCGAGGGGCATAGGCAGGGCTGGGGGGCAGGGCTGGGGGGTGGGAGTGAGGGACACTGGCAGGGCTGGGGGGCAGGGGCTGCAGGGCGGGAGGGAGGGGCACCGGCAGGGCTGGGGGGCAGGGGCTGTAGGGGCACCGCCCGTCTTACCCACCGATAGTCACACACGAGGCCCTTGTCCGCACTGGCTCCCCGCGGCCGGCAGGTGAGCCCCGAGGGGTTGGGCTTGACCCGGACGGTCACCGAACTCTCTGCATCGACCGCGTAGAATCTCATCGCCCAGACGTGCCGGGCGCAGTCGGGTTCGTGCTGGATGGTGCCCACGCAGGGCATGGAGAACTCCAACAGCCCGTGAACCGGCGGCTTCTCGTCCGTCACCTGTTCCGGGGAAGGAGAGAGACTCTGCCGTGAAGCCTCGAGAACCGGGCTCAATCATCCCTAGACAAGACCCAGGCAGGGCCACAAGTAGCCATCAGAGGGGGTCAGCCGCCCCTGCAGAGAAATCGGGGACTGCTAATCACCCGCCAATCACTGGGGATCAATAGTCAGAGATTGGGGATCACTGGCCGGCTGCCAGTCACCGGAGATCACTGATCAATAGTCGCCGGCCGGCTGCCAATCACCGGGGATCACTGATCGATAGTCGGAGATTGGGGATCGCCGGCCGGCCGCCAATCACCGGGGATCACTGATCGATAGTCGGAGATTGGGGATCGCCGGCCGCCAATCACCGGGGATCACTGATCGATAGTCGGAGATTGGGGATCGCCCGCCGCCAATCACCGGGATCACTGATCGATAGTCGGAGATTGGGGATCGCCCGCCGGCCGCCAATCACCGGGGATCACTGATCGATAGCTGGAGATTGGGGATCGCCGGCCGGCCGCCAATCACCGGGGATCACTGATCGATAGTTGGAGATTGGGGATCGCTGGCCAGCTGCCAATCACCGGGGATCACTGATCGATAGTTGGAGATTGGGGATCGCCGGCCGGCTGCCAATCATCGGGGATCACTGATCGATAGTTGGAGATTGGGGATCGCCGGCCGGCCACCAATCACCGGGGACCACTGATCAATCACTATCAACCAGATACATTGGGAGTTGGCTCTCTGGCCACCAGTCACCGCTGTGGTCGGGATGTACCAAACATCCACCTGGGATGTGCAGTCCAGCGGTAATGACGGCGAGCTGGAATCGATACCCGGTGTTTGGTCACTCGTAGCTGGCTGGCGGAGAGCCGCAGCTAAGGGCCAGTGATCAATACATGGCTATTGACCCCTCCGATTGGCCATTAGTTCTCAATAGTTATCAACGCCCAATAACCGGCCACCCGGTCAACTTCTCATTGGCCAGGACGCGTGATTGGCCAGGAGATCCCCATCGTGCGTGCTGGATGGTGACCGATCATTTAGACACCATCGAGAATTGGCCATCGTTAGTCGATTATTGGCCATTGACGGGAGGGGGCCGCCACCAACCCAACGCTACCGCTGCCTCTGAGGTCAACTTACCACAGCTTCTTCTGGTACCACCAGAATGGGGATCTTGACATAATTATTAGCTGACGAGCTCCGGGCCGTAAACGTGGCAATGCTGGGGAGAGGTGGGAGAGGGGGCAAATGTACATAGGGTGTTTGGGTTAGAGGATCGCACCCGAGCCGGTGTTACGTAGAACATAACAGCTGCCTAAAACCCCATTCAATATTACAGGTCATAATCGGGAGAATCGTTATTGGAGCTCGTTGAAGTTGAGATGGAAAACCCTCAAATTCAGAACAAACTAAAGGTGACGTTTTCCATATACAATTTTTGGGAATTCCCCATTTTTTGAGCTGGATCTTTTTTTTGTGAGGCAGTTTATGCAATTTTGAAATTGTGTTGACATTTTTAAAATTGCAATTTTCATAATATTGCTCAGTAAAATCTGAGCGTCGTCAAAAATCGTGGCTGAAATTTCAAATTTGAATAGAACATTTTGGAGGAAAAGTCACCAAATGTTGGGGAGAAAAGTTGCCCAAGTTACAGGTTTTGGCAATCGGAACTTTTGTGGTTTTTATACACAGTTGTGGTGGAAATATTCTGAATGTCATCAACAATTTCAGCTGGCCTTTCGCTGAATGTGTTTGCTGAAACATCATTGAAAATGGGGGTTGGTGTTTTTGGAATTCAGTCGAAGAATTCAAATTGAAATGTCTGGGTTGGCATTCAAAGTTGTATTTTATTTTACTTGATTTTTTCAATTTGTTTAAATTTTGCCAAAAGTTCCCGCTGGAAACTTCTGGAGTGTCATGAAGATTTCTCCTTGGAACGGGTTGGAAATTCATCAGCGGTTCAAATGCCACAAAAAAAAATGTTACAAATTTGGTTTGAAAAGCATGGAGTGAAATTTTGGGGCCTCCTCATGTAACTGATTTATAACAATGATCCAACGTTTTGAGCGGATTTTTGTTGAATTCCCGAAAAGTTTTAGTTGAAAATTTGATTTTGGTGGAACATTTTAACTGAAATTGGAAAAAATCTGCCTTGAAAAAAAGTGGAAATTTGAAGCAACCCCAACTCCCCAGAAAGCAGCGAGACTTTCTCAGTTTCCCTCCCGCTCATCCACCCCAAGCGACAGAATGGACTGGCGAATTTGCGACCCTGAAACGGCATCACACTTTTGTCCGGGACTTTTGCCAAATTGTGCTGAAAATGTTTGCGGCGACGTTGGGAATTTCGTCCGCGAATTCAACCGTCAGCCGATCTTGGAGCTGCGCATGTCTACATCCCATCCCTCAAAAAAATCGACCTTGATTTGGGGAAACATTTTGACTCAACCCCCCGAAAGCTCCTTCTGATTTTGGTTACATTGGCACCAAGAATGTGAAATTTTTTTTAAAATTCTCTAATTGATCCAATTTCACCTCAAATTTCTTAGACGAGTCGAATTTCTCTCCCCTTGTGCATGTTGCAAATTTACCAACCTCCCCCCACAAAAACGTTTCCAAGTGTTTTATTTCGGCTCCTGCAGATGGGGAGAATTTCTCCACCCCCTTCGGGCGCACCCTAGCCCTGCACTGGGCCGTGGTGGGCCCAGGCCAGGCACCCACCTGGAGGAGAAGCCGGTGTGGCTGGCGGGGGCAGCAAACTTTCCAGTAAGGACCACGGTTTCCCCGGCCCCCAGGTGCCGGCTGGGTGGGTTGTAGCTTTGCAGCAGCCCCATCTCATCAGCCACCGAGAAAGTGAACGTGGCCTCGGCTCCATCGTTCACCACCAGCACGGCGAGCTGCCCCACGGAGCCCGGCAGCAGGGTGCCTGGGGGGAGGCCAAGAGGTGGTGAGCAGAGGACAGGGGGGAGAATAAGGGAGTGGAGCACCGGAGAGGGGGAGGGGCTATGGGGAGAGAGGTGGGGAGGAGCATTGGGCAGTGGGCGGGGCATCAGGAAGGGGTGTGGATTGTGGGTGGGGCTATGGGGAGGTGGGGCAGAGCATCAGGGAAGGGTGTGGTGATGTTTGTGGGAGGGGTTATGGGGAGGTGGGGTGCGACATCAGGGAAGGGGCGTAGCAGATTGTGGGTGGGGCTATGGGGAGAGGTGGGGTGGACTATTGGGGAGGTCCCTGGAGGGCGAGCTGGCTCAGGGAGGGCAATGGGGCCAGGCCGATGGGGTGGGGCCGTGGGGTGGGTCTGGGGGTTAGACGGGCTTTGAAGGAGCCCAAACTCCTGGGTTTCTCTGTGGCTAGGGAAGGGGCATGGGGTCGGGGAGGGGCGGGGTTATAGCTGGGAAGGGCTATGGGAGGAGTGTGGGGCTGTGTGAGGGCTATGGGGGGAGTGTGAGGGAGGGGCCTGGTATGGGCTGGGAGCTGACAGTGAGGGGGGGGGGCACTCACCGTTCTGCCCCTGCAGAGGCCGGACCTGCACGGACTCGGTGGCCAGGGGCTCGGGCAGCAGGCGGGAGAAGGGCTGCCCCATGCCCGTCAGCCCTTCCACGCCCAGCACCGTGGCCTGCGGGGGGCAGAGGGGACAGGTGAGGGGGGCCCCTGGCTGGGGGAGGGGGGCAGCGGCATGCCGGCGGGGAGGGGTAGGGGCCCTACCGGCAGCTGGAAGTTGATGGGCGCCCAGGCCAGCAGGTTGCCGTTGGCGTCCGTGCTCTGGTTCAGGGGCACGGTGCCCACCAGCCGGCCGGAGCTGTCCAGAGCCAGGATCCGGTCCAGGCGGGTGCCAGGGGACTCCCCCAGCAGCTTGGCCGAGGCAATGTAATCCGTCCCTTGGGGGGGAGATGTGGGTCAGCGCGGCTGGCAGGACAGGGAGCCCCCCAGCATGCTCCGCTTGGTGTTACCTCGCACGAGTGGCACCTCACACAGGCATTGCCTCGCACGGGCGTTACCTTGCACGGGTGTTGCCTCACACGTGTGTTGCCTTGCATGGGCATTGCCTTGCACGGATGTCACTTTGCATGGGTGTTACCTCGCACGAGTGGCACCTCACACAGGCATTGCCTCACACGGGCATTACCTTGCACAAGCATCGCCTTGTATGGGTGTTGCCTCACACGTGTGTTGCCTTGCATGGGCATTGCCTTGCACAGATGTCACTTTGCATGGGTGCTACCTCGCACGAGTGGCACCTCACACAGGCATTGCCTCGCACGGGCATTACTTTGCACAAGCATCGCCTTGCACGTGTGTTGCCTTGCATGGGCATTGCCTTGCATGGATGTCACTTTGCATGGGTGTTACCTTGCACGAGTGGCACCTCGCATGGGCATTGCCTCGCACCGGCGTTACCTTGCACAAGCATCACCTTCCACAGGTTTTGCCTCACACATGTGTTGCCTTGCATGGGCATTCTCTTGCACGGAGGTCACTTTGTATAGGTGTTACCTCGCACGAGTGGCACCTTGCATGGGCATCGCCTTGCACTGGATCTTGCATGGGTGTTGCCTCACACGTGTGTTGCCTTGCATGGGCATTGTCTTGCACGGATACCACTTTGCATGGTTGTTACCTCGCACAAGTGCAACCTTGCATGGGCATCGCCTTGCACGGGCGTTACCTTGCAGAAGCATCGCCTTGTACGGGTGTTGCCTCACACATGTATTGCCTTGCATGGGCATTATCTTGCATGGATATCACTTTGTATGGGTGTTATCTCGCACAGGCATCACCTTGCACAGGCCTTACCTCGCACGGGCCGGCCCTGGATGGGCAGCACCAGATCTTGGCGTCGCTCCAGGATTTGCACGGACATGTCCAGCAGGCTCTTGCCCCCGATCTCCACCTCGTAGAAGCTGCTGGGGCTGATCAACACTGTCCAGTTCCCCGCAGCCTCCACACGTGGCAGCTTCAGGACCTTGTGCAGGGCTGTGTCGATCACTGATTCCACGTCGGCCGGTGGTGAGCCTGCGGGGGTGGGCGACACGGGCACGGAGGGAGGGGCTGAGAGCCAGGTGGGGGGTGGCAGGGTGTCCAGGGACCACTTCTGCGGCTTAGAGATGAGGCTGGTTCCCCACGGGCCCCTCACCTGGTGCTGAGATGCAGCCACCTCTAGGGCGTGGTGCCAGGGGCGAACAGCCGCCTATAACAGGGGTGCCGCGGGAGGTGGGTGAGGGCAGGGGAGGGTGCCCCTACCTGAGGGCAGCCGGAGGGCGACGGAGAAGCCGCCACCGCCCGGGCGGCGCACGGAGACGGACAGCTCGCTCAGGGCCTCATCCACGGGGAAGGAGAAGCTGGAGCCCCGCACCTGGGCCCGGGTGAGCGTGACGGGGGCCGCGTTGAGGGCCAACTCCATGACCCCCAGCACCCCCGAGAGCTGGCTCTTGGTGGTCAGCACGAAGTAGCCCCCCGAGAAGGCCGCCAGCTCCTCGAAGACGTTCCCGGCTGGGGAAGGAAGGACACCAGTGAAAGGGCCCTGCCCCCAAGTGTCATTTCCCTGCCCCCCGAGTGCAGCCCCCTGCCCCATTCCCTGCCCCCCGAGTGCAGCCCCCGCCCCATTCCCTGCCCCCCGAGTGCAGCCCCCTGCCCCATCTCACCGGGGCGCCAGGGGGGGCGCAGTACCCCGTCAGCAGCGTTGACCTGGCTGCGGGTGGTTTCCAGCAGCACTTTGATCTGGTCCAGCTGGGCCTGGTCCTTGGCCCCCGCGTCCGAGAAGAGGAAGATTTTGGAGCTGGGAGGGGGGCAGGGAGCAGACGTGAGGTGGGAGGAGGGGCTGGACTCGGGAGGGGTGGGGGGCTGGCCTAGGAAGGGAGGCTGGTGGGGGACGTGGAGGTCTGGCCTGAGAAAGGGAAAGCAGAGGTTTGGGGGGCTAGAGGGGCTGGGGATAGGGCTGATGGGGAGCAGGGGTTTGGGGGCTGGGTGGAGTTTTGGGAGTCTAGGGTGGTAGGGGGTGAGGTCTGGTGAGGACCAGGGTTGGGGATGTCTGGGGAGGGGAGGGGAAGGATTTTGGGGGCTTGGGGCTGTGGAGCAGAGGCTCGTGGGGGCAGTGGGACACTGGAGAGAGGGGCTGCAGGGGCAGGAGGCGGGGCGAGGACTCACCGGGGCTCACTGGCCAGCGCCAGCTCCAGCCGCTCAGCGCCAGCTCGGACAGTCCCGCCACCGTACACCTTCAGCCCGGCGATGGCCGCTTCGAACTGCCCCACGTCCTGCGTGGCGTAGACGGGCCCCACGTCTGGGGGGAGAGGGGCGGTGAGGGGGGTGCCCAGAGGGCTGCGGGGGAGGGGGGACGTAGCCGGGTCGCCGGGGGGAGGAGGGAGGAGACGTAGCCGGGTCGTTGAAGGGCACCAGCACGTAGTTGTGGGGGGCATCGGCCGAGCCCACGTACTGGCGGATGAGCTCCAGGCAGACCCGCTGCACCTGGGCGATGTCCTCGCTCATGCTGCCCGTCGTGTCGATGGCGAAGGTCAGCGAGTAGCCGGCCAGGTTGAACAGCTTCCGGAAAGCGGCCGAGCCCACCTGGGCCAGGAGCCCGGAGCCTGCGGGACCCACACAGCTCAGGGGGCGGGGGGAAGGCCAGCAGGGCCAGCGGGGCCGGAGCGGGTGGTGCCAGCAGGGCCGGTGTGATGACGCATCAGGGAGCCCCCCGACCCTGCACCCCCATCTGCAGCCAGAGGGGACACTCAGCTGGCCGGTAGAGTGGAAGGGTTATTGGTTCCCAGAGATACGGTGCGGCGCAGGGCAACGGTGACATAAGAGCCAGGGCAGAGCCTTAGTCCTCTGGGGGGGGTCACAGGCTCCTAAACCCCCCTGTCCTGGACTTAGTCTGCTCTCTCCATGCTTCACTCTGCCAAGACCCCAACCCCCAACCACCGGTCACTCACTGCCCCCGGGCAGCCACCCCCCTTCCTTTGTTCAAACTCCTTCCCCCGGGTAGGTGAGAAGCGGCTGGGCCATGGCCGACGTGTCTCAGGAGACCCCCCATTCCCCGCGGGGCCCTGCGCAGATACAGACACAAAGCAGCACAGGATCACGAGAGCAGACAGCGCCCCCACTACGTCACAGGTGGGGCGGGAGCGGGTGACGCAGAAGTAGTGGGAACGGGAGGAGGAGCGGGAATGGGCAGCGGGAGCGGCGGCGGGAGCGGGCGGTGGGGGCGGGAGCGGGAACGGGCAGTGGGAGCGGCAGCGGGTGGCGGGAGCGGGAACCGGCGGTGGAAGCGGGTGGTGGGAATGGGCGGTGGGAGCGGGAGCAGCCGGCAGGACTGGGCAGTGGGAGTAGGAGCAGGCAGCAGGAGCGGGCGGCAGGAGCGGGCATGGGCAGTGGGAGTGGGAGCGGGGGCGTGGGGCGGGAGCGGGCAGTGGGATCAGGAGGGGACGTGGGAGTGGGAACGAGTGGCAGGAGCAGGCAGCGGGAATGGGCGGTGGGAGGAGCGGGCGGCGGGCAGCGGGAGGTGGGAGGAGGAGTGGGTGGTGGGAGGAGGAGTGGGCAGTGGGAGGAGGCAGCGGGAGTGGGAGGCGGGAGCGGAAGTAGGAGTGGGATCAGGCGGCGGGGCGGGTGGCAGGAGGAAGAGTGGGCAGCGGGAGTGGGAGGCGGGCGGCGGGAGGCGGGAGCGGGCGGCAGGAGGAGGAGTGGGCGGCGGGAGCGGGCGGCAGGAGTGGCGGCGGGAGGAGGCGGGCGGCGGAGCGGGGTGGGTGGTGGGAGCGGGAGTGGGTGGTGGGAGGAGGAGTGGCGGCGGGAGCAGGCAGCAGGAGCGGGCGGCAGGAGCGGGCGGCGGGGCGGAGCAGGCGGTGGGAGCGGGCAGCAGGAGCGGGGCGGCAGGAGGCGGGCGGCGGGAGGCGGGAGTGGGTGGTGGGAGGAGTGGCGGCGGGAGGCGGGGTGGGTGGTGGGGGAGGGGGCGGCGGGCAGGCAGCAGGAGGCGGCGGGAGGAGGCGGGCGGCAGGAGGCGGGAATGGGCGGGGGAGGAGGGAGGGCGGTGGGAGGCGGGAGTGGCGGCAGGAGGCGGGTAGCGGGAGTGGGTGGTGGGAGGAGTGGGCAGCGGGAGGGAGCGGGCGGCGGGAGGGGAGCGGGCGGCGGGAGTGGGTGGTGGGAGGGGCGGCGGCGGCGGGAGCGGGAGTGGGTGGTGGGAGGAGGAGTGGGGCGGCGGGGCGGGCGGCAGGAGTGGGCGGCGGGGGAGGCGGGCGGCGGAGCGGGGCGGGTGGTGGGAGGAGGAGCGGCGGCGGAGGCGGGCGGCAGGAGTGGGCGGCGGGGCGGGGGTGGGTGGTGGGAGGAGTGGGCGGCGGGAGGAGGGAGTGGGCGGCGAGCAGGCGGCAGGAGTGGGCGGCGGGAGGCGGGAGTGGGTGGTGGGAGGAGGAGTGGGCGGCGGGAGCAGGCAGCGGGAGAGGCGGCGGGAGGAGGAGGAGTGGGGCGGCGGGAGGGAGGCGGGGCGGGAGGCGGGAGTGGGTGGTGGGAGGGGCGGGAGGTGGGAATGGGAGGCGGCGGGAGGGGAGGCGGGTGGCGGGAGCAGGAGTGGGTGGTGGGAGGAGGAGTGGGCAGCGAGAGGGGGAGGCGGGGCGGCGGGAGGCGGGCGGCGGGAGTGGGTGGTGGGAGGGGCGGGCGGCGGGAGGCGGGAGTGGGTGGTGGGAGGAGGAGTGGCGGCGGGAGAGCAGGCGGCGGGAGGGGCGGGAGGTGGGAATGGGAGGCGGGCGGCAGGAGGAGGCGGGCGGCGGGAGCAGGAGGGAGCGGGCGGCGGGAGCAGGAGGCGGAGGCGGGCGGCGGAGGCGGGTGGTGGGAGGCGGGAGGTGGGAATGGGAGGCGGCGGGAGGGGGCAGCACCGACAGGCCTGGGGCTCTCACCTGGCCCCACGAAGAAGTCCCGGGTGGCCTGGATGGCGAGCTGCGCGGCCCGGTGGTGCAGGTGGTGGTGGGGGGAGAGCTGGGGGTCCGAGGTCTCCTTGTTGATGCCCCCGGTGGGGGAGACGTTCTGGGTCACGTCGTTGCGCCCCCCGTGGCCGCACTTCCCTGGGGCAGAGAGGGCGGGCGGGTGGCGCGAGGTGGGGCGGGCGGGGCGGGGTGGGGGGACGGGGGCACGGCTCACCCTTGGGTTTCCTGCGGCAGGTGTCCGACAGCTTGTACCCGCTGGTGATCATGTCGCTCACCAGCAGGTTGGCTTGGCAGAGGTAGGGGCCGCTGGGGGGGGACAACGAGGGAAACGTTTAGGGGGTTTCCAGCAGGCCCCGCTCCCCCTCCCTGCAGCCGAGCCTCCCTGCCAAACCCTCAACCCGCCGCCTCCTGCCCCGCCCCCCTCTGTTCCCCCAGCCAAGACCCCACCCCGGTTAGACCCCGGGGGTCCCCTCTCCCCCCAAAGTCTCACCCCGGTTGCTTAGCGCAGTCCTTGCACGTCGGCGTGGCGGGCGGCGCCGCGGGGAAGGCCGAGCTGGAGGCATCGACTGCATGGGGGGGTGGGAGAGGGGTCAGGATCCCGTCACTGCCCCCTTCCGCCCCCTCCCCCTCCGAGCCAGCCGGGCCTGTCCCGGTCGTGGGGTGCAGGGACCCGTCTGGCTGTGGGCTCCTGGTGGGCGCGTGGGGCCTGGCATTTGGGGGCGCGATGCCACCCGGCCTGGGCTCCTGCAATGGGGGGGGGCTTGTGGGGTTCCCAGCTGAACAGGATTTACACCCCCGGGGCCGCCACATCCCAGGTCATGCACGGCGGCTCTTCCCCAGGTGGGCAGAGAAAGTTCAGCTCGGATAGAAATGGGGAGCAGAAGTGAGGCTGGGGTTGGCATGGGGGCCTGAGCTGATAGGTGGGATGGAGGGTGGGGGGCTAGCAGAGGGCTGACCTAGTAGGGACAGGATTAACAGCTGGGCAGATGGGGGGGGGGGAAAAGGGCCTGTGGCTCCCAGACCTGGGGAAGGGGGGGGGGCCCAAACAGCATCGGACTGCTGACTGCCCCCCCCACCGCCCCATAGAAGCTTTGAAAAAAATCGTGAGATTTTGGGAGGCGATCTTAGGATCGGCAAAGGCCGTCTCGGGATTTTGGGAGGGTCGTGGGACTGGGGGCCCCTCTCTGGATAGGGGGGGCCAGTTGGGGAAATTGGGGGGCCCCTCCCTGGATTGGGGGGGCTGGAGGTGGGCCGGGGGGCGCGTCTCACCCAGGTAGGCGTAGGGCTCGTCCCGGCCCAGCTCGGCCCAGTTGCTGTTGCTGTAGAACTGCTGCAGGACGTGCAGGGCCTTCCCGGCGCCGCTCCGGGCCGACTGCAGCGCCGCCAGCGTCGTGGCGTTGCCCAGGGCCCCCACGGCCGCGTCGCGCAGCAGCCGCAGCTGGGACACCCCTGCGAGGCGCGTTCGGCTCAGGGCCCGCCTGGAGCCCCCCGGAAACCCCCTGGAGCCCCCAGCCCCTCCCGCCTGGAGCCCCCGGAGCCCCCAGCCCCTCCCCACCCAGCAGCTGGGCCTAGCTCCCCAGAACCCCTAAACCCCTTCAGCTCCCCACCAGTGGCTGGGCTGAGCCCCACTGGACCCTCCTGGTGCCCCTGGTGCCCCCAATACCCTCCAGCCCCCCTGAATCCCTGGAGCCTCCTGGGAGCTCCCCCAAAACCTCTCCAGCCCCCCGCCCAGCTGCTGGGAAGGCCCAAAGCTCCCCTAAACCCGCCAGCCCCTGGCTCATCCCCCAATTCCCCCCAAGACCCTCCTGAGCCCCGCAGAACCCCCCACCTGGGTAATGGGCTGGAGCCCTCCTGAACCCCTGAGCCCTCAAGCACCCCACTTAGCTCCCAGAAATGCAGCCCCTCCTTCCTGCCCCCGCCCACCCCGGCCGCGCCCCACCTCGGGCGATCTCGCAGTGGAAGTGGAAGCTGCTGTCCTCCAGGTGGTAAATCTCCACCTGGTTGTTCCCCTCAATGATTTCCTGGATGGCTTCCAGCAGCCGCCCGGCCGAGACCTCGGCTGCAGAGACAGGGAAGGGAGTGGGGGCTAGTGGTTAGAGCGGGGGGGCTGGGAGCCAGGACTCCTGGGGTCTCCCCCTGGCTCTGGGAGGTGAGTGGGGGCTAGTGGTTAGAGCAAGGGGGCTGGGAGCCAGGACTCCTGGGGTCTCCCCCTGGCTCTGGGAGGTGAGTGGGGGCTAGTGGTTAGAGCAGGGGGGCTGGGAGCCAGGACTCCTGGGGTCTCCCCCTGGCTCTGGGAGACGAGTGGGGACTAGTGGTTAGAGCAGGGGGGCTGGGAGCCAGGACTCCTGGGGTTTCCCCCTGGCTCTGGGAGACGAGTGGGGACTAGTGGTTAGAGCAGGGGGGGCTGGGAGCCAGGACTCCTGGGGTCTCCCCCTGGCTCTGGGAGACGAGTGGGGACTAGTGGTTAGAGCAGGGGGGCTGGGAGCCAGGACTCCTGGGGTTTCCCCCTGGCTCTGGGATGGGAGTGGGGGCTAGTGGTTAGAGCAGGGGGGCTGGGAGCCAGGACTCCTGGGGTCTCCCCCTGGCCTGGGAGGGGAGTGGGGGCTAGTGGTTAGAGCAGGGGGGCTGGGAGCCAGGACTCCTGGGGTCTCCCCCTGGCTCTGGGAGGCGAGTGGGGGCTAGTGGTTAGAGCAGGGGGGCTGGGAGCCAGGACTCCTGGGGTCTCCCCCTGGGTCTGGCAGGAGAGTGGGGGCTAGTAGTTAGAGCAGGGGGGCTGGGAGCCAGGACTCCTGGGGTCTCCCCCTGGGTCTGGCAGGGGAGTGGGGGCTAGTGGTTAGAGCAGGGGGGCTGGGAGCCAGGACTCCTGGGGTCTCCCCCTGGCTCTGGCAGGGGAGTGGGGGCTAGCAGTTAGAGCAGGGGGGGCTGGGAGCCAGGACTCCTGAGGTCTCTCCTGGCCCTGGCAGGGCAGTAGGGGCTAGTGGTCAGAGCAGGGGGGCTGGGTTCTCATCCCACCTTGGTAGTAGGCCTTGAAGAGCCGGCTGGCGGTGAGGGGCTCCAGGCTCTCCAGCGAGCCGGGGGCCAGGGGGGGCCGGCCGGGGGGCGGGTTCCTCTCCAGGAACCAGGCCACGGCCCGCAGGGCGCCCCGCTCGGTGATGGAGGCGTCGGTGAAGTCCCCCGGCGCGATGCCCCCGGACTCGGGGTTGGGGCGGAAGGCGCCGGCCAGCGCCAGGCAGAGCAGCCCGGCCAGGGCCCCGCGGGGGGTCATGCTGGCGGGTGGGGGGTGGATGGAGGTTCTGGGACTCGGGCGGCTCATGCTCCCGGCCTTATAACCCGGCAGGCGGGTGGAGCCGGGCGTGTCCCCTCTTGCCTCAGGGCTTCCCCCGCAGCCGCCAGGCCCAGCCCCCGAGCACCTGGGAAAATCCCCACCACAGAGGGAAACTGAGGCATGCCCCCTCCAGCGCTGACCACTAGACCCCCCCCACAGAGCAGGGGCGCGAGCCCAGCAGTCCTGGGGAGGGTGTGGGGGGGAGGCGCAGAGACTTGGGTGAGAGCCAGCCCCCCCTTCCCCTGCCAAGCACCTGATCTTTTACCTTGGGGCCCAACCAAATATTTTTCCTTGTGCTGCTTCCTGGAGCAACTCGGTTTACACCGGACAAAGTCCCGGTTCCGAGAAATGAGCTCAAAGCCGAGAGCCCCGGCCCTGCCCTGCCCCTCCCAGCCCTGCCCCCCAGCCCTGAGCGTCACAGACACAGTGCGGGGGGCACGTATCACACACAGCCTGGGCGTGGGCTCAGCTCTCTGCCCCGGGCAGGGGCTGCAGGGCGGGAAGGAGGGGCACCGGCAGGGCTGTGGGGGAGGGGCAGGGCTGTGGGGGGGCAGGCCTGGGTTAGCAGGGGCTGCGGTGGAATGAGGCGCAGTGGCAGGGCTGGGGCGGGGCTGCAGTGGGGTGAGGGGCAGTGGCAGGACAGGGAGCAGGGCTGGGGCAGAGGCTGCGGTGGGGTGAGGGGCTGCAGCAGGGCGGGGTGGGGCAGGGCTGGGGCCACAGCAGCGCAGGGTGGCAGGACAGGGGACAGGGCTCTGGGGACAGAGCTGGGGGGCCATGGCAGGGCAGAATGGCAGGGTTGGGGCAGGGGCTGCAGTGGGGTGAGGGGCGCGACAGGGTGGGGGCACGGCTGGGGGCAGGTCTCGGGGTAGGGCTGGGGCCGTGGGAGGATGGGGTGGCAGGGCAGGGGCAGAGCTCTGGGAGCAGGGCTGGGGGCTGCGGCAGGGCAGGGGCAGGGCCAGGGGACGGGGTAGGGGGCAGGGCAGGGGGCAAGGCTGTGGGGCCACGACATGGTGGGGGGCAGGGCTCTGGGGGCAGGGCTGGGGCAGGGCCGGGGGGCCGTGGCAGGGCAGGGTGGCCAGTCGGAGGCAGGTTTCCGGCCCAGCGTGGGCGTTCTTCTCCGGGCCCCGCCGGCCCCGCTCTCTCTACTTTCCATGACCCACGTCCGGTGGGGGCTGGCTGGATGCTGCCACCCTGTGGGGTCAGGGTCTCACTCTGGGCCCCCCAGCTCCTTGGCCCCATAGCTCTGCGCCGGCTCTGTCTCACCCTGCTCCAGTAAGGGGGCCCCTCCCCCTGCCCCCCGATTCCCAGCCCTGGGGCCCCTCCCGCAGCTGATCCCCCCCCCGAATGGGGTCCCACCACGCCCCCCCTCTGGGTGCAGGGAATTCCCTTATTCACCCCCCAAGGCCCCTGGCCAGGTGGTGACATCCCGGCTCCCCAAAGCCCCGTCCAGAGGGAATTTGCCCCCCATTCCTGACATGATCCCCCCTCGCCTGCTGCTGTGCCCCCCTTTATACCCTGAGCCGGTCCCGATGGCTGTGCTGGAGGCAGGCTGAAAAGAAACCCCCTTCGTGTGGGTTTCATCTGCTTTCCCCCCCAATATTCCCCCCTGCGTGTGCTCCAGAATCAGAGCCGGCTTTTTCAAATCAGGGATGCAAACTGGGCCGGGTCGCCTCTGTCATTGGGCTGAGTTTCTTCATGCCGGGGGCTGCTTTCCAATCCCCTCCCAGCCTTTGGGGCCTTGTCCTTGGGGGGAAAACCCCCAAATGTTTCCTGCAGACATCACGGGACCAACCGAAGCCGACCAAGTGGCCGAACACATAATCTCCCCTTCCCAGCCCACGCGTCGCTGGTTTGAAAAGCCGGAGACGCTGAAGACAACCCCGAGACCGTCTGTCAAAAGGTTTACGAGAAACCCAACGCTGCCTCCCCAAAGCTTTCTCTGTTCGAAATGCCCCGTTTTCCAGCAGGTGGTTTTCGAGTCTGGAAACGGCGAAGGATTGGAAGCTTTTCTTTTAACGAAAATCCTGCTCTTTTTCTGCACACACTTTTGCAATCCCCAACTTTGTTCTGCAAAAACCGTCCCGGGACAATTTTCTGAACAGTGGGTTTCATGTTTGAAAACCAGAGAGAGATTTTTTCGGAGGTGGGCGATTTTCTAACCAAGTCCGGCAGTCACTCTGCGTGCAAACACGGACAGAATCGCAACAGGAGAAACGGGGATTATCTGAGATCGTTTAATCTGGACGTTTTAGTCTGTGTCTATTCCACGTTTTCTTGCCTTTGGAACCACGACAGCCTTGGGTGAAAAGCGAAACCATCTTGCTAGAAAGCAAAATTCTCTCTTTTCAGCTTCCTCTGCGACAAGAAAGCCCCATTTTCACCCTCGACATTGCTACCGTCTCAAACTGTCGGCCTGCGATTTGATCTTGGCAGTATTTGGTGCTGGAAAATGAAGGCGATTCTTTGTGGGGACAGGCCCACGTTTCTTTTAAACAACTCGCTAGCGTTCTAGCATCTTGGGTTGCGGAGAAACGTTCAAAAGGCTTAAACAGCAGAAAGCCAAATAGTGAGTCTTTTTTTAAATTGTGATTTTTAGGCAAATCTCCTGATTTTTGGGAGCGACCAAAGGATGGCCGAGGTTAGCAGTGCTGCTCCTTAACGTTCACAGGACAAATTGGGCTCTCACATCTAAGATTATGAGTAAGCAAATATGCATTTAAAGTGCTTAGCCAGTAATATGGTTTTATATTTACAATGGCCAATTCATGTTCATGGTTCAATGTTCATGACTCAGGAGAGGGCCTTTTCTGTAAATGTTCTTTCTTTCTTTCTTTTTCTGTAACTTTTATCTTTCTTTCTACATTTCTTTTCTTTCTTTCTTTCTTTCTTTCTTTCTTTGTAAATATTCTTTCTTTCTTTTCTGTAAATTTTTCTTTCTTTCTTTCTTTCTTTCTTTCTTTCTTTCTTTCTTTCTGTAAATTTTCTTTTTCTTTCTTTTTCTTTCTTTGTAAATTTTCTTTTTCTTTCTTTCTTTTTTCTTTCTTTGTAAATTTTCTTTTTCTGTAAATTTTCTTCAATACCATTTTGGAGGGTCACCTGCGGGGTGGGGGGGAGCTGCCAAGGCCTGACAATCCCAGAATCCTTTGCAGGGTTGGCGTGAGTTAGGAGTTAGGGGCAAAGTGTGGGGGGAAGGAAAGAGGTCATGACGTTCATGCCAGGGGTCATGTCAAGGTAAACTGAGGGGGGGTGGTCCAGCACTGCCCCCCCAGCACTCCTCCCCGGAAAACCAGTCTCCCCTATCAGTACTCCCCTGCCCCCCAGCCCTGCCCCCCAGGCCTGCAGACGTCGTCCGTGGCTGGGTTCCCCGCAGCGCCGCGAGAAGCCCGGAGCAGGGATGGAGAAGCTCCCTCTCGGGGTGCCCACCCGCTGCCCGCAGGGGGGTGCCGGGGGCCGGCTAGGGGAGGTCGGTGACATCACTAGCGTTGGTGACATCACTAGCCAGCTGTGGCACCATGGCAACAGGGTAGCTCCGCCCCCCTGGGCATGGCAAGCTGGGGGAGGATCCAGGGTCTGAGGGGCAGGATGCTGGGGGCGTGTCCCTTCCCCGTCCCTGGGGCCGCCCCACCCTGCTGGGGGGGGGCAGCGTCTACCTGATTGAGGGAGTCCAGGACCTCCTCCTGCTGGGCCATCAGCGCCCCGAAGGCCTTGCCCCCTGGCATGGGGGGGACACAGGGTCAATGGTGCCCCTCACTCCCGCCCCCCAGCCCTGCCCCCCAGCCCTGCCGGTGCCCCTCCCTCCCACCCCCAGCCCTGCCCCCCAGCCCTGCCGGTGCCCCTCACTCCCGCCCCCAGCCCCTGCCGGTGCCCCTCCCTCCTGCCCCCAGCCCTGCCCCCAGCCCTGCCGGTGCCCCTCACTCCCGCCCCAGCCCTGCCCCCCCAGCCCTGCCGGTGCCCCTCCCGCCCCCAGCCCCTGCCGGTGCCCCTCCCTCCTGCCCCCAGCCCTGCCCCCAGCCCTGCCGGTGCCCCTCACTCCCGCCCCAGCCCCTGCCGGTGCCCCTCACTCCCGCCCCCAGCCCTGCCCCCAGCCCTGCCGGTGCCCCTCACTCCCGCCCCAGCCCCTGCCGGTGCCCCTCCCTCCTGCCCCCAGCCCTGCCCCCAGCCCTGCCGGTGCCCCTCCTCCTGCCCCAGCCCTGCCGGTGCCCCTCACTCCCGCCCCCAGCCCTGCCCCCAGCCCTGCCGGTGCCCCTCACTCCCACCCCCAGCCCTGCCCCCAGCCCTGCCAGTGCCCCTCACTCCCGCCCCAGCCCTGCCCCCAGCCCTGCCGGTGCCCCTCACTCCCGCCCCAGCCCCTGCCGGTGCCCCTCCTCCTGCCCCCAGCCCTGCCCCCCAGCCCTGCCGGTGCCCCTCACTCCTGCCCCCAGCCCTGCCGGTGCCCCTCACTCCCGCCCCAGCCCCTGCCCCAGCCCTGCCGGTGCCCTCCCTCCTGCCCCCAGCCCTGCCGGTGCCCCTCACTCCCGCCCCCAGCCCTGCCCCCAGCCCTGCCGGTGCCCCTCACTCCCACCCCCAGCCCTGCCCCAGCCCTGCCAGTGCCCCTCACTCCGCCCCAGCCCTGCCCCAGCCCTGCCGGTGCCCATCACTCCCGCCCCCAGCCCTGCCCCCAGCCCTGCCGGTGCCCTCCCTCCTGCCCCTAGCCCTGTTGGTGGCCCTCCCTCCCGCCCTGCAGCCCCTGCCCCCCACCCCCCCTTCCAGGCGGGAGGGGCTTCCTCTTTCTGGGCCTCCCTGCATTTCCCCTTTGGGTGACCCGGGCTGAGTTTCACTTTTGCGGCGGGGGAACCGAGAGCGCCCAGGGCTGTGCGAGAGCAGAGACCCGCCCCACCCCTGCCACCTGTTCTCAGGCCTCCGGGGGGGGGGGGGCTCGGGGACCCAGCGCCCCAGCCCCTGTGCAACCAGGAAATGGGACCCAGGCGTCTGAGGAGCACTGAGGGGCTATGGGAGGGGGATGGGACTCAGGTGTCTGGGTGGGGGAGGTGGGGAGAAGGGTCACAGGTACCGGGAGGGTGAGGGGGAGAAGGGGACATGGGCGCGGGGGGCGGGAGGTGGGGAGAAGGGGACTCGGGCACCTGGAGGGGTGAGGGGCGGGGAGAAGGGGTGCGGGCACCCAGGAGGTGGGGTGGGGAGAAGGGAATGCAGATGTCTGGGAGGAGGTGACGGGGGGCAGAGGGAAGGGGACGTGGGCACCCGGGGGGGGAAGGTGATCAGCCAGGGTAATGGGACCCAGGCATCCGGGGTAGATTGCGGGAGAGGCCGGGATGGGGAGCTGGTCCCAGGCCTCCGGGGGAGTTTTGGGGCAGGAGACGGGGCCGGTACTTTGTAGGTTCTGCTGGGAGCTCATGTCTGCTCCGGCCTCGGTTTCCCCTGCGGGACCCTGCAGTCCGGGCTGACGCCCCGACCCCTCGGCAGCCTGCAGGCGACTTCCCCGTTCCGCAGCTGGGGCCTGACTTTGTGCCGACTGACCACTTCCCCGTGTGCGGGCTCCCGGAACTGCTGGCTTGCGGGGGGAGGGTCGCCCTGCCGGGGGGCTCCAAACAACAGGGCTGGGGAAGCAGGAGGCCCCTCCCACGGCAATCGGTGCTGGCCCGAGGCCCAGGTCGGTCCCAGAAGTTTTGTTCTGTTGGGTGGTTCCGCGCAGCCGCTGGCCCCCACCCCAGAGCCAGCCGCATCCCAGCACTGGGCGAGGGGTCCCCGTGTAACCAGCTCCCACTCCAGAGCCAGCTGCATCCCAGCGCCGGGCAAGGGGTCCCCATGTAACCAGCCCCCCCACCCCAGAGCCAGCCGCATCCCAGCGCCGAGCACGGGGGTCCCCGTGTAACCAGCCCTCCCACCCCAGAGCCAGCCGCACCCCAGCGCCGGGCGAGGGTCCCTGGCAGTGGAATGATCAGAGACTCTGCTCCCGGCGTGGCTGCATTTATTGACGGTGTAAAGGCCCCACTGACGCTCTGCTGAGCCGGCGCCGTTCCCACAGGACCACTGGGGTGGCAGGGCAGGAACTGGGGTGTCCCCTGCCGAGCCGGGGGAGGGGCAGGGACCCCATTCACCTGTGGGGAGAGTCACAATAAGGAGGGGAGGCCCGGCTCTAACCCGCTGGTTATTGGCTCCGCCCTGGGGAGGGAGCTGTCACAGATTATGGGGGGGTTCCCTGGACTCTGCCCCCCACCCGCAGCCAGAAGGGACTCTCCGGCGGCAGGTAGAAGAGAAGGGTTCTTGGGTCCCAGGGACACAGGGTAGCTCAGGAGCCAGGCCCCCCCGCCCCCCCAACAGGCCAGCGAGGCTCGCTCCTCCCCCAGCCAGCCAAAAACTAACTCCCCCCCAGGATCCGGTCCCACCCCAGGCAACCCCCTCCTTCTCTGTCCTGCCCAAGGCCTGTGTCTGGCTGCATTTCCCCCCCGCCCCATCGGGTGAGGCCGGCCTGGGCCCTCCCGGGCCTACCCTCAGGAGTCGCCCCCCCCCGATCCCACACGCACACACGCACGCACACACACACTGCACACACACACTGCATGCACAAACTGCACGCGCACACTGCACGCGCACACACACACACACACACTGCATGCGCACCCCCCCACACTGCACGCACATGCACACTGCACACACATTGCATACCCACACTGTGCACACACACAAACCATGCGCACACACACACGGAGACTGCACGCACACACGCGTGGACACTGCATGCACACACACACTGCATACCCGCACTGTGCGCACACACAAACTGCTTGCGCGCACACACACACACATGCACACTGCACGCACACACACACACCCTGCACACACACCCTGCATGCACACACACTGCATGCACACACAGAGTCACTGCAGACCAGCACAGGACAGTGGAATTGCGCCCAGCATCACAACGCAAGCCGGGTGAACACAAAACCCGAGTGCACCCAGCCCCCACTGCGCCCCAGGAGGTTACCCAGCTGTGGGGGAGCAGGGGCTTCGATAGTCCACGGTGAAAGCATCTGAGTTTCCGTACTCGTCACTCACCAGCACCTCTGTGTACGGAGAGCAACACGTCCAGCTGCAATGGGCGACAGAGAGAGGGCGGATAAGCAGGGGCTGTGGGGCGGGAGTGAGGGGCACCGGCAGGGCTGGGGGGGCAGGAGCTGTAGGACAGATGTGTGGGGCACTGGCAGGGATGGGGGGCAGAGCTGGGGCAGAGCTGGGGGCAGGGTGGGAGTGAGGGGCAGGGCTGTTTAGGCGGGAGTGAGGGGCACTGGCAGGGCTGGGGGCAGGGCCTGTGGGGCGGGAGTGAGGCGCCGGCAGGGCTGGGGGCAGGGGCTGTGGGGCAGATGTGAGAGGCACTGGTAGAGCTGGGGGGCAGGGTGGGAGTGAGGGGCAGGGCTGTGGGGCGGGAGCGAGGGGCACTGGCAGGCCTGGGGGGCAGGGGCTGCAGGACCGGAGCGGGAGGCACCCCCCGTCTTACCCACCTATAGTCGCACACGAGGCTCTTGTCCGTGCTGCCTTTCTGGGGGCGGCAGGTGAGCCCCGAGGGGTTGGGCGTCACCTGGACGGTCACCGAACTCTCCGCGTCTACCGCGGAGAATCTCATCGCCCAGACGTGCCGGTCGCAGTCAGGGTCATGGTGGATGAGGCCCGCGCAGGGCATGGAGAACTCCAACAGCCGGAGAACCGGCGGCTTCCTGTCCGTCACCTGTTTCGGGGAAGGAGAGAGACTCTGCCATAATCAATCATCCCTAGACAAGGCCCACGCACGGTCACAAGTAGCCATCAGAGGGGGTCAGCCGCCCCTGCAGAGAAATCGGGGACTGCTAATCACCTACCAATCATCGGGGATCAATAGTCAGAGATTGGGGATTGCCGGCCGGCCGCCAGTCACCAGGGATCAATAGTCGGAGATTAGGGATCGCCGGCCGGCCGGCAGTCACCGGGGATCAATAGTCGGAGATTAGGGATCGCCGGCTGGCCGGCAGTCACCGGGGATCAATAGTCGGAGATTGGGGATCGCCGGCCGGCTGCCAATCACTGGGGATCAATAGTCAGAGATTGGGGATCGCCGGCCGGCCGCCAATCACTGGGGATCAATAGTCAGAGATTGGGGATCGCCGGCCGGCCGCCAATCACTGGGGATCAATAGTTGGAGATTGGGGATCACTGGCCGGCCGCCAATCACTGAGGATCAATAGTCGGAGATTGGGGATCACCGGCCGGCCGCCAATCACGGGGGATCAATAGTTGGAGATTGGGGATCGCCGGCTGGCCGCCAATCACGGGGGATCAATAGTTGGAGATTGGGGATCGCCGGCCGGCCGCCAATCACCGGGGATCAATAGTCAGAGATTGGGGATCGCCGGCCGGCCGGCAATCACTGAGGATCAATAGTCAGAGATTGGGGATCGCCGGCCGGCCGGCAATCACTGAGGATCAATAGTCAGAGATTGGGGATCGCCGGCCAGCCGCCAATCACTGGGGATCAATAGTTGGAGATTGGGGATCACTGGCCGGCCGCCAATCACTGAGGATCAATAGTCGGAGATTGGGGATCACCGGCCGGCCGCCAATCACGGGGGATCAATAGTTGGAGATTGGGGATCGCCGGCTGGCCGCCAATCACGGGGGATCAATAGTTGGAGATTGGGGATCGCCGGCCGGCCGCCAATCACCGGGGATCAATAGTCAGAGATTGGGGATCGCCGGCCGGCCGGCAATCACTGAGGATCAATAGTCAGAGATTGGGGATCGCCGGCCGGCCGGCAATCACTGCGGATCAATAGTCAGAGATTGGGGATCGCCGGCTGGCCGGCAATCACTGAGGATCAATAGTCGGAGATTAGGGATCGCCGGCCGGCCGCCAATCACTGAGGATCAATAGTTGGAGATTAGGGATCGCCGGCCGGCCGCCAATCACTGGCGATCACTGATCAATCACTGTCAATCAGATACATTGGGAGCTCGCTCTCCAGCTGCCAGTTGTCGCTGCGGTCGGGACGTACCAAACATCCGCCCAGGACTCGGAGTCCAGCCTTAACTGCAGGGAGCCGGAGTCGATACCCGGCGCTTGGTCATTTGTAGCCTGTGTGGCGGGGAACCGCAGCTAAGGGCCAATGATCAATACATGGCTATTGACTCCTCCGATTGGCCATTAGTTCTCAATAGTTCATCAACGCCCAATAACCGGCCACCCAGTCAACTTCTCATTGACCGGGGTGCGTGATTGGCCAGGAGATCCCCATCGTGTGTGCTGGATGGTGACCGATCATTTAGACACCTTGGAGAATTGACCATCGTTAGTCGATTATTGGCCATCGACGGGAGGGGGCCCCCACCAACCCAGCGCAACCGCTGCCTCTGAGGTCAACTTACCACAGCTACTTTTGGTACCACCAGAATGGGGATCTTGACATAATTACTAGCTGACGAGCTCCGGGCCGTAAACGTGGCAAAGCTGGGGAGAAGCGGGGCGGAATGTACATAGGGTGTTTGGGTTAGAGGATCACACCCGAGCCGGTGTTACATAGAACATAACAGCTGCCTAAAACCGCATTCAATATTGCAGGTAATAATTGGGAGCATCATTATTGGAGCTCGTTGAAGTTCCCTCAAATTCTGAACACACTAAAGGTGACATTTTCCATATACAATTTTTGGGAATTCCCCATTTGTTGACCTGGATCTTTTTTTTTTGTGAGGCGGTTTATGAAATTTTGAAATTGTGTTGACATTTTCAATATTGCAGTTTTCACAATATTGCTCGGTAAAATCTGAGCATCGTCAAAAATTGCGGCTGAAATTTCAAATTTGAATAGAATGTTTTGGAGGAAAAGTCACCAAAACATTGTGAGGAAAAGTCACGAAATGTTGTGGAGAAAAGTTGCCCAAGTTAAAGTTTTTCGCAGTCGGAACTTTTGTGGTTTTTATACATAGTTGTGGTGGAAATATTCTGAATTTCATCAACAATTTTAGCTGGCTTTTCGCCAAATGTGTTTGCTCAAACATCGTTGAAAACGGGGGTTGGTGGTTTTGGAATTCAGTCGAAGAATTCAAATTGAAATGTCTGGGTTGGCATTCAAAATTGTATTTTATTCTACTTGATTTTTTTCAATTTGTTTAAATTTTGCCAAAAGTTCCCACTGGAAAATTTTAGACTGTCATGAAGATTTCTCGTTGTAAATTCGTCAGCAGTTCAAATGCCACGAAAAATGTTACAAATTTAGTTTGAAAAAGCATGGAGTGAAATTTTGGGGCCTCTTTGTATCACTGATTTATAACAATGATCCAAAGTTTTGAGCGGAATTTTTTGTTAATTCCCCAAAATTTTAGTTGAAATTTTGAATTTGGCGGAACATTTTAACTGAAATTGGAAGAAAATCAGCCTTGAAAAAGAAGCAGAAATTTGAAGCAACCCCACCTCCGCACAAAGCTGCGAGACTTTCTCAGTTTCCCTCCTGCTCATCCACGCCAAGCGACGGAACGGGCTGGTGAATTTGCAACTTTTGTCCCAGGACTTTTTCCAAATTGTGCTGAAAATGTTCACGGCGACGTTGGGAATTTCGTCCGCAAATTCAAATGTCAGCCGATCTTGGAGCTGCGCATGTCTACATCCCACCCCTCAAAAAAATCGACCTTGATTTGGGGAAACATTTTGACTCAACCCCCCAGAAAGCTCCTTCCAATTTTGGTTACATTGGCCCCAAGTATGCGAAATTTTGCAAAAAATTCTCTAATTGTTCCAATTTCACCTCAAATTTCTTAGACAAGGAGAATTTCCCCCCCCGTACATGTTGCAAATTTACCAACCTCCCCCCACAAAAAACATCTCCAAGTGTTTTATTTTGGTGCCTGTGGATGGGGAGAATTTTCCCACCCCCTTCGGGCACACCCTAGCCCCGTGCTGGGCCATGGGGGGCCCAGGCCAGGCACCCACCTGGAGGAGAAGCCGGTGTGGCTGGCGGGGGCAGCGAACGTCCCAGTGAGGACCACGGTTTCCCCGGTCCCCAGGTGCTGGCTGGGGGGGTCGTAGCTTTTCAGCAGCCCCATCTCATCGGCCACCGAGAAGGTGAACGTGGCCTCGGCCCCATCGTTCACCACCTGCACGGCGAGATGCCCCACGGCGCCTGGCAGCAGAGTGCCTGGGGGGAGCCCCAAGGGTGGTGAGCGGAGGACGGGGGGAGAAAAAGGGGGTGGAGCACTGGGAAGGGATGTGGCGGATTATGGGAGGGGCTATGGAGAGGCAATGCGGCGCATTGAGTAGTGGGCGGGGCACCAGGGAAGGGGTGTGGTGGATTGTGGGAGGGGCTATGGAGAGGTAGGGTGGAGCATTCAGCAGTGGGCAGGGCGTCAGGGAAGGGGCGTGGCTAAATGTTGGAGGGGCCATGGGGAGAAAAGTGGGGCGGAGGATCGGGAGGGGCCCTGGAGGGGCCAGCTGGCACAGGGAGGGGCCATGGGGCCAGGCTGATGAGGTGGGTCTGGGGGGGTTAGATGCGGGTTTGAAGGAGCATGAACTCCTGGGTTTTCTCTGTGGCTGGGGAAGCGGGTAGGGAGGGTTGGAGCAGGGAAGGGCTATGGGGGGAGTGTGAGGGAGGGGCCTGGTATGGGCTGGGAGCTGACAGTGGGGGGCCGGGGGCACTCACCGTTCTGCCCCTGCAGGGGCCGGACCTGCACGGACTCGGTGGCCCGGGGCTCGGGCAGCAGGCGGGAGAAGGGCTGCCCCGTGCCCGTCAGCCCCTCCACGCCCAGCACCGTGGCCTGCGGGGGGCAGAGGGGACAGGTGAGGGGGGCCCCTGGCCGGGAGGGCACCGGCGCGCCGGCGGGGGGGGGGAAGGGCCCTACCGGCAGCTGGAAGTTGATGGGCGCCCAGGCCAGCAGGTTGCCATTGGCGTCCGTGCTCTGGTTCAGGGGCACGGTGCCCACCTGCTGGCCGGAGCTGTCCAGCACCAGGATCCGGTCCAGGCGGGTGCCCGGGGTCGCCCCCAGCAGCTTGGCCGAGGCAATGTAATCCTTCCCTGGGGAGGGGAAATGGGGGTCATCACGGCTGGCAGGACAGGGAGCCCCCCAGCACGCTCCCCCTGGGGGTTACCTCGCACGAGTGGCACCTCGCATGGGCATTGCCTTGCATGGGCATTACCTTACACAAGCATCGCCTTGCACGGGTGTTGCCTCGCACGTGTGTTGCCTTGCATGGGCATTGCCTTGCACAGATGTCACTTTGCATGGGTGTTACCTTGCACGAGTGGCATCTTGTATGGGCATCACCTTGCACTGGATCTTGCATGGGTGTTGCCTCACACGTGTTGCCTTGCACGGGCATTGTCTTGCACAGATACGACTTTGAATGGGTGTTACCTCGCACAAGTGGCAGCTTGCACGGGCATCGCCTTGCACTGGATCTTGCATGGGTGTTGCCTCACATGTGTGTTGCCTTGCACGGGCATTGTCTTGCACAGATACCACTTTGCATGGGTGTTACCTTGCACAAGTGGCAGCTTGCATGGGCATCGCCTTGCATGGGTGTTACCTTGCACAAGCATCACCTTGCACAGGGGTTGCCTCACACGGGCATTGTCTTGCATGGATACCACTTTGCACGGGGGTTACCTTGCATGGGCGTCACTTCACACGGACCCTACCTCGCACAGGCCGGCTCTGGATGGGCAGCACCAGATCTTTGCGTCGCTCCAGGATTTGCACACGGACATGTCCAGCAAGCTCTTGCCCCCGATCTCCACCTCGTAGTCGCTGCTGGGGCTGAGCATCACCGTCCAGTTCCCCACATCCGCCACCCGCGGCAGCTTCAGGATCTTGTGCAGGGCCGTGTCGATCACCGACTCCACGCCAGCCGGCGGCGAGCCTGCCGGGGGGGCGGGGCGGGGAACCACACAGGCACAGGAGGGGCTGAGAGACAGGCGGGGGGTGGCAGGGTGTCCGGGGACACGGCTGGTTCCACAGGGGCCCCTCGCCTGGTGCTGAGATGCAACCATCTCTCGGGTGCGGCGCCAGGGGCAAACAGACGCCTATAACAGGGGTGTCTGGGGAGGAGGGGCAGGGCATCCCTTACCTGAGGGCTGCTGGAGGGGCGACGGAGAAGTCACCACCGCCCGGGCGGCGCACGGAGACGGACAGCTCGCTCAGGGCCTCATCCACGGGGAAGGAGAAGCTGGAGCCCCGCACCTGGGCCCGGGTGAGCGTGACGGGGGCCGCGTTGAGGGCCAACTCCATGACCCCCAGCACCCCCGGGAGCTGGCTCTTGGTGGTCAGCACGAAGTAGCCCCCCGAGAAGGCCGCCAGCTCCTCGAAGACGTTCCCGGCTGGGGGAAGGAAGGACCCCGGTGAAAGGACCCTGCCTCCCAAGTGTGATTCCCCTGCCCCATTTCCCTGCCCCCTGAGTGCAGCCCCCTGCCCCCCCGAGTGCAGCCCTCGCCCCATTCCCTGCCCCCCAAGTGCAGCCCCCTGCCCCCTCTCACCGGGGGCGTCGGGGGGGGCGCAGTACCCCGTCAGCAGCGCGTTGACCTGGCTGCGGGTGGTTTCCAGCAGCACTTTGATCTGGTCCAGCTGGGCCTGGTCCTTGGCCCCCGCGTCCGAGAAGAGGAAGATTTTGGAGCTGGGAGGGGGGCAGGGAGCAGCGGTGAGGTGGGAGGAGGGGCTGGACCCGGGAGGGGTGGGGGGCTGGCCTAGGAAGGGGGGCTGGTGGGGGGCGTGGAGGTCTGGCCTGAGAAAGGGGAAAGCAGAGGTTTGGGGGCTAGAGGGGCTGGGTATAGGGCTGGTGGGGAGCAGGGGTTTGGGGGCAGGGGAGGGTGTTGGGGGCTCAGGGGACTGGGGAGAGCAGGGGTTGGGGGCTGAGAGGGTGTTGGGGACTCAGGGGCCTGGGGAGCAGAAATTTGGGGGCTGGGTGGAGTTTTGGGAGTCCAGGGTGGTAGGGGTGAGGTCTGGTGGGGACCAGGGTTGGGGCTGGGGTGATGTCTGGGGAGGGGAAGGAAGGATTTCGGGGGGCTCAGGGCTGTGCGGAGCAGAGACTCATGGGGGCAGTGGGGCACTGGAGAGAGGAGCTGTGGGGGCCAGGGACTCACCGGGGCTCACTGGCCCGCAGCGCCAGCTCTAGCCCGCTCAGCGCCAGCTCCGGACAGTCCCCGCCGCCATCCACCTTCAGCCCGGCGATGGCCGCCTCCAACTGCCCCACGTCCTGCGTGGCGTAGACGGGCCCCACGTCTGGGGGGAGAAGGGCGGTGAGGGGGGCGCCCAGGAGGCTGCGGGGGAGGGGGGACGTACCTGGGTTGCAGGGAGGGGACACGGACATACCTGGGTCATTGAAGGGCACCAGCACGTAGTTGTGGGGGGCATCGGCCGAGCCCACGTACTGGCGGATGAGCTCCAGGCAGACCTGCTGCACATGGGCGATGTCCTCGCTCATGCTGCCCGTCGTGTCGATCACAAAGGTCAGCGAGTAGCCAGCCAGGTTGAACAGCTTCTGGAAAGCAGCCGAGCCCACCTGGGCCAGGAGCCCAGAGCCTGTGGGACCCACACAGCTCAAGGGGCGGGGGGAGGGCCAGCTGGGCCGGGGGGGCAGGAGTGGGCAGTGCCAGCAGGGCCGGTGTGATGACGCGTCAGGGAGCCCCCCGATCCTGCACCCCCGTCCGCAGCCAGAGGGGACTCTCAGCCAGCCAGTAGAGGGGACGGTCTATTGGTTCCCAGAGATACGGCGCGGCACAGGGCAACGGTGACATAAGAGCCAGGGCAGAGCCTTAGAGCAGGAGTGGGCGGCGAGAGCAGGAGCAGGAGCAGGAGCGGGCGGCAGGAGGGGGAGTGGGCGGTGGGAACAGGAGAGGGCGGCGGGAGCGGGTGGTGGGAGGGGGAGCGGGAGGTGGGAATGGGAGTGGGTGATGGGAGTGGGTGGTGGGAGGCGGGCGGTGGGAGGGAGTGGGTGGCGGGAGGAGGCAGCGGGAGGGGGCAGCACCGGCAGGCCTGGGGCTCTCACCTGGCCCCACGAAGAAGTGGGAATGGGAGCGGGTGGTGGGAGGGGGAGTGGGTGGTGGGAGTGGGCGGTGGGAGGGGGAGCGGGTGGCGGGAGGAGGCAGAGGGAGGGGGCAGCACCGGCAGGCCTGGGGCTCTCACATGGCCCCACGAAGAAGTGGGAATGGGAGCGGGTGGTGGGAGGGGGAGCAGGCAGCGGGAGCAGGAGCGGCACCAGGTGGAGGGAGCGGGCGGCGGGAGTGGGAGCGGGAGGCAGGTGGCGGGAGTCGGAGCGGGCGGGTGGCAGGAGTCGGAGCGGGTGGTGGGAGGGGGAGCGGGTGGCGGGAGCGGGCGGTGGGAGGGAGAGCGGGAGGTGGGAAGGGGAGCAGGCGGCAGGAGTGGGCGGCGAGAGCAGGAGCGGGAGCGGGCGGCAGGAGGGGGACTTGGCGGCGGGAGCAGGAGCTGGAGCGGGTGGCGGGAGCGGGCAGTGGGAAGGGGAGTGGGAGGTGAGAATGGGAGCGGGTGGTGGGAGGGGGAGCGGGTGGCAGGAGCGGGTGGTGGGAGGAGGAGCGGGCAGCAGGAGTGGGTGGCGAGAGCAGGAGCGGGAGTGGGAGCGGGCGGCAGGAGGGGGAGCGGGTGGCAGGAGCGGGAGCGGGCGGCGGGAGCGGGTGGTGGGAGGGGAGCGGGTGGCGGAGCGGGCGGTGGGAGGAGAGCGGGAGGTGGGAAGGAGCAGGCGGCAGGAGTGGCGGCGAGAGCAGGAGCGGAGCGGGCGGCAGGAGGAGGACTTGGCGGCGGGAGCAGGAGCTGGAGCGGGTGGCGGGAGCGGGCGGTGGGAAGGGAGTGGGAGGTGACAATGGGAGCGGGTGGTGGGAGGGGGAGCGGGTGGCAGGGAGCGGGTGGTGGGAGGAGCGGGCAGCAGGAGTGGGCGGCGAGCAGGAGCGGGAGTGGAGCGGGCGGCAGGAGGAGGCGGCGGGAGCAGGAGCGGGAGCGGGGCGGCGGGGCGGGTGGTGGGAGGAGCGGGTGGCAGGAGCGGGTGGTGGGAGGAGCGGGAGGTGGGAATGGGAGCGGGTGGTGGGAGGAGAGCGGGTGGCAGGAGCGGGTGGTGGAGGGGAGCGGGTGGCAGGAGCGGGTGGTGGGAGGGAGGCGAGCAGCAGGAGTGGGCGGCGAGCAGGAGCGGGAGTGGGAGCGGGCGGCAGGAGGGGAGCGGGCGGCGGGAGCAGGAGCGGAGCGGGCGGCAGGAGCGGTGGTGGGAGGGGGAGCGGGAGGTGGGAATGGGAGGGGGCGGCGGGAGGGGGCAGCACCGGCAGGCCTGGGGCTCTCACCTGGCCCCACGAAGAAGTCCCGGGTGGCCTGGATGGCGAGCTGCGCGGCCCGGTGGTGCAGGTGGTGGTGGGAGAGCTGGGGTCCGAGGTCTCCTTGTTGATGCCCCGGTGGGGGAGACGTTCTGGGTCACGTCGTTGCGCCCCCCGTGGCCGCACTTCCCTGGGGCAGAGAGGGCGGGCGGGTGAGCGCGGGGCGGGCAGGGCGGGGTGGGGGGGACGGGGCACGGCTCACCCTTGGGTTTCGTGGGGCAGGTGTCCGACAGCTTGTACCCGCTGGTGATCATGTCGCTCACCAGCAGGTTGGCTTGGCAGAGGTAGGGGCCGCTGGGGGGGGACAATGAGGGAAATGTTTAGGGGGGTTGCCAGCATGGTACCCTCTCAGCCCAGGCCCCCCTTCCCTGCTCCCCCCCCAGCAGCCCAGCCTCCCTGCCAAACCCCCAACCCAGCACTCCTGCCCGCCCCCTGCTCCCCAGACCAGCCCCGCCACTGCTCCCCTCCCTGCAGCCCAGCCTCCCTGCCAAACTGCAACCTGGTTCCCCCGCCCCACCTCCCTCTGCTCCCCACACCTATCCCCCCCAGGTTAGACCCTGGGGGTCCCCTCTCCCCCCACAAGGCCTCACCCCGGCTGCTTAGCGCAGTCCTTGCACGTCGGCGTGGCGGGCGTCGCCGTGGGGAAGGCCGGGCTGGAGGCATCGACTGCGTGGGGTGGGGCAGAGGGGTCAGGATCCCGTCACTGCCCCCTCCCGCCCCTCCGCCCGTCCCTGGGTGGGCCTGTCCTGGCCACGGGGCACAGGGCACCCGTCTGGCTGTGGGTTCCCAGTGGGCGTGGGGGGCCTGGCATTTCGGGGGGCGATGCAGCTCGGCCTGGGCTCCTGCAATTGGGGGCTCGTCGGGTTCTGGATTTACCCCTCCCCCCCAGCCACGCCACTACGGGGATGGTGCGTCGCACGGAGGCACCTCCGCAGGTGGGCGGAGAAAGTTCAGCTCAGATAGAAATGGGAGCAGAAGTGAGGCTGGGTGGGATTGATGTGGGGGCACTGAGCCAACGGGGGAATGGGGGCTAGCGGGGCTGACCTGGTGGGGACAGGATTAGCAGCTGGGCAGGGGCCAGGCAGATGGGGGGGGGCCGGGAGAAAGGGCCTGTGCCCCCCAGCCCTTGGGAAAGGGGGGGGCAAACAGTGAGGGACTGGCCAACCCCCCTCCCCCCACCGCCCCATAGACGCTTTTCTTTAAAAAACTGTGGGGTGATTTTAGGATCGGCAAAGGCAGCCTCAGGATTCGGGGGGGGGTCGTGGGATGGGGGGGCCCTATGTGGACTGGGGGCCAGTTGGGGGATATGGGGCCCCTCCCTGGATTGGGGGGGTCAGTTGCGAGCTTGGGGACCCCTCCCTGGATTGGGGGATCTGTCGTGGGATGGGGGGCCCCTCCCTGGATTGGGGGGCTGGAGGTGGGCCGGGGCGCGTCTCACCCAGGTAGGCGTAGGGCTGGTCCCGGCCCAGCTCGGCCCAGTTGCTGTTGCTGTAGAACTGCTGCAGGACGTGCAGGGCCTTCCCGGCGCCGCTCCGGGCCGACTGCAGCGCCGCCAGCGTCGTGGCGGTGCCCAGGGCCCCCACGGCCGCGTCGCGCAGCAGCCGCAGCTGGGACACCCCTGCGAGGCGCGTCCGGCTCAGGGCCCGCCTGGAGCCCCCCGGAAACCCCCTGGAGCCCCCCAGCCCCCTCCCCGCCGGGAGCCCCTTGGAACCCACCTGGAACCCACCCAGAGCCCCCCTAGAGCCCCCGGAGCCCCCCAGCCCCCTCCCCACCGGGAGCCCCTTGGAACCCACCTGGAACCAACCCAGAGCCCCCCTAGGGTCCCCACAGAACCCCTAGAGCCCCCAGAACCGCCAGAGCCTCCCTAAAGCCCCCAGAACCCGCCCAGAGACCCTGGAATCCCCTGACACCCCTGGATCCCCTAAAGGCCCTGGAGCCCCAGCCCCTCTCTGCCTGGCGGTTGGACCTAGCCCCCGGAATCCCCTAGAGCCCCCAGAACTTCCCCAGAACCCCCTTAAGCCCCCGGAGCCCCCAGTCCCCTCCCTGCCTGGCAGTTGGACCTAGCCCCTGGAGCCTGCCCTGAGCCCCCAGAACCTCCCCAGAACCCCCATTTAGCCCCAGAGCCCTCAGCCCCTCCCTGCCTGGTGGTTGGACCTAGCCCCTGAGCCCACCTAGAGCCCCCAGAACCTCCCCAGAACCCCCTTAGACCTCCTGGGGCCCCAGTCCCCTCCTGCCTGGCAGTTGGACCTAGCCCCTGGAGCCTCCCTGAGCCCCCAGAACCTCCCCAGAACCCCTAAAGCCCCCGGAGCCCCAGCCCCTCCTGCCTGGTGGCTTGGCTAGCCCCCTGGAGCCCCCAAACCCCTTCAGCTCCCCCACAAGTGGCTGGGCTGAGCCCTCTGGAGCCCCCAGTCCCTTCCTGCCCGGTGGCTGGGCCGAGCCCCCGGACTCCCTGAGTCCTCCTGGTTCCCAGTCCCTCCAGCCCCTGAATCCCTGGAGCCTCCCGGGAGCTCCCCGACACCTCTCAGCCCCCGCCCTCAAACCCGCCAGCCCCTGGCTCATCCCCGATTCCCCCGAGACCCTCCTGAGCCCTCCAGACCCCCACCTGGGTAATGGGCTGGAGCCCTCCTGAACCCCCGAGACCCAAGCACCCCACTCAGCTCCCAGAAATGCAGCCCCTCCCTTCCCTGCCCCCGCCCATCCCCCCGGCCCGCGCCCCACCTCGGGCGATCTCCTCGCAGTGGAAGTGGAAGCTGCTGTCCTCCAGGTGATAAATCTCCACCTGGTTGTTCCCCTCAATGATTTCCTGGATGGCTTCCAGCAGCCGCCCGGCCGAGACCTCGGCTGCAGAGACAGGGAAGGGAGTGCGGGAGAGTGGTTAGAGCAGGGGGGCTGGGAGCCAGGACTCCTGGGGTCTCCCCCAGGCTCTGGGAGGAGCGGGACTAGTGGTTGGGGGGGGGCGGGCTGGGAGCCAGGGCACCTGGGTTCTCCCCCTGGCTCTGGGATGGGAGTGGGGCCTAGTGGTTACAGCATTGGGGGGCTGGGAGCCAGGACTCCTAGGGTCTCTCCTGGCCCTGCAGGGCAGTAGGGGCTAGTGGTTAGAGCAGGGGGGCTGGGAACCAGGACTCCTGGGGTCTCCGCCTGGCTCTGGGAGGGGAGTGGGGGCTAGTGGTTAGAGCGGGGGGGGGGCTGGGAGCCAGGACTCCTGGGGTCTCCCCCTGGCTCTGGGAGGGGAGTGGGGGCTAGTGGTTAGAGCAGGGGGCTGGGAGCCAGGACTCCTGAGGTCTCTCCCAGCCCTGGCAGGGCAGTAGGGGCTAGTGGTCAGAGCAGGGGGGCTGGGTTCTCACCCCACCTTGGTAGTAGGCCTTGAAGAGCCGGCTGGCGGTCAGGGGCTCCAGGTTTTCCAGTGAGCCGGGGGCCAGGGGGGGCCGGCCGGGGAGCGGGTTCCTCTCCAGGAACCAGGCCACGGCCCGCAGGGCGCCCCGCTCGGTGATGGAGGCGTCGGTGAAGTCCCCCGGCGCGATGCCCCCGGACTCGGGGTTGGGGCGGAAGGCGCTGGCCAGCGCCAGGCAGAGCAGCCCGGCCAGGGCCCCGCGGGGGGTCATGCTGGAGGGTGGGGGGTGGACGGTGGCTTTGGGACTCGGGCGGCTCACGCTCCCGGCCTTATAACCCGGCAGGCGGGGGGGGGGGCAGGCATGGCTCCTCCTGCTTCAGGGCCTCCCCCGTGGCTGCCTGGCCCAGCCCCGCAGCCCAGCCCCCCAGCACCTGGGAAAATCCCCTCCACAGGGGGAAACTGAGGCACGCACCCCCTCCAGCGCTGACCACCAGACCCCCTTCCCCTCCCAGAACTGGGGCGCGAGCCTCAGGAGTCCTGGGGGGGGGTAGGGAGGGGGGAGGCACAGACACCTGGGTGTGAGCCAGCCCCTCCCCCCTCCAAACCGTTACCTTGAGCCCCAACCAAATATTTTCGCTGCTTCCTGGAGCAACTCGATTTACACCGGACAAAGTCCCGGTTCCGAGAAATGAGCTCAAAGCCGAGAGACCCGGCCTGGCCCTGCCCCCCAAGCCCTGCCACTGCCCCTCGCCCCTGCCCCCAGCCCTGCCCCCCCAGCCCTGAGCGTCACAGACACAGTGCAAGGAGGGGGGGAGACACATTTCACTCACAGGCCGGGCCTGGGCAGGTGGGGCGGCTGTGAGTGGGGAAGGGGGCTCCGGCAGGGCTGCGGGGGGGAGGGGGAAGCCTGGCTTAGCAGGGGCTGGGGTGGGGTGAGGGGCAGTGGCAGGACAGGGTGGCAGGGCAGGGGCAGTGCTCTGGGGGAGCAAGACTGGGGGGGCCACAGCAGGGCTGGGGGCAGGGGCTGCAGTGGGGTGAGGGGCCACGGCAGGGCTGGGGGCAGAGGCTGCGGTGGGGTGAGGGGCTGTGGCAGGGCAGGAGGGCAGGACTGGGGGCCTCAGCAGGGCGGGGTGGGGTGGGGGAGCAGGCCTTGGGGGCCGCAGCAGGGCGGGGGCAGGGCTGGGGCTGCAGCAGGGCGGGGACAGGGCTGGGGAGGGCTGGGGGCCATGGCAGGGCAGTGGGGCAGGGCTGGGGGGCAGCAGGGCTCTGGGGACAGGGGCTGCAGTGGGGTGGGAGGCAGGGGCGGGGGCAGTGGCAGGGCAGTGGGGCAGGGCTGGGGGCCGCAGCAGGGCTCTGGGGGACAGGGGCTGCAGTGGGGTGGGAGGCAGGGCGGGGGGGCAGGGCCGGGGGGCCGTGGCAGGGCAGGGTGGCCAGCCAGAGGCAGGTTTCCGGCCCAGCGTGGGCGTTCTTCTCCGGGCCCCGCCGGCCCCGCTCTCTCTACTTTCCATGACTCACGTCTGGTGGGGGCTGGCTGGATGCTGCCACCCTGCGGGGTCGGGGTCTCACTCTGGGCCCCCCAGCTCCCTGGCCCCATGGCTCTGCGCCGGCTCTGTCTCACCCTTCTCGCCTGCTCCGGTAAGGGGGTCCCTCCCCGTGCCCCCCGACTCCCAGCCCCGGGGCCCCTCCCTCAGCTGATCCCCCTCCCCGATGGGCTCCCACCACGCCCCCCCTCTGGGTGCAGGGAATTCCCTTATTCACCCCCAAGGCCCCTGGCTGGGTAGTGACATCCTGGCTCCCCAAATCCCCATCCGGAGGGAATTTGCCCCCCATTTCTGACGTGATCCCCCCTCGCCTGCTGCTGTGCTCCCTTTTGCACCCTAAGCCGGTCCCGACGGCTGCGCTGGAGCCAGGCTGAAAAGAAACCCCCTTCGTGTGGGTTTCAGCTGCTTTTCCCCCCAATATTCCCCCCCTGTGTGTGCTCCAGAATCAGAGCCGGCTTTTCCAAATCGGGGCTAGAAACCGGGCCAGGTCGTTGGGCTGAGCTCCTTCGTGCTGGGGCTGCTTTCCAATTCCCTCCCAGCCTTTGGGGCCTTGTCCTGGGGAGAGGGGGAACCCCAAATCTTTCCTCCAGACATCACGGGAACAACCGAAGCCGACCAAGTGGCTGAACACATAATCTCCCCTTCCCAGCCCACGCGTCGCTGGTTCGAGAAGCCGGAGACGCTGGCGTGTCTTTTGCTCCATCTGTCAAAAAGTTTCCAAGAACCCCAAAGTTTTCTCCGTGCGAAACGCCCCGTTTTCCAGCCGGTGGTGTTCGCGTCCGGACACGGCGAAGGATTGGAAGTGGTTTTATTTTTCGTTAACGAAAAACCGGGTGGTTTTCTGCACTCCCCAACGTTGTTCTGCAAAAACCATCCCGGGACAATTCTCTGAACCACGGTTTTTGGAGTAAGTGGAGGGTCAGTCACATGGCGCCAGCAGGCCTGAATAGGCCTGTAACATGAAAGCATGAAAGATTCCCCAGGCCGGAATCTCGTGAGCAAGACTTTGGTTCAGGAACGCAGGCACGAGAAGACCCAGGGAAGCACCAAGTACAGACTGTAAGCCGAAAGGGAGGAACGGCACATCTTAAGGACTCCCTAGGACTGTGATTTCCAACTTTTTTCCCATTGAGGAACCCCTAAAATAATTTTTCATATCCCGAGGAACCCCGATGGAACGGGGCAATTTTTGTCTCCAGTCCATGTAAAACCCACGGCGAAATAACTGTCGTTATAAAGGCGAATTCTTTTAATATCAGTCACTTCTCTTCCTGTTTCACTCGTACTTGGCTCTGATAATTTTGATTCATTTCCACTGTTCTCTCCTTCACTGACGCACCTTCTTTTCATATACTTCCAATTGTTTTTATTTTCGACGGGCCGTATGAACATAATATTACATAGAATAGCAGTAGAGATGTAGCTGTGTTAGTCTGGTCTGGCTGAAACAAAAGGCAGGACTATGCAGCACTGTAAAGACTAACCAGATGGTTTATTAGGGGATGAGCTTTCGTGGGCCAGACCCACTTCCTCAGATCAAATTGTGGAAGAAAATTGGCACAACCCTATATACTGTTATGTAGGTGAGATTTTAGATACACGGAAACAACCAGGCTGCATCTAGACTGGCATGCAATTCTTGCGGAAGAGGCCAATGTAGACAGCACCGTGAATTTCTTGCGCAAGAAACCCCTATGGCTAAAATGGCAAGAGAGCGTCTACACTGGCACGGATGCTTTTGCGCAAAAAGCAAATCTTTGTCAGTATGTCAGTATAGACGCTCTCTTGTGCAAATGCTTTTAACGGAAAAACTTTTCCGTTAAAAGTAGTTGCGCAAAATCATGCCAGTCTAGACGCAGCCCCACAGTTTCGGTAAAAACGTGAATGGCAAAACTGCGCAAAGACTACAAATCTACAAAACAGCCAACGACCGTAACGTGCACTAGAAAAGACTAGAAACGTGGAGAAGTCTGGGAAGCAGAAGGGCAGGCACAATAAAAACGAAATATAACCGTAGCTACGAACTGACCAAAACAAAACCGAGAGGCAGGTGGTAGCGTCCGAAGATTACTCCAGTATTGCCAATTGCCGGACAAAAATTCCCGCGAGAGTTCGAGGGATATTTGGAATAGTTCGGGGGATTTCAAAATTGTTATTTATTTATTCCACGATTTCTCGCAGAACCCCTGACGATGGTCTGCGGAACCCTAGGGTTCCACCGCACCCTGGTTGGGAACCACTGCCCTAGGAGATAGGTACATACCAAACTAGGTTCAGGATCAGGTCAAAACTGACAGGATGATACTAAAAGGGCAGCCCCCCTTGCATAAGGTAAGGGGTGGTAACGAGGGAACAGAGGGGGGCAACCCAGTACGTAAAGAAATGCTGTGAGTTGTTTGTACCTGTCTATAAAAGGACACCATGAAGGGTGCTCTCCGGCTGATCTTGGGGGGCGTAGTAGGTGCCCGAATGCAGGTGACTTTGGCTGAACGTACAGAAAACACAGTGGGTTAACTCTAACGGACTGCTGTTAATATCTATTCCATGGCAGTGTTGGTACCTTGTCAACGCGGGCCACACGGCACAGTGGTGTAGCATTGTAGGATCTCTGGACAATACCAGCTCGATTGATTTCCAAGCTAGCCTGCACCTGGCGTTTCCGGGGCCTCTCGGAGATCTCCTGGGTTGATCCGAGTGCACGGGGTCTAGCGCTCTAGATAAAGGGAGCACCGAGTGTTATACACGCAGCCGAAAGTTTAGCATCCCCGACGGAGCCAAGGTCCCGTCAGGAGCGCGCCAGGACGACCCGGATCGGACGACGCTGACAGTTCAGTAGCAGAGTTATAGCCGTGTTAGTCTGGATCTGCAAAAGCGACAAGGAGTCCGGTGGCACCGTATAGACGAACAGATGTATCGGAGCGTCAGCTTTCGCGGGCAAAGCCCCGCTTCGTCAGATGCATGCCGTGGAAATTGCCAGAGGCAGGTATAACTATGCAGGCAAGAATCAGGCTAGAGATACCGAGGTTAAATCAGGAAGGATGAGGCCCACTTCTAGCAGCTGATCTGGAGGTATAAACACCCCGAGAGGAGAAACTGCTTCTGTAGTTGGCTAGCCATTCACTGTCTTTGTTTAATCCCGAGCTCATGGTGTCACTGACCCTTCAGAGGTACCAAGGTACGAAACTGAAGGACGACACCAGTGAGCCCGACTGCTGATCTGGCAAGAAGGTGAACGGTTCTGTTGATCTGTTTGCAATCTAACATCTAAAACGGCAGAAAATTACGAGTTCGGTAACCCCCATCTACATTCCCTTAAAACCCTGTTAGGTTTTGATGAAATACGGACCCGGTGGATTGCTAAAAAGGGAGGGCCGTAGGAGTTTTAAAAAGTGTCTGGAGACACCGGTATATGTACAGCCACGGCAGAAACTGAAGCGCTGAAAAAGAGTAATAGTACTCAAAAGCCTAGGATTTTGCAACTTATGTCTAGGGCAGCGAGATGGCTTAAACAGCCTGCCACACTGCTAGCCGCCCGAGGAATGGAACAGACTCGGGAAGAAAAAGAAGCAACCTTGCCAAAGAGAAAAGTGCCATCCCTAGCAAAGCAACAGCCTTTGGGAACTTTCACAGGACCTGAAGCCGTGGGATAGAAATGACCAAAGGTGACCCTGGCAAATTTGAAAGATGAGACGGAGTCCACTGCAGTGCAACCACAACCGTCTGATAAAAGCCAGGTTCCAGTTGAACTTGGACGGGTGCCTGTCAGCAGGGGAAAAGTAAGTGCACAGGAGGGAGAAGAAGCAAACAAGACTTTCACTGAAGTGGTCAATAACAGGAAGGAGAAAATGGAACAGTTCCCAGAGCTCACTAGCAGACAGGAGCTGCGACTTGCTCGCAGGAATGTAAGCAAAAAAGAATTTCAAAGTGAAAAAGCAAGATTACGCAGGCTAACAAGCATTGATGCAGTCATGCATGGAGTTGCCCCGCAGTGCAGCATGTACAGGCACTCTGCAAGTCACCTAGCACGCTGACAACAACAACAGACACCGTGGGAAGAAATTCAGTTTTTACAAGCGCAGGTAACTCCCCCCACTCATGGAGTCGGGATAAAAATCCAAGGTTCAGGTTTCCAGCTACTCAAACCCATGGAAGCATACTCTGCACTCAGCTAAAATGCATTCTTCTTTTTGAGATATTTTTACATACTGGTATGTTTTCCTTTGTAGCCTTTCTCAGTGTGCTAAATTTGCTGCTGGCTGTATTTTAAGAGAACTCGAACAGTTAAACTCTCTCAACTCGAGTCTCTTTACCTTCTCCCAACTTTCCCACTCTCTGTTAAAAGTTAGTTTTTAATAGAAATTTTCAAAATATAACATAATTCAAAATAGAAGATGAGAAAGAAAAAAGATAAGGTAAAAATTTACTTTAAATAATTCCCATAAATTAATTATTTTAACCTTCAGGAATGCAACAGCTGGGATTACTCCCAACTTTCCTGAAGATAAGGTTGCGTTGGTAACTTGTCAACGCGGGCCATAGTGCGCAGTGGTGTAACATTGTACTGATCTCTGTTACCAACTGGTAGAGCTTCGCATTTGACAATAAACCTGCTCGATTGATTTCAAACCTGGCCTGCATCTGTCATTTCCGGGGGCTCTCAGAGTTCTCCTGTGTTGACCCGAGTGCAGGGGGTCTAACGCTCTAGATAAAGGAATTACCGATTGTTACGCATACAGCCAAAGGTTTCTCATCACCGACGGAGCAGAGGTCCTGTCAGGAGCGTGCCGGGACAACCCTGACCGGACAATGCTGACACTGACAGTTCAGACCACCGAAGGTACCAAGGTACTAAACTGAAGTACGACAGTTTTCATGTTTGAAAACTAGAGAGATTTTTTTTCGGAGGTGAGCGATTTTCTAACCAAGTCCGGCAGTCACTCTGTGTGCAAACACGGACAGAATCGCAACAGGAGAAACGGGGATTATCTGAGATTGTTTAATCTGGACATTTTAGTCTGTGTCTATTCCACGTTTTCTTGCCTTTGGAACCACGACAGCCTTGGGTGAAAAGCAAAACCATCTTGCTAGAAAGCAAAATTCTCTCTTTTCAGCTTCCACTGCGACAAGAAAGCCCCATTTTCACCCTCGACATTGCTACCGTCTCAAACTGTCGGCCTGCGATTTGATCTTGGCAGTATTTGGTGCTGGAAAATGAAGGCGATTCTTTGTGGGGACAGGCCCATGTTTCTTTTAAACAACTCGCTAGCGTTCTAGCACCTTGGGTTGCGGAGAAACATTCAAAAGGCTCAAACAGCAGAAAGCCAAATAGTGAGTCTTTTTTTAAATTGTGATTTTTAGGCAAATCTGATTTTCTGAGGGCGACTAAAGGATGGCCGAGGTTAGCAGTGCTGCTCCTTAACGTTCACAGGACAAATTGGGCTCTCACATCTAAGATTATGAGTAAGCAAATATGCATTTAAAGTGCTTAGCCAGTAATATGGTTTTATATTTACAATGGCCAATTCATGTTCATGGTTCAATGTTCATGACTCATGAGAGGGCCTTTTCTGTAAATGTTCTTTCTTTCTTTGTAAATATTCTTCCTTTCTTTTCTGTAAATTTTCTTTCTTTCTTTCTTTCTTTTTCTGTAACTTTTATCTTTCTTTCTACATTTTCTTCTTTCTTTCTTTCTTTCTTTCTTTGTTGCTTTTTTTCTGTAAACTTTCTTTCTTTCTTTTTCTGTAAATTTCTTTCTTTCTTTCTTTCTTTCTTTCTTTCTCTGAACATTTTCTTTTTCTTTCTTTCTTTCTTGCTTTCTTTTTCTGTAAATTTTCTTTATTTGTTTTTTTCTTGCTTTATTTTTCTGTAATTTTTCTTTTTCTTTCTTTCTTTGTAAATTTTTTTTCTTTCTTTCTTTTTCTTTCTTTGTATAAATTTTATTTTTCTTTCTTTCTTTGTAAATTTTCTTTCTTTCTTTCTTTGTAAATTTTCTTTTCTTTCTTTCTTTCTTTTCTGTAAATTTCTTTCTTTGTAAATTTTCTTTTCTTTCTTTCTTTCTTGCTTTCTTTTTCTGTAAATTTTCTTTCTTTCTTTCTTTCTTTCTTTTTCTGTAATTTTTATTTTTCTTTCTTTCTTTGTAAATTTTTTTTCTTTCTTTCTTTTTCTTTCTTTGTATACATTTTATTTTTCTTTCTTTCTTTGTAAATTTTCTTTCTTTCCTTCTTTGTAAATTTTCTTTTTCTTTCTTTCTTTCTTTTTTTTTCTGTAAATTTTATTTTTCTTTCTTTGTAAATTTTCTTTTTTCTTTCTTTCTTTGTAAATATTCTTTCTTTCTTTGTAAATGTTCTTTCTTTCTTTCTTTGTAAATTTTCTTTCTTTCTTTTCTATAAATTTTCTCTTTCTTTCTTTCTTTCTTTCTTTCTTTTTAGGTGTTGGGTGTGACTGAAAACTTGTCTAAAAGTTTCCCCCCCGACAAACAGCTTTTCTGTGAAAATGAAATTCTCAGCCCGCATTAGAGGGTTTTCTGGAAGAAACCCAATGTGTCTTGAGTGCTGCAAACCCTCGAAATCTCAACCATAGCATTTCTGTGCACGGCGAAGACTTTCTGTATTTTTCTCTCTCGCAGTCGCATTTTCTGAGTTTTCTCCGCCACCCAAAGGGCTAGAAACTGGGTGTGTGGGTGTGTAGAAGTGTGAGTGTTTAGTAAACAAAAGCTACAAATGTCACCTCTCCGCCTGACCCCAAGAGCGAGGAGTTGAAGAAAAAAAACCCGCCTATCAAGATACAACGGCCTGAATTGTCAAGATGTCAGCAGGCCCACGCCCGGGAGGGAAACGTGGGCACTTTTGCTGTTCAAAGTGGATTCTCTCCGGCGTGGCTCGGAACACACGGTGCCACACAGTGACATTACGACGTCGTCCCTGAGCCTGGCCTGTACAGCGACGAGATGGCGTCAAAGTGGAGACCCACGGCCTCGGAGCTCGGGCCATGTATCCCTGGGCTTGTCGACGGAGGGGAAAACAAGGCTTCGACGCAGGACGGGCGGGAGGGCACGGTGGGATGTCTGGCCGAGACAAGCCGTGGATGGACCATGGCTTGGCCAGCCGGGGAGACCCAGGGCCCATACACCCGGCTTGGAAACCAAGTATTGCCAGGCCACAAGACCCAGCGAAGGGCGTGACGGACTCAGCCAGAGTCCTGTGGCTGGCTCAGGGCAAGGAGCGGGGGCTAGTGGTTAGAGCGGGGTAGGGTTGGGAGCCAGGACTCCTGGGTTCTCTCCCCATTTCTGGGAGGGTGGTGGAGTCCAGTGGCTAGAGCGGGGTAGGGTTGGGAGCCAGGACTCCTGGCTCGGGATGGGGAGAGGGGTCTGTCTGTCCATCTCTCTCTCTTGCTGACCCTCAGGCCTTGGATCCCTCAGGTTGTTGGGCGCAGGACGTCTGGGTCTCACAGCCTGGCTCCGTGCAGGCCCCCGAGGGCGGCTCCGTCACCCTGCCCTGCCGGTACAACAGCAGCCGGCCAGCGGCGCTGGGCAGCTACCGCTGGGTGAAGGAGGAGGCGGGCGCCCGGCTGGAGGTGAGCAACGCCACCCTGCAATTCCGGGGCCGGGTGAACGGCACCCCCAGCCGCAGCTTCCTGCAGGACCGGCGAGCGGACGTGCGGCTTCAGGACCTCAGGCCCTACGACGCCGGGACCTACTGGTGCCGGGTGAAGATCCCCACGGTGGGAGAGGGAGAGGGGAACGGGACCCGGCTCCTGGTGGTGAAAGCGGGTGAGTCCAGGGCAGCCCAGGAAGCCTGGGTTCCCTGCGGGGTCTGGGAGGGTAGTGGGGGCTAGTGGTTAGAGCAGGGGCTGGGAGCAGGACTCCTGGGTTCTCTGCCAGCTCTGGGAGGGGAGTGGGGGCTAGTGGTTAGAGCAGGGGGGCTGGGAGCCAGGATGCCTGGGTTCTGTCCTTGGCTCTGGGGGGAGCGGGGCTAGTGGTTAGAGCAGGGGGCACTGGGAGCCAGGACTCCTGGTTTTTCTCCTTGGCTCTGGGAGGAGTGGGGCTAGTGGTTAGAGCAGGGGCTGGAAGCCAGGACGCCTGGGTTCTGTCCTTGGCTCTGGGAGGGGAGCGGGGCTAGTGGTTAGAGCAGGGGGGGCACTGGGAGCCAGGACTCCTGGTTTTTCTCCTTGGCTCTGGGAGGGGAGTGGGGGCTAGTGGTTAGAGCAGGGGGGCTGGGAGCCAGGACGCCTGGGTTCTGTCCTTGGCTCTGGGAGAGGAGTGGGGGCTAGTGGTTAGAGCAGAAGGGGGAAGCGCAGGGCAGCACGGGAGGGAAGGGAGAAAGGAGGGGTGCAAACAGGCATCCATTCCTCCTCCGGCCACTTTCTCTCACTCTCCCTTTTCTCCTCTCCTCTCCCGCCTGCCAGCCACTCCCTCACTCCCCCCAGACTCGCCGGCACTGGGCACTCTCGGCTTGTGGCTGGGCACCGCTGTGGGGGTCGCTTTTGGAGTTGCCGTCCTGCTTTGGATCTGCCACAAGCGGAGAAGAGGTGAGAGCTGGGGAGGGGGCTGCCCCCAACTAGAGACAGCGATTTTACCCTTAACTCTGACCCTCACCAGGGCTCCTACCTCAATTCCGACTCCCCCAGCAAGAGACCCCACCCCTGGCTTCCTAACCAGGGGCCCCGACCCCTAACTGGGGATCTTAACCCCTTACCAGGGACTTTGACCCTAACCAGAGACCCCGATGCTCACCCTGACCCCTAACCAGGGAGCCTGCCCCATTGATTATTGGCTATTGATTAATAATGACTGGTCATTGACTCATTGTTATCAGTGATTGGCAACTAATTATTAGCTATTCATTACTAGCTACTGAGAGCACTGATCAGTAATTGGCTCCTGGCTATCGGTTGTTGGCTACTGATTTTTGTTTGCTGGCTACTGAATATTTATCACAATTGCCTGACTATCAGCTACTGATTCTTGTTTGCTGGCTACTGAATATTTATCACTATTTCCTGACTATCGGCTACCGATTATTGTTTGCTGGCTACTGAATATTTATCACTATTTCCTGACTATCGGCTACCGATTCTTGTTTGCTGGCTACTGAATATTTATCACTATTTCCTGAATTTTGGCTACCGATTCTTGTTTGCTGGCTACTGCATATTTATCACTATTTCCTGACTATCGGCTACTGATTTTTGTCTGCTGGCTACTGAATATTTATCACTATTTCCTGATTTTTGGCTACCGATTCTTGTTTGCTGGCTACTGAATATTTATCACTATTTCTTGACTATTGGCTACCGATTCTTGTTTGCTGGCTGCTGAATATTTATCACTATTTCTTGAATATTGGCTATGATTGTTGTTTGCTGGCTACTGCATATTTATCACTATTTCCTGACTATTGGCTACTGATTCTTGTTTGCTGGCTACCGAATATTTATCACTATTTCCTGACTATTGGCTACTGATTCTTGAGTTGTGGCTCCTGGTTACTGGCTCCCGATTCTCGTGAGTTTCCCACCCCCGGCACCGGGGAGCAGCGGGTGATAGGCCGCGAATCGATTAATTCCCAGAGGACGATCTTTCTCTAACGGGGGAGTCTGGTATTGACTGGCTGTCGGCTGCCGTGAGCGGTTCCTAGCTCTGGTTAATTGCCCTAATTGTGGCCCCTCCCCCCAGACAGGAGAGACGCAAGACCCCGGACGGAAGCCCTGGTGCAGGTGAGACCCCCATGGCGCCCCACAGATCTGGGTCCATTTCTCCCCCACTCCAGGCCCAGCTCCCCCCCAACCCCGGTGCAGGATCCCAGGGGGTTGGGGATGGTTGGGGGTGGGGTGGGGAATGCAGGGTCCGTGTGCAGGAGAGCTAGGTATGGGGGCATGGGGTCTGTGGGGGACAGGCACCCCAGTGCCAAGGGGGATCGGTGAGTCGGGGGCTCCGCTCACGGCCGGGAGCCCCATTGCTGGGGCGGCCTAGCCTGGGTGTGACTTGGGATGTGGGGCGACTGTGCCCAGGGGTGCTGGGTGGGGTGTCAGGGCAGTGAGGGCTGACAAGGCCAAGGGGTTGACAGGGCCCGGGGCTGATGGGCCTGAGGGGACTGATGAGGCCGTGGGGCTGAGGAAGCTGGGGGCTGATGAAGCCGGGGACTGACGAGGCGGGGGCGACAGGGTGATGGGGGCTGCTGGGGCGGAGAGGGGGGCTGACAGGCCTGTCTGTCTGTCTGTCTCTGCCTCGCCCTAGGCCGCGGGCCCGGAGCTGAACTACGCGGAGCTGCGGGTGAAGCCGGGTCGGCGCCCGACGCCCGGGGGCGAATCCATCACCTACGCCACCGTCAGGGGCAGCGGACGGAGCTAGGGGGGCTCAGACGGAGACCCCACCTACCCCCCAGCCACCCTCATAGGGGCAGCAGGGACCCCACCCCATCTATAGGGCACCCCCCCATCCCTGCGGCATTGCTCCATCCTGCCGCCAGGGGGCGCTGCTGCCCCACACAGGGCCTGGGGGCTGCAGTTCCGCCCTCGGCCACCAGGGGGCGAAATCACGCTGATGGCTCCCCCTTGCATCCCGCCTGCACTGGGGGGGCAGAGCCCTGGGGTGCCAGCCCCGTGCCCCCAGCAACCACCTGGGCTCCCCCAGCCCTGCCGGTGCCCCTCACTCCCTCCCCACAGCCTCTGCCCCCCAGCCCTGCTGGTGCCCCTCACTCCCTCCCCACAGCCCCTGCCCCCCAGCCCTGCCGGTGCCCCTCACTCCCTCCCCACAGCCTCTGCTCCCCAGCCCTGCTGGTGCCCCTCACTCTCACCCCACAGCCCCTGCCCCCAGCCCTGCCGGTGCCCCTCACTCTCACCCCACAGCCCCTGCCCCCAGCCCTGCCGGTGCCCCTCACTCTCATCCCACAGCCCCTGCCCCCAGCCCTGCCGGTGCCCCTCACTCTCATCCCACAGCCCCTGCCCCCAGCCCTGCCGGGCGCCTCACTCCCGCCCCCAGCCCCTGCCCCCAGCCCTGCAGGCGCCCTCACTCCCACCCCAGCCCCTGCCCCAGCCCTGCCGGTGCCTCACTCTCATCCCACAGCCCCTGCCCCCAGCCCTGCCGGTGCCCCTCACTCTCATCCCACAGCCCCTGCCCCCCAGCCCTACCGGCGCCCCTCACTCCCGCCCCAGCCCCTGCCCCCAGCCCTGCCGGTGCCCCTCACTCCCGCCCCACAGCCTCTGCCCCCAGCCCTGCCGGTGCCCCCACTCCCACCCCACAGCCCCTGCCCCCAGCCCTGCCTGCGCCTCACTCCCACCCCACAGCCCCTGCCCCCAGCCCTGCCTGCACCCCTCACTCCCACCCCACAGCCCCTGCCCCAGCCCTGCCTGCACCCCTCACTCCCACCCCAGCCCCTGCCCCCAGCCCTGCCGGTGCCCCTCACGCCCATCCCTGCCCCCGAGCCCTGCCGGTGCCCCTCACCCCCGCCTCCCAACCTCTGCCAGCCCCCACAGTGGCCAGCAGCGGCCTCTTCCTCCCTCCCTCCCTTCCTGACCCCGAGTGGCTGAGGCCCGGCTGCGCCGTGGAGCCTGCGGGTTCCCCGGTGCCGCGGTGGTTTCTCAGGCAGCAGCAGAAGCGGCCGGCGCCTGCTTCCTCCCCAAAGGGCGTGCGAGAGCCACTGACCCACTTTTCCACCCCCCGGGGCCTCTTACGCACCCGCCCTGCAGCGCTGCTCAGCCGGCGGGGGTTGGGGGTGGTGGGCCGGGGCCGGGCGTACGGTCTGGTGCGGCGGGGAGGAGGGCTGAGCGCGCGGGGCCGAGCCAGGGCTGGCCCCCTGCCGCTGTGTGCAACCCGGCCCCAGGGTCAGACCCTTCCCGAGCGCGGCTGGGGGCCCCCCACTGCGCCGGAGAGGAACCCCGGTTCCGTTACCGGGTCGGAAAGTGGAGGCACCGAGCAGGGACTCAACGTTGCCCCGGCCCGGCATTGGCGTCCCCTGTAAGCCGGGCGCTCGGCGGCTGCCCCCCCGGATGAGCAGAGCGCCCACAGCTGGGCGTGGGTGGTGCGCATCCACATGCACCTCGGTGCACAGCACACGTTTTATTCCTCACGGGTTGGGCCCAATTAGAGGGAACGTCCCCCCGGCTCCTGGCAAGGCATCAGTTTGTCTTCCCTGGGGGGGATTCGCCGCCCGGGCGAGGTTTGAACGGAGGCGGGTGGGTTTCTCCGGGCCCGGTTCACCCCGGGAGGAAGTGGGGGCCTTGGGGCAGGCTGAGACGCGAGCTGTGTGTCTGTGGGGGGTTGGGGGCAGAGGACGGACACCCAATAAAGGGACGATGCTGTACTGGTAAATGAATGGAGTCGAATGTGTACGCCCAGCCCCATGCCCCTCCCAGAGCCGGGAGAGAACCCAGGAGGCCTGGCTCTAACCACTAGCTCCCACTCCCCTCCCAGAGCTCGGGAGAGAACCCAGGAGGCCTGGATCTAACCAATAGCCCCCACTCCCCTCCCAGAGCCGGGGTGGGAACCCAGGTGTCCAGGCTCCCAGCCCTCCCCCCCCCGCTATAACCACTAGCCCCCATGCCCCTCCCAGAGCTCAAGAGAAAACCCAGGCGTCCTGGCACCCAGCCCCTCCCTGCTCTAACCACTAGCCCCTGCTCCCCTCCCAGAACCAGGAGAGAACCCAGGCATCCTGGCTCCCAGGCCCCCCCTGCTCTAACCACTAGCCCCCACTCCCCTTCCCCGAGCCGGGGCGAGAACCCAGGCATCTGGGCCCCTCCCCCCGTGGCAGTGGGGCAGGAAGCGCCCTGCCTGCCGAGACACGCGTGCTGCGGGGAGGCCTGAATCTCGCCTCCGCTCACTTCCTGGCCCCCCCCGTTCCCTCTCCGCCCCCATTTTCTCCCCCCCGGCGCGACTCGCACCAGCCCTGGGCCCTCACTCCTCTGCCCTCGCACCCGGGCAGCCATGGCCCCCGGTGCCGCGCTGTGGACGCTGGCCCTGCTCACAGGTGAAGGGCGGCCGGGGGGGGGGCACGGGGAGCCGGGCAGGAGGGCGGGGGGGCAACACCCCAGCCCGGGAAGCGTGGATGATGCTGGGCTGCCGGGTACCCCGGGCACAGCCGGGCGGGCACCCGTGGGCACAGAACACCAGAGCAGCCTGTGGGCCAGGGAGATGGGTGGATGGGCACCATCCGGCCCTCTCTATTCATTGGCCCCCGGCCCTCCCCCTCGGTGCACACCCGCTCCGAGTGCCCCAAAGGAGGGGACCCAGCCGCGCCCAGGAGGCGTTTAATAGGCAAGGGTGCCCGGTGGCTGGTGGACCGCAGCACGAACCGGAGCGTGACCCTTGCGTGGCTGAATCCTGCCGGGCTGGGGAAAGGGGGCACAGGAGGCTCACGGCAGTCCCCCAAGTCTCCGGTCGGTGCCCCGTAAGCTAGAGAGAGTCCGGCACCCGGCCGGCAGCTTAGCAGAGCGCCCCGAGCTCGGCTGGCATTTCTCCGGGTGGTGCACATGCCGGGGTGCGCGGAACAAAATTTATTCCGCGCCAGGGCCGATCGTCTTCCACACCAAAGGGCCCCTCGATCTCTCTCCTTGCCACAATCAGCCCCGCAAAGCAGAGTGCGCAGGGCGAGACGTGGTCCAACATGCCGCGTCCCCCCTTCGCAAGTCGGGAGTGCAAACTTCTCCTTCGCCCTGCCGGCCTCCTGTCCGGCACACAGCTGCCTCCCGGGGGTGTGTGTGTGTGTCTGTGCATTGTGCAATTCCCCAGCCACGCTTCTGTTTTTTGTGCGAATGGCTGAACGCGCCAGAACTCCCTTCCGTCGCTGGAAGCGGGCCGGCTGAAAACAGCTCGGAAAGGCTTCCTTGCGCTGGGCTTGAAATCCCCTCCCCGAATTCACTGAGCGCCTTTCGGAACCGCTGGATTTGCATGAGTAAGACCAGGAAATAATGAGAGATAATGTCACAATCGTGCCCAGTGAATTATTTCATTTTCCCGGCAGAGACGGCGGCACGTTATGTATTAAACCGCAAAAATAATTTCCAAGTTCGTGCAACAGAACTAAGGAAGTTTAATTTTGACCGGGCCTTGTGGCAAGGCATTTATTACGAGGAAAATTACGGCCGTATCTTTTACATCGACCCTCACTTAGTGCAGAATCGTGGCGTGAATCCAAGCGATGGATTTGGGCACTGTGTGCAAATTATTCTCGTGCCTTGAAAGAAGTAACCCTAGAAAATGAGAGAAGTCAATTCACATTAATCTGAGCAAACTGATGAAGTCTAGCAGCTAATCTGGGATATTTTTTCCATATTTAAATACTATCTGATTTACGTGAGTTGCGTAATGAATTTATTTTTTTGAAAATAAAAGGAAACTGTCCATGCTTTGTTGAAATGATAGTATTTTTCAAAAACACAGTGTTATTTTTAGGAAGTTAATTTTTTACTTTGGATGTTTTAACAAAAGGGATTGTTTAAAATTTGCCCGTTTAAATTTTTTTTAGTATGGTTTTTAAAAATGGGAATTCCATCAAGTGTATTGGTTTTTTTTCTTCATCCCACAATGTTCGCTGTGTTTCAGCACAAAAGGGCGACAGTCAGTTGAGTTTCCGACAACTGAATCTTCTAGTTTTCAAATCTTTTCGCATTGATTGAACAAAACAGAGCACTACTCGAAATTTGCCCATGTTTATTCGTAGCAGGGGCAAAGTTATTTTGCATCCATTACACTTCTAAGAAAGTTCAAGCAATGAAATCGAGGCAATAGAAGTTTTGATTCATGTGCTGGCCAAAAGAACAGTTGTAAAAGTGTAGGGTTTCAACGTCAAACGTGATTCGTTTTATTGACTAATTCCCACTGCTAGCCAATTTAAATCAGAGCCTCGTATCTCTTCCAGGACTCTTTCCGTAACTAACTGGAATTCTTTTGTGATTTGGAGCAGTCACAATTTTCTTCGCCCTAAAAGAACGCTGAATCGGCAACTCGATTTTAATTTTGTGAGCAAAATTTTTTTATCACAATAGACAGGACTTTTTTTCCGATGAAAACCCAAGATAATGATTTCAACTTGTCACCCAGCATAGTCCGGTGTAAAAAATAGCGCAGTCTGCTCACTTCAGTAGCAAGATTTCTTATGCAAAAATTGGTCTCTGCAGGTAATCACGAAGTATTCTGTATGACTTTATTTTGCACAAACAAACTCTTCAACATCTATAGCAGACCAGGAGATTACAGCGGTATCTTTAAATCGATTTGGGCACCTTTTGCAAATTATTCTCGTGCCTCACAAGAAGAACCCGAGAAAGAGACAGAAATCGATTACATGAATGACGTTTAGGAGCTAATCCCGGATAATTGTTTCCCATATTTCAATATTAATCACGGCCAACTTTTGTCGGGTCAAATCTAATCCCAGCAAACAAATTCAGCGTCCGAGAAACCCTCGCACACAAATTGCTTTTTCTTTACCATTTAATCTCTGTGGGAAAAAACATTGTATTGGTCGTTCCGTGAAAATTGGTGCTAAGTGTTTCAAATCAAGGCCACCAAATTTTTTTAGAGCCTTTAAAATTGCATCCCGGCTTGTAATAGTCCCGTTCAAATATTGAAAGCAATGTAAGCATTCGTCCCATTGAGTTATTTCAATCAGTTTAAGAGTCAAGCCAGCGATTTGCTATAATTTGTTTCAGAGTTTCTGGTTATTTTGGGATAGTTAATTAAACAGAATGAATGCAGTCTTAGTAAATGAATGCAATTGTTCATAATAACCAATTATGACAATGGATTTAAGATTCACGGCAGAATTCTTGCAAGGGCTTGAACCAGAATCCGGAACGGGTCTTTGCAATTTAAATAAAATCACAAGAACATGATGGCAATTTCTGGCAAAATATCATCCCAGTTTAACTGCGATGTCTGCTAACCTTTGTCTCCACACAAAAACTGCAATTCACTATGGGAATCCGAAGGCACTGCGGGGACGTATCTGGGCCTTCCCTGCCACCGAATGCAATGGATTTAAAGCCGAATGCAACCAAACGGCGCCAATGTTGTTCCAAGCCAAGGGCACAGGATTGTGACGATGTGATCATTAATTCCTGAGCGCTATCGCAATTTAATTCAATAATAACCCTCGCGCAACTATTTTGGTTTCCTTAAAAAAAGAATTCCATGAATGTAACAAGCTCTTTTTTGAACCCTGTTAAAATCCTCGTCCTCACAACATCCCCTGGCGAGGAGTTCCACAGGTTGGCTGTGCGCTGTGTGAAGAAAAACTTCATTTGGTTTGTTTTTCACTTTCTCCACATGATTTTCTAGACCTCTCTCCTAGCCCTGCTTAGTCTCCTCTTTTCTAAGCTGGCAAGTGTGGTGTTTTTATTAGTTTTCTCCTTGTGACTGTTTGTCTGCAGTGATAGTGGACTTTTCTGCAAAAGAGTCACAGCCTGGACTGGGCCTCCTGTATCCATGCTCATTATTTTGGCTTCTGCTAGCTGACTCAGTCTGGGTAGCAATGGTTATTGCTTTTTCCAGTGTCAGTTGTGGTTCTAGAAGCAAGCGTTCTCTTACATCAGGGTTCCCAACCTGGGGTACGCGTACCCCCAGGGGGTACGAGAAGCTTGTCAAGTGGGTACGGGGAATACTTGGTAAATAACTAGATTCTCCTAATTGCAATATTCCAAAAGTAGTTGTGTGAGTGGAAAAAGTTGTGGATTCTAGAGTCTAGAATTTATTTCCTTTCCTATTGAATAGGGGGTACGGGAAGGTTTACTAAAAGCCGAGGGGGTACGGGGACCGAAAAAGGTTGGGGACCTCTGTCTTACATGAAGCATGGTTGTTTTCTCAATGAGCTGGTCTCTCATCAGCTCATCTGCCCTATTCCCAAAGTCACAAGTTATAATCAAACTCCTCAGAGACGCAGTAGACTGCATTATAGTGTCCCCCGGTTTCTGCTCACGCTGGCGAAATCTGTAGCCATGACTGCATCCTGCTTCAAAGACATTTTAACACAAGACTTGAAAGAGAAACCTCTGAACTGTCATTCATGCGTAAATGTGACACTTTACGCCTGGGTCTCAACAAAGATGCTAATTATCTCACCCATTACAAAGATAGCTTCCCCAATTATCACCTCTAATATCATTAGCTCACAGACATTAACCTCCCCCCTCATCCCCCTCTGTTCTGAAATTTGATTTGTCCTTTTTATATGTGTTCACTTTTTTTGATTGTATCCCTTTGGTATATAGGGTTGTGCCTATTCTCTTCCACTATTTGATCTGAGGAAGTGGGTCTGGCCCACAAAAGCTCATCCCCTAATAAACCATCTTGTTAGTCTTTAAAGTGCTACGTAGTCCTGTCTTTTGTTTCAGCTAGACCAGACTAACACGCAGGGCCGCATTATGACTTTTGTGGGCCCTAGGCACTTTTGCCTTCGTCGTCGGCCCCTTCCTCCATAAAAAAAAAATATTAAAAATGATTTTTGATATCACTTTAAATACTTCAACATTTTTTTTTTCTGTTTTAGGCAAAATGTAATAGATTTTCGTGGGCTCTAAAAGTTTCATTTTTTTCTGATGTGAGAAAAAAATTAAAACATTGTCTTCGACCCTAAAAGTTCGTTTTTTCTTCTTCTGATTTGAAAAGAAATTCAAACATTTTCGTGGGCCCCTGAAAGTATCGTGGGCCCTAGGCACTGTGCCTACTGTGCCTAATGGATAAGTCGGCCCTGCTACTTATCCATTAGGCTAATATAAGTGTAATATACACGCTGCCCTTCTGCTCCAAGCCAGTGGGTTAGCAGAGCACGCTTTCTTACGTCAGAAATCTCGGTAGCCCTGGTTGCAAGCAGATAAGTCTCAAACATACGGATCCAGGCAGGAAAAGCAATTAGAGGCTCACCTGGCCTTTGCAGAAAGGGTGCAGGTGGGTTCAGAGGCAGACGAGCCAGCCTCGGCGCCAAAATGTTGTAGCATGCAAGCGAGGTACTGACAAACTTCGACAGGACTTTATGTCCCAAAAGTGGAGCCTTTTTACAAAGCTGTTGCACCCCTCTGTCGCTCTCACTCCACCCTGGCTCCTCTCCCTCCCCCCCCCCCGTCCTGTTCCCGGTTTCCTGTGCTTCCAACAGCCAGTGCTCCCAGGTCTAATCGATACAAGCAGCATCTAAAACATCTCCTCTCGTAGGGCAGCCGTTTCAAACCCAGGCGCTACACAACCCCGGCCCCCCCGTGTATAACTCTGAGCCGGAGCAAATGCCCGCCACGGATTTCCAGAGCAGCTGGGTCTCCTCTGCCCATGGACGTAGGAAATAGGGGCAGATACTAAAAGGAGGCCGGTTCCGGGCGTGACAGTAGGCCCAGAGATCTCTTCGTGCCTGGGGGACGTGTGCTGCCTGCGGCCACGTGCACAGGCCACGACACAACCAGGAGGGGAGGCCCGAACCCCAGAAGGAGAAGCTGAAGCTACAGAAGGGAACAGGGTCTGATAGATAGAGGGGGTGTGTGGGGATAGATAGATAGATAGAGAGAGGGGGTGTGGGGATAGATAGATAGATAGAGGGGGTGTGTGGGGATAGATAGCTAGATAGAGGGGGTGGTGCGGATAGATAGAGAGGGTGTGTGTGGGGATAGATAGATAGAGGGTGAGGATAGATAGATAGATAGAGGGTGTATGGGGATAGATAGATAGAGGGGGGTGGGGATAGATAGATAGATAGATAGAGGGGGTGTGTCTGGGGATAGATAGATAGATAGATAGAGGGGGTGTATGCGGATAGATAGATAGAAGTGCTGTCTGGGAATAGACAGAGGGACGATGGAGCCGGTTTGCGGGACAGACGGACCAGTGGATGACAGAGGGGAGGGCAGGCTGCCGACGACCGCGCACTACGAAATCCATCTGTTCCCCACAGTGGGGGATTCTCCATTTCCGGCGCGGGTGGCGACTCTGGTTTGAGGCCGTTTTGGGGGCGGCAGTGGCTGGGCCGGACCCCGGATCAGCCCCCTGTTCTGTGCCTGTCCTCGGCCCCACGGCCGAGCCGGTGCCCAGGTGGGAGAGCGGGTCCCCTTGGGCCAGGCCCGGCCTGCTCGCGGCTGACTCCCGGCTGTGCCGTCTCTCCGCCAGGCTGTTGGGCGCAGGACGTCCGGGTCTCCCAGCCTGGCTCCGTGCAGGCCCCCGAGGGCAGCTCCGTCACCTTGCCCTGCCGGTACAACAGCAGCCGGCCGGCGGCGCTGGGCAGCTACCGCTGGGTGAAGGAGGAGGCGGGCGCCCGGCTGGAGGTGAGCGACACCACCCTGCAGTTCCGGGGCCGGGTGAACGGCACCCCCAGCCGCAGCTTCCTGCAGGACCGGCGAGCGGACGTGCGGCTCCGGGACCTCAGGCCCTACGACGCCGGGACCTACCGGTGCCGGGTGAAGATCCCCACGGTGGGAGAGGGGGAGGGGAACGGGACCCGGCTCCTGGTGGTGAAAGCGGGTGAGTCCGGAGCAGCCCAGGAAGCCTGGGTTCCCTGCGGGTTCTGGGAGGGAAGTGGGGGCTAGTGGTTAGAGCAGGGGCTGGGCGCAGGACTCCTGGGTTCTCTCCCCGGCACTGGGAGGGGAGTGGGGATTAGTGGTTGGAGCAGGTGGGCTGGGAGCCAGGACGCCTGGTTTTTCTCCTGGCTCGGGGAAGGGAGTGGTGGCTAGTGGTTAGAGCAAGGGGAGTGAGTGCCAGGACTCCTGGTTTTTCTCCTGGCTCTGGGAGGGGAGTGGGAGCTAGTGGTTAGAGCAGGGGGGCTGGCAGCCAGGATGCCTGGTTTTTCTCCTGGCTCAGGGAGGGGAGCGGGGGCTAGTGGTTAGAGCAGGGGGGCTGGGAGCCAGGACTCCAGGTTTTTCTCCTGGCTCTGGGAGGGGAGTGGGAGCTAATGGTTAGAGCAGGGGGGGCTGGGAGCCAGGACTCCTGGTTTTTCTCCGGGCTCTGGGAGGGGAGTGGGAGCTAATGGTTAGAGCAGGGGGGCTGGGAGCCAGGACTCCTGGTTTTTCTCCGGGCTCTGGGAGGGGAGTGGGAGCTAATGGTTAGAGCAGGGGGGCTGGAAGCCAGGATGCCTGGGTTCTCTCTCCAGCCACATGGTACAAATTTCCCAGACTCCCCTCCAGCACCCGCGGACGGGCGGCCTGATGGGTTTGTCCTCTTGTGGCTTTTCCTGCGCGGACTGATCTGCACCTTCGGCCTCGCCCTCACCGCCGCCGGCACCAGCCTCTTCTACGTGTGCCAAGGTGAATGAGAAACCCCTGGCCGGTGCCCCACTTCAGCCCTGCCCCCCAGCCCTGCCGGTGCCCCTCATTCCCCCCCCCCAGATACTGCCCCGCAGCCTTGCCCCACCTCTGCCCCTCAACCCATGCTCCTGTTAATATTTCCCTCCTTGTGCAGGATAAATTTTGTTCTGTGCACCGAGGTCGGTGTGAATGTGCACCACCCGTACTCACACAATCGCAGCTGGGAGCGCTCTGCTGATAGGCTGGGTGGCCTTTGACTCTCCCCTGGATCGGCTCCCCAGGAACGTGCTTCTCACCCCCCAGGGCTGGTGCTGCGGGGCGGGAGGGGGAGTAGATTTCAGATGTTTCACTGGGGGCCCGGTGTGGGAGAAGCCATGTCAAGCCCTGCTCGTCTCTCTCTCTCTCTCTCGCCCCTTTCCCACCCCAGGGTCCCGAAGGAGGCAGCGACGCACCCGGCAGATTCAGCGCAAGCCCCAGCCGGCAACGTGAGGACGGAAAAAGGACGCGGGCACGTCTCCTGCTCTAACCACTAGCCCCTCCTCCCCTCCCGGAGCCGGGTGGGAGACCCCAGGAGCCCTGGCTCCCGGCCCAGCCACGCTAACCACTGGCTGAATAAACTCCGATTCTGCTGGAAACGGAAATGGCTTCCCTCGGCACCGCTCTGCGCCCCCCCCCCCCAATCCCTTCCATGACATATTGTAGGTCCTACAGTAATGCCTGGCAGAGCTGCCCAAGGATCACACAGGTGGTGGGGAGGGCTAGAATGGATGAGAGGGACCCACAAACACACACAAGTGTGTGGGGTAGGAGGGGGCTGGGAGCCAGGACGCCTGGGTTCTCTCCCAGCTCTGGGAGGGGAGGGGAGTGGGGACTAGTGGTTAGAATGGGGGGACTGGGAGCTAGGACGCCTGAGTTCTCTACTGGCTCTGGGAGGGGAGTGGAGACTAGTGGTTAGAGGGAGAGGTGGGGAGTGGGTGCTAGGACTCCTGGGTTCTCTCCCAGCTCTGGGAGGGGAGTGGGGACTAGTGGTTAGAGCGGGGGGGGGGGAGTGGGTGCCAGGACTCCTGGGTTCTCTCCCAGCTCTGGGAGGGGAGTGGGGACTAGTGGTTAGAGCGGGGGGGCGGAACTGGGAACTAGGACGCCTGGGTTCTCTCCCGGCTCTGGGTGGGGAGCGGGGCCTAGTGGTTAGAGCAGGGAGTGGCTGGGAGCCAGGACTCCTGGGTTCTCTCCTGGCTCTGGGAGGGGAGCGTGGGATAGTGGTTAGAGCAGGGGGGGCTGGGAGCCAGGCTCCTGGGTTCTCTCTCTCTCTAGGAGGGCATGGTTCTGGGGCAGCGTGAGGACCTCACAGCAGGGCGAGCTGCCCCGAACCGGGGCTACGCACAGCCTGAGATGCGGGGTCCTTCTCTGTAAGTGTGACGACGTGTCGGGGAGTCCCTGCACCCCCGTCCCCAGCCAGCCGGTAGACGAGGAGGGTTTTTTGCTTCTCACAGATACAGCCCGGCCCGGGCTCGATGCGGACATAAGAGTCAGGGGCCGGCAGCCTCAGACCCCTTGGGGCGGAGGTACCCAGGCCCCTGAACCCCCAGCACTCGGCTTAGTCTCTTCTCTTCATGTTTGCCCGGCCCAGACTGCCCCCCTCTCTCCGCCACCGATCCCTCACTCCCCCCAGGCAGCCACCCCCTGGCCGGGTGGGAAGTGGCTGGACCATGGCCCCCGAGCCTGTTCTCAGGGACACCCCTCTCCGCACTGGGCCGTGCTACAGACACAGGCCAGTAGGGGTCACCCACATTCCACACAGCCACCAGGGACTGCCCCACAGAGTGGACCCAGGGCCACCAGAGGAGACAGCCCCCCCCCCACTACGTCACAGCAAGGCCCCAACCAGCCACACCGAGCACATCAGCTGCCCCCCCCCCCCCGGCCAGCAAGAAACCTCATCAGGGACTCCCCTCAGACACCCCAGAGCTCCCTGTGCCCCCCCAGCCCCACCTCACACAGGGGAGAGGTTATAACCCATCCCCACCTCCTCAGACACCCCAGTGTTCCCTGTGCCCCCAGCCCCCTTACACAGGGGAGAGGTTAGAACCCATCCCCACCTCCCCTCACACACCCCAGTGCTCCTGTGCCCCCAGCCCCCTTACACAGGGGAGAGGTTATAACCCATCCCCACCTCCCTCAGACACCCCAGTGCTCCCTGTGCCCCAGCCCCACCTTACACAGGGGAGAGGTTATAACCCATCCCCACCTCCCCTCACACACCCCAGTGTTCCCTGTGCCCCCAGCCCCCTTACACAGGGAGAGGTTATAACCCATCCCCACCTCCTCAGACACCCCAGTGCTCCCTGTGCCCCCCAGCCCCACCTTACACAGGGGAGAGGTTATAACCCATCCCCCACCTCCCTCAGACACCCCAGTGCTCCCTGTGCCCCCCCAGCCCCACCTTACACAGGGAGAGGTTATAACCCATCCCCCACCTCCCCTCAGACACCCCAGTGCTCCCTGTGCCCCCCCAGCCCCACCTTACACAGGGGAGAGGTTATAACCCATCTCACCAACTCCAAACAGGTTTTCCCAGTCCCAAAGGACCAGCCACAGTCCCAGGTCAATGTATAACTCATATCTTATCCAAAAGTGCTCACGTCCTTTAGCATCTAAAGATTTATTAAAAAGAAAGAAAGAAAGAAATTTACAGAATAAGGAAGGAAGAAAGAAAGAAGGAAGGAAAGAAAGAAAGAAAAAGAACAAAAGAAATGTACAGAATAAGAAAGAAAGAAACAAAAGGAAAGAAAGAAAAAGGAAAAAAGAAATTTATGGAATAAGAAAGAAAGAAAGAAAGAAAGAAATGTACAGAATAAGAAAGAAAGAAGGAAAGAAAGAAAGAAAAGAAAGAAAGAAATGTACGGAATAAGGAAGAAAGAAAGGGAAGAAATGTAAGGAAGAAAGGAAGGAAGAAATGTACAGAATAAGAAAGAAAGAAGGAAAGAAAGAAAGAAAAAGAAAGAAAGAAATGTACGGAATAAGGAAGAAAGAAAGGAAGAAATGTAAGGAAGAAAGGAAGGAAGAAATGTACAGAATAAGAAAGAAAGAAGGAAAGAAAGAAAGAAAAAGAAAGAAAGAAATGTACGGAATAAGGAAGAAAGAAAGAAAGGAAGGAAGGAAGGAAGAAATGTACGGAATAAGGAAGGAAGGAAGAAAGAAGGAAGAAAGGCGGAAGGAAGAAGACAGACAGACAGGCAGGCAGGCAAAGGCCGGGAGTAATATTGTTCACCGCATCCCACTGCACCCTCTGACCCCCGCGTCCCTGCCGGCTCTGAGCCGAGAGGGAGGAAGCGGCCGGCGTGCAGGTCTCCGGAGGTGCGTCATGCGTCCGGCTGGGCCCGCTGATCCGCCCCGGCCTGCGTCCCCGGCCACGCTGCCCCAGGAGTGCAGGGCCGGAGCGCAGGGCTGGAGCGCAGCCGCATGCACCTTGCCCCCGGGGCCGGGGCTCCCGGGGCCCTCGCTGGGGGGCGGCCCCTCCCAACATGGAGCAGGTCCCCTCCCCGCGCCTCCCGCCCGCTGTGCTTTGGAACCAGGGGCCCGGGGACCGGCTGGGCTGCCAAGCGCCTGGGGAGTTTCTTGGCGGCGGGCGGGGGCCGCAGTCCGTGCACAGGCGGGCGAGGCCCCCGCACAAGCGTTTCATGCCCAAGGCCGCAGCCGGGACCCTGCCTTTGCACTCGCGCCAGACCGGCCCGGGGGTAGCCGAGAGAGACGCAGCAAACCCGGTGCACTCGCTGGGCCCTCCACGCGCCCCCTGGGCACAGAATTTGGGGGCAAACACACCCCAGGAGCTACCTGGTCCCATTAAAATCCCAAAATGTCAGAGCAGGGCTGGGAGCCAGGGCGCCTGGGTTGACCCCAGCTCTGGGAGGGGAGTGGGGTCTAGTGGTTAGAGCAGGGGCGGGGGCTGGGTGCCAGGACTCCTGGGTTCTCTCCAGCTCTGGGAGGGGAGCGGGGGCTAGTGGTTAGAGCAGGGGCCGGGGCTGGGTGCCAGGACTCCTGGGTTCTCTCCAGCTCTGGGAAGGGAGTAGGGCCTATTGGTTAGAGCAGGGGCCGGGGCTGGGTGCCAGGACTCCTGGGTTCTCTCCAGCTCTGGGAAGGGAGTGGGGCCTATTGGTTAGAGCAGGGGCGGGGGCTGGGTGCCAGGACTCCTGGGTTCTCTCCAGCTCTGGGAAGGGAGTGGGGCCTATTGGTTAGAGCAGGCGGGGGCGCCAGGACGCCTGGGTCACGCTGCACTTCCCCGTCTGGGTGGAGGGCTGGCGGGGCCCAGGAGGGAGGCGTCTGTGTCCAGGAAGCTGCTGGGCCATTTTGCAGAAGGAAGATGTCATGGGGCGGACGGGAGGGGTGTCTGTTTTGCAATCAGCTGATTCTCAGGGAGCCCTGGTCCTCCGCTGCCCGCCCTGCTCTAACCACTAGGCCCCGCTCCTTCCCCACTGCCATGAGAGAACCCGGACGCCCCAGCTCTCTGCCTCTTGCCCAGCCCAGAGCTCCCTGCAGAGGGCCAGCCCTGGCCCCCCATTTCCTGCCCCCCCCGCAGAGCTGGCTAGGCCCCAGGGAGGGGGCAGGGCCCAGGGCAGATTTCACAGCTTGAGCAGCGGAAATTGGGCCTCGGCCCAGGCCCTCCCCTGGGGCGCCCCACCTGCCCCTCCCATTTCCCCTCCACCCAGTGTCTCCAGGGGCGGGGGAACCCAGGTGTCCTGGCTCCCAGCCCCTCCCCCTCCCCTGTAACCACCAGCCACACACTGGGTTCTCTCCCGGGCTCGGGGAGGGGAGTGGGGGTTAGTGGTTAGAGCAGACGGGGCTGGGAGCCAGGACTCCTGGGGTCTCCCTTGGCTCTGGGAGGGGAGCGGGAGCTAGTGGTTAGAGCAGGGGGGCTGGGGTCTCCCTTGGCTCTGGGAGGGGAGCGGGAGCTAGTGGTTAGAGCAGGGGGGCTGGGAGCCAGGACTCCTGGGCTCTCCCTTGGCTCTGGGAGGGGAGCGGGAGCTAGTGGTTAGAGCAGGGGGGCTGGGAGCCAGGACTCCTGGGCTCTCCCTTGGCTCTGGGAGGCGAGTGGGGGCTAGTGGTTAGAGCAGACGGGGCTGGGAGCCAGGACTCCTGGGGTCTCCCTTGGCTCTGGGAGGGGAGCGGGGGCTAGTGGTTAGAGCAGACGGGGCTGGGAGCCAGGACTCCTGGGCTCTCCCTTGGCTCTGGGAGGAGCGGGAGCTAGTGGTTAGAGCAGGGGCTGGGAGCCAGGACTCCTGGGCTCTCCTTGGCTCTGGGAGGCGAGTGGGGCTAGTGGTTAGAGCAGACGGGCTGGGAGCCAGGACTCCTGGGGTCTCCCTTGGCTCTGGGAGGAGCGGGGGCTAGTGGTTAGAGCAGACGGGGCTGGGAGCCAGGACTCCTGGGGTCTCCCTTGGCTCTGGGAGGGGAGCGGGGGCTAGTGGTTAGAGCAGACGGGGCTGGGAGCCAGGACTCCTGGGGTCTCCCTTGGCTCTGGGAGGGGAGCGGGAGCTAGTGGTTAGAGCAGGGGGGCTGGGAGCCAGGACTCCTGGGCTCTCCCTTGGCTCTGGGAGGGGAGTGGGGGCTAGTGGTTAGAGCAAGGGCTGGGGGGAGGGCGGGTAAGCAAATGTTTCTCTCTCCTGCCGAGAGAGAGGCCCCTGTCAGCTGACTCTCTGCTCCAGCTCACCCCAGCGTGACCTACACTTGCTACAGCTGGTGTGTGGGTGTGTGTGTGTGCGTCTTCCCTGAGTGAGCAGGGGAATGAGAACTCAGGAGTCCAGGCCCCCGCTCTAACCACTAGCCCACACCGCCCTCCCAGAGCTGGGGGTGAGAATCCAGGTGTCCAGGCTCCCAGGCCCCCCTTCCGCTCTAACCACTAGCCCCCGCTGCCCCTCCCAGAGTTGGGGGGTGAGAACCCAGGCGTCCGAGCTCGCCGCCCCCCACCCCGGCCCCAGCGGATACAGCCGCCTCTCTCGCTTCTGGTTTTGTGACATTCTGGGGTTTCCGGGCCTGGGTGCGAGGAGCAGAAACGTGCCTCCGGCGCCCGCAGCCCGCGGGGGACAGACGGACGGGCGGGCGAGCCGGGGGCTGCGGGCGTGGCATAGGCAGGTGAGGGTCCCCTGCCTCCGAGGGGCCAGGACGGGGCTGCAGGGGACAGCGTATGGGTGGGGGAGGCTGGGGAAGTTAGGGGAGGCACTGGGGATGGGGGGGAGGTACACCAAGGGAGGGGATGTTATATGACTGGTTTGTCTCCCCTCTCCCCGCTGCCCCCCCCCCGGGCTACCTGCAGACACTTTCCCCAGCCCCACACTCAGCTGTGGGGCTCCCTCGCTAGCCCCCCCCACCACCCGCCGGCCGCCCCCAGCATGACACTGCGCCAGACTCCCTGTGAGACCCACAGGGCAGGGCCGAGAGGGGTCTAAGCTTCCCACGGGATGGGGGGGTGGGCAGAGGGCCTAGTGGTTAGAACGGGAGTGGGGTCTGGGAGCCAGGATGCTTGGGGGTCTCTCCTTGGCTCTGGGAGGGGAGCGGGGGCTAGTGGTTAGAGCAGGGGAGGGGCTGGGAGCATGGACACCTGGGTTCTCGCCCCAGCTCTGGGAGGGGAGCGGGGGCTAGTGGTTAGAGCAGGGGAGGGGCTGGGAGCATGGACACCTGGGTTCTCGCCCGAGCTCTGGGAGGGGAGCGGGGGCTAGTGGTTAGAGCAGGGGAGGGGCTGGGAGCATGGACACCTGGGTTCTCGCCCGAGCTCTGGGAGGGGAGCGGGGGCTAGTGGTTAGAGCAGGGGAGGGGCTGGGAGCATGGACACCTCGGTTCTCGCCCGAGCTCTGGGAGGGGGGGGGCTGAGTGGTTAGAGCAGGGGAGGGGCTGGGAGGATGGACACCTCGGTTCTCGCCCCAGCTCTGGGAGGAGCGGGGCTAGTGGTTAGAGCAGGGGAGGGCTGGGAGCATGGACACCTGGTTCTCGCCCCAGCTCTGGGAGGAGCGGGGGCTAGTGGTTAGAGCAGGAGGGCTGGGAGCATGGACACCTCGGTTCTCGCCCCAGCTCTGGGAGGAGCGGGGCTGAGTGGTTAGAGCAGGGGAGGGCTGGGAGCATGGACACCTGGGTTCTCGCCCGAGCTCTGGGAGGGGAGCGGGGGCTAGTGGTTAGAGCAGGGGAGGGGCTGGGAGCATGGACACCTGGGTTCTCGCCCGAGCTCTGGGAGGGGAGCGGGGGCTAGTGGTTAGAGCAGGGGAAGGGCTGGGAGCATGGACACCTGGGTTCTCGCCCGAGCTCTGGGAGGGGAGTGGGGGCTAGTGGTTAGAGCGGGGGGGGCCTGGAAGCCCGGACTCCTGGGGTCTCTCCCTTTCCTTCCAGGTGGTGAACGGTTTCTTTCCATTCCTTGCCTGCGAGTCATGATTAACTGTGCAGGTGAGCCTGGTTTGAATCCGCCGGGGCCGTGCGCTGTCTGGAGGGGGAGTGGGAGCGGGCTGGGTTTGGAAATGTGGCTCCATCCTAGGATCTGGGGGAGAAGGAAACCCTCTCCTTCCCAAAGAAACAAAGGGGACCTTTTTTGGGGGGCCCAGTGTGGATTCTGGGGGGGGGGGGCGGTTGCAGAAAATGCTCATGCAGCATTTGCTATGGCGATGCCCAAATTGTGCATTTTGGGGGGGGAGAACCCCTTAACTCAGTCCCTTCCCTTGTGTCAGGGAAAACGGCAGCCATGGAGCTAAAGTGTAGCTTTATGCAAAAGGCCGTGCCTCAGTTTACCCCGCCAGCCTCCCTTCCTGAAAGCAAAAAGGACCTTTCCCATCCCATTGGCAACAGGGTGCCCGTCAGACTAGTGTGTCTAATGCTGATCCCGCGGCAAAAATAAAGTTTTATAACTGCGTTTGATATTTGAAAACTAATATCATAAACTATAATAGAAGGGTGCAATAATTAGGTGTTTTGAATTGTAATGTAACATTTTTGTTCAACTGTGCCTGTTGCCTCTCGGTAACCAAAAAAAATAAAAATAAAAATCAACCTTGTTATAGATAAAAGAACGCGTAAAAAATAAAAATTAACCTCCCCAAACCACATGTTCTACCAAAAAGCCAAACACAGATGTAACAATGCCTAAAATTGCTATAGATCCCCATCAAAATAGCAGCGGCAAGCAAACCAACAGCTCTAAAAAAAGCAAGCGTTTATTCATTCAAATACAGTATTTATAATGGAAACCAGCGTAGCCTAACAAAACTAGAATAAAAAGCAAGAAATCCCCTACAAAAACCCCCCCAAACCCCCCTGAAAATAACAAACATCCATCAAAAAACAATGTCAGAATGCAAATTCCTCTAATCCTAATAAAAAAAGACCATAAAAAAACCGTTTTGCCTTGAAAGTGGGGGACATCCTGCCATTACTGGAGCATCGATCCAGACCGATAACGCCCCCGCTTCTCTGCCCATAATCAACCCACAAACCCGCAACCAATGAATGGTCGGGGGATGGACGCTGTACATAAACAGACTCTAACATCCAGAGGTAAAATTGTCTTCTCGAGAAATGGGGCCTGTTTCCTTCCCCCCGCAGAAATCCCGGGCGCTTCTTACTCGCGTAACAAAACGTCCCCCCCACGTCACCGTGGGAATGGAAACCCTACGCCTCTTTTTGCCAGGCCTCAGCTTGGCAGGGGGACCTGCGGCGGCCATCCGGGCATCGAACACCCAAGAGCTAGAAAGTTTGTACCCGGGCTCCGAGGAGCCGGATACGTCTCGTCCTGCCTTGGCTGGATATGGAGACCAATGGATCTCCGTCCGCTTAGTAACCCCCTCGAAATATCGGGAGGCCCTTCTCAGCCTGCTTTCAGGCCTGGGGTGTTTCTAAAACAGGCTCCTTTCCGCGGCTCTCCTCTGGCCACGCTCCAACCCTCAGGGCCCCCGGAACTGGTCCCCGAACAGCAGTCCTCTCTGGAATAGGGCAGCGGCCTTTTCCCCAGCCACCTGTACGAAACAGGTAAAACAACCATTAGTCTATATTAATTAAACAACTCTTGGTCTATATATTAAACAACCACTGGTCTATATACTAGCTAAACAACTGTAGATATATAGTAATTAAACAATTGTTGGTCTCGATATTAGTTAACCACCATTGGTCTATATATTAAACAACCATTGGTCTATAGACTAGTTAAACAATTGTCGGCATATAGTAATTAAACAACTGTTGGTCTCTATATTAGTTAAACAACCATTGGTCTATATATTAAACAACCATTGGTTTATATTAGTTAAAGAACCATTGGTCTATATATTAAACAACAATTGGTCTATATTAGTTAAATAACCGTTGGTCTCTATATTAGTAAAACAATTGGTCTATATTAGTTAAACAACTGTAGATCTCTATTAGTTAAACAACCGTTGGTCTCTATATTAGTTACACAACCGTTGGTCTACATGAATTAAACAACTTTTGGTCTCTATATTAGTAAAACAACCATTAGTCTATATTAATTAAACAACTCTTGGTCTATATATTAAACAACCATTGGTCTATATACTAGTTAAACAATTGTCAGCATATAGTAATTAAACAACTGTTGGTCTCTATATTAGTTAAACAACCATTGGTCTATATTATTTAAACAACCGTTGGTCTCTATACTAGTAAAACAATCAGTCTCTATATTAAACAACCGTTGGTCTCTATACTAGTAAAAAAATTGGTCTATATTATTTAAACAGCCGTTGGTCTCTATATTAGTTAAACAACCATTGCTCTATATATTAGTTAAACAACTGTGGTTCTATATTAATTAAACTGTTGGTCTATATATTAAGCTTCAGAGTGGGTAGTCGAGTTAGTCTGTAACTGGAAAAACTTTAAAAACAACGAATAGTCTAGTAGCACCTTAGAGACTAACAAAAGATGTAGCTGGTATCATGAGCTTTTGTGGGCAAAACCCACTTCTTCAGTTGACTGGAGTATTAAAAGTCCAGTTCTAAAATACATAGGGGATGGGGGAGAGGGGAGGAAAAAGGAAGGGGAATAGTGAATTAGAGCATTCATGTTCCATGAAGCTGACAGAGAAGATGCAAATTGTTCTTAAGTGCCCATTGGTTGGTTAAGTCATTCGGCTGTGGAAGGTCATGTGCGAGCCAGCTCCATTTCGATAAGAATTAAACTTGTATATGAAATTAAGTTCCTGTGTATTTGGCTGGTAGAATTGGCCTGAAACAACAGGTTTAACTTCATTTACAGGTTTGGGACCCATCACAAAGGTAAGAAGAAAGACATAATCTAGCTAGCACACTGCCTTCCCCTCTCATGATCCCCTCTACATGTTTTGTTGATCTCTAAGGTGCTGCTAGATTATTTGTTGTTTTTTAGGTCTATATTTATTAGTTAAACAACGGTTGGTCTATATTTTAGTTAAACAGTTGAAGGTCTAGCTGGTCTATATTAATGAAACAATTGTAGGTCTATGTTAAACAACCATTGATCTATATATTAAACAATTGGTCTATATTAATTTAAGCACTTTTGGTCTCTATATTAGTTAAACAGCCGTTGGTCTATACATTAATTAAACAATGTTAGGGTTATATTAATTAAGCGGCTGATCTGTATATTAAGCAACTGCTGGTCTATATATTCATGAAACAACTACTGGTCCATATTCATTGCAGGCCAGTGTGAGAACCTCGCTGCATTAACAAACTAGCAAAGCAAACTATTCTGTTGCATAGGAAAGATAGAAAGTATGACAAAAGGCCACCTTGGCTTAACCAGGAGATCTTGCATGATCTAAAAATAAAAAGGAGTCATATAAAAAGTGGAAACTAGGACAAATGACAAAGGATGAATGTAAGCAAACAACACAGGTATGCAGGGGCAAGATTAGAAAGGCAAAAGCACAAAACGAGCTCAAACTAGCTACAGACATAAAGGGAAACAAGAAGACATTCTATAAATATAGTAGAAGCAAGAGGAAGACCAAGGACAGGGTAGGCTCAGTGAGGAGGAAGAAACAATAACAGGAAACTTGGAAATGGCAGAGATGCTTAATGACTTCTTTGTTTTGGTCTTCACCGAGAAGTTCGATGTAGGAATGTCTAACATAGTGAATGCTAGTGGGAAGGGGGTAAGTTTAGAAGATAAAATAAAAAAAGAACAAGTGAAAAATCACCTAGAAAAGTTAGATGCCTGCAAGTCACCAGGGCCTGATGAAATGCATCCTAGAATACTCAAGGAGCTGATAGAGGAGGTATCTGAGCCTCTAGCTATCATCTTTGGAAAATCAGGGGAGACAGGAGAGATTCCAGAAGACTGGAAAAGGGCAAATCTAGTGCCCAGCTATAAAAAGGGAAATAAGAACAACCCAGGAAACTACAGACCAGTCAGTTTAACTTCTCTGCCAGGGAAGATAATGGAGCAGGTAATTAAGGAAATCCTCTGCAAACAATTGGAAGATAATAAAGTGATAGGTGACAGCCAGCATGGATTTGTAAAGAACAAATCATGTCAAAGCAATCTGATAGCTTTCTTTGATCGGATAACGAGTCTTGTGGATGAGGGAGAAGCGGTGGATGTGGTATAGCTAGACTTTAGTAAGGCGTTTGATACGGTCTCGCATGATATTCTTATCAATAAACTAGGGAAATACAACCTAGATGGGGCTACTATAAGGCGGGTGCAGAACTGGCTGGATAATCATTCTCAGAGAGCGTTATTAACAGTTCACAATCCTGCTGGAAAGGTATAACAAGTGGGGTTCCGCAGGGGTCTGTTTTGGGACTGGTTCTGTTCAATATCTTCATCAATGATTTAGATATTGGCATAGAGCGGACGCTTATTAAGTTTGCAGCTGATCCCAAGCTGGGAGGGGTTGCGAGTGCTTTGGAGGACGGGTCATAATTCAAACTGATCCGGACACACTGGAGAAATGGTCGGAGGTCAACTGGATGAAGTTTAATAAAGACAAATGCAAAGTGCTCCATTTAGGAAGGAACAATCTGTTTCACACACACAGAATGGGAAGTGACTGTCTAGGAAGGAGTACGGCAGAAAGGGATCTCGGGGTCAGAGTGGGCCACAAGCTGCACATGAGTCAACAGTGGGACGCTGTTGCGAAAAGAGTAAACGTCATTCTGAGCTGCATTCACAGGCGTGTTGTGAGCAAGACACGAGAAGTCATTCTTCCGCTCTGCTCTGCGCTGGTTAGGCCTCAGTTGGAGGATTGTGTCCAGTTCTGGGCACCGCATTTCAAGCAAGATGTGGAGAAGTTGGAGAAGGTCCAGAGAAGAGAAACAGGAACGAGGAACCGTCTAGGGAACATGAGCTAGGAGGGGAGGCTGAAAGAATTGGGTTTGTTTAATTTGGAAAGGAGAAGACTGAGAGGGGACGTGAGAGCAGTTTTCAAGTATCTGAAAGGGTGTCACAAGGAGGAGGGAGAAAACTTGTTCTCCTGGGCCTCTGGGGATAGAACAAGAAGCAATGGGCTTAAACTGCAGCAAGGGAGGTTTAGGTTGGACTTTAGGAAAAACTTCCTACCTGTCAGGGTGGTTAAAGACTGGGATAAGTTGCCTGGGGAGGTTGTAGAGTCTCCATCCCTGGAGATGTTGAAGGGCAGGTTGGACAGACACCTGCCGGGGATGGTCTAGATGGCGCCAGGTCCTGCCGGGGCCAGGACTCGGTGACCTCGCGGGGTCCCTGCCTGTCCTGGTGCTCAGTGATTCTGTGAGTCAGTAACACGGCACCTCTCAGTGGCTCTTGGCCCCTGGGCAGAGCCCGGGTGTGCTCCTGAAAATTCCCGCAGGCTGGGTGCTGCCGGAGGGTTTCCCCAGTGCGCTGGCCCCTGGTGCGGCTGGGTGGGCAGTCGGGGCGGGGGGGGGGGCACTCACCTCTGACGGCCCCTCTGGTGTCTGGCAGGTAGAAACTGCACAGTCTCGGTTTGGAGTGTGTCGGCGACGGCTGGCGGGGTCTTTGTGCTCCTGGTCTTCATCCTGGTGCTCTCCGTCTGGCTGTGCCGGCTCCGGAAACGAAGTGAGCGGGGGGCTAGAGCTGGAGGCAGGAACCAGGATGCCTGGGATCTCTCCTGGGCTCTGGGAGGGGAGTGGGGACTAGTGGTTAGAGTGGGGCTGGGAGGAGTGGGGACTAGTGGTTAGAGCGGGGGCTGGGAGGGAGTGGGGACTAGTGGTTAGAGCCGGGGGGAGGCTGGGAGGGGAGTGGGGACTAGTGGTTAGAGCCGGGGGGCTGGAAGGGGAGTGGGGACTAGTGGTTAGAGCAGCGGGCTGGGAGGGGAGTGAGGACTTACGTGCGTCTTTCTCTCTGTTACAGTAAAGAAGCTGATGGCTTGGAAGGTGAGTGAGAGACAAAACTGAGGGGCTCCAGCTAACGAGTGCAGGAAATGTGGGGGGAGCCCAGGGCTGGGGGGGAGCAGGGGTTGTGGGGCAGAAGTGAGGGGCACCGGCAGGGCTGGGGGGCAGGGGCTGTGGGGTGGGAGTGAGGGGCACCGGCACGGGAGGGGCTGCGGGTGGGAGTGAGGGGCACATTCAGGGCTGGGAGGGCAGGGGCTGGGGGTGGGAGTGAGGGGCACCAGCAGGGCTGGGGGGACATAGGCTGTGGGGCGGGAGTGGGGGGCACTGGCAGGGCTGAGGGGGCAGGGGCTGCGAGGCAGGAGTGAGGGGCACTGGCGCGGCGGGGGGGAGCAGAGCCCGGGGCCCGTTAACCCTTGCCGTGTGACGCCCCCCAGGACAGCGCCGAGCTGAGGGACCGGCCCGACGTGCATTACGCCTCCCTGCAGAATCTGGGCTCCGCCCGGGTGGAGGCCACGCCGGCGGCGCCCCCCGCGCACCGCGAGACGGATTACGCCAGCGTGGCGGAGCTGCGGGGGCCGGGGGTGGAGGAGGCCGGCCAGCCGGGGGGGGAGACGGACCCCGGGGACGCTGTGCTGGAGTCCCAGGAAGGGGGGGGCCCACCGCCGAGCCATGAGAGCGTAGGCGAAGGCAGCCCGGTCCCCTCACCCTCGTGTGTCCCGTGATAATATGTATGGGGGGGCCTGGCATGCGGGGCCCCCGTCTGAGTGGGGCCCGGCTCTCCGTTGGGGGGCAGCGTCTATAATGTACAACCCATCACCCCAATAAACCTTCTCTGCTTCCTGGTGATGTGGGTTCTGCCCCCCCCCCAAAGTCCTGGAGAAGTTGGGGGGCTGGAGCGGCCGGGGGCGGGGGCCTCGTCTGGCTTGCAGGGGGAGGGCACAGGGGATCGGGGCCAGCGTCCGCCCCCCGCCAAAGTGTTTCCAGGAAACCCCTCACGCCGCCCCCCAACATATATGGGGAGAGGAGGGGGCTGGGAGGCAGGGGGAAGGTGTGGCGGGGTATGGGGGAATCACCAGGCCCTGCCCCCCACCCGCAGCCAGAGGGGACTCTCTGGCGGCAGGTAGAAACGAAGGGTTATTGGGGTCCCAGGGTCACCGCGTCGCCCAGACTTGTGGTTACAGGAGCCAGGAGCAGCCGGCCTGGCCCAGCCTGGGGAGAGAGGAGCCCGGAGCCAGGCCCCCCTCCGGGCCCCCCAGGCCAGCTTGGCTCCCTCCTCCCCCAACCAGCCAAAAACTAACTCCCACCCCTGCCCCCGGGCCGCCCCGCCTCCTGCTTCTCCTGCTTCCCTGCCCCAGGTGCTATCTGCTCTCCCCTGGGCCTCAGGCCGTGAGACTCTGGACCTACTTCCCCAGCGAGACCTGCCCGGCCTCCCCCTCCTCGTCCAGAGAGTGCTGCCGGGCCCGGGGAAACTGAGGCACGGACACACAGACACACACACACACAGAGTCACCGCAGAGCAGCGTTGGACAGCAGGTGTGGCGCACACCCACGAAGGCAACCAGGGCCTGCAACACCAGCATGATCACAGGCCGAAAAGGGGGGACAACCCCCCCCCTCCCACGTCCCCTCTCCCCTGCGAGACTGAACGGCGCAGGGTCCCTCCGCCGGGCACCTAGGGACGTTTAGGCCCCTCTCTCCGCGCCAGAGCCTCAGCCAGGACTCGGCCCAGTCCCCAGCACGGACCCCTCCACGCAGGGCCGGCTCTAGGTTTTTTGGCCACCCCCCCCTTTTTTGTTGGCTTTTACACGTTTGCACGTTGCAATGGGGGTTTTTTTTGTTTGTTCGTTTTCGTCCTGGCATTTTAGCCCTAGAAATAGCAAATCGCATTTTCATTTTTTTCCCCATAAAGGCAAAGGCGCTTCAAGTGAGCGCCCCCTTTCACTCGCTGCGGGGTCACAGCAGCCTTTTCCCTGCCCTGTCCAGCCCCACTCTATGGACAAGCACCCCTCACTCCCGACCCACAGCGGAAGCAGGGTGCAGGGACAGCACAGAGCCAGAGGGGCATAGGGAACAGGGGGAGCAGGGTTCACCGTGGGGAACGGGAGATGCAGAGCCAGAGGGGCGCGGGGACCGGGGGAAGCAGGGGGACTGGGGTGCACAGAGCCAGAGCGGTGCAGGGAACAGTGTGAGGAGTACGGGGGTGGCGCAGCGAATGGGAGGTGCAGAGCCAGAGGGATGCAGGGATCGGGGGAGCAGGGTGCGGGGTGCAGGGGAGGCATGGGGTAATGGGACATGGGGAATGGGAGGGGCAGAGGGATCGGGGTCCAGGGGCAGTGCGGGGAATGGGGGGCACAGACCCAGAGGGGTGCAGGGATCGGGAGCAGGGTGCGGGGTGCAGGGAGGCATGGGGTAATGGGACACGGGAATGGGAGGGGCAGAGGGATCGGGTCCAGGGGCAGTGCGGGGAATGGGGGGCACAGACCCAGAGGGGTGCAGGGATCGGGGGGAGCAGGGTGCGGGGTGCAGGGGAGGCATAGGGAATGGGACATGGGGAACGGGAGGGATCAGGGTCCAGGGGCGGTGCGGGGAATGGGGGGCACAGACCCAGAGGGGTGCAGGGATGGGGGGAGCAGGGTGCGGGGTGCAGGGGAGGCATAGGGAATGGGACATGGGGAACGGGAGGGATCGGGGTCCTGGGGCGGTGCGGGGAATGGGGGGCACAGACCCAGAGGGGTGCAGGGATCGGGGGGAGCAGGGTGCGGGGTGCAGGGGAGGCATGGGGTAATGGGACACGGGGAATGGGAGGGGCAGAGGGATCGGGGTCCAGGGGCAGTGCGGGGAATGGGAGGCGCAGAGCCAGAGGGGTGCAGGGATCCGGGGGAGCAGGGTGCAGGGTGCAGGGGAGGCATAGGGAATGGGACATGGGGAACGGGAGGGATCGGGGTCCTGGGGCGGTGCGGGGAATGGGGGGCACAGACACAGAGGGGTGCAGGGATCGGGGGGAGCAGGGTGCAGGGTGCAGGGGAGGCATAGGGAATGGGACATGGGGAACGGGAGGGATCAGGGTCCAGGGGCGGTGCGGGGAATGGAGGGCACAGACCCAGAGGGGTGCAGGGATGGGGGGCAGGGTGCGGGGTGCAGGGGAGGCATAGGGAATGGGACATGGGGAACGGGAGGGATCGGGGTCCTGGGGCGGTGCGGGGAATGGGGGGCACAGACACAGAGGGGTGCAGGGATCGGGGGGAGCAGGGTGCAGGGTGCAGGGGAGGCATAGGGAATGGGACATGGGAGCAGGAGGGATCGGGGTCCAGGGGTGGTGCGGGAATGGGGGCACAGACCCAGAGGGGTGCAGGGATGGGGGAGCAGGGTGCGGGGTGCAGGAGGCACGGGGAAGGGGACACGGGAATGGGAGGGGCACAGGGACTGGGGTGCAGGGGCAGTGCGGGGAATGGGAGGTGCAGAGCCAGAGGGATGCAGGGATTGGGGGGAGCAGGGTGCGGGGTACAGGGGAGGCACGGGGAAGGGGACATGGGGAATGGGAGGGATCGGGGTCCAGGGGAGGTGCGGGGAATGGGGACACAGACCCAGAGGGGTGCAGGGAAAAGGGGCTGTGGGGTGCAGAGGGGGCGCAGAGACTGGGGTGCAGGGGCGGTGCAGGGAATGGAGGGCACAGACCCAGAGGGATGCAGGGATTGGGGGGAGCAGGGTGCGGGGTGCAGGGGAAGCATGGGGAATGGGACACGGGCAATGGGAGGGCAGAGGGATCGGGGTGCAGGGGCAGTGCAGGAATGGGGGGCACAGACCCAGAGGGATGCAGGGATCGGGGGAGCAGGTGGGGCAGCACGGGGAATGGGACACGGGCAACGGGAGGGGCAGAGGGATCGGGGTGCAGGGGCAGTGCAGGGAATGGGGGGCACAGACCCAGAGGGATGCAGGGATCAGGGGGAGCAGGGTGCGGGGTGCAGGGGAAGCATGGGGAATGGGACACGGGGAATGGGAGGGGCACAGGGATCGGGGTGCAGGGGCAGTGCAGGGAATGGGGGGCACAGACCCAGAGGGATGCAGGGATCGGGGGGAGCAGGGTGCGGGGTGCAGGGGAAGCATGGGGAATGGGACACGGGCAACGGGAGGGGCAGAGGGATCGGGGTCCTGGGGCGGTGCGGGAAATGGGGCGCACAGACCCAGAGGGATGCAGGGATTGGGGGGAGCAGGGTGCGGGGTGCAGGAGAGGCACGGAGGCGCAGCACGCCAGGCGGCCAATAGGGAGCGGTGCCTAGAGCCGGCCCTGCCTCCACGTCCCCGTGGAGCTCTGCGGTGACTCTGTGTGTGTGTGTGTGCGTGTGCGTGCCTCAGTTTCCCCGGGGCCCTGCAGCACTCCACGGCCCCGTCCGCCCGGAGCAGCCTCTGTCCCAGCCGCTCGGGCCCCTGTGGCCGTGGGGCAGCCCCTGCAGCGGTCTGGCTGCTCCCCGCTGGGCCAGGCCCCGGCCCCGTGGAGGAATCGTTCGCTGGCAGCGGGGCCGTGGGCCGGGCGATGCCGACCCTCGGCCCCCTCGCGTCCCGCCGCAGGTGGCAGCCAGCGCGTGGGGCCGGGGGGGTGGCGAGACGCAGCCCGGCCCGGCCCTGCCCGCGGGCCCCGGAGGGGAGGCGGCGAGCGGGACAAACCGGCGCGGTTGGGGGTTCCCAGCCCCTTGCGTCGGGCTGCAACTGGGCTCAGTGCCCGCGGGCTCCTGACCTTCCCGGCTCCACTGCAGCGACTGGGCCGCTGGGTCCCCCCTCGCCCCCGGGTCAAACCCTCAACTCCTGGGCTTGCCACAGGCAAAGGGCGGCCTGGGCTGGCCCCTCGGGGGAGCAGGGGCTGGGGGGCGGGAGTGAGGGACACCGGCAGGGCTGGGGGGCAGGGGCTGGGGCGGGAGTGAGGGGCACCGGCAGGGGCTGGGGCAGGGCTGGGGGGCAGGAGTGAGGGGCACCGGCAGGGCTGGGAGGGCAGGGGCTATGGGGCAGGAGTGAGGGGCACCGGCAGGGCTGGGGGCACATGGGGTGTCTGGGGCAGACGCAGAATTGGTGGCGGGGGGTTGGGCCTTTCCGCCCAGAGCCACCAGGGGGCGCCAAGGCTCCGTCACCACGGTCAAGACAATGGGGCCTTTAGCCAGCAGGTGGCGCTAGAGGATTAAACCTGCCGGTGCCCCCAGCCCTGCTGGTGCCCCTCACTCCTGCCCCCCAGCCTGCCCCCAGCCCTGCCGGTGCCCTCAGTCCTGCCCCAGCCTCTGCCCCCAGCCCTGCCGGTGCCCTTCACTCCCGCCCCACAGCCCCTGCCCTCCCAGCCCTGCTGGTGCCCCTCAGTCCTGCCCCCAGCCTCTGCCGGTGCCCCTCACTCCCGCCCCACAGCCCATGCCCTCCCAGCCTTGCTGGTGCCCCTCACTCCTGCCCCCCAGCCTCTGCCCCCAGCCCTGCCGGTGCCCCTCCTGCACCCTAGCCTCTGCCCCCAGCCCTGCCGGTGCCCCTCACTCCTGCCCCCAGCCTCTGCCCCCAGCCTCTGCCGGTGCCTCACTCCCGCCCCACAGCCCATGCCCTCCCAGCCCTGCTGGTGCCCCTCACCCCTGCCCCCAGCCTCTGCCCCCAGCCCTGCCGGTGCCCCTCCTGCCCCAGCCTCTGCCCCCAGCCCTGCCAGTGCCCCTCACTCCTGCCCCCAGCCACTGCCCCCAGCCCTGCTGGTGCCCCTCACTCCTGCCCCAGCCTGTGCCGGTGCCCCTCACTCCCGCCCCACAGCCCCTGCCCTCCCAGCCCTGCTGGTGCCCCTCACTCCTGCCCCCCAGCCTCTGCCGGTGCCCCTCACTCCCGCCCCACAGCCCCTGCCCTCCCAGCCCTGCTGGTGCCCCTCACTCCTGCCCCCAGCCTCTGCCCCCAGCCTTGCCGGTGCCCCTCACTCCTGCCCCAGCCACTGCCCCCAGCCCTGCTGGTGCCCCTCACTCCTGCCCCCAGCCTCTGCCGGTGCCCTCACTCCCGCCCCACAGCCCCTGCCCTCCCAGCCCTGCTGGTGCCCCTCACTCCTGCCCCCCAGCCCTGCCCCCCTCTGCCCTATGGGTGGGAAGTTGCTGTTCTAGGGAAGCAAGTTTTTTCCTCTTCCCTACTGAAAGTGGTTGGTTCCCTGTGGGAGGGGAGTGGGGGCTAGTGGTGAAAGCGGGGAGCCAGGACTCCTGAGTTCGCTCCCAGCCCTGGGAGGGGAAGTAGCACCCAGGGGTGAGCGCGGGGGTGGAGGCTGGGCGCTCGGCTGCCTTGGTTCCCCATCTCAACCCCCCCCCCGAAACTGAAAGTGGCGGGTTATGTCACCTCAGCGAAAGGAGTTTTCTGCTCAGCCCGGGCTGTTTTGAGTCATGGGGAGTGGGGTGCACACCCCCTTCCCCGCTCCAGACCTGACCCACTTTCACAAGCCCCACAGCCCCAGGGAGGGGGTGCAGGATGGAGGAATTGTGTAACCGCGATGCACCCTTTCCCTCCTGTGCTGCGTCCTGCCCTGGGGAAGGGTCCCAAATTCCCCCATCACTTTTGGGGTCCAGGGATTCACATTGTGCAGCAAAACAGCGGCTGTGCCCCTCCCCAGAGCCAGCCACATCTCAACGCCGGGCGAGGGGTCCCCATGTAATCGGCCCCCCACCCCAGAGCCAGCCGCATCCCAGCGCCGGGCGAGGGGTCCCTGTGTAATCGGCCCCCCACCCCAGAGCCAGCCGCATCCCAGCGCCGAGCAAGGGGTCCCCGTGTAACCAGCCCCCACCCCAGAGCCAGCCGCATCCCAGCACCGGGCGAGGGGTCCCCGTGTAACCAGCCCCCACCCCAGAGCCAGCCGCATCCCAGCGCCGGGCGAGGGGTCCCCGTGTAACCAGCCCCCACCCCAGAGCCAGCCGCATCCCAGCACCGAGCGAGGGGTCCCCGTGTAACCAGCCCCCCACCCCAGAGCCAGCTGCACCCCAGCGCTGGGCGACGGGTCCCCATGTAACCGGTCCCCCACCCCAGAGCCAGCCACATCCCAGCACCAGGCGAGGGGTTCCCGTGTAACCAGCCCCCCACCCCAGAGCCAGCCACATCCCAGCGCCGGGCGAGGGGTCCCCGTGTAACCAGCCCCCACCCCAGAGCCAGCCGCATCCCAGCACCAGGCGAGGGGTGCCCAATGTAACCGGCCCCCCACCCCAGAGCCAGCCGCACCCCAGCACCAGGCGAGGGGTCCCTGTGTAACCGGCCCCCCACCCCAGAGCCAGCCGCACCCCAGCACCGAGCGAGGGGTTCCCGTGTAACCAGCCCCCACCCCAGAGCCAGCCGCATCCCAGCACCAGGCGAGGGGTCCCCCTGTAACCAGCCCCCCACCCCAGAGCCAGCCGCATCCCAGCACCGAGTGAGGGGTCCCCGTGTAACCAGCCCCCCACCCCAGAGCCAGCCACATCCCAGCACCAGGCGAGGGGTGCCCAATGTAACCGGCCCCCCACCCCAGAGCCAGCTGCATCCCAGCACCAGGCGAGGGGTCCGCGTGTAACCAGCCCCCCACCCCAGAGCCAGCCGTTCACCTAGCAAAGTGGCTCATTTCAGGAGTGAGATTTGAGCCATTCGGAGAATCAGTTTGGGCTGCGAATTTCCCCTTCCCACCTGCCCCGAAATCAGAGTGACTCCGGGAGGGGAAGGCGTGTAACTCAGCCTTTTCTCTGAACCCCAGATTCCTGCCCCCTCCAGGGAAGAGGCGGTGGCCGGTTCCAGGTAGTGTGTCCGGTGGGGCAGGCCAGGCACGGCCGGGGCCGGGCTCCTGGTAGCGCCGGGGGATTTTGGGGCTTGTGTGCGGCACAGGAAGTGGCAGAAACACCCTCAGGGCATGAGCCTCCGAGGCAGCAGACAAAAGAGAGCAAAAAAATACGCTGGAGAGAGACAGGCCATGGGCCAGCAGAGATCTGGGGCCTGTCTCCCCCCTGCGCCCCACAGAAGTGTGTCCCCCAGCCGAATCCGCCCCATTGCTCCCGGCGGCGCTAGCCTCAGCACGTGGGGTGCGAGCCGCACGCCCCAGAATAGCAGGCGCGGGTGGAAGCGTCAGCAGCATTTCTGTTCCACCGCCCGGGGGAAGTTTTCCTTGTGGGGAGCGAGTGACATAACTCAGAACCCAGGAGTCCTGGCCCACGTACACCGCTGCTCTAACCACTGGGCCCTGCTCCGCTGCCGGAGCTGGCCCGAGAACCCAGGAGTCCTGGCCCACGTACACCGCTGCTCTAACCACTGGGCCCTGCTCCGCTGCCGGAGCTGGCCCGAGAACCCAGGAGTCCTGGCCCACGTACACCGCTGCTCTAACCACTGGGCCCTGCTCCGCTGCCGGAGCTGGCCCGAGAACCCAGGAGTCCTAGCCCACGTACACCGCTGCTCTAACCACTGGGCCCTGCTCCGCTGCCGGAGCTGGCCCGAGAACCCAGGAGTCCTGGCCCACGTACACCGCTGCTCTAACCACTGGGCCCTGCTCCGCTGCCGGAGCTGGCCCGAGAACACAGGTGTCCTGGCTCACGTACACCCCTGCTCTAACCACTGGGCCCTGCTCCGCTGCCGGAGCTGGCCCGAGAACCCAGGAGTCCTGGCTCCCAGCCCCGCCTGCTGTACCCACTAGGCCCCGCTCTGCTCCCAAAGCACCCCACTTTGGAGCGGGGCTGAATCGTCCCCCACCGCCGATCCCTGCATGTGACCCTGCCCCCCCGCCCCGGGGCGCAGCGGCCCAGAATGCCTTGCAAGGGGTCCCCCTGTAACTGGCCCCCCACCCCAGAGCCAGCCGCATCCCAGCACCGGGCGAAAAGTCCCCCTGCAGCGCGAAGCCGGTGGGCCCTGCCAGCCCCCACTGCAGGGGTGCGGTCGTAAGGCAGCGGGCACACCCCTCGAGGCGACGCCCTGCACCTACAAGTCCGCACAGCCTGGCCGCTCCCGGGTGCGACAACACACCCCACCGTGCAACACAGCCTGGCTTCCCACCGCCGCCCCACACAACACCCCCTCCGCGCAACCGGACACGAGTCCCACTGCCCCACGCCCCTCCCGCCCGGCACAGACACAATGCAACACAATGCCGACACAGCGCCTCACGGCATTGCTGCCTCGCAACCCCCACCCCTGCCCCGCCACCGGTGCAGCGGGACACAACGCGCTGGGCACTCACACAACACAACCGGGCCATGTGGCAACACCCCCCCACACTGAGCCAGGGAGGGAGTCCTGGGGTCTCTGCCTTGTCGTGGGAGGGGAGCAGGGCCTAGTGGTTAGAGCAGAGGGGGCAGGGAGCCAGGACGCCTGGGCTCCGGCAGGGACGTGGGGGCTAGTGGTTAGAGCAGAGGGGGCCGGGAGCCAGGACGCCTGGGCTCCGGCAGGGACGTGGGGGCTAGTGGTTAGAGCGGGGGGGGGTGTCCAGGTATGTTAGGACGCCTGGGATCTCAACCCAGCTCCGGCAGGGGAGCGGGGCCTAGTGGTTAGAGCAGACGGGGCAGAGAGCCAGGACGCCTAGGCTCTGGCAGGGAAGTGGAGGCTAGTGGTTAGAGCGGGGCGGGGGGGGGGGGGCGTCTATGTGTTAGGACACCTGGGATCTGAACCCTGCTCCAGCAGGGGAGTGGGGCCTAGTGGTTAGAGCAGCGGTGTACGTGGGCCTGGACCCCTGGGTTCGGACTTACGACGAGCGCCGCCAGGACTGGGGCAGGGCCTGGCCAGCCTCCCCGTGGCTGCAGGGCAGGATGGGGGAACGGCGCAGAGTTTCCAGCCCCGCTGGGTGGAAGAAGCCGTGACGCAGGCTGGGAGCAGGGTCCCTCCGGGAATCCGCCCCCCGCACACCGGACACGGGCGGGCGGTGGGGTGACGAGGAGGCCGCGGTGACGAAGGCTGAACCCGGGCTGGGGGTCACATCCTCTCGGCTTCCCAGCAGCAACCCACAAACCCTGACCCACTTTCAAGGCCAGGTTACAGCCCTGGGGCTGGAGGGCAGGACGCCTGGGTTCTCTCTCTGGTTCTGGGAGGGGCGTGGGGCCTAGTGGTTAGAGCTGGGGGGCTGGGGGCCGGGACGTCTGGGTTCTCCCTGGCTCTGGGAGGGGAGCGGGGCCTAGTGGTTAGAGCAAGAGGAGCTGGGGGCCGGGACACCTGGGTTCTCCCTGGCTCTGGGAGGGGAGTGGGGCCTGGTGGTTAGAGCTGGGGGCCGGGATGCCTGGGTTCTGTCTGGCTCTGGGAGGGGTGTGGGGCTTAGTGGTTAGAGCAGGGAGGGCTGGGGGCCGGGATGCCTGGGTTCTCTCCTGCTCTGGGAGGGGAGTGGGGGCTAGTGGTTAGAGCAGGGAGGGCTGGGGGCAGGCCCCCGCACCCAGATCCTGTGGCGGGCAGCGGGAGGAAGCAGCGCACGCCGCAGGCAGAGGAAGGGAAGCGGAAGTGACCCACTTTTGGCACCGTGCGCGCCGGTTGGGGGTGCAGAGGGAGACTCCTCCGAGCTCTTTCCATGAGCCTGGGGAAGCCCAGAGGTGGCCGGGCTGCCTGTGGCAGAGAGTCCGGAAGAGTCCCAAGGGGCGGGGGAGCCAGGACTTTTCTTCTGTGCAGCCCCCCCCCAGCCCTGCTGGTGCCCCTCACTCCCGCCCCCCAGTCCCTGCCCCCCAGCCCTGCTGGTGCCCCTCACTCCCGCCCTGCAGCCCCTGCCCCCCACCCTGCTGGTGCCTGACTCCCACCTTGCGGCCCCTGCCCCCAGCCCTGTCGGGGCCCCTCACTCCCGCCCTGCAGCCCCCACCCTCCTAGCCCTGCCAGGGCTTTTCACCCCCACCCCCAGCCCTGCCGGTGCCTCACTCCCACCCCCCAGCACCAGCTCCCCCAAGCCCTGACCTCCCCCTCCCACGCTTCCACTTTGGCACCAAAACTGAAAGGAGCTGTTTGGTAACTTTGGCGTCTCCAGACGTGTCTGTGGAAATCTCGCGGCTTAGCAATGCAGCACGGGTTGGATCAAGCCCCGGGGAGCGAATCTGAGAGCGGAGGCGGGGGCAGGGCTGGGGAGTGAGGCACCGGGGCAGGGACTGCGGGGCGGGAGTGAGGGGCCGGGGGGCAGGGGCCACGGGGCGCTGGGACAGACAGGCAGACGCACGGGTTCGGCCGGAGGAGGAACCGTGTGGCCGGAGCAGGGGAATTCCCAGGAGGAGAGGGGCAGGGCCGGGCAGGCCGGTGGGAAAAGCCAGGCGAGAGGTGGAAAACTGGAGGTGTGGATGGGGAACTTCCGGCCGGCCCTGTCCAGAGCCTTGGTTTCTTCCCTCGGCCTTGTCTTTGGGGGGTTGTTATTGTAGGGTCTCTCCGGGGGCGGCGTAGGCCGACACACTGCAAGGCGGCTGGGAGGGGGCCGGTTGTTATTGTAGGGTCTCTCCGGGGGCGGCGTAGGCTGACACACTGCAAGGCGGCTGGGAGGGGGCGGGTTGTTATTGTAGGGTCTCTCCGGGGGGCGTAGGCCTATACGTGGCGAGGCGGCTGGGAGGGGGCGGGTTGTTATTGTAGAGGCTCTCCGGGGGCGGCATAGGCCGCCACACTGCGAGGCGGCTGGGAGGGGGCGGGTTGTTATTGTAGGGTCTCTCCGGGGGCGGCATAGGCCGACGCACTGCAAGGCGGCTGGGAGGGGGCGGGTTGTTATTGTAGAGGCTCTCCGGGGGCGGCATAGGCCGACACACTGCAAGGCGGCTGGGAGGCGGGTTGTTGTAGGGTCTCTCCGGGCGTAGGCCGCCACACTGCGAGGCGGCTGGGAGGGGACGGTTTGACATTGTAGGGTCTCTCCGGGGGCGGCTTAGGCTGACGCACTGCAAGGTGGCTGGGAGGGGACGGGTTGTTATTGTAGGGTCTCTCCGGGGGCGGCGTAGGCCGACACACTGCGAGGCGGCTGGGAGGGGGCGGGTTGTTATTGTAGGGTCTCTCCGGGGGGCGTAGGCCGCCACACTGCGAGGCGGCTGGGAGGGGACGGTTTGACATTGTAGGGTCTCTCCGGGGGCGGCGTAGGCCGACACACTGCAAGGCGGCTGGGAGGGGGCGGGTTGTTATTGTAGGGTCTCTCCGGGGCGTGAGGCCTATCTGCGGCGAGGCGGCTGGGAGGCGGGTTGTTATTGTAGAGTCTCTCCGGGCGGCGTGAGGCCACACTGCAAGCGGCTGGGAGGCGGGTTGTTGTGTAGGGTCTCTCCGGGCGGCATAGGCGGCCCTGCAAGCGGCTGGGGCGGGTTGTTATTGTAGGGTCTCTCCGGGGGCGGCGTAGGCCGACACACTGCAAGCGGCTGGGAGGCGGGTTGTTATTGTAGGGTCTCTCCGGGCGGCATAGGCCGACACACTGCAAGCGTCTGGGAGGCGGGTTGTTATTGTAGGGTCTCTCCGGGCGTAGGCCTATCTGTGGCAGGCGGCTGGGAGGCGGGTTGTTATTGTAGAGTCTCTCCGGGCGGCGTGGCCGGCCACACTGCAAGCGGCTGGGAGGCGGGTTGTTATTGTAGGGTCTCTCCGGGGGCGTAGGCCTATACGTGGCGGCGGCTGGGAGGCGGGTTGTTGTGTGAGGTCTCTCCGGGCGGCGTGAGGCCGACACACTGCAAGCGGCTGGGAGGCGGGTTGTTGTGTAGGGTCTCTCCGGGCGTAGGCCTATACGTGGCGGCGGCTGGGAGGCGGGTTGTTATTGTAGAGTCTCTCCGGGCGGCGTAGGCCGCACCTGCAGCGGCTGGGAGGGGCGGGTTGTTGTGTAGGGTCTCTCCGGGGGGCGTAGGCTGCCACACTGCGAGGCGGCTGGGCGGGGGCGGTTTGACATTGTAGGGTCTCTCCGGGGGCGGTGTAGGCTGACGCACTGCAAGGCGGCTGGGAGGGGGCCGGTTGTTATTGTAGGGTCTCTCCGGGGGGCGTAGGCCGCCACACTGCGAGGCGGCTGGGAGGGGGCAGTTTGACATTGTAGGGTCTCTCCGGGGGCGGTGTAGGCTGACGCACTGCAAGGCGGCTGGGAGGGGGCGGGTTGTTAGTGTAGGGTCTCTCCGGGGGCGGCGTAGGCTGACACACTGCAAGGCGGCTGGGAGGGGGCGGGTTGTTATTGTAGGGTCTCTCCGGGGGCGGCGTAGGCCGACACACTGCAAGGCGGCTGGGAGGGGGCGGTTTGACATTGTAGGGTCTCTCCGGGTCTGGGGCACAGCTGGGCAAGGTCGGGGGTGGGGGGAAGGTGTGCCGGAGCAGGTGCGTTTGGGGGCAAAACTGTGCTTGACACACGGCAGCCACTAACACAAAAAGGGAAGGAAATTTGCGGCCTCGGGGGCCCAAAAATAACCCAGGCCCTTCCGCTGGGGAGGTTCGCGAGAACCCAGGAGTCCGGGCACCCGGCCCCTTCTGCTCTGACACATCCGACCGCACTCCCCTGCACGAGCTGGCACGGGATCCCAGGAGTCCTGGTGCTCATCCCCCCACCTGCTCTAACCACTAGCTCCCACTGCCCTCCCAAAGCTGGGGAGAGAACCCAGGAGTCCTAGCGCCCAGTCTCCCCTGCTCTAACCACTAGCCCGCACTGCCCTCCACGAGCTGGCAAGAGAACCCAGGCGTCCTGGTGCCCAGCCCCCCTCCTGCTCTAACCACTAGCCCCCGCTCTCTTCACAGGCCTGGGGAGAGAACCCAGGCGTCCTGGCACCCATCCTCCACTGCTCTAACCACTAGCTTCCGCTCTCTTCACAGGCCTGGGGAGAGAACCCAGGCGTCCTGGCTCCCAGCCCCCCACTAGACCCGCCTCTCCTCCGGGAGCCGGGGAACGGGATCCCCACACGGTGTGCTGTAACCACTAGTCCCCACTTCTTCCCTTGCGCACCCAAGCCCAAGCTTAAAAGACCCACCCTGATTTCTCAGAGGATGTGACTCAGTGGGGTTGGGTGAGGCAAGAGGAGGGTGATGAGCCGAGGACTAAATTTAGCTTCCTTCGAAAGCTAGGACTTGCCCAGCGCCACATACGGACGAGGCGGGCTGTCCAGGATCCTCAGGTGCGCAGAGAGCCCAGGCAGGGGGGCCCAATGAGGGACCCAGAGCGGGCGTCTGCCCCCCTTGCGTGAGAGGCATCGAGTCCCGGCCCTCCCGGTAGGACCCGGCCCTATCTACACCATCCCCGACAGGTGTCTGTCCAACCTGCTCTTCAATATCTCCAGGGATGGAGACTCCACAACCTCCCCGGGCAATTTATTCCAGTGTTTCACCACCCGGACAGGCAGGAAGTTTTTCCTACTGTCCAACCTAAACCTCCCTGGCTGCAGTTTGAGCCCATTGCTGCTTGTCCTGTCCTCAGCGGCCAAGGAGAACAATTTTTCCCCCTCCTCCTTATGACACCCTTTGAGATACTTGAAAACCGCTCTCACGTCCCCTCTCGGTCTTCTCCTTTCCAAACTAACCAAACCCAATTCCTTCAGCCTCCCCTCCTAGCGCATGTTCTCTAGACCGTTCCTCCTTCCTGTTGCTCTTCTCTGGTCCTTCTCCAACTTCTCCACATCCCGCCTGAAATGCGGGGCCCAGAACTGGACACAATCCTCCAACTGAGGCCTAGTCAGCGCAGAGCAGAGCGAAAGGATGACGTCTCGGGTCTGGCCCACAACACGCCTGGTCATGCAGCCCAGAGTCATGTTTGCTTTGTTCACAACAGTATCACACTGTTGGCTCCTATTTAGCTTGTGGTCCACTTTGACCCCGAGAGCCCTTTCTGTCCTTCCTGGACAGTCGCTTCCTTTGCGTATGTGTTCATTTTTTTGATCGTATCCCTTTGGTATATAGGGTCGTGCCAATTTTCTTCCACAATTTGAGCTGAGGAAGTGGGTCTGGCCCACCAAAGCTCATCACCTAATAAACCATCTTGTTAGTCTTTAAAGTGCTACGTAGTCCTGTTTTTTGTTTCAGCTCGACCAGACTAACACGGCTGCATCTCTATTACGCTTCCCATTCTGTGTGTGTGTGACACGGATTGTTCCTTCCTAAGTGGAGCACTTTGCGTTTGTCCTTACTCAACTTCAAAATTTGTCCTTATTCATTTTGCATTTGTCCTTATTCAGCGTCATCTGGTTGACCTCTGACTATTTCTCCGGTGTGTCCAGCTCAGTTTGAATCCTGACCCATCCTCCTACGCATTCGCCATCCCTCCCAGCTTGGGATCAGCTGCCAACTTAATAAGCGTCCTCTCTATGCCGATATCTAAATTGTGGATGAAGATATTGACCAGAACCGGTCCCAAAACAGACCCCCACTGAACCCCACTTATTCTGCCTTTCCGGCAGGACTGCGAACCGTTAATAATGACTCTCTGAGAACAGTTAAGTTCTGCACCACCTTATAGTAGCCCCATCTAGGTTGCATTTCCGTTTGTTTATGAGCAAGTGATGTAAAACCGTATCAAAAGCTTTGCTAGAGTCGAAATCTACCACATCTACCACTAGCCCCCCCTCTCTGTGGGGCTTCTTCCTCTGTTCAAAGAAAGCGATTCTGTCGGGTGATAAAGCCAAGCCCTAGAAAGTGGGAAAAGGCAGGGCTAGGAAGGCAAAAAGCCGACTTCCCTTTGAACTAGAAGTGGGCCAGGAAGGAGAGCAGCTGACAAGGGGTTATCTCAGGCAGATTAGGATCAGAAGGGACAGGGCTACCTTGGAGCAATTAGGGCCAGCTGACTCCACTTCCGGGCCTGCCAGAGACCTTTTAAAAGCCTTCCCTGCTGGGTGGAAGGGAGAGGAGAGACAGGTAGACACAGAAACGCCAACAGCTGGTGTCAGCAGTGGGATCCAAACCACACCAGGGCAGGTTAAATCACCGAACACACCTGCCAATGGCCGAAGTCCCCTTGGAGAGGATCTAATTGGCCTGCTAGAGGAATTGGCGCCAGGCCATCAGCGCATGCTAATTATTCTAGACTACACCACCCAATCTGCCAGCCTGCGTAATACCCTGTCCACGACCATCGCATCCACATTTTCTCTCGGGTGGGGATGTCCACCTAACAGCTCAACGGAACCGCCTTTGGGTGCAAGTTAATGAAGGACTTTGTGGACGCTACTCCGCAAACGGGCCCTGACAACGTTGGGCTATCCCCCCCCAGACGGACGGCCTCATAGCATGGTTTAACGGGGCCCTGAAAAGCAGGATACGGAAGGTGGTGGGCCGGGAAGAGAAAGACAGGGATAGTTTGCTGCCATAAGTCATGTTTGCCATGAGGGAAGTCCCTCAGGCTTCGACCAGGTACTCCAGTATGGTCATAACCCCCGTGGCATCCTGGACCATGCCAAAGAGGCCCGGGAGGAACAGGTGAACTGCGGATGAAACCCTGGCGAGACGGGGATCAAGTGATCCCTCCCCATCACCCATTCCCCGTCTCTGTCAAACAGGGGGATCCCATTCCTACCCATCCAGGCTAATAAGTATTGGTGGACCCAACCTCCGTGAATGTATCTAGTTCTTTTTTGAATCCTGGCCTTCGCAACATCCTCTGGCAAGGAATTCCACAGGTTAACGGTGTGCCGCGTGAAGAAACACTGCCTCTGGTTTGTTTTAAACCTGCCGCTGCTTCATGTCCTTGGGTGACTTCCTAGCTCTCATGGGGGACTAGTAAATAAGTTCGATGCGGGTGTAGGGGGGAAGCCCCTGGTGTGTATGGAGCAGGCCCAATACCGCGCTAGATGGGCCCATCCGAAAGAGACACATGCACAGTTCAAATCTCTGCTTCCAAGGTTTATTGGTCGGTCTGATTCACAGGCGCTTTTCAACAAAATACAAACATTTTTTCCCGCTCCTTCCCTCCCCTCCCTCTCCCCACGCAGGGGGAAGAGACCCCGAATAAATAACCACAATAAATAAGACCTGGCACAAAATCAAATCTTGCCACCCTTCTCACAGGTGCGGCGAAAGGTTTGTTCTGGCCAACACTGAACGAGTTCGATTCCCTCCCCTCCCCTTCCGTGACATTTTAACATAAAACGTAAGACAATCGAAATCCCCGAAGAGAGACATGATCAGGGAACTGTATCGCGGATACAAATATTTCTTTCCCTGACAATGAGAACATCACGTCTCCCTGAGTAACCCAGGAGTCCTGGCTCCCAGATGCCTAACCACCAGGCCCCGCTGTCCTCCCTGAGCTGGGAGAAAATCCAGGCGTCCCGGCTGTGTGTAATATACATCCATATAGCTAGCTAGGGTCATGTATACATTGTATACATACAGGGATCCTCTACTAAGTGTGTGCCAAAGGGGGGAACACCCTGGCAACTGAGGCACGAGTGTGTGTGGTCCAGCCATCACAAAGCACTCTCCACAACAGGGCAGGGTCCGTGTGAGGTTGTGTTGCTGCTCAGGTAAAGAGCCACACAACGTCACATCCTCCACCGCTGTGTGTGCGCGTGCGTGCACACAAAGTTGTCTCTTCTCACACCAATGTTGCCTGCATGGTTGGGCGTCTCTGTGTAGGGGCACCCATGACAACGGGTCTAGAAACAAGCTCATGCCGTGGGGGGGGGGGTGTTTGTGTCTCGACGCCATTTCTTGACTCTTTGTGCGCACACACACACACATAATCCTGCACACACCCAGCCGTGTGGACTTTGGGCTATGCCCCATCGCTTAGAATTTGCCGCCCAATCGCCGACATTTGTCATACGTGTGTACAACACACAGACACACAAAAATCTCTCAATGCAAGTGCGCAGCTTTGTTTAACCCCAAATAAATAGAAATACATAAATAAATAAATAATTAAGCCAAATAATTACCAATAATATAGCACAATAACAATACAGTCTTACTTGACACTTCTTTTTTTGTGGGTCAACGGTTCCAACCCGGCCTCTTCTGACTCATTCTTGTTCGGGTCTAACCAAGAGGCAACCTCATGCCCCACGTCTAAAGAGACTGTGGTCCGCTCTTGCCCCTGGAGGTGGGCATTTCAGTGGTGACATGGGGCATAATGTCAGAGAGGCGTGAAAGAGGTCCAAAGAGGTCTTTTGGCCATCTCTGATGGTCAGTGTGATATGTGGGATGCTAGTCATGGTTTTGTAGGTAGGAGGGTTGAAGGGTTGACCAAGGATGGAGGATGATGGGTTGACCAAGGATGGAGGGTTGACCAAGGATGGAGGATGATGGGTTGACCAAGGATGGTGGGTTGACCAAGGATGGAGGATGGTGGGTTGACCAAGGATGGAGGATGAGTTGGTCAAGAACGAAAGAGGGTGGCTCACTGCTGAGGAGCACCTAATTCCAAAGCGATCACCCCGAAATACACCTGCCCATTGCTGTCCAGATCCAAATAATCGGCCGAGTCAATTTTGGATGAGATCTCGTCGCCTTTTGCCAGCTGGAAGACCGCACCCTGGTAGATGGATTTGTACCACACCTCGTTCTCGGCTGACTTGGACCCCTCGCAGAGTGACTTGATGGCTGTCAGCAAGGGGACGTCTTGTGGGTACTCTTCGGAGAAGCGTAAGATAATGTGCCGGAGGAGAATGGACTCCTCTGGACATTTGTTCCCCTTGAAGACCACTTGGGAGTAGACGAAGTAGAGGCCGTTGGCCGGGACCACTAGCTTGTTGTCCACCAGCTTCATCCCGTTCTGAATCATGGTGTGAGCCACTTTGTCGTTCCAGACGAGTTCTTTGGATTCAGGGGAAGCTGGGAAGGGCAGAAGACGACACGCATGGTCAAAACCCAGCAGGGGAACCCTCTAGGAGCCATCTACGGGGAGCCAAACCCTACCTGGGTTGCTCCGGAGGGTCAGTCGGCCCAGGTGTAGCCCCACCTCTGCATCCCCCCCAGGACTCGGCCTACTCCAGCCGCAAAGATGGGGCTTCCTGTCCTTGAGAACACTCAGTCCTAACCCAGGACTCCCTCCTGCAGTCGCCGTACGCAAGTTTCGGCCCACAATGTAATGGCCCGTCTAGCCCTTGATAACACTAGCCTAGCGGGATTACTCTCCGCTGTCCACTCAGCAGACAACGTCCAAGTAACCCCAAAACTTTGGCCTCCATCACCCCCTCACGTTTAGGTCTAGGGATCGGAGTAGAAGGTGCGCCCGCAGAAACGGGTGCTCGTCTGGGGGGAAGTCCATGTTCCTGTCTTGCCCTGGGACTTGGAAGCCCCCAACCCCGTGCCCCCCCTCAGGAGGCCAGGACCCGTCCCTCCAACCCTGCCCGCTCCCAGCTGTCAATTACACTTACCTACGACATGGGCAGCCGGCTTCGTCAAGGACCGGGCTTGCAACTTCATCGTCATAGGGCCTGCTTTGGAAAGGACAAACGGACGGTCAGATGGATCGGCGTTTCCCTTACTTCTCCAACCCTTCCCACCCCAGCCAGAGACAGCCAGCGGGAGCTAAGATATGGCAGGGGGACGTTCTCCCCAAAGGGGAAGCGAATTTGTTCCCGTTTCCCTTTGTTTTCATGACGTCCAATTCGAAACACTTTCCACGAACTTGATTTCCGGGAAAATCTCAAGCCAGGGGGGGAAGGGTGAGCGAAAGGAGGCATCTCTGGTCCGGCAAAGGGACCAAAAAAAAAGAGACCAGTTGCAATTTGCTAGTCGCTTTGGGAAAATGGTGGCCAGGAAATAGATCTACGGTAAATCTGGAAATTTCATCTGGGGAGAGGGGGTTGGATTTCAAGGCTGCCAACGTCAGGGGCCCCAGCGTTAGAAAACAGCTCTCATGAGATACTTACCAAGTTCTTGCCTCTTGCCCGAACTCCTGAATTCATTGAAGTCCTGGCAAAAAAAAGAGAGAGAGAGAGAGTTGAATACAGAGGTTACAAAGTCATGGCAGGAGCGTGCGCCAGGTGCAGACGGATCCCCGGCAAGAAGCAAACCTGTGCGCACCAATACACACCAGCTCGCAGACACAACACAGACGGGCAGAGGAGTCGGCCAGCCAAAACACAGCCCGGGGGAGCCAGGCAAGCGCAGGCGACATGAGACATACAGCCAGTGCAACACACCCACCCAGACGAAAACGTTGCCGTCGCCTCTGGGCAACACCCAGACCCGCACCGACGGACGACACCCGGAGAAACCCAGAAAGGCGCCCGACCCTAGCGCCCCGTGCGCACACAAGTGGGCCCCGTGGACACACCACGCACGCCTCCCGGTCCACACGCAGGGGGCAACGCACGCCCACCGTGACAGCCACCGTTGGGGAGCGATCTCGTGCAATGGCACAAAGGTGTGCGCCCGATTTGCACGCCTGCCTACGGAGACACCCAAAGGCCTCCCCGCAGGGCAGCGGTGCGCCCGGCCACCCACGCCGCCCCTGTGGACAAGCATCCAAAGCCGGACGGCCACGGATGGGGAAAGGCTGCACGACCTGGGAGTTTAAGCCCCTCACCCCTGCCTCTGGTCTTACCTGGCTGACCCACTGCTCCTTGTTCCTGAAATGCAGCAGGGCAAAGACGGCCGTGGCCCCGATCAGGAGCAGGAAAGAACAGATGCTCAGACATTTCCAGCGGCCGTCGCTGGCCCGCGACTCCCGCACCACAACAACGCCCCCTTTCTCCACATCGTAGACCAGACTTTCGGTGCTCATGGCGGCGGGTTTCGCCAGGGTCGGGTTGCTCGGGGCAGGGCTGGCCAGAGTTACGGTTCCCGCTGGGCGAAGGGCAGAGACGGTGCAGATCCCGGCAGAGGAATCGAGCCCTTGAGACCAAAGGGGTGACGAGAGCGGGCGGGTCGCCTGAGGGGTGAGCGGAGCCGGTTTCAGAAGGCGACGTGACTCAGTTTCCCTGGAGCAGTAAGCTTCGTCTTCTGAACTCAAGAGCGGTTGCTCTGGGGTGGCTTTCGGCGGTGCCTCTGTTCCCTTGGGTGGCTCTTCCACCGGCTCCTGGCTCTTGTGAGTGGATGATTGATGAGCAGAGAAGTGGCCGCCTGGGGCCCGGCCCCAGAATTATATACCTGCTGCCTGAGTGGTGAAACCCGCCTCCCCATGACACGAGAGGAAATTTTCAAGCGCCGCAGCCGCCGCCCACAGAGAGGGAAGGAAAGACTAAAGAGTCTGTGATGGCGAAAGGCGGGAAGAGGAAACAGCCCGAAATAGAAGGCGGCAAAAGCAGAAGCATACCCGAGACTGGAATTGTGGGTTTTTTGGGGGGGAGGAGGTGTGAATCCAGCTCTGGAGAGGTGGGGGGAGCCCCTGGGAACACCGGGGTCCCCACCTCCGACCTCGCCGCCATGGGGCACTCCCGGGCTTTCTGTCTGGGGGGGCTGGGGAGGAGTGTCTGTGTGGGGGGGGTCTGCGTGTGGTTGTGAGTGTCTCTCTTGTCGTGTGGGGGTCTGCGTGTGGTTGTGGGTGTCTCTCTTGTCGTGTGGGGTCTGCGTGTGGTTGTGAGTGTCTCTTTTGTTGTGTGGGGGTCTGTGTGTGTGTGTCTGTGGGGGGTGGTCTGTGTGTGGTTGTGAGTGTTTCTCTTGTTGAGTGTGAGTCTGTGTGCGTATGAGTGTGTCTGGTTGTGAGCGCCTCTCTCATTGTGTGTGTGGGTCACTCAATGTGTACGGGAGTCCAGCTGTGAGTGGGTCTCTGTGTGAGAGTCCAGTTGTGTATGTTTAGCTGTAGTTGTGTGTGTGTGTGTGTGTGTAATTGTGTGAGGCTCTTGTGTGTATGTCTAGTTGTTTGTGGCCGCTGTGTGTGTCTAGTTGTGCATGTGTATTTGTGTGTGGGGCTCTGTGTGTCTATTTGTGCATTCATCTCTCTTGGTGTGTAGTGTGTGTGACACTGTGTGTGTGTGTGTAGTAATGTGTAGGATTCTGTGTCTCGTGCATGGGTCTCTGTGTGTGTATTTGTGCATGCAGTTGTGTGTGAAGTTGCATGTGTGTAATCATTAATGAATCTCGTGTGTGTCTGTGTGTAAAGTTATGTGTGTGTCTGTGTGTAGTTGTGCATGCAGTTAGGTGTGTGTAAAGATGTAACGCATCTCTGTGTGTGTGGTTGTGTGTGTGTGTGTGTGTGTAATTATGCATGCATCTCCTGTGTGTACCCAGTTGTGTATGGGTCTGTTTGTGTAGCTGTGCATGGCTCTCTGTGAGTGTCTAGTTACATGTGTGCAATTGTGCATGGGTCTCTAGTTGTGTGTGTGTGCAGTTGTGTAGTTGTGCATGGCTCTGGATGTGTGTATCCGTGATAAATCTAGGGCTGGTCCATCTAGGGGGGAACCCGCCCCTCCAAGGAGACTGGTTGGATCTAACACCCCCCCTTTAAAATCGGACTTAAGGCCACATGGAGGTCACAGAGCCAAGTGGTAATCTGGGGGGAAGGGGGCTGGCTCTCCAGGCTGGTGCATGGGGGGGTGCTCTGTAATGGGGGTCCCCTACTCCCTGGGCCCTCCCTGGGCAAGATCGACAGACCTTTGGGTGGGGCTCTCACTGCCTCGCCCTCCCCTGGGAGATTTTTAGGAAGCTGAGATCTTAGTGTCAATTTTTTTGGGGGGGTTGGGGGCTGTGAGGTGTATGTATGGGACAATGCCAGCCAATTTGGGGGGGAGTGCATTCAGAGATAGGGAGAGCACCCCAAATCAACAAGGCTGTGGAGCAGCCAGGCTAAGGGGCTGTGGGGCATTCTAGGTCTCAAAGTGGGGGATCAGAGGACCTGCTTGTGAGATGCACCCCCCAAATGTCACAGCTGAGGGGGTGGGATTAGTGGGGGGCCATAGGGTGGGAGGAGAGGTTGGGTGTAGACCCCTCCCCCCACTCCCACAAGTGATCCAGCTACAGGCAGAGGTGGTGGGTGAACAATCTGAGATGTATTCAGAAGCTGGGGGGCAGCGGTGGGATCCAGAGAGAGGTGAGCCGGTAGGATGGGAGACTGGGGGGGGCGGGGGGGGCAGGGTTTGGGAGGGACCCTGTCTCAAAGGTCCCCCTCCCACAACTCGGGGAAAATCCAAGAGAACTCAGGGCCTTGTGAAACTTGAGTCCCATGGAGGAAAGTTTTCAGCCACTTTCTTCTGCTTTCGCTTTTGCTGCCTGAGACAAATGGTCAGAACGGGCTTTTGAGATGGGATTCGATTTTAGTTCTGTCCTGTCCCGGGGCTGGGTGGGAGCCGGCACCTCCCCAGGGGACAGGCCCCTGCCCCATTCCCTGCCCCCCTTCCTGAGCCAGCCAGTCCCCACCCTGGGGCTGCGTAAGAGCCGGCACCCCCTCATAGACCACCAGGGCGGGAAGAGACCTCAGGAGATATCAGGTCCAGCCCCCTGCCCAAAGCAGGACCAACCCAACTAAATCATCGCAGCCAGGCTGGGACTGAAACACCCCTAGGGATGGAGATTCCCCCCCCTTCCTCGGGAACCCAGCCCAGGGCTTCCTCACCCGCCTGCGGAAATTGTTTTTCCTAATATCCAGCCTAGACCTGCCCCACTGCAACTTGAGCCCATTGCTCTTCGGTCTGCCATCTGCCCCCGCTGAGAACAGCCTCCCTCCATCCTCTTGGGAACCCCCCTGCAGGGAGTTGCAGGCTGCTCTCAAATCCCCCCTCGCTCTTCGCTTCTGCAGACTGAACAGACCCAACTCCCTCAGCCGCTCCTCGTAGGTCACGTGCTCCAGCCCCGGAATCGTTTTGCTCGCCCTCCGCTGGCCCCTCTCCGATGCGTCCACATCCTTTGTGTAGTGGGGGCCCCAGAACTGGACACAACGCTCCAGATGTGGCCTCCCAGAGCCGAATAAAGGGGAGTAATCACTTCTCTGGATCTGCTGGCCATGCGCCTCCTAATGCACCCCAATATGCCGTTAGCCGTCTTGGCTACACGGGCACCCTGCTGACTCATATCCAGCTTCTCGTCCACTGTAACCCCCAGGGCCTGTTCTGCAGAACGGCTGCTCAGTCAGTCGGTCCCCAGCCTGTACCAATCTTTGGGATTCTTCCGCCCCACGGGAGTGGGGATGGACAGAGGGACACAGGGGTGTGTGGGGAGGAGTGGGGATGGACAGAGGGACACAGGGGTGTGTGGGGAGGAGTGGGGATGCACGGAGGGGCAAAGGGGTGTGGGGAGGAGTGGGGATGCACGGAGGGGGCAAAGGGTGTGTGGGGAGGAGTGGGGATGCACGGAGGGGGCAAAGGGGTGTGTGGGGAGGAGTGGGGATGGACAGAGGGACACAGGGGTGTGTGGGGAGGAGTGGGGGTGCACGGAGGGGCAAAGGGGTGTGGGGAGGAGTGGGGATGGACAGAGGGACATGGGGTGTGGGGAGGAGTGGGGATGGACAGAGGGACACAGGGGTGTGTGGGGAGGAGTGGGGATGGACAGAGGGACACAGGGGTGTGTGGGGAGGAGTGGGGTGCACGGAGGGGCAAGGGGTGTGTGGGGAGGAGTGGGGATGGACAGAGGGACACAGGGGTGTGTGGGGAGGAGTGGGGATGGACAGAGGGACACAGGGGTGTGTGGGGAGGAGTGGGGGTGCACGGAGGGGCAAAGGGGTGTGTGGGGAGGAGTGGGGATGGACAGAGGACACAGGGGTGTGTGGGGAGGAGTGGGGATGCACGGAGGGGCAAAGGGGTGTGTGGGAGGAGTGGGGTGCATGGAGGGGGCAAAGGGTGTGTGGGAGAAGTGGGGATGGACAGAGGGACACAGGGGTGTGTGGGGAGGAGTGGGGATGGACAGAGGGGCAAGGGGTGTGTGGGGAGGAGTGGGGATGGACAGAGGGACACAGGGGTGTGTGGGGAGGAGTGGGGGTGCACGGAGGGGCAAAGGGGTGTGTGGGGAGGAGTGGGGATGGACAGAGGGACACAGGGGTGTGTGGGGAGGAGTGGGGATGCACGGAGGGGGCAAAGGGTGTGTGGGGAGGAGTGGGGATGCACGGAGGGGCAAAGGTGTGTGGGGAGGAGTGGGATGGACAGAGGGACACAGGGGTGTGTGGGGAGGAGTGGGGATGCACGGAGGGGCAAAGGGGTGTGTGGGGAGGAGTGGGGATGCACGGAGGGGGCAAAGGGGTGTGTGGGGAGGAGTGGGGATGGACAGAGGGACACAGGGGTGTGTGGGGAGGTGGGGATGCATGGAGGGGGCAAAGGGGTGTGTGGGGAGGAGGAGGGATGGACAGAGGACACAGGGGTGTGTGGGGAGGAGTGGGGGTGCACGGAGGGGCAAAGGGGTGTGTGGGGAGGAGTGGGGATGGACAGAGGGACACAGGGTGTGTGGGGAGGAGTGGGGATGCATGGAGGGGGCAAAGGGGTGTGTGGGGAGGAGTGGGGTGCACGGAGGGGGCAAAGGGGTGTGTGGGGAGGAGTGGGGATGGACAGAGGGACACAGGGGTGTGTGGGGAGGAGTGGGGGTGCAGGAGGGGGCAAGGGGTGTGTGGGAGGTGGGGATGGACAGAGGACACAGGGGTGTGTGGGAGGAGTGGGGATGCATGGAGGGGCAAAGGGGTGTGTGGGGAGGAGTGGGGTGCACGGAGGGGCAAAGGGGTGTGTGGGGAGGAGTGGGGATGGACAGAGGGACACAGGGGTGTGTGGGGAGGAGTGGGGGTGAACCTCATCAGATTTCCTTGTTGAACCTCATCAGATTTCTTGTGGCCCAACCCTCTAATCTGTCCGGGTCACTCTGGACCCTCCCTGCCCTCCAGCGTCTCGGCCTCTCCCCCCAGCTCAGCGTGAGCCGCAAACGTGCTGAGGGGGCCGCCCATCCCCTCCTCCAGGTCACTAATGAGGGCCATGTCGTATCGGGTGAGGGGCACATGCCGAACTCGGGCGCCCTGCGGGGCAGCGGCTGCCCGACCCGCCAGGCCAGGAGTGCAGCACCTGGAGGGAGCAGCCAGGCAAGGACATAGCGGGAGACCGTAGCCACAGCTCTGCCGAAGCCACGGACAGGCCCCGGCCGTGGGGCGGGGGCAGAGCAAAGGGTGTGAGGAGCTGGTCTGGAAACACGCCTGGGCTGGGCCCCGGCTGCGAGCCGGCTGCGGGGCCAAAGCTTGGTCTGAGCTGCCCCCTGCTGGCTGCACTCGGGAACGGCTCGGCTCCGGGGTTCCCGGGAGTGTGCGGGTGGGTGTCTTCCCCCGGCCCCCACGGAGCCCTGCTCCCTCTCAGACAGACAGACAGCGCTGGCGTCCCCGCACCCCTCTTCTAACTGCTGAGCTGCCTCTCCCCCCGACCATCCCCCCACAACCAACATCCATCCCTCGCCCCTTCTAGCAGTCTACCTGTATGCCCCCTCCGTGCATCCCCACTCCTCCCCACACACCCCTTTGCCCCTCTGTGCACCCCCACTCCTCCACACACACCCCTTTGCCCCTCCGTGCATCCCCACTCCTCCCCACACACCCCTTTGCCCCTCTGTGCACCCCACTCCTCCCCACACACCCCTTTGCCCCTCTGTGCATCCTCCTCCCCACACACCCCTTTGCCCCCTCCGTGCATCCCCACTCCTCCCCACACACCCCTGTGTCCCTCTGTCCATCCACTCCTCCCACACACCCCTTTGCCCCCTCCGTGCACCCCCACTCCTCCACACACACCCCTTTGCCCCTCCGTGCATCCCCACTCCTCCCCACACCCCTGTGTCCTCTGTCCATCCCCACTCCTCCCCACACACCTTTGCCCCCTCCGTGCATCCCCACTCCTCCCCACACATCCCTGTGTCCCTCTGTCCATCCCCACTCCTCCCCACACACCCCTTTGCCCCTCTGTGCATCCCCACTCCTCCCCACACACCCCTGTGTCCTTCTGTCCATCCCCACTCCTCCCCACACACCCCTTTGCCCCTCCGTGCATCCTCCTCCCCACACACCCCTGTGTCCTTCTGTCCATCCCCTCCTCCCACACACCCCTTTGCCCCCTCCGATCCCCACTCCTCCCACACACCCCTGTGTCCTTCTGTCCTTCCCCACTCCTCCCCACACACCCCTTTGCCCCTCCGTGCATCCCCACTCCTCCCACACACCCCTGTGTCCTTCTGTCCATCCCCACTCCTCCCCACACACCCCTGTGTCCCTCTGTCCATCCCCACTCCTCCCCACACCCCCTTTGCCCCCTCCGTGCATCCCCACTCCTCCCACACACCCCTGTGTCCCTCTGTCCATCCCCACTCCTCCCCACACACCCCTTTGCCCCTCCGTCCATCCTCCTCCCCACACACCCCTTTTCCTCCCATCCTTCCCCACTCCTCCGCACACACCCGCTTTGCCCCGTCCTTCCCCCACTACTCCCCACACTCCTCTTTGCCCCCCCATCCATCCACACTCCTCTCCACACCCCCATCTATCCATCTATCTATCCATCCCCACACACCCCTCTATCTATCTATCTATCTATCTATTCCAGTGGTCTCCAACCTTTGTAAGCACAAGATCACTTTTTTCAATGTAAGTGCAGTATAAGATCTAGTTCAAACCCACATCCCCTGACCTGACTTCCATCCCGCCCCCCCCCCCGCCACCTTCCCCAAGGCCTGACCCTGCTCACTGCACCGCCCTGCCCTTCCTCCCCCAATCTCAGTCACTTTCACCAGGCTGGGGTAGGAGTGCAGGCTCTGGTCTTGGGCCGGGGGGTTGGCGTGTGGCAAGGGCCCTTTCTGCTAGGGGACTCCAGGGCCAGCCCCACCACCTTCAGGGGGTCCCTTATATCCTGCCTTCCTAACGCAGGAGCCTGGTCCATCCCTGTCCCGCTGCGCCCAGGGTGGGCAGGACGTGAGCCCACCCCGTGCTCCCCAAGTGAACGTTGTAGCCCCTAAGTCACACAAGAGTCCACCCCACCCCCTACCTGTACTGCAGTGGTTCCCAAACTTTTCGGCATCACGCCCCCTTTTCGATTTTTGAAAAACCCTCATGCCCCCCCTGTAATTTCTTCACTCCCCCCCAAGGGATCATGCCCCCCAGTTTAGGAACCCATGCTTTAGTGGGTCCCTTATACTGTGTTGGCTGTCTGGTCTCTCTCAGGGTGTGTGTGTGTGTGTGGAGGGGGGTCTTTGAGACAGCCCAGCCCACCTCAGGCAAGTCTTGCATCCCCTAGTCCACCCCAGACGCCTACCTTCAGAGGAGCCCTTGTTGCTCCCAGGGTGGGGGGGGTTTGAGCAGTCTGGGGGGGGGGGGGGGGAGATAGGACTTGAACCCACCACCCTGTGCTCCCCCAGTGAATGCCCTAGCCCCTTACCCAGAACCCACCCCACTACCCTACCTTCAGAGGGTCCCTTATCCTGCTTTCCTAACATGGAAGCCAGCTCCATCCCTGGGGCATCCCACACCCTTGCCTGACTGGGCGGAGGGGGGGATCGAACCCATCACGCTGTGCTCCAGAGGCTGATGCCCCCATCCCCAAGTTCACTGACAATCCTACTCCACCTCCCGCCCTTCAAGCCCACCCACCCTGGGAGCAACCAGACACAGGACAAGGGACCCTCTGACGGCAGGGGGTGGGGTGGACTAGGGGATACGGCATTTGCCTGGGGAGCCCAGGCAGCAGCTGGGCAGCCCACACCCACTTCCCCAGGGAGGGCCCTGGCTCCTATATTAGGAAGGCAGGATAAGGGAGCCTTCGGCCGTAGGGAGGTGGGGTGAACTGGGGGATAGGGCAGGGTGGTGGGTTCAAGCCCCACCCTGGGAGTAGCCAGGCCGCTGCCCCAGGGATGGAGCAGCGGAGGTAGGGCAGGCTGACCCCTTCCCTGGCCCTGCACCACTCCCGAAAGCAGCTGGCATGGAGAGCAGTGCTGCCCCTCGTCTCCAGGCACCCACCCCACAACCTCCACTGGCGCCGGTTCTCCATCATTGATCCATGGCAGCTGCAGGAGAGGTGTCTGCAGGCAAGGACAGCCATGGGGAGACCCCCTGCTCTGACCTTCTCAGGGGCATGACATGCCAGCCACCTCCGCGGGGATAAAGCCTCCAGCCACGACAGGATCGGCACTTTAGAACTCCCCAGGCGAAGAATGACATGTAAGCGTGCGAGAGAAATGAAAGTTACGAAACGCACACACCAGTCCAAAACGAAAAAGAACCCTCCGTGGAAGTAGTACCAGCCCCCCCCCGTGTGCGTGCTGGGTCGGGAGATGAGAGGGAAGGACAGTGTGTGTGTGAGACACAGAGATGTGCATTGCCACGCTCCCTCCTTCCCCTTCTCTCTGTGTGGAGATGGGGTACAGAAGTGGGGGGGGCGGAGGGACACCCTGACATCAGCACCTCCCGTCTCCTGCCCACACCCTGCACAGCAAGCAGAAGGCTCCCAGGGGGGCAGCTCCAAGGCAGAGAGCAGGAGCGGCAGGACAGTAGGTGGAGGGGCGACTGAAGTGCCGGCGCTTGAGAACTTCCTGGCCAAACCGGTCAGGATCCCATCAGAGACTCCAGGATCTACCGGTAGATCCCGATTGACTGGTTGGTGACCACTGATATATCCCCCCCCCCCCCACCTATCTATCTCCATACACCCACACACCCCACCTATCTATCTATCCATCGATCCTCACCCCCATCTGTCTATCTATCCCCACCCACCCCTCTATCTATCTATCTATCCCCACAGCCAGAGCCCCTCTATCTATCTATCTACACACCCCTCTATCTATCTAGCTATCTATCCCCACCCCCATCTATCTATCTATCTATCTATCTATCCCCACACATACTCTATCTGTCTATTTATCCCCACCCACCTCTATCTATCTATCCCCACACCCCTCTATCTATCTCTCAAGCTATCTATCTCCACACCCCCTCTATCTATCTATCTATCCCCACACCCCTCTATCTATCTATCCCCACACCCCCATCTATCTATCTATCTATCTATCCCCACACACACTATCTATCCCCACCCCCATCTATCTATCTATCTATCTATCTATCTCCACACCCCCTCTATCTATCTATCTATCCCCACCCACCCCTCTATCTATCTCTCAATCTATCTATCTCCACACCCCCTCTATCTATCTATCCCCACACCCTCCATCTATCTATCTATCTATCTATCCCCACCCCCCATCTATCTATCTATCTATCCCCCCGCCCCAGCCCCACTGTGAGGTGAGCTTTCGTCGGGGTGCTGGGCACCTCCATGGCAAACACGGTGGTCAGGCCTGTGCCCTAGGGCGTGGCCCCTCGGGGGATCCCATGGGGCCACGTGTGGCATGGGGCTGGCGGGGGAAGGGGCCGGGAGCATGAGCCAGTCCTCAGGGCGCAGGCAGGGGACGCGAGGTCTGTTGAGGGGGGAGGCCGCTCACGCCTCGGCCTATTGCCCGTGTGGGTACGGCCAGGGACACCGGGTAAGGGGCAGGCCTTGGCCACCGGGCTCCCACGCCGCTCCCAATGGCCCGGGAGGCGCAGGCTGGCCAGCCGGCTTTCCTTCCGCCTCACGTGGCGTGGTGAAACCTCAGGGAAGGCCTCCCGCCACGTCTGGCACCGGGCCACGGCCAGATCCCAGAAGTGGAAATTGCCGTGGAAAACCCGGGAAAGTTTCCAAGAGAGCCCTCGGCTTTCTGAAGTCGGGTGAGGAAGTCGAGGTTCGCTCCTGAGGCCACTACGGGAGGGCACGGGTGTCCCCCGCACCTGTAAAGGGGGACAGAAAGAAAAAGAAAACATACAAAGAAAGAAAGAAAGAAAAGTTACAAAGAAACTTTGCAAAGAAAGAAAGAGAGAAAAAAAGAAAAGTTACAAAGAAACTTTACAAAGAAAGAAAAAAAGAAAAGTTACAAAGCAACTTTACAAAGAAAGAAAAAAAGAAAAGTTACAAAGCAACTTTACAAAGAAAGAAAGAAAAGTTACAAAGAAAGCAACTTTACAAAGAAAGAAAGAAAGAAAAGTTACAAAGAAAGCAACTTTACAAAGAAAGAAAGAAAGAAAAGTTACAAAGAAAGAAACTTTACAAAGAAAGAAAGAAGGTTTACAAAGAAAGAAAGAAAGATGGGGCAGGGAGGGGGGTACGTCTACACTAGCTCGTTAGTTCGAGCTAGGTAGGGTAATTAGGGCAAGTGGAGTTGCAAATGAAGCCCGGGATTTAAATATCCCGGGCTTCATTTGCATGTTCCCGAGCGCCGCCATTTTAAAATCCCCCTTAGTCCGAACTCCGTGCGCTACGCAGCACGGAGTAGGTGGTTAATTAAAGATCCTAATTTGAACTACTGTTACTCCTCGTGGAATGAGGAGTACCGGTAGTTGGAATTAGGATCTTTAATTCGAACTACCTACTCCGTGCTGCGTGTAACACGGAGTTCGACTAAGGGATTTAAAATGGTGGCGCCGAACGCAGTAAATGAAGCCGGGATATTTAAATCCCGGCTTCGCTTGCAACTCCACTTGCCCTAATTACTACCTAGCTCGAACTAACGAGCCACAATCACAGTCTAGATATGGGGGGGGGGGCCTCGTGGGGTATTCTGGAGGGGGAGAAAACGCATGTTCCCCCTAATTTTTCCATCCATGTGTGGCATACATTTTGTTCTGTACACCCAGGCGTGTGCGGGTGTGCACCACCCATAGAAACAGAGACTGCCGGCTGTGGGGGAAGGGGCTCTGCTGATCAGCTGGGCTGGTGGGGGTGACTGGGCCCCAGGTGTGCGAGGTGACAACCCAGGAAGGGGCCCTGAGAGGACATGCCCCACCACGAGGGGGCGCCAGGGGGCAGAGTTGAACACCCCCTTGCTCTTCTGCCTTGCTGAGGAAGTCGGTGTCGTTGCATTGATGGGGAAACTGAGGCACATTGCGTTGATGGGGAAACTGAGGCACGGAGGTGGGGGAGGGACTCACCCGGCACTGGAGAACCCAAGGTTCTGGGGGGAGGGTCCCCGCAAACTAGAGCCCTCACCCCTGGGAATAGCTTCAGCTTGTCCATGCTGGGGGAAGCCCCCCCTTCCGGGGAGATCTGCCAGCTTTTGGGGGGGGTGGCCCATTTGGGGACCCCCCCCCACCCTTTCCTTTAGGGGGTGTGGCCTAACCTGAGGGAGCCCCGCCCCTTTTGGGAAGTGTGTCCCCATTGAGCCTGTCATGCCACGCCCACTTTACAAGCCCCTCCCCCAGCCCCATACTATTTGTGGGGTGCCAGCGTGGGGGAGCTTTGAACCCATCGGGCGCAGAGAAACAAGCACAGAGACGCCATAGTGACCAGTCCTGAGTCTTCCTTTAATTCATCAACAGGCCATCAATAAATACATTCGTGGGGGGGGCGACACCAGGGCCCCCCCCATCATAAATATATAAGTTAGAGACGGTCCCCATTAATAAATAGCCCCCCCCAGCCTTGCTCCCCATTTCCAAACGAGGGTCTGCTCTGGGGGGGCAGGATCTGGGACCCGGAGAATGCAGAGATGCACCCTGTAAGTTTGGGGGGACACACCTGCTCCCCAAAAGCTCCCCTGTCAGTGGTGTGGCCCCAGCTTGAAGGGGGCGCTTTGAAGGAAAACCCAATGTATTTTGGGGGGCAGTGGGGGGGCCCCCCAAAACTGCACCCAGACTTTCTCTCGTTAACTTTATGTGTGGGTTCACCCCCCTCCAGTTCAGGAGGACACACTCTCCATCTGTCAATTGACACCCCGATAATGTGGGAGTGTCTATTCCCTGAGCCACCCCCCCCAAAATTAGTACAGATGTTGCTAGTACATTGGTCTGCATTTGCAGGGGGAACCCTCTCCCCAGGAATTAAAACCAGCATCCCCACTTTTGGGGAGGGAACAGCTGCAAGAAAATATGCTGAGTCCCCCCAAAATCTCATCTACACCCCAAATCTTAGCGCGCCCTCTTAATTAAATCCAATGGAACCCCTAATAATTTTGGGGTGTCTAAGCTGGAACCCCCTCCACAACTCTCTGCAGCTGCCCCCATCCGTCAGTGGCAGGTTTAAGCCTGTCACCCCCACATCGCTAAGTAAACTAGACGCTAAAACCGAGGGATACCCCAATAATGTAGGGGTACCTTCCGATGACCTCCCCCCAAAATGGTGAGGATTCCCCACTTTCTAATAGGGATATTGTTATACTCGACAAATCCTGGTGTGCCCCCAGAGCCTTAAAAAGGAGCCCCCAATAATTTGGGGGTACATTACCTTGACACCCCACAACCTTCCGAGGCACCCTTCAAAACGCCAACCCCACAACTCAGGGTACTGACCCCGGGGGCACCCTGTCATTAAGTGCCCCCCAATCCTTTTGGAGGTGCAGCCCAGTGACACCCTCCCAATCATTCAAGGACCCCCTGAACGGCGTCTCCACGCCCCAGGGTGCCCTCAGCGTGCCAGGTCACAGGGCAAACGCCCCAAAAGACAGAGAGCCCCGGTCCAGACAGAGATGTGTCTCCCCCTCCGTCTCCGTGAACAGCCGGTCCCCCTCCTGCAGGAGGAAGGCCGCCCCCTGGCGCAGGGAGCGGTACCAGGGGGCCCCCCCGGGGCAGGCCACTTTGTGGGCGCTCAAGAGGGGGACGTCTCGGCGGTAGGTGTCGGAGAAGAGCAGCACGCGGTGGGCCAGGATGAGACGGGCGTCCCCGGCGGGGCAGGCGGCCCCCAGGAAGGAGGCCTGGAAGTAGACGAAATACATCCCCGAGGCCGGCACCACCAGGGAGTCGTTGGCCAGGCGGAAGCCCCCCCGGGTGAAGGAGGCGTCGACGTCGCTTCGCCAGCGGGGTGGCTGGCCGGGGGCGCTGGAGTGGCCTGCGAGGAGAGGGCGGAGACACAAGAGGCGGGTTTCAATCCGGCAGCCGAAGGGTTCCCCCGCCGGGCGGGCGGATCGGGCCGGAAACGGCTGAGAAAACCCAGATAGTGTGGGGGGAAAACATTGTTTCTACCGCTGTTCTAGCCTGCACCCGCAGCGCGGCCCAATTCCAGCCTCCACCAGCAGAGGGCAGCGGGGAGGGGGCCACGGGTGGCGCGTTCCCCCAGTCCAGTGACTCACCTACGAGATGGGCGGCAGGCGAGAAGGTCTGGCTGGCGCGTTGCTCCAGGGCGGTCCAGGGGGCTGCTGGGAAAGACAGAGACGACTCATGGGCCTGGCCAAGGACAGATGTTGGGGGAGGGGTGGGGAGCCGGATAAGAGGGGCTGGGTTGAGGGGAGAAGCAGCTGGGGGGTGAGTTACTTACCGGTGTTGTCAGAGCCCCTGTCCCCCGAGCCAGACACGTCGTCCACCTGCGAATGAGGGGGGAATAATGTGAGGACGTGTTGCCGGCACCCCTCACTCCCCCCTAACCCCTGCCCCCCAGCCCTGCCAGTGCCCCTCACTCCTGCCCCACAGCCCCTGCCCCCCCAGCCCTGCTGGTGCCCCTCACCCCCGGCCCCAGCCCCTTCCCCCCAGCCCTGCCCCGCAGGGTACCTGTCTGTGGCACTGCCCATACAGCACGGTGCCCAGCAGGGCGCCCAGCAGCAGGAAGCAGGTGCCCCGCAGCAGATGCCAGCACCGGTCCCGGCGGCCTGGGGGCCCCAGCTGCAGCAGGAGGGGCCCGGCCTGCTCTGAGTCGCCAGGGGGTGGCATGGGGGGGCCGTCTGGGGCTGCGAGAGCTAGTGCTGGAGGCCGGGAGGGTGCCGGAGACTGTGGCAAGGCAGCGGCTGGGTGCCGGCTTTTCTAGGGGAAGGAGGCTGCGGGGCAATGAGGTCACAGGGGAACTCCCCCCCTGCACCCGGAACCGTGCCCGAGACTCAGAGAGACTGAGTCAGCAGAGCCAGCGCCCAGACAGACAGACACAGGCAGACAGACAGACAGACCTCGAGAGCGACACCGCCGCAACCACAGAGAGAGCGACGGATAGACAGATAGAGGGGTGTGTGGGGATAGATAGAGGGGGGGTGTGGGGATAGGTAGATAGATAGAGGGGGTGGTGATAGATAGATAGATAGATAGAGGGGTGTGTGGAGATAGATAGATAGATAGGGGGTGCGTGGGGATAGATAGAGGGTGTGTGGGGATAGATAAATAGATAGATAAAGGGTGTGTGTGGGGATGGATAGATAGATAGATAGAGGGTGTGTGGGGATAGATGGATAGATAGAGGGGGTGCGTGGGGATAGATAGATAGATAGAGGGTGTGTGTGGGGATGGATAGATAGATAGAGGGGGTGTGTGGGGATAGATAGATAGATAGAGGGGGTACGTGGGGATAGATAGAGGGGTGGGGATAGATAGATAGAGGGGGTGCGTGGGGATGAATAGATAGATAGATAGAGGGTGTGTGTGGGGATGGATAGATAGATAGAGGGGTACGTGGGGATAGATAGATAGATAGAGGGGTGGGGATAGATAGATAGAGGGGTGCATGGGGATGGATAGATAGATAGATAGAGGGGTGCATGGGGATGGATAGATAGATAGATAGATAGAGGGTGCATGGGGATGGATAGATAGATAGATAGAGGGGGTACGTGGGGATAGATAGAGGGGGTGGGGATAGATAGATAGAGGGTGCGTGGGGATGAATAGATAGATAGATAGAGGTGTGTGTGGGGATGGATAGATAGATAGAGAGTGCGTGGGGATAGATAGATAGATAGAGGGGGTGGGGATAGATAGATAGAGGGGTGCATGGGGATGGATAGATAGATAGATAGAGGGGGTGCATGGGGATGGATAGATAGATAGATAGAGGGGGTGCGTGGGGATGGCTAGATAGATAGAGGGGGTGCGTGGGGATAGATAGATAGAGGGTGTGTGTGGGGATGGATAGATAGATAGAGGGGGTGGGGATAGAGGGACAGAAGGGGCGAAACGGGACGGAAGGACAGACGGACAGGCGCGTGTGTGGACAGACAGGTTTCTGACCCCTGCCCCACACTGGCCGCGCTGGGAGGAGAGGGCTGTAGGGTGAGAGCAGGGGAGTGGGGGGACATTGCAGGTCGGTACATGCCTCCCCTCCCGTCTGGGGGAAGCCCCGTTTCCCCTGTGCCCTGCCCCAGACGTCTCAGCCCCCCAGCAGCGAGTGTCTGTGTCCAGTGTCACTGCCCAGGGTGGGCCCCCAGCCCGAGAGGCGCCTGTCGCATGGCACACCCAGGGCCAAGCAGCCGCTACTACTGCCCATGGGGTTTGGAGCCCTGGGCTCCCCAGAGCCAGCTGCATCTCAGCGCCGGGCGAGAGGTCCCCGTGTAACCAGCCCCCCACCCCAGAGCCAGCCGCATCCCAGCGCCGGACGAGGGGTCCCCGTGTAACCAGCCCCACCCCAGAGCCAGCCGCATCCCAGCACTGGGCGAGGGGTCCCCGTGTAACCAGCCCTGCCCCACCCCAGAGCCAGCCGCATCCCAGCACTGGGCAAGGGGGCCCCGTGTAACCAGCCCCCCACCCCAGTGGGTCCCCCAAATTCTCAAGGGACCCTTCTTAGTGTATGGAGGTGGAACACACAACAGCCCCCCCAGCGCACACTAGCTCAGATACAACCATGCATCCCTCCCCAAGGAACACCCCCCCCGCACACTGTGCCATAATACACCACAACTGAGAACACATCACAACATACAACACGCACACACAGAGAGAATGTGGCACACGCCACACCACAGGCAGACAATCCCATGGACAACAGACACACACAGAGTGTAGTCAGAGATAGAATACACACACACCCCAGAACAGTCTCATCACACTCCACATACAGACAACAGTTGCACATCGCACGGACAGACACACATCATAACATCATACTAGAAGACACACCCAGACACACAACACACCAGAACACACACAATGCACAACAGAACACACACAGAACACACACACACAGAACGCATAGAGAGAACACACCAGAAGACACACACACACACACAAGATACACAGGGAGCACACATAACACACCCGAATGCAGAGAGAGAGCACACCAGAACACACCCACAAAGACATGCAATACACCAGAACACACACACACGACACACAGAAATACATACAACACAGAGAGAACACCCACCCTCCCAATACAGGCAGAACACACAACAAACTCACCCCATGCACACACAGAGAACACTCACACATTGCACGGACACACACTCAGACACACCAGAACACACACAGACACACACCCAGACAACACATACAGAGAACACACCAGAAGACACACACACAGAACACACCACAAGACACACACACAACACACAGAAACACACAGGGAACACACACAATACACCAGAATGCAGAGGAGAGAGCACACCAGAACACACCCACAAACACACGCAACACGCCAGAACACACACACAGAGACAATGCATATAGAGAGCATACCAGAAGACACACACAAAACACACAAACACACACACACACACACACACACAGGGAACACACATAACACACCCGAATGCAGAGAGAGAGCACACGAGAACACACACACAGACAACGCATACAGAGACCACACCAGAAGACACACACACACACACAACACGCAGAAACACACACACACAAGACACACAGGGAACACACATAACACACCCGAATGCAGAGAGAGAGCACACCGGAACACACCCACAAACACATGCACCACACCAGAACACACACGACACACAGAAATACACACAGAGAACATCCCCCAACACAGGGAGAACACACAACAAACTCTCCCCACGCACACACAGACACCCCCAACTTCCCCATCCCCCAGTGGCTCTCAGTGCGCCCCCCCGGCCCTGTCGTGTCCCTAGGGGACGGGGGGGCAGGTGACTCCCAGCCCTCGGCCTCTTTCTCCCCATCTGGGCCCATTTCCTTCCCTCCTTCCTCCCTTCTCGTAACTCGGTGGGGGGGGGGGCCGGGGGCCGATTCTCCGCAACCCCCCCGTGCCCTGAATTCCCCAGGCGGCTGTGGCCAGGCCTTTCTCTGAAAAGGGAGAGCGGTTGAGGTGAGGAGGGAAAGTCCCAGTCAGAGCGAAAGCAGGACGGGTTCTTGGTTAACCGGAGAGGTGGGGGGGGGGCCCTCACGAGGAGCCCCGAGGCCGCGGCCAGCGGGTGCGATGCCCCACTTTCTGCGGGTGTGAAGCCGGCCTGGCCTGCGCGTGCAAGGGGGGGTTACTGGTGTGCACACGGGGGGAGGATTTTAAGTGGGCGAGGGTCTGTCGTGTGCCATGTTGCAAGCACAGGGGAAAGGCACGCACGTGCAAAGCGAAAACAGGGTCAGATTTGTTCATGTGCCAGCGCGCATGCGTGTAAAAGGTGAAAACGTGAAAGGAGGGCCTTTCACGGGTAGGGGGGAGCACACACGTGCAAGCACATGGCAGAAACGCACGAGCAAAGGTGTCAAGCGTGCAAGATGCTTTCATGTGCCAGGGGAATTGCACACGTGCAAGCACAGGGCAAAGGCATGCACGAGCAAACGGAAAAGGGGGGTCAGATTCGTTCATATGCCACCGTGGCTCCCACGTGCCAGTGCACACGTGTGTAAAAGAGGAAAATGTGCAAGGACCTTTCACGGGCTGGGGGAAAGCGCACCTGTGCAAGCACATGGCAAAGGCACGCACGTGCAAGGAGATCAAGTGTACAAGAGTCTTTCATGGGCAATGGTGGCATGCACCTGTGCAAACACAATGCAAAAGCACATGTGTGCGCGGCTGAATGATGCACCAGTCTGAATAATGCCGCTGTGGATTTCTCAAGCCGCGTGCAAAGTCATAGAGACGTGCAATCTTTACACTTTGCCCAGTCCCTGTGCCTGCAGCTCGCCAGGGTGTGGGCAGGCCCCCCCACGTGCAAACACTGCATGCACATGGATGGGTGTGAGCGAGAGCTGGGACGTTGCGGTGCCGTACTGGTTGGGGGTGTTTCCTGTGAACACTGGTGACTTTTGAGCGTGCACAGAGGTGCAAAGGGAGGCGTGCGGAGGGGATGGCGACTACACGCTGGGGGGGCGTGTCTCTGGGCCAAGCCACGCGTGCAAAAGGAGCTGGTAAGCCACACCGGCGGCGCTTCGATGCCCACGTGGAGGCGTGCCAAGGCCGTTTCCATCTGTGCAAATGGTTGCACGGACACTGGTGCAACACCAGGTCGCTCCCCCCTCATGAACCTGCCTGGCACGTTCCAGCGTGCAGGACACGGTTTGGGGGGGAAGGGCCGTCCCTCTCCAACCTCGCCTCCTCCCTTAGTCCTGCAGCTGTGGACACCCTCAGCCTCCGCCTCCCCACAGCGCATCCTTCCAGCCTTGCCCAACGCCTTGGGCAAGACCGGCTTGGCCCGATCCCCCTTCCCTGGCCACATCCTGTCCCTCCCCGAAACCAGCCCCCCCCAGCTTTGCGCCCGGTGGCTTTTCTCCGGCCCTCACCCAGGCTGCGTTGACCCCGTTGTGGGTCCCCCCGCTGCCCTGCCTCGGGGCGCCCCAGATGACGGGCCACGCCACGGGGTCCGTGACTTACGGGAAGCCACCAACCTCAGATGGGCCCCCGAGATAGGCCAGGTCCCAGAAGCGCCGGGTTGGCTCCAGCCACAAGCGGCCCTCCCGGAGCTGGGGCAGGTGGGAGGCGGACGGCGAGCACGCGGAGAGGAAGTGCTCGCAAACCACGCCTGAGCCAGGTCGCTGGCGGTGCCCCGAGGCCGGCGCCGGCAAGTCACGAAGGAGCAGGAGGGGGCGCCGAGAAAAGCAGGGAGACAGAGACCGAAAGCTGAACACAGAGACCGCCGTGGGGTAATCCGGGTGTAGAAGCATTTACAACACCCTGCCCCACCCCCAGTGTCCTAGGTGTGAGGCCCAGAGCAACCCCGCCCCCGGTCCCTGCTTGACTTTGCTCCCCCCTGCCCTCTCCCGGCTTCCCCCGAAACCTGCGCCGGTCCCGTGACTGCCACACCACCCTCTGCGGTGAAGTGGGGCTGCCCCGAGCCATCCTATGAATGGGTCGGCTTTGGATGGAAACGTGGGTTTTTCGGGGTGGTGCCCATCTGCCCATGCGACGGTGCAGAGAGCAAAAAAATTATTCCGCACAAGGGATGGAAAAATGTCGAGGGAGCATCATGGAATTTGTCTAGGGACAGCCCTGTCACTCAAGAAGGGCCGGTCTTTCCCACAGAGCTGCTCTCTCTTAAGTAGGCATGAATTCGGGGAAGCCCTCGGGCCGGTGTTATCCCCCAACCCCGGTCACCGCCGTGGGATCCTGTGCGGACTTAAGAGTCTATGAATTTATATTTGCAGGGACGCGGATTCCAGGCCGTTTGGTAGCAGTCGGAGAACGCATTTGCCGCTCCCTCGCGTGGAAGAAAGCGGAGACGCTCCAGCCCCAAATCGGTCGGGACCTAACTCTTGGAAGTTGTCTCGGCCCAAAGGCCCAGGCGAACGCCAGCTGGGGGCCGGCGCCTGGCTAAGAGCAGCAGGAGCAGGGTGGGTGCGTCCTGGCCACTCCGCGGGGGACAGGGGAGAGACGGACCAGGCGCTGTTTCAACGGCTGTTCTGATCGGCCGCCGCCACAGGCGGCACCGCAGCCTCTGATCCCGAGGCAGCCCGGAAGGGAGGCAGCCCGGGTGTGTGTGGAAATGGAAAGTGGCCTGTGCAGTGGGGCGGGAGAATCGGTGACGTCCGCTGGCATGGAAAGATCGGAGAGTCTGTGGGGTGAGGTAAGCGGGTTGCATAACACAGGACAATTCCTCCCCCCCCAACCCCCATAGCTCTGGCTCGGGGGAGGACAGGGACGGGCACGGGACTTCTCCTTCTGGCTCCAGCAGTCGAGAGGCGGAAGAGAGAAATCTTCCCCGGAACAGGATGGATGGAAACAAACGTATCATGGAATAGACACCTGGCCCCACCGCCACTGCCCCCAGCCCTGCCCCCTAGCCCTATTGGTGCCCCTCACTCCCACCCCGCAGCCCCTGCCCCCCCAGCCTGGCCAGTGCCCCTCACTCCCGCCCCACAGCCCCTGCCCCCCAACCCCTGCTGACTCAGGGGCGGTTGAAGACGTTGGCAGGGGATGACTCATGAGCCCGCTGTGGGAGGTGCAGGGAAAGCCCTCCTTGAGGATGCGGTCAGGGGCAAAGGGACCCAAGTCCCGAGAGAGGCCAGAAATAGAAGCCAACGTTTCACTCTGTGTCAATGCAAAACAACCCAGTCCCAAGGGGCAAGGCAAAAGAGAATCCCCCGGGCCTCCGATTCCCCATCACTCAGCTCCCCAGGGACAGTCACAGGCCCATCTACCCTGGTATCCTGCCTCCTCCATCCTACCCCGCTCAGACCCATGGGCCCATCTACCCTGGTATCCCGCCTCCTCTGTCCTACCCCGGTCAGACCCATGGGCCCATCTACCCTGGTATCCCGCCTCCTCTGTCCTACCCCGGTCAGACACACAGGCCCATCTACCCTGGTATCCTGCCTTCTCTTTCCTACCCTGGTCAGACCCACTGGCCCATCTACCCTGGTATCCGGCCTCCTCCCTTCCACCACAATCAGACCCATATGCCCACCTACCCTGGTATCCTGCCTCCTTCCTCCCACCCCAGTCAGACCCACAGGCCCATCTACCCTGGTATCCCGCCTCCTCCCTTCCACCCCAGTCAGACCTATGTGCCCATCTACCCTGGAATCCTGCCTCCTCTATCCCATCCCGGTCAGACCCACGGGCCCATCTAACCTGGTATCCTGCCTCCTTCCTCCCAGCCCAGTCAGACCCATGTACCCTGGTATCCTACCTCCTCTGTCCTACCCCAATCAGACCCATGAGCCCATCTACCCTGGCATCCCACCTCCTCCCTCTCACCCCAGTCAGACCCACCCTTGGGCCCATTTACCCTGGTATACGGCCTCCTCCCTCTCACCCCAGTCAGACCCATGTGCCCATCTACCCTGGTATTCCGCCTCCTCTGTCCCATCCCGGTCAGACCCATGGGCCCATCTATCCTGGTATCCCACCTCCTCCCTCTCACCCCAGTCAGACCCATGTGCCCATCTACCCTAGTATTCCGCCTCCTCTGTCCCATCCTGGTCAGACCCACGGGCCCATTTACCCTGGTATCCCACCTCCTCCCTCTCACCCCAGTCAGACCCATGTGCCCATCTACCCTAGTATTCCGCCTCCTCTGTCCCATCCTGGTCAGACCCACGGGCCCATTTACCCTGGTATCCCGCCTCCTCCGTCCTATCCTAGTCAGACCCATGGGCCCATCTACCCTGGTATCTCACCTCCTCCCTCCCAAACCAGCCAGACCCAGAGGCCCATCTAAATTACAAAGGATGAATATAAGCAAACAACACAGCAATGCAGGGGCAAGATTAGAAAGGCAAAGGCACAAAATGAGCTCAAATTAGCTACGGGAATAAAGGGAAACAAGAAGACTTTTTATAAATACATTAGAAGGAAGAGGAAGACCAAGGACAGGGTAGGCCCACTGCTCAGTGAGGAGGGAGAAACAGTAACAGGAAACTTGGAAATGGCAGAGATGCTCAATGACTTCTTTGTTTCGGTCTTCACCGAGAAGTCTGAAGGAATGCCTAACATAGGGAATGCTAGCGGGAAGGGGGGAGGTTTAGAAGATAAAATAATAATAATAAAAAAAACTTAAAAATCACTTAGAAAAGTTAGATGCCTGCAAGTCCCCAGAGCCTGATGAAATGCCTCCTAGAATACTCCAGGAGCTGATAGAGGAGGTATCTGAGCCTCTAGCTATCATCTTTGGAAAATCAGGGGAGACGGGAGAGATTCCAGAAGACTGGAAAAGGGCAAATCTAGTGCCCACCTATAAAAAGGGAAATAAGAACAACCCAGGAAACCACAGAGCAGTTAGTTTAACTTCTGCGCCAGGGAAGATAATGGAGCAAGTAATTAAGGAAATCATCTGTAAACACTTGGAAGGTGGCAAGGTGATAGGGAACAGCCAGCATGGATTTGTAAAGAACAAATCATGTCAAACCAATCTGATAGCTTTCTTTGATAGGATAACGAGTCTTGTGGATAAGGGGGAAGCGGTGGATGTGGTATACCTAGACTTTAGTAAGGCGTTTCATACGGTCTCGCATGATATTCTTATCAATAAACTAGGCAAATACAACTTAGATGGGGCTACTCTAAGGTGGGTGCATAACTGGCTGGATAACTGTACTCAGAGAGTCGTTATTAACGGTTCACAATCCTGCTGGAAAGGTATAACAAGTGGGGTTCTGCAGGGGTCTGTTTTGGGACCGGCTCTCTTCAATAGCTTCATCAACGATTTAGATATTGGCCTAGAAAGTACGCTTATTAAATTTGCAGATGATCCCAAGCTGGGAGGGGTTGTGACTGCTCTGGAGGATGGATCATAATTCAAAATGATCTGGACACATTGGAGAAATGGTCTGAGATAAACAGGATGAAGTTGAATAAAGACAAATGCAAAGTGCTCCACTTAGGAAGGAACAATCAGTTTCACACACACAGAATGGGACGCGACTGTCTAGGAAGGAGTACGGCAGAAAGGGATCTCGGGGTGATAGTGGACCACAAGCTGAATATGAGCCAACAGTGTGAAGCTGTTGCACAAAAAGCAAACATGATTCTGGGCGGCATGAACAGGAGTGTTGTGAGCAAGACACGAGAAGTCATTCTTCCGCTCTGCTCTGCGCTGGTTAGGCCTCAGTTGGAGTATTGTGTCCAGTTCTGGGCACCACATTTCAAGAAAGATGTGGAGAAATTGGAGAGGGTCCAGAGAAGAGCAACGAGAATGATGAAAGGTCTAGAGAACAGGAGCTATGAAGGAAGCTGAAAGAATTGGGCTTGTTTAGCTTAGAAAAGAGAAGACTGAGGGGGGACATGATAGCAGTTTCAGGTATCTAAAAGGGTGTCACAAGGAGGAGGGAGAAAACTTGTTCATCTTGGCCTCTGAGGACAGAACAAGCAGCAATGGGCTTAAACTGCAGCAAGGGAGGTTTAGGTTGGACATTAGGAAAAGGTTCCTAACTGTCAGGGTGGTCAAACACTGGAATAAATTGCCCGGGGAGGTTGTGGAATCCCCATCTCTGGAGATATTTAAGAGTAGGTTAGATAAATGTCTATCAGGGATGGTCTAGACAGTATTTGGTCCTGCCATGAGGGCAGGGGACTGGACTCGATGCCTCTCGAGGTCCCTTCCAGTCCTAGTATTCTATGATTCTACCCTGGTATCCTGCCTCCTCCCTCCCACACCAGCCAGACCCATGGACCCATCTACCCTGGTATCCCGCCTCCTCCCTCCCACCCCAGTCAGACCCATGGGCCCATATATTCTGGTATCCCGGCCTCCTCCTTCCTACCCCAGTCAGACCTACAGGCCCATCTACCCTGGTATCCCACCTCCTTCCACCCGAGTCAGACCCATGTGCCCATCTACCCTGGTATCCTGCCTCCTCCATCCTACCCCAGTCAGACCCATGTGCCCATCTCCCCCGGTATCCCGCCTCCTCAGTCCTACCTCAATCAGACCCATGTGTCCATTTACCCTGGTAGCCCGCTTCCTCCCTCCCATCCTACTCAGACCCATGTGCCCATCTACCCTGGTATCCTGCCTCCTCCTTCCTACCCCAGTCAGACCCATGTGCCCATCTACCCTGGTATCCTGCCTCCTCTGTCCTACCTCAATCAGACCCATGTGTCCATTTACCCTGGTATCCCGCTTCCTCCCTCCCATCCTAGTCAGAAGCACGTGCCCATCTACCCTGGTATCCTGCCTCCTCCCTGTTCATTGCTGGCTTGGTTACATTGGACTCTGCCGCCACCCAGTGGCCATTTCCCACAACTGCAACTGACACCCTCCGCTTTCACACCCCAGCCCGGACCCACGTCCCTGGGAGGCAGGGCTGCCCCATGGCAGAGCTAGGGGGCAGGGAGCAGGGCGGGAGTGTCCCCTGGCAGGCGCGACACCAGGTAACCAACACAAAACGGACGCTCAGGAAGTTTTTATGACAACCTTGCCCCATCAATAAACCCAACCGTGACCAAACACAGAGGGGGTGAGGCCGCAGGATTCGTGGGGGTCTGTATTCATTGTGCCCCCCACGCTCCCTCTTCTAGCACCGAGCCCCACCCCCTCCCCACGCCCAGGACCCCAGAACTGAGTCACTGACCAGAAAAACTCCCGGGCCTCAGTTTCACCACCGCACAGGCCTTGTTCTGCCCGCCCCTCCTCCCCCCGGGGTGGGGCACAGTCTTTTTCGGGGGGAAGGGGGCAGCAGGAGACAAATAAATAGATCAATAGGGAATGCGTCAAGGAGATCATAAATACATCAACAGCATCTTTCCTGGAACAGGGATAATTAATTAGCACTGTCCCATAAGGGCCCAATTACCAGAGAATGGAAATAACTTCCTGGTTCAGTCTTCCATCCAAAGGCTCAAACATCTCCCAGCCTGCTTAGCACCAAACCACACTCGTTTCCCCTTCTGAACAGCCCACTCAGGTCTCCCCTCCAGTGTTAGGAACAGGCCGATCCCTGCTTAGCTGCAAAGACATCTCAAGCTTTTAGCTCGCTGAGCCACCAGGGAAAGTTTCACTGCTCTGGCCCCTTTGGAAGCTGGCCGTTTTCCAGTTGGCTCCCACCCAAAGTAGGTTGTTTCCCAGGCGCAGGCTGCAGGGCATTAGGGGGCAGGGTTGGGGGCTGGAGCTTTAGGGGGCTGGGGAAGGACGAGGAAGAGCTGGAAGGCTTTGAAAGTGGGGGAACGCCCCCCTCCCCCCATTCCTTCAGCTCACCTCTCCAAGTCGGATGGAGCCACCACCCCACCCTGACGGCGTGGGGGTGGTCTTTGAGGTGGGCAAAGCTCCCCAAGGCCCAGGGGAGCTGCTGGAGGGGCTCGGCGGGGATCCCCAGGAACGGGACGGGCTTCCGTGGCAGCCGTCTGGCTCTGCAGCACCCAGAGCCTCCAGCCGCCAGGTCCTCCACTGGAGATCCAGGGACGAGGAGTCATGGGGGGTGGGGGGACGAGTCAGCGCACATCTGGCTACCCCGGTACATCTGGATGTGCTCCCCCACCTGGACATCTGGCTGCAAACTGCTTCCCCTCTGCTCCCCCGCCCTGCCAGTGCCCCTCACCCTGATCCCCAGCCCTGCCGGTACTCCTCATTTCCACCCTCCAGCCCCATCGGTGCGCATTACACTGACCCACAGCCCTACCCCCCCAGCACCACGGTGCCTCACCCCAACCCACAGCCCTACCCCCAGCCCTGCCAGTGCCCCTCACTCCCACCCCAGCCCCACTGGTGCCCCTTACCCCGACCCACAGCCCTACCCCCGGCACCGCCAGTGCCTCACCCCAACCCACAGCCCCACTGGTGCCCCTTACCCCTACCCACAGCCCTGCCCCCAGCTCTGCTGGTGCCCCTCATCCTGCCCCCAGCCCCACTAGTGCCCCTCACTCCCACCCCACAGCCTCTGCCCCAGCCCCACTGTTGCCCCTCATCCTGACCCCTGACCCCAGCCCTGCCAGTGCCCTTCACTCCACCCCCAGCCACATCGGTGCCCCTCATTCCCCTCCCCCGAGCCCTGCCAGTGTCCCCACTCCCGCCCTGCACTCACCCCAGCAGGCGCGGGACGCGGACTGTGCAGTCCCGGTGTGCACACATGGAGCAGAGGAAGCCGGAGCCACGGGCCTCAGGCTGGCCCTGAACTCCCCCCTGGCTCCCCCGGGAGGCTCTGGCCACGGGAGACATTTGCTGGGGCCAGGCAGGAGTCAGGGTGTTTGTGGCACCGACCCCGGCGCCCAGCGGGAATTCCTGCCCGCGAGTCACCCCTGTCCCCACTGCGGCACTCATGGCGTGACCAAAAGCTCAGTTTCCTCTTGAGCCACCCCGATAGGGGGTCGGGACGGGGACAGGAGTGTGAAGAGGGTATGTGGGGGGTGGTGCAAGGAAAGAAAATGGGTAAAACAGCAAGAGCAAAGAACGGGCCCAAAAGAAAATCCGGGCGGGAAGAAACGAGGCGAGCGAAAAGCAGCGGTGGCGGAGGAAGGCAAAGAAAGAACAAACGTAATGCACGGCGGGAAAACGAGGGAGCAGGCAGGCACAGGGGAAAAGGAAAGCGACAGAGCCAAGGGAGGGAGAAAGGCGGTGGGGGGGGGCGCTCAGGAGGAAGGAAAGAAAATGGTGGAAACAGGTGATGGAGGAAAGGCAGCAGAGGAGGAACGGGGAAAGGGCCAGGCCGGGGAAGGGCAGGAAGAAAAGAAATGGGGGAAGAGGTGGAAAGAGGTGTGACGTAGTGTGGGGACCTTGCTGGTTGCTATGCTGGGCAGTGGGCTGTGAGTGACCTCCACTGGCTGCTGTCTGCAGCACGGCCCAGCAGGGCAGGGGATGAGTCATTATGCAAGGGGGCTTCGAACCTGTCTGACCAGTTATCTCCCAGGGAGCGGAACAAGGGAAAGAAGGGGAGTGGAGCCCTGGCTGGGGGCAGGGCTGGAAGTGAGTTAGTTTAGTTTCTGGCTGGGATCATGGAGGAAGCAGCCTAGGCAATGGGCTGGGATTTAGGGGCCCAGGCTCCCCCATCTCAAGGGGGGCTGAGGCATCCTAGGCCTGCCCTGTAACCAGATGACATCTGTGCTGTGCTGTATCCTGGAGAAGCAAACTCCTCTGTTCTACTGGCTGGTGGAGTCTGTCCGTGCCATTACGGGGTGCAGGAGACGGAAAACCCCAACGCGCCGTCACACTGGTGTCAGAAGTGGGATGCACTGCACCCCGCGGATGGAGCTCCCAGCGGCGAGTGACAAGGCGCAGTAGAAGCAAGGGCCTTAGAGCCAGGCGTGCTGGAAACAGAGCGAGGCGGTTCCTGAGAATTGTGGGGCACAGCAGCACTAGACCGGTGAGTCTGCACCGAGGGGACCAGCGGGGAGATGGCCTACACCCAACTCCCGAAGGCAGAGCTGGTGAAGCTGTGCAGAGAGAGGGGCTTACCTGTGCGGAGCACAACCAAGGCCCAGCTGATTGCCAAGCTGGAGGAGAATGACCAGCCACAGGGCTGGGATCCTGTCCCAGTGGGGAGAAGCCAGACCCCCCTTGGGAGCGTGTCAGGCTCTGGGCGGGGGCGGAGCACCGGAACCCACCGGAGAGACGGGACAGCCTCCCAGGGGAGCACTGCAAGCCGTAGTCCGCCCAGGGGAGGGTCCAACCCAGCGGAGCTGCGGCGGCTAGAGATCCAGCTGCAGATGAAGGAATTGGAAGTCCAGGACTGTAGAGAGCAGCGACAGCATGAGCTGGCCATGGCAGAGCGGAGAAGCGACGGGGCCCTGGCTGTGCCGAGTGCGGACGGGCCCCAAGGGCCCAGGGCGGCCAGATACTTGGAGAAGCTCGTGGTGGCCCAATTGAAGGACATGGGCGACATAGACGGGTTCCTCAGCTCCTTTGAGAGGGCCTGTGGACTGCAACGGGTCCCCCCAGCTGACTGGCTGCAGGAGCTCATCCCCACACTGAACCAGGAAGCTGCCGGGGTGCTCAATCAGCTGGAGGACCTACAGCCAGGAGATTACAACCGAGTCAAGGAGGCCCTGCTGCACAAGTTCGGGCTGACCCCCGAGATGTACAGCAAGAAGTTCCGGGGGGTGCAGAAGGGGCCACGGGAGACCTATGTGGATCTGGCCTCCCGCCTGGCGCAATACTGCCGCAAGTGGGTGTCTGGAGTCGGAGCCCAGACCGCAAAGGACCTGCTCAAGCTGATCATGATGGAGCAGTTCTATGAAGCGTGCACACCCAGCCTGAGGCTGTGGCTCAAGGACCGGAGGCCAGAGAACCCCCAGGAGGCCAGGACTGGCGGACGAGTTCACAGAGAGCCGGTCCGGGTGTGAACGGGAATCGCGGCGAGAGAGGGAATCGCGCAGAGACCGGATCTCGGCCGAGCAACGGAGAGAGTCACCTACGAGGCGAGCCCAAGAGACAAGTCGTCTGCGCCCCAGAGAACCAACCAGGGCCTGGACAGAGCCAGCCCAAAGAGGCCCACAGGGCCTAACTTGCCATCGCTGTGGGCAAAAAGGCCACAAGAGGGCTCCGTGCACCAGGAACTTTCCAGGGTTAACTGGCTGGGGCTGGAGGAAGGGCAGGCTGCCCCAGAGGCAGGGGCTGGCAGGCAAACCTCAGCTCAGAGTGGGGGGAAGGATGCTCAGTGCACCCCCCCGGGAGGTCTGACCCTCGGGAGGCGGATTTCTCCGTGTACCGGGTGGGGCAGGACGGCCCCTGGAGCGAGTGCCTCACTACCCTGGAGGTGGATGGTAGGAAGGTGACGGGTTTCTGGGACATGGGGGCGGAGGTGACGCTGGCCCGATCTGACATAGTGGCCCCAGACCGGATACTACCCCACATGCAGCTGACCCTGAAGGGCATAGACGGGTCCCCATTTAAGGTGCCTGTAGCCAGGGTGCATCTGAAATGGGGGGCCAAGGAAGGTCTCAAGGAAGTGGGGGTGCACCCACATTTGCCCACGGAGGTGCTGATGGGGAATGACCTAGAGGAGTGGCCCCATGAATCCCAGCAGGCTCTAGTCACCGCCCGGAGCCAGAGCCAACGAGGGGCTGGCAACCTGGATCCAGGGAAGGACTCCTGGCAGGGTCCTCAGGGTCCCACCCCAGTGGACACGGGGTCCAGCCAAGCTGGGACTCCGGACCCAGGCAAGGGCGGGGAACAGGTCCCGATCCCTGCCCCAGCGGCTGAATTCCAGGCTGAGGTGCAGGCAGACCCCTCCTTGCAGAGGCTGAGGGGCCAGGCTGGCCTCCGTGCAGCTCAGCCCCTGGGGAGAGGTGGCCAGGAGAGATTCCTGTGGGAGCGGGGATTCCTGTTCCGGGAATGGCTTCCCCCCAGGAAGGTGAGGGCATGGGGGGTCCAGCGGCAGCTGGTCATCCCCCAAAAGTATCGCCGCAAGCTGCTGTATTTGGCCCACAACATCCCCTTTGCGGGCCACCGGGGGATCCGGAGCACACGGCTGAGGCTGCGCCAACACTTCTACTGGCCGGGGATATTTGCGGCCGTGCAGCGATATTGCCGGTCCTGCGACTCCTGCCGGAGGGGTGGGAAGGCCGAAGATGGGAGGAAAGCTGCTTGGGGGCCCCTACCCCGTATAGAGGACCCCCTGGGCTTGCTGAGAGAGTTATGGGAGGGGGAGACCTCGCTGGATGGAGCGTCGGGGGTGGAAGACGTCCTGGCTTTCCGGGAAAAGCTCGCGGGGCTCATGGGCCCAGCCAGAGAGACCCGGGCCAGAGATCAAGGGCAGTGGAAGGGCTGGTACAGCCACCGAAGACGGGCCCATGCCGGCCCCCCCGGAGCTGTGCAGCAACGGGACAGGGGAGAGCTGGGCCCTGCAGGGCATCGCCGCGGCCGGCCCGAGTCAAGGGGAGCATCCATGCCCCAGGGCGGGTTCCCACGCAGAGGACCCGAACTTCCCTAGGTCACGAGCGGAGTGACCCTGCTCAGTTCGCTCTCGGAGGGGGGAAGAACTGTGACGTAGTGGAGGGTACCTTGCTGGTTGCTACGCTGGGCGGTGGGCGACCTCCACTGGCTGCTGTCTGCAGCACGGCCCAGCAGGGCAGGGGATGAGTCATTGTGCAAGGGGGCTCCGAACCTGTCTGACCAGTATCTCCCAGGGAGTGGAGCAATGGGGAGAAGGGGAGTGGAGCCCGGGCTGGAAGGGAGCGAGTTAGGTTTCTGGCTGGGATCATGGAGGAAGCAGCCTAGGCAACGGGCTGGGATTTAGGGGCCCAGTCTCCCCCATCTCAAGGGGGGCTGAGGCATCCTAGGCCTGCCCTGTAACCGGATGGCATCTGTGCTGTATCCTGGAGAAGCAATAAACTCCCTCTGTTCCACTGGCTGGTGGAGTCTGTCCGTGCCATTACAGGGGTGCAGGAGACGGGAAAACCCCAACGCGCCGTCACAAGAGGGAACGGACGAGTCAGCAGGAAGGAGGAGAAGAGCGAAGGAGGCAACGGAGGCGACCGGACGCCAGGGGGATGGGCAGCCGTAGAAGGGGGGCGCAGAAGGGAGACCAGCCGATGGGAAGAGAGGACACAGGGGAGGGACAAGCCGGGTGGTCCCCACTGGTGGTCTCTGGGTCCCCTGAGAACCCAGGTATCCTGGCACCTCCCTGCTCTAACCACTAGCCCCCGCTCCTGATCTGGGGCCAGTCAGGCAGGGCTGGGGGCAAACCTGGGGAGGGGGAAAGTCTCTCCATCTCCAGCCTCTCCCCAGCAAAAGTCGCCCACGGACAGTGTTTGTGTGGGGTCCTGAGGGGAAGGGGGCTCGGTGCCCTTTGCTCCCGCCCCGCAGCCCCTGCCCCCCAGCCCTGCCAGTGCCCCTCAGTCCCACCCCCCCAGCCCCTGTCCCCCAGCCCTGGGGGTTTGCTGAGGCTGCTGCTTTCGTCCCACAGCTGGGACATGTCGCTTCACGCCGGGGAGCTGCCGGCTCCTGGCTACCAAGCACACACAGAGCAAGGGCTGCAGAAGCCGCTTCCAGGGAAAGCAGCAGATGGGGGGTGGGGAGGAGACGTTCTGTTCTCAGGGCAAAGAGCTGGGGGTTCCCCGTGGGGCAGAGTTAAGGTGAGGGAGCAGCTGCACCGGCTGTGATCCCCCACCCCCGGAACCGGGGAGAACCCAGGCAGCCTGGCTCCCTGACCCTCCTGCTCTAACCACTAGGTCCCACTCCCCTCCTAGAGCCGGAGAGAACCCAGGCATCCTGGCTCCCTGACCCTCCTGCTCTAACCACTAGGTCCCACTCCCCTCACAGAGCCGGGGAGAGAACCCAGGAGTCCTGGCTCCCAGCCCCCCTGCTCTAACCACTAGCCCCCGCTCCCCTCCCAGAGCCAGGGAGAGACCCCAGGAGTCCAGGCTGAACCCAGCCCCCCAGCTTTATTGACACCGCTCCAGCACGGCCACGTTATTTGGCCGCCTCAGCCAGCCTGTTGAGTTCCTGCGACAGCGCCGTGACGGTGGCCAGGATCCGGTCCCGATCCGGCTCGGCCAGCCGGCCCCCGCAGCGCTGGGCGAACTTGTCGGGGTGCCACAGGGCCTGCTGGCGCCGGAGCTGGCGGCGGTAGGCCCCCCGGTCCGCGGGGTCTGTGCCCAGCAGGGCCACGGCCGCCATCTCGGCCACGGTGCCCTGGGGGCTGGGCCAGGGGATGTCCTGGTAGCTCAGGGGGCGGGCGGCGTCGGGGGCGAAGACCCGGGCACAGCCCTCCTGGTAGCGCTGCCGCTTGGCGGCCTGGACCTCCTCCTTCTTGGTGCGGGCGCGCTCCTGGTAGAGACGAGATTCGGCCGCCAGGGGGCGCTGGGAGGTGGCCTGCGGGGCTCCGTGACAGCCAGGCCCCGGCCCCTGACGGCCAGGCCCCGGCCCCTGACGGCCTTTCCGGCTGTATTCCCGCGCCATGCGCTCTGCCCACGCCTCGTAGGGCTCCAGGTCCGGGTCGGGCCTGCAGAAATCCTCTGGCGGGAGAGAAGACGAGGGGGGTGTTAGGGGAGGGTGCCCCTGGCCGAGGGGCCGGTCCCCTCTAGGGGGCGCCAGCGGCCGTACCTTCGTAGCGCCAAAACGCCTGGTATTCGTCCTGGCATTCCCCGAGGAGTTTCTGGCGCCAAGCCCAGTCCTCGTCCCGGTTCCCGCTGGCGTCTTCGGCTTCCTCCGGGGGCAGCTGCGGAGAGTCACCGGGCATCAGGGAACCGCCGAGGGCAGGGCCCAGCCAGGCTAAACCAGCCCGGCCAGGCCGTCGGCCAACCCACCCTCAGCCGCGGCTCGGGTCCCCTTGGAGCTGGAACGTTCTTGCTAATATCTCAACCCAATGTGGAGAAACCCCTCTCTCCCCCCTTGACCCATCCTGCCTTCAGGGGGCCGGGAGAACCGAGCCGCTACTCTGCCGAGCGGCCCCGACCGTCTCCGCCGGCTAATCGCCGCCCTGCCCCCGTTCTCCGGACAAAACGTGCTAGGGACGCAAAAAGGCTAGGTCCTGGATGGACCTAACCTCCATGAATCTATCTAGCTCTTTTTTGAACCCTGTTAAAGTCCTGGTCTGCACCCCCTCCTCTGGCGAGGAGTTCCACAGGTTAACCGTGCGCCGCGTGACGGAAAACTTCCATTTGGTTTGTTTGAAACCTGCTGCCTCTTCACGTCCTTCGGTGACCCCCTCGCTCTTGAATGATGGGAACAAGTCAATAACTTTCCCTTATTCACTTTCTCCCCACTAGTCATGATTTTATAGACCTTGATCCGATCCCCCCTCCGTCTCCTCTCTTTCAAGCCAAAAAAATCCAGATCTGATTCATCTCTCCTCAGACGGCAGCCGTCCCATGCCCCAAATTGTACGAAATCATTAAATATCTGGCCACCTTCACTTTCGGTAAGGCAGGGGCAAAACAGGCATTAAACATCCACCCGTCTTTTCCACTTTGGGGTGGGTTTAATTTTGGTTTTCAGGTCACTGAAGGGTTTCTGATGGAGCCGGGCTGTCCCACCTTCCTGTCTGTCCCGGGGGGATAGCTTCCCGGTGTGCTTTTCATACGGTCTCTGGCTTCCACTAAGACAGAAATAACCCTGCAACTTCCAATTTATAAGTGGTGCGTCCTCCCTTCCCGCCGAATCTGAACTCCGGACTCTAGCTTTTCACGAAGGGGCAGCGCTAACTTCGAACTCACGTCCGTGTGGACGCTCCAGGGCCACTACTCCGACCTCATTGGCCTCCGGGCTGAGCCCCCATCCTACTCCTTATGGTACAGTGCCCCCCCTTGCGGACCAGATCGGTACCTGCTCCTCCTTCATGGCCCCCAGCAGGTCCCTGGGTGTCTCCCCAGCCCGGTTCCGGACCCCCATGGCCTCGGGGCAGTGGTTCTGCAGTGGGGTGAAGAGAACTTCGTACACTGGGGAGGGAGAAAGAGAAAAATTAATGGTGCGCCCTCGGCGGGGGGGCGGTATGCTTATAAGAACTATGTGGGATTTTTTTTTTGGGGGTGGGGAGGCAAAATGGCGCGTTTATTGCGCGTACAGTGGAAAAGCAGTTAGCAGCTGCCTATGCAGACAGACACACGCTCCCGTACGGTTTTAACAGCCGACGTACTGACCAGCGTACGGTTTGTGGCAAACCAGACTGATCCCGGACGGAGGGGTTAATCGGTCCAGCCCGACGCTTGAGATTTTGGCAGGGCGGTTTTCAAGTTTTATGGCAAAGCAGAGGGGTTTCTAAATCGTATTTTTTAACATTGGGATTCGCACGTGTCGCATTGCTACGCTGGGTTTTTCCTTTAAATGGAGGTTTGTTATTTTGGGGGGCGGTCTTTTTTGCCGGTTTCGATCATGAATATTTTAATTGACAGGCGTCGGCCTTGTTTTAGAGCCGTTAATGTGTTGACCGCTTCTGTGCCGATGGGGATATACGACCGTTTTGGGCACCTTTCTGTCTGGTCCTTGGCGTAAGGACATGCGGTCTGGCGAACTCTGCACTTAATTTTTTATCCATTTTTGACTTGTGTTACACATCACAAGGTGGATGTCTTGGTTACAGAGAAGCAATAGTCACACTGGAGCAAGGCCCTCAAATCACAATTAACCGCCCCCCCCCCCCAATTATCACACCCTGTTGCTTATTTTACAATTCACCAAAATGATAAGCGTTTCGTTTTGCCTTGGAACGAGCGTTCGACACACTAGTCTGGCGGGGGCCCTGTTACCAATGGGACGGGGAAGGTCCTTTCTGCTTTCAAAAAGGGAGGCTGGCGGGGTAAACTGAGGCACGGGCCATTGCATAAAGCTCCATGTTAGCGACATGGCTACAGGGGGACACACGCTGGACGCCTGGGTCCCAGTGCCCTATTTTAGTCTGCACCCCTCAGCCCCCCGCTCCTCATTTTCCAGTCCCCCCCCCTCCAGGGCGTGGGCACTTGGTGGCAGCCCCCAGTGCCAGGGACCTACAAGTTGCATTTTAAACAAGAGTGGGGATGGGGGGGGGGGGGGGGAAGCTGAGAGCCAGGACTCCTGGGTTCTCTCCCCAGTTCTGGGAAGGGGGCAGGGCAGGGTCCCCTCTGATTGTGTGGGCCCGTGTGCGGAATGATTTTTGTTACGTGCACCGATACGGAGGGGACGGATCACGTAACAGAAGTCACTTGGCCCACGGACAGTGGGGGCAGGCAGGCGGGGTTGGAGGAGGGCTCTAAACGGGGGCTCTGGGTGGGGAGGAGGCTCCAGGCTGGGGAGGGAGGGGGTGAGGACTCTGGCTGGGGGTGCGGGCTCTGGGCTGGGGCCATGGACAAGGGCTTTGGGGTGCAGGAAGTGGCACCGGGTTTGGGGGGGCTCAGATGGGGATTGGGGGCCAGGAGGGGGAGACGGCTCACGGTTGGGGCACGCTGCTCCCACCCGTCAAGCACCAGCCCCCCCCCAACCCCCATTGGCCGGGAACTGGCCAATGGGACAGCCGAGCCAGCGCTCGGGGCGGGGACAGCCGGCAGAACCCCGCGGCCCCCCGGGACGGCAGGGGCGGGTGCTCACCGCGCTGGCCCTTGCGGGCAGCCTGCCGGGCGGCGTGGTGCAGGGCGGTGTCTCCGCGCCGGTCCAGGCGGGCCGGGTCGGCCCCGTGGTCCAGCAAGATGCGGACGGCGACGGGGTCTCGGCGGGCGCAGGCGTTGTGCAGGGGGGGCCGGCCCTTGTGGCCCCCGGGCTGGTCCAGGTCCAGCGCAGCCCGGTGGCGGGCCAGGAGCGAGCGCAGCCGCCGGTGCCGGCCCGACGCCACGTAGCGCCAGAGGCGGCGCTGGTGCCGCTCAGCCATGGGGAGACCTGGGGGAGGGGGAGATGAAGTGAGGCAGCCCTGTGCAGGGACTCAAGTCAGTCCCCACCTCCCACGGCACCCCACTTACCTCCCCCCCGCTGGCCCCAGCTGCCTCCCTGCCCACCCCTCCAGGCCCTCCTGTCCCCCAAATACCGGCGGAGGATTCCCGAGTTCCCCTTGTCCACCCCCTGCCCCATGGATCCCCCAAGTCCCCCTTGTCCCTCCCTGCTCCACTTCCAGTCCCTTTTCCATTCCCCCTGCTGACTCCCACGTCCCCCCTGCTCCCCAAATCCTCCTCCCGTCTCCTTGCACATCCGTCCCCTTCCCTCTCTGCCCCCAAGTCCCTCTTCCCCCTCCCTGCCCCCAAGTCCCTCTCCCTTTCCCCCAAATTCCCCTCCCCTCCCTGCCCCCAAGTCCTCCTTCCCTGCCCATATTCCCTTCCCCTGCCCCCAGGATCCCCTTTCCCTCCCCACCCCCAAGTTCCTCTTCCACTTCCCTGCACCCCCAAATCTCCCTTCCCCCTCCCTGCCCATCCCGAGCCCCACAGCCCCTTCCTGACCCCCAGACCATCCCTCCCAGTCCCCGCCCCACCCCCGGGCTGCGGGACCCACGGCGGCCGCTGGCTGGGGGGCTGGGAACGGGCTGTAGAATCCACGGCGGGGGGAAGGGAAAAGAAGACGGACCGGAAGTTGGGCAGGAGGAAGGGCGGAAGTGGGGGCGGAAGTGACCTCAGGACGTCCCTCCCCCCCGGTGTGGCGTAGGCGGGGCTCGTGCGCCGCGGGGAGCGACGGGCCGGTGGGATGGGGGAGGGGCGGGGGGGTGGGTCCGGATCGATTCAATCGCTTCGTCAGCGGGGAGAGGGAAACCGGAAGGCAGGGGCGAGCGAGGGCGGAAGTGGAGCGGAAGTGGCGTCAGGCCGCTTGCAGCAATGGGGGGGCGTTGCCCACACTGGCGGTGCCACCCCCTCTGGGGTCCGGTGGGGGCGCACTTCCGGGGGGAGGGGTGTTTGGTTCTGCCGGGGGAGCGGGGAGGGAGAGAAGCCCCGCCGGATGTGGGCCAAAGGCGGGGCGGAAGTGGACCGGATGTGGCGTTAGGCTTTTAGCCAGAGAGGGCTTGCCCTTAGTTGGGTGCCACGCTCTCAATGGCCCGGGTGGGAAACACGAAGGGGGAGATTTCCGGGCCGCGTCGGGTCCCTCTGAGTGTAAACCAGGCCCCAGCCACTGGGAATCAACGCCCCCCACGGGAGGGGGAAACCGGAAGTGGGTTCAAGGGAGGGGCGGAAGCAGACCGGAAGTGGCTTCAATTCCCCCGGCATCACGGAATGACTTGCCCATAGTTGTGTCCAAACCTTCACCGGGTCCGGGTGGGAAACAGGCTCCTGGTTGGAAGGTTCCGGGGGCAATTTGGGGTCTGGTATCAGTGGGGAGGGGAGAACAGTGGGGAGGGGAAAGGAGGGAACAAAAGGGGTGGGACAAAACCCCAAGTGGGGGAGGGTATCAGAGACCAGGTTCCCCACATATTTCAATTCGTTTTCCACCTTATTGGCTGTCCCCCCCCCATCCCCAGTGTTTTTCAAAGGAGCATCTCCCCTTCTTTTTCCTCCCCCCACATACAAAACACATTTGCATGATGGGAGAAAATATTTTCCCACAGTTTTAAGAAAAGGCATTCATTTTCTGGGCACAGCGATGAAATCTCACATTGTCACGGGACAAAAATTATTTTCTAAAACAAATTACCCTTTATTAAAAAAAAGTATTATTTCCCCAAGACAAACAGCTGAGTTTTTGAATAATCAATTTTACAAGTTATCATCAAAACACATTTTAAAACAAATCAGAAAACAATTTTTTGCACAGAGAAATTATTTAATTATTAGACACCCCCCAACCCCACAACACACACTTTCTTTGAGCAATTCCAGCCTACGGGAGCCGGGAGCCGACACGTCAGCCACTCAGACCAATTCCACCCCCACCAGGATGCCCAGGGGGACTTGTGTTTCTCTTTGTGCTGAGTTAGGAGGAGGGACCCGGTGCCGTGTTAATTACAGCCAGCTGCTCGTGTTCGGTAGGGAGGAAAGCCCTCATGGCTGCGAGGTGCTGGGTGTGAGGAACTCAGGTGGTGCTGGGGCGGATGGACTCAGCGCCGCTGGGCGTGGTTGGAAACTTGTTCCGTGCGTCTTGGGGTCTTGACTTTAATCTCTGCGTAGTGCAGGCCCTGGGTCTCCGCAGCCTCCCGGCTGCCCTGGCCCTGTGCAGGACAAAGGTTCAGTGAGGACTCCATCACCCCAGATCTGGTCACTTAATTCTGGCTCATTTAGGCAGCTCCAGAGACCAAATCCCCCAGTGTTACCCCAGGGTGGAGGGGCTGGGAGCCAGGACACCTGGGATCCCTCCCTGGCGCCAGGAGGGGAATGGGGGCTAGTAGGTTAGAATAGGGGGGCTGGGAGGCAGGACTCCTGGGTTCCCTCCCAGCTCTGGAAAGGGAGTGAGGTGTAGTGGTTAGAGCTGGGAGCCAGGACTCCTGGGTTCTCTCCCCATACTGTATTGTACCCATCCCTACTGGTTTCCGGAGACCGGACTAAGCACCGGCTGGAAGAGGGCCCAGCCTGAGATGTCTCACCTGGGGCTCCCGCCGGCGCGGCCGTGAACAGGGCAGTGCTGTGGAGGGAGAGGAAGGAAGGTTAAAAGAGAGGAGTGTCCGTGTGTGACAGGGACTGGGGTGAGGAGAGAAGCTGCAGAGATCTAGGGGATGGAGGGAGGTTGGGGAGGGGACCAGGGAGGGATGAGTGGGCAGACAGCTCGGCCAAGACGACTGCGGCTGGCCACTTGGGTGTGTTCACTGAGACTCCGGGTTGGCACCTTGGCATCTCTTCAAGAGGAGGGCGACCACCAGGATGAGGATGAGGAGAAGTGCCAGGGTGATAGCGGCCTGGTACAGGACCTCCTGGGTGCCACACTCCACGGGGGTGAGTCCTTTATCTGGGGGATGGAGAGGAGGGTTAGGATATTCTCCCCTCTGAGCCAGCCCCTCCCTGCCGTGGGACCGGATCGGTGCCCACTAGAGGGGAAAAGCCCCCTGCCTCATCCCCCTCACCTGAATCGCTCTGGTTCCTCCCCGTCACGCTAAGCTCAGTGCCCTGTCCCGTCCCGCTGTCTCCCTGGTGGATGTTGATGTTGCACAGATAGAGGCCAGAGTCCCGTGGCTCCAGGTCCTGCAGGGTCATCGTGGCCTCCCCTTTCCGGAGTACATCCAGGTGGGACATGATGAGCCGCCCCGTGTAGAAGGGAGGGGCAGAATTCAGAACAACCCCATCTCTGGTCCAGGTCGCTTTGGCCATGCTGCCCTGTTGGTTCTGGAAGGAGCAGTTCAGCGTGGCGCTGCCGCCGGGGGTCACCTGGAGGGTGCGGGGGCTCTGATGCACTTCCAGACCTTTGGGAGGCAGGGCAATGTGAACATGGTACCCGCAAAGGAAAACGAGGATGAGGGGCAAGGAGATGCTCCAGACACCCCACCCCTGAGCGGCCTGGCATTCCTTCCCAGCACGCTACTGCTTATAGCACCACCAATAACACACTGCCCCGGGCTCCCGCCTGTACAGACGCCCAACAGCTGCCCGGCATGCGCTCGGCAGATGCCCACAGAGACACCGGGCACACAATCACTCAGCACAGCTCCGTGCGACACTGCTGGCCAAGAGGCATGAGGGGATCTCGCTCCACAGGGCAGGAGACACTCAGTGGTGCCGATCAACGCAAAGTCAGGCAGGTTGGAGAACAGACCTCCAAGGACACAGGCAAAATGACGGGGTGTAAATTAGCTGTCACCCCTCAGCCAGGGGATCCCCAGGTCATTGTGGACACTGCTCTGGGAACATCTGCTCCACGGGCCACCACAGTCAAAACAGCCAAGAGAACGTGGGCAGCCAGGAGGAAAGGGGTAAAGTATCAGACAGAAAATCTCATCCAACCAACCAGTCAATCAAGTCAGAATGGGATAAACCAGCCAGCAGGGAAGCCCTGTGCGCGACACAATAAAGAGAGAGAGATGGACCTGGGGGTGGAGTAGATGGACACAAGGATAGACAGATGGAGCTAGGGTGGGGCAGAAGGACAAACAGAAAGAGATGGAGCTGGGGGTGGGACAGACAAACTGACAGAGATGGAGCTGGGGGTGCGACAGATGAATGGACAGAAATGTAGCTAAGAGTGGGACAGACGAACGGACAGAGATGGAGCTGGGGGTGGAGTAGATGGACAGATGGACAGACAGAGATGGAGCTAGGGATGGGACAGATGGACAGAGATGGAGCTGGGGGTGAGGGAGGCGGCTGGGTGGATGGATTCAATTATTACCTGCTGCCCAGATGGGGAGAAGGAGGAGGATGCAGAGGACGGGGCTCAGGCCTGGCAGCTGCTCCATGGTCCCTGCTCTCTGGGTGGCTCCGTGGGGCCAGCTCAGCTCAGCTCAGCCTCCTCCGGCAGCATCAGCCCCAAGGGGCGGTGGAAAGTTTTGTGGTCAGCACCTGTGAGATGGCTGCAGCGAGAGGCTGGGGCCGAGGGCCGGATGCGGGGAGCTGAGCGTCTCGTTAACTCAGAGAGACCGGGTGTGTGTGTGTGTGTGTGTGTGTGTATGTTTGCGAATCCCATTGCCCTGGTAGAATCAGCCACACTCCTCTGTGTCTCCTAGCCCCTGTACAGCACACGACGGAGGAGGATTCCCCCTGACTTAGCCTGGGTGTTTTGAGCTGTGGCATCTGACATCCCACCTGGCACCTCCCCAGCTACCCAGATGTGGGGTGCGAAACTGTACGGGGTCCACCATCAGCGAGAGGCCGCGCTGACTCCCTCCAGGGCCCACAAGTTCGGGCTGCAGGCCTCGGCCTAGCCTTTGGCCGAGGGATGGTTTACAGGGCCCAAGCCTGGGTCAGGATGGGCAGACAGACAAGGGATTCACACAAACCGGTCTATAGTTCCCGGGTTAAGATGCAGCCCTGAGGGCGACCAGTGTCTATCACGAGCGGTGTAGCAGTTTGCAGCCATGGAGATGTCCGGACCGACCCTCGAGGACGGGTACCCCTGACGCTAAGGGGAGAGACAGAAGAGATGGCAGTCGGGGTGGACCCTATTTTGTCCTACCCGGTCATACTTGAGTGTGATTGGCCCAACTTCAGGCTCCAGCTGGGGTCCAGGTGGGCCAGACCAGTGGTCCTGGCGAGGGTCCTGGTGGGTTTGGCACGTCCTCCGGCCGGGGGCAGCACGGAGCTGGAGCCAAGCATCTGCCCTGCTTGGCTGCCCGGCTCGCACTGAGCTCCCAGCTTTTATACAGCTAGTTCCACCCACCGACTTCCTGTGGGCGGGGCTAGGGGAGGCTGGCCCCGCCCACCAAGGGGTCTTAAAGGGCACTTCCACTTTCGGGTCAGAGGGCGGCCATGTTGCTGTCCTGGACTCATTACAGAAACACAGAGGCAGCTGGTGTCTCCTAGGCCCACCAACCCCTGCTTTGTTCTCAGACCAGAAGGCCGACGGGTGCAAATTCCCCCTCCCGGGGTGTTGGCGTCCAGCCCTGTCAATTTTCCCATGTCCCTTTTAGCGTCTCTGTCGTGAGGCATTTCTAAGCAGCCTGTGGCCGATATACCCACCGCTGTGGTTGTCAGACACCAGTGCAGTGTCCGGCCAGGTCTCCTGCTCCGTGTGTGATGATACAAAATCTCCGTGGGGTAGTAGCCACGTTAGTCTGTAACTTTGATGCGTGGACACAAATCCGACATCAGAAACAGTAACACGCATAAACATTGTAGGGCGTCATTTAACTCATCTGGTCACCCAGTCGTGGATTTAAGAGTCGCTGTTCTTCTACAAAGGCCTTTCACTAACTGATGACAGAGAGAGTCTGCAGAACTGGAATCCAGCGACTGATCTGACACCGTCACCCTGGGCTTGAACAAGGACTTTAACCGGCTGGCGCATTACAAAGCCAGTTTCCCCTGCCTTTCGTTTCCACGTCAAACGCTGTGTGTGGGGCCCATCCAGCCTACTTCATTAGCCTCATTAACACGGGTCCTACACTTAACAGGTATTTCTGCTGTTGTATAGATCTCGCGGGGTCTGTTATTTCCCCTCCAACTCCTCTGAGGAAGTGGGTTTTGCCCACGAAAGCTCCCGATTCTGTATATTTTCATGAGTCTTAAAGATGGCACAGGGCTAATTTTTAGAAGCATAAAAGTCCAGCTAGTGCCGTATGCTCCTCTGCGTGTCGGACTGGTTTGCACAAGCAGCCAGCGCTACAGACCCCGAGAGAGCCGCCGTAGGCCACCTGTGACGTAGTGGGGGTATCTGGCTAGTTCCTATGCTGGCTCTGTGGTAATCCCCAATGGCTGCCATCGGTACCACAGCCCAGAAGGATGAGTCATTATGCAAAGAGGGTCTCTCAACCTGTCTGACCAGCTACCCCCCAAGGAGAGAGACAAAGGAAGGGGGAATGCTGCCCTGGCTGGGGGCAGGGCTGGAAGAGTTAGTTTAGTTTCTGTCTGGGATCATGGAGGAACCAGCCTAAGCCAGGGGCTGGGATTTAGGGGCCCAGTCTCCCCCATCTCAAGGGGGGCTGAGGCATCCTAGGCCTGCCCTGTAACCAGATGACATCTGTGCTGTGCTGTATCCTGGAGAAACAATAAACTCCCTCCATTCTACGGGCTGGTGGAGTCTGTTCGTGCCATTACGGGGGTGCAGGAGTCAGGGGACCCCAACGCGTCGTCACACTGGTGTCAGGAGTGGGATCACTGCACCCCGTGGATGGAGCATCCAGCGGCAAGCGACAAGGCGCAGTAGAAGCAAGAGCCATGGAACCAGGCGTGCTGGAAACAGAGCGAAGCGGTTCCTGAGAATCGTGGGGCGCAGCAGCACTAGACTGGTGAGTCTGCACCGAGGGGACCAGCGGGGAGATGGCCTACACCCAACTGCTGAAGGCAGAGCTGGTGAAGCTGTGCAGAGAGAGGGGCTTGCCTGTGCGGAGCGCAACCAAGGCCCAGCTGATTGCCCGGCTGGAAGAGAATGACCAGCCACAGGGCTGGGATCCTGTCCTCGTGGGGAACAGCCAGACCCCACTGGGAGCGTGTCAGGCTCGGAGAGGGGCGGAGCGCTGGAGGCCGCCGAAGAGACCGGACTGCCTCCCAGGAAGCCCTGCAAGCCGTAGTCCACCCAGGGGTCCAACCTCGGAGCTGCGGCGGCTAGAAATCCAGCTGCAGATGAAGGAATTGGAAGTCCAGGACCGTGAGAGCAGCGACAGCATGAGCTGGCCATGGCCGAGCGGAGAAGCGGCAGGGCCCCAACTGCGCCGAGTGCAGATGAGCCCCAAAGGCCCGGGGCGGCCAGATGCTTGGAGAAGCTCGTGGTGGCCCAATTGAAGGACATGGGCGACATAGACGGGTTCCTCAGCTCCTTTGAGAGGGCCTGTGGACTGCAACGGGTCCCCCCAGCTGACTGGCTTCAGGAGCTCATCCCCGCACTGAACCAGGAAGCTGCCGGGTGCTCAATCAGCTGGAGGACCTACAGCCAGGGGATTACAACCGAGTCAAGGAGGCCCTGCTGCACAAGTTCGGGCTGACCCCGAGATGTACAGGAAGAAGTTCCGGGAGGTGCAGAAGGAGCCACGGGAGACCTATGTGGACCTGGCCTCCCGCCTGGCGCAATACTGCCGCAAGTGGGTGTCTGGAGTCGGAGCCCAGACTGCAGAGGGGCTGCTCAAGCTGATCATGCTGGAGCAGTTCTATGAAGCATGCCCACCCAGATTGAGGCTGTGGCTCAAGGACCGAAGACCAGAGACCCCCCCCAGGAGGCCGGGAGACTGGCAGATGAGTTCACGGAGAGCCGGTCCGGGTGTGAATGGGAGTCCCGGAGAGAAAGGGAATCGCGCAGAGACCGGATCTCGGCTGAGCGACGGAGGGGAGTCAACTACGAGGCGAGCCCAAGGAACAGGTCGTCTGTGCCCCAGAGAACCAGCCAGGGCCTGGACAGAGACAGCCCAAAGCCTAACTTGCCATCGCTGTGGGCAAAAAGGCCACAAGAGGGCTCAGTGCACCAGGTCCCATGACCTGGGACTTTCCAGGGTTAACTGGCTGGGGCTGGAGGAAGGGCAGGCTGCCCCAGAGGCAGGGGCTGGCAGGCAAACCTCAGCTCAGAGTGGGGAAGGATGCTCAGTGCACCCCCTGGGAGGTCTGACCCTCGGGAGGCGGATTTCTCCGTGTACCGGGTGGGGCAGGGCGGCCCCTGCGGAGCGACTGCCTCCTACCCTGGAGGTGGATGGTAGGAAGGTGACGGGTTTCTGGGACACGGGGCGGAGGTGACGCTGGCCCGATCTGACATAGTGGCCCCAGACCTGATACTACCCCACACGCAGCTGACCCTGAAGGGCATAGACGGGTCCCGTTTAAGGTGCCCGTAGCCAGGTGCATCTGAAATGGGGGCCAAGGAAGGTCTCAAGGAAGTGGGGTGCACCCGCACTTGCCCACCGAGGTGCTGATGGGGAATGACCTGGAGGAGTGGCCCCATGAATCCCAGCGGGCTCTAGTCACCGCCGAGCCAGAGCCAGCGAGGGCTGGCAACCTGGATCCAGGAAGGACTCCTGGCAGGGTCCCCAGGGTCCCATCACCGTGGACACGGGTCCAGCCAAGCGGGGACCCCGGACCTAGGCAAAGGTGGGGAACAGGTCCCGATCCCTGCCCCAGCGGCTGAATTCCAGGCTGAGGTGCAGGCAGACCCTCCTTGCAGAGGCTGAGGGACGAGGCTGGCCTCGTACAGTTCAGCCCCTGGTGAGAGGAGGCCAGGAGAGATTCCTGTGGGAGGGATTCCTGTTCCGGGAATGGCTTCCCAGGAAGGTGAGGGCATGGGGGTCCAGCGGCAGCTGGTCGTCCCCCAAAAGTATCACCTCAAGCTGCTGTATTTGGCCCATAACGCCCCTTTGCGGGCCACCGGGGATCCGGAGCACCCGGCTGAGGCTGCTCCAACACTTCTACTGGCCGGGAATATTCGCAGCCGTGCAGCGGCACGGCCGGTCCTGCGACTCCTGCCAGAGGGGCGGAAGGCCCAAGACGGGAGGAAAGCTGCTCAGGGGCCCCTACCCTGTATAGAGGAGCCGCTGGGCTTGCTGAGAGAGTTATGGGAGGAAGACCTCCCGGGATGGAGCGTCGGGGTGGAGGCCGCCCTGGCTGTCCAGAGGAGGCTCGCTGGGCTCATGGCCCGGCCCGAGAGACCCTGGCCAGAGATCAAGGCCAGCGGAAGGGTGGGTGCGACCACAGAGGACAGGCCTGTGCCAGTCGCCCTGGAGCGATGCGGCGAGTGGACAGAGGGAAGCCAATTCATGTGGGCCTTGCCACGGCCGGCCCGAGTCAAGGGGAGCACCCATGTCCCCAGGGCGGGTTCCCACGCAGAGGACCCGAACTTCCCTAGGTCACGAGCGGAGTGACCCTGCTCAGTTCGCTCGGAGGGGGAGAACTGTGACGTAGTGGGGTATCTGGCTAGTTCCTATGCTGGCTCTGTGGTAATCCCCAATGGCTGCCATCGGTACCACAGCCCAGAAGGATGAGTCATTATGCTAAAGAGGGTCTCTCAACCTGTCTGACCAGCTACCCCCAGGAGAGAGACAAAGGAAGGGGAATGCTGCCCTGGCTGGGGCAGGGCTGGAAGAGAGTTAGTTTAGTTTCTGTCTGGGATCATGGAGGAACCAGCCTAAGCCAGGGGCTGGGATTTAGGGGCCCAGTCTCCCCCATCTCAAGGGGGGCTGAGGCATCCTAGGCCTGCCCTGTAACTAGATGACATCTGTGCTGTGCTGTATCCTGGAGAAACAATAAACTCCCTCCATTCTACGGGCTGGTGGAGTCTGTTCGTGCCATTACGGGGGTGCAGGAGTCAGGGGACCCCAACGCGTCGTCACACCACCGAATCCGATAAGGATCGAAGGCTCGAAGCCGGGTTTATTACAAACAAAGCCCGGTAAGAGCTTTGCCAGAGTCGATGCCTAAGTGTGCCTTCCCATGACATGGGCCCAGCTCTGTCAGTGACAAAGAGTTGAATTGAGGTACCCGACTTTTACCTCATGGTCTAGAGCAGTGTTTCTTAAATTGTGTTCTGCAGCACAGTGGTGTGCTGCGAGGGGAGTTGGAGGTGTGCAGCAGGAGAACAGAATTCAAAATGGCTGCCCTTAAAGGGGCAGGCAACTTTTTTTTTTTTTGCTCAACAAAAAAATCCTTGGTGTTCCTCATAAAGAAAATGATTGTTTGGTGTTCCTCGGTCTTAAAAAGTTTAAGAAACACTGGACTAGACGGTGCTTGGTCCTGCCGTGAGGGCAGGGGACTGGACTCGATGCCTCTCGAGGTCCCCTCCCCGTTCTAGCGCTCTGCGATTCTACGATTTCTAGCCTGAGACTAATGATCTGTGATACACCCCTGATGTGTTATCTTACGTGTTTCATGGCATGTTTCTTACCTCCCCTCGTGCTTTCCTCCAGCGCCTTCCTATTCACCCCGGTACGGCGCTTTCACTCCCGATGCACCAGGCACAATGTCACGGCTCAGCGCTTGTGTCCAACGGTTTGATCGCTGTGAGGTGCGAGGTCAGGGGGCCCTTGTGCTGTCCCGGGGGAAGGTTGTCACATGGTCCGGGTGTTTCAGCAGCACTAGCAGGTCTGGTGCCCAGTCCATGTCCCGGACACTGACTTTCAGGCTGCGAACGCCTGCTTCGGACAGGGCCTGCCTGTTCCTCACAGTACAACTCCTGCTCACTTTGGTCCAGGCCTCAGGCCTTGCACCCGGATCCCGCTTCAGGCTCTTTCTTTCTCCTACCCACACTGGCTGGCGATGCTCGGTGGCCGCATCACGTCACTCCCGGGCTGGGGAGTAGTTTAGGCCATTGTCCAAAACGACCTTGCGAAATGGTACATGCAGCTGCTAGTGGGCAAAATTTACCCCGTCAGCAGCTGCGTTCCAGTCACAGCCCCACCCACCCACCCACGGGGCCACCCCGATCTCTGGAGCCCTCCACGGATACCAGATTTGTATCCGCCTCCGCCACAACGAGCTGTGGAGATCCCTGGATTTGCAGGGCTCTCCCCATCTCCCTTTACCGCCAGGAATTTGTGTTCTCCTGGCGAGACCGTCTCTCCGCCGAGCGAAACGTGCCAAGGTGCCATCGCCGCCATAATACGACCCATCGCCGCTCCCATCACCCCAGTTCGGGCAGCCCGTGTTGGTTGAACATTTCTGGAGGTTTCCTGACGGACGTGCGGAGACTCCTAGGCAGTCACAGAGTACCATCTGCCAGAGGCCGTCCCGGCTGTGTAGAGGGGTGGGTGGAAAAAGGAGGCGCCTAGTGACTCAGGAGAGCAGGTGAGCGCGTGGGGTGGTTCTGAGAGCCAATGGGGCGGTTGTGTGGGGTGGCTCCGGTTCTCCGGTCCTTGCTTTCCGAGGGGGGGCGTTGTTTTGTTCACCGAGCCTGAGCATTGTAGGAGGCGTTTGGGGTGTTAAAGTTGATAAAAGCTGGGTGTGAATTTCTACCAATAGTGAAAGATACCGGAGCTAGCTGTCTGCAGTGGGGGGTGGGGCGGGGAGAGGAGAGGCAGAGATTTCGGGGTGGGGAGGGGTCTTGGTTTTTATCGGAGGTTCTGGCTGAAAAATGAAGTCTGGCAGAAAAATAACCCAGGTGTCCTGGCTCCCAGCCCTCCCTGCTCTAACCACTAGACCCCGCTCCCCTCCTGGAATTGAGGACAGAACCCAGGCGTCCTGGCTCCCAGCACCCCCCTGCTCTAACCACTAGACCCCACTCGCCTCCCAGAGCCATAGGGAGAACTCAAGTGTCCTGGCTAACAGCCCCCCTGCTCTAACCACTACACTCTGCTCCCCTCCCAGCACTGGGGAGAAGACTTAGAGTCCAGGACTTTTTCCCCTCCTTCAGCTCAGCTCTGTGCAGCATCTGACATGACAGGGGTCTCGATGTTTTCCGGGGGGAGTGTCTGTGCAGTGCCCAGCCCCACAGGGGTGGGGGGCACCATGGGATCCTGCGGCAATCGCAGCAGTGTCTGTGGCGGGCCGGCGGGCCCCTGCATTGCTCAGGGCTCTGTCTGCACGCCCACCCCTGTGCGTTGGAGTGAGACAGGAAACCCAGCCCCATTCGAGGCTGCAGCTTTTGCACAGGTAGTAGCAGGGGGCGTGGGGGGAGGGGGTAGTTGATTTACAACCAGCGGCAGAAGTGTCAGAGTCGGGGCCACGTGCGACGCACAAGGAAGCGGCCACGTCACCATCTCACGAGCAGGAGTCCATCTCCAGGCGCTCAGCTCGCCGTGCTAGAGACGCGTCCGGCCCTCCTGGTGCAAGGAAACCTCTGCAACCAGCGGTGAGAGGGGACCCACGCCGGAGTCTGCGCCCGTCACGCACAAGGGGCAGCTGCCCCACCTGTGACCCAGGAGTCGCCTGGCTGATGGGGTCTCTGATTTACAAGAGCAGGGACAGAACCCAGGAGAGCTGCCACTCTGACCACTAGTCCCCACTGCCCTCCCTGTCTGTCTGCAGCCGTCACCCTCCGGCGAGGTGTTAAGGGCCGAGCCGGGTCGTTTTTCTGGGCTTCCTTGGGAAATGTCTCTCTCACCGGCTCCAGCCCCCACCCTGAGACCCAGGAACGTCTCAATGGCCTCGCCTGGGCACCATCGCCCCACAGAGCCGCCCCCCTGCGGCCACAGCCAGGCCTGGCCGGGAACTCAAAGGGGGCCGTGAAGGGAAGGAAGCAGGCGAGTGAGGCAGGAACAGGTTCCCAAGGCACTGGGCGTGGATCTGTGGGACTGTGCAGAGGGGTTGGGGGTCTCTCCAGGGCTCCCCCCAACCCCACTTCTCTGCCGGTGACCCTCCATCCCCACCCACAGCTGCCTCGGCTCTGACCCCCCCTTCCCAGTGTGACACCTCTGCCAGGTGCCTCCAGGAGCAGCGCGGGCCGGGTTCAGTATCCGGGGGCTCCTCTCCATCCAGCCCACAGAACCAGCGCTGGACCCCACCCTGTGACTGAGACAGTCACACCCCACCTTGGGCACCTCCCCTTCCCCTCCCCCTCCCCCCCCATGCTCGCACTGAGTCAGAGTGTGGAAAAAACACTTTTAATAAGGGGGGGGGGGGAACATAACGTCGCATGAAACTGGGCAAACCCCAGAGGCCGACTCAGCGCCGTGAGTAACAGCCCCACCCCAAGCAGGCTGGGCAGAGCCCTTCCCTTTTCCGGTGCTCCCCCCACATCACACGCCCAGCCCTTCCCGGCCTCCCACCCCGAGGGGCTGCCCTTGCCCAGGGCTGACCAGACTTCCCCTCCCAGCTGTGGAGTGGGGCGGGGGGGGATGACAAAGAGGCATCGTCCCTGGAGTCCTGCCCCTACCGATGCCCATTCAGCTCTGTGCTTGCAGCAGTCGGGGGAACAGACCAGGCCGGGGCAGAAAAACCTCTCCCCCCCGCCGAGAGCCAGGAAATCCAGCCCCTGGGTGAGCAAGATTCTTGCTGCTCCTGGAGCCCCTCCCTTGGGAGCCATGGGGCACGGTTCTGCTTTGCTGTCTCCCCCCGAGGGCTCGCACTGGGGCGGCGGGAGAGCGGCTCTCCCTGCACGGCGTACACAGACGGAGCCGGGGCTGGGTTGCTGATTACACCGAGTAACATCCCACCCCCACCCGCTGAATGCCTAACACGCCCGAGCAAAGCAGGAGCAAACCGTATCCACCCGGGGTTTCTCCCCCTTTCCCGCTGGCTGTGAGGGATGCGCCCTTTGGATCCCGCTGACAGATGGAGTTAGGCACAGAGCCCAGCGGTTGTTGTCTGCAACATCCGCAGAGTTTTCAGTTGCTTGCCCAGCCTCGCGAGTGAGGGGCTGGCGGGGCTGTTCCCCACGCCGACTGCAGAAAGCGGGGTCTCGCAAGACAGCTTCAAACCGTCGCCTCTCCAAGCACTGCTCACAAAAACTCCCCCCCAGAAGCCTAATATCCAGCTTTTGGGAAGTTTGCTGCCACCATCAAGAGCTTTTTGATGCCTAAACAACAAGGGGCGGACACTTGAAACCACCCCCACGGGTACCTGAAGCTCTTCTGCCAAAAAGAGCTGGAAAAAGGAAAGAGGAAAACAAGCGGCCGTCTCTGGTAGCTGACCCCTCCGTTGGAGGCCTGCAGATACCCACAGGCCGCCCTTCCCAGGCGCAAGTTTTAAATTTGGGTAGCTGATTTAAAACTAATCAAAGAAAGTTCTTCTTCACACAGCGTGTAGTCAACCTGTGGAACTCCTCGCCAGAAGAGGCTGTGAAGGCTAGGACTATAACAGAGTTTAAAAAAGAGCTAGATCAATTCATGGAGGATAGGTCCATAAAAGGTTATTAGCCAGGGGGGTAGGAATGGTGCCCCTGGCCTCTGTTTGTCAAAGGCTGGAGATGGATGGCAGGAGACAAATCGCTTGATTTGTCTTTGGTCCCCCCCCTCCGGGGCACCTGGTACTGGCCACTGTCGGCAGACAGGCTACTGGGCTGGATGGGCCTTTGGTCTGACCCAGTCTGGTCGTTCTTATGTTTAAGAATCCAATCCTCACCTGAAAAGAAGGAATTTTTATTACCCAACCAAAGATCAACTTGAGAAAACAGCCTTGGTTGCTGGATGTTACAGAGCAACTAAGGAAAACAAATTAAAAAAACCAGCGAACAAAGTCTCGGCGCAACGCTTAGATGGTAAATGGGGAGGGGAGGCAGAGAGTCACACCGAGCGGTCCAAACCAAACCCCAAAAGAAAGAAAAAGGACTCTGGATTCACATTTCCCTGGCACGTACGTCTCATTTTTCTCTTTGTTCGGTCCGTTCCCATGCCCTGAATTCCTTGGAGGCGCCGCAGTCCTGTCTGGGTTTAAAACATTCTGGGCATCTCCACTCCTGGTTTCTCTCTCCCGCACGAAGAAAAGAGGCAGGGGACCTAGATCCAATTCAAATTGGACCCCTCTATCTCGATTGGCTCTCCCGGCCTCCCTGCCGGCACCTTTGCTAGCTACCTGAGTTAACCCCTTAGTCACCCGGTGCAGGTCAGCACTTCTCCTGTGCGTGACGGGCGTAAAGTTGCCCCACAGATCTGAACCCCCCCTCTATCGACCCACAGACAGAGAGCGGAGAAGCCTTCGGGAGGCCGCTCAGAGTCCAGCTTCTGCACCCGGAGCGAGGATAGTCCTGCCGGTGACCGGCCCCCCGAGAGGACTCTCCCTGGTCTGTTCTGCGACGCTCCCGGTCTGTTCCCAGGTGCCCAGTGCGTGTGGCGGGTCGGAGCCGGCCCTGGGGGTGTGATTCACGGGGGCACCTGGGAACAGACCAGCAGCGTCGCAGAACAGACGGGGGGGAATGCGACGGGGATGGAGCCCTGGAAATGCGAGAGAGAGAGAGAGAGAGAGAGTCGCAGCCACCGCCTGGCACTAAGACATGTCTGCTCCAACAGGGGGCACTGGGGCTGGATACACGGGGATCCCTCGCCCGGTGCCGAGATGCGGCTGGCTCTGGGGTGGAACGGGGGCCGGCGATCAGCCCGCACAGGGACATGTAACAGGAAGTGAGGGCAGATCCCGCAAGGCGCCGGTAGCACTTCAAGGCTGCAGGCTGAGGATGATCCCCAGGGAGAAGAGAACGGCGAGAGACAGGCAGACGACGGCTCGGTAGTACAGGGGCCCCGAGGCCGCACAGAGCTCACGTCCCCCTGGAGCACCTAGACAGTAGAAATGAGGGGTTAGGAGATTCTTGGACCGACGCCCCCAAGTGCCATTCCCTACCCACCCCTCCGAGCCAGCCCTTACCTGCCCTGGGACCAGATCGGTGCCCACTAGAGGGGAAAAGCCCCCTGCCTCATCCCCCTCACCTGAATCGCTCTGGCTCCTCCCCGTCACGCTAAGCTCGGTGCCCTGTCCCGTCCCGCTGTCTCCCTGGAGGATGCTGATGTGGCACTGATAGAGGCCAGAGTCCCACGGCTCCAGGTCCCGCAGGGTCATCGTGGCCTCCCCTTTCCGGAGCAGATCCAGGCGGGACACGTTGAGCCGCCCCGTGTAGAAGGGGTGGGCTGAATCCAGCACGACCTCGTCTCCCAGCCCTCTGGTCCAGCTTGCTCTGGCCGTGCTGCCCTGTCGGTTCTGGAAGGAGCACTTCAGCGTGGCGGTGTCGCCGGGGGACGCCTGGAGGGTGCGGGGGCTCTGCTGCACTTCCAGACCTTTGGGAGGCAGGGCAGTGAACGTTGTACCTGCAAAGGAAAACGAGGACGAGGGGGATGGTAAAGAATAAGACAGAAAATCTCATTCAGTCAACCAGTCAATCAAGGCCGAATGGGATAAGCCAGCCAGCAGAGAAGCCCTGTGGGCGACAAAGTAAACAGAGAGAGATGGACCTAGGGGTGGAGTAGATAGACAGGAGATTGGGTAAATGGATCTAGGGGCCGGGCAGACAGACAGTAGGACAGCCAGAGATGGAGGAGCTAGGAATGGGGCAGAAGGACACAAGAACAGACAGAGATGGAGCTGGGGGTGGGACAGACAAATGGACAGAGATGGAGCTGGGGGTGGGACAGACGAATAGACAGAGATGGAGCTGGGGGTGAGGGAGGCGGCTGGATTAAATTATTACCTGCTGTCCAGATGGAGAGGAGGAGGATGCAGAGGACGGGGCTCAGGGCTGGCAGCTGCTCCATGGTCCCTGCTCTCTGGGAGGCTCTGTGGGGCCAGCTCAGCTCAGCTCAGCCTCCTCTGCCAGCGTCAGCACCAAGGGGCAGTGGAAAGTTTTGTGGTCTGCACCTACGAGATGGCTGCAGCGAGAGACCGGGGCCGAGGGCCGGATGCGGGGAGGTGAGCATGTTGTTAACTCTGAGAGAGACCAGCTCTTTGTGTGTGTATTTGTATGTGTGTGTGTGTGTGTGTGTGTGCGCGCATCCCATTGCCCTGCTAGAATCAGCCACATTCCTCTGTGTCTCCTAGCCCCTGTACAGCACATGATGGAGGAGGATTCCCCCTGACTTAGCCCGGGTGTTTTGAGCTGTGGTATCTGACATCCCACCTGGCACCTCCCCAGCTACCCAGGTGTGTGGTGGGAAGCAAGGAGGCTGTTGGTGTCTCAGTGGGCCACCAACCCCTACTCTGTTCTCAGACCAGGAGGCCGACGGGTGCAAATTCCCACCCAGGGTTGGCGTCCGGCCCTGTCAGGTTTCCCACGCCCCTTTCAGCGGCTCTGTCGTGAGACATTTCTAACCAGCCTTGTCTTCAGCAGCACGGCCTGTGGTTGACAGTCACACCCCACGGCCGCGGTTCTCAGGAGTCGCCGGTGCCGTGTCCTGACAGGTCTCCTTCTCCGTGTGTGATGATAAAAAGTCTCAGAGGGGCGGCCGTCAGCTCTGCATTTGGTTGTTGGATGGACGGACCCGCTCAGGCAAATTTCTCCCGTTCCACACGGTCGGGTCTATTTGGAGCTGTTGCCACCTGCTCACTTTTCCTCTGGTAATGGGCCCTCACTTGCTTTTCACAGACCCCCCCTCCGGCCTCAGGCGTGTGCTGGCCCTTTCTCTGGTTCAAACCCTCTTCGGCAACTCCAGCTGAATCAGGCACCGGCCTGCGTGCGAATCGACACAACCCCCCCCCCGGGGTTCCCCTTTGGCAGGGGCCCATCTCAGTCCCTTAGCAGTGTCCTTCTTCAGCCTCCCCCCCTCTTGGAAGCGAGCGGTGCCCCCGGGGATCCCTTCTTGGAGATGCCATCTGAGCCCTTCCCTCAGGGCGTTACCCCAGAGTCCCCGCACAGCTCAGTGGGAGCCAAGAAACTCTCCCCACAGAGCTCTGCCTGGCACCGCCGCGCTACCAGCCAGCCAGTCACCCAGCCTGCACACCACCAGCTCTGAAGAGGAACTGACTGCTCTCTGTTCCCCAGCTCCTTTTATAGGGCCTCTCTGGCCCCTGATTGGCTGCTTCCTCCAGTGCCACTCTAGCCTGCCTGGAGGACTTCTCTATAGTCTCTCTGGGGAAGGTGTGGCAGGACTACAAAGCCTCCAGCAGGGGGCCTTGGGACCTGGTCCACCGCGTCACACCCCTACTTTGGTTTTCCTGCCACGTATCTATTAAGTGTGAAGTGGCCTGCAGCGTCCAATGGGGATGTGAGTTTTGCTTCTTTAAAATGGATCCAGCCCCGCAAATCCACAGATCCCCACAACTTGTTCTTGCAGATATGGAGGCAGATTTGGATACAAATGTTGTATCTAGAACCCTGCAAATCTGTGGATATCCTGGTTATATCTGCGGGAACCTGCGTCCGTGGCTCATTTTTGCAGATGCGGACGTGGGTACCTGGTAGATGTCGTGCAGGGCTTTAAAAATGGAAGCCAGGGAGACAAAATGGAGTCGGGGCAACGTCTCTGGCATCAGCATCATCCCCTCACGCGTCTGGCCTGCGAGGCAGTTTCTCACGGTGCGGCGAAAGGGAAGTCGTGTGGAAGGCAGCGCGAATCAGCCTCAGCGTTCGGGCTCAAGAGTTCGCCAGTTTCGGTGTGTTTCCTGCAGGCGTTTGGTCTCCCCCTCTGTCAGAGGGGAAGCGCGTTTGTTTCGTAACTAGAGAGGAACGGACTGATTTGCAGACACTTCCCGCTGTGTCCGTCACAGACGCACGTTCCAGGCGCGCGTGGGGGGCGAGAGGAGACAGGAGAGGGGGCCGGGAGGCCGGCCCTGTGGCTCAGATTTAGAAGGGTCCTAACCCGCCCTTCGGGACGTGGGCTGGGAGACGGTTAGGAAGCTCCTCGGTCCCCGGAGAGCTGGATTTATGCCCGAAGGGGGGAAAGAAGCGAATTGCGGTGAATCGAAATCGCAGGGGAAGCTTTCAGTGTCGTTTCTTCCCGCCCCACCAGGGACTCATTTCCTGAAGCTGCCCTCACATCCTGCGCCGGTCCCCTTCCTTATTCCTCAGCAGACAAGGCACCCCCCACACCACCCAGAGCAACCCCCCCGAACCCTCGACCTCAGCCAACCTCTTGCCCCGGCAGCCCATCTGTGCTTCAGGGAAAACCAGAGCCCCTCTGGTTCGGGCTTAGCCCAGCACCTCCGTCCCTTTCAATGCCCCGGCTCCCTGCCCCTCGGGGTGGGGAGGAGGCTGTGACCCAGGCCCATCCCTGGAGGGGCTCCCCAGAGCTAAGGGTCTCTCTGGGGGCTCTGGGGCTGCCCCACACTCAGAGGCCCTTACCCCAATGCACACTGAGGCTGATGTGCTCCATTTGGCAGATGTGAATGTTCCCACGTCTGCATCCCCAGCAGCACCCAGGTCTCCGTGGTGGGGCAGCTCCGTGGGTACCCCCCGGCCTGTTCTCAGACTACTTCATCTCCATCCCCAAGGAGTAAATCCCCATCGCAGAGTGAACCCGCAGGTGGGGATGGGGCTGGGACCCCGCTGTACGAGCAGAGACCCCCATGGGGACAGAGCCGGGGCTGTCTAACGCGCTGGGCCCATGGAGAGGGGGTCTCGGCACCCAGGTCTGGTCCCACCCCATGGCCCCACCCATCTCTGCCCCCTCTGTTACCCGTGTAAGAAGCACTCGGGATCCTTTCCAGGGAAAAGGCAGCACCCGTGTGTATTGGACACGTGTGAACGGCAGCGGGAGAGTTCGTCCCGCATGCGGGGTCCGGCTGTCACCCGTCTGCCGTGGCCCGAGTCAATCCAGTGGCCAGTGAGATCCTGCGAGGGGGGAGCTGGACTCTGCCGGGTGGGCCCGATGCTCCCAGGCGGTGCCAGACCGAACCCGGCGTCCCCGGCACAACAGCCTGTCCTCAGGCTGGTAACACCCCCTTGGAGGCTTTGCGACGCCGGCGGTGATCGGTCCGAGGTTCCTGCGGTCGCCCGTGGGTGGCCCCGCTCGCCCGTGTGCTGTCACACCCTGGCGGGAGTCCCGCCCGGCCCCCGGGTGCGTCAGTTCTGCACCTCCCCTTTGCACGTCGGGCCCGGCACGCTCGTTTCTGGGGGTCTCCAAGCGTCTCCCATATTCTGGCCCATCTGGGCACTCGTGATGGGTGTGACAACGCGTCGGGGAGCCCCCGACCCTGCACCCCCCGTCCGCGGCCAGATGTGACTCCGCCAGCCAGTAGAACAGCAGGTTTTATGGCTTCTCAGAGATACAGCGCTGCACAGGTTTGATGTTGACACAGGAGCCAGGGCAGAGCCTTAGTCCTCTTGGGGGAAAGGGGCTTCACCCCCTTGCTCAGTCTAAAACCATCCTTCCTTCCCCTAGCCCAGCCGAGACCCACTCAACTCCCAGCCACTGGTCCCTTAGCCCCCAGGCGGCCCCGCCTCTTGCTCTGTTCAGATTCCTCCACCTAGCCCAGGAGTCCGGCCATGGCCTACCTGCCTCCCCTTAGGAACAGGGCCCTGCACGCATGTGCGCACACACACACACACACACACACACACACACACACACACACACACACACACAGAGCAGCAGGGGTCACACCCAACACAACACAGCAACCAGTCCCTGCCCAACCAGAGTGGACCCAGGGCCACAAGAGTGGACAGCCCCCCAACTACATCACATCGGGTCTCCCGCTGATCCAGCGGCGATGCGTAGTGGGGGTGTGTGTGTGTGTTGGGGGGACCTCCTCCCACCCCCACCCGGCCCTTGCTCCACCCCTTCCCACCCGCCTTTTTCCGGCACTTTCCAGAGTGGTGAGACGCGGCACCTTCCCCGCTGCTGGTCGGAGGGCGGGGTGTGTGTGTGTGTGTGTGTGTGTGTGGAGGGAAAGGGGGGGCAGAAGCACGGATGGCCAGCCCCTCTCCTCCTGCTAGGAGCGCCCGTGTGCCCGTCACGCCAGCTGCTCTGTTCAGCTACGCCCCGTCCTCCTCTCACCGCCCCCCATCGGACAGAGACGGTCGGCCGGGTTTCCTTTCCGGAAGGGTCCTGCAGTGACGCAGGAAATCAGCCACGACCCCCCGGCCCCGACTCCTGCCGGGTTTGCAATGGCGGCACCCAGCCCCACGCAGCCAGGCAATCTGCGGAGACGCCGGCCCTCCTAGGAACGGGCGGGACGAAGCCGCGTCCCAAGAGAAAAACCGTCGCGCTTGGCAGGAGGGGGCGGCGGGCGGGCCAGACCGGAGCAGCGGGAACGTGCACGTCAATGAAGGGAGCAAACTGCGAGGCAGGACCTGGAGCCGGCTCCCTCCGCCCCGTCTGCCTGGCTGCACCCACACCTGGGGAAGGGTCACTTGCCCACCCGCCGTCCCGGCCGGGCGCCTGGGGCGACCCCTCCTGCCTGAACCCTTCCCTGCCCCAGCCCCACGTCCCCCCTCGCTGCTCAGGGGACCCGCCCGGGGCCCAGAGTGGAAGGAACGAGGCGCGTGGGGCCCCGGGGGCCGGCTGGACTCGGAGCAGGGACCGCGGGGCCCGATGGAGCCTGATAGGAATGAACAGTCAGCGGCTGTTGGCTCTGACGGAGCAGGTTTGACGTCAGGGAGGCCTCCCGCCTGCCAGGAACAGGGACAGACCCCAGGAGTCCTGGCTCCAGCCCCTGCCCCCCTGCTCACACCCGCTTCCTCTCCGCAGGGGGGCCGATAGCGTCTGCAGGCCCCAGCCAAGGGGTGGGGGGCTGGGTTAAAGGGCCCGGGGCACTGCAGCTGGGTGGGGACCCAGCCCCGAGCTCCATGTCCCCGGGAGAGGGGCCGGTCCCCACGCCTGGCCCGGTGCCGCCCTCAGGCCCTGGACTGCCCGGCTCCGACGTCCTGGTAGCCCCTGGAAGGAGAGAGCAGAGGGGAGGGTCAGGGGGTGTCAGGCCCCACCCCCGCCCCAGAGAGGGGGAAAACTCACCTGCGTCTTCTCCACCACAGCCCCACGGCCAGGGCCAGGGCCCCCAGGACGATGCCCACGGCCAGGCCGGGCCCCCAGTGCCGGCTGTGCTCTGTAACGCACAAGGGGGGCCCGTGCTGGGAACATGTCCCCTCTGCCTCCCCCGCTGACCACTCCCTGGTTCCCTCATCTTGTCCCATGGTCCTCAGCTCCCTCAACCCCCCCCCCCACTCTTACAGCTGCCCCACGGTGCCCCCTGCTCCTGACCCACAGCCCTGCCCCCACAACCCCGTTCCCTCCGCCTCCCCTGCAGTCTGCCGGCCCCTCTTCCCGTCCCCCCAGGCCCTCCCCAGCCCTGTCCCCTCAGCTCCCCCATCCCACCCCGCTCAGTCCGCCCCATCTGGGCTGCCCTCAGGCCCCAGCCCAGCCCCCCTCAGCTCCTCCACGCTGCTGCCCCCGTCCCACCCTCCCCGCGCCCCAGTCCCGCTGCCTACACCCACCCCGGCCCATGCAGGACGGGCAGGAAGAGACCCCAAGGACCATGACTGTCCCCCCACCTCCTGGACGTGCACCTACCCCAGGGGATCAGCAGGCTCCAGCCCCCCAGGCTGCTGTGCTGCACTCGGCAGGCGTAGCTGTGCCCGTCGCCCGGCCCCACGGCCAGGGAGCTGCGCAGCTGGTAGGTCAGGTCGGCGTTGGGCAGGATCCCGCTGGAGTTCAGCCGCCAGCCCGGCCCCACCTCCTCCCCGTCCTGCAGCCAGGCCACGCGGACGGCCCGGGGGTAGAACCCGGTGACCCGGCAAACCAGCAGCCACGGCGCGGCGGGCTCGGCTGGGGGAGGCTCCCGGGCAAACACCACGGCGACCGGCCGTTCTGGGACAGGGGAGACGGGCAGGGGAGAGGGGACGAGTCAGCCGGAGCCGCAGGGACTCACTAGCCTGGCCCTGCTCCATGCCCGGGGTCAGGCATTGGCCCCGCTCCTGGCCAGGCCCAATTCTGCCCTGCTCTTGCCAGTGGTGCCGGGACCCACCCTGTGCTTCCTGTCCCAAACTGCAGTTGTGTGTGGGGCCAGAGATCCCTCCAGAAACAGCCCTGGCGCCCCACCCCAGAGCTGGCTGCGTCGGAGCGCCCAGGGAAGGAGTCCAGTGTAAACAGCCCTGGTGCCCCACCCGAGAGCTGGCTGCATCGGAGTGCCCAGGGAGGGAGTCCAGTGTAAACAGCCCCAGCGCCCCACCCCAGAGCTGGCTGCACTCGGCGAGTGGGGTGCGGGGCCCGGCCTCACCTCTCCTCTCCAGGGACACGTTCCCATGCTGGACGAAGCTCCTGAGCTCCTGGGGGCAGGTTGATCCCAGCAGGAACTGGAGCATGGTGGCCACAACCCGGTCGTAGTCCAGCAGCTCCGCGGTTCTGCGCGCCAGCGGGTCCTGCCGCCGCGCCTCCCACCTGCCGGCCTCACGAGGAAGCTGACCCAGTCCTGGCCGTCCAGGGCCCGTCGCAGAATGGCGTGCAGTGCCGTTGGGGGGCTGCTCGCAGCCGGCGGAGAACTGCACCACGAAGGGGTCTGGAAGGGGAGGGGGGAAGGGGCACCCGGAGGTGAGTGAGCAATAGAGACGGGGGGGGATAACGACGGGACGTTGGGTGCCTTAAGGGGGCACGTAGAGTCGGATTGGCTGGGAATCTCCTTAAGGGGCGCACGTAGAGTCGGATTGGCTGGGAATCTCCCTGGGGCAACGGGGAGGACGCGGTTCGGGGGGCTCATTTGGGGTCACTCGGTCTGGGAGGCGGCGCCCGTCCCAAAGAGATGTTGAATATTTTTAGGAAGGGAATTGGGCTGCTCTGGAGAAAACCGCGGCCCGGAGCCTCAGGACACAGACAGGAGAAGTTTGGCTTCCTGACGTTCAACCACATGCCGTGGTGCTGTGGGGGGGGGCCGGGGCCAAGCCGGGCAGGGGGGCACCTCTGCCCACAGAGAGCTCACACCGTGGCCAGGGAGCGTTTCCGCCGCCGGGCCTCAGGGCGTGGAGCGTCACACACCCGTGGTGGGGACACGTGGCACCGCTGCGGCCCCGCAGCATCCGTCCAGGCCCGGCCACGGGGAGGTTGCTGCGGCCAGGAGCTGCGACCACAGGGCGGGCTGTGACCCTGCAGCGACACGCCCCGGCCGGGCAGGTGGCAGAGACACCGGCCCTGCCACAGAAGGGGGTGAACGTGGGGGCAGGTGGTTCCTGCACGTCCCCCCCCCCCACTTAGGATTTGCTGCTGGTGCCAGGGCAGACCCTGGGCGTGGCAGCTGAGAAAAGGGGCCGGGGACCGGCCGTCTCGCCTCCGATCCGCCCCCTCCGGACACGCCGCGCCCAGGGCCCCCCCGAGGCCGCGCCCGACTCACAGCCCCGCCCGGCCTCCTGCGCCACTTCGTTCTGCAGGCGGACGAAGTCGGCCACGTAGCCGCAGATCAGCGCCACCAGGTCCTGCCACTGCTGGGGGGTCAGGCCCCGGCGGGCCCAGGGCTGGAGGAAGCGGAGCCGGCCGGTGCCGCAGTCCCAGGCGTGGGTCTCCTGGTCGCCCAGCAGGGCCGTGCCCTCGGTGCGCGAGGCGCTGGCGCTGGGGAAGAGGGTGGTTTGGAGCAGCCGGAGGAGGAGAGAGGCTGGGGGGAGAGGCGGGGAGGCTGCGGGAGGGGGCAGGAAACAAGAGCAGGACAAAGCAGGTGGGGAGAGAGATTAACGAGTCTCAGCCTCGTTAGGGGGCTTGTGGGCTATAGGGTCTCCTTGGTGACCCCCTCCTCTTCCTCACCCCCCCGCCTCCCCCTCCGGCGTGGGTCACTAGCCGAATGCGGTGCTGTGCCCCCGGCCCTGGCATTACCCCTTCCCAGTTCTCCATGAGCCACACGGGCAGCGTGGGGGGTCCCCACTTACAGGCAAAGGCCCCCAGGCCCAGGGGAGGAGCAGAGCAGCAGCATCCTGGCTGGGGAAGGAGGATTCGGGGCCGGGCAGCGGGTCCCGGGGCCCAGTTCCCACGTGGGCTGCCAGTTCCTCCCGAGGTGCCCACACTTCTGCAGCAGCTTCCCGCTGAGTCTGTCTCTGCCCCGGCGGCTGCCAGCCCCGAGCCAGTCAGGGCCCAGCCCCTCGGGGAGCGGCGGCCCCGGGGGAGCAAGAGCAGAGCCAGGTGCAGCCCCAGGGCCCCCGTGTGTGTGTGAGATGCCCCCTTCCTCCGCCCCTCCAGGCTGGGCTCCCCATGCCCCCAGCGCGGCCCCGTGGCCCTGCCTGCCAGGGGAGAGCCCCCCGCTACCCCAACCCTGCCCCCTGCCCCCTAGTGCCGCCATGTGGCCGCCCTGCCTGCCAGGGGAGAGCCCCCCGCTACCCCAGCTCTGCCCCCTGCCCTTAGTGCCGCCATGTGGCCCCCCTGCCTGCCAGGGGAGAGCCCCCCGCTACTCCAGCCCTGCCCCCTAGTGCCTCCGTGGGGCCATGGGGCCGCCCTGCCTGCCAGGGCAGAGCCCCCCAGACTCGGGGCCACAATGAAGCCAGCAAACCGGGCCCGGCCCGAGGCCTCGGATTTGGGGGTGGCCATGAATTTACAGATCAGCCTCCTGCTCCTCGCCCCGCCCCAGCTCAGCCCCCAGTGGGGTCTGGGTCCCCCTGCGGGAGGGGGCGGAGGGGGAGGTGGAGGGGGGGAGAAACAGAACAGAAGGGAGGGCAGAAACCCCCCAATTGTCCCCCCTCCCTCCATCCCAATGTCCCCTCCCCTCCCTAATAGCCCCTCCCCCGCCCCTCCATCCCTGAGTGAGGGGAGGGGCCAGCTGTCACCTGAGGGGTAGGAGGGGGAGGGGCCAGCTGTCACCTGAGGGGGTGGGAGGGGGAGGGGCCAGCTGAAACCTGAGGGGTAGGAGGGGGAGGGGCCAGCTGTCACCTGAGGGGTGGGAGGGGAGGGGCCAGCTGTCACATGAGGCGTGGGAGGGGAGGGGCCAGCTGTCACCTGAGGGGTAGGAGGGGAGGGGCCAGCTGTCACCTGAGGGGTAGGAAGGGGAGGGGCCAGCTGAAACCTGAGGGGTGGGAGGGGGAGGGGCCAGCTGTCACCTGAGGGGTAGGAAGGGGAGGGGCCAGCTGTCACCTGAGGGGTGGGAGAGGGAGGGGCCAGCTGAAACCTGAGGGGTGGGAGGGGAGGACCAGATGTCACATGAGGGGTGGGAGGGGAGGGCCAGCTGTCACCTGAGGGGTGGGAGGAGGACCAGATGTCACATGAGGGGTGGGAGGGGGAGGGGCCAGCTCTCACCTGAGGGGTAGGAGGGGGAGGGGCCAGCTGTCACCTGAGGGGTGGGAGGGGGAGGGGCCAGTTGTCACCTGAGGGGTGCAAGGGGGAGGCGCTTCCACCCCTGGCTCCATCCCCCTCAGCAGCCTCCTGACTTGTGGGGCTGCAGGGGCTGGGAGGACCTTTTCCTTCCCTGTGTGTCCCCCGCCCCCCACAGAGCTGGGGAGGGAACCCAGGCGTCCTGGCTCCCAGCCCCCATCCCCCATCTGACCTCAACTTCCCTCCCCTGCTGGGCGTGGGGCAGGCCCCAGTGCTCCAGGCCCCTGCGCCTCTGAGCAGTGCAGGGCTGTGCCAAGGGGGCTCATTGTGTTGTGGGGTGTGTGGGTCCCGGCTGGGCCCATCACAAGGGCCTGGAGCGTGTCCAGGCGGGTCTGTGCTGCACCTGGGGCCCGCTCCACCTGCTGCCGCGTTAGTGTCTGTGGCAGGCCGGGGCGCACCGAGCTGCTCGGGGCTCTGAGCGCCAGGTGAGAAACAGGAAACCCAGCAGCGTGCAAGGCCGCAGGTTTTGCACAGGCAGCTGCAGATGGGGCGGGAGGTGGGGGGCGATTTGCAGCCAGGGCTAGAAGTGTCGGGCTCGGGGCACGTGCGAGGCACAAAGAATTGACTGCGGGTTGTGTCCCTCGAGCAGGAGTCGCTCTCCAGGCGCTCAGCTCACTCTGCAGAGATGCTTCCAGCCCCCCTGGGTGCAAAGACACCTCTGCAACCTGCAGTGAGTGGGACCCGCAGTGAGTGGGGCCCAGACCCTGAGCCAATCGCTGTAAGAGGGGGAGCTGCCCCATGAGGCTGTGCGGGCCGGGGGCTGGCTCACAGGGACATGAACCAAATAAAACCCGGGAGAGAGCCCAGGAGTCCTGGTTCCTGCAGAAAATGTAACTCGCCCCAGCCCAACCCATAGTTCACACAGACGCTAGTTCTGTCCAAAGCTCTTCCGAAACAGATGAACGTTTCCCTGCAGGGAGAGTCCAGGGAAATGTTTCCTTTCAAACCCACCGAAATACCATTTTCTCCCAAACTTTTGTGCCCCAGAAATGGTTGCTTTGATAGAACCGTCTCAATAAGCGAGAGAAAATCTCTGGGGCAGATCTGGGCTGTGGACACATAGGCTGTTACAGGCAGATGGATGGAGACAGGGCCCTACCACAGACAGGTGGCTTCATGTACAGACAGGCCATCTCATAGAGCTGGAAGGGACCTTGAGAAGTCATCTAGCCCCTGTATAAAACTATGGTACGCCCACATCTTGAATACTGTGTACAGATGTGGTCTCCTCACCTCAAAAAAGATATTTTGGCCTTGGAAAGGGTTCAGAAAAGGGCAACTAAAATGATTAGGGGTTTGGAACAGGTCCCATATGAGGAGAGGTTAAGCGACTGGGACTTTTCAGTTTAGAAAAGAGGAGGCTGAGGGGATATGATAGAGGTGTATAAAATCATGAGTGGTGTGGAGAGGGCCGATAAAGAAAAGTTATTTATTAGTTCCCTAAATAGAAGAACTAGAGGACACCAAATGAAATTAATGGGTAGCAGGTTTAAAACTAATAAAGAAAGTTCTTCTTCACACAGCGTGTAGTCAGCATGTGGAACTCCTTGCCAGAGGAGGCTGTGAAGGCTAGGACTATAACAGAGTTTAAAGAGAAGCTAGATAATTTCATGGAGGTTAGGTCCATAAAAGGCTATTAGCCAGGGGATAAAATGGTGTCCCTGGCCTCTGTTTGTCAGAGGCTGGAGAGGGATGGCAGGAGACAAAGCGCTTGATCATTGTCTTCGGTCCACCCCCTCTGGGGCACCTGGTGCTGGCCACTGTCGGCAGACAGGATACTGGGCTAGATGGACCTTTGGTCTGACCCAGTACGGCCGTTCTTATGTTCTTATGTTCTAGCCCAGTCCCTTACCCTCATGGCAGGGCCTGGTACCATCCCTTGCAGATTTGTCCCAGATCCCTAAATGACACCCTCAAGGATGGAGCTCACAACCTTCGGTTTAATAGAGCAACGCTCAAACCACTGAGCTAAACCTTCCCCTAAGACCTACCACAGGCAGCCAGACAGAGGGACGGATGGAAGGCCAGAAGGCTGGGTGGATGGATGGAGACGGCCTTCTCACACAGACGGATAGATCCATCCTCCCTGCCCCGTTCCAGCCTCTCCCCTCCACCTCCCGCTCTGCCAGTTACACACACGGGGCAAAACCCGCCTCCCTTCCAGACAGGCCGGTGTCCCAGTGCTACAGCTGAGTGCTGGGAGGGAGCTACCCTGTTCCTCATGCTCCCAAATTACAGGCCACCCCACAGCCGGGGGCGGTCTGGGGTCCAGGAGCACACAGAGGAGGGAACTGATCCATGCCAGCAGGGGGTGCACGTGGTCCCAGACACGCACTGAGGTCTCTTCTCACATTGTGCACAGACACACACCTGCCTCCCCTCCTCCCCTTATCCGGCCCATCTCAGAGGTGCTGACCACAGACGCTTCCGCCGGCCCGCGAGTGCTGACGCTACCGGAGGAGGCTCAGTTGAGCTGAGCTGGCCCCGGAGAGCCACCCAGAGAGCAGGGACCATGGAGCAGCTGCCAGCCCTGAGCCCCGTCCTCTGCATCCTCCTCCTCCTCCCCACCTGGGCAGCAGGTACGTTGGCAAACCCCGTCGAGATAGCCTGAGGGTCTGTCTGTCCCGAGGTCCTTCTGTCCGTCCATCCCCGTCCCTACAGCCATGGCTAGCCACCCCCACCTATCTAACCTAATCTGTCCAGCCTTCCCTCTGCAGTAACCAGCCCCCTTCCTTCAGCTATCTACCAGTCCCCCAGCCATCCTTGTGCAGTATCCGCCCAGCCACTCCCTGCCCATCTGTCTGTCTGCTAGTTTTCCAGCCACCCTTCCCTCTGCCGTGTGCCCATCCCTCCTGCCAGCTCTCCATCCACCCTTCCCTCTGCTGTGTGCCCATCCCTCCTGCCAGCTCTCCATCCACCCTTCCCTCTGCTGTGTGCCCATCCCTCCTGCCAGCTCTCCATCCACCCTTCCCTCTGCTGTATGCCCATCCCTCCTGCCAGCTCTCCATCCACCCTTCCCTCTGCTGTATGCCCATCCCTCCTCCTGCCAGCTCTCCATCCACCCTTCCCTCTGCTGTATGCCCATCCCTCCTCCTGCCAGCTCTCCATCCACCCTTCCCTCTGCTGTATACCCATCCCTCCTGCCAGCTCTCCATCCACCCTTCCCACTGCTGTGTGCCCATCCCTCCTGCCAGCTCTCCATCCACCCCTCCCTCTGCTGTATGCCCATCCCTCCTCCTGCCAGCTCTCCATCCACCCCTCCCTCTGCTGTATGCCCATCCCTCCTGCCAGCTCTCCATCCACCCTTCCCTCTGCTGTATGCCCATCCCTCCTCCTGCCAGCTCTCCATCCACCCTTCCCTCTGCTGTATGCCCATCCCTCCTCCTGCCAGCTCTCCATCCAGCCTTCCCTCTGCTGTGTGCCCATCCCTCCTCCTGCCAGCTCTCCATCCACCCTTCCCTCTGCTGTCTGCCCATCCCTCCTGCCAGCTCTCCATCCACCCCTCCCTCTGCTGTGTGCCCATCCCTCCTGCCAGCTCTCCATCCACCTTTCCCTCTGCTGTATGCCCATCCCTCGTCCTGCCAGCTCTCCCTCAACACTGTCTGTCCCACCATATTTCTCCCCACAGTATCGATCCTCCTATTGAGATGTCTCAGCTCTCGATCCCTCCCCAGACCTTTAGCTGGCTGCAAAGGAAGCATGTGGCGCCAGTGTAAACTAGACTGGGTTTCACATTGGATTAGTTGATGGTGCAGACGGTTTTGTTCGTTTCCTTATCCAATGTGGAACTCCCTGGCGAGTGCGTGTTCAGGGAGCCCCTCGGTGCTGATCTGCACAGATCACAAGTTCTTCCAGCCCCCGGCTCTTCTTGCTCAGGTTGCAACAACTGGTCCTTTTCGCTTTGAGGGTGCCCGGTTGTTGCCAGCCACTAACATCGTCTCATTGACTTGAAGGGTGGAAGGGACCGTGCCGATCCCCTGGTATGACTCCTGCCCAGCGCAGGCCCTAGAATCTTACCCCCCGCTCTTGTTTTTTCATTCCAACGAAGCTGTTGCAGAAAGTCCCCCCGGCTGCCGGAGACTGACCCCAAATGGCGACGTGTCTGCCCAGAAAGCAGGTGAGTTTGCTGCGCAGTTCAGGGACACGGCGCTGTTCAGCTGATCAGAATGACTGTGTGTGTCCAGCATCTGGGATGGCAGGTCTGCCCTTGGGATAGACGTCCCAGTGTGCAGAATGGACCAATTAATTGGCTGCCCTGGGTCTGGGAAGTAAAGGTTGGATGGATTTACAACTGCATGGCTGGGGAATGGACGGACGGGTCTGTGCTCGATGGATCGACAGGTGGATGGAGCTGGGACTGGAGGATGGATGGATAGACAGATGGATGGGTGGGTGAACTGAGGTAGATCAGAGAACGGATGGAGCTAGGATCCGAGGGTGGGTGGAGGGAGGGAGGGAGAGAGCTTGGATCAGAGGGTGGATGGATGAATGGATGGATGCACAGAAGGATGGATGGATGGATGCACAGAGGGAGCAGCGGAGGGATGGATGGATGCACAGAGGAAGGGGTGGAGGGAGGGAGGGAGGAGAATCCAGGAGCAGAGCGACAGATGCTGCTTCTACACTAGAGGGAGGTGAAAGTTTCGCCCTGCGCACACAACACAGCGGCTGCTGCTCTCCCCAAAGGCCAGGGTGGGTCTGTCCCGTCGCTCGGTGCTGCCTGGTCTGTGACGCGGGTTCTCTCATCCCCAGACACTCTGAGCGTCTTGCTGCAGCCCAGGTCCCTCAACGCGACCGCCGGGGAGAACGTGACCCTCAGCTGCACCTTTCCAAACACAGATGGCATCAGAGCCTGGGTGCTTGGCTCTGGGGATCCGGGGATGACGTGCAGCTGGATTCTCACCACCCCTTCTACCGGGGACGGCTCCGGGTGTCCACTCTGGATGAGCACAGACAGGGGAAGGCGACGCTGAGCCTGGCCAAGCTGGAGCAGCGGGACTCCGGCCTCCATCGCTGCTGTGTCCAAATCGAGAATGTGACAAGGAGAACGGGGCTGGGAGGAGGCACTGAGCTGAGCGTGATGCAGAGGAACCAGCGTGAGGCTGGTGAGAGTCGGGGAGCCGGGGAACGGGGCAGGGACCTTTCCCTGCACTGGGCATCAGCCCGGGAATCTGCTAATTCTTCATTTTTGTTGTCCAGGAGGATGTGAGCTCTGTGCAGACTTGAGGACCCTCTACTCCCGGGCCGTCGTCTCCCTGTCGCTCGCCGTTCTCTTCTCCCTGGGGATCATCCTCAGCCTGCAGCCTCGGAGCAGTGCCGGCTCCATGCGGGATCCGCCGTCACTTCCTGTCCCAAACAGTTGTATGGAGTCGCTGTGCGGGCTGATCAGCAGCCCATGTTCCACCCCAGAGCCAGCCGCATCTCAGCATAGGGCGATGGCCCCCCGTGTATCCAGCCTCTGTCCCACCCCACCTTAGAGGAGCCACGTCCCAGAGCCAGAAAACATTCCCCTCTGTGTCCCACCCGAGAGCTGGCTGCTTTTTGTCCCTGAGGGAATTTCTATCTCGCATTTACAGAGCTCCATCCCCGCCGCATTCCCCCCCTCTGTTCAGCGATGCTCCCAGGTGCCCCCGTGAGTCCTGCCATGGGGACTGGCTCCATAGCTCAGCGGGATCTGAAGGGCGCGTCCCCTACAGCCAGCTGGCAGGGGGAGAAACCCCAGGTGGGTCTCTGTCAATACGGTTTGCTCCTGCTTTGCTCGGGCGAGTTAGACATTCAGCGGGCGGGGGTGGGGGTGGGATGTTGCTCGATGTAAGGCTCTGTGTGTGTACGCCGTGCAGGGAGAGCCGCTCTCCGGCCGCCCCAGTGCGAGCCCTCGTGGGGAGACAGCAAAGCAGAACCGGCCCCATGGCTCCCAAGGGAAGGGCTCCAAGAGCAGCAAGAATCTTGCTCACACAGGGGCTGGATTTCCCAGCTCTCGGCGGGGCGGGAGGGGAGGTTTTTCTGCCCCGGCCTGGCCTGTTCCCCCGACTGCTGCAAGCACAGAGCTGAATGGGCATCGGTAGGGGCAGGACTCCAGGGACGATGCCTCTTTGTCCCCCTGTCCCACTCCACAGCTGGGAGGGGAAGTCTGGTCAGCCCTGTGCAAGGGCAGCCCCGCGGGGTGGGGGGCCGGGAAGGGCTGGGCGTGTGATGTGGGGGGAGCACCGGAGAAGAGAAGGGCTCTGCCCAGCCTGCTTGGGGTGGGGCTGTTACTCACGGCGCTGAGTCGGCCTCTGGGGTTTGCCCAGTTTCATGCCACATTACGTCCCCACCCCCCGTTATTAAAAGTGTTTTTTCCACACTCTGACTCAGTGCAAGCATGGGGAGGAACGTGGCCTTTCAGCGGTGCCCAGGGTTGGGTGTGACTGTCCCAGTTACGGGGTGGGGGCCGGAGCCGGTTCTGTGGGATGGATGGAGAGGAGCCCCTGGATACTGAACCCGGCCCACGCTGCTCCTGGAGGCACCTGGCAGAGGTGTCACACACAAGGGTTAATCGGCCCCGTTGAGCCCTGAGCACGATGGGAAGGGGGGGTCAGAGCCGAGGCAGCTGTGGGTGGGGATGGAGGGTCACCGGCAGAGAAGTGGGGTTGGGGGGAGCCCTGGAGACACCCCAGCCCCTCTGCACAGTCCCACAGATCCACCCCCAGTGCCTTGGGAACCTGTTCCTGCCTCACTCGCCTGCTTCCTTCCCTTCACGGCCCCCTTTGAGTTCCCGGCCAGGCCTGGCTGTGGCTGCAGGGGGCGGCTCTGTGGGGCGATGGTGCCCAGGCGAGGCCATTGAGACGTTCCTGGGTCTCAGGGTGGGGGCTGGAGCCGGTGAGAGAGACGTTTCCCAAAGAAGCCCAGAAAAACGACCCGGCTCGGCCCTTAACACCTCGCCAGAGGGTGACAGCTGCAGGCCAGGGGCTGCAGACAGACAGGGAGGGCAGTGGGGACTAGTGGTCAGAGTGGCAGCTCTCCTGGGTTCTGTCCCTGCTCTTGTACGTCAGAGACCCCTTCAGCCAGGCGACTCCTGGGTCACAGGTGGGGCAGCTGCCCCTTGTGGGTGACGGGCGTAGACTCCGGCGTGGGTCCCTCTCACCGCTGGTTGCAGAGGTTTCCTTGCACCGGGAGGGCCGGACGCGTCTCTGGCACGGCGAGCTGAGCACTGGAGATGGACTCCTGCTTGTGAGATGGTGACGTGGCCACTTCCTTGTGCATCGCACGTGGCCCCGACTCTGACACTTCTGCCGCTGGTTGTAAATCAACCTCCTTCCCGTGCCTCCTGCCGCTGCCTGTGCAAAAGCTGCAGCCTCGAATGGGGCTGGGTTTCCTGTCTCACCCTGACGCACGTAGGGGTGGGCGTGCAGCCAGAGGCCTGAGCAATGCAGGGCCCGCCGGCCCGCCACAGACACTGCTGCGATGCCGCAGGATCCCATGGTGCCCCGCACCCCCGTGGGGCTGGGCACTGCACAGACACTCCCCCTGGAAAACATCAAGACCCCTGTCATGTCAGATGGTGCACAGAGCTGAGCTGAAGGAGGGCAGAGAGTCCTGGACTCTAAATCTTCTCCCCAGTGCTGGGAGGGCAGCAGGGTCTAGTGGTTAGAGCGGGAGGGCTGGGAGCCAGGATGCCTGGGGTCTTTTTCTGCCAGACTGCTCTTGTCAGCCAGAAACTCCAATAGAAACCAGGACTCCTACCCCCCAAATCTCTAGTCTCCTCTCTCTCTTCTCCCCACCCTGCCACTATCTGCAGACAGCTAGCTCCGGTATCTTTCACCATCGGTAGAAATTCACACCCAGCTCTTATCAACTTTAGCACCCCAAACACCTCCTACAATGCTCAGGCTTGGTGAACAAAACAACCCGCCCTTGAAAGCAAGGACAGGAGAACTGGAGCCGCTCCACACAACTCCCCATCGGCTCTCAGACACCTTTCGGGAGCACAACGACCACCCCACGCCCTCACCTGCCCTCCTGAGTCACTAGGCGCCTTCTTTCTCCACCCACCCCTCTCCACAGCCACCCTACCATTGGGGGCAGCCTCTGGCAGCCAGTTCTCCCTGATTGCCTGGGAGTCTCCACACGTCCATCAGGAAACCTCCAGGAACACTTTCAGCCAACATGGGCCGCCCCAGCTGGGGCGACGGGGGTGGCAGTGGGTCGTGTCCCGGCAGTGATGGCACCTTGGCTCATTTAACTCGGCGGAGAGAAGGTCGCGCCAAGGGAACATGAATTCCTGGCGGTAAAGGGAGATTGGGAGAGCCCTGCAAATCCATGGATCTCCACAGCTCATTGTGGCGGAGGTGGACACAAATCTAGGATCCGTGGAGGGCTCCAGAGATCGGGGTGGCCCCGTGGGTGGGGCCGGACACTGTGACTGGAACACAGCTGCTGATGGGGTAAATTTTGCCCATATGCCATTTTGCAAGGTCGTTTTGGACAACAGCCTCAAATGACTCCACAGCCCAGGAGCAACTCAATGGGGCCAGCCAGCGGGGGTAGGAGAAAGAAAGAGCCTGAAGCGGGGGCCGGGAGCAAGGCCTGAGGCCTGGACCAAAGTGAGCAGGAGTTGTACGGTGAGGAACAGGCAGGCCCTGTCCAAAGCAGGCGCTCGCCTGAAAGTCAGTGTCTGGGACACGGACTGGGCACCAGTCCCGCTAGCACTGTTGAAACACCCAGACCGTGTGACGACCTTTCCCCGGGACAGCACAAGGGCCCCCCGACCTCGCACGCGAGCAAACCGTTGGACACAAGCGCTGAGCCGTGACATTGTGCCTGGCAGGTCAGGAGTGAAAGCGCCGTCCCAGGGGTGAATAGGAAGGCGCTGGAGGAAAACGCGAGGGGAGGTAATACACACGCCATGAAACGCGTAAGATGAAACGTCAGGGGCGTATCACAGATCGTTGGTCTCAGGCTAGAAATCACAGAATCGTAGCACGCTAGAACCCGGAGGGATCTCAAGAGGCATCGAGTCCAGTCCCCTGTCCTTATGGCAGGACCAAGCACCATCTAGACCATGAGGTAAATGTTGGTCACGTCGACTTAACTCTTCGTCCAGTTGAGGGGGCAACGGCGACTCCCTCCCAGACACATCTACCCTTACTGAAGTTTGTTTGTAATAAACTTGGCTTAGGGCCTTTGATCGTTATCAGATTTGGTGGCCTATGGGGGCTCTCTCGGGGTCTGCAGGGCTGGCTGCCTGCACAAACCAATCCGACACGGAGAGGAGCATACGGCACTAGCTGAACTTTTATCCCCCTAAAAATAATCCTGTGGCACCTTAGAGACTAACCCAACGAAACAGAAACACTTAAAAAACAACAATGGTCCTGTAGCACCTTAGACGCTAATCAAAAATATAGAGATAATCTCATGAACTTTCATGGGGACAACCCACGTCTTCAGATGACAAATATGGAGCAGGAGGCAGAGAGAGACACATATAAAGCAGAAAAAGAGAGGTAAGAGGGAAGGGAAAAAAACCCACTGACAACTAACATGTCTGTGCTAAATGAGACTGAAAGAATGGACTGTAAGTGCCCGATACTTAGCTTTTTATGTCAATTGGGTGTTGACTATAACAGCCCATCCACTTCATGTCTTTGTTCAAGCCATGAGCAATAGTGTCAAACTGGCACGTGAAGGCCAGTTCCGCAGACTCTCCCTCTAGTTGATTCCTGAAATTCCTTTGTAAGAGGATAGCCACTTTTAGATCCATGAGTGAGTGCCCGGGTAAGCTAAAATGTTCCCCAACAGGTTGCTGTGTGTTGCCATTTCGAATATCTGATTTGCGTCTGTTAATCCTTTGTCGTAGAGACTCTCCAGTCTGGCCAATGTACATAGCAGGGGCCTTGCTGGCACTTGGTGGCATAGATCACATTAGAGGATGTGCAGTTGTATGAGCCTCTGATGTGGTGGCTGATGTGGTTTGGTCCTGTGATGTCACGAGTGTAGATGTGTGGACAGAAGGGGCACCAGGGTTTATTGCAAGGGTGGGTCCCTGAGTGATTATGTTTGAGGTGCGATGCGTGGTTGCTGGAAGGAATTGGTTTCAGATCGGGGGGGCTGTCTGTAGGCGAGGAGTCTCCTGTCCCCCAAGGCCTCTGAGAGTGAGGGACCATTTTCCAGGATAGGGTATAGATTGTTCATGATGCACAGGAGGAATTTAAGTTGGCGGCTGTAGGTGAGGACTAGCGGTGTGCTATTATTTTGATTGTTGAAGAAGCTGATGCCTGGATACTTGTCTGGCTCTGTCGATCTGTTTTTCACTTCCCCGGGTGGGTATTTAAGTTTTAGGAATGCCTGAGAGAGCTCCTGTAGGTGTTTGTTTCTGTCTGTGGGACTGGAGCAAATCTGGTTGTATCTTAGGGCCTGGCAGTAGACAATTGATCGGGTGATGTGTCCTGGATGGAAGCTAGAGGCAAGTAGATAAGTATAACAGTCAGTAGGTTTCCGGTATAAGGTGGTGGAAATGGGTCCATCATGTAATTGTACTGTAGTGTCAAGGAAGTGGATCTCTCGTGTGGTCCAGGCTGAGGTTGATGCTGGTGGGGAAGTTGTTGAAATCCCCATGGAATTTTTCAAGGGCCTCCTTCCCGTGGGCCCATATGATGAAGATGTCGTCAACGTAGCGTAAGCAGAGTAAGGGGGCTAGGGAGCGAAAGCTGACGAAATGTTGTTCGAGGTCAACCATAAAGACGTTGGCACATTGTGGGGCCATGCGAGTGCCCATGGCTATGCCGCTATAAATTGTCCCCGCTTTGGAAATATTTGTGGGTGATGACAAAGTGGGGGAGCTCTGTGACCAGACGTGCAGAGGCGTCATCAGGGATGGTGTTGCTGATGGGCAGTGATCCATCCTCGTGTGGAGTGTTGGTGTAAAGAGCTTCTACGTCCATGGTGGCCAGGATGGTGTTTTTGGAAAGATTACTGATGTTCTGTAGTTTCCTCGGGAAGTCGGTGGTGTCTCGAAGCTAGCGAGGAGTGCTGATAGCATAGGGTCTGAGGAGAGAACATAAGAACATAAGAATGGCCGTACTGGGTCAGACCAAAGCCCAGCCCAGTAGCCTGTCTGCCGACAGTGGCCAGCACCAGGTGCCCCAGAAAGGGTGGATCGAAGACAATGATCAAGCGATTTGTCTCCTGGATGGCCACCTGTGGGTGGGAATTCACACCTGTCATTGACTGACTTGGGGAACAGAGCAGGAATTTGGGACCCAAGAGGTTGCCAGCTGCCTCTGTGTTTCCCACCCCATGCCTGGACAGTTGGGGAGGTGTCGGGTAGGGCATCAGACCAGATACTGCTGCTCAAAACACCCCAGACTAAGTAAGGGGGAATCCTCCTCCGTCATGTGCTGTACAGGGGCTAGGAGACACAGAGGAATGTGGCTGATTCTACCAGGACAATGGGATGCGCACACACACACACACACACACACACACACACACACACACACACAAACACAGACACAGAGCCAGTCTCTCTCAGAGTTCACGACATGCTCACCTCCCCGCATCCGGCTCTCGGCCCAGGCCTCTCGCTGCAACCATCTCAGAGGTGCAGACCACAAAACTTTCCACCGCCCCTTGGTGCTGAGGCTGGCGGAGGAGGCTGAGCTGAGCTGAGCTGGCCCTGCGGAGCCGCCCAGAGAGCAGGGACCATGGAGCAGCTGCCAGCCCTGAGCCCCGTCCTCTGCATCCTCCTTCTTCTCCCCATCTGGGCAGCAGGTAATAATTTAATCCAGCCTCCTCCCTCACCCCCATTTCCATCTCTGTCCGTTCATCTGTCCCACCCCCAGATCCATCTCTGTCTGTCCTTGTGTCCTTCTGCCCCAGTCTTAGCTCCATCTCTGGCTGTATGTCCCACCCCTAGATCCATCTACCCAATCTCCTATCTTCTCCACCCCTAGATCCGTCTCTCTCTAATTTGTTGCCACAGAGTTTCCCTGCTGGCTGGTTTATCCCATTCGGCCTTGATTGATGGGTTGATTCAATGAGATTTTCTGTCTGATACTTTACCCCTTTCCTCCTGGCTCCCAATGTTCTCTTGGCTATTTTGACTGTCGCGGCCCATGGAGCAGATGTTCTCAGAGCAGTGTCTACAATGACTTGGGGATCTCTTGGCTGAGGGGTGGCAGCTAATTTACACCCTGTCTGTTCGCCCAGGTTGTTGGGGGTCTATTCTCCAACCTGCCCGACTTTGCATTGATCAGCACCTCTGAGCATCGCCTGCCGTTCGGTGGCCCAGCTTCCCCGTGGAGCAAGATCCCCTTGTGTCTCTTTGCCGTAATGTTGCACAGAGCTGCACTGTGTGCCTGGCGTCTCTGTGGGCATCTGCCATGTATGTGCCGGGCTGCTGTTGGGCGCCTGTGGAGGTGGGAGCCCGGGGAAGTGTGTTATCGGCGGTGCTGTGAGCAGTCGCACGCTGGGAAGGAACGGCGGGCCGCTCAGGGGTGGGGTGGCTGGGGCGTCTCCATCCCCCTCGTCCTCGTTTTCCTTTGCGGGTACAACGTTCACTGCCCTCCCTTCCAAAGGTCTGGAAGTACATCAGAGCCCCCGCACCCTCCAGGCATCCCCCGGTGACACCGCCACGCTGAACTGCTCCTTCCAGAACCGACAGGGCAGCACGGCCAAAGCGAGCTGGACCAGAGGGCTGGAAGATGTGGTCGTGCTGGATTCAGCCCACCCCTTCTACACGGGGCGGCTCAACGTGTCCCGCCTGGATCTGCTCCGGAAAGGGGAGGCCACGATGACCCTGCGGGACCTGGAGCCGCGGGACTCTGGCGTCTATCAGTGCCACATCAGCATCCTCCAGGGAGACAGAGGGACGGGACAGGGCACCAAGCTTAGCGTGACGGGGAGGAACCAGAGTGATTCAGGTGAGGGGGATGAGGCAGGGGGCTTTTCCCCTCCAGTGGGCGCCGATCCGGTTCCAGGGCAGGGAGGGGCTGGCTCAGAGTGGAGAATATCCTAACCCTCCTCTCCATCCCCCAGATAAAGGACCTACCTCTGTGGGATGCAACTCACAGGAGGTCCTGTACCAGGCCGCTATCGCCCTGGGATTTCTCCTCATCCTCATCCTGGTGGTCGCCCTCCTCCTCAAGAGATGCCAAGGTACCAACACGGTGTCTTAGAGAACACAGCCAAGTGGCCATCCGGGGTGGTCCTGGCTGGGCTGTCTGCCCATCCCTCCCTCCCTGCTCCCCTCCCCATCCTCCTTCCATCTCCTTCCCCATCTGTAAATCTCTGCAGCTTCTCTCCTCACCCTGGACCCCATCACACATGCACACGCCTCTGTTTTAACCTTCCTTTCCTCTCCCTTCCTCCACAGCACTGCCCTGCTCACAGCTGCGCCGGCAGGAGAGCCAGGTGAGACATCTCGGGCTGGGCCCTCTTCCAGCCGGTGCTTAGTCCGGTCTCCGGGAGTCAATTATGACCTGTATAAGAAAGTGTGGGGAGAGAACCCAGGAGTCCTGGCTCTCACCTCCCCTGTTCTAACCACTAGCCCCCACTTCCCTTCCCGGAGAGAACCCAGGAATTCTGGCTCCCAGTCCCTCCACCCTGGAGTAACACTGGGGGATTTGGTCTTTGGAGCTGCCTAAATGAGCCAGAATTAAGTGACCAGATCTGGGGTGACGGAGTCCTCACTGAACATCTTTCTAACACAGGGCCAGGGCCCGCACTACGCAGAGATTAAAGTCAAGACTCCAAGGCGCACGGAACAAATTTCCAACCACGCCCAGCGGCGCTGAGTCCATCCGCCCCAGCACCACCTGAGTCCCTCTCACCCAGCACCACGCAGCCACGAGGGACTTCCCCAGAGGAGACAGCATTCATGTGGCGTGAGGGACAGTAGAAGAAAATTAGGGAGGTGAAAGTCCATGTGAACCCCAACAAAACCTGAATTGCCCTTCCTACTGCATCGTCTCTGGGTGAGAAAATCTCTTTGGGACCTTCCAAACAAGGGAATCATCTACGAGGGCTTGGTTTTACTTCAGGAAATGCCTCCTCTGGTACCTCCTCCAGCTATATCACATCCCTGTGTGTTATTTCCCCGTCCTCTTCAGAGTGACTCATAGAATCACAGAATCCTAGGGCTGATAGAGGCCTCAGGAGGTCATTGAGTCCAGCCCCTGACTCTGGCCTCCTACCGAACATGAGCAGCTGGCTGTAATTAACATGGCGCCCGGTCCCTCCTCCTAACTCAGCACGAAGAGAAACACGAGTCCACCTTGGCATCCTGGTGGGGATGGAATTGGTCTGAGCGGCCGACGTGACAGCTTCCGTAGGCTGGAATTGCTCAAAGAAAGTAGGTTTTTTGTCTAAGAATTACATAGTTTGCGTGAAAAACTATTTTCTGACTTTTTTTTTTAATTGTGGTTTGGTGGTAACTTTTGTTTTCTCCAGTGCTTAATCTGGTTTCTTCAGTCCCCTTGTTATACATTTTTTTTTCAAAAACTCAACTTTTTTTGTCTTGTGAAAATAATCCATTTAAAAGAAGGTAATTTGTTTTAGAAAATCGTCTTTGTCCCATGAAAAGGTGAGATTGTATCCCTGGAAAGTGGCGTTACTTTGAACAGAAAGCTTCTGGCTGTTAGGAACTGAAACAAGTGTCTTACGAAATACCTTTTCCAGGCAGACCTTTTTCGTGATCTCCCTCGGTCTAAGCATTTCCATTTCCTTCAGCCACAGCAAACCGGCTGCCAAAACCACCTCAATGTTTCTCCTCCTTAGGAGTTTCTTTAAGCAGCAATTCACCTTCAGTGGGCTGTACAGAAGCAGCGCTCTGCTGAGTCACAACCAACTCCTCCCCAGTTTCACTTAGACCCTGAATCATTTCTAGCAGATTTCTACATATGCCCCTTCCAGGCAAACAGACAGACTCACTAGCTACAAGGAGATTTACAGGATCTGTCGAAAGGGCTTTCTCGACACGTCCCCCTCTCGCCTGCTGCCTTTTGCCGACAACGTGCTGAGTCGGCAAAAAGCGGCGGCCATTTTTATGCAAATGAAGCGCGGGATATTTAAATCCCCACTTCATTTGCAATGTCGACCTGCCTAATCTGCTGTATCCAGAACCAACTACGAGACAGCTGCAGTAGCCCCAGACATAGGAGGCCGAGAGGCAGCTTTCGCAGACGAAGGACAAGCTAGAAAGAAACCGATCTCACCAACTCCAGACTGGTTCTCCCAGTCCCAAAGAACCAGCCACAGTCCCAGGTCACTTTATACCTCAGATCTTACCCAAAAGGGCACGCCGGGCCAATCCTTTAGAATCTCAAATCTAAAGGTTTATTAATAAAAGCACAGAAAAGGTTGAGAGTAGGATAAAGACTTCACATTACATCCATCCATCACCAAGTTCTTGAGGCAGGCTCTTAGTAGAGACATAATCAACAGCTATCTTGAAAATCTTTGGAGGACGTTCTTTGTTGCGTTGGGTCAGCAGATCCTTCCGGGCCCTCGGTCCATCGCAAAGATGCTTTTGAAGCAAAGGGTGGGATTGAAGACGAAAGTGGAGGAACCCCCCCAGGATCCCTTTATAATCTTGCCCATGCTGAGGGAAATCCTTGGTTCTCCTGTGTGATGGCACCTCTCAAAATGAAGCTGGTCACGTAATTAAGTAACTTGTCCTTTGTCCTTTTTCGGCAAGGGGCCATGGTGTAGCTGCTGGCCTGCAGGGTTGCAGCAGATTTCCTCAGGTGTGTATTGGCAACCCTTACGGGCCACTGTCCATCCAGCATCGCTAGTCACTGGGTAACCGCCCCTCCCCATAGGTGGGCGAGGCCTGCTGCCCTCTCCCAGAGACATTTACATCACATGGACAGAGCCATTCTTCATAACTTCACAGACAAAACCCAGACAGGCAAATGAGCGGCACACACAGAGTCAGCAAAGCCCAAGCTCTCATTAGACACCTCACTTGGCCCCCATCGCACAGAATTCGGGGCACACACACAACAGCGAACGCAACCAGGATCCGCCCGCTCCCATTGCAGTCCGATAACGCCACAGCCTCATTTGGTGTGGGCCCGGTTCCTGGGCTGCACTGTACCTTCCCGCTGGGTGAGAGGAGTGACGCAGTTCAGACCAGTCGGGGGCCAGCACCCATGGAGCAGCGGCTGATTGGCACCGGCTGGGGGTCTGGCCGAGTCTCACACGTCTTTCTCTGTCCAGAAGCGAAAGGCTCAGCCCGCTGACTGAGCCGGCACTGACCCTGGTAGATACCTCCAGGGCGGTACGATGCCGGAATGCCGGCCGTTCCCTGCGTCTCCCTTCCCTTCACGGCCGGGTCTGACGCTTCAGAGCTGCCGGGTCCGGATGGAGGCGTATTCTGGGTGAGCGGGAGCCTGGAGCGTGATCTCGCCATAGTGCAGCCCCTCGCTCACGCCCTCGCCGGCTCTGCTTTCCCCCTGTTGGAGACACAAACCCAGTCACCCGGGCTCCACCTCCCGCTGCCGACTTTCCTGCCCCTTCCGTGCATTTAAGGAGGAAGGGCGTGAAATGGACACGCACCCCAGTGGTGTGGTGGGAGCCCTGTGTGCCCCTCTCCACAGCACACATAGCCCCACCCACGTCAGTCAGCCCCCAGAAAGATGAACCCCACCCCAGTGGCTACAGGGCGGGACTGAGATGCAGCCGCTGGGCTGTGTGTGTGGGGAAGGGAGCCCAGGGCCGGACTAGCAGAGGGGCTGCAAGCTAAGATTGTATCTGTCTATTTTTCTGCAGACCGGTTTGTACATACACACGTCTGTCTATCCCACCTGTGCACGTCTGTCTGTCTGTATCCATGGGTCTCCGCCTTCCCAGATTCCTCTACCGCTTTCAGGGCCCTAATCTGTCTCGCATTCCCCACCTGTCATGTCACACAAAAACTCCTGGCCTGCAAAGTCAGACCTCAGAATACAAAAGGGCCACAGCCGCGCTCTGACTGCAAAATGACGGCTCTTCTCAAATGTGCCACGTCCTTCTCAGCTCGATCCACTGCCATCTCAATTCTGTACCGACCTTGCAGGGGGTAGTGTACATCGAGCAGTAGAAACAAGGGACTGTCTGTGTGAAATGTTCGCTTGTTTGCTGGGGCTTTTTATGTGGCCTGCTGTAGAACTAGGCAAGTACCTAGATGAGTTGATGTCTCCCCTGCAGACCTCGGTGTAGAAACCGAGATGATAGATAATCTCCAATTCTTTTGCAGTTCCGTGACTGTGATATCTAAGGGCTAAAACTCCCCTAGCTCCCTGCCACATATTACAGGTCAGGTTTCTACCAGAAGCACAAAACCACACATCAGTGCTGGCTGGACACGGACGACACCACCCAGTTAAATGCACGCTCTGATATGAATGGTCTCACCTTGGCCGGCGGCTGCTGCTGGGTGTCTGGGACGGCTGCTGGGGAGGAAAGGAGGAGGTGTGGGTTACTGGTGGCAGAGATGAACTGAGACGTACGGACTGAACAGAGGATGGGGAATGTACGTCGGAGGCTGCCAGCCCCATTGCACCAGCAGGAATGAAGAGACGTGAATGTCAAAGGAGAAGGGCCCAGGCAGGTGGAGGGAGCACGGCGGGAAGAGTAAATACCTGTGCGTCTGCTAGGATGGTAACTAGGATGACGATGCTGACTAGGATAATGATGCTGACACCTGTGAGAACAACCACAGCTCTGTAGACGGTGAGTTCAGGGCTGGCATCTGGATTCGGTTCCTTTCTGTCTTCTAAGGAAAAGGAAGGGTGTTAACATTGGCAAGAATCTCTGTTGCGAAGAGCCATAGGAAGCTGTGTCTGGCGTACTGCTTTGTCACATTAGATTCTGGTCTCGCTGGACCCCGTCTGATTCCGGAGTGACTCCCAGGACGTCAGCAGAGTCAGGGCTGGAGTCTGATCTCCATGAACTTGATCTAAATCTGGAATGATGCCCCCGGAGGCTCAGGCAATCGTGGCCTTGTCTCAGTGATTGTGGTGTGAATCCAGAGTCAGCTCGCTGACTCCAAAGGAGTCAATCTGGGTTCTGAGGTCAGCGAGTCTGGAGCAACCCCAGGGATGTCTGTGGAGTGGCTCCCAAATTGAGGACGCACAGGAGAGGCCGGTTGAGATGTTGAGGCGTGCAATGTAGCCAGTTGCCTTTCTGGGCTAGTGGTCATCACCTTCCATTCCCACCTGGGGCCCGCGTGAGAGAATCTCAAGTGAGGGGTGCAGCAGAAAGCCGGTTGGGACCCTGAGCCGTTCTGGTCTCTCTCTGGATGTGTGCCTGCCTGCCTATGGTCTCTGATTTATTCCTGGACCTGTGTGGGCTTCTCTGTGTCTTTGCTTCAGGGACTGTGTGCGCCTCTCACATGGCCCTGCACGAAGTGACCAATTTCCTCTTTCTTGCCGAACACGGCAAGAAAACTTCCCCAGGCTCCACCTGCACTTCTTGCGAATGCTTCGCAGCTGCCCACGAGTCTGATCACCCCGCAGTGAGTCAGCAAGGCCTGAATTAGAGCCTCATCTTCTGCAGACTAGAAAGCCAATAGCGAGGGAAGAGGAAGAGCGACACATCTCCCATCTGTGAGTATCCGGTGCCTGTCGGGAGACGTGCGGGGCTCGGTTTCTAGCCACCTCCCTCCTCCTCCCCCAACCCCGATCCCGGCAAGATGTGAGCCAGACCAGAGCTGCTACCTGCGAGAATTTGGCACAAAAGTTGCCTCTCACCAGCTTAGGGAGATTGTTTAATTGAAACCTGACAACCTGCCACCGCAGGAGCATCACTCAGGAATTTGTCATCTCCACTTGGAATAGGAGCCAGCCCCACGTCCCATTTTCCACCCCCCCCGAGTCAGCCAGTTCCCCACCGTGGGGCCAGATCAGAGCCAGCAACCTCTAAGAGGGTATATGCCCTTTTCCGCATCCCACCTCTCACCAGTCACACCTTGGTTTCTCCGCATCACTGTTAGCTCGGTGGCTCCTCCTGTCTTTGCTGTGTCGTTGTTGATTTTGACGCAGCAGTAATAGAAGCCGGAGTCCCGCTGCTCCAGTTTAAACAGGATCAGGGTTGCCATCCCCTCCCTGTTTTCCTCCTGACTGGACACATCGAGCCGGCCCCTGTAGCAGGAATGATTACGAACCAGCCACAGGACTTCTTTAGTTCTACCAATCCAAAGCACATTCACTGTGTCGTTCTTTCTGGCCTGAAAGGTACAATTTAGGGTCATGTGCTCCCCAACTGTCGTGTTAAGGGACCTGGGTTCCTGGGAGACGTTCAGACCATCTGGGGACAAGAGAGAACCCGCATCATACACTGGGCCACCCGTGCGATGGGATAGACCTGCCCTGGGCTCTGGAGAGAGAATAAGTCACTGTGTTGCTGAGTGCAGAGGTCAACTCCCCCCTTCCTCGTTTGCTAGCAGCATCTGTCTCTCTGCTTCTCATCCATCCATCCATATTTTAACCCTACAACCACCCATCCAGTGGTCACAGAATCATCCATCCATTTTCCAGTCACAGACCCTTCCATCCATTGGTCAATTCAATCCATCCAGACTTTCGTTCCTGGACCCCTGTGGGTCAGTTCATTCATCTGTCCTCCATTTTTGTCCCACGTTCCCTAACTCCACATCGATCTGTCCCCAGGGAAGATCTGTAATCCCAGACGCTCGATGAATCCTGCCATTTTGGTCACTTGATCAAGAGCTGTATCCCCGAACGCCGCAGCAAACTCACCTGGTCTCAGGGCAGACCCATTGATGTTTGGGATCGGTCTCCTGCAGCTGGTGGGAATTTCTGCGCCATCTTCGTTTGAATGGAAAAAAACAAGAGCAGGTGGTGATGTTGTGGGGCCTGCGATGTGCAGGGGTTGGACGAGGGAGTTGTAATTGTCCCTTCTGCCCTTCAAGTCAGGTGAGAAGACTTTAGTGCATTTCTGGGGCCGCCATCTTGGCATGCTGGAGTGAACCGGGCACCTCCAAAGCGAAAAGCCCCAGTTGCTGCAACCTGAGCTAGAAGCACCGAGGGGCTCCCTGAACACGCACTTGCCAGGGAGTTCCACATTCGCTGAGGAAGTGAACAAACCTGTCTGCACAGCCTCACCCGTCAACTAATCTGATGAGAAACCCAGTCTAGTTTACACTGGCGCCACATGCTCCCTTTGCAGCCAGCTAAAGGTCTCTGGGGTTCGAGAGCAGAGGAGGATAGATACTGTGCAGAGAAGGATGATGGCAGAAATAGTATAGAGGGAAGGGTGGAAGGAGAGCCAGCAGGAGGAGGGATGGGCAGGGAATAGAGGATGGGGTGGAAGGATTTAGATAGGTGGGTATGTAAACGGGATGGCTAGCTATGGCTGTAGGGATGGGGAGGGACAGACAGAAGGACTTCAGGGAAAGACAGGCCCTCAGGCTATCTAGACGGGGTTTGCCGATGTACCTGCTGCCCAGATGGGGAGGAGGAGGAGGATGCAGAGGACGGGGCTCAGGGCTGGCAGCTGCTCCATGGTCTCTGCTCTCTGGGTGGCTCTGCAGGGCCAGCTCAGCTCAACTGAGCCTCCTCTGGCAGCATCAGCCCCCAAGGGCCGGCGGAAGTGTCTGTGGTCAGCACCTCTGAGATGGGCGAGATAAGGGGAGGAAGGAAGGGGAAGCTGGTGTCTGTCTGTGCTGCTAAATGTGGCAGATGTCTGAGTGCATGTTTGGGATCACATATGCCCCCAGTTGGCATGGATCATTCCCCTCATCCATGGGTCCTGGACCCCATCCTGTCCACAGCTGTGCGGGATTCCCTTCTACTCAGAGCTGCGGAGGCCTGTGAATTGAGGGAAGGGGAAACGGACCCCCTATCTCCCCTGTTGTAGCACTGGGACAACTGGCCTGTCTGTGACGCTGATGTTTTTCGGCGGAAGAGGCAATGCGCCGCATGGATTGCAAATACAGCAGGGAAATCAGCATCTGCCACCATTCCCGCACACACGCATGTCCCGCTGCTGGCGTCCAGCCCGGTGCCAGCCCGGTGGCCGGTTAAGCAAGGCACGAGGAAGGAGCTGGGTTCAGTCGGTCACGAGCGGATGCCCCGAAGTTGTTTTTACAGGACTCAGCCCACATTTCAGGCCAATCCCCCCTCTCCCACACGTAGTGGGGAGTCCCAACTTTATGGGTTTTGCAGAGTCATGCGGAAGTCGTCTACTTGCTGATTGGTGTTTCCTTCAAGGGTGGTTCCATTCCCCATGCTCCGTCGATGCATCTCCGTGGAGTCGCTGCAGCTGGTTTCTCTTGTTCGCATGAGTTTGCCTTTGCTTCTCCCCGTTTGGCCAACTGGTATATGATCCCTGCTTGAGTTCACACCTTCTTCTAAACCATTCTGACCATCGGGGGCCGGGGGCCGACGTCTTATGTCTCTTGACATGTTCACACATTTCTCACTCGCACAAAGGGAAGTGCATTTCAGAGAAAGCCATTTCTCTTACAAAGGAACCTACCAAGTTAAACGATTCATTCCATAACTAACTTCTAAGATGCTAAAACTTAAAAAACAACAAATAGTCCTGCAGCACCTTAGAGACTAACAAAACCTGTCAATGGGATCATGAGCTTTTGTGGACAGAACCCACTTCTTCAGATGAAAGGAGTTTCAGGGTCCAGTTTACAAATAAATAGCAGAGAAAGAAGGGGGAGGGAGAAGGGGAAAAAAGGGAAAAAACTGTCAGAATGTCCATGCTAAATGAAGCTGACAGAATGGATACTAAATGCTTTTAAGTACCCTGTGCTTGATTTTTTATGTCATTAGGGATATGTCTACACTGCATGCTTATTTCGAAAAAAGCTGTTCCAAAATAAATTCTTATTAAAGAACCTTATTTCAAAAGGTTCAGAAAAGGGTAACTAAAATGATGAGGGGTTTGGAATGGGTCCCATATGAAGAGAGATTAAAAAGACTGGGACTTTTCAGCTTAGAAAAGAGGAGACTAAGGGGGGATAGGATAGAGGCCAGTAAAATCATGAGGGGTATGGAAAGAGTGAATAAGGAAAAGTTATTTATTTATTCCCACAATATAAGAACAAGGAGTCACCCAATGAAGTTAATAGGCAGCAGGTTTAAAAGAAACAAAAGGAAGTTTTTCTTCATTCAGCGCATAGTGAACCTGTGGAACTCCTTGCCAGAGGATGTTGTGATGGCTAAAATTTTAACAGGGTTCAAAAAAGAGCTAGATAGATTCATGGAGGTTGGGTCCATCAATGGCTATTAGCTAGGCTGGGTAGGAATGGTGTCCCTAGCCTCTGTTTCTCTGGAAGTGAGTGACAGGGGAGGGATCACGTCAGGATTACCTGTTCTGTTCCCTCCCTCTGAGGCATCTGGTATTGGTCACTGTTGGCAAGTTGGACTGTTGGTCTCACCCAGTATGGCCGTTCTTATGTTCTTATTTTGAAATATCATGTCTTTGCTGCAGGGAAGCCTCCAAATGAGTCCGAGGCAGGCGTCCCTAATGTAGATGGGCTATCTCAATTTAGAGCTCCAGGAGGCTCTGGGGAGGAATAACTTAGAATGGCCCTGGGAGGGGCTATTTCAAAATAGCAGCGTTGGAGCGTCTACACACGCTGTATTTCGAAATAGCTATTCTGGAAGAGTCGTTATTCCTCGTGGAATGAGGTCTACCAATTTCGGAATCAGCCCTCCGTGATTTTGAAATTATTTCGAAATAACGGAGTGGCTGTGTCGACGCTTGCGCGGCTGTTTCAAAATAACGCTAGTTCTCTCGAAATAACGGTGCCGTTCGACACACCGGAGGATGGGGCCTGGTTTTTCCGTTACAGACTAACACGGCTACCCCTCTGAAACTTCTGATACGCAGCACAGCGTGTACGTAAGGGCCTAGCCGCGTCTGTAAAACAAAGCTTATGTAACAAAATCTCTGTAACGATGTAAAACGCAGCTATGTAATTATGCTTGTGTAACCACTGTTATGTGCAAGGCCTAACCGGCCGGTCTGCCCCATGTTTGTGGTTAGGCCGTTTCCATCCACCCATCCGTCTGTAACATGCTTTCTGTCTGTCTACAGCTGCGTGTCCCCCCCATTATTCTTTCCATCCTGCGCATCCCATTTTCCCTTTGCACCTCCGTCACCTCCAGCTCCACCCTGGCACCCGGTCTCCACCCCTCCAGAGGCCCTCAGCTCCCAGCTGCCCCTGCAAAAGCTGATCTCCCCGGCTTTCCCCAGACCCAGCAGCCCCTCTGGGATTATCTCGGGGCAGGCAGCCGGGAGAGGTCGGGACGCCATGGCCGGGGGGTGGCCCAGCAGCTGCGTGAGAGAGGCGGAGAGCCCCGGGGAGGCAGAACCGAACCCACCCTGCTGCTGAGGGCAAGGCCCCCTCGCCAGCCACAAGAGTTTCCATCGAGCGCCCGGGCTGCTCACACCAGGGCGGCCATTTCTGGCTGTTGCCGCATCCCAGCTGCTCGACCCTCCTGTTCTGTGATACCTGGCGCGGCTCCCAGCCCTGGGGGAAACATGGGGCAGTTGCTGGCCCGGAGCATCGTCTGCTTCGTCGTCTTCCTCGGCCCCGCAACAGTGGCTGGTAAGATGAGCTCAGATTTATGGCGGGGGGGGAAGGATAGAGATAGAACCAAGGCATCCTGGCTCCCAGCTCTAACCACTAGCCCCCACTCCCCTCCCAGAGCTGGGAGAGAACCCAAGAGTCTTGCCTCCCAGGCTCCCTGCTCTAACCACTCACTTCCACTCCCCTCCCAGAGCTGGGAGAGAACCCAGGAGTCCTGGCTCCCAGCCCTCCCCCCCTCCCTTCTAACCACTAGCTCCCAGTCCCCTGCCAGAGCTGGTAATAGCGGAGTTAGACGTGAGCACAGCTCGATGGAGCAAGATACGGGTGTGTAGCGGGAGAGGTGCTCACAGAATCCAGGGAGAGCAGAGGACGGCTGGAGAGACACAGCGGGGGGAGCATGGGGATGGACGGGTGGAAAGGGGGAGAACCGGAGGAGAAGGGGGGGAGGTTCATGGATGGATCCGTGGAGGGATAGGGGGATAGGTGGGTTATTGGACCGTCAGGTCTGCCATCGCGAAGGGTTAGATCAACTTCCTCCTCACAGCTCCACTCTACCGAGTGCTCTAGGGGCCACACGGTTGCTGCGGTAGGTCGGGATAGTGATACTGTAAATTCAGGATGTGCCGCCATGGCACCCTGTCCAGTCTCCGGCTCTGGCAGGAATGCTACACGTTCGGCTGCCTGCCTTTCCGTAGGCTCCCTTGGTAAATCGGGCCAGCGCTGCGCAGGTCGCTAGCATAACAGACCTCACGAGAGCCCCCGCAGGCCGCGGACTCCGATGAGACGCCTGCGTCAGGTTTCTTGCCCAACGAAGGACGTTTAGAGTCGTCGGTAGCCAGCTGGCCTCCGAGCCCCAACGTGCTTGTACCCGGGACAATGGATGCGGTTCCATCAATAGTACGGATTTCACTCACGCCCCCTCGGCTGGCCTAGGAGTTAAGTGGAGGTGCCCTAACATTTATAGACGGAAATGAACCAACTTTGGTACCTACTTCATGCCTTAATGACACGTTTGGTGCCTCCCCGCGAACCTTCCTCCAGAGCCGCCACTGCCCGTCGTTCTGCTTTCCCTCCTCTTGCTTCCAGCTCTTTTATCAGGCACTCCACTGGGTGTCCCTGGCCTGGCCTGGAGGGATGTATTTACGTACTCCCTGTGCTTCTAGCCGTGCCAGCAGCTCCAGTGCTGAGAGACCCAGGCTGGCAGGCAAACTTCTGTTTGTGACAGGGCCTGGCTGTGACTCAGAGTATAACGCTTGCTGACTTTGGTTCAGGCCCCTGCGTCAGGTTCTTTCCCCTACAGTTACTTGCACTGCCCGGCAATGCGCTGTATGAATGTACGTTCCCGGGGCTGCAGGGTGGGGTGGGCAGGCTGAGGCAGGGAATGTACAGGTCAGGCTAAAGGCGGATGGACGGATGGAGCAGAGGGTGGACAGATGAGTGGATGGATGGGTGGGTAAGGGGAGTAGAGGATGGGCAGTTGGCTGGATGGTCAATTGGGTGGACAGACAGCACTAAGGAGGGACGGAAGCACAGACCTGAGGGGGGACGGATGGACAGCCCCGAGGAGGGATGGATGGACAGAGCCAAGGGGGGGATGGATGGACAGAGCTGAAGGGGGACGGATGGACAGAGCTGAAGGGGGACGGATGGACAGACCTGAGGGGGATGGATGGACGGGGCTGAGGGGGATGAATGGACAGAGCCAAGGGGGGATGGATGGACAGAGCTGAGGGGGAATGGATGGACAGAGCTGAGGGGGACGGATGGACAGAGCTGAGGGGACGGATGGACAGGGCTGAGGGGAACGGATCGACAGAGCTGAGGTGGCGACAGATGGACAGAGCTGAGGGGAGACGGATGGACAGGGCTGAGGGGGGACGAATGGACAGAGCCAAGGGGAGACGGATGGACAGAGCTGAGGGGGGATGGATGGACAGCACCGATGAAGGATGGACAGAAAGTGCCAAGGACAAAGTGGACGCGGTCTGGGTAGAGGGAACGAGCGCGAGATGACAGATAGACAGACCCTGCTGCGGAAAGGCCGGGGGATAGACAGGCGGACACAGACAGCACCGCATGGCGCCAGGGGATGGCCCAGGCCCTGCCCAGTGTCCAACACGTGGCTCACTCTGCTCCCCGCAGTCCTGGGGGTCCAGCAGGTCCCCCCAATGGCGAGCGCCCCAGCCGGGGGAAGCATCACCCTGAGCTGCAGCTTCCCCAGCCACAACTGGAGCAGGGCCCAAGTCACCTGGGCTCGGGGCTCTGGGGAGGCTGCGATGCTGGACCCCTCCCACCCGTTCTACTGGGGGCGGCTGGACGAGGGCCAGCAGCAGCAGCAGAGCCGGGCGGAGGCCACGGTGACCCTGTCGGAGCTGACGGAGAGGGACTCGGATCTCCACCGCTGCTACATCACCCACCCGCAGGGCCAGCAGGAGACGGGCACCGGCACCGCGCTGACTGTGACGGGCAGAGGTAATTTGCGGGACAGGAGGTGGTTCAGGGGGGCAGGGAACGGGGCAGGGGCCTGTCCCCTCTAGGGGGCACCAGCCCACGAATCTCCTAACCCCCCATTCCCATTGTGTGGCATCCCGGGGGGACGTGAGCTCTGTTCCCAGTCCAGGGCTGCTGTGCGGTTGGGCCCTTCATTTTTGCACAACCGGCTCTAAACTCTCCTCCTCTGTTTCATGCCCACGAAGCCGCGGCAGCAATTCCCGCCAGCTGCAGGGGGTGGATCCCCGACATCGGCAGGTTGGTGCAGAACCCAGGTGCGTTTCCCACGGAGTCGCGGCTCGTGGGGTGAACGAACAGCGGGACGGCTCCAGCCCCCGGCCTGGCAGCTAGGTAGAGCGGTGTGGATTCAGGGGGGCAGGGATAGAAATGGGGGATGGATGGCTGAACGGACAGGATGTAGGAAGAAAGGGTGGAGGGGATGGAAGTAGGACTGGGGAATGGATGGATGGATGGAGCTAGGGTGAGGGAAGGGAGGGAGGGAGGGAGGGAGCAAGGGAGGGAGAGTGGTTGGATGGATGGACAGATGGAAGGATGGATGGATGGGTGGAAGTAGGGTGAGAGGATGTATGGATGGAGGGTGAGAGGAGGAGGGAGGGAGGGAGGGTGGATGGATGGACCTAGGGTGGGAGGATGGAGGGATGGATGGATGGACAGATGGATGGATGGAGGGAGGGATGGATGGAGCTAGGGTGAGAGGATGGATGGAGCTAGGATCAGAGGGTGGATGGATGGATGGATGGATGGTTGGAGGTAGGGTGAGATGATGGATGGATGGATGGAGCTAGGATCAGAGGGTGGAGGGATGGAGGGAGGAGAATCCAGGAGCAGAGCGACAGATGCTGCTACAACACTGAAGAGAGGTGAAAGTTTTGCCCTGCACACACAGCACAGCGGCTGCTGCTCTCCCCAAAGGCCAGGGTGGGTCTGTCCCATTGCTCGGCGCTGCCTGGTGTGTGACGCGGGTTCTCTTGTCCCCAGACGCTCTGAGCGTCTCTCAGCAGCCCAGATCCCTCAGCGCGACAGCTGGGGAGAACATGACCCTGAGCTGCACGTTTGAGACCGCAAAGGACACGAGAGTGAAGGTGCTTTGGCTCAGGGTGATCCGGAGAGGACGTGGAGCTGGATTCTCACCACCCCTTCTACCGGGGGCGGCTCTGGGTGTCCCGGCTGGACGAGCACAGGCAGGGGAGGGTGACGCTGAGCCTGGCCGAGCTGCAGGAGCGGGACTCCGGCCTCTATCGCTGCTGCGTCCAGACCCAGGGAGGGCAGTCGGGGCTGGGAGGAGGCACCCAGCTGAGCGTGATGCCGACAAACCAGAGTGAGACTCCATCCATCCCTCGGGGGCAGGGAACGGTGCGTGGGGCTTGTACTTGTGCCTGCTTCTATCCGCCCCCAGGACCGGCTGTCTCAGGGGTGCAGCATCCCCCAAAGCTCCTAACCCCTCCTTTCTGCTGTCTAGGCGGGGTCCTACTGGGACACAAGCCCCTCTACTACCGAGCCGTCGTCTCCCTCTCGCTCGCCGTTCTCTTCTCCCTGGGGATCATCCTCAGCCTGCAGCCTCGGAGCGGTGCCAAACCGTCACTTCCTGTTCCAAACGGTCACCTGGCGTCACTGTGCGGGCCGATCGGCAGCCCCTGTTCCACTCCAGAGCCAGCCACAACAAGTCGTTCCTCTCCTTAGAGGTGGCTGCACGTAGCCCTGTGGGAAACTCGCTCTCCATCTCTCTGGTTTTTACAGGGCTCCATCCCCGTAGCATCCCCCTCCACCATCTCTTCAGTGACGCTCTCGGTCTGTTTCCAGGTGTCCCAGACCAAAGGCTAGCTCTGACCTGCCGAAACCACCAGGCCCCTGAAAACTCTAGTGGTTTGGCAGATAAATAACTTAGACATTAGCCGACGGGGGAGCTCTGTTTCTAATGCCAGACAAATAAATGAAAGCTTCAGAGGGGTCGCCGAGTTAGTCTGTACAGGATAAACTTAAAAAGCAACAAGTGGTCTGGTAGCACTTTATAGACTAACAACACATGGAGATGGTCTCATGAGCTTTCATGTGCTCAGCCCACTTCTTCCGATGACTGGAGTTTTGTTAGTCTATAAAGTGCTACCAGACCACTTGTTGTTTTTTAAAGAAATAAACGTTAACTATGCCGACACCAAGGAAAGCTGCATTGGCCCGTGGTGCATCTGTTCACAACGGAAAACCAGCTCTGGAAAAGCAGGATTCCCCCAGCCTCCGGCCTCGAGTGGACTCTTTTGGCTCCGGCTGCTGGCACCGCAAGCCAATATGTTCCCTGCTGCCGTGATGCGTCCCATGGGAGGCTGGATTCTGGGCTTTGTAGGGACAGACCGGGCATCCGGGGATTTTGCTGCATTGACTGGTCCGGGGGAGAAATGAATCTTGATTGTTGTTTGGATTCTATTTGATCTGGAGTTTTTAAGTGGGAATAAACATTGGTCCCTCCCTGGCGGCTTTGTGGTTCTAGCGATGACTTTGTTCTAAGGGATCTGGATTCCTTAATTGCCCATGTAAACACCTGCAGGATCAGACTCCGGCACTGACTCCGAATTTACCCCACGGGAAGTGAGATCGGAACGTGTCCGCGACTCCATTGGCTCCGGCGGTGTCCCTCTGAATTCAGTGAGAATGGAATCCTAGCCCTGTGTTGACAGCAGGGTGGTGGCTCTGGAGTTAGCTCCGGGTTCCTGAGACCAGCGTACGGCTCCGTGTCTGCAAAGTCAACAGCGCAGGGTCTTTTGTTTCCTGAGAGGCGGACGCTTTTGCTTCCTGCTGCCGCTCTTCCCTGTGCTTCATTGGCAGCCCCTCCCCCCTCGCTCGCTCGGCCTGCTTGATGCTGTGTTTGATAACGTCCCGGCGCACGGCGGTACAGGATGCCCAGTTGGCCATGACCTAGAAATGCCTTTCCGCTGCTCGGTTTTGGTCTTTCGAGAAAGAGGCAGCAGGAAAAGAAAATCTCAGATTTAGAGCTGGCTGGAGAAAAAGACTCCGCCCCCACACGGAAAATATCCGCGCACATCTTTTTTCGCTTTCACTACTTGCTGCGGAGAATCTCAACGTTTGGGCAAAACCTCAAAAGACGAACGGTTTGGATTCAACGCGGTGCATGTGGGTGTTGTCATGCCATGGCCTCGTTCCTTGCGGGCCAGACGACATTTCCCATGAGACATCACGGCTGGGTACTCCTCTGACACACAGGGCCACTGTGGGAAGGATATCCTAGCGAAGGCGCATGCCCCCATGCAGAATGAGGGAACTACAACTCCCATGAGGCACTGCTTTCAAGTTTGGAGGCCTCTTTGAGTATGTCTACACAGCAGCATTATTCCGGAATAACGGCTGTTATTCTGAAATAATGATGCGAGCCTCTGCACAGCAAGCCCGTTATTTCGAAATAATTTTGAAATAACGGGCGGCTTATTTCGGCATTTGTAAACCTCATTCCATGAGGAATAACGCCTCTCCCGAAATAGGTATTTCAGAATAGCCGTAGAGTGGACGCTCCGGTGTCGTGTTGCTCTTTCAAAATCTAAGCCGAGGTTGCGCGTCCACATTAGGGAAACCTGCCTCCAACTCATTTCCACGCTTCCCTGTAGTGTAAACGGAGTGTTTCTTTGGGAATAGCGTATTCCCGAAATAAGCGTGCAGTGTCGATGTAGCCTTTTTGTGTAAGCCAGGCTCCTGGGCTGCGCCGTACCCCCTTCTGGGTGAGAGGGGTGAGATATTATTGGCTTGTAATATGAGCAGGCCGATCATGGTTGCGCCCCTCTGTTGTGTATGTACCCCAAATTCAGTGCAAAGGGGGCCAAGTGAAGTGTCAAATGAAAGTTTGGGCTTAGCAGATTCTGTCTCTGCTGCTCGTATACTTGTACCATTTTTGTGTGTATAGTTACGAATACGGGCTCTGTACTTACATTGTACGTGTCTTCTGTCTGGGAGACAGTGGCAGGCGTCGACCACCTATTGTGAGGGGTGGGATGGACAGGAGGAGGGCTGCACAGCACTGGGTGACAAAGGTGTTACCCTGAATGTGAGTTTTATGTGAACAAGGGCATACAAAATGGAGTCCACAGAACTTCCATTTTGTTTAAGGAATGTTTTTACCTCAGAGGCAGGTTCCCGCCAAAATTACAGCTTATGCACATGACCCCACCTATGCACCCATCCCTAAACCATGTGCACTCATTTCTAATCATTGCACTCAGCCCTAATATCGCTGCACTCATTCCTAAAATGTGCACGCACTCCACTCTCCTGCTGCACACGGCCCTAGTTCTGCACCCAGCTCATCAACATCTTTTTTCCGCCACAGAGCGAATATAAGCTTTGGGCAGAGAGGAGTTCGGTTCTGTCTTTTTGTCCTCTCTTCCTCCTTTTTTGCTCCATCCCTGATACCGTTTCCCTGCTCCCTTGTTCCTGATTGTCATCATTGGATTAATGGTTTGGTGAGGCCTTGGTTTTGACTCATTTGCCACCTTGCGTGTGGGAATGCCCCACGTGAAGGGTATTTGGCTAGGGTTGTTGGACTGAGACTGGACTTACCATCTACCACTACTTTCCTTCTATACTGGACGGTTTAGCCAAAGGGCTGACCAGTACCATACCCTGAGGAGCCATTTCCACACTGGTCGAGGGTCCTTCCAGCATTCTTCTGCCAGGAGGCGAGGATCATCACTTTGAAGGATCTCCCCACTTGTCCTGCGTCAAGGCTTCCAATTAGCTACGAAGCGGAAGGTCATGGGCGCCGATTGCCACATATTTTGTAATGTATTAACTTTCTTTGTATTGGGATCTTTTCTATCTTCTTGGTTTCTAGGGATAGGGTGGGTTGCATTTATTATTCTTGCTTGTGCTCGTTCAAATTCAAAATACATGGTTCGGCCCCAAACTTTATGTTGCCTGATTATTGGGTCAACAAATCGCCGGTGATAGAGATACGGATTACCAGGCGAACCTCGCTTCTGACTCTGGGATCAGTTACATCTAGTCAGAGCAGGTCTAATTTCATTCTAAATTCACGCGTTACATCGTTCCCAGTGTAACAAAGGAGTTAAACTCAGGTAGCTAGGAAGGGTGTTGGCAGGGAGCCAGAAGAACCAATGGGGGTACGGTGCTGAAATTTGAATTGGATCTAGGTTCCCTGCCTGCTTTCTTTGTGTGGAAGAGTTAAACCAGGAGTGGAGAGACACCGAATGATTTAAACCCAGGCAGGGCTCCTGTGCCTCCAAAGAATTCGGGGCATGGAAGTGGACTGAACCAAGAAGGGATCGTAAGGGGAAAAAGTGAATCTAGTCATGATCAGGATATTTTTCTTTATTTTTGTGGCTTGGTCTGAACTGCTCTGGGTGCATCTCTGCCTCCCCTTCCCCATTCACCATTGAAGCGTTGTTCCCAGCAATTTTCTCTGTTTTAAGTTTGGGAAGCACCAGCCCCCGGGAGAACAATGGATTTTCCTCCCTGCAGGGGCAAGGTTATGAAAGTACCCTGAAGGCATCTCCATCATTGTCTTCGTTCTGGCCCTCCGCTCCAGAAGCACCTTTGCTATGGGCGGAGGGCCGGGAAGGATTTGCGGATCCGTCCTCACACAGGACGTGCTCCAGAGACTTGTAAGCCGGCAGCTTGTTCCCTCTCCGCTCCGAGCCTGCACCAAGAACTTGGGGACTGATGGCTGGAAGGTGCTTTCCTGAACCATCCCACTCTCGACATTTTCTTTCCTTTTATTGATAAACTTTTCCATTCTAACGGACAGGACCAGTGTGCTCCTTTGGGTGAGATCTGAGGGATAAAATGACCTGGGACGGTGGCTGGTCCTTTGGGACAGGGAGAGCCTGTTTGGAGTTGGTGAGATGGGTTATAATCTCTCACCTGTGTAAGGGGGGGCTGGGTGGGGCACAGGGAGCACTGGGGTGTGTGAGGGGAAATGGGGGATGGGTTATAACCTCTCACTTCTGTAAGGGGGGGCTGGGTGGGACACAGGGAATACTGGGGTGTTGGAGGGGAGGTGAGGAGATGGGTTATAACCTCTCACCAGTGTGAGGGGGGGCTGGGTGTGTGACACAGTCTCGCGTCCGTCCCTGAAGTCATCTGTAAATAACAGTCCAGAAGCGAAAGGCTCAGCATGCTGACTGAGCCGGCACTGACCCTGGTAGATACCTCCAGGGCGGTACGATGCCGGAATGCCGGCCGTTCCCTGCGTCTCCCTTCCCTTCACGGCCAGGTCTGGCGCTTCAGAGCTGCCGGGTCCGGATGGAGGCGTATTCTGGGTGAGCGGGAGCCTGGAACGTAATCGTGGCATAGTGCAGCTCCTCGCTCACGCCCTCGCCGGCTCTGCTTTCCCCCTGTTGGAGACACAAACCCAGTCACCCGGGCTCCACCTCCCGCTGCCGACTTTCCTGCCCCTTCCGTGCATTTAAGGAGGAAGGGTGTGAAATGGACACGCACCCCAGTGGTGTGGTGGGAGCCCTGTGTGCCCCTCTCCACAGCACACATAGCCCCATCCATGTCAGTCAGCCCCCAGAAAGATGAACCCCACCCCAGTGGCTACAGGGCGGGACTGAGATGCAGCCGCTGGGCTGTGTGTGTGGGGAAGGGAGCCCAGGGCCAGACTAGCAGAGGGGCTGCAAGCTAAGATTGTATCTGTCAATTTTTCTGCAGACCGGTTTGTACATACACACGTCTGTCTATCCCACCTGTGCACGTCTATCTGTCTGTATCCGTGGGTCTCTGCCTTCCCGGATTCCTCTACCCCTTTCGGGGCCCTAATCTGTCTCGCATTCCCCCACCTGTCACATCACACAAAAACTCCTGGTTTGCAAAGTCAGACCTCAGAATACAGAAGGGCCACAGCCGCGCTCTGACTGCAAAATGACGGAGCTTCTCAAATGTGCCACGTCCTTCTCAGCTCGATCCACTGCCATCTCAATACTGTACCGACCTTGCAGGGGGTAGTGTACAGCGAGCAGTAGAAACAAGGGACTGTCTGTGTGAAATGTTCGCTTGTACTGACTTTGCTGGGGCTTTTTATGTGGCCTGCTGTAGAACTAGGCAAGTACCTAGATGAGTTGATGTCTCCCCTGCAGACCTCGGTGTAGAAAACATCTGGTTTTAGATGACAGAGAATCTCTGATACTTTTGCAGTTCCATGACTGTGATATCTAAGTGCCAACGCCCCCCTCACACGTTCTACAGGTCAGGTTTCTACCAGAAGCACAAGATCACACATCAGCGCTGGCTGGACACGGACAACACCACCCAGTTAAATGCACGCTCTGATATGAATGGTCTCACCTCTGCCGGCGGCTGCTGCTGGGTGTCTGGGACGGCGGCTGGGGAGGAAAGGAGGAGGCGAGGGTTACTGGCGGCAGAGCTGAACGGAGGCGTACAGCGTGAACAGAGGATGGGGAATGTACGTCGGAGACTGCCAGCCCCCTTGCACCAGCAGGACGGAAGAGACGTGAATGTCAAAGGAGGGGGGCCCAGGCAGATGGAGGGAGCGCAGTGGGAAGAGTAAATACCTGTGCGTCTGCGCAGCAGGAGGGTGGTAACTAGGATGACGATGCTGACACCTGCGAGAGCAACCACAGCTCTGTAGACAGTGAGTTCAGGGCTGGCATCTGGATTCTGTTCCTTTCTGTCTTCTATAGAAAAGGAAGGGTGTGAATGTCAGCAAGAACCTCAGCTGGGAAGAGCCCCAAGAAGCCATTTCCGGTGTAGTTCCGTGTCGCACTGGATTTTGGTCTCACTGGTCCTAGTGTGAATCTGGACTGACACCATGGTCATCAGCAGAGTCAGGGCTGGAGTCTGATCTCTGTGACCTTGATGTAATTCTGGATGGACCCCAGTGATGCTTAGGGAATCAGAATCGTATACTGATCTGAGTGATTCTGGTCTGAATCTGGAGTAAGCCTGTTCACACCAGTGGAGTCAATCTGGATTCTGAAGTCAGTGAGTCTGGAGCAACCCCAGGGATGTCTGTGGAGTGGCTCCCAAATTGAGGAGGCACAGGAGAGGCCGGTTGGGATGCTGAGGCCTGTGACTTAGCCAGTTGTCTTTCTGGGCTAGTGGTCATCACCCTCCATTTCCACCTGGGGCCCGCGCGAGAGAATCTCAAGTGAGGGGCGCAGCAGAAAGCGGGCTGGTGCTGTGTGGGTCCCTGGGCCGTTCTGGTCTTTCTCTGGCTGGTGGCTGCGTGTCTATGGGAGTTGTGTTAATTCCTGGACGTGTTTGGGCCTCTCTGTGTCTCTGCTTCAGGGACTGTGTGCACCTCTCACGTGCCCCTGCACTAAGTGACCAATTTCCTCTTCAGCAACCACTGCAAGAAAACTTCCCCAGGCTCCACCTGCACTTCTTGAGAACCCTTCGCAGCTGCCTGCGAGTCTGATCGCCCCGCAGTGAGTCAGCAGGGCCGGCTTCTAACCTCACCTTCCACAGATCAGAGAGCTCAGAGCCAACCCAGGCCAACAGCAAGAGAGCAGCAAGAGAGATCTGTGATGAAGCGGGGGTTGCATTCGCTTTGTTCGCTTGTCGTGTTGTATGTCATTTTGACTGGCCTGTGCTGCTCTGTTGTAACTCTGTGTGTGTGCCTCGGTTTCCCTGGGAACCACACCAGCACCTGGCTGGGGATGAGATTTTTGGGTGTGACTCTCACTGATGGGAGGCTGCCCAGCTTCCTTCAGCCCAGCAAGTACACAATGGGCCAGACTCTCTTGTAATCTGAGCCTGGGGGTGTGTGTGACCAGGCAACACCAGGGGAAGCTGGACTAAGAAGGAGGAGGCGGGGCTGCTGCAGGCAGATACAGGTTGCTGGGTGTGAGTTGGTCTTGGCTGGCTTAGGACAGAGAGAGGGGCCCCCCCCTCTCCAAAATGGATTGTGCTGGCTACTCTTGGTTCCTGTGCTAACAAGTCTGTGTTACCTTGTATCCCTGTGACCCAACAAACTTCTGTTCTGCCTACCGGCTGAAAGTCACGTCTGGCTGCGGATGGGGTCCAGGGCCCAGGTGGGTCTCCACAACCTGTGACAACATCTCCCTTCTGTGCAAGCACCGTGGCTCTCGGGAGAAGTGGGGGGCTGGGTTTCTAACCACCTCTCTCGCTGAGAGGTGCCAACAGGATGTGGGACACACAAAAGCTGCAGCCAGCGACAACTGGGTAGAAAAGCCGCCTCGTATCAGCCAGGAGGTCGTTTAACTTACACCTGACAAGGCCCCTGCAGCATGAGCATCACTCAGATACTCCCGATGTCTGCTTCCTGTTGGAGCCAGCCCCTGTCCCACTCCCCAGCCTAAGCCAGTCCCTACGGCTGAGTCAGAACCAGGCCCTCTTAGAGGGGACAGGCCCGGTTTCCCATTCTCCTTGACTCTTACCAGCCTCACTCTGGTTCCTCTGTGTCATGCTCAGCTTGGTGCCCCCTCCAAGCCCCGTCGTTTTGTTCTCGATTTGGACGCAGCAGCGATAGAGGCCGGAGTCCCGCTGCTCCAGCTTGGCCAGGCTCAGCGTCGCCTTCCCCTGTCTGTGCTCATCCAGACTGGACACCCGGAGCCGCCCCCGGTAGAAGGGGTGGTGAGAATCCAGCTGCACGTCATCCCCGGATCCCCAGAGCCAAAGCACCTTCACTCTCGTGTCCTTTCTGGTCTCAAACGTGCAGCTCAGGGTCACGTTCTCCCCGGCCGTTGCGTTGAGGGACCTGGGCTGCTGGGAGACGCTCAGAGCATCTGGGGATGAGAGAATCCGCGTCACACACTAGGCAGCGCAGAGCGACGGGACAGACCTGCCCTGGCCTTTGGGGAGAGCAGAAGCCCCTGTGTGGTGTGTGCAGGGCAAAACTTTCACCTCCCTCTAGTGTAGTAGCAGCATCTGTCGCTCCTGGATTCTCCTTCCTCCATCCATCCCTCTGTGCATCCATCCCTCCTCAATCCATCCACCCTCTGATCCTAGCTCCATCCATCCATGCCTCCTTTCACCCTACCTCCATCCATCCATCACTCCACAGTCTGTCCATCCATCCATCCATCCTCTAATCCTAGCTCCATCCATCCATCCCTGTACATCTCCATCCATCCATCCACCCACCCCTCCACCCCCTCACCCTTGTTCCATCCATCCACCCATTCCTCCATGCATCCCTCCACCCTCTCACCCTACCTCCATCTATCCATCCATTCCCTGATCTACCTCAGTTCACCCACCATCCATCTGTCCAACCATCCATCATCCAGTCCCAGCTCCATCCACCTGTCGATCCATCGAGCACAGACCCGTCCATTCCCCAGCCATGCATTTGTAAATCCATCCAACCATTACTTCCCAGACCCAGGGCAGCCAATTAATTGGTCCATTCTGCACACTGGGACGTCTATCCCAAGGGCAGATCTGCCGTCCCAGATGCTGGACACACACAGTCATTCTGAGCAGCTGAACAGCGCCGTGTCCCTGAACTGCGCTGAAAACTCACCTGGTTTCTGGGCAGATGCGTCGCCATTTGGGGTTGGTCTCCGGCAGCCGGGGGGAATTCCTGCAACAGCTTCGTGTGAATGAAAAAACAAGAACAGGGGGTGAGGTTCTGGGGCCTGCGATGGGCAGGGGTAGGACCAGGGGATCGCCGCGATCCCTTCCACACTTCAAGTCGGTGAGAAGATTTTAGTGGCCGCCAGACTGCGGAGTGAACCGTGCGCCCCAAAGTGAAAAGTACCAGTTGTTGCAATCTGAGCGAGGAGAGCCGGGCGCTGGAAGAACTTGTGATCTGTGCAGATCAGCACCGAGGGGCTCCCTGAACACGCACTCGCCAGGGAGTTCCACATTGGATGAGGAAATGAACGAACCCGTCTGCACAGCCGCCCCCACCAGCTAATCCGCTATGAAACCCAGTCTAGTTTACACTGGCACCACATGCTCCCTTTGCAGCCAGCTAAAGGTCTGGGGAGGGATCGAGAGCTGAGACACCTCAGGAAGAGGAGGATCGATACTGGGGGGAGGATGGTGGGACAGACAGAGTAGAGGGAGAGCTGACAGGAGGGATTGACATACAGAAGAGGGAAGGGTAGATGGAGAACCAGCAGAATGACAGATGGGCAGGGAGCAGAGGGAAGGGTGGATGGAGAGCTGGCAGGAGGTGGGATGGGCACACAGCAGAGGGAAGGGAGGATGGAGAGCTGGCAGGAGGAGGGATGGGCACACAGCAGAGGGAAGGGTGGATGGAGAGCTGGCAGGAGGAGGGATGGGCACACAGCAGAGGGAAGGGTGGATGGAGAGCTGGCAGGAGGAGGGATGGGCACACGGCAGAGGGAAGGGTGGATGGAGAGCTGGCAGGAGGAGGGATGGGCACACAGCAGAGGGAAGGGTGGATGGAGAGCTGGCAGGAGGAGGGATGGGCACACAGCAGAGGGAGGGGTGGATGGAGAGCTGGCAGACAGACAGACAGGCAGTGATCAGAGGGAAGGGTGGCTGGGTGGATACTACACAAGGATGGCTGGGGGACTGGTTGATAGCTGAGGGAAGGGGGCTGGTTACTGCAGAGGGAAGGCTGGATAGATTAGGTTAGATAGGTGGGGGTGGCTAGCCATGGCTGTAGGGACGGGGATGGATGGACAGAAGGACCTCGGGGACAGACAGACCCTCAGGCTATCTCGACGGGGTTTGCCGACGTACCTGCTGCCCAGGTGGGGAGGAGGAGGAGGATGCAGAGGACGGGGCTCAGGACTGGCAGCTGCTCCATGGTCCGTGCTCTCTGGGTGGCTCTCCGGGGCCAGCTCAGCTCCACTGAGCCTCCTCCGGTAGCGTCAGCCCGCAAGGGCCGACGGAAGCGTCTGTGGTCAGCACCTCTGAGATGGGCCGGATAAGGGGAGGAGGGGAGGCAGGTGTGTGTCTGTGCACAATGTGAGAAGAGACCTCAGTGCGTGTCTGGGACCACGTGCACCCCCTGCTGGCATGGATCAGTTCCCTCCTCTGTGTGTCCTGAACCCCAGACCGCCCCTGGCTGTGGGGTGGCCTGTGATTTGGGAGCGTGGGGAACAGGGTAGCTCCCTCCCAGCGCTCAGCTGTAGCACTGGGATGTCGGCCTGTCTGGAAGAGAGGCGGGTTTTGCCCAGTGCGTGTAACTGGCAGAGCGGGAGGTGGAGGGGAGAGGCTGGAACGGGGTAGGAAGGATGAATCCATCCATCTGTGTGAGAAGGCCGTCTCCATCCATCCACCCTTCTGTCCATCCATCCGTCCCTCTGTCCGGACATCGATCCACTTGTCTGTGGTAGGGCCCTGTCTCCATCCATCCGTCCGCAACAGTGCGGGTCTGCCCCATAGCTTTATTCTCGCTTATTGAGAGACGGTTCTATCAAATCAACCATTTCTGGGAGACAAAAGCTTGGGAGAAAATGGCGTTTCGGTGGGTTTGAAAGGAAACATTTCACTGGACTCTCCCTGCCAGGAAACGTTTTTCTGCCAGAGGAAGAGCTTTGGACAGAACTAGCGTCTGTGTGAACTGTGGCTTGGGATGGGGGGGCGGCAGGCTCAAGCTGGGGCGAGTTACATTTTCTGCAGGAGCCCTAGAAAATTAAAAACAGAAACAGCCCTTTTCGCTGCTCACCCCTCGCCGGAGGGTGACACTGCTGTGCTTGGTGCTGCACGTACTCGGGGAGGCGGGCAGGGGAGGGTGTGTTAGAGCAGGAGACTGGGAGCCAGGACTCCAGGGCTCTCTCCGGGGTTTAGCCCTTGCATGTCCCTGTGAGCCAGCCTGCAGCCTGCACAGCCTTCCGGGCAGCTCCCCCTCTTACAGCGATTGGCTCAGGGTCTGGGCCCCACTCACTGCGGGTCCCACTCACTGCAGGCTGCAGAGGTGTCTTTGCACCCGGGGGGGCTGGAAGCATCTCTGCACGGCGAGCTGAGCGCCTGGAGAGCGACTCCTGCTCGAGGGACACAGCCCGCGCTCAGTTCTTTGTGCCTCACACGTGCCCCGAGCCCGACACTTCTAGCCCTGGCTGCAAATCGCCCCCCACATCCCGCCCCTCCTGCAGCCTCTCACGCTTCTGGGTTTCCTGTTTTTCACCCGGCGCTCAGAGCCCCGAGCAGCTCGGTGCGCCCCGGCCTGCCACAGACACTAATGCGGCAGCAGGTGGAGCGGGTCCTGGGCGCAGCACAGACCCCCCCGGCTACGCTCCAGGCCCTTGTGATAGGCATGGCCGGGACCCACACACCCCACAACACAATGAGCCCCCTTGGCACAGCCCTGCACTGCTCAGAGGCACAGGGGCTGGGAGCCCTGGGGCCTGCCCCATGCCCAGCAGGGGAAGGAGGTTGAGGTCACATGGGGGATGGGTCATTGGGATGGGGGGCAGGGGAGGGGGTCACTGGGATGGAGGGGTGGGGAGGGGCTATTAGGGAGGGAGGGGACATTGGGATGGGGCGGGAGGGGCTATTAGAGAGGGAGGGGGTCATTGGGATGGGGCGGGGAGGGGCTATTTGGAAGGGAGGGGGTCACTGGGATGGAGGGGTGGGGAGGGGCTACTAGGGAGGGGAGGGGGTCATCGGGATGGAGGGGCGGGAGGGGCTATTAGGGAGGGAAGAGGGTCATTGGGATGGGGCGGAGGAGGGGCTATTCGGAAGGGGAGGGGTCACTGGGATGGAGGGGTGGGGGCTACTAGGGAGGAAGGGGTCATCGGGATGGAGGGCGGGAGGGCTATTAGGGAGGAAGAGGGTCATTGGGATGGAGGGGTGGGGAGGGGCTATTAGGGAGGAAGAGGGTCATTGGGATGGGGCGGAGAAGGGGCTATTAGGGAGGGCAGGGGTCATTGGGCTGGAGGGGTGGGGAGGGGTAATTAGGAGGGAGGAGGCGGTCATTGGGATGGGGCGGGAGGGGCTATTAGGGAGGGGAGGGGACATTGGGATGGAGGGAGGGGGGGGGTTTCTGGCCTCTCTTCTGTTCTGTTTCTCTCCCCTTCCCTTTAAAACTGACGTACCCTGGGGCCGGGTGGGACTCCCACCAGGGTGCGACGGGCGATCACAGTGGGGGCCGAAGGAGAGCTGATCCTTGCGCCCCCCCTGATCACACAGGGTATGTTTAGACTCCATCCCTCTGTTGGCAGAGGGATGCAGATTAGGCAGGTCGACATTGCAAATGGAGTGGGGATTTAAATATCCCGCGCGTCATTTGCATAAAAATGGCCACCGCGTTTTGCCAACTCAGCATTTTGTCTGCAAAAAGCAGCAGTCTAGAGGGGGATCTGTTGAGAAAGAAAGCCCTTATCGACAGGGCCCTTGTGTCTCCTGCAAGGAGGTTTACAGGATCTGTCGAAAAGGGCTTTCGTTCTCGACACGTGCCCCTCTCGCCTGCTGCCTTTTGCCGACAAAGTGCTGAGTTGGCAAAAAGCGGCAGCCATTTTTATGCAAATGAAGCGCGGGATATTTAAATCCCCGCTTCATTTGCGATGTCGACCTGCCTAATCTGCTGTATCCAGAACCAACTATGAGACAGCTGCAGTAGCCCCACACATAAGAGGCCGAGAGGCAGCTTTTGCAGACAAAGGACTAGCTAGAAAGAACTCCAAACTGGTTCTCCCAGTCCCAAAGGACCAGCCATAGTCCCAGGTCACTTTATACCTCAGATCTTACCCAAAAGGGCACGCCGGGCCAATCCTTTAGAATCTCAAATCTAAAGGTTTATTAATAAAAGCACAGAAAAGGTTGAGGGTAGGATAAAGACTTCACAGTACATCCATCCATCACCAAGTTCTTGAGGCAGGCTCTTAGTAGAAATGTAATCACCAGCTATCTTGAAAGTCTTTGGAGGACGTTCTTTGTTTGGTTGGGTCAGCAGATCCTTCCGGGCCTTCGGCCCATCACAAAGATGCTTTTGAAGCGAAGGGCGGGATTGAAGACAAAAGTGGAGGAATCCCCCTGGATCCTTGTATAATCTTGCCCATGCCAAGGGGAATCCTTGGTTCTCCTGTGTGATGGCACCTCTCAAAATGAAGCTGGTCACTTAATTAAGTAACTTGTCCGTTGTCCTTTTTCGGCAAGGGGCCATGGTGTAGCTGCTGGCCTGCGGATTTGCAGCAGAATTCCTCAGGTGTGTATTGGCAACCCTTACGGGCCACTGTCCATCCAGCATCGCTAGTCACTGGGTAACCGCCCCTCCCCATAGGTGGGCGAGGCCTGCTGCCCTCTCCCAGACACATTTACATCACATGAAGAGAGCCACTATTCATAGCTTTACACACAAAATCCAGACAGGGAAATGAGCGGCACAAACAGAGTCAGCAAAGCCCAAGCTCTCATTAGACACCTCACTTGGCCCCCGTCGCACAGAATTCGGGGCACACACACAACAGCGAACGCAACCAGGATCCGCCTGCTCACACTACAATCCGATAACGCCACAGCCTCATTTGGTGTGGGCCCGGTTCCTGGGCTGCACTGTACCTCCCTGCTGGGTGGGAGGAGTGACGCAGTTCAGACCAGTCGGGGGCCAGCACCATGGAGCAGCGGCTGATTGGCACCGGCTGGGGGTCTGGCCGAGTCTCACACGTCTTTCTCTGTCCAGAAGCGAAAGGCTCAGCCCACTGGCACTGATCGTGGGAAATGCCTCCCGGCCATTCCCGGTAGCTCCCTTCCCTTCATGGCCAGGTCTGGCGCTTCAGAGCTGCTGGTGTCACGAATCACAGGTAGTGTGAATGGTTAGCATGAATGCATGAGTGAATCTATAGTAAATGAGCTGAAGAGAAGCTATGCTGAAGTCCAGGCACGAGCCCTCAAGGATTATGGACTTGTTGGTCCAGGCAAGAGCCCCGGAGGATTATGGACGTGAAAGAAAAGAACTGTGAAATAAAAGAACAGTGTATGTGGTTGAGGCAGTGTTCCCAGAATTGCCATATGTGACGGGGCAGACGGCCCGGCCGTGCTGCCCCGCACTGAGATAGAGGTGGAAGGAGCGACGAACGGCAGCGGGGCGGCCGCAGAGAACGCCGCGACCGTACCACTCGTGGCTACGGCAGCCGCAGGCAAAGACCGGCGGCCTGGGCAGGCGCGCTACGATGACGTCACCTGTGGCGTCATCTGGGAGCGCCCAAGGAACGGGGCGGCGCGCGAGGGGGCCGGCCCAGCCGGAGACGCTAAACCGCGGCCCTTTCAAAAGGGCCACAGGCAGGAAGACGGGGGAAGAGCGACCAGGGACGGGGACATCCTTCCACTTCCCCAGAGAGACGAGTTTGCGGACGGCTGCCAGGGTCCAAACCCTTGCGAAGGCGGCCGCTGGTGAGTCTATCCCCGCGCTGGGGAACTAAACATTGAGCGGGGACAAGCGACCCAGGGCAGGGCCGTGGACCCCGTGTGTGGAGGGTTTAGGGGTCTCAACCCCCTCCACTGGCAAGGGACTAGTGTCCCTGCCTTAGGGCCCTGGGTCGAGGCTCGGAGAGCGGGAGGGCCCGAGCCCCCTCCCCGCTTCTCGGCAAGTGAGCTAGTCTGGTCCGGTTTACGCCAGGATATACGTAGCATTAGAAGCGGCCTTGGGGTAGAAACTCCGGCCGCCGGATGATTTTCCCACCCAGACTCGGGGTGGATCAGGATAACGGGGTAACACCATATAAGAAAAAGTAACAAGGGAAGAATCTAACCAAGGACAGATCATTGTTTCCCACTCATGGTGAGGCAAGCGGTGCAAAAACCAGATATTTCTGGATCACTCGTGAACACACCAGTAAGAAGAAGGGGGTGTCACTAATGGACATCACCCCACCTGGACTGTGTGCAACCAGTGGATGGCATCTCACCACACTAACCCCTGCCGAGGGGATATATACCACACCATTTTCCCCCTACGAGTAGGAGTCCATTGATTTGGCATATTGGGGTGACATGCACGTCGGACTTCCGCCTCAACCAAAATAACCAACATTACCTGGGGTCCGGCCAGCCCCAGAGGGTGAGTGTGAGTGTGTGTGTGTTAACTTGGATTAAGAATTAGGCTGCTAAATTGCGTTAAGGATTAGATCTAGATTGTTAATTATTCCATTTAAATGTCGCTTTTAATACCTTTTAATGTCTTTTAATGCTGTTTTAATTGCTTAGTACTAAATACACATATACATATAGAGCTTTTAAAACTGTTCCTGAATTGCATGCAATAAAACTTGTTAAAGGGATGTTTAAGATACTGTGAAAGACGCTTTTGTTCTGTGAATGCTGAACCAAATGGATAGTGTGATACGGCTTGATCCACTGAATCACAGCATCTCCTTGTGACACTGGGTCCGGATGGAGGCGTATTCTGGGTGAGCCAGAGCCTGGAACGTGATCTCACCATAGTGCAGCCCCTCGCTCATGCCCTCGCCGGCTCTGCTTTCCCCCTGTTGGAGACACAAACCCAGTCACCCAGGGTCCAGCCCCTGCTGCCGACTTTCCTGCCCCTTCCATGCATTTAAGGAGGAAAGGGGTGAAATGAATACCCCCCCCCAGTGGTGTGGTGGGAGCCCTATGTGCCCTTCTCCAAGGCACACACAGCCCCACCCCAGTGTCACTCAGCCCCCGGAGAGACGCCCCCTGGTGGCTACAGGGCAGGTTTGAGAGGCACCCGCTGGGCTGTGTGTGGGGGGAAGGGAGCCCAGGGCTGGACTAGCAGAGGGGCTGCAAGCTGAGATTGTATCTGTCTATTTTTCTGCAGACCGGTTTCTACATATACACGTCTGTCTATCCCACCTGTGCACGTCTGTCTGTCTGTATCCATGGGTCTCTGCCTTCACAGAGTCCTCTACCCCTTTCAGGGCCCTAATGGGTCTGACATTCCCCCACCTGTCACGTAACACAAAAACTCAAAATACAAAAGGGCCACAGCCACACTCTCACTGCAAAATGACGGATCTTCTCCAAAGGGCCACGTCCTTCTCCGCTCGATCCACTGCCATCTTAATTCTGTACCGACCTTGCAGGGGGTAGTGTACAGCGAGCAGTAGAAACAAGGGACTGTCTGTGTGAAACGTTCGCTTGTTTGCTGGGGCTTTTTATGTGGCCTGCTGTAGAGCTAGGCAAGTACCTAGATGAGTTGATGTCTCCCTTGCAGATCTCGGTGTAGAAAACTGCTGGCTTTAGATGACAGACAATCCCCTATTCTTTTGCAGTTCCATGACTGTGATATCTAAGTGCTAACGCCCCCCTCACACGTTCTACAGGTCAGGTTTCTACCAGAGGCACAAGACCACACATCAGCACTGGCTGGACACGGACAACACCACCCAGTTAAACGCAGGTTCTGATATTAATGGTCTCACCTTGGCCAGCGGCTGCTGCTGGGTGTCTGGGATGGCTGCTGGGAAGGAAAGGACGTGTGGGTTATTGGTTGCAGAGATGAAAGGAGACGTACAGACTGAACAGAGAATGGGGAATGTACGTCGGAGGCTACCAGCCCCCTTGCACCAGCAGGAATGAAGAGATGTGAATGTCAAAGGAGAAGGGCCCAGGCAGATGGAGGGAGCACGGCGGGAAGAGTAAATACCTGTGCGTCTGCTAGGATGGTAACTAGGATGACGATGCTGACTAAGATAATTATGCTGACACCTGTGAGAACAACCACAGCTCTGTAGATGGTGAGTTCAGTGATGACACCTGGATTCGGTTCCTTTCTGTCTTCTATAGAAAAGGAAGAGTGTGAACGTCAGGAAGAACCTCAGCTGGGAAGAGCCCCAGGAAGCCATTTCTGGTGTATTTATGTGTCGCACTGGATTGTGGTGTGACAAAATCTCGTTAGTACTGGTGTGAATCTGGAGTGATTCAACGGACATCAGCAGTCAGGGCTGGAGTCGGCTCTCTGTGACCTTGATGTAAATGTGGACGGACCCAACAGATGCTTAAGGAATCAGAATTCTTTAGTGATCTCAGTGATTCTGGTCTGAATCCGGAGTGAGCCTGTTCACACCAGTGGAGTCAATCTGGATTCTGAAGTCAGTGAGTCTGGGGCAACCCCAGGGATGTCTGTGGAGTGGCTCCCAAATTGAGGAGGCACAGGAGAGGCAGGTTGGGATGTTGAGGCGTGCGATGTAGCCAGTTGCCTTTCTGGGCTAGTGGTCATCACCTTCCATTCCCACCTGGGGCCCATGAGAGAGAATCTCAAGTGAGGGGCGCAGCAGAAAGCGGCCTGGTGCTGTGTGGGTCCCAGGGCCATTCTGGTCTCTCTATGGCTGGTGTCTGCGTGTCTATGGGAGTTGTGTTAATTCCTGGACGTGTTTGGGCTTCTCTGTGTCTCTGCTTAAGGGACTGTGTGCACCTCTCACGTGCCCCTGCACTAAGTGACCAATTTCCTCTTCAGCAAACACTGCAAGAAAAGTTCCCCAGGCTCCACCTGCATTTCTTGAGAACCCTTCGCAGCTGCCCATGAGTCTGATCACCACGCAGTGAGTCAGCAGGGCCGGCTTCTAACCTCACCTTCCACAGATCAAAGAGCTTGGAGCCGACCCAGGCAATCAGCAAGACAGCGGAGAGAGACAGAAGGGACCTCCCTTCTGTGCAAGCACCGCGGCTCTGGGGAGAAGTGGGGGCTGGGTTTTTAACCACCCCTCTCATTGCGAGGTGCCACCAGGATGTGGGACACACAGAAGCTGCAGCCAGCGACAACGTGGCAGAAAACCCGCCTCGTATCAGCCGTTTAACTTACACCTGACAAGGTCCCACAACACGAGCATCGCTCAGATACTCCCGATGTCTGCTCTGCGTTGGAACCAGCCCATGTCCCATTCCCCGGCCTAAGCCAGTCCCTACGGCTGCGTCAGAACCAGGCCCTCTTAGAGGGACAGGCCAGGTTCCCCGTCCCCCCCGACTCTCACCAGCCTCACTCTGGTTCCTCCGCATCATGCTCAGCTTGGTGCCTCCTCCCAGCCCCGTCGTTTTGTTGTCGATTTGGACACAGCAGCGATAGGGGCCAGAGTCCCGCGCTGCTCCAGCTCGGCCAGGCTCAGTGTCGCCCTCCCCTGTCTGTGCTCATCCAGAGTGGACACCCGGAGCCGCCCCCGGTAGAAGGGGTGGTGAGAATCCAGCTGCACGTCATCCCCGGATCCCCAGAGCCAAAGCACCTTCACTCTCGCGTCCTTTCTGGTCTCAAACGTGCAGCTCAGGGTCACGTTCTCCCCGGCCGTCATGTTGAGGGACGTTGGCTGCTGGGAGACGGTCAGAGCATCTGGGGTGAGAGAACCCACGTCACACACCAGGCAGCGCCATGCGACAGGACAGACCTGCCCTGGCCTTTGGGGGAGAGCAGCAGCCGCTGTGTGGTGTGTGCAGGGCAAAACTTTCACCTCCCTTTAGTGTAGCAGCAGCATCTGTCGCTCTGCTCCTGGATTCTTCTCCCTCCCTCCCTCCACCCCTTCCTCTGTGCATCCATCCATCCCTCCACTGCTCCCTCTGTGCATTCATCCATCCATCCACCCTCTCATCCTAGCTCCATCCATCCGTTCCCTGACCTACCTCAGTTCACCCACCATTCATCTGTCCATCCATCCATCATCCAGTCCCAGCTCCATCCACCTGTCGATCCATCGAGCACAGACCCGTCCGTCCATTCCCCAGCCATGCATTTGTAAATCCATCCAACCTTTACTTCCCAGACCCAGGCAGCCAATTAATTGGTCCATTCTGCACACTGGGACGTCTATCCCAAGGGCAGATCTGCCGTCCCAGATGCTGGACACACACAGTCATTCTGAGCAGCTGAACAGCGCCGTGTCCCTGAACTGCGCTGAAAACTCACCTGGTTTCTGGGCAGATGCGTCGCCATTTGGGGTTGGTCTCTGGCAGCCAGGGGGAATTCCTGCAACAGCTTCGTTGAAATGAAAAAACAAGAACGGGGGGTGAGGTTCTGGGGCCTGCGATGTGCAGGGGTCAGACCAGGGGATCGCCGCGTCCCTTCAGCCCTTCAAGTCGGTGAGAAGATTTTTGTGGCCAGCAGCCTGCAGAGTGAACCGGGCGCCCCCCAAAGTGAAAAGTACCAGTTGTTGCAATCTGAGCGAGGAGAGCCGGGGGCTGGAAGAACTTGTGATCTGTGCAGATCAGCACCGAGGGGCTCCCTGAACACGCACTCGCCAGGGAGTTCCACATTGGATGAGGAAATGAACGAACCCGTCTGCACAGCCGCCCCCACCAGCTAAGCCACTGTGAAACCCAGTCTAGTTTACACTGGCACCACATGCTCCCTTTGCAGCCAGCTAAAGGTCTGGGGAGGGATTGAGAGCTGAGACATCTCAAGAGGAGGATCGATACTGGGGGGAGAAGGATGGTGGGACAGAGTTGAGGGAGAGCTGGCAGGAGGAGGGATGGGCACACAGCAGAGGGAGGGGTGGATGGAGAGCTGGCAGGAGGGATGGGCATACAGCAGAGGGAAGGGTGGCTGGGTGGATACTGCACAAGGATGGCTGGGGGACTGGTTGATAGCTGAGGGAAGGGGGCTGGTTACTGCAGAAGGAAGGCTGGTCAGATTAGGTTAGATACGTGGGGGTGGCTAGCCATGGCTGTAGGGACGGTGATGGCCGGACAGAAGGACCTCAGGGACAGACAGACCCTCAGGTTATCTCAACGGGGTTTGCCAACGTACCTGCTGCCCAGGTGGGGAGGAGGAGGAGGATGCAGAGGACGGGGCTCAGGGCTGGCAGCTGCTCCATGGTCCCTGCTCTCTGGGTGGCTCTACAGGGTCAGCTCAGCCGAACTCAGCCTCCTCCGGCAGCGTCAGCATCCGCGGGCCAGCGGAAGCGTCTGTGGTCAGCACCTCTGAGATGGGCCGGATAAGGGGAGGAGGGGAGGCAGGTGTGTGTCTGTGCACAATGTGAGAAGAGACCTCAGTGCGTGTCTGGGACCACGTGCACCCCCTGCTGGCATGGATCAGTTCCCTCCTCTGTGTGCCCTGGACCCCAGACCACCCCGGCTGTGGGGTGGCCTGTGATTTGGGAGCATGGGGAACAGGCTAGCCCTCCCAGTGCTCACCTGTAGCAGTAGGATGCTGGCCTGTCTGGAAGGGAGGCGGGTTTTGCCCCATGTGTGTAACTGGCAGAGCGGGAGGTGGAGGGGAGAGGCTGGAATGGGGCAGGGAGGATGGATCCATCCGTCTGTGTGAGAAGGCCGTCTCCATCCATCCACCCATCCTTCTGTCCATTCATCCGTCCCTCTGTCTGTCTGTCTGTGGCAGGGCCTCTGTCCGGACATCGATCCACCTGGCTGTGGTAGGACCCTGCCTCCATCCATCCATCCATCCGCATGTAACAGCCTATTTGTCTACAGTGCGGGTCTGCCCCAGAGATTTTCTCTCGCTTATTGAGAGACGGTTCTATCAAATCAATATGTCTCTGTGTTGATGGTGGAAGAGGCAGAGCAATGGGCCAGGAATGCTCAGCCAATGGATATGCTAATGAGCAAGGCTCCAGGAACAATGATCTCTAAGACACACCTCAGGCATGTGACTGATACCTAGGGGCTACCAGCAGGGAACACAGGGCTAGGCCACTGACCAGGTGACCCGCTGCAGCCAAGAAGGGGCCAGAGGGGGTATATAAGTGCCATGTGGCACCCTCCGTTTCTGGGGCACAAAAGTTTGGGAGAAAATGGTATTTCGGTGGGTTTGAAAGGAAACATTTCCCTGGACTCTCCCTGCAGGGAAACGTTCATCTGTTTCGGAAGAGCTTTGGACAGAACTAGCGTCTGTGTGAACTATGGTTTGGGCTGGGGCGAGTTACATTTTCTGCAGGAGCCCCAGAAAATCAAAACCAGAATCAGCCCTTTTCGCTGCTCACCCCTCGCCGGAGGGTGACACTGCTGTGCTTGGTGCTGCACGTACTCGGGGAGGCTGGCGGGGGAGGGTGTGTTAGAGGGGAGGCTGGGAACCAGGACTCCTGGGCTCTCTCCGGGTTTTATTTGGTTCATGTCCTGTGAGCCAACCCCCAGCCCGCACAGCCTCATGGGGCAGCTCCCCCTCTTTCAGCGATCGGCTCAGGGTCTGGGCCCCACTCACTGCGGGTCCCACTCACTGCAGGTTGCAGAGGTGTCTTTGCACCCGGGGGGGCTGGAAGCATCTCTGCAGAGTGAGCTGAGCGCCTGGAGAGCGACTCCTGCTCGAGGGACACAACCCGCAGTCAGTTCTTTGTGCCTCGCACGTGCCCTGAGCCCGACACTTCTAGCCCTGGCTGCAAATCGCCCCCCACCTCCCGCCCCATCTGCAGCTGCCTGTGCAAAACCTGCGGCCTTGCACGCTGCTGGGTTTCCTGTTTCTCACCCGGCGCTCAGAGCCCCGAGCAGCTCGGTGCGCCCCGGCCTGCCACAGACACTAACGCGGCAGCATTTGTAGCGGGCCCCGGGTGCAGCACAGACCCCCCTGGCCACGCTCCAGGCCCTTGTCATGGGCCCGGCCGGGACCCACACGCCCCACAACACAATGAGCCCCCTTGGCACAGCCCTGCACTGCTCAGAGGCACAGGGGCCTGGAGCACTGGGGCCTGCCCCACGCCCAGCAGGGGAAGGAAGTTGAGGTCAGATGGGGGATGGGGGCTGGGAGCCAGGACACCTGGGTTCCCTCCCCAGCTCTGTGGGGGGCCGGGGGCACACAGGGAAGGAAAAAGTCCTCCCAGCCCCTGCAGCCCCACAAGTCAGGAGGCTGCTGAGGGGGATGGAGCCAGGGGTGGAAGTGCCTCCCCCTTGCACCCCTCAGGTGACAACTGGCCCCTCCCCCTCCCACCCCTCAGGTGACAGCTGGCCCCTCCTCCTACCCCTCAGGTGAGAGCTGGCCCCTCCCCCTCCCACCCCTCATGTGACAGCGGCCCGGCCCCTCCCCTCCTACCCCTCAGGTGATAGCTGGCCCCTCCCCTTCTTCCCCTCAGGTGACAGCTGGCCTCCTCTCCCACTCCTCATGTGACATCTGGCCCCTCCTCCTCCTTCTCCCTCAGGTGACAGCTGGCCCCTCCCCCTCCCACCCCTCAGGTGACAGCTGGCTCCTCCCCCTCCTTCTCCCTCAGGTGACAGCTGGCCTCCCCTCCCCGCCTCAGGTGACAGCTGGCCCTTCAACCTCCCATCCCTTCAGGCCCTCCCCCCCCTTATCAGCTGGCCCCTCCCCTCCCACCCCTCAGGTGACATCTGGCCCCTCCCCTCCTTCTCCCTCAGGTGACAGCTGGCTCCTCCCCCGCCTCAGGTGACAGCTGGCCCTTCAACCTCCCATCCCTTCAGGCCCCTCCCTCCCCCTTATGCCCCTCAGGTGAGAGGTGGCCCATCCTCCCCCTCCCTCAGGTAACAGCTGGCCCCTCCCCTCCCCTCCCCTCAGGTGACAGCTGGCCTCCTCCATCCCCCTCAGGTGACAGCTGGCCCCTCCCCCTCCATCCCCCTCAGGTGACCGTTGGTGCCTCCCCCTGCCTGAGGTGACCGTTGGCTCCTCCCCCCCCAGGTGACCGTTGGCGCGCCTCGCTCGTGCTCTCACCGGCCGTTGGCGCCTCGCGCCGCTGCCCCGCCCATTTCCCGCCAACCCTGCTCCCCCCGCCCCCCCCCCCGCGCTCTGCCTCTGCCCGGCAACTAGTGACCTGGCCCCAGCGCGGCGCCTCATGATTGGCTGCCCCTGCCCGAGCCGGCGCCCGTGAAAGGGGGGGCGCGGGATGAGCAGGGGCCTGGGAGGGGAAGGAGGAGGCGGAGACGGGGGTGGGTGGGGCTAATGAGCGGGAGGGCGGGGCAGAGAGCGGGCAGGGAGAGGGCGGGGCTAAAGAGGGAGAGGGAGGGGCTATTAGAGATGGAAGGGGGAGGGGCTATTAGAGGGGGGTCATTGGGATGGAGGAGCGGGGGAGGGGCTATTAGGAAGGGGAAGGGGTCATTGGTCTGGGCTTTGGTCTGACCCAGCACGGCCATTCTTATGTTCTTATGTTCTCTCCTCAGACCCTATGCTATCAGCACTCCTCGCTAGCTTCAAGACACCACCGACTTCCCAAGGAAACTACAGAACATCAGTAATCTTCCCGAAAACACCATCCTAGCCACCATGCACGTAGAAGCTCTTTACACCAACACTCCACACGAGGATGGATCACTGCCCATCAGCAACACCATCCCTGATGACGCCTCTGCACGTCTGGTCACAGAGCTCCCCCACTTTGTCATCACCCACAAATATTTCCAAAGCGGGGACAATTTATAGCGGCATAGCCATGGGCACTCGCATGGCCCCACAATGTGCCAATGTCTTTATGGTTGACCTCGAACAACGTTTCGTCAGCTTTCGCTCCCCTAGCCCCCTTACTCTGCTTACGCTACGTTGACGACATCTTCATCATATGGGCCCACGGGAAGGAGGCCCTTGAAAAATTCCATGGGGATTTCAACAACTTCCCCCCCCACACCAGCATCAACCTCAGCCTGGACCACACGAGAGATCCACTTCCTTGACACTACAGTACAATTACATGATGGTCCCATTTCCACCACCTTATACCGGAAACCTACTGACTGTTATACTTATCTACTTGCCTCTAGCTTCCATCCAGGACACATCACCCGATCAATTGTCTACTGCCAGGCCCTAAGATACAACCAGATTTGCTCCAGTCCCACAGACAGAAACAAACACCTACAGGAGCTCTCTCAGGCATTCCTAAAACTTAAATACCCACCCGGGGAAGTGAAAAACAGATCGACAGAGCCAGACAAGTATCCAGGCATCAGCTTCTTCAACAATCAAAATAATAGCACACCGCTAGTCCTCACCTACAGCCGCCAACTTAAACTCCTCCTGTGCATCATGAACAATCTATACCCTATCCTGGAAAATGGTCCCCTCACTCTCAGAGGCCTTGGGGGACAGGAGACTCCTCGCCTACAGACAGCCCCCCCCCGATCTGAAACCAATTCCTTCCAGCAACCACGCATCGCACCTCAAACATAATCACTCAGGGACCCACCCTTACAATAAGCCCTGGTGCCCCTTCTGTCCACACATCTACACTCGTGACATCACAGGACCAAACCACATCAGCCGCCACATCAGAGGCTCATACAACTGCACATCCTCTAATGTGATCTATGCCACCAAGTGCCAGCAAGGCCCCTGCTATGTACATTGGCCAGAATGGAGAGTCTCTACGACAAAGGATTAACAGATACAAATCAGATATTCGAAATGGCAACACACAGCAACCTGTTGGGGAACATTTTAACTTACTCGGGCGCTCACTCATGGATCTAAAAGTGGCTATCCTCTTACAAAGGAATTTCAGGAATCAACTAGAGGGAGAGTCTGCGGAACTGGCCTTCACGTGCCAGTTTGACACTACTGCTCATGGCTTGAACAAAGACATGAAGTGGATGGGCTGTTATAGTCAACACCCAATTGACATAAAAAGCTAAGTATCGGGCACTTACAGTCCATTCTTTCAGCCTCATTTAGCACAGACATGTTAGTTGTCAGTGGGTTTTTTTCCCTTCCCTCTTACCTCTCTTTTTCTGCTTTATATTTGTCCCTCTCTGCCTCCTGCTCCATATTTGTAATCTGAAGACGTGGGTTGTCCCCATGAAAGTTCATGAGATTATCTCTATATTTTTGATTAGCGTCTAAGGTGCTACAGGACCATTGTTGTTTTTTAAGTGTTTCCGTTTCGTTGGGTTACTCTCTAAGGTGCCACAGGATTATTTTTAGGGGGATAAAAGTTCAGCTAGTGCCGTATGCTCCTCTGCGTGTCGAATTGGTTTGTACAGGCAGCCAGCCCTGCAGACCCCGAGAGAGCCCCCATAGGCCACCAAATCTGATAACGATCAAAGGCCCTAAGCCAAGTTTATTACAAACAAACTTCAGTAAGAGTAGATGTGTCTGCCCGTGACATGGGCCCAGCTCAGTAAGTGACAGGGAGTCGCCGTTGCCCCCTCAACTGGACGAAGAGTTAAGTCGACGTGACCAACATTTACGTCATGGTCTAGATGGTGCTTGGTCCTGCCATCAGGACAGGGGGCTGGACTCGATGCCTCTCGAGATCTCTCCCCGTTCTAGTGTGCTACGATTCTGTGATTTCTAGCCTGAGACCAACGATCTGCGATACGCCCCTGACGTATCATCTTACGCGTTTCATGGCGTGTGTATTACCTCCCCCCTCGCGTTTTCCTCCAGCGCCTTCCTATTCACCCCTGGGACGGCGCTTTCACTCCTGACGTGCCAGGCACAATGTCACGGCTCAGCGCTTGTGTCCAACGGTTTGATCGCGTGCGAGGTTGGGGGGCCCTTGTGCTGTCCCGGGGAAAGGTCGTCACATGGTCCGGGTGTTTCAACAGCGCTAGCGGGACTGGTGCCCATTCCGTGTCCCGGACACTTACTTTCAGGCGAACGCCTGCTTTGGACAGGGCCTGCCTGTTCCTCACAGTACAACTCCTGCTCACTTTGGTCCAGGCCTCAGGCCTTGCTCCCGGCCCCCGCTTCAGGCTCTTTCTTTCTCCTACCCCCGCTGGCTGGCCCCATTGAGTTGCTCCTGGGCTGTGGAGTCATTTGAGGCTGTTGTCCAAAACGACCTTGCAAAATGGTACATGGGCAAAATATACCCATTCAGCAGCTGTGTTCCAGTCACAGCGTCCGTCCCCACCCACGGGACCACCCCGATCTCTGGAGCCCTCCACGGATCGTAGATTTGTATCTGCCTCTGCCACAATGAGCTGTGGAGATCCATGGATTTGCAGGGCTCTCCCAATCTCCCTTTACCGCCAGGAACTCATGTTCTCCTGGCGTGACCTTCTCTCCGCCGAGTGAAATGAGCCAAGGTGCCATCACTGCCAGGATACACCCACTGCCACCCCCGTCGCCCCAACTCTGGCAGCCCGTGTTGGCTGAACGTGTTCCTGGAGGTTTCCTGAGGGACGTGTGGAGACTCCCAGGCAATCAGGGAGAACTGGCTGCCAGAGGCTGCCCCCAATGGTAGGGTGGCTGTGGAGAGGGGTGGGTGGAGAAAGAAGGCGCCTAGTGACTCAGGAGGGCAGGTGAGGGCGTGGGGTGGTCGTTGTGCTCCCGAAAGGGGTCTGGGCCACGTGCGACGCAGAAGGAAGTGGCCACGTCACCATCTCACGAGCAGGAGTCCATGTCCAGGCGCTCAGCTCGCCGTGCTAGAAATGCGTCCAGCCCTCCCGGTGCAGGGAAACCTCTGCAACCAGCGGTGAGAGGGACCCACGCCGGAGTCTGCGCCCGTCACTCACAAGGGGCAGCTGCCCCACCTGTGACCCAGGAGTTGCCTGGCTGAAGGGGTCTCTGACGTACAAGAGCAGGGACAGAACCCAGGAGATCTGCCACTCTCACCACTAGTCCCCACTGCCCTCCCTGTCTGTCTGCAGCCCCTGGCCTGCAGCTGTCACCCTCTGGCGAGGTGTTAAGGGCCGAGCCGGGTCGTTTTTCTGGGCTTCTTTGGGAAATGTCTCTCTCACTGGCTCCAGCCCCCACCCTGAGACCCAGGAAGGTCTCAATGGCCTCGCCTGGGCACCATCGCCCCACAGAGCCGCCCCCTGCGGCCACAGCCAGGCCTGGCCGGGAACTCAAAGGGGGCCGTGAAGGGAAGGAAGCAGGCGAGTGAGGCAGGAACAGGTTCCCAAGGCACTGGGGGTGGATCTGTGGGACTGTGCAGAGGGGCTGGGGTGTCTCCAGGGCTCCCCCCAACCCCACTTCTCTGCCGGTGACCCTCCATCCCCACCCACAGCTGCCTCGGCTCTGACCACCCCTTCCCATCGTGCTCAGGGCTCAACGGGGCCGATTAACCCTTGTGTGTGACACCTCTGCCAGGTGCCTCCAGGAGCAGCGCGGGCCGGGTTCAGTATCCGGGGGCTCCTCTCCATCCATCCCACAGAACCGGCTCCGGCCCCCACCCCGTGACTGGGACAGTCACACCCACCCTGGGCACCGCTGAGAGGCCACACTCCCCCCCGGCCCCAAGCTCGCACTGAGTCAGAGTGTGGAAAAAACACTTTTAATAACGGGGGGCCGGGACGTAATGTGGCATGAAACTGGGCAAACCCCATTGGCCGACTCAGCGCCGTGAGTAACAGCCCCACCCCAAGCAGGCTGGGCAGAGCCCTTCTCTTCTCCGGTGCTCCCCACACGTCACATGCCCAGCCCTTCCCGGCCCCCCACGCCGCGGGGCTGCCCTTGCGCAGGGCCGACCAGACTTCCCCTTTCTCGCACCTCCCTCTCTCTCCCCAGGGACGTTACCAGTTGCTGAGGTGCAGCCCGGCTTCCCCCCCGCAGTGAGGGCTGAGCTGGGGTTGGGCTTCGTTCTCTCCCCCCTACCCGAACTTCCCTCTGCGCCAGCCCGCCTCTGGGGTGCGGTGCCGGGGCGCAGGGGCAGCCGTGGGCAGCCGGAGCCCCTGGGCGGGGCGAGGAGCAGGAGGCTAATCTGTAAATTCATGGCCACCCCCAAATCCGAGGTCTCGGGCCGGGCCCAGTTTGCCGGCCTGATTCTGGCCCCGAGTCCGGGGCTCCGTCTCCTGGGAGGTAGGGAAGCCCCATAGCCCCAGGAGGCACTAGGGGGCAGGGCTGGAGTAGCGGGGGGCTCACCCCTGGCAGGCAGGGCGGCCACATGGTGGCACTAGGGGGCAGGGGGCAGGGTTGGGGTAGCGGGGGGCTCTCCCCTGGCAGGCAGGGCCACGGGGCCGCGCTGGGGGCATGGGGAGCCCAGCCTGGAGGGGCGGAGGGAGGGGGCATCTCACACACACACGGGGGCCCTGGGGCTGCACCTGGCTCTGCTCTTGCTCCCCCGGGGCCGCCGCTCCCCGAGGGGCTGGGCCCTGACTGGCTCGGGGCTGGCAGCTGCCGGGGCAGAGACAGACTCAGCGGGAAGCTGCTGCAGAAGTGTAGGCACCTCGGGAGGAACTGGCAGCCCACGTGGGAACGCTGGGCCCCCGGGACCCGCTGCCCGGCCCCCGAATCCTCCTTCCCCAGCCAGGATGCTGCTGCCTCTGCTGCTCCTCCCCTGGGCCTGGGGGGCCTTTGCCTGTAAGTGGGGACCCCCCACGCTGCCCGTGTGGCTCATGGAGAGCTGGGGAAGGGTAATGCCAGGGCCGGGGGCACAGCACCGCATTCGGCTAGTGACCCACGCCGGAGGGGGAGGCGGGGGGGTGAGGAAGAGGAGGGGGTCACCAAGGAGACCCTGTAGCCCACAAGCCCCCTAACGAGGCTGAGACTCGTTAATCTCTCTCCCCACCTGCTTTGTCCTGCTCTTGTTTCCTGCCCCCTCCCGCAGCCTCCCCGCCTCTCCCCCCAGCCTCTCTCCTCCTCCGGCTGCTCCAAACCACCCTCTTCCCCAGCGCCAGCGCCTCGCGCACCGAGGGCACGGCCCTGCTGGGCGACCAGGAGACCCACGCCTGGGACTGCGGCACCGGCCGGCTCCGCTTCCTCCAGCCCTGGGCCCGCCGGGGCCTGACCCCCCAGCAGTGGCAGGACCTGGTGGCGCTGATCTGCGGCTACGTGGCCGACTTCGTCCCGCCTGCAGAACGGCGGCGCAGGAGGCCGGGCGGGCTGTGAGTCGGGCGCGCCTCGGGGGCCCTGGGCGCGGCGTGTCCGGAGGGGGCGGATCGGAGGCGAGACGGCCGGTCCCCGGCCCCTTTTCTCAGCTGCCACGCCCAGGGTCTGCCCTGGCACCAGCAGCAAATCCTAAATTGGGGGGGGGGGGAGACGTCCAGGAACCACCTGCCCCCACGTTCACCCCCTTCTGTGGCAGGGCCGGTGTCTCTGCCACCTGCCCGGGCGGGGCGTGTCGCTGCAGGGTCACAGCCCGCCCTGTGGTCGCAGCTCCTGGCCGCAGCAACCTCCGTGGCCGGGCCTGGACGGATGCTGCGGGGCCGCAGCGGTGCCACGTGTCCCCACCACGGGTGCGTGACGCTCCACGCCCGGAGGCCCGGCGGCGGAAACGCTCCCTGGCCACGGTGTGAGCTCTCTGTGGGCAGAGGTGCCCCCCGCCCGGCTTGGCCCTCCCCCCCCCTCCACAGCACCACGGCATGTGGTTGAACGTCAGGAAGCCAAACTTCTCCTGTCTGTGTCCTGAGGCTCCGGGCCGCGGTTTTCTCCAGAGCAGCCCAATTCCCTTCCTAAAAATATTCAAAGTCTGTTTGGGATGGGCGCCGCCTCCCAGACCGAGTGACCCCAAATGAGCCCCCCGAACCGCGTCCTCCCGTTGCCCCAGGGAGATTCCCAGCCAATCCGACTCTACGTGCCCCCTTAAGGCACCCAACGTCCCGTCATTATCCCCCCCGTCTCTATTGCTCACTCACCTCCGGGTGCCCCTTCCCCCCTCCCCTTCCAGACCCCTTCGTGGTGCAGTTCTCCGCCGGCTGCGAGCAGCCCCCCAACGGCACCGTACGGCCATTCTGCGACGGGGCCCTGGACGGCCAGGACTGGGTCAGCTTCTCGTGGAGGCCGGCAGGTGGGTGGCGCGGCGGCAGGACCCGCTGGCGCGCAGAACCGCGGAGCTGCTGAACTACAACCGGGTCGTGGCCGTCATGCTCCAGTTCCTGCTGGGATCAACCTGCCCCCAGGAGCTCAGGAGCTTCGTCCAGCACGGGAACGCGTCCCTGGAGAGGAGAGGTGAGGCTGGGCCCTGCGCTCCACTCGCCGAGTGCAACCAGCTCTGGGGTGGGGCGCCGGGGCTGTTTACACTGGACTCCCTCCCTGGGCACTCCGATGCAGCCAGCTCTGGGGTGGGGCTCCAGGGCTGTTTCTGGAGGGATCTCTGGCCCCACACACAACTGCAGTTTGGGACAGGAAGCACAGGGTGGGTCCCGGCACCACTGGCAAGAGCAGGGCAGAATTGGGCCTGGCCAGGAGCGGGGCCAATGCCTGACCCCGGGCATGGAGCAGGGCCAGGCTGGCTAGTGAGTCCCTGCAGCTCCGGCTGACTCGTCCCCTCTCCCCTGCCCGTCTCCCCTGTCTAAGAACGGCCGGTCACCGTGGTGTTTGCCCGGGAGCCTCCCCCAGCCGAGCCCGCCGCGCCGTGGCTGCTGGTTTGCCGGGTCACCGGGTTCTACCCCCAGGCCGTCCGCGTGGCCTGGCTGCAGGACGGGGAGGAGGTGGGGCCGGGCTGGCGGCTGAACTCCAGCGGGATCCTGCCCAACGCCGACCTGACCTACCAGCTGCGCAGCTCCCTGGCCGTGGGGCCGGGCGACGGGCACAGCTACGCCTGCCGAGTGCAGCACAGCAGCCTGGGGGGCCGGAGCCTGCTGATCCCCTGGGGTAGGTGCACGTCCAGGAGGTGGGGGGACAGTCATGGTCCTTGGGGGCTCTTCCTGCCCGTCCTGCATGGGCCGGGGTGGGTGTAGGCAGCGGGACTGGGGCGCAGGGAGGCAGAGAGTGGGGAGGGTGGGACGGGGGGAGCAGCGTGGAGCTGAGGGGACGGGGCTGGGGCCTGAGGCAGCCCAGATGGGGCGGACTGAGCGGGGTGGGATGGGGAGCTGAGGGACAGGGCTGGGGAGAGCCTGGGGACGGGAAGAGGGGCCGGCAGACTGCAGGGGAGGCGGAGGGAACGGGGTTGTGGGGCAGGGCTGTGGGTCAGGAGCAGGGGCACCGTGGGGCAGCTGTAAGAGTGGGGTTGAGGGAGCTGAGGACCATGGGACAAGGGAACTAGGGAGGCAGCGGGGAGGCAGAGGGGACATGTTCCCAGCACGGGCCCCCCTTGTGTGTTACAGAGCGCAGCCGGCACTGGGGGCCCGGCCTGGCCGTGGGCATCGCCCTGGGGGCCCTGGCCCTGGCCGTGGGGCTGTGGTGGAGAAGACGCAGGTGAGTTTTCCCCCACTCTGGGGCGGGGGTGGGGCCTGACACCCCCTGACCCTCCCCTCTGCTCTCTCCTTCCAGGGGCAACCAGGACGTCGGAGCCGGGCAGTCCAGGGCCTGAGGGCGGCACCGGGCCAGGCGTGGGAACCGGCCCCTCTCCCGGGGACATGGAGCTCGGGGCTGGGTCCCCACCCAGCTGCAGTGCCCCGGGCCCTTTAACCCAGCCCCCCACCCCTTGGCTGGGGCCTGCAGACGCTATCGGCCCCTGCGAGAGGAAGCGGTGTGAGCAGGGGGGCAGGGGCTGGAGCCAGGACTCCTGGGGTCTGTCCCTGTTCCTGGCAGGCGGGAGGCTGTCCTGACGTCAAACCTGCTCCGTCAGAGCCAACAGCCGCTGACTGTTCATTCCTATCAGGCTCCATCGGGCCCCGCGGTCCCTGCTCCGAGTCCAGCCGGCCCCCGGGGCCCCACGCGCCTCGTTCCTTCTACTCTGGGCCCCGGGCGGGTCCCCTGAGCAGCGAGGGGGGACGTGGGGCTGGGCCGGGGCAGGGAAGGGTTCAGGCAGGAGGGGTCGCCCCAGGCACCCGGCCGGGACGGCGGGTGGGCTAGTGACCCTTCCCCAGGTACGGGCGTAGCGAGGCAGACAGGGGCAGAGGGAGCCGGCTCCAGGTCCTGCCTCGCAGTTTGCTCCCTTCATTGACGTGCACGTTCCCGCTGCTCCAGTCTCGCCGGCCGGCCGCTCCCTCCTGCCGAGCGGGAAGGTGGTTCTCTTGGGACACGGCTTCGTCCCGCCCATTCCTAGGAGGGCCGGCATCTCCGCAGATTGCCCGGCTGCGTGGGGCTGGGTGCCGCCATTGCAAACCTGGCAGGAGTCAGGGGCGGGGGGTCGTGGCTGATTTCCTGCGTCACTGCAGGACCCTTTTCGGAAAGGAAACCCGGCCGACCGTCTCTGTCCGATGGGGGGCGGTGAGAGGAGGACGGGGCATAGCTGAACAGAGTAGCTGGCGTGACGGGCACACGGGCGCTCCTAGCGGGGCTGGCCGTCTGTGGCTCAGCTCCCGCCCCCTTCTGTCCCTTGCCGACCAGCAGCCGGGAAGTGCTGGAAAAAGGCAGGTGGGAAGGGGTGGAGCAAGGGCTGGGTGGGGGTGGGAAGAGGTCTCCCCGCCACATTTCCCCCCCCACCCTTCAGGCATCACCACTGGATAAGCGGGAGACCCGATGTGACATAGTTGGGAGGCTGTCCACTCTTGTGGCCCTGGTTTTAGACTGAGCAAGGGGGTGAAGCCCCTTCCCCACAAGAGGACTAAGGCTCTGCCCTGGCTCCTGTGTCAACATCAAACCTGTGCCGCACTGTATCTCTGAGAAGCCATAAAACCTGCTGTTCTATTGGCTGGCGGAGTCACATCTGGCCGCGGACGGGGGTGCAGGGTCAGGGGCTCCCCGACGGCGTCGTCACACCCATCACAAGTGGCCAGATAGGCCAGAAGACGAGAGACACTGGGAGACCCCCAGGAACGAGTGCCGGGCCCGACGCGCAAAGGGGAGGTGCAGAACTGATGCACCCTGGGGCCGGGCGGGACTCCCACCAGGGTGTGACGGGCGATCACAGTGGAAAGCCCGAACAGAGCCACTCACGGGCGATGGCGGGAACCTTGGAGACGACCGCCGAGCAAGGAGGACCGATCGCCAGCGGCGTCGCAAAGCCTCCAAGGAGGAGTCACCAGCATGAAGACGGGCTGTTGTGCCGGGGACGCCGGGTTCGGTCCTGCACCACCTGGGAGCATCGAGGGCTCCCCCCTCGTGGGATCTCACTGGCCACTGGATTGACTCGGGCCACAGCAGAAGGGTGACAGCCGGTCCCTGCGTGCGGGACGAACGCTCCCGCTGCTGTTCACGTGTGTCCAATAAACGCAAGTGTTGCCTTTTCCCTGGAAAAGATCCCGAGTGCTTCTTACACGGGTAACAGAGACAGGTGGACCCACAGGGATGGGTCTGGACCCGGGTGCCGAGACCCCCTCCCCATGGGCCCATCACGTTAGACAGTCCCCAGCTCTGTGCCCATGGGGGTCTCTGCTCGTACAGTGAGGTCCCAGCCCTACCCCGACCTGTGGGTTCTCTCCGCGATGGGGATTTACCTCTTGGGGATGGAGATGAAGTGGTTAGAGAACAGGCTACGGGAGGCACCCAGAGCTGCCCCACCACGGAGACAGGCCCTTCCAGAGCCGGGTGCTGCTGGGGATGCAGGCGCGTGGACATTAACATCTGCCAAATGGAGCACATCAGGCTCAGCGTGCATTGGGGTAAGGGCCTCTGAGTGTGGGGCAGCCTCAGAGCCCCCAGAGAGACCCTTAGCTCTGGGGAGCCCCTTCAGGGATGGGCCTGGGTCACAGCCTCCTCCCCACCCCCAGGGGCAGGGAGCCGGGGCATTAAAAGGGACGGAGGTGCTGGGCTAAGCCCGAACCAGAGGGGCTCTGGTTTTCCCTGAAGCACAGATGGGCTGCCAGGGCAAGAGGCTGGCTGAGGTCGAGGGTTCGGGGGGGTTGCTCTGGGTGGTGTGGGGGGTGCCTTGTCTGCTGAGGAATAAGGAAGGGGACCGGCGCAGGACGTGAGGGCAGCTTCAGGAAATGAGTCCCTGGTGGGGCGGGAAGAAACGACACTGAAAGCTTCCCCTGCGATTTTGATTCACCGCAATTCGCTTCTTTCCCCCCTTCGGGCATAAATCCAGCTCTCCGGGGACCGAGGAGCTTCCTAACCGTCTCCCAGCCCACGTCCCGAAGGGCGGGTGAGGACCCTTCTAAATCTGAGCCACAGGGCCGGCCTCCCGGCCCCTCCCTGTCTCCTCTCGCCCCACGCGCGCCTGAACGTGCGTCTGTGACGGACACAGCGGAAGTGTCTGCAAATCAGTCCGTTCCTCTCTAGTTACGAAACAAACGCGCTTCCCCTCTGTCAGAGGGGGAGACCAAACGCCTGCAGGAAACACACCGAAACTGGCGAACTCTTGAGCCCGAACGCTGAGGCTGATTCGTGCTGCCTTCCACACGACTTCCCTTTCGCCGCACCGTGAGAAACTCACTCACAGGCCAGACGCGTGAGGGGATGATGCTGATGCCAGAGACGTTGCCCGACTCCATTTTGTCTCCCTGGCTTCCATTTTTAAAGCCCTGCACGACATCTACCAGGTACCCACGTTCGCATCTGCAAAAATGAGCCACGGACGCAGGTTCCCGCAGATATAACCGGGATATCCACAGATTTGCAGGCTTCTAGATACAACATTTGTATCCAAATCCGCCTCCATATCCGCAAAAACGAGTTGTGGGGATCTGTGGATTTGCGGGGCTGGATCCATTTTAAAGAAGCAAAACTCATGTCCCCATTGGACGCTGCAGGCCACTTCACACTTAATAGATACGTGGCAGGAAAACCAAAGTAGGGGTGTGACGGGGCAGACCAGGCCCCGAGGCCCCCTGCTGGAGGCTTTGTAGTCCTGCCACACCTTCCCCAGAGAGACTATAGAGAAGTCCTCCAGGCAGGCTAGAGTGGCACCGGAGGTAGCAGCCAGTCAGGGGCCAGGAACGCCCTATAAAAGGACCTGGGGAACAGAGACCTGGTGGTGTGCAGGCTGGGTGACTGGCTGGCTGACAGCGCGGCGGTGCCATGCAGAGCTCTGTGGGGAGAGTTTCTTGGCGCCCACTGAGCTGTGCGGGGACTCTGGGGTAACGCCCTGAGGGAAGGGCTCAGACGGCGTCTCCAGGAGCGGACGCACGGAGGCACCACTCTGGAGACTGAAGAAGGACACTACCGAGGGCACTGAGATGGGCCCCTGCCAAAGGGGAACCCCAGGGGGGCCGGGGTTGTGTTGATTCGTACACAGGCCGGTGCCTGATTCGGCCGGAGCTGCCGAAGAGGGTTTGAACTGGAGAAAGGGCCGGCACACGCATAGGGAGAGAGGGTTTGGGGGTCTGTGAAAAGTGAGTGAGGCCCCATTACCAGAGGAAAAGTGAGCAGGTGGCAACAGCTCCAAATAGACCCGACCGTGTGGAACGGGAGAAATTTGCCTGAGCGGGTCCATCTATCCAACGACCAAATGCAGAGCTGACAGCTGCCCCTCTGAGACTTTTTATTATCACACACGGAGCAGGAGACCTGTCAGGACACAGCACCGGCGACTCCCGAGAACCGCGGCCGTGGGTGTGACTTTTGGCCACAGGTCGTGCTGCTAAAGACAAGGCCGGTTAGAAATGTCTCACGACAGAGCCGCTGAAAGGGGCGTGGGAAACCTGACAGAGCTGGACGCCAACCCTGGGTGGGAATTCGCGCCCATCAGGCTCCTGGTCTGAGAACAGCAGCCTCCCTGCTTCCCACCCCAAGTCTGGAAGAAGCTGGGGATGTCAGACACCACAGCTCAAAACACCCAGGCTAAGTCAGGGGGAATCCTCTCCTGTCATGTGCTGTACAGGGGCTAGGAGACACAGAGGAGTGTGGCTGATTCTAGAAGGGTAATGGGATATGCACACACACACACACACACGCACAGAGACCCGGTCTCTCTCAGAGTTAACGACACGCTCAGCTCCCCGCATCCGGCCCTTGGCCCCGGCCTCTCGCTGCAGCCATCTCACAGGTGCAGACCACAAAACTTTCCACCGCCCCTTGGGGCTGATGCTACCAGAGGAGGCTGAGCTGAGCTGAGCTGGCCCCGCCGAGCTGCCCAGAGAGCAGGGACCATGGAGCAGCTGCCAGCCCTGAGCTCTGTCCTCTGCGTCCTCCTCCTCCTCTCCATCTGGGCAGCAGGTAATAATTTAATCCATCCACCCAGCCGCCTCCCTCACCCCCAACTCTGTCCGTTCGTCTGTCCTATCCCCAGCTCCATCTCTGTCCTTCTGTCCCATCCCTAGATTCATTTTGGTCTGTCCATCTGTCTTCTCTTCCCACACCAAGATCCATCTTTGGCTGTCCCTCTGTCCATCTACTCCACCCCAGGTCCATTTCTCTCTGTTTATTTTGTAGTCCACAGGGCTTCCTTGCTGGCAGGTTCATCCCATTTGGGCTTGATTGACTGGTTGGTTGGATGAGATTTTCTGTCTTATGCTTTACCCCTTTCCTCCTGGGTCCCAGTGTTCTCTTGGCTGTTTTGACGGTCGCGGCCCATGGAGCAGATGTTCTCAGAGCAGCGTCCACAATGACCACGGGAGTCCTTGGCTGAGGGTTGACAGCTAATTTACACCCATCTGTTTGCCCGTGTCGTTGGGGGTCTGTTCTCCAACCCGTCTGACTTTGCGTGGTCAGCACCCGAGTGTCGCTCACCCCATGGAGCGAGATCCCCTTTTGCCTCTTGGCTGCTAGTGTCACACGGAGCTGCGCTGAGTGATTGTGTGCCCGGTGTCTCTGTGGGCATCCGTCGTACACACGCCGGGCTGCTGTTGGGCGAATGTGGAGGTGGGAGCCTGGGGCAGTGTGTTATCAGCAGTGCTGTGCGCAGTAGCGCGCTGGGAAAGAACACCAGGCCGCTCGGGGTGGGGTGGCTGGAGTGTCTCCATTTTTCCTTTGTGGGTACAATGTTCACTGCCCTGCCTCCCAAAGGTCTGGAAGTGCATCAGATCCCCCGCACCCTCCAGACGTCTTCCGGCGACACTGCAATACTCAGCTGCTCCTTTGAGTTCAGACAAGGCAACGCAGCCAAAGTGACCTGGACCAGAGGGCTTGGAGATGAGGTCGTGCTGGAGTCTGCCCACCCGTTTTACACAGGGCGGCTCAACATGTCTGGTGTGCATCTGCTCCAGGAAGGGGAGGCCGTGCTGACCCTGTGGGAACTGGAGCCGCGGGACTCTGGCCTCTATCGGTGTCACATCAACATCCACCAGGGAGACAGCGGGACAGGACAGGGCACCAAGCTGCAGGTGACGGGGAGAAACCAGAGTGACCCAGGTGAGGTGTTCAGGTTGCTCCCCACTCTGGCACTCCAAGTGCAGACGCTGGGGGCCGCAAGAGATGTTAAATCCTTGGATTCAATTGGCATCTGCTTAAAACTCTCCAAGGTCACAGATTCCCCGACTTTGGGAGGTAGCTGCCCCCACCAAGTGAAGCCCAATCCCCTTTCTTCTTGAACCCAGGAAGGAAGCACTTGAGAACCCCTTCTGGAGGGGTCGCCAGGCTCTTTGAGCTGGGAATAAAAAGAGGGAAAACAAAGGGCAATCTCTCATAGCTCACCTCTCAGCCTCAGGCATGCAGACACAGACCTCTTCCAGGACACAAGAATCCAATGGTCGCCTTACAAAAGGTGATTATGTTAACAGAACAAAAAGACAGACTTGGTAAAGTACGTTGGTGGCTCGGTGGTACAGAGCCCCTGAGAAAAGAACAGAATAAAACACAGAGAAATGGTATCTCTGGGACACAGCTTCAAAATACAAATGTATGGGGGGGGGGGAGAACACAAGGACTTAGCCCAGAGAAGTTTAACTGAACAACAAAACAAAGGAAAGAACCTAATGGCGACTAAATAAACATTTCCCTGTCTACTTACAATCTGTGCTTCCAGGTCCAGGCCGTGTCCAGGCCCAATATTCCTTGTAGGCATTGGTGGTTCTGCCTGGATCAATTTGTCTTGTTCATCAACACCCCCAAGCTACCGAAGTTTAACCCGTTAGTCACCAAATGCTGGCCAGCCCTCCTCCTATCCATCATGGGCAGGGAATGGGGCAGGGGGCTTTTCCTCTCTAGTGGGCGCCAGTCTGGTTCCAGGGCAGGGAGGGGCTGGCTCAGAGGGGAGAATCTCCTAACCCTGCTCTCCATCCCCCAGATAAAGAACTCACCCCCGTGGAGTGCGGCGCCCAGGCGATCCGGTGCCAGGTCGCTATCGCCCTGGCACTTCTCCTCATCCTCATCCTGGTGGTCGCCTTCCTCCTCAAGAGATGCCAAGGTACCAACCTAGAACCTTAGAGAACACACTCAAGTGGCCAGCTGCTGAGGTCCCGGCCAGGATGTCTGCCCACCCCTTCCTCCCTGTTCCCCTCCCCAAATCTCCTCCTCAATCCCTAGATCCCTGCAGCATCTCTCCTCACCCCACTCTCTGTCATACACGGACACTCCTCGGTTTTAACCTTCCTTCCTCTCCCTCCACAGCACTGCCCTGCTCACAGCCGCGCCGGCAGGAGAGCCAGGTGAGACACCTCGGGCTGGGCCCTCTTCCAGACGGTGCTTAGTCTGGTCTCCGGGAGTCAATAATAACTGGTATAAGAAAGTGTGGGGAGAGAACCCAGGAGTCCTGGCTCCCAGCACCCCCGCTCTAACCACTAGCCCCCACTCCCCTCCCGGAGCCAGGGAGAGATCCTAAGCATCCTGGCTCCCAGCCCCTCCACCCTGGGGTAACACTGGGGAATTTGGTCTCTGAATCTGCCTAAATGAGCCAGAATTAAGTGACCAGATCTGGGGTGATGGAGTCCTCACTGAACCTTTGTCCTGCACAGGGCCAGGGCAGCCGGGAGGCTGCGGAGACCCAGGGCCTGCACTACGCAGAGGTTAAAGTCAAGACTCCAAGGCACACGGAACAAATTTCCAACCACGCCCAGCGGCGCTGAGTCCATCCGCCCCAGCACCACCTGAGTTCCTCACACCCAGAACCTCACAGCCATGAGGGACTTCCCCAGAGGAGACGGCATTCATGTGGCGTGAGGGACAGTAGAAGAAAATTATGGGGGTGAAAGTCCACGTGAACCCCAACAAAACCTGAATTGCCCTTCCTACTGCATTGTCTCTGGGTGAGAAAATCTCTTTGGGACCTTCCAAACAAGGGGATCATCTACGAGGGCTTGGTTTTACATCAGGAAATGCCTCGTCTGGTACCTCCTCCAGCTATATCACATCCCTGTGTGTTATTTCCCCGTCCTCTTTGGAGTGACTCCGGCCTCCCTACCGAACACAAGCAGGTGGTTGTAATTAACAAGGCACCCGGTCCCTCCTCCTAACTCAACCTGAAGAGTCCCCCTGGGCATCCTGGTCAGGGTGGAATTGGTTTGAGTGGCCGACGTGTCGGCTCCCGGAGGCTGGAGTTGCTCAAAGAACGTGTGTTTTTTTATCTAACATTTAAATAACTTCTCTGTGTGAAAATTTGTTTTCTGACATTTTTAAAATGCGGTTTGGTGATCACTTCTGTTTTCTCCAGTTCTTAATGTTGTTTCTTCCCTCTCCTTGCTGTACAATTTCTTGTTCAAAAACTCACCTGTTGTGTCTTTTGCAAATAATACTTTTTAAAAAAAAATGTTCATTTGTCTTTGTCAAGGCTCCTTCCCCACTCTGGCATGATGAATGCAGAAGTGGGGGCCCCCAAAGTACCCCAAAACATTATCTTTCCAAGCCTTGGTATAAAACTTCCCCCCAAAATCTTCAAAACCTAGATTTTGGCGATAAAAATCCACTGCCACCACCCAAGTAATAAGAAAAATCAGGGGAGAGATCACTTGGAAAATCTCACCCCTACAGTAAAAACCAGGACACCAAAATTAACCAATACCCGGTTAATAAAAAAGAAGAGAAAGAACTTTTATTATCATCACAATATTCCTGTTACAAGTATAATGACTAGATGGAAAAGTCACAAATTAATATACTCATGGAGAGGAACCCCACCATGGGCCAAGACTTAATTACAAAGGAGAGCAAAAACCCATTTTTTTAAATGCACAGACATCAGATTCCCATTTCCCAATCCATAAAACAATAAAACCTAACGGATTTATCGAGACTTTGCCCTACTTACAGATACTGAAGAGTCTTTTCTTGGGGGGAGACATTTTGTCTCTCCCCCTCAGTTGCTGGAGAGAAACTGCCCAGGGACAAAGGAGAGAAAAACCCAAAAATTCCTTTGTCCCAGTTTGAAATGCCTACCTACATTCCTATTGGCCGACTCTACCTGGCTTAGGTAAGGGACATAGTTAACCCCTTAAGCCCCAGGTTGCTGGCTAACCCTCATGGTCATGACAGTCTTAGAAAATCATTTTGGTCCCATGAAAAGGTGAGGTCTTAGATCTGGAAAGTGGGGCTCTCCCCACCCCCCCATGGCCAGAAAATCAATTTTTTCCTGAAAAATGAAAACAAAGAAGAAATGTTGTGCAAATGTGTTTTGTAAATGGGCAGGGGGGAGAAGGAAAAAGGGAGAGAAAGGAGGAGGAGCCCCCAGGATCCTTTTAGAATCTTGCCCCCGGTGGAGGGAAATCCATTTTCCTCCCGTGGAATGGTACCTCCCAAACGGGAGCTGATGGCATCATTAACTAACCTGCCCAAGTCCTTTTGAGGCGAGGCGCCATGGGGTAACCTGCTGCCTTGCCATTGAATTCCTCAGGTGTTTATTGGCAACACTTACGGGCTGCTGTCCATGCAGCACCGGTAGTCACTGTGTTGCTCTTTGGGTGTGTAAGGGTTAAATAAGGGTCTTGGTAGTCGCGACCATGGGGCATGGCCCAGGCAGACCCTGCTTCTATTGATTTACAGCCGTGTTTCTTAAGCTTTTTAAGACCAAGGAACACGAAACATTTTTTTTTATGAGGAACACCAAGGATTTTTTGTGTTAAGCAAAAAAAAAAGAAAAAAAAGTCACTTGCCTCTTTAAGGGCGGCCATTTTGAATTCTATTATTCTCTGCGGAATACAGTTTAAAAAACCCTGATTTACACACTTGTTTCAATTCCTCCTTCCCTGCTTGCTCAGAATAGAGGAGCACGCAGCTGTACCCCGGATGTAACTTTTTAATGAACGGCCTCTGTGTTTTCCACGCTCTTCCCTATGCCCTTATGCGCACTGCAATACCCATTCAGGGTCACGGTGCCCCTTGTACGCAGCTGATTCAAGGAGTTTTGTGACAGGAAACCTGCTGATGTCAACTAACAAGATTCGGCGCGTGGCAATGCCGGAGCTTCCCATAGACGCCTCATGTGACCCGCTTTGCATGGAGTTTGGGGCAAAGCCACACCTGTGGGTGCCACTGAGAGCTGCACGTTCCTACTCAATTCCAAAACCGTCCCAGGGTCCCCGGCATCTCAGGCGCTGCACAGACCAGAATTGAAGAGTGGCAAAGGATTCTGCAGTCTGGGTTCTCTCCCCAGTGCCAAGAGGGGAGCAGGGTCTAGTGGTTAGAGCACAGTGGGGCTGGGAGCCAGGACTCCTGGGTTCTGTCCTCAATTCCAGGAGAGGAGCGGGATCTAGTGGTTAGAGCAGGGTGGGGCTGGGAGCCAGGACGCCTGGGTTCTGCCCTCAATGCCAGGAGAGGAGCGGGGTCTAGTGGTTAGAGCAGGGTGGGGCTGGGAGCCAAGACGCCTGGGTTCTGCCCTCAATGCCAGGAGAGGAGCGGGGTCTAGTGGTTAGAGCAGGGTGGGGCTGGGAGCCAGGTCGCCTGGGTTCCTTTTCTGCCAAACTGCGCTTCTCAGCCAGAAACTCGGATAGAAACCAGGAGTCCTGACTCCTCCCCCTACGTCTCCTCACTCTCCCCTCCCCGCCCCCAGCTGCAGGCAGCTAGCTCCGGTATCTTTCACCATCAGTCAAAATTCACACCCAGGCCTTGTCAACTTTAACATCCCAAATACACCCGGAAGTGCCTAGATTTGGTGAACAAAACATCCCCCTTCCTCCCGAAAGCAAGGACAGGAGACCCAGAATCGCTCAACACAATTACCCATTCGACTCTCAGACCCCTTTCGGGTGCACAACGACCACCCCACGCCCTCACCGGCCCTCCTGAGTCACTAGGCGCCTTCTTTCTCCACCCGCCCCTCACGGGCAGGTGTTCTTAGGCATCGGCTCTGGGGAAGCTCTTACTGTAATAAACCTGGCTTGAGGCCTTCGAGCCGCATCTGATTATGTGGCCTGTGGGGGCTCTCTTCGAGGCTGCGCAAGCGAATCCGACACGCAGAGGAGCATACGGCACTAGCTGGACTTTTATCCTCCCCAAAAGTAGCCCTGTGGCACATGGGAGACTCACCCAAGTCTATAGAATGGGAAGCTTTCTTGGGCACAACCCACTTCATCAGAAGAATTGGAGAGGAAATAACAAGCACCGCGAGATCTATACAACAGCAGAAATACCTGTCGAGTGTAGGACCCGTGTTAATGAGGCTAATGAAGTGGGCTGGATGGGTCCCACACACAGCATTTGAAGTGGAAACGGAAGGCAGAGGAAACTGGTTTTGCAAGGCGCCAGCCGGTTAAAGTCCTTGTTCAAGCCCAGGGTGACGGTGTCAGATCAGTCGATGAATTCCAGTTCTGCAGACTCTCTCTGTCATTGGTGAGTGAAAGGCCTTTGTAGAAAAACGGTGACTTTTCAATCCACGATTCAGTGACCAGGCAGGTTAAAGTGTTGCCCTATAATGTTTACGCGTGTTACGGTTTCTGATGTCGGGTCTGTGTCCACTCATCAAAGTTACAGACTAACGTGGCCACTGCCCCACGGAGATTTTTTATCATCACACGTGGAGCAGGAGACCTGTCAGAACACCGCACCGGTGACTCCTGACAACCGCAGGAGCGGGTGTAACTATCAACCACAGGCCGTGCATTGGACTATCAACCGACAAGGACGGTTAGAAATGTCTCGGGACAGAGCTGCTAAAAGGGACAAGGGAAAAGTGACAGGGCCGGGTGTGAATTTGCACCCGGTGGCGCCTGGGTTTGGGAACAAGGCAGGCATTGGTGGACCAAGAAGAGGTCAGCTGCCTCTGTGCTTCCTGCCCCACACCTGGGTAGCTGGGAAGGTGCTGGGGGGGCATCAGATGAGATGCCACAGCTCAAAACACCCAGGCCCTCCTCCATTTTGTGCTGTACAGGGGCTAGGAAACACAGTGGAATGTGGCTCCTTCTACCAAAGCAATGGGCCACACACACACACACACACAGAGCCATTGTCTACCAGCATGAATGACACACGCTGACCTCCCCTCATCTGGCCCTGGCCTCTCGCTGCAGCCATCTCAGAGATGCTGACCACAAAACTTTCCACCGCCTCTTGGCGGCTGCCGCCGCCAGAGGAGGCTCAGTTGAGCTGAGCTGGCCCCGGAGAGCCACCCAGAGAGCAGAGACCATGGAGCAGCTGCCAGCCCTGAGCCCCGTCCTCTGCATCCTCCTCCTCCTCCCCACCTGGGCAGCAGGTACATCGGCAAACCCCGTCTAGATAGCCTGAGGGTCTGTCTGTCCCCGAGGTCCTTCTGTTCATCCGTTCCCATCCCTACAGCCATGGCTAGCCACCCCCACCTATCTAACCTAATCTGTCCAGCCTTCCTTCTGCAGTAACCAGTCCCCCCAGCCATCCTTGTGTAGTATCCACCCAGCCACCCTTCTCTCTGCTCCCTGCCTGTCTGTCTGTCTGCTAGTTCTCCAGCCACCCCTTCCTCTGCTGTGTGCCCATCCCTCCTGCCAGCTCTCCATCCTCCCTTCCTTCTGCTGTATGCCCATCCCTCCTCCTGCCAGCTCTCCATCCACCCTTCCCTCTGCTGTGTGCCCATCCCTCCTCCTGCCAGCTCTTCATCCACCCCTCCCTCTGCTGTGTGCCCATCCCTTCTCCTGCCAGCTCTCCATCCACCCTTCCCTCCGCTGTATGCCCATCCCTTCTCCTGCCAGCTCTCCATCCACCCATCCCCTGGTCCGACCCCTGCACATTGCAGTCCCCAGAACCTCACCCTCCGCTCTTGTTTTTTCATTCACACGAAGCTGTTGCAGAAATTCCCCCCGGCTGCCGGAGACCGACCCCAAATGGCAATGCGTCTGCCCAGAAAGCAGGTGAGTTTGTGGCGCAGTTCAGGGACACGGCGCTGTTCAGCTGATTAGAATGACTGTGTGTGTCCAGCATCTGGGAGTGCAGGTCTGCCCTTGGGATAGACGTCCCAGTGTGGAGAATGGACCAATTAATTGGCTGCCCTGGGTCTGGGAAGTGAAGGTTGGATGGATTTACAAATGCATGGCTGGAGAATGGACGGACGGGTCTGTGCTTGATGGATCGACAGGTGGATGGAGCTGGGACTGGAGGATGGATGGATGGACAGATGGATGGTGGGTGAACTGAGAGATCAGAGAATGGATGGATGGAGCTAGGATCCGAGGATGGATGGAGGGATGCATAGAGGGAGGGAGGGATGGATGGAGCAAGGGTGAGAGGATGGATGGATGGATGGATGGATGCACAGAGGGATGCATGGAGGGAGGAGAATCCAGGAGCAGAGCTACAGATGCTGCTACTACAGCAGAGGGAGGTGAAAGTGGAGCCTTGCACACATAACACAGTAGCTGCTGCTCTCCCCAAAGGCCAGGGAGTGTCTGTCCCGTCACTCGGTGCTGCCTGGTGTGTGACACGGATTCTCTCATCCCCAGACGCTCTGAGTGTCTCTCAGCAGCCCCAGTCCCTCAATGCGACGGCCGGGGAGAATGTGACCCTCAGCTGCACCTTTCCAAACAGAGATGGCAGCAGAGCCCGGGTGCTTTGGCTCAGGGGATCCGGAGATGACGTGCAGCTGGATTCTCACCACCCCTTCTACCGGGGGCGGCTCCGGGTGTCCACTCTGGATGAGCACAGACATGGGAAGGCGACGCTGAGCCTGGCCGAGCTGGAGCAGCGGGACTCTGGCCTCTATCGCTGCTGCGTCCAAATCAACAACGAAAGGACGGGGCTGGGAAGTGACACCGAGCTGAGCGTGATGCAGAGGAACCAGAGTGAGGCTGGTGAGAGTCGGGGGAATGGGGAACCAGGCCTGTCCCTCTAAGAGGTCCTGGTTCTGATCCAGTCATAGGGACTGGTTTAGGCCGGGAATGGGACACGGGCTGGTTCCATCACGGAGCAGACATCGGGAGTATCTGAGCGATGCTTGTGCCGTGGGGGACTTGTCAGGTGTAAATTAAATGACCTCCTGGCTGATACGAGGCGGCTTTTCTACTGAGTTGTCGCTGGCTGCAGCTTCTGTGTGTCCCACATCCTGTTGGCACCTTGCAGCGAGAGAGGTGGTTAGAAACCCAGCCCCCCACTTCTCCCCAGACCGCGGTGCTTGCAAAGAAGGGAGGTCTCGTCTCTCTCTCTCTGCTCACTTGCTGATGGCCTGGGTCGGCTCCGAGATCTCTGATCTGCGGAAGGTGAGGTTAGAAGCCGGCCCTGCTGACTCACTGCGTGGTGATCAGACTCCCGGGCAGCTGCGAAGCGTTTGCAAGAAGTGCAGGTAGAGCCTGGGGAACTTTTCTGGCCGTGGTTGCTGAAGAGGAAATTGGTCACTTAGTGCAGGGGCATGTGGGAAGCACACACAGTCCCTGAAGCAGAGACACAGAGAAGCCCAAACATATCCAGGTGTTGTTATGACCATGAGGGTTAGCCAGCAGCCTGGGAACTAAGGGGTTAACGATACCTAAGCCAGGTAGAGTCGGCCAAGAGGAATGGAGGTAGGAATTTCAAACTGGGACAAAGTAATTTTGGGTTTTTTCCCTCTTTTGTCTCTGGGCAATTCTCTCTCCAGCTACTGAGGGGGACAGACACTATGTCCCCCTCTAAAAAAAGACTCTTCACTATCTGTAAGTAGGGTAAAAAGTTTAGATAAATCCATTAGGTTTTATTGTTTTATGGTTTGGGAAATGGGATCTGATGTCTGTGCATTTAAAAATGAGTTTTCCTGTACTTTGTAACTAAGGTTTGACCTATGGTGGGGTTTCCCCCATGAGAATATTAATTGGTGACTTTTCCATCTAGTCATTCTGCTTGCAACAGGAATATTGTGGTGATAATAAACGTTCTTTCTCTTCTCTTTTATTAACCTGGTAGTGCTTCATTTTTGTGTCCTGCTTTTTACTTTAGGGGGTGAGATTTCCCAAGCGATCTCTCCCCTGATTTTTCTTATCATTACTTGGGTGGTGGCAGCGGATTTTGGGGGTCCTGATTTACATCCAGGGCTCAGAGATCAGATTCCAGTCCTGACTCTGCTGAGTCCGTGGAGTCACTCCAGATTCACACCAGGACCAGTGAGACCAAAATCCAGTGCGACACAGAACTACACCAGAACTGGCTTCTTGGGGCCCTTCCCAGCTGAGGTTCTTGCTGACATTCACACCCTTCCTTTTCTATAGGAGACAGAAAGGAACAGAATCCAGATGCCAGCACTGAACTCACCGTCTACAGAGCTGTGGTTGCTCTCGCAGGTGTCAGCATCATCATCCTTGTTACCACCCTCCTGCTATGCAGACGCACAGGTATTTACTCTTCCCGCTGTGCTCCCTCCATCTGCCTGGGCCCCCCTCCTTTGACATTCACGTCTCTTCATTCCTGCTGGTGCAATGGGGCTGGCAGCCTCCGACGTACATTCCCCATCCTCTGTTCAGTCTGTACGTCTCCGTTCATCTCTCCGCCAGTAACCCTCGCCTCCTCCTTTCCTCCCCAGCCGCCGTCCCAGACACCCAGCAGCAGCCGCCGGCAGAGGTGAGACCATTCATATCAGAGCGTTCATTTAACTGGGTGGTGTTGTCCGTGTCCAGCCAGCGCTGATGTGTGGTCTTGTGCTTCTGGTAGAAACCTGACCTGTAGAAGGTGTGAGGGGGGTGTTAGCACTTAGATATCACAGTCACGGAACTGCAAAAGAATCAGAGATTATCTGTCATCTAAAACCAGACATTTTCTACACCGAGGTCTGCAGGGGAGACATCAACTCATCTAGGTACTTGCCTAGCTCTACAGCAGGCCACATAAAAAGCCCCAGCAAACAAGCAAACGTTTCACATAGACAGTCCCTTGTTTCTACTGCTCACTGTACACTACCCCCTGCAAGGTCGGTACAGAATTGAGATGGCAGTGGATCGAGCTGAGAAGGACGTGGCACATTTGAGAAGAGCCGTCATTTTGCAGTCAGAGCGCGGCTGTGGCCCTTTTGTATTCTGAGGTCTGACTTTGCAAGCCAGAAGTGTTTGTGTGACGTGACAGGTGGGGGAATGCGAGACAGATTAGGGCCCTGAAAGGGGTAGAGGAATCCGGGAAGGCGGAGACCCATGGATACAGACAGACAGACGTGCACAGGTGGGATAGACAGACGTGTGTATGTACAAACCGGTCTGCAGAAAAATTGACAGATACAATCTCAGCTTGCAGCCCCTCTGCTAGTCCGGCCCTGGACTCCCTTCCCCCCACACACAGCCCAGCGGGTGCCTCTCAGTCATGCCCTGTAGCCACCGGGGGGCATCTCTTTGGGGGCTGAGCGACACGGGGATTTGCTGGAGAAAGGGGCAGGAAAGTCGGCAGCGGGAGGTGGAGCCCGGGTGACTGGGTTTGTGTCTCCAACAGGGGGAAAGCAGAGCCGGCGAGGGCGTGAGCGAGGGGCTGCACTATGGCGAGATCACGTTCAAGGCTCCCGCTCACCCAGAATACGCCTCCATCCGGACCCGGCAGCTCTGAAGCGTCAGACCCGGCTGTGAAGGGAAGAGAGATGCAGGGAACGGACGGGGGTCCGGCATCGTACCCGCCCTGGAGGTATCTACCAGGGTCAGTGCCGGCTCGGTCAGCGGTCTGAGCCTTTTGCTTCTGGACTGTTATTTACAGACAACCTCAGGGACGGATGTGAGAGACTGTGCCCCACCCAGCCCCACATTACACAGGGGAAGGGTTATAATCCATCCCCCCACTTCCCCTCACACACCCCAGTGCTCCCTGTGCCACCCCCCAGGCCCACCTCACACAGGGGAGAGGTTAGAACCCACCCCCCACCTCCCCTCACACACCGCAGTGTTCCCTGTGCCCCACTCAGCCCCCTTACACAGGGGAGAGGTTATAACCCATCTCACCAACTCCGGACAGGTTCTCCCAGTCCCAAAGGACCAGCCACAGTCCCAGGTCAATTTATCACTCAGATCTCACCCAAAGGAGCACGCTGGGCCTGTCGGTTCGAACGTAAAAGTTTATCAATAAAAGGAAAGAAAATGTCAAGAGTGGGATGGTTCAGGAAAGCACCTTCCAGCCATCAGTCCCCAAGTTCTTGGTACAGGCTTGGAGCGGAGAGGGAACAAGCTGCCGGCTTACAAGTCTCTGGAGCACGTCCTGTGTGAGGACGGATCCGCAAATCCTTCCCGGCCCTCAGCCCGTAGCAAAGGCTCTTTTTGGCAGAGGGCTGGAGTGAAGACAACGATGGAGATGCCCTCAGGGTACTTTCATAACCTTGCCCCTGCGGGGGGGGGGGGGGGGGGGAGGAGGAATCCATTGTTCTCGTGGGGGCTGGTGCTTCCCAAAATTAAAACACAGAGAAAATCGCTGGGAACAACGCTCAGATGGTGAATCATAGAATCATAGAATACTAGGACTGGAAGGGGCCTCGAGAGGTCATCGAGTCCAGCCCCCTGCCCCCCATGGCAGGACCAAACACTGTCTAGACCATCCCTGATAGACATTTATCTAACCTACTCTTCAATATCTCCAGAGATGGGGATTCCACAACCTCCCTGGGCAATTTATTCCAGTGTTTGACCATCCTGACAGGTAGGAACTTTTTCCTAATGTCCGACCTAAACCTCCCTTGCTGCAGTTTAAGCCCATTGCTTCTTGTTCTGTCCTCAGAGGCCAAGACGAACAAGTTTTCTCCCTCCTCCTTATGACACCCTTTTAGATACCTGAAAACGGCTATCAAATCGCTGGGAACAACACTTAGATGGTGAAGGGGAGGCCGAGATGCATCCAGAGCAGTTCAAACCAAGCCACAAAAGTAAAGAAAAATACCCTGATTGCAACTATATTCACTTTTCCCCCTCATGATCCTTCTTGGTTCAGTCCACTTCCATGCCCCGAATTCCTTGGGGGCACAGGAGCCCGCACACAAAGAAAGCAGGCAGGGAACCTAGATCCAATTCAAATTTCAGCACCGTACCCCCATTGGTTCTTCTGGCTCCCTGCCAACACCCTTCCTAGCCACCTGAGCTTAACCCTTAGTTGCCAGGTGCCAGGTGCTGGGCAGCCCTCCTCCTGTCCTTCCCACCTCTCACAATAGGTGGTCGACGCCTACTGCTGTCTCCCAGACAGAAGACACGTACAATGTAAGTACAGAGCCCATATTCATAAGTTTACACACAAAAACTATACAAGTATACGAGCAGCAGAGACAGAATCTGCTAAGCCCAAACTTTCATTTGACACCTCACCTGGCCCACTTTGCACCGAATTTGGGGCAAACACACCACAGTGGGCGCAACCAGGACTGTTCATATTACAATCCAATAACATCACACCCCTCTTAACCACAGGGGGGTACGGCGCAACCGAGGAGCCCGGCTTACACAAAAAGGCTACATCGACACTGCATGCTTATTTCGGAATACGCTATTCTGGAAGAAACACTCGGAAATAGCTTATTGAGAAACAGTGCATTTACCCTACAGGGAAGCGTGGAAATGAGTCGGAGGCAGGCTCCCCGAATGTGGATGTGCTCTCTCACGTTAGAGCGTGGAATGAGGTTAACAAACGCCGAAATAAGCTGCCCGTTATTTTTAAATTATTTTGAAATAATGGGCTTACTGTGAAGGGGCTCGCATCATTATTTCAGAATAACGGACGTTATTCCAAAATAATGCTGCTTTGTAGATGCGCCCAAAGAGGCCTCCAAACGTCAAAGCAGTGCCTCATGGGAGTTGTAGTTCCCTCATTCTGCATGGGGGCATGCGCCTTCGCTGGACTACCCTTCCCACAACGGCCCCGTGTGTCAGAGGAGCCCCCGGCCGTGATGTCTCGTGGGAGATGTCGTCTGGCCTACAGGGAACGAGGCCCTGGCAGGACAACCCCCACAGGCACCGCGTTGAATCCAAACCGTTCGGTTTTTGAGGTTTCGCCCAAACTTTGAGGTTCTCCGCAGCAAGTAGTGAAAGCGAAAAAGATGTGCGCGGATATTTTCCATGTGGTGGGCGGAGTCTTTTTCTCCAGCCAGCTCTAAATCTGAGATTCATTTTCTTTTCCTGCCGCCTCTTTCTCGAAAGACCAAAACCGAGCAGCGGAAAGGCGTTTCTAGGTCACGACCAACGGGGTGTCCTGTACCGCCGTGCGCCGGGACGTTATCAAACACAGCATCAAGCAGGCCGAGCGAGCGAGGGGAGGGGCTGCCAATGAACCACAGGGAGGAGCGGCAGCAGGAAGCAAAAGCGCCCGCCTGTCAGGAAACAAAAGACCCTGCGCTGTTGACTTTGCAGACACGGAGCCGCGCTGGTCTCAGGAACCCGGAGCTAACTCCAGAGCCACCACCCTGCTGTCAACACAGGGCTAGGATTCCATTCTCACTGAATTCAGAGGACACCGCCGGAGCCAATGGAGTCGCGGACACGTTCCGATCTCACTTCCCGTGGGGTAAATTCGGAGTCAGTGCCGGAGTCTGATCCTGGAAGTGTTTACATGGGCAATTAAGGAATCCAGATCCCTTAGGACAAAGTCATGACTAGCGCCACAAAGCCGCCAGGGAGGGACCAATGTTTATTCTCACTTAAAAACTCCAGATCAAATAGAATCCAAATGACAACTGAGATTCGTTTCCCCCCCCCCGGAGCAGTCAATGCAGCTAAATCCCCGGACACTTGGGCTGTCCCTACAAAGCCCAGAATCCGGCCCCCCATGGGGCGCATCATGGCCGCAGGAAACGTATTGATTTGCGGTGCCAGCAGCCAGAGGCGAAAGAGTCCCACCTGTGCACACTCGAGACCAGAGGCTGGGGGAATCCTGCTTTTCCAGAGCTGGTTTTCCGTTGTGAACAGACGCACCACGGGCCAATGCAGCTTTCCCTGGTGTCGGCATAGTTAACGTTTATTTCTTTAAAAAACGACAAGTGGTCTGGTAGCACTTTATAGACTAACAAAACTCCAGTCATCGGAAGAAGTGGGCTGTGCCCACGAAAGCTCATGAGACCATCTCCATGTGTTGTTAGTCTATAAAGTGCTACCGGACCATTTGTTGCTTTTTAAGTTTATCCTGTACAGGATGGAGCCCTGTCAAAACCAGAGAGAAAGGGAGAGCGAGTTTCCCTCAGGGCTACATGCAGCCACCTCTAAGGAGAGGAACGACTTGCAGCTGGCTCTGGGGTGGAACAGGGGCTGCCTGATCGGCCCGCACAGCAACGCCGTGTGACCGTTTGGGACAGGAAGTGACGGCGGATCCTGCGGGGAGCCGGCACCACTCCGAGGCTGCAGGCTGAGGATGATCCCCAGGGAGAAGAGAACGGCGAACGAGAGGGAGACGACGGCTCGGTAGTAGAGGGGCTTGTGTCCCAGTAGGACCCCGCCTAGACAGCAGAAAGGAGGGGTTAGGAGGGTTGCGGGATGCTGCGCCCGAGACAGCCGGTCCCGGGGGCGGATAGAAACAGGCACCCCCTAGGGGGTACCAGCCCCGTGCCCCATTCCCTGCCCCCGAGGGATGGATGGAGTCTCACTCTGCTTTGTCGGCATCACGCTCAGCTGGGTGCCTCCTCCCAGCCCCGACTGCCCCCCGTGGGTCTGGATAGAGGCCGGAGTCCCGCTCCTGCAGCTCGGCCAGGCTCAGCGTCGCCCTCCCCTGCCTGTGCTCGTCCAGCCGGGACACCCAGAGCCGCCCCGGTAGAAGGGGTGATGAGAATCCAGCTCCACGTCCTCTCCGGATCCCCTGAGCCAAAGCACCTTCACTCTCGTGTCCTTTCCAGTCTCAAACGTGCAGCTCAGGGTCACGTTCTCCCCGGCCGTCGCATTGAGGGATCTGGGCTGCTGGGAGATGGTCAGAGCGTCTGGGGACGAGAGAACCCGCGTTACACATCAAGCAGCACCGAGCGACGGGACAGACCCGCCCCAGCCTTTGGGGAGAGCAGCAGCCGCTGTGTTGTGTGCGCAGGGCAAAACTTTCACCTCTCTTCAGTGTAGTAGCAGCATCTGTCGCTCTGCTCCTGGATTCTCCTCCCTCCATCTCTCCACCCTCTGATCCTAGGTCCATCCATCCATCCTCACACCCTACCTCGATCCATCCATCCGTCCACCCTCTCTCCCTAGCTCCATCCATCCATCCCTCCATCCTCCCACCCTACCTCCATCCAACCCTCCATCTGTCCATCCATCCATCCTCCCACCCTACCTCCATCCATCCTCCATCCTCCCACTCTACCTCCATCCATCCCTCCATCTGTCCATCCCTCCATCCTCCCACCCTACCTCCATCCATCCCTCCATCCTCCCACCTACCTCCATCCATCCCTCCATCTGTCCATCCATCCATCCTCCCACCCTACCTCCATCCATCCCTCCATCCTCCCACTCTACCTCCATCCATCCCTCCATCTGTCCATCCCTCCATCCTCCCACCCTACCTCCATCCATCCCTCCATCTGTCCATCCATCCATCCTCCCACCCTACCTCCATCCATCCCTCCATCCTCCCACTCTACCTCCATCCATCCCTCCATCTGTCCATCCCTCCATCCTCCCACCCTACCTCCATCCATCCCTCCATCTGTCCATCCATCCATCCTCCCACCCTACCTCCATCCATCCCTCCATCCTCCCACTCTACCTCCATCCATCCCTCCATCTGTCCATCCCTCCATCCTCCCACCCTACCTCCATCCATCCCTCCATCCTCCAACCTACCTCCATCCATCCCTCCATCTGTCCATCCATCCATCCTCCCACCCTACCTCCATCCATCCAACCATCCATCCCATCCCTCCATCCGTCCCTTCCTCACTCCCTCCCTCCTCTCACCCTAGCTCCATCCATCCATCCATTCCCCAGTCCTACTTCCATCCCCTCCACCCTTTCTTCCTACATCCTGTCCGTTCAGCCATCCATCCCTCATTTCTATCCCTGCCCCCCCTCTATCCCCACCGCTCTACCTAGCCCCAGAGTGGAGCTGCCAGGCCGGGGGCTGGAGCCGTCCCGCTGTTCATTGACCCCACGAGTTCAGTGGCAACCCGCTGACGTCTGGGATCCGCCCCCTGCAGCCGGTGGGAATTGCTGCCACGGCTTTGTGGACATGAAATAGAGGAGGAGAGTTTAGCGCTGGTCATGCAAAAATGAAGGGCCCAGCTGCACGGCAGCCCCGGGCTGGGAACAGAGCTCACGTCCCCCCGGGATGCCACACAATGGGAATGGGGGATTAGGAGATTTGTGGGCTGGAGCCCCATAGAGGGGACAGGCCCCTGCCCCATTCCCTGGCCCCCGAGCCAGCTCCTGTCCTGCAAATTACCTCTGCCCATCACAGTCAGCGTGGTGCCGGTGCCCGTCTCCTGCTGGCCCTGCGGGTGGGTGACGTAGCAGCGGTAGAGATCCGAGTCCCTCTCCGTCAGCTCCGACAGGGTCACCGTGGCCTCCGCCCGGCCCCGCTGCTGCCGCTGGCCCTCGTCCAGCCGCCCCCGGTAGAAGGGGTGGGAGGGGTCCAGCACCGCAGCCTCCCCAGAGCCCCGAGCCCAGGTGACTTGGGCCCTGCTCCGGTTGTGGCTGGGGAAGCTGCAGCTCAGGGTGATGCTGCCCCCGGCTGGGGCGCTCGCCGTGATGGGGAGCTGCTGGACCCCCAGGCCTGCGGGGAGCAGAGTGAGCCACGTGTAGGACAGTGGCCAGGGCCTGGGCCACCCCTTGGGGCCATGTGGTGCTGCATCTGCCTGTCTGTCCCCCGGCCTTTCCGCAGCAGGATCTGTCTATCTGTCATCTCGCGCTCATTCCCTCTACCCAGACCTTGTCCACTCTGTCCTTGGCACTTTCTGTCCATCCCCCATCGGTGCTTTCCATCTGTCCCCCCTCGGCTCGGTCCATCCGTCCCCCCTTGGCTCTGTCCATCCATCCCCACTCGGCTCGGTCCATCCGTCCCCCCTTGGCTCTGTCCATCCGTCCCCACTCAGCTTGGTCCATCCGTCCCCCCTCGGCTCGGTCCATCTGTCCATCCTCTGCTCTGTCCATCCTTGGCTCGGTCCATCCGTTCCCCCTTGGCCCTGTCCATCCTTTCCCCCTCGGCGCTGTCCATCCGTCCCCCCTCAGGTCTGTGTATCCGTCTGTCCTTAGCGCTGTCTGTCCACCCAATTGACCATCCAGCCAGCTGCCCATCCTCTACTCCCCTGCCCACCCATCCATCCACTCGTCTGTCCACCCTCTGCTCCATCCGTCCATCCATCTTCTGATCTGTCCGCCCATCCACCGCTAGCCTGAACTGCCTGACTCAGCCCGCTCCGCCCACCCAGCAGCCCTGGGAATGTACGTTTGCATATTTGTACAGCGCATTGCCGGGCAGCGCAAGTAACTGTGGGAGAAAGAACCTGACGCAGGGGCCTGAACCAACATCTGAGTCAGAGCCGGGCCCTGTCGCCAGCCGAAGTTTGCCTGCCAGGCCGTGTCTCTTGGCACAGGAGCTACTGGCACGGCTAGAAGCGCAGGGAGTACGTAAATACATCCCGCCAGGCCAGGGACACCCAGTGGAGCGCCTGATAAAAGAGCTGGAAGCAAGAGGAGGGAAAGCAGCAGGATGGGCAGTAGCGGCTCTGGAGGAAGGTCCGAGGGGAGGCACCAAACGTGTCATTAAGGCATGAAGTAGGTACCAAAGTTGGTTCATTTCCATCTATAAATTTCAGGGCACTTCCACTTAACTCCTAGGCCAGCCAAGGGGGCGTGAGCGAAATCCGTACTATCGACGGAGCCATGTCTATCGTCCCGGGTACAAGCACGTCAGGGCTCGGAGGCCAGCTGGCTACCAACGACTCAACATCCTTCGTTGGGCAAGAAACCTCACTTGGGCATCTTATCAGAGTCTGCGGCGGCTCTCGTGAGGTCTGTTATGCTAGCGACCTGCGCAGCGCTGGCCCGATTTACTGAGGGAGCCTACAGAAACGCACGCAGCCGAACGTGGAGCATCCCTGCTGGAGCAGGCGACCAGTCAGGGCACCACAGCGGTGCATCCTGAACGTACGGTATCGCTGTCCTGACCTACCGCAGCAACCGTGCGGCCCCTAGAGCACTCGGGAGAGTGGAGCTGTGAGGAGGAAGCTGCTCTAACCCTTCGCGATGGCAGACCTGACGGTCCAATAACCCACCTATCCCCCTAACCACCCACAGATCCATCCATGAACTTCCCCCCCTTCTTCTCCGATTCTCCCCCTTTCCATCTGTCCATCCCCATGCTCCTGCTGCTGTCTCTCCAGCCATCCTCTGCTCTCCCTGGATTCTGTGAGCACCTCTCCCGCTACACACCCGTATCTCACTCCATCTGTCTGTGCTCACGTCTAACTCCACTATTACCAGCTCTGGCAGGGGAGTGGGGGCTAGTGGTTAGACTGGGGGGCTGGGAGCCAAGACTCCTAGGTTCTCTCCCCGGCTTTGAGGGGAGCGGAGGCTAGTGGTTAGAGCAGGAGGGGGTTGGGGAGCTAGGAGCCAGGACTCCTGGGTTCTATCCTGGCTCTGGCAGGGGAGTGGGGGCTAGTGGTTAGACTGGGGGGCTGGGAGCCAAGACTCCTAGGTTCTCTCCCCGGCTTTGAGGGGAGCGGAGGCTAGTGGTTAGAGCAGGAGGGGGTGGGGGAGCTGGGAGCCAGGACTCCTGGGTTCTATCCTGGCTCTGGCAGGGGAGTGGGGGCTACTGGTTACAGCAGGGAAGCTGGGAGCTAGGATGCCTTGGTTCTATCTCTTTCCTCCCCCCCTCATAAATCCGAGCTCATCTTACCAGCCACTGTTGCGGGGCCGAGGAAGACGATGAAGCAGACGATGCTCCAGGCCGGCAGCCGCCCCATGTTTCCCCCCAGGCTGGGAGCCGCGCCAGGTATCACAGAGCGGGAGGGTCTGCAGCCGGGACGCGGCAACAGCCAGAAACGGCCGCTCCGGTGTGAGCAGCCCGGGTGCTCGATGGAAACTCTTGTGGCTGGCGAGGGGGAGGTGCCTGCTCACACACCGGGCAGCCGGCAGGTCGCTGGGGCTGTGGGCAGGGGGGTGTGAAAGCGAAACTGACCAGGGGCCTTGCTCTCAGCAGCAGGGCAGGTTCGGTTCTGGCTCTCCGCCTCTCTCACGCAGCTGCTGGACCGCCCCCCGGCCATGGTGTCCTGACCTCTCCCGGCTGCCTGCCCCGAGATAATCCCAGAGGGGCTGCTGGCTCCGGGGAAAGCCGGAGGAAATCGGCTTTTGCAGGGGCAGCTGGAGCTGAGGGCCCCTGGAGGGGTGGAGACCGGGTGCCGGGGTGGAGCTGGAGGTGACGGAGGTGCAAAGGGAAAATGGGATGCGCAGGATGGAAAGAAAGAGTATAATGGGGGGACACACTCAGCTGTAGACAAACAGAAAGCATGTTACAGACGGATGGGTGGATGGAAACAGGGCATAACCACAAACATGGGGCAGGCCGGCCGGTTAGGCCTCACACATAACAGTGGTTACATAAACTTAACTGCATAGCTGCGTTTTACATCGTTCCAGAGATTTTGTTACATAAGCTTTGTTTTACAGCCGCGGCTAGGCCCTGACGTACACACTATATTACGTAACAGAAGATTCAGAGGGGTAGCCGTGTTCGTCTGTGACAGAAAAAACAGTCCACATTCTCGGGTACGTCTACAGGGCACCATTATTTCGAGAGAAGTAGCGTTATTTTGAAACAGCCGCACAAGCGTCGACACAGCCACTCCGTGATTTCAAAATAATTTCGAAATCACGGAAGGCTGATTCCAAAATCTGTAAACCTCATTCCAGAAGTATTAACGCCTCTTCCAAAATAGCTATTTTGAAATACGGCATGTGTAGACGCTCCACGGCTGCTATTTCAAAATAGCCCCTCCCCAGGGCTATTCTGAGTTATTCCTCCCCAGAGCCTCCTGGGACTCTAAATCGAGATCGCCCGTCTACATTAGGGACTCATTTTGAGGTTTTCCTGCAGTGCAGACGTGCTATTTCGAAATAAGAACATAAGAACGGCCATACTGGGTGAGACCAACAGTCCATCTAGCCCAGTATCCTGTAAACAGTGACCAATACCAGGTGCCCCAGAGGGAGGGAACACAACAGGTAATTCTCACGTGATCCCTCCCGTCACCCACTTCCAGAGAAACAGAGGCTAGGGACACCATTCCTACCCAGCCTGGCTAATAGCCAGGGCTCGATAAACCACGATGAAATCCACTCGCCAGCCCTGCACCGCGCATGTGTGTCAGACCCGCACTGCGCATGTGTGCACCGCCGGTGAACGGAGCGACTGGCTGAAATCTACTCACCATGGGTGAGTAGATAAACGGATTTGTTGAGCCCTGCTCATAGCCATTGATGGACCTAACCTCCATGAATCTATCTAGCTCTTTTTTGAACCCTGTTAAAGTTCTAGCCTTCACCACATCCTCTGGCAAGGAGTTCCACAGGTTGACTGTGTGCTGAGTGGAGAAAAACTTCCTTTTGTTTGTTTTAAACCTGCTGCTTATTAATTTCATTGGGTGACCACTAGTTCTTATATTGTAGGAATAAGTAAATAACTTATCCTGATTCACTCTTTCCACACCCGTCATGATTTTATAGACCTCTATTCTATAACCCCCCCCTCAGTCTCCTCTTTTCTAAGCTGAAAAGTCCAAGTCTTATTAATCTCTCTTCATATGGGACCCGTTCCAAACCCCTCATTATGGGTATGTCTACACCCTAGTTTGAACTAGGGTGGCTAATGTAGGCATTCGAACTTGCAAATGAAGCCCGGGATTTAAATATCCCGGGCTTCATTTGCATGTTCCCGAGCGCAGCCATTTTTAAATGCCCCGTAGTTCCAATTACCTGCCCACGGCTACACGTGGCCCGGACTAGGTAGTTCGAATTAAAGCTCCTAATTCGAACTACTGTTAAACCTCCTTGCATTGTAGACATACCCTATTTTAGTTACCCTTTTCTGAACCTTTTGAAATAAGGTTCTTACATTCTGACAATTTTTCCCTTTTCCCTTCTCCCTCCCCCTTCTTTCTCTGCTATTTATTTGTAAACTGGACCCTGAAACTCCTTTCAGCTGAAGAAGTGGGTTGTGCCCATGAAAGCTCATGATCCCATCGACAGCTTTTGTTAGTCTCTAAGGTGCTGCAGGACTATTTGTTGGTTTTTAAGTTTTTGCATCTTAGAAGTGAGGGTATGTCTACACTACAGTGTTATTTCGAATTAACTTATTTGGAAATAGTTAATTCGAATTAAGCTAATTTGAAATAATGCGTCTATACACAAAAACTAATTCAAAATAGCGTTTTTCTATTTCAAAATAGCGCGTCCACACTGAGTGGACCCTGAACCGAAGTTAAGGCTGGCCGGAACCAGTGCCGGCAGGGCATCAGGTTAGGACTTAGTGCATGGGGCTGCTGCCTGAGGTTAACTGAGGTCCGTGCTTAAAGGGACTCTACCCCCACCCCGGACAGACAGTTCTCAGGGTTCCCCGCTTGCTTGTCTACCTCGATGAGGGACAGCAAAGCATTTGTGTCTCGGAGTGCTCTACTTGCTCTCACTCGGGACACCACAGCACTCAGCCACATGGAGCCAGAGCTGCCCCTGGGCACGCCGGTGCGTCTCGTGGGGTCGTTGCCGCGAGCCTAGCTGCACTTTCTGCAGGCTGCCATCCGGGAGGTCCATCAGGGGGCTGCCAGGATCCGGGAGGCCCTGCTGGAGAGCATCCACCCCGAGGAGCACTGAGAGCCTCTCTTGTATGCCCCACTGGGGGCTTGTACTTCATTCCTCCCTCACGTCCTTCCACTTACCCCTCTCTAGCCCCCCTTCCTGATGTCAAATAAAATACACTTATTTCCAAAAACATAAACTTGGTTTATTTAACAAAACTGGGGGGGATGAACCTCTGGGGAGACCGGGGAAGGGTGGCGGGAGAGGGGAGGGGGAAACCTGGGAGGGGGGAGCGGGAAGGGGAAAGCAAGGGGAAGAAGGGGGAAGGGAAGCTCAGGGCTCAGGGTTGGGGGTTCTGGCCGGACCAACTTGATTGTCATGCAAACCTGCTCCTGGGTTCGCATGTGGCCTTTGGTGGCCAGGCTGACAGCTATCCTGCCATAGACAGCCGCGTTCCTCCGTCTAGTATGGCAATCATGGACATTGAGGGCATCCCCCCCAAACCTGAATAAGGTCCATAATCTCCACCCTGGACCAGGGAGACATCTGCCTTCACTGGGCCATGGCAGGTTCCTGAGAGCTTGCGGACTGCTCCTGGGGAGCTGTGGAAAAATGGCTGGCAGTGGCACGCTGGCTCATGTTTGGGGCCACTGGGTCAGGGGCAGTGACTGCTGGCTCTGGGCTGGCAGGCTTGGAGCTGGCACAGGCATAGTGGCCAGAGTCTACCCCTTTAAGGGCTCCAGGGAGGGGGGGAAGGAGAGAGACTGGCCACCAGGGCTCCCTGGGAAGGGCTGGAGACCCCCTATTTCGAATTAAGTGTCTACACAGCACTTAATTCGAATTAACTATTTCAAATTTGGCATTATTCCTCATAGAATGAGGTTTACCAAATTCGAAATAAGTGCTCCACTATTTCGATTTAAAATTGAAATAGCAGTTTGCATGTATAGACGCTAATAAAGTAAATTAGAAATAATGGCTGTTATTTCGAATTAACTTTGTAGAGTACACACACCCTTAGTTATCGAATGAATCGTTTTCTTTAGCTTGGTAGGTTCCTTTGTAAGAGAAATGGCTTTCTCTGAAATGCACCGTCCTGTGTGTGAGAAATGTGTGAACGTGTCAAAAGACATAAGACGCTGGCCTTCCCCCACCCCTGATAGTCAGAATGGTTAAGAAGAAGGTGTGAACTCAAGCGGGGGTCATATACCGGATGGCTGAAGAAGGGGAGAAGCAAAGGCAAACTCGTGCGAATGAGAGAAACCAGCTGCAGCGACTCCATGGAGATTCATCGACGGAGCATGGGGAATGGAACCACCCTTGAAGTAAACATCAATCAGCAAGTAGACGATCCCACATAATGTTGGGATTTCCCCCATGAAAGTGTGTGTGTGTGGGGCGGTTTGCCCTGAAATGTGGGCTGAATCCTGAGGAGACGACTTCAGGGCATCTGCTTGTGATCGATTGAACCTGGCTCCTTCCTCGTGCCTTGCTTAACCGGCCACCAGGCTGGCACCGGGCTGGACGCCAGCGGCGGGACATGCGTGTGTGTGGCAATAGAGGCAGATGCTGATTTCTCTGCTGTATTTGCAATCCATGTGGCGCGTAGACTCTTCCCCCGAAAAACATCCTGTGTGCTTATCAGCGTAACAGACAGGCCAGTTGACCCAGTGCTACAACGGGGGAGCTACGGGGAGATAGGGGTCCGTTTCCCCTTCCCTCAATTCACAGGCCTCCGCAGCTCTGAGTAGAGGGGAATCCCCCACAGTTGTGGACAGGATGGGGTACAGGACTCATGGATGAGGGGAATGATCCATGCCACCAGGGAGCGTAGGTGGTCCCAAACATGCACTCAGACGTCTGTCACATCTAGCAGCCCAAACACCAGCTTCTCCTTCCCTCCTCCCCTTATCTGGCCCATCTCAGAGGTGCTGACCACAGATGCTTCCGCTGGCCCTTGGGGGCTGATGCTGCCAGAGGAGGCTCTGTTGAGCTGAGCTGGCCCTGCAGAGCCACCCAGAGAGCAGGGACCATGGAGCAGCTGCCAGCCCTGAGCCCCGTCCTCTGCATCCTCCTCCTCCTCCCCACCTGTGCAGCAGGTATGTCGGCAAACCCCGTCTAGATAGCCTGAGGGTCTGTCTGTCCCTGAGGTCCTTCTGTCCGTCCGTCCCCGTCCCTACAGCCATAGCTAGCCATCCCATTTACATACCCACCTCTCTAAATCCTTCCACCCCATCCTCTGTTCCCTGCCCATCCCTCCTCCTGCTGGCTCTCCTTCCACCATTCTCTCAACACTATCTCTCCCATCATCCTTCCCCTCACACTATCTATCCTCCCCTGCTCTCGAACCCCACAGAGACCTTTAGCTGGCTGCAAAGGGACCATGTGGCGCCAGTGTAAACTAGACTGGGTTTTACATCGGATTAGCTGACGGTGGCGGCTGTGCAGACGGGTTCGTTCATTTCCCCAGAAAACATGGAACTCCTTGGCGAGTGCGTGTTCAGGGAGCCCCTCGGTGCTTCTAAGCTCAGGTTGCAGCAACTGGGGCTTTTTGCTTTGGAGGTGCCTGGTTCAATCCACAGGATGCTGGCCAAGATGGTGGCCCCAGAAATGCACTAAAGTCTTCTCACCAACTGGAAGGGCTAACGGGACAATTACAACTCCCTCGTCCAACCCCTGCACATTGCAGGACCCACAACATCACCACCTGCTCTTGTTTTTTTCCCATTCAAATGAAGATGGCGCAGAAATTCTTGCCGGCTGCAGGAGACTGATCCCAAACATCAATGTGTCTGTCCAGAGTCCAGGTGAGTTTGCTGCGGCGTTCGGGGCTATGGCTCTTGATCAAGTGACCAAAATGGCAGGATTCATCGAGCGTCTGGGATTACAGATCATCCCTGGGGACAGATCCATGGGGAGTTAGGGAGCATGGAACAAAAATGGAGGACAGATGAATGAACTGACCGACAGGGGTCCAGGAACGAAAGTCTGGATGGATTGGATTGACCAATGGATGGAAGGGTCTGTGATTGGAAAATGGATGGATGATTCTGTGACCACTGGATGGGTGGATGTAGGGTTAAAATATGGATGGATGGATGAGAAGCAGAGAGACAGATGCTGTTAGCAAACGAGGGAGGGGGGAGTTGACCTCTGCACTCAGCAACACAGTGACTTATTCTCTCTCCAGAGCCCAGGGCAGGTCTAACCCATTGCACAGGTGGCCCAGTGTATGACGCGGGTTTTCTCTCGTCCCCAGATGGTCTGAACGTCTCCCAGGAACCCAGGTCCCTTAACATGACAGTTGGGGAGCACATGACCCTAAATTGCACCTTTCAGGCCAGAAAGAACGACACAGTGAATGTGCTTTGGATTGGTGGAACTGGAGAAGACCTGTGGCTGGTTCGTAATCATTCCTGCTACAGGGGCCGGCTCAACGTGTCTAGTCAGGAGAAAAACAGGGAGGGGACGGCAACCCTGATCCTGTTGAAGCTGGAGCGGCGGGACTCTGGCTTCTATTACTGCTGTGTCAAAATCAACAACACAACAAAGACAGGAGGAGGCACCAAGCTAACAGTGATGCGGAAAAAGCAAGGTGTGACTGGTGAGAGACCGGATGGGGGACGGGGCATTTACCCCCTTAGAGGTTGCTGGCTCTGATTCGGCCCCACGGTGGGGAACTGGCTGACTCGGGGGGTGGGAGGGTGTGGAAAATGGGATGTGGGGCTGGCTCCTATTCTGAGTGGAGATGACAAATTCCTGAGTGATGCTCCTGCGGTGGCAGGTTGTCAGGTTTCAATGAAACAATCTCCCTAAGCTGGTTAGAGGCAACTTTTGTGCCAAATTCTCGCAGGCAGCCGCTCTGGTCTGGCTCACATCTTGCCAGGATCTGCGGGGAGAGGGGGAGGTGGCTAGAAACCGAGCCCTGCACTTCTGCCAAGAGGCACCAGATACTCACAGATGGGAGACGTGTCGCTCTCCCTCTTCCCTTGCTATTGGCTTTCTAGTCTGCAGAAGATAAGGGTATAAATGAGGCCCCACTGACTCACTGCAGGGTGATCAGACTTGTGGGCAGCTGCGAAGGGCTTTGCAAGAAGTGGAGATAGGGGAAGTTTTCTCACCATGTTTGCTGAAAAGGAAATTGGTCACTTCGTGCAGGGGCATGTGAGAGGTACACAAAACCTCTGATCCAGAGACACAGAGAGGCCCACACAGGTCCAGGAATTAACCAGGCCCTGGGAACCAGCCTGCGTTCTGTTGTGCCCCTCACTTGAGATTCTGTCTCGCTGGCCCCAGGTGGGAATGGAAGGTGAAGACCACTAGCACAGACGCGCAACTGGCTATGTCATACTCCTCAGCATCCCAACCGGCCCCTCCTGTGCCTCCTCAATTTGGGAGCAACTCTGCGGTTGCTCCAGATTCGCTGAGATCAGAATCCAGATTAACTCCTTTGGAGTCAGCGGGCTGCCTCTGAATTCACAACACAATCACTGAGACAAGGCCACGATTGCCTGAGCCTCCAGGAGCATCATTCCAGATTTAGATCAAGTTCTTGGAGATCAGACTTCCAGCCCTGATTCTGCTGATGTCCTGGGAGTCACTCTGGATTCACACCGGGTCCACCGAGACCGGAATCCAGTGTGAGAAAGCACTACGCCAGAAACAGCTTCCTAAGGCCCTTCCCAGCTGAGGTTCTTGCTGACGTTCACACCCTTCCTTTTCTATAGAAAACAGAAAGGAACTGAATCCAGATGCCGGCACTGAACTCACCGTCTACAGAGCTGTGGTTGCTCTTGCAGGCGTCACCATCGTCATCCTAGTTATTGCCCTCCTGCTGCGCAGACGCACAGGTATTTACTCTTCCCACCGCGCTTCCTCCATCTTCCCGGGCCCCCCTCCTTTGACATTCACGTCTCCTCTGTCCTGCTAGTGCAAAGGGGCTGGGGAGCCTCCGACGTACATTCCCCATCCTCTGTTCAGTCCGCATGCCTCCGTTCATCTCTCCGCCAGTAACCCTTGCCTCCTCCTTTCCTCCCCAGCAGCCGTCCCAGAGACCCAGCAGCAGCTGCCGGCCAAGGTGAGACCATTAATATCAGAGCCTGAATTTAACTGGGTGGTGTTGTCTGTGTCCAGCCAGCGCTGATGTGTGGTCTTGTGCCTTTGGTAGAAACCTGACCTGTAGAACGTGGGCATTAGCACTTATATATCACAGTCATGGAACTGCAAAAGAATAGGAGATTATCTGTCATCTAAAACCAGGTTTTCAAACCTTGAGGTCGTCGGGGGATACATCAACTTGTCTATGTATCTGCCTAGTTTTACAGTAGGCCATATAAAAAGCAACGTTAAAAATAGCACAAGCTAAAATTACATGCAAACGGTGACTTACTTCTACTGCTCTGTACACACTAGACACTGAAATGTAAGGACAATATTTAGATTTAGTTCATAACCATATGGTAAAAAAATCACAACAAGGATGTGGCTGTGACCCTTTTGTACCTCGCAGTCTGATTTTGCAAGCCAGGAGTTTTTCAGTGAGGTGAAACGGGGGGTACACAAGCCATATCTGACTCCTGGAGGGGACAGAGTAGTCTGGGAAGATTGAGAACCACTGATGTAGACAGATGTGGGGATAGTTGGACACGTTTGTATGCAGAGATGAGTGTGCTGAAAGAATCTCAACTCACAGCCCCTCTGTTATTCCAGCCCTGGGCTCCCTTCTCCACACACAGCCTGGATGGTGCCTCTTAATCCCACCCTGTAGCCACCTGGGGAGGTCCCTCATGGAGCAACGGCACACAGGGCTCCCACCACGCTGCTGGGGTGTGTGTCCGTTTCACCTCTTCCTCCTTCAATGCACGGAAGGGGCAGGAAAATCAGTAGCGGGGGGGGAGCCCGGGTGACTTTGTTTGTGTCTCCAACAGGGGGAAAGCAGAGCTGGCGAGGATGCGAGCGAGGAGCTGCACTATGGCGAGATCACATTCCAGGCTCCGGCTCACACAGAATACGCCTCCATCCAGACCCGGCAGCTCTGAAGAGCCAGACCTGGCCGTGAAGGAAATGGAGACGCAGGGAACGGGATGGGAACAGGCTTCATGCAACCTGAGAGGCATCTCCCAGGGTAAGTGTTGGCTTAGTCAAAATGCTGAGACTTTCGCTTCTGGACAGGGATAGGTGTGGGAAGCTGGGCCAGGCCTCCAGCTGGTGCCAATCAGCCGCTGCTCCATGGGTGTTGCCCCCTGACTGGTCTGAACTGTGTCACTCCTCTCACCCAGAGGCGAGCTACAGTGCAGCCCAGGAGTCTGGCCTGCACAAAATGAGATCTCCTTTCAGAACTCGGGTGAATGCCATCTGGCCCCGGTGACTTGTTACTTGTTAAGTTTATCGATTTGTTCCAAAACCTCCTCGAATGACACCTCAATCTGGGACAATTCCTCAGACCTCTGGATTGGGAAACTCCCCAACGTCCTCAGCCGTGAAGACCAAAGGAAAGAATTCATTTAGTTTCTCTGCAATGACCTTATCATCTTTGAGTGCTCCTTTAGCATCTCGATTGTCCAGGGGTCCCACTGGTCCTTTAGTCGGCTTCCTGCTTCTGAAGTACTTAAAAACATTTTGTTATTACTTTTTGAGGTTTTGGCTAGCTGCTCTTCAAACTCCTTTTTGGCTTTCCTTATTATATTTTTACACTTAATTTGACAAAGTTTATGCTCCTTTCTATTTTCCTCACTAGGATTTAACTTCCACTTTTTAAATGATGCCTTTTTATCTCTCAATGCTTCTTTAATTTGCTTGTTAAGCCATGGTGGCAGTTTTGTTGGTTCTCTTACTGTGTTTTTTGATGTGGAAGCATACATTTAAATTGGGCCTCTATTATGGTGTCTTTGAAAAGTTTCCATGCAGCTTGCAGGGATTTTACTTTGGGCACTGCATCTTTTAATTTCTGTTCAACTAACCTCCTCATTTTTGTGTAGTTCCCTTTTGAAATTCAGTGCCACAGTGTTGGGCTGCTGAGCTGTTTTTCCCACAACAGGGATGTTAAATTTTATTACCTTATGGTCACTATTTCCAAGTGGTCCAGTTATATTTACCTCTTGGACCAGATCCGTTTAGGACTAAATCAAGAATTGTCTCTCCCCTTGTGGGTTCCAGAACCAGCTGCTCCAAGAAACAGTCATTTAAGGGATCATGAAACTTTATTCCTGCATCCCGTCCTGAGATGACGTGTACCGAATCAGCTTTACGCTCTTTTTAATGTTAAGTGCCAGCAGTCTGGTACCATTTTGGTTTAGGTGGAGCTCATCTTTCCTGTATAGGCTCCCCCTTTCCCTAAAGTTTCCCCAGTTCCTAATAAATCTAAACCCCTTCAATCTACACCCTCGACACATCCACTCATTGAGACTCTGAAGCTCTGCCTGCCTGCCTGGCCCTGCGCGTGGAACTGGAAGGATTTCAGAGAACGCTACCATAGAGGTCCTGGATTTCAGTCTCTTTCTAGCAGCCTAAATTTGTCCTCCAAGACCTCTCTCCTACCCTTCCCTATGTCATTGGTACTGACATGTAACACGGCCACTGGCTCCTCTACCGCACTACACGTAAGTCTGTCTAGATGTCTCGAGAGATCCGCAACCTTCGCACCAGACAGGCAATTCACCATATGGTTTTCCGGCCATCCCAAACCCAGCTGTCTATGTTTCTAAGCACTTTAAAAATCTGCCTCTATTTAAGGCAAATTATTTAAAAATTCGCCGTGTGACTGTTTGGGGCAGGAAGTGACGGTGGATCCGACGGGGAGCCGGTACCGCTCCAAGGATGCAGGCTGAGGATCATTCCCAGGGAAAAAAGAATGGCGAGCGAGAGGGAGATGACGGCTCAGTGGTAGAGGGGATCGTGTCCCAGTAGCACCCCGCCTAGACAGCAGAAAAAAGGGGTTAGGAGCTTTGGGGGATGCTGCACCCCTGAGACAGCCGGTCCCGGGGGCGGATAGAAGCAGGCACCGCCTGGGGTGGATGGAGTCTCACTCTGCTTTGTCGGCATCACGCTCAGCTGGGTGCCTCCTCCCAGCCCCGACTGCCCCCCGTGGGTCTGGATGCAGCAGGGATAGAGGCCGGAGTCCCGCTCCTGCAGCTTGGCCAGGCTCAGCGTCGCCCTCCCCTGCCTGTGCTCGTCCAGCCGGGACACCCGGAGCCGCCCCCGATAGAAGGGATGGTGAGAATCCAGCTCCATGTCCTCTCCGGATCCCCTGAGCCAAAGCACCTTCACTCTCGTGTCCTTTCAGGTCTCAAACGTGCAGCTCAGGGTCACGTTCTCCCCGGCCGTCGCGTTGAGGGATCTGGGCTGCTGCTCAGAGCGTCTGGGGACGAGAGAACCCGTGTCACACACCAGGCAGCGCCGAGTAACGGGACAGACCCACCCTGGCCTTTGGGGAGAGCAGCAGCCGCTGGGTGGTGTGCGCAGGGCAAAACTTTCACCTCCCTCTGGTGTAGTAGCAGCATCTGTCACTCTGCTTCTGTATTCTCCTCCCTCCATTCCTCCACCCTCTCACCCTAACTCCATCCATACATCCACCGATCCACCCTCTCACCCTACCTCTGTCCATCCCTCCATCCTCCCACCCTCCCTCCATCCATCTGTCCATCCATCCATCCATTCACCTACCTCCATCTATCCTCCCACCCTACCTCCATCCATCCATCCATCCCTTCCTCGCTCCCTCCCTCCTCTCATCCTAGCTCCATCCATCTATCCATTCTCCAGTCCTACTTCCATCCCCTCCACCCTTTCTTCCTACATCCTGTCCATTCAGCCATCCACCCCCATTTCTATCCCTGCCCCCCTCAATCTCCACTGCTCTACCTAGCCCCAGAGTGGATCCATCCCGCCGTTCGTTTACCCTACGAGCCGCGACTCCATGGGAAACGCACTTGGTTTCTGCGGTGACCCGCCGACGTCGGGGACCCGCCCCTGCCTGCAGCCGGTGGGAATTGCTGCCGCGGCTTCATGGGCATGAAACAGAGGAGGAGAGTTTAGCGCTGGTCATGCAAAAATGAAGGGCCCAACCGCACAGCAGCCCCGGGCTGGGAACAGAACTCACGTCCCCCCGGGATGCCACACAATGGGAATGGGGGGTTAGGAGATTCGTGGGCTGGCACCCCCTAGAGGGGACAGGCCCCTGCCCCGTTCCCTGGCCCCCCTGAGCCAACCCCTGTGCCACAAATGACCTCTGCCCGTCACAGTCAGCGCGGTGCCAGTGCCTGTCTCCTGCTGGCCCTGCAGGTGGGTGACGTAGCAGCGGTAGAGATCCGAGTCCCTCTCCATCAGCTCCAACAGGGTCACCGTGGCCTCCGCCTGGCCCTGCTACTGCCGCTGGCCCTCGTCCAGCCACCCCCGGTAGAAGGGGTCGGAAGGGTCCAGAAGCGCAGCCTCGCTGCAGCCCTGAGCCCTGGTGACTTGAGTCCCGCTCCGGTTGTGGCTGGGGAAGCTGCAGCTCAGGGTGACGCTGCCCCCGGCCGGGGCTCTCGCCGTGTTGGGGAGCTGCTGGACCCCCCATGTCTGTGGGGAGCAGTGCGAGCCACGTGTCGGTCAGTGGCCAAGGCCTGGGCCGCCCCCTGGTGCCATGCGGTGCTGTCTACATCCGCCTGTCTGTCCCCCGGCCTTTCCGCAGCAGGGTCTGTCTGTCATCTCGCACTCGTTCCCTCTACCCAGCCCGCATCCTGTCTGTCCATCACCCATAAGCTCTGTCCATCCGTCCCCCCTCGGCTCGGTCCATCTGTCCCCGCTCGGCTTGGTGCATCCATCCCTCCTCAGCTCTATCTGTCCACCCAATTGACCATCCAGCTAAGTTTGCCTGCCAGCCCTTGTCTCTTGGCACTTGAGCTGCTGGCATGGCTAGAAGCGCAGGGAGTACGTAAATACATCCCACCAGGCCAGGCCAGGGACACTCAGTGGAGTGCTTGATAAAAGAGTTGGAAACAGGAGGAGTGAAACCAGCACGATGGGCAGTGACAGCTCTTGAGGAAGGTCTGAGGGGAGGCACCAAACGTGTCATTAAGGCATGCGATGGGTATCAAAGTTGGTTCATTTCTGTCTATAAATGTTGGGTCACTTCCACTTAACTCCTAGGCCGGCCGAGGGGGTGTGAGTGAAATCTGTACTATCGATGGAGCCATGTCCATCGTCCTGGGAACAAACACATTGGGGCTCAGAGACCAGCTGGCTACCGACAACTATTAATGTCCTTCGTTCTGCAACAAACCTGACTCGGGCGTCTTATCAGAGTCTGCAGCCTGCGGGGGCTCTCAAGAGGATGGAAAGAAAGAGCATAATGGGAGGGAGGGGAAGGACAGGCAGCTGTAGACAAACAGAAAGTGTCTTACAGACCGATGGGTGGATGGAAACAGGGCCTAACCACAAACATGGGGCAGGCTGGCCGGTTAGGCTTCGCACATAGTAGAGGTTACATAAGCTGTGTTTTACATCATTATAGAGATTTTGTTACATAAGCTTTGTTTTATAGCCATGATTAGGCCCTTACGTACACGCTGTGCTGCGTATCGGAAGTTTCAGAGGGGTAGCCGTGTTAGTCTGCAATGGAAAAAACAGTCCACATCCTCGGGTGCATCTACACGACACCGTTATTTGAGAACTAGCGTTATTTCGAAATAGCAGCGCGAGCGTCGACACAGCCACTCCGTGATTTCGAAATAATTTCGAAATTACGGACGGCTTTTTCCGATATCTGTAAACCCCATTCCACGAGGAATAACACCTCTTCCAAAATAGCTATTTCGAAATAAGGTGTATGTAGACGCTCCACTGATGCTATTTTGAGATAGCCCCACCCCAGGCCCATTCTGAGTTATTTCTCCCCAGAGCGTCATGGGGCTCTAAATTGAGAAAGCCCATCTACATTAGGGACGCCTGCCTTGGACTCATTTTGAGGCTTCCCTGTAGCGCAGACATGCTATTTCGAAATAAGAACATACGAATATGAACATAAGAATATTGGTATACTGGGTGATACCAATGGTCCATCCAGCCCAGTGTCCTGTCTGCCAACAGAGACCACCACCAGATGCCCCAGAGAGAGGGAACAGAACAGGTAATCCTCACGTGATCCCTCCCGACAACCACTTCCAGAGAAACAGAGGATAGGGACACCATTCCTACCCAGCCTGGCTAATAGCCATTGATGGACCTAACCTCCATTAATCTATCTAGCTCTTTTTTGAACCCTGTTAAAGTTCTAGCCTTCACCGCATCCTCTGGCAAGGAGTTCCAGAGGTTGACTATGTGCTGAGTGAAGAAAAACTTTGGTTTGTTTTAAACCTGATGCTTATTAACTTCATTCGGTGACCCCTAGTTCTTATATTGTGGGAATAAGTAAATAACTTTTCCTTATTCACTCTGTCCATACCAGTCATGATTTTATAGACCTCTATCCTATCCCCCCTTAGTCTCCTCTTTTCGAAGCTGAAAAGTCCCAGTCTTTTTAATCTCTCTTCATATGGGTCCCGTTCCAAACCCCTCATCATTTTAGTTACCCTTTTCTGAACCTTTTGAAATAAGGTTCTTTAATAAGTATTTCTTCAGGAACAGCTTATTTCGAAATAAGCATGCAGTGTAAACGTAACCCTAATGACATAAAAAACCAAGCATGGGGTACTTAAAAGCATTTAGTATCCACTCTGTCAGCTTCTTTTAGCAGGGACATTCTGACATTTTTTCCCCTTTTTTCTCCTTCTCCCTCCCCCTTCTTTCTCTGCTATTTATTTGTAAACTGGACCCTGAAACTCCTTTCATCTGAAGAAGTGGGTTCTGCCCACAAAAGTTCATGATCCCATCGACAGGTTTTGTTAGTCTCTAAGGTGCTGCAGGACTATTTGTTGTTTTTTAAGTTTTTGCATCTTAGAAGTTAGTTATGGAATGAATCGTTTAACTTGGTAGGTTCCTTTGTAAGAGAAATGGCTTTCTCTGAAATGCACTTCCCTTTGTGCGAGTAAAAAATGTGTGAACATGTCAAGAGACATAAGATGCCGGTCTCCCCCCAACCCCGATGGTCAGAATGGTTAACAAAAAGGTGTGAACTCAAGTGGGGGTCATATACCAGTTGGCCAAAGAGGGGGAGAAGCAAAGGCAAATTCTTGCGAACAAGAGAAACCAGCTGCAGCGACTCCATGGAGATGAATCGACGGAACATGGGGAATGGAACCACCCTCAAAGGAAACACCAATCAGCAAGTAGACGACTGCCGCATGATGCTGCAAAACCCATAAAGTCGGGACTCCTCCCTATGAAAGTGTGTGTGTGAGGGGATTTGCCTGAAACGTGGGCTGAGTCCTGTGAAGACAATTTTGGGGCATCCACTCTCGACCGACAGAGCTCAGCTCCTTCCTCGTGCTCCGATTAACCGGCCACTGGGCTGGCACAAGCACCAACCAGACGGAGCACCAGCGGCGGGACATGCGTGTGTGCGGGAATGGAAGCAGATGCTGATTTCCTTGCTGTATTTGCAATCCATGTGGTGTGTTGCCTCTTCCCCCGAAAAACATCCTGTGTGTTTCTTACAAGCATACAGGCCAGCTATACCAGTGTGACAACTGAGTGCTACGGGAGCTACGGGGTCCCTGTTCCCCCTTCCCTCAATTCACAGGCCTCCACAGCTCTGAGAAGAGGGGAATCCCCCAAACTGTGGAGGATGGGGTCCCGGACCCATGGAGGAGGAGAATGATCCATGCCACCGAGGGGGGGGGGGGCGCACGTGGTCCCAAACATGCACTCAGCAGTCTGCCACATCTAGCAGAACAGATAGACACCAGCTCCTCCTCCTCCCCTTATCCAGCCCATCTCAGAGGTGCTGACCACAAACGCTTCCATCTGCCCTTGGAGCCTGAAGCTGCTGGAGGAGGCTGAGCTGAGCTGAGCTGGCCCTGCGGAGCCACCCAGAGAACAAGGACCATGAAGCAGCTGTCAACCCTAAGCCCCGTCCTCTGCATCCTCCTTCTTCTCCCTATCTGGGCAGCAGGTATGTCGGCAAACCCCCTTGAGATAGCCTGAGGGCCCGTCTGTCCCTGACCCTGACCCTAACCCTAACCCTTGCATTTAATAAAGACAAATGCAAAGTGCTCCACTTAGGAAGGAACAATCAGTTTCACACACACAGAATGGGAAGCGACAGTCTGGGAAGGAGTACGGCAGAAAGGGATCTAGGGGTTATAGTGGACCACAAGTTGAATGAGTCAGCGGTGTGATGCTGTTGCAAAGAAAGCAAACATGATTCTGGGCTGCATTAACAGGTGTGTTGTGAGCAAGACACGAGAAGTCATTCTTCCGCTCTACTCTGCGCTGGTTAGGCCTCAGTTGGAGTATTGTGTCCTGTTCCGGGGCACCGCATTTCAAGAAAGATGTGGAGAAATTGGAGAGGGTCCAGAGAAGAGCAACGAGAATGATTAAAGGTCTAGAGAACATGACCTATGAGGGAAGACTGAAGGAATTGGGTTTGTTTTAGTTTAGAAAAGAGAAGATTGAGGGGGGGACATGACAGCAGTTTTTAGATATCTAAAAGGGTGTCATAAGGAGGAGGGAGAAAACTTGTTCATCTTGGCCTCTGAGGATAGAACAAGAAGCAATGGGCTTAAACTGCAGCAAGGGAGGTTTAGGTTGGACATTAGGAAAAACTTCCTAACTGTCAGGGTAGTCAGACACTGGAATAAATTGCCCAGGGAGGTTGTGGAATCTCCATCTCTGGAGATATTTAAGAGTAGGTTAGATAAATGTCTATCAGGGATGGTCTAGACAGTATTTGGTCCTGCCATGAGGGCAGGGGACTGGACTCGATGACCTCTCGAGGTCCCTTCCAGTCCTAGTATTCTATGATTCTATGATTCTATCCCTACAACCATAGCTAGCCATCCCATTTACATACCCACCTCTCTAAACTAATCCCTCCACCCCACCCTCTGCTCCCTGTCCATCCCTCCTCTTGCTGGCTCCCCTTCCATCGTTCCCTCGACACTATCTCTCCCATCATCCTTCTCCTCATAGTATCTATCCTCCCCTGCTCTTGAACCCCACAGAGACCTTTAGCTTGCTATAAAGGGAGCATGTGAAGCCAGTGTAAACTAGACTTGGTTTCACATCGGATTAGCTGACAGGGGCTGCTGTGCAGATGGGATTGCTCATTTCCTCAGCGAATGTGGAACTCCCTGGCGAGTGTGTTCAGGGAGCCCTCCGTGCTTCTAGCTCAGTTTGCAACAACTGGGGCTTTTTGCTTTGGAGGTGCCCGGTTCACTCCGCAGGATGCTGGCCAAGATGGTGGTCCCAGAAATGCATGAAAGTCTTCTCCCCGACTTGAAGGGCAGAAGGGACAATTACAACTCCCTCGTCCAACCCCTGCACATCACAGCCCCCACAACCTCACCACCTGCTCTTGTTTTTTTCCCATTCAAACGAAGATGGTGCAGAAATTCCCGCTGGCTGCAGGAGACCGATCCCAAACATCAATGGGTCTGCCCTGAGACCAGGTGAGTTTGCTGCGGAGTTTGGGGATACAGCTCTTGATCAAGTGACCAAAATGGCAGGATTTATCGAGCATCTGGGATTACAGATCTTCCCTGGGGACAGATTGGTGTGGATTTTGGGAGCGGTGAACAAAAATGGAGGACAGAAGAATGAATTGACTGACAGAGGTCCAGGAAGGAAAGGGTGGATGGACTGGATTGACCTATGGATGGAAGGGTCTACGACTGGAAAATGGATGGATGGTTCTGTGACCACTGGATGGGTGGATTTAGGGTTAAAATGTGGATGGATGGATGGATGAGAAGCAGAGAGACTGATGCTGCTAACAAATTAGGAAGGGGGGGAGTTGACCTCTGCACTCAGCAACACAGTGACTTATTCTCTCTCCAGAGCCCAGGGCAGGTCTATCCCATCGCACGGGTGGCCCAGTGTATGACGCGGGTTCTCTCTCGTCCCCAGATGGTCTGAACATCTCCGAGGAACCCAGGTCCCCTCAACTTAACAGTTGGGGAGCACATGACCCTGAATTGCACCTTTCAGGCCAAAAAGAACGACACAGTGGATGTGCTTTGGATTGGTGGAACTGGAGAAGACCTGTGGCTGGTTTGTAATCATTCCTGCTACAGGGGCCGGCTCAACGTGTCCAGTCAGGAGGAAAACAGGGAAGGGGCGGCAACCCTGATCCAGTTTAAGCTGGAGCGGCGGGACTCCGGCTTCTATTACTGTTGCATCAAAATCAACAACGACACAGCAAAGACAGGAGGAGGCACCGAGCTAACAGTGATGCGGGTAAACCAAAGTGTGACTGGTGAGAGGTGGGATGCAGGACGGGGCATATCCCCCTTAGAGGTTGCTGGCTCTGATCCGGCCCCACGGTGGGGAACTGGCTGACTCGGGGGGTGGGAGGGTGTGGAAAATGGGATGTGGGGCTGGCTCCTATTCCGAGTGGAAATGACAAATTCCTGAGTGATGCTCGTGTGGTGGTGGGTCGACAGGTTTAAATGAAACCATCTCCCCAGCTGATGAGAGGTAGTTTTTGTGCCAAATTCTCGCAGGCAGCAGCTCTGGTCTGGCTCACATCTTGCCAGGATCTTGGTGAGGAGGGAGGTGGCTAGAAACCCAGCCCCACACTTCTCCCAAAAGGCATTGGACACTCACAGATGGGAGATGTGTCATTCTCCCACTTTCTCGCTATTGGCTTTCTAGTCTGCAGAAGATAAGGGTATACCTCAGGCCCCACTGACTCACTGCAGGGTGATCAGACTCGTGGGCAGCTGCAAAGGGCTTTGCAAGAAGTAGAGATAGGGGAAGTTCTCTCGCCGTGTTTGCTGAAGAGGAAATTGGTCACTTCGTGCAGGGGCATGTGAGAGGCACACAACCTCTGATCCAGAGACAGAGAGAGGCCCACACAGACACAGGAATTAACAGGAGACCCATAGAAAGGCAGGCACACATCCAGAGAGAGTGAGCAGAATCGTCCTGGGACCCACACGGCACCAGCCTGCATTCTGCTGCACCCCTCACTTGAGATTCTGTCTCGCTGGCCCCAGGTGGGAAAGGAAGGTGATGACCACTAGCACAGAAGGGTAACTGGCTACGTCACACGCCTCAACATCCCAACCGGCCTCTCCTGTGCCCCCTCAATTTGGGAGCAACTCCGCAGACATCCCTGGGGTTGCTCCAGATTCGCTGAGATCAGAATCCAGTTTAATTCCTTTGGAGTCAGCGAGCTGACTCTGAATTCACACCACAATCACTGAGACAAAGCCATGATTGCCTGAACCTCCGGGAGCATCATTCCAGATTTAGATCAAGTTCTTGGAGATCAGACTTCAGCCCTGATTCTGCTGATGTCCTGGGAGTCACTCCGGATTCACACTGGGTTCAGCAAGACCAGAATCTAATGTGACAGTGTAGTACGCCAGAAACAGCTTCCTAAGGCCCTTCCCAGCAGATTCTTGCCAATGTTAACACCTTTCCTTTTCTTTAGAATACAGAAAGGAACCGAATCCAGATGCTGTCATTGAACTCACCATCTACAGAGCTGTGGTTGCTCTTGCAGGTGTCAGCATCTGCATCCTAGTTACCGCCCTCCTGCTGCGCAGACGCACAGGTATTTACTCTTCCTGCCGCACTCCCTCCATCTGCCTGGGCCCTCCTCCTTTGACATTCACGTCTCTTCCGTCCTGCTGGTGCAAGTGGGCTGGTAGCTTCCGACGTACATTCCCCATCCTCTGTTCAGTCCGTACGCTTCCGTTCATCTCTCCGCCAATAACCCTCGCTTCCTCTTTTCCTCCCCAGCAGCCGTCCCAGAGACCCAGCAGCAGCCGATGGTCAAGGTGAGACCATTTATATCAGAGCCTGAATTTAACTGGGTGGTGTTGTCCATGTCCAGCCAGCTCTGATGTGTGGTCTTGTGCCTCTGGTAGAAACCTGACCTGTAGAACGTGGGCATTAGCACTTACATATCACAGTCATGGAACTGCAAAAGAATAGGAGATTATCTGTCACTTAAAACCAGAGGTCTTCAAACCCTGAGGTCTTCGGGGGATACATCAACTTGCCTAAGTATTTTCCTAGTTTTATAGCAGGCCACATAAAAAGCAACGTTAAAAATAGCACAAACTAAAATTACATGCCAACGGTGGCTTGCTTCTACTGCTCTGTACACACTAGACACTGAAATGTAAGGACAATATTTAGATTTAGTTCATAACCATATGGTAAAAAGATCACAGCAAGGATGTGGCTGTGACGCTTTTGTACGTCGCAGTCTGATTTTGCAAGCCAGGAGTTTTTCAGAGAGGTGAAACGGGGGGTACGCAAGCCATATCCGACTCCTGGAGGGGACAGAGTAGTCTGGGAAGATTGAGAACCACTGATGTAGACAGATGTAGGGCTAGTCAGACACGTTTGTATGCAGAGATGAGTGTGCCAAAAGAATCTCAACTCACAGCCCCTGTTATTCCAGCCCTGGGCTCCCTTCTCCACACTCAGCCTGGATGGTGCGTCACAATCCCACCCTGTAGCCACCTGGGGAGGTCCCTCATGGAGCAACGGCACACAGGGCTCCCACCACACCGCTGGGGTGTGTGTCCGTTTCACTTCTTCCTCCTTAAACGCACGGAAGGGGCAGGAAAGTCAGCAGCGGGGGGTGGAGCCCGGGTGACTGGGTTTGTGTCTCCAACAGAGGGAAAGCAGAGCTGGCGAGGACACGAGCGAGGGGCTGCACTATGCCAAGATTACATTCCAGGCTCCGGCTCACACAGAATACGCCTCCATCCGGATCCGGCAGCTCTGAAGAGCCAGACCTGGCCGTGAAAGAAAGGGAGACACAGGGAATGGGATGGGAACAGGCTTCATGCAACCTTGGAGGCATCTCCCAGGGTCAGTGCTTGGCTTAGTCAAAATGCTGAGACTTTTGCTTCTGGACAGGGATAGGTGTGGGAGGCTGGGCCAGGCCTCCAGCTGGTGCCAATCAGCCGCTGCTCCATGGGTGTTGGTCCCCAACTGATCTGAACTGTGTCACTCCTCTCACCCAGAGACATGGTACAGTGCAGCCCAGGAGTCTGGCCTGCACAAAATGAGGTGTCCAAATTCCAAAGCGCTGCCTCATGGGAGTTGAAGTTCCCTCATTCTGGATGGGAGCATGTGTCTTGGCTGGTCCACACCTCCCACAATGTCATAGGAGTGTCATAGGCCCCTGTGTCATAGGAGTCCCCCGGCAGTGATGTCTCGTGGGAGATGTCGTGTGGCCCTGGCGTGACAACTCCCACAGGCACCGCGTTGAATCCAAACCGTTCGGTTTTTGAGGTTTCACCCAAACATTCTCCACAGAAGAAAAAAGATGTGTGCTGAAATTTTCGGGGGGGAAGGGAGTGTCCTTTTTTCCAGCCAGCTCTAAATCTGAGATTAATTTTTTTTCCTGCTGCCTCTTTCTTGAATGAAAAAAAACTGAGCACTGGAAAGGTGTTTCTAGGTCACAACCAACTTGCTGGCACCCACTAAGTGTTCTATATAGCCATGTGCCAGGCTGTGAGCAAATTAGGTTCCGTGTCGTTATCAAACTCTAAATCAAACTGCCTGAGAGCGTGCGGGGAGGGTTTGTAATTGAAAGAGAGGAAGGGGCAGCAGCATGAAAAAGCATCTACGTGTAAGGAAATATGTATAGTTGGGATTATTTCCCCCCCTTCCCCCTGCCATGTGCATTACTTTGCATTTATCAACATTAAAATTCATTTGCCGTTTTGTTGCCCAATCACGTAGTTTTGTGAGATCCTTTTGAAGCTCTTCACGGTCTGCTTTGTTCTTAACCATCTTGAGTAATTTAGTATCCTCTTCAAATTTTGTCACCTCCCTGTTTACCTCTTCCTCCAGATCACTTACAAATTTGTTGAATAGGATTAGTCCCGGTATGGACTCCTGTGGGACACCACTACTTACCTTTCTCCATTCTGAGAACTGACGGTTTATTCTTAACCAGTTAAAAGACAGAAACAAAGGGTATCAATCCATGAAAGGACCTTCTCTCTTATCCCATGACAATTTACTTTACTTGAGAGACTTTGATGGGGGACCTTGTCAAAGGCTTTCTGGAAATCTAACTACACTACATCCACTGGATCCCCCTTGTCCATATTTGCTGACCCCCGCAAAGACTTTAGTAGATTAGTAAGGCATGAATTCCCTTTACAGAAACCATGTTGACTTTCCCCCAACAAATTATGTTCATCTATGTGCCTGACAATTTTATTCTTTACTATAGTTTCAACTAATTTGACTGGTACTGATGTTAGACTTAATGGTCTGTAATTGCCACGATCACCTATAGAGCCCTTTTAAAAATTGGCGTCACGTTAGCTATCTGCCAGTCATTAGGTACAGAAGCTGATTGAAAGGATAGGTTACAAACCAGTTAGTAGTTCCGCAGTTTCACATTTGAGCTCTTTCAGAACTCTTGGGTGAATGTCATCTGGTCCCAGTGACTTGTTACTGTTTAGTTTATCAATTTGTTCCAAAACCTCCTCTAATGACACCTAAGTCTGGGACAATTCTTCAGACCTGTTGCCCAAAAAGAATGGCTCAGGTTTGGGACTCTCCCTAACATCCTCAGCCGTGAAGACCGAAGCAAAGAATTCATTTAGCTCCTCCGCAATGACTTTATCATCTTTGAGTGCTCCTTTAGCATCTCAATCGTCCAAGGGCCCCACAGGTTGTTTAGCCAACTTCTTGCTTCTAATGAACTTAAAAAACATTTTGCTATTACTTTTTGACTACATCTACATTGGCATGATCTTGCGCAAGAACTCTTTTGCGGAAGAGTTCTTGTGCAAAAACTCTTTCAGAAGAGAGCGTCTACACTGGCATGTGCTTTTGCACAAGAGATGTGCTTTTGCGCAAGAGCATCCATGCCAGTGTAGAGACTCTCTTGCGCAAGAAAGCTGATGGCCATTTTAATCATAGGGCTTTCTTGCGCAAGAAATTCATGTTTCCTGTCTACACTGGCCTCTTGCGCAAGAACAGTTGTGCAAAAGGGCTTATTCCTGATCGGGAGCATCATAGTTCTTGCGCAAGAAGCCCTGATTACATACAGTAGAATGTCAGTTTATTTGCGCAAGAACACATGGCCAGTGTAGACAGGCAGCAAGTTTTTGCGCAAGAGCAGCCACTTTGGTGCAAGATCGCGCCAGTGTAGACACAGCCTTTGAGATTTGGCTAGCTGTTCTTCAAACTCCTTTTTGGCTTTTCTTATTACATTTTTACACTTAATTTGACAACGTTTATGCTCCTTTCTATTTTCTAGGATTAGATTCTATTTTCTAGGATTTGACTTCCACTTTTTAAATGATGCCTTTTTATCTCTCAATGCTTCTTTACTTGGTTGTTAAGGCTCAGTGGTGGTGTTTTTGGTTCTCTTACTGTGCTTTTTCATGTGGAGGTATACATTTAAATTGGGCCTCTATTATGGTGTCTTTGAAAAGTTTCCATGCAGCTTGCAGGGATTTTACTTTGGGCACTGCATCTTTTAATTTCTGTTCAACTAACCTCCTCATTTTTGTGTAGTTCCCCTTTCTGAAATTCAGTGCCACAGTGCTGGGCTGCTGAGCTGTTTTTCCCACAACAGGGATGTTAAATTTTATTTCCTTTTGGTCACTATTTCCAAGCGGTCCAGTTATATTTACCTCTTGGACCAGATCCTGCGTTCCACTTAGGAATAAATCAAAAATTGCCTCTCCCCTTGTGGGTTCCAGAATCAGCTGCTCCAAGAAACAGTCATTTAAGGTATCAAGAAACTTTATCCCTGCATCCTGTCCTGAAGTGATGTGTACCCAATCAATATGGGGATAGTTGAAATCCCCCTCTATTACTGAGTATTTAATTTTTATAGCCTTTCTAATCTCCCTTAGCATTTCACAGTCATTATCACTGTCCTGGTCAGGTGGTCGGTAATATATCCCTACTGCTATATTCTTATTGGAACATGGAATTACCATCCACAGAGATTCTATGGACTATTTTGGTTCATTTAAGGTTTTTATTTCATTTGATTCTACATTTTCTTTCACGTATAGTGCCACTCCCCCACCACCACGACCCGTTCTGTCCATCCGATATATATGTTATACCCTGGTATGACTGTCTCTCATTTATTGTCTTCAATCCACCAAGTTTCCATGATGCCTATTATATCAATATCCTCATTTAATATGAGGAATTCTAGTTCAGTGTTTCTCAACCTTTTTTTTTTTTTACAAAGTACTGCTTAAAAAAAAAGCTATAAGTACTCCTTTAAAAAAATATATATATATAAGTACCCCTGGTACCTACAGTTTTCAGACACAGAATTTTTTTTCTTCTATTGCAACACATTTGTTTAAACAACTTAATCATAGCTGGGTGGGCGATGAAGTATTTGGGTATAAAAAGCACAAAAATTATCAAGTGCTGTAAAACTTAAAACAAAAATTCTGTTTTCTTCAAATGTCAGTTGTGTTGACATACCCCCCAGACTTCTCTCACGTGGCCCCAAGGGTACTTGTACCACTGGTTGAGAAACACTGCTCTAGTTCACCCATCTTATTATTTAGACTTCTAGTGTTTGTGTATAAGCACTTTAAAAATTTGTCTCTATTTATCTGTCTGACGTTTCCTGATGTGTTTAGACTCCTCTTCATTTGATTGTTTCTCATCTGATGCTAACCATATTTTATCATCTTCTATCCTCTACTTTTTACTAGAACATAAAGAATCTCTATTAATAGACCCTCTCCTAAGAGATGTCTCTGACCGATCCATGTGCTCCTCTGCATCTGTCGGCTTTCCCCCAGCCCTTAGTTTAAAAACTGCTCTACAACCTTTTTAATGTTAAGTGCCAGCAGTCTGGTTCCATTTTGGTTTAGAGGGAGCCCATCTTTCCTGTATAAGCTCCCCCTTTCCCTAAAGCTTCCCCAGTTCCTAATAAATTTAAACCTCTCCTCCCTACACCATCCTCTCATCCATGCATTGAGACTGAAACTCTGCCTGCCTACCTGGCCCTGCACATGGAACTGGAAGCGTTTTAGCGAACGCTACCATAGAGGTCCTGGATTTCAATCTCTTTCTAGCAGCCTAAATTTGGCCCTCAGGACATCTCTCCTACCTTCCCTATGTCACTGGTACCTACATGTAACATGGCCACTGGCTCCTTTCCCACACTACACATTAAGTCAGTCTAGATATCTCGCGAGATCTGCAATCTTTGCACCAGGCAGGCAAGTCACCATATGGTTCTCCCAGTCATCACAAACCCAGCTGTCTGTTTCTAATGATCAAATCTCGTATTACTAACATGTGTCTTTTTCTAATGACTAGTGTTCCCTCCCCCAAAGAGGTATCCTCAGTATGAAAAGATACCATAACATCTTCTGGAAGGAGGGATCCAAATATGGGATCATTTCCCTCTGTTCTAGCTGAATGTTCTCCTTCCTTGAGCCTTTCACTCTCCTCAACAGCACAGGGGCTGTCTGACCGGAGGTGGAACACGGTGTCCCAGAAAGTCTCATCTACGTACCTCTCTGCCTCCCTTAGTTCCTCCAGTTCAGCCACCCTGCCCTCCAAAGCCTGTACATGGTCTCTGAGGGCCAGGAGCTCCTTGCACCGAATGCACATAGATGCCACCCGCCCATAGGGCAGGTAATCATACATCCTACATTGGGTGCAATGAACAGGATGACTCCCACTCTGCTGCTGGGCTTGTGCCTATGACCTCTCCTGTAGGTAATTAGATTCTTGATAGAGTTTTTTTTTTTATTAAAATCGGGTAGTTTTGGTTTTAGTTTTAAAGAAGTGTTAAAGAATGCCAAGTGTCCCCCATTCAAACTCCCCCTCTAAACATCCTCACGAAACTCTCTGATAGCTGCTCCCATTAGCTAAGCTCCCTGGTCACTTACTAGCTCTGGCCTTCCTGATAGCCCTGCCCCCTGGTTAAGGCTTAATGAATGGACAAAGGGTTAGGTTTCAAAGCCTTCTTAACAAGCATACAGCTTCCAACTGCCAGCCTCAGCACATGGTCCTTCAAACAAACAGCTCACAGACCTCCAAAGAGACAGACAAACACAAGTTCAGCACAGAGTATCTTTCAGGCAACCAGCAAGTATCCCCCAAACACACACACACACACTACAGACAGCCACTTACTCCAAGGGTCCCATAATTGCTTCTCCTTCACCTGGAGAAATCCCTCATGAAACTCCGTTAGCTATGCTATGATGTCAAATAAAAGGCCTGTTTTGTTGACTTTGCAAAATGGAGCTGTAAGCTGATCTCCGGGACCTAGAACTAAATCCAGAACCACCACACTGTTGTCAATCTGGGGCAAGGTTCTGTATTCACTGAATTCAGAGTGACACCACTGTTGTCAATGGACACATTCTGATCTCACTTCCTATGGGGTAAACTTGGAGTCAGGGCTAGAGTCTGATCTTAGCTATGTTTACACAGTCAATTAGGAAATCCAGATCTCTTAGGACAGAGTAATCACTAGAGCCACAAAACAACTAGGGAGGGACCAATATTTATTCTCACTTAAAGATTCCAAATCAAACAGAATCGAAACAACTGAGATTTGGTTCCCACCCAAAAATCAGTCAATGCCGCAAAATCCCCAGACACCCAAAAACCCGCCAGCATCTTTTCTGCTCACACATCTCACTGCTTTCTGAGCAGAAGGGAGAACAGCAAACAGGCCACGTTCCTATCCCTGGATCATCCCATTAAATTACAGGAACAAGAGCTTGTGCACGTTGGCCTAGTCAGCAGATCTGGCATTCTAAGACCGTGAGGATTGCAGAGATGTGTCTTTTCCCTGATAGCTATTGGCCCTTTAAGAAAAATGATGTCATATCATCCAGCCAATCCAGAATTCCAGTAGGCTGAATGCTTTGAAGAACTGTAGGCTGAGTGGTTAATGGTGCGGCACAGAGATCCCATTGAGATGCTCCTGGTTCATAGTCAATGTTTTGTCAAGGGTTTGCATCCAATATGTCAAGGAAGTCAACTGTCTGGATACTTTCAAGGACTGTGCATTATTAGTTAATGGTACTCCACAAAGATGACATCATAGGTTAAGGGTCAATACTCATGTAGACATGAGGGATCTGATTGGCTAAAAAGTTTTTCTGGGCTGTAGGTTTGTTGGCTAACAGCACAGGTATCAGAAATACCAGAGGTCGAATTTCTCAAAAGGCACCTCACCTGGATAATTCAACTGGCTACATGATTTTAGGGTTGTTAATTGTCACTGGGGGTTAAAGGTCAGAGTTCATGTAGACATTCCATCCTGGCAATCCAAACAGCTGAATGTTGATAGGAACTAGTGAGCATGAAACGTTAAAGGTCAAAGTGAATGTAGATGCACCATCCAAGCAATCCCAGTAGCTGAATGTCCATTGAGGCTCTTAATCCACAGAGTTCAAAGGTCAAGGTTCATGTAGGTGCGCAGATTACGCTCCCAGGCCTTTGCTTTGGCCTCTCTGCGACGGGCCTCTTTCTTCCCCACTGTAGCTGCCCGTTGTGTCCTAGGCCGTTGCTCCCTGGGCTGAGCCACAGCGCTGGGGTCATTGGCAGTTGAAGTGGGTGACTTTGGGCCGGAGGTCGCTACGGAAGCCCAGGCCCTTCTGGTCCCTCTTAAGGACAGTCTGGACAGGGAATTTACGACCAGTGCCCTCAGGCCCCAGCCCAGCCTCAGCGTCCCAGCCCCCCTTGACCATGAGCTGGAAGCCGACGTTGTTCTCGGGGATGTGGTAGCGGGTGGGAGGCAGTGGGTCGCGCCGATTGAAGAGGTGGGCTGTGGAGCGTTCATGGAGCTCCACGCTGTCCTCGCTGTAATGCATCTGGCACACGGCACAGTATTTCCTCTCTGCTGGAGTCCTCCTGCTAGGGAGACAACAGGGTCAGGGACTACCTGGTTGGCTCAGGGAGGTGAGGAACGGGACACAGAGCCTTTCCCCTTTAGGTCCCATCTGGTCCCAACTTGGGGAAACTACCTGGCTGAGTCAGGTGGGGAAGGGAAGACGGGACCTTTCTTCTCTAGAGGGCTCTAGCTCTGATTGGGGTTGGGTCAGGGGAGCAGAACAGAAGACTCACCTGACCATCCTGCCCTCCGGCTGAGCCGTTTCACGCTCCTGGAGGATTCTCACTACGTCCTGGTGCCCGGCTTCCTCGGCTAGGTCCACCGCATCCCGGCCCTGCGACTCGCACACGCCCACCCATGCGGCTCCCTGGGTCAGCAGGTATCTCACGGCCTCCCCCTGGCCTGCGTAAGCGGCACACATCACCGCCGTCCAGTAGTAACCGTCCCTGTAGTTCACATCGCACCCCTCCTTTTCCAGCAGCCGCCGCAGGGTCCTCATGTCACCCTCCTGGGCAGATCTCAGCAGCAGGTTCCCACGGCGAGAGTCTGTCTGCCCTGTCTGGGCGGTGGGTGTCTCAGGCACCCTCGGGCGTCTCGGTGGGGCCTTGCGTTTTCGTAGGGGGCTCGAGCGGTCACCGGAGGCCAGGACACTCTCATAGAAGCTCCGGGCTTCCTCGCCTTCCATAGCCGCATCCCCTTCCCGGCGTCGGACAGGGCACCCGGCCCGTATCTGGAGCTGCCCATCCTTCCAGAGGTCTGACTCTTCCCGGGCCCGGGTGAAGGAGATGAGCTGGGGGCCGGGGTTCATGGCTGGCGGTGGAGACGGGGGGATGGAGGTGGGTCACTGGGCGGCCCCGGTGCACAGGGCGGGATCAGCCTGTTTCCTAATGGGGAAGGGAACAAGGCCGGCAAAGGTAGGAGGCAGAGCGGTGACTTCCCCGGGGGGGGGGCACCAGTGTCCTTGGGGACCCGCAGACAGGGCCGTGGGGGTGGGGTGCCGTGGGGTTGGGCGGAGGGTAGGACGGGGGGCCTAGCGAAATGGGGCGTGGCCGTGAGCCCGGGAGGGGGCTGAGGAGTGGAGCAGGGTCCCGGGGACTAGCAGGGGTGGGGGTGGGGCTGGGGAGTGAGACCAAGAGCCTGGGAGGAGGGTGGGGTCTGGGGGGGCGGGGCCAGCTCCCTGAGGGCGGAGCCCGGGTCTGGGGGCGGGGCCAGAATCAGGAACAAGCCCCCTGGGGCGGTGTGGGCGGGGCTAGAGCCCCAGGGGCGGGGCAGGGTCCCTGAGGGGCGGGGCTAAGGGCCAGGGGCGGGGCGAGCGCCTCGGGGAGTTGTGGGCGGGGCCGGGATTGAGGGGCGGGGCCAGGCCATGCGGGCGGGGCCAGCCACACTCCCGCCCCTTCCCCCAGACGCCGTCGCGGCCCCACTCACCATAGAGACGCCAGAGGGCGCAGGGAAGACGCATGCGCGTGAGGCCGCCGGTGGGGGACAGGCAGGGGGTTTCCTGGTTCTAGGCACGCGCATGAGGGGAGCGGATGCGCATGCTCACTCGGGGGAGCGGCTCGAACGCAGCCTCCCGCGGGCCGGCTACTCTAGGCCGCGAAGACTGACCCGCGACGCGCATGCGCAGTACATACCCCCGAGGTGCGTGCGCACCGTGTTCAAGCCGCGGGAAAAGCAGGCGGGGCGCGTGAGTGACGTCACGTAACGCGTGACGCGGTGAAGGGGAGGAGCCAGGCTCATGCGCACGGGAGCCCAGTGAAACCGAGCGAGGGGGGCGCGCGTGCGCAGGCGAGCGAAACCGAAAACAGGCGCGTGCGCCGCCCCGTGCTTCGACCCTAGAGACCAGCACAGCGCATGCGCAAGCCTCCCCCCCCCCCCGCACCCTCGCTTGCCTAGTAACGGCCACTGCCCCGCGTGCTTCCCTGCTTCTAGAGCGAGGAGCCTTCCCCCCACCGCCGCCGAGGTGCGCGGTAATCTAATTTTGCATATTACCCAGCATGCCTTTCTGCCTCGAACCCAGCCAATTAGCGTCGATTTGGTCCCATTTCAATGGAATTAGATTTAATTTGGGAATGAATTAATTACAGTAGGATCCGCTCGCAGGCGCGTGACGTAACCCCGACGTCGATTCACTAACTCAGCTTGTAATTTACCTCACCGTAACCGGGAAATACGTTAGAAGTAGCCCTACCCAGGACAGGCTAATTAACATACTCGTAATTAAACTGTAGGTCAGCGTAATTAACCCGTCATGGCCGGTCCCAATTAACGTGCTGGGGGCGGATGAGCACGCGGGGCGCCATGGAGTACAGCAGAGCCAGCACCCGGCGGAGCAGCACCAGCGTCAAAGAGGGTAAACGAAGCCACGCCCATGGCGGGGGGAGGCCACGCCCCCTCGCGGAGGCCGCTCGCTCCCGGAGATGAGGCCACGCCCCCTGTGTGAAATCCCACCTGTCCCAGTAAGGGGCACGCCCTCACGAGTGTTAGACCACGCCCATTTTGCAGGGACACGCCCCTTTAGGGAAGCCACGCCCTCTTTGTGTTGGCCCCGCCCTTTAATATGGGAGTTACTCCCCTCGGGGTGAAGTCCCACCCCATCGGGCCAGGCCACGCCCATTTGTGTGCGGACACGCCCCTTTTGGATAAGCCCCTCCCCCTTCGGGTCAGGCCACGCCTATGTCTGATGGCTTTCAGGTGTCCGGGCCCCTCCCCCCCATGTGTCTGGCTCTGGTCTGCTCCTAAGAGGCCCCGCGGGGACAGAGACCGATCATCCCATGATGCTCTGCGCTCCTTCCTCTCCCCCCCTCCCCTGGGCGTCGTAGTTTCCCGCTCCCCCGCCGCCCAATACCGGCAACGAGGCTCCGGTGGCGAGAGAACTACAACTCCCATGCGGCCTTGCGGCGCCTCCCCCTCCCTCCAGCGCCTTCAAACATGGCGGCTGCAGTTCGCTAGGGGAGCTGCGGGACTCCAACCCCCATGCTGCCTTGCGGCGCCCGGCTGCGCACGCAGCCGCTTCTCTGTCTGTCATGGCGGGTGTAGTCTGCGAGCACCCTGCCGCCCGGTCGTTCCAATGGCCCTTGGGGCACTCCGGGACTACGATTCCCATGCTGCTTTGCGGCTCCATGGGGCTCCCCTCCTGCCATACGCCCGTAGTTCCGTCGGGTCCGCTGCCCATGCGTCCCAATGCGCCTCGGGCGGCTGGGGAACTGCAACTCCCATCGTGCATCGCGGCCTCCCATCACCCCCCCGCGCTCCCGGGCCCGCTTTGCATGCTGGGAGCGGTAGTTCCACGCTGGCCCCGCGTCCCTGGACTCCTATGGAGGCGGCTGTGGCTGCGAACTACATCTCCCGTCACGCCCCGCGCGCTGGGCGGGGGCCGGAAGCGAGGCCTGTGCACGTCTGGCGGCGCTTGTTTGCACTCGCTGCCGGGCACCGCCTGCTGCCGAACGGGGCTGAGCGCGCGGGGGTGAGTGGGCTGCGCCCTAGTGCAAAGGGGGGGCGGGGGGTGGCCTGCCCTTGTGCAAAGGGCGGGTCGCGCCGTAGTGCAAAGGGGGTCTATCCTAGTGCAAAGGGGGCGGGGAGTCTGCCGTAGTGCAAAGCGGGAGCGGGGGTGTGCTGTAGTACAAGGGAGGCCGGGGGGTCTGCCGTAGTGCAAGGGGGGCTCTGCCGTACTGCAAAGCGGGGGTGGGGGTGTCTGCCCTAGTGCAAGAGAGGGGGTCTGCCGTAGTGCAAAGCGGGGGAGGTGGGATTTGCCCCTAGTGTAAAGAGGGAAGAGGGCCTTCTCCTAGTGCAAAGGTGGGCGGGGGTCTGCCCCTAGTGGAAGGTATGGCGGGGGGATTTGCACCCTAGTGCAAAGAGGGGGAATTTTCACCCTAGTGCAAAGCGGGGGGGGGGAGCCTGTCCCTAGAGGCCGGGGGCGATTTGCATCCTAGTGGAAAGAGGGGAGAGGGCCTAATCCAAAGCGTGTAAACGTGTGTGTTCTGTCCCCAGTGCAAAGGGGTGTGTGTGGGGGGAGGGCCTGTCCCTAGCACAAAGAGGGGAGGGGGCATGTGCTCACTAGTGCGAAGGGGGCAGGTGGCAGGGGCATCTGCCTTCTTAGTACCAAGCTGGGGAGGAGGGAGCTGTGCAGAGGGGGGCGAGGGGGCCCAGACCCACACAGTGATGAGCGGTCTGCCCCTGTGCAAAGAGGGGAGGAAGGTGGGGGGATTTGTGCCCCAGTGCAAAGAGGAAGGAGGGGGCAGGGGCATTTGTGCTCCAGTACAAAGGGGGAGTATTTACCCCTCATCTCTGCCCGTGCCATGGGAGGACGAGTTAAAGATACAACGGGGGAAGGGCCATTCATCCCTCATGCCCCACCCCAGAGCCAGCTGCATCTCAGTGCCGGGAGAGGGGTCCCTGTAGAACTGCTTCCCCCGTGTCCCACCCCAGAGGGGCCACATCTGAATGCTGTACGAGGGGGCCCTGTGTAGTAGCCCCGGGTCCCGCTCCCAAGGAGGCACGTCACAGCACTGGCTGCAGTCTGTGGTGGGAGCGGCGTGTGGGGCTGCCAGCCAAGCCCGAGTAGCCTGATGCCTCCTCTCTCTGCAGAGGACGGGAAGATGAGCAGCTCCGAAGAGGTCTCCTGGATTTCCTGGTTCTGTGGCCTGCGTGGAAATGAGTTCTTCTGTGAGGTGAGTGGTGCCTAGTGGTTGGAGCCAGGGGGTGGAGAGCCAGAGTGCCTGGGTTCTCTGCCCGGCTCTGGGAGAGGAAGCAACTGGGAGCCAGGACTTGTCCTGACCATGGGAGGGGAGTGGGGTCTAGTGGTTGGAGCATGGGGGGAGGAGGGCCTGGGAGTCCAGACGCCTGGGTTCTCAGCCTGTCTCCCTCCCCCACAGGTGGACGAGGATTATATCCAGGACAAGTTTAACCTGACGGGGCTGAATGAGCAAGTCCCCCATTACCGCCAGGCGCTCGACATGATCCTCGACTTGGAGCCAGGTACTGGGTGGGGGTCCCAGGGCTGGGGAGGGGTCTCGGTCTGAGTCCCCAACCCGTAATCAGCTCCCTGCCCGCTTTGTGTGAGTTGGAGCCGGACAGCTGCCCCTTCGCACGACTGCCGGGCCAGGCTAAGTGTGGCATGGTGATGTGCGTGGCAGGGTGTGTCTTGCACAAGCGTGGGGGACAGGTGTGTGTGTGTCCATTTCACAGTTGTGTGTGTCGCAGGGTGTTTGTGTGGTGCACAGGCATGAAGGATGGGATGTGTGCCTCTTGCACACACGTGGAGGAGGGTTGTGTGTGGATGACACATGCACGTGGCACCCAACCTGGCTCTGAGCTCCTTGTCCTCTCTTGTGCACAACTGTGAGGTCCTGGGATGTTTGTGTCCATCCTTTGCACGAGGCTGCATGCCTTTTACTCTATAGTGAGGGCCTGATTTACACGTAGCTGTTTTTTGCACAAGCACGTCACAATTGAGGAGGGCTCATTATGATCCTCTTTCTGGGTAGCATCTGCACTCATACCCATCTAGTCGTGCAAAAGCAGTGTGGGTGTGTCAGCCGTACAATGGACTGGCCTTGGTGGTGTCTCTTTGCCTGAATCATTGAGACCTGGGATCCCCCTCTCCCACCTCTTCCTTCCAATTTGATTTGGCCAAATAGAAGACTGGACTGCCAGGAATAGCCACGGGGACCCGTCCTTTGACATATGGGCCCTGGGGGAGAATCGCTGAACGGGAGCTCCCCACGTAACATGGGTCAATGCGTATCTGGGAAGGGAATTTGTTGGTTCTGTGGATGGAGATAAAGAGATCCCAAGGCCAGGAGAGTCGTGAGTTCAGCAATTTCACGGTTCGCAGGGCCCACAGGAATTGGCTCCCGGGAACACGCCGGCTGGAGCACGGATGAGTTAGTTAATAGCATCCCATCTGGATTGAAAAATTGCTGGCGACGGAGAATCCCCCAAAACGTGGGCCAGCGGTTCATTACGTTCCCTGATATCGATCTGTGCCAGGAATAAGCAGGAGTATTTCCCACTTCTTCCTACTCCTGCGTTGGATCCTCTCCCTTCCGCCTGCAGAAATCTTAGAATTTAGGCCCGTTTTGACTCTGAAAAGAATCAAACAAATCTTGCGTGATCCATGTGCAAAAAGTACGTTCGCTCCGGTTGGAACAGGCCTCCCGTCTTTCAATCCTGCACTTCAATCGAAGCCTTAAAACTTTTATTTGAAAAAAGCCTTGTTTTACGTTGCGGACATTCGGTTTCTGACCCACCGCTGCCGTGTGTGGTTGGCACGTCATGCCAAAGTGGGCTGCACTTTTGCCTTAAAAATGTAGATTTAAAAAAACCCTTCTACATGACGTTTTTTGCTGGAATTTTTGTAAACCGCTTGAGGCATTATTTTTAGACCCACTGAAATGTACCGTTCAAGTTATTTCTGTGTCGGGCTTTTTGCAAAATATGTAACGGAAAAGCTGCTCTCTGAAGGAGGTTTTTTGACAGAAAGAAACAAGAAAAGGAGACCAGCAGTTGGTCAGAAATCGAATTTCCGCGACGTAAAACGAGGCTTTTTTTAAAGAAAGGTTTTAACACTAACGAAGCGATCGGTAATAACGAAACTTAAGCAGGGGGTGTCGCGAAGTGTGCGCTTTGTTTTCCTGCAAATTCCCGCAGCCTGGAATTTGTGTCCACCTGGTCTTGCCCCGCAACAAAGTTTATTTGCCCTGCTGCCGTCACTGCGGGGATCCTGGCTCCAGTCAGAGGAAGGCGAAGCAGAATGACTTGCAATGGGTCGGGGTGGATCTAAGCACGTAGGAATGAATTCCAGGCAGCCGGTTGGCCGTGGTAGGGGCTCAGACTGATCCCTCGGTTTGGGAGTGACTCTGGAACTCCCGGCGTTCCTGCCCCCGGCTCTGCGGGGTCTCCCCGACCTGTGTCTCACGCCGCCCCTTTCCTTGCAGACGAGGAGCTGGAGGATAACCCCAACCAGAGCGACCTGATTGAGCAGGCGGCCGAGATGCTGTACGGGCTGATCCACGCCCGGTACATCCTCACCAACCGCGGCATCGCCCAGATGGTGAGCGCCTGCCCCGCCGGGCCGGCCAGGCCCTGCCCTGGTGCTGGGTGCGGTCCGGCAGGTCCTGTTCCCAGGCCTGGGTCTTATCCTTTCTCTCTCTCTCCTTCCCAGCTTGAGAAATACCAGCAGGGAGATTTTGGCTACTGCCCTCGGGTCTATTGTGAAAACCAGCCCATGCTGCCCATTGGTAAGTGTAGGAGCGGAGTGAGGTCTAGGGGTTAGAGTGGGAGGTGTGGAGGCGGGGAGCCGGGATTCTGGAGTTCACTTCTCAGCTCTGGGAAAGGCAGTGGAGCCTAGTGGTTATAGCCGGGGGGAGAAGGGAGGGAGTGTTGTGCCAGGATTCCTGGGTTCCTGACTCTGGGAAGAGCAGTGGAACCTAGTGGTTAGAGCGAGGGGGAGGGGCTGGGTGCCAGGATACCTGGGTTCTCTTCCCGATTCTAGGAAGAGCAGTGGAGCCTAGTGGTTAGAGCTGTGTGTGTGTGTGTGTGTGTGTGTGCGCGTGCCAGGGTATCCTGGGTTTTCTTCCTGACTCTGGGAAGGGCAGTGGAGCCTAGTGGTTAGAGCCGAGGGGGCTGGGTGCCAGGACGCCTGGGCTCTCTCTGAGCTCCCTTCCTCCCGCCAGGCCTGTCCGACATCCCCGGCGAGGCCATGGTGAAGCTCTACTGCCCCAAGTGCATGGACGTCTACACCCCCAAGTCCTCCCGCCACCACCACACGGACGGCGCCTACTTCGGGACCGGCTTCCCCCACATGCTCTTCATGGTGCACCCCGAGTACAGGCCCAAGCGGCCAGCCAATCAGTTCGTCCCCAGGTGAGCTGCCCCCCGCTGCCGTAGAGCAGAGTCCGATCCTGGCGGGTTGGGGAATCCAGCTCCAGGTTTTCTCCCTTTCCTGATGGGCTGGAGCCCAACTCGGTTCTGGGGGGGGCTGGCTCCAGTTTTTCCCTCCACCAGCAAGCTGCAGCCAGAGTCCGTTCCAGTGGATTTCGGATCCACTTCCAGCTCTTCCGTCTCCCTTAGAAGGCCTGTTCCGGTGGACCCAGACCTCCAGGTTTTCCCTCCATCCTTTTGGGGACCTGGCTCCTCCTGCCCCCCATGGGGAGTTCCCAGAGTTCATTCCAGCTGGGCCCATGGATCTGGCTCCAGGTTTTCTCATCCCTCCTCCATTGACGCTGCCGCCAGACTCCGTTCCAGGGGGATCCACCTCCGGAACTTCCCCTTGCTGCTGGATTGCAGCTGGGTTTCATTCCAGGGGCATATGGTGATCCAGTTCCGTATTTTCCCTCTCCTGCACGCAGACTTCAGCCAGAGTCCATGCCGGTAGGCACAGCAATTCCAGTTCTGGTTTTTCTTCCTCCCACATATGAGTGTTCACTCTGGAACCTACTGATGTCACCCCCAGCATCATCTCTGCAGAAATCTCTGGTGTCGGTGGGGCCTGCTGGGGGGGGGGGACTTGTAGGCGTGGCTGGGGCTTGCTCCCAAATATTAACCCCTTCCTCTCCTTTTGGTAGGCTCTACGGCTTTAAGATCCACCCCATGGCTTATCAGCTGCAACTGCAGGCCGCCAGCAACTTCAAGAGCCCCGTCAAAACCATCCGCTGATCCTTCGCCCGGATGCCTGGGGGCCCATCTCCTCAGCCAGCTCCTTTTCCTCCACCATTTCCACCTGGGACAGGGCCACTTTGATTTTTTGGGGGAGAGGTCCCCTTGGACTGGTCTGAATTCCTTTTTTCCCCCTCTTCCCCCCTCCAAGCTTTTCCCCCTCGTGTCTGATTTTCATTCCCTCGGATGCGTTGTTTAAATTAATTTCCCATTCTCGAGGGGGAAAAACACAACACAATTCAGAAAGTGTCTCCTTCAAAAATAAAGTGAGGAGGAGGAGGAGGAAGACTGAGTGCTTGGCTCTGGTACTGGGGCCTAGTGGTTAGAGCAGAGGAGGGGGCCCTGCTGGGAGCCAGGCCTCCGGAGGTGCTGCTGGGTTCTGCCCTCAAGACTCGGCCTCCATCGTGCGCCCCGTTTCCTGGCGCGCCGTCTCTGGTTTTCTCCGCTGGGGGCCGTGGCGGGCCGCGCTCGCCCTTCGGGTGACCTGTCGGGGAGTCTAGAAGCAGCCGGTTCCAGCCGTCAACGTGTCCCTGTTGGATAGCCCTGGGGTGGGGGGACCCCAATACTACAGGCCCGTCCCCCTCACCTATGCGGGGAGGAGCTGCAGTGGAGAAGGGAAGAGAAACAGGAGCGAGTGGGGGTGAGGTTGGGGCTCAGAGCAAGGGCCACAAAGCAGAGACCCCCCCTTCCCCCACTGCTGTCTGCAGGTGTGATGGGGGCCAGGACCAGAAATTGGTGCCTTTCTTGCAGCTCTTCCGCCCCTGGAGAGAGAGGCTTGGCCAGTGCCTGGGGGTCCCTGCGGCTTTGGGGAGGATCTTGACTGGGATGGGCCAGGCTAAGAGGAGGTGGGGTGAAATACAGCAGAAGGGGTCTTGGGTCCTTGGATTAAGACCGTGGTGATCCTGGAGACCCCCCAGGGACCTCCCCCCACAATCCCTCCCCCTGAGTTGGCCGCAGGTCCCCCAGCTCAGGATGGGGGTGGACGTGTGGGAGAGGAGGGGCAAAGCGGCATATGATTGCTCTGAAGGGGCAGGAGAACCCTGGGGTCCTGGCTCCTGACACCCCTCTCCTCCCCCCCCCGGCCTGTTGCTCGGGAGGGACCCCAGGAGTCCTGCTGTAGCCCCACTCCAGAGCAGCAGGGGACGGGACCGTGTTGTACCAGAGGGTCTGGGGCTGAGCTCAGGCCGATGAAGACCGTGGGAGAATCGGGAGGGGGGGTGGCTGGAGGGGGATGTCTGCAGGGGAAGGGTGGAAGGATACGGGCACAAAGGATGGGGGGGGACAGCTAAGCCAATGTTGGGGGGGAGAGGGGAGCCTCCGGGACACATCTGGCAGCTGATCACTGGAGTGCTCCTGTTCTGCCCGGCCAGGAACCGAGTGGCAGGCCGGTGCCGGGGGGACGGCCGCGCAGTTCGGACGCCCACAGCACGAAGAGCTCCCAAAGCCACGTGGCTCGGCTGTCTCCCACGCCATGGGGTGCTTCCCCACACCGCTTGGCTCTGAACCTTCCCCGGGTAGGCGCGGCCTGCGATGAACAGCGTCTCAGGGCATGGATGCCAAGACCCAGGCGTCCTGCCTCCCAGTCCCTTAGTCCCGCTCTAACTACTAGGCCCTGCTCCTCCGCCCAGCCAGAAACAGAACCCAGGAGTTCAAACCTTCAGCCCCGCTATGATCCGCTTGCGGGCAGGGCCCTTCGGCTACGTCTACGCTCGCGGCTCCTTGCGGGAGAAATATGCAAATGAGGCTACGTGGAATATCGCCCAGCCTCGTTTGCATCCCTAACGAGCCGCCCTTTTTGCAGAAGAGGCTCTTGCGCCAGAAGGCGCGGTCTACGCGGCCCCTTCTTGCGCAAGAACAACGCTCTTGCGCAATGCCGCTACGCCGATGATTTTCAGGAAGAACGGCATCGTGCAAGAGGGGGCCTGCGAGACCCCCCCCAGCCCCACCCCCAGACGTCTCGACAGCAGTAGCGTCCCTGGGTTATTGCATACACGGAGGAAGACCCGTTGGAAAGCGAAAGAGAAGCGACGAGGTTATGAAATGGGCAGGAAGCAACGGGCGGGAGGTTGAGGTTGGACAGAAGTAAAAACTTCCTGCCTGTTGGGTGTTAAACGCTGGAATAAATTGCTTAACGGGGTGGTGGAATCTCCATCTGGGGGGCTATTTAAGAGCAGGTGGGACAGACCTCTATGAGGGATGGTCAGATGATGCTTGGTCCTGCCATGAGGGCAGGGGACTGGACTTGATGACCTCTGGAGTTCCCTTCCAGTTGTAGCGTTGTATTAATCTGTGCCCACCCTGCTTAATAGCCATCCTCCTTGAATTTATCTAGCTCTTATTTGAACCCTGTGAAAGCCCTGGTCTTCACCCCGTCCTCCGGCGAGGAGTTCCACAGGTTGGCTGTGCACTGTACGAGGAAATACCTTGGTTTGTTTTAAACCTGCGGCCTGTTCATGTCATGGCGTGACCCCTTGTTCTTGTGTTACGGGAAGGCATAAATAAGCGAAGAAGGACGGGTTTCTCCACACCAGGCGTGATTTTATGGACCTCTCTCGTCTACCCCCTTGGCTGTCTCTTTTCCAAGCTGAAAAGCCCCGGTCTTATTCATCTCGCCTCCTACAGATACTGTCCCGTCACTGGTGTGACCCTTTCCCACGTCCGATGTAGCGTTCTATCCTCTCCGGGGACTCCAATGAAAGTCCCGTCGCTGGTTCGGAGGGGCTGAGCTCCAGCCTGGTAGATTTGGAAGCCGATTTAATGCTCAGCCCTGGGGTATTTCACTGAGAACAACTACGGATGCGCTTGCTATTGACAAAAGTCAGGGCCACGAACGTACGCGGGTCAGGAGCCTTTTATGAGACGGGCCCGTGTTGCCCTTTGCTGGGTGCTGTGAGCCGCACCCTGGACCGGGTGCAATTTGGAGAGCCGGCCCGGGCGATACTTTCTGAGGGGCAGTCACTCGAGTTTAGCAAGTGATCCAGGGCCCCACTTCTCCATGGAGGAGGTGCGGGGTCTGGGAGGGAGGTGGGGTGCAGGTGAGAGCTCAGGGTACAGGACTGGGGGGAGCAGGAGGCAGTCTGGGAGGGAGTTTGGGTGAAGGAGGAGGTTGTCACCTGGGCAGGAGACTGGGGTGCAGGGTACAGGAGGGGGTGTGGGTACAGGGGAGGATTCTGGCCTGGGGGAGAGGGTGCAGGGTATGGGAGGGGGTTGTGACCTAGATGAGGGGATGCAGAGGGTGACATGGGGCGGGAGTTGGGGTGCCAGAGGGGCTGGGGTGCCAGGTGCACCCCCAGACTGCTCAAAGCACCTGGCTGCTCCCTGGGGCCTGATCTAGGGGTTGTTCTTAACCCCCAAAACAGAATCAGCGTAAGCCCCCCCAGCCAGACAGCGTGGGTAAGAGACGCACCACCCCCAGACCCCGCTGTGTGTAGAAAAGCAACTCTTACCCCAAAGCGGAAAGGGAGCCAGCATTAATTTGGGGGACACACCCCAAGCATCTGATTACGAGCAGACACCTGCCCCAGAAGGCATCAAGCCGGATCTTTGCCTCAGTTTCTCACCTTGGGTATCTGATAAAAAAGACTCTGTCCCTGTCTCCCCCGCCCCCAAAGTGGAAGAATGTGGCCTATGGTGTCCTTTTTATAGGCCAGGGGCTCCCAAGGCAGGATGGGAGCAAGGCATGCTGGGAATTGTAGTTTGCCCATGGCTCCGTTTCTGATTGGCTGGGGAGCAAAAGGGGGCAGGGCCCCAGAGTGAGCGCAGCTGTCTTCTCTGGCCCCGCCCACCTGGCCAGCTGGGGCTGAACCTGGCCACACCCCTCCCCCCTCTGATTGGCCAGTTCTGTAGGGCTGGGGAGGCCTGATTGGCCCACAGGTGGGGTGTCTGGGTATTTAAAGCTCCTGGCTGGGGTGGAGGCCCATGGTGTGTGGTGCTGGGTGTGGTGTTAACAGCTGTTTGTAGAGGTGGGTGGTTTACTGGGGGGGGGTTACCTATGTGGGGTAGGGGATGGGGTGCACTTGGGGTGTCTCTAATTTCTCTTCCTGTGCTGGAGGGGCTGGCTGATGACCTCCCCTTTTGCCCTGCCCCACATTTGTGGGGGTGAGTGGGGTGTATGTTTCTTGATAGCTGTTGCCTTGTGGTGACTGGGAGCTGTGAGGTCCCTGAGGGTGGGGCTGGTAGGTGGGGTGGGTGATGGGTCCCCCTAGGGCTGGGGGAGCAGGTGGGGGTCACAGCTTTGCCACTTGCATCCCCATTGGGAAGCTTACAAACTTTCTGTGCCCCCTGGAGAGGAAGCTGCCCTGTGAACTGGTCTCCTGCTCAGGGAAGGGTCTGTGCCCCATGAGGCATCCCTGGGGGGTGCTCACCTCTTCCCCCTGCCCCCAGGGGATGGTTCTGACCCACCTGAAGGTCCAGCCGGGCGAGTGCATTGCTGTGAAGGGCACGGTGCCGCCGGATGCCCAGAGGTGAGTTCAGGCCCATGGGAAGGGTTAAATTTCCCTATGGGGCAATTCCTGGCTCTCCCTGTCCCCCACAGCAAGATGGGGAGTCTCTGGGGCTCAGCCCCCCAAGTGGCAGCAACTCCCTGCCAGCCCCTCACCCCATGGATCTGCCTTGGTGCTGCCCCCCACATCCTCCAGGTAGAGCTGTGGTGAGGTGGGGGTGGTGCTGGGGGGGCGGGTTCCCCCAAGGACCCCCAGCCCTGTTTCTGTGGGGCTGGCTCTCTGCCCCTGCATGGGATGGGCTCGGAGGGGCAGAGCCCCACGGATGGAGGGGGAGCCTGGGCTGCGGGGAGCCTGGCTGGTGTCTGCCCCTGGATGTTCCCCTCTGCCCCGGGAAGGGGCTGGAAGGCGGCAGAGGATGCCGGGGAAGTCCGGCCCAGGCTGGTGCATCATGGGAAGCTCCCAGGTGATGCCCGGCTGCAGAGGCTGCTGGGAGACTCCCTGGCTCTAGCCCCTGGGGATTCCAGGAGACCCACCCTGTGACCCAGAGCCTGTGGCGGGGGGGGGGGTGGCAGGGAATGCTGGGAAATACCCATGATGCCGTGCTCCCCCAGAGGAAGCTTCCCACACTGTAATACATTGAGCAGTGGGAATTCTGGGCCGGAGGGAGTGCTGGGGGGGAGCCACCAGCCCTGCAGAGCATCATGGGAAACTCCCATGGCGGGGGCTGTGCTGGGTGGCTTCCCACAATGCAAAGCAAGAGGCAGCCCCTGTTCGCTAGGGCAGGATCCCTTGGGGAAGCTGCCTGGCCCAGCCTGGGGGGGTGCAGAGAGGCAGGTCTAAGCCCTTCTTCTCCCCCAGGTTTGCTTTGAACATGGGCCGGGTGGCCTCAGAGCTGGCCCTCCACTTCAACCCCGCCGAGAGGGGCGCCCGTCATCGTCTGCAACTCGCTGCAGGGCGGGGCGTGGGGCGAGGAGCAGCGGGCGCAGGACTTCCCCTTCCAGCGGGGGCAGGACACCAAGGTGAGGGGCAGCCTCGGGTGGGGAGGGGGGAAGAGAACACAGCCCCCCCTCCTTACTAGTGCAGGGCACTGCTTGGGGAAGCTCGCAGCTGCCAGTCACGGGGTGAGCTGAGTGGGGCTCTTTTGGGGCAGCCTGCTCCTCCCGTCTCAGGAGGCTGGTAGGGCACTGTCTGGGGAAGATCGCAGCTCTCCTCTGCAGGGGCCATCTGAGCAGAAGAGAAGGGGGCAGGGCATTGGGGGGGGGGGGAGGGGGCAGACCACCGCTACCCCCTCTAGCAGATGTGTATTATCTGGGGAGGGCAGGTCTCCTGTCCTGGGGCAGGTGACTCAGGCTCCGCCTCTCACCCTCTGGCTCCTCCCCCAGGTCTGCATCTCCTTCGATGCCCAGGAGCTGACAGTGGAGCTGCCGGGGGAGCAGCAGATCAAATTCCCCAACAGGCTGGGGCTGGAGGCCATCCAGTTCTTCTCGGTGGAGGGAGACTTCAGGGTCAAGTCCATCAAGTTCAAGTAGCTCCTCCCACTTCCCTGCTGGCTCCGCCCCTTCCCTGGGGAGTTAAAAACCTACCAATAAACTTGAATCTGCTTGTCTCTCTGGGTTTGTCTTTCTCCTGAGCGTGAGCTGGGGGAGGGGGTTGGGGCCTGGCACCATCCCTGTTGTCTGTGGGGAACTGGTTTGGCAGAGGCTGGGCAGGCGTGTGTGGGGGAGTTCTCCATGGGGGGGCATAGATTCCCCCTGGAATGGGGTGAGACTCTAGAGAGGTGGCCTATGGGTTGGGAGCCCGGATCTCTGGGTTCTCTCCCTGGCTTGGAGGGGAGTGGGGGCTAGTGGTTAGAGCACGGGTGCCTGGATCTCTGGGATCTCTCCCGGGCTGTGGAGGGGAAGCAGTGCTCTGGAGGGAGAGGGCCCAACCAGTCTCACTGCACAGCTGTGGCCAGAGGTGGGGCAGGAGGAGAGGTCGCAGCCCCTGCCTCCCCCAGCTCTCCGCCATGGGGCCCTGCCCCCAGAATTGCTGATGGAGCAGTCGCGGGTGGCTTGTGGCGTCCCTGGCACTGAGGCACACGCTTGTCAGGATATGGGGGGGGGGGAATGTTTGCAACCATGCCGCAATTTCTGGTTTGTGCTCCCCAAGGCAGACAAGCTGGGGCGATGGTGATTCCTTCCTGCTTGTTCCCCCTCGGGGCAGCGAATCTGTTTCAGAAGGAGGGGCCTGAAGGGAAGCTGCACTTCATTGGCTTTGGGAGCAAGGGAAGCCCTCGGGCACATTGGCTGGGCACAGCCCCCCCTTGCTGCCACCTCCTCTGGATTCGAACAGGGTTCAAAACAAACTAGACAAATCCAGGATGGGCAGCAACGGTTTTCCTGACCTCTGTTTGTCTGGGGCTGGGGAACAGGTGGCAAGGAATCACAAAATGATCCAATCCTCTAATAATGGCTGGACTGGGTCAGACCAAAGGCCCATCTAGCCCAGTGTCCTGTCTGTCCACAGTGGCCAGTGCCAGGTGCCCCAAGGGAGTGATCAGAACAGGGAACCATCCAGTTGTTCCTCCCCTATTGCCCACTTCCAGACAAACAGACTAGGGACACCATTCCTACGCATCCTGGCTAACAGCCATTGATGAATCTATCTAGCTCTTATTTTGAATCCTGTTGAAGTCCTGGTCTTCACCACATCCTCTGGCAAGGAGTTCCACAGGCTGGCTGTGCGCTGTGTGAAGAAAAACTTCCTGGCTGTCTACATGGCGCGATTTTGGCACCAAAGCAGCCGCTTTTGGGCAAAAACTTGCTGCCTGTCTACATTGGCAGGGAGTTCTTGCGCAGGAACACTGATGTTCTAATGTGTGAAATCAGGGCTTCTTGCGCAAGAACTAGGACGCTCCCGCTCAGGAATAAGCTGTCTTACACAACTGTTCTTGTGCAAGAGGCCAGTGTAGACAGGCAACATGAATTTCTTGCGCAAGAAAGCCCGATGGCTAAAATGGCCATCGGAGCTTTCTTGCGCAAGAGAGTCTACACTGACACGAATGCTCTTGCACAAAAGCACATACCAGTGTAGATGCTCTCTTGCGCAAATACTTTAACTCAAGAACTCTTGCGTTAAAGAGGATTTGCGCAAGATCATGCCAATGTAGACATAGCCCCTTTGGTTTGTTTTAAACCTGCTGCCTCCTCTTCATTTCATTTGGTGACTCTAGTTCTTAGTGTGTGGGAATAAGTAAATAACTTTTCCTTATTCACTTTTTCACACCAGTCATGTTATAGACCTCTATCCTGTTTCTCCTCTTTTCCCTTCTCTTCTCTTCTCTCCTCCCCCCCCCGCCCCTCCCGCTTAGTCACCTCTTTTCTAAGATGAAAAGTCCAAGTCTTTTTAATCTGTTCATATGGGACCTGTTCCAAACCCCTCATCATTTTGGTTACTTTTTTTTTAACATTTTCCAATGCTAAGATCTCTTTTGAGATGACGTGACCACATCTGTATGCAGGATTCAAGCTGAGGGCATCCCATGGTTTTATAGAGGCAATAGATACCAAGACAGTATCTTATCTTTTTAATTCCTAACATTGTGTGCTTTTTTTACTGCTGCTGCACACTGAGTGGATGTTTTCAGAGAACTATCCACACTGATTCCAAGATCTTTCTCCTGAGTAGTTGTAGCCAAATTAGTCCCCATCATATTATGTCTAGTTGGGATTATTTTTTCCAATGTGCTTTACGTTACATTTATTCATGTTCAGTTTCATTTGCCATTTTGTTGCCCAGTCACTTAGTTTGGTGAGATCTTTTGGAAGATCTTCAGTCTGCTTCCATCTTACCTCTCTTGAGCAGTTTGGTATCATCTGGAAATTTTGCCACCTCCCTGATTACCCCTTTCTCTAGGTCATTTATGAATAAGTTGAACAGGATGAGTCCCAGGACTGACCCTTGGGGGACACCACTAGTGACCCCTCTCCAGTCTGAAAATTTACCATTTATTCCTACCCTGTGTTTCTGTCTTTTAGCCAGTTCTCAGTCCATGAGCACCCGTCCCTCTTATCCCATGACACTCACTTTACTAAAGAGTTTGGTGAGGGACCTTGTCAAAGGCTTTCTGGAAATCTAAGTACACTAGATCCACTGGATTCTCCCTGTCTACATATTTCACCTTTCCAAGAGGCCTGTTCGGTTTCCTCCTTCGGTGGGGCGGACAGGACGCTGGGCTAAATGGGTCTTTGGTCTGGCCAGTCTTATGTTCTTATGTAATCTGGTTTAACTCCACTTCACCCTCTTAATGTGGATTAATTTTTCTGGCTGGCCAGCTGCAGGCAAGCCTTAAGTTACGTATACGGACGCTTTGTAATAGACAAACACTAGCTGGAGTTACGCGGCGGTGCTTGGGAAACCGAAGGAACAAAATTTAGAAAAACAGTAGTCTGTTATCTTTTTTTTGAATGATAGAAAAGTTGCACTGATTTCTATAGGGATTAAAATATAGCTCTGCAGAGGGGGTGGCAGGAGGGGAGCGACCCCGGGCGGAGGGGAGGTTACACGCAGGAGGGGTGCCCCAGCTCGTGCCGTGGGGTTGCGGGTGCCGCAGGTATGGTTGCTATGTGTCTGGTATTTTATCAGACAGTCTGATTTGTGGGACTCTGGCTGGTAAAAAAAATTCAGAAAATACCAGACATGTGCAATGTCCTGTATTTTCTGGTTTGCTGGCTAGGTGCTGGATGGAAGCCGGGCGGGGCGAGATCGGCTCTGGGAGCCTCTGGTTGCATCTGACATAGGACTGGCGCCTTGGGGCGGGGGAGAAGCCCTGTCCGTGAGCCTGAGCGCTGGTCAAGCGCGTGGTGGAGCCGCAGCCGGACTCACTCGTGCTTCGCCGGGACCGTGCGCGGGACGGGCAGCGCCCTGGGATCTGCATGTGCCCAAGTCAGTCCTGCTCCCCGCTGGCCAATTCTCTTCTCTTCTCGCCCCGGCCCGCCCCGCCCTGCTTCTTACCGGTTCTCCTCTGCCCGCTCGCCCCCGGACCAGCTCTGCTCCCTGCTGGCCACCTCTCCCCTCATCTTCACCTGGCCAGCCCCACTGCCCTCAACCCGACCCGCCCCCCAACCAGCCCTGCTTCCCGCTGGCTGCCCCCACCTCGATCTCCCCCAGCCAGCCCCTCTGTCCCTGACCCCCCCTGCCAGTTCTGCTTCCCTGCCCCCCCCTTCCTCCCGGCCAGCCCTGCTCCCCTCCCAGCCGGTCCTTCCCTGCCCCCGATCAAGTGTGTCCAATATCTTATTTTGAGACTACCTGGTACCCTAGCCACCAGGAGCAGGGCAGGTGCCCGAGCCGTTGTGGGGGTTGGGGGCACTGTGTGCCGGTGGGGGGGAGATCAGGTCCAAAAGTACCTTAAAACCTTCTCTTGGAGGAAAGGTTATCCCTTGCAAAGTTGGGTTGCGGTAGCTCTTATACTGTCCACGTTATTAGCACACAAACGTTCTCCTTTATATATTAGGTTAATAGGTTTTTATTAGAGGACAAACTCTTAGAAAATCCTTTAATAGCAGCAGAAATTCACAAGGTTTTACAAATGCAGGTGCAGAACGTATCAGACCCTCCACTCCCAGTGCCTGTATCTGATCTCTTCCAGCCCCCCCCTTTTCCAGAGGCTAACAGCAGCACACAGACAGGTCTGGGGCTTACACTGATCCGACGTACTAATCCCCTGAGATGGTCATTGGCCAAACTGGATGGTCTCTCCCACAAGGGATCGACATTGGAAACGGTAACACCCACAAAGCTGGAGGGGAACATTGAAATCCACTGAGTACCCAGGCGGACTAAAAAGTTGCCTTTCTTCTACGAAGGAATGTCAGCAGCCAATGACAGAGCAAGACCGCAGAACTGACAGGCATCTGTCAATTTGGCGGTGTTCCCCCGCATCTTGAACCAAGACCGTAGCGTAGAAAAGTTAGTGCAATGAATTTCTCCAGTTTAACATTTGCAATTACCTTAGTGTGACTTCTCGACAGCTTTAGTGAAATACGAGCAGCCGCTGTACACGCAGAGAATTTCAAAACAGGTATTTTGCTTAACGTAAATTACTAGGAGCCTTGAGGTAATGCTAAAAAATAGTATCTTAATCTCATTTTTTCACGTGGTCTTTACAGTAGGAGGCCCGTGGCAGCAAAAACTCCTATTGGCTTCCGTTACTCCTCGTGATGAGCAGGAGTACTGGCTGCTGACGGGCAGGGGCGCACCCTCTGAGTTTGATTTAGCAGGTCTTTACTAGACATGCTAAATCAAACTCCAGAAGATTGATCACAGCTGTGTCAATCATCCCTATAATGAAGACATGGTCTCAGTGTTTAAAAATCAGGGGCTGGGTGTTTCAAACAAAAATCACAAACTTAGCTTAAAAATTGGTGTGAGTGTTCGTTTGCTTTGTGAAGGGAAATTTTTTGTTTGTTTTTTGGTTTTTGTTCTAGAAGGGGATCCAGGAATGGGGCATGTCAGACAGCTGTAGATATTAGAAGGATAAATCGCAGTGAGGAGCTAGAATTATTTAGCTTAATGGACTGAAGAAGAAGCTGGAAACTGGGAGGTATTTCCAGATGTTAGTTGCGAAGGGAAGAGACAGAAACTTTATTGCTTGTAGAACAGCAGAGACATGAATCTTGGTAGTGCAGATTTCTGTCTACCTCAGTGTTTCTCAACCAGTGGTGGTAGTAGCCTTAGGGGTACTTGATGTATCTCCCCCCCCCACCCCACAGACTTCTCTCAACACACTGAAACTTGGCGAAAACTGAATTTTTGTTTTTAAGTTTTATGGCGCTTTATTATTATTATTATTATTATTTTTTTACACCCAAAAATTTCATTGCCTGCCCGGCTATGATTAAGTTGTTAAAACAAATGTGTTGCAATAGTCGAAAAAAATTGCATGTGTCCAAAAACTGTAGGTACTGGGGGTACTTACAACTTTTTGGGGGGGAGGAGAGGGGGTATATTTTTTTGAAAAAGGGGTACTTTATAAAAAAGGTTGAGAAACACTGATCTAGCTCATATCTTTCTATAGTAGCATTCTCAGGCGGAAGGCAAATAGACACCCATAATTAGTATAAGACCTTTGCAAGGATATGTGATTAAATCCCAGAATGCTTTGCTTCTAGTTCATCACATGACCTTTGGGCTAATCAAATGGGGCCTACATTTGAAAACACTGCCCCTGGTTTTTAGAAATGGCAATTTTTTTCTCTTTGGGGAAAGTTCACGGGGAAGGGGGACACACAAATGATACAGAAGAAGAAAGATTAATGCGGTTTCGTTTGTCCATAACAATAAAATCACAGTAGATTGTTGCACGCCTGTTTCTGTGCTTGATTTTTGTGGAGTGGTAGTGCAAATATGGGGGCGCATTCTCCGTCACTGGCGATTTCGAAATCATGACGGGATGTTTTCCTAACCGCTCTGCCCTGGGAATCATTTTGGGCAGCTTTTTTGTGGCCCTGTGGGGGAATCGATGAAATTAAAGAAAAAATAAGTTGCGTTCCCTACGTTTTGAGACGGAACGCTCTTTCGTTTATGTAACTTTTTTTTGTTTCTTTGGTCTCGAAAAATTGCGGGGCTCAACATTTGGTTTTCGGTTGCGCCCTCCCCGTTTGCTATGGAAAAAAGAGCGGGGAGGAAAACCCTGCAAGATTCAAAAATGACCCACTTTGTTCTTCTCAGGTTTTGTGGAAACAAATGAACTCTCCCAAAAGCTTGTGTTTGAGCAGCTGCTTAAGAGAGGTTCAAATGTTTCCCAACAGAGGAAAAGAACTAGTGGGAAACCTTGGTTTGCTCCCCACATTTTAATCCACTCCAATTTTAGTTTTCTGCTGAATTTTATCTGTGCCAGTTTCGGTCCCAAATTAATTGCATGAAATTCTGGATTGGAGGTCTCACCACCGGTAGGATCAAGTTGAACAGCATATACCGTTTTCTGTGTAGCATTCTAGCTACCACTATGTACAGTGGGGCTTTCACATCATATTGGGCTCCTTTGTCAGCAAAGTAGTACATGCAAATTTGACATCCCCCCGTCCCAGACCTAAACGCCAGCAATCTGTCTCTGGCTTGGATCAGCATCTGGGCATTCTCCTGGACCAACTTGGGTTCTTGGAGATACTCTTTGAGCGCGAGGTCCATGCAGCTTCTTAGCTCCTCCGTCATCTGGCCCTGGCTTTCGAGTTGGCTCCGTCGCCGCAAGAGGCTCGTGGCGCTCAGAGGTTCCGGATCAGGGAGCGACTGGTCGCGGACGGGGGCTGGTTGCCGCAAGTTATAATGGGGCTGGCCGTCGATGGTGAAGAAGGTAAACACGCTCTCCCCACTGCCGGAGATGAATTCCAAGAGGACGCTGTTGTTTTGGAGGATCACCTTGGCGTTTTCTTGGACCTCCACGCTCCTGAGGGAACACCCGCAGGGCCTTGTCAAAGAGGTTCCTCAGCTCGTTGGTCATTCTCCCTTGGGCCTCCAAGCGTGCACGCTCTCTGAGGAGATTTTCAACGCTCAGTGGGAGCGGGCAGGGAGGTTTGCTGAAAAGAGCACCCATCTGCGTCCCGTGGAGGGCAGCTTTTGTGTTTGGACAGAGGCGCCTTTTCTAGCCTGAAAATGAAGCAGAATGGAAAAATTTGGAGTTCAGCTAAATCAAGTGAAGCAAGTTCACCGCCGACCTCCCAGGGGTGTGACTTGGGGGGAGGTTTTTAGACGGGGATGCTGAACGTTTAGTTTGACGCTCAGCGTGGCCTGAAAATCTGACCACTCTCAAGTGTGCAAAAAATGGATTGTACAAATTCAGCGCGGCCTGAAGTTAGTCGTCGCTTTTGAAAGTTGTGGTCCCTGATCCTAAGTTTATTCATTGCTCACGTCCCACTGTGGAGGAGAGATTAATGAGACTGGGACTTTTCAGCTTGGAAAAGGGACAACTAAGTAGGGATAGGATAAAGGTCTATAAAATTGTGACAGGTGAGGAGAAAGTGAATAAGGAAAAGTTATTTACACATTCCCATAACATAAGAACGAGGAGTCACCAGATGAAATTGATGGGTAGCTGGTTTAAAACAAACAAGAGGAAGTATTTCTTCACAAACTCAGTCAACCTGTGGAACTCCTTGCCAGAGGATGTTATGAAGGCCAGGACTTTAAAAAGGTTCAAAAAAGAGTTAGATACATTCATGGAGGACAAGTCCATACATGACTGAAGAGAGTCTCTTAAATTGGACACGAGGGGGTGCCATGGGCTCAGAATGGGGGTTCAATAGAGTTCTTTGGGGGGCACCTTTCAGGACTGGGATAGCAGTTGGGGAGAGCTAGGGGGCACCATGGCTTTTACAGTGATGCCCCAAGGCTCATGCAGAATCGGGGCCCCATTCTGTGGGGCTCAAGCCCTCAAAGCCGCAAACATATTTCATATTTATATTGGATTTTTCTCGCATTCCATTTCTAGGGTCGTGGGAATTTACGGGGAGTGGGGTCAGAGAATGAGCAGAGATCAGCCCATATTTATTGACTGTCTGTAGAGACTGAGATTCCAAAAGGTAAAGTTTTTAGGACTGTTAAAATGTGTGGAGTGTGGTTTTTTTTGTTTGTTTTTTTGACAATTTATGTGAAAATATGCAAAGGAAATAACCCGAAAATCAAACAAAGATGCCTCCTTCAGGGGGCATTTTTCTTACTTTGCTGGTCTGTACATTTCACCCGTTAGTGAGCAAAATAGTTTTTCCTCAGTTGTGTAGGGGTGGAGCAATCAATGTTGATTTCTATCTGCCCATAAAATCTAATTTTTCCAAAATTATTTATAAGGCACCTGGAATCCTCTTTTAAACAATTTTTCTCTCAGCTAGGCCTAGCTACTTCTCCTTTTTCATTTTTAAGATCGACTTTGCTCCTCTCAGGCCTAGAATGCAAGGCCTTGCCATGACTTGCATTTTTCTGAGGGGCGGCCATTTTGTGTCCGCCAGCTTTTTCTCCCTACATATCCAACAACGACTTACTGTTTCTCCATCCCCAAGTTACTCTCTTGAGCTCTTTTAAGCCAGTTTAGATATTTTAATTAAAAAAAAATTAACGAGGTCAGAATGGAGGAGAGCTAGAACGTTGCTCTTTTGAACAACTGCTTAATGAACCATTTCGGGTAGAAAAAAATCATATCCCTCAAAGATACACAATGTTCTTCTAAGAATACATGGTAGAATACATTGCTGAAGCCATCTGGGTTGCAGAATATGAGAGCGAGAAGATGGGCAAGGAATATTTTTTATTGGAACAATTTCTGTTGGGGAACGAGGCAAGATTTCAAGCCCCACAGAAGCGCTTCTTCCAGCAGAAGACCAGAAGTAGGGCTGAAAAGTTGAAGAAACGCTCCATAGAACTCAAAAACTCGTGTCCCATAAAAGGAATCAACTCTCCCACCTTGTTGCAAGATCGCCATTAGTTGCTATTTCTTTTGTCTATTAATCCCGAGCCCTTAATACGCGGACATACGCACCCAACTTAATGTAATTTTGAGATGTTTGGTTTCGCGGGCTCCCTGCTGTTGTTCCGGCAACAGGGGTGACATTAGGATCGGAAAGGGTGTTCTACTCTTGAGTCATTAAGCCAGTTCCATTGCACCGCTGTAGTTGCGAGTGTGCGGTAGGGGGCAACACCTTTTATTTTCCACTTTCTTTGCACACGACTCAGTGAGGCATTTGTGAAGGTCAGGGCTGGAGGGCCGAGTTCTTGGAAGGCTTGGCCCAAAATGACTCATCGTTTCTGCTAATGATTCAACTCTGGATCCGAAAGTTGGGCTTTTTGACTCTCGCATGGGTTTTACATATGTTTATTTTCCCTCTGATTCTTGTACAACCTGTCATCTACCCGCGCCATCATCATTCCATCCCCCTAGACTGGCGTTGGCGTCTTTTATCGGGAGAAGGCAGCACCCAAAATGGCGAAAATGCAACTTGAGGAACAGAGAGAGAAACAGGACCAAACCGAAGGGGGAAACGTTTGAATAAATACGAGCTACTTACTTCTGAAGAGCTGAACAAGACCCCGGTCTCCAGCAGAGAGAAGAGAAAGTTGTGTGTGTTCACGCCGGAGATGTGTTTCCAAGTTGGGAGTCGGAGATTTCTCCTAGTGCCACGTCCGTGATCTCTGCTGCCCCGTACATGCACAGTAATGCTCTTTCGTGCTGTTTGTTGATTGCGCATGCACCGCGACACCTCCTGGAGGCATACTTAGTGGAGTTTTGAAGGGCTGAACAAGACGTCAGTCCTCAGAGACAAACAACCTATGCTAAGCAGCTACAGCTCTGGTGAACGGCAGGAAGGGAGCCTTCCGTCATGTGAACGCCAGGATGTGAGGGGGCGGAGGGAGTTCAAAAAGGGCTAAACAAGTGTGAAGTGAAAGGGGGGTAGGGGAGACCATAGGCCCCATTTTGGCCACGACTGTCCCGTTTTTAAGCCCCATCCCGACTTTTTTGGCAAAACTGGGCCTTTGTCTCGTTGACTCTTCCCAACTTGATCGTCACTAAAAAGGCCTTGTTTTAACAACATAACATAAGAGCGGCCACACTGGGTCAGACCAAAGGTCCATCCAGCCCGGTATTCTGTCTGCCCACAATGGCCAATGCCAGGTGCCCCAGAGGGAGTAAACCAAACAGGTATGATCAAGCGATCTCTCTCCTGCTACCCCATCTCCAGCCTCTGATGAACAGAGGCTAGGGACACCATTCCTACTCATCCTGGCTCATAGCCATTAATGGACTTAAATTCATGGAGGTTATCTAGTTCTTTTTTGAACCCGCTTAAAGTCCTGGCCTTCACCACATCCTCTGGCGAGGAGTTCCACAGGTTGGCTGTGCGCGGTGTGAAGAAGAACTTCCTTTGGTTTGTTTTAAACCTGCTGTCCGTTAATTTCATTTGGTGAGCCCTCATTCTTATCTTGCCTCCCCAAAAAAAGGGAGGTGCCGGACCTAGTGGGGCATGGAGGAACATGTGGGAGGGAAGAGGATGAAGGGCAAAGCCAACCCTGTGCAAGAGGGAAGGTGTGGGACAGTTGTTTGGCCCGCACGGGCAGGTGGCAGAGGGTTCTTGGGCCAGCTCCCTCTGCAGCGGGAAGAGGATCTGTCTGCGCGGCAGTGGGAGGTTGTCACCCTCACATGGTGGGGAGAAACAGGGACTTTGGGCCGAGCCTGAAAGCAGGAGGTAGGGCGAGCTTGCACGGGGGGGATCCCAGGCGGTATCCATGTTCCCTTGGGAAAGGACGGTCACCCTACTGGAGGAAGTCGGAGTTTGTAAGGTGTTATTGGCAAGGTGCCGTCAGACCTGGGGAAAGCACAATCAAATCGCAGCATGGCGTCCCCTCTCGCTTCAAGGAGAAATTGTCTCTGCCGGTCTGTTCCCCAGGGCGATACCCCCAGACCCACCTTCTCCTAAGGGAGATCCTGGCTCGCCCTGTAAAATGTGCGACACCGCTCCAGTCTGATTTCACCCTGCGCCGGCTTTCTGCTGCTGCGTTGTGGGGTGGAACTTGCCGCCCCTCCTTGGCGTGAGGGACGGCTTCCGGATTTTGCCTTTTACCCTTCGCTTTCCTCTCGCTCGGGCCCGTCTGAGCCATCCCTGGGTCCTTGCTAACATGAGTGAGGAGCTCAGCTTGTGTCGATTTGCTAGACGCGTGGCCCCACGTTGCTTGGGTCCTCAACGCGATTTATGTTTGGGTTTTTTTGGTAAATAAAATGAAAATGTCTGTGCATCATGGGAATCCCTGCTCTGGGAAGACCGGATTTATCTAGCTTTTTTTTTTTTTTTTTTTAACCCTGTTCAAGTCCTGGTGTTTACCACATCCTCTGGCTAGGAGTTCCACAGCTTAACTTACCGCTGCGGCCTGGGTCCAGGTAAGAAGCACCTCTCCTGGGCTGCTGCAGCTCCAGTGGGCACCGAGGAGGGGTGCATGACCCCCAGCTGGGGCAGATCCAGGTTCATCTGCCCCCTGAGCTCCCCAGCCAGAGTGAGGGCACTTGGGCAGAGGGAGGCTTGGGGCTGGGGCAGTCCTGGGGCAGGGAGGCACCCTCAGCCAGTCCCTTGCACCTGCCTGGTGATTGTCTGTCTGGTTTTCTGAGACACAATCCCATTCCAGGCACGACCAACTGTTCTGGTGCAACCAAACCCTGACCTTGCTTTTAAGATAGGGGAAGAGGAAGCCGCCTGCTGAATTTGGTGCTCCTAGTTCCGACCGTTTAGGAGAAGCTCTTGAACAAACAGAGGCACAGACAAACTTTCTCAAATAGATAGTAGATTTGATTTAATTTAATTTAATTTTTGCATTGTATCACCTGTCCTGCAACTCAGAGCTGGCCATGGGTTTGTTTGTTTGTTTGTTTTGGTTGGTTTTTTTGCATCAAGACCCAGCATAGTTTTCTGTGCACAAAAGCAACCTGCCTTGTGCACCTGCATTTTGCACCTACACTTGAACAGCAGGCGTGTGTTTGTGCTATTTGATGTGGTCTGGAAACAGCAGCAGAAACTGGTGCAGCCCTTCGGCGTGTTTTTTCAGCACAGCTAGCTTGTTTTCATGCTTGAAAAAAACAAGGTTTTGGTGGGGAGTGGAATATTTTCATTCTCGGAAATGCTTCTCTAGGACTTGGCCTCTCTGTACGCCCAGTCGGGGGGACGTTGATTCTGCCTCTAAGGGAAGACCTCCAACTATACAGCTGGCTGACAGTGCAGAAAACTTACCGAGAACACGGCAGCACTTCATCTGCGGTCAAGCACAGTTGTTATCGTCCCTTCCAGGAAAAAATACATTCAGAGGTTGTCAACAGCAACAACATCAAAGAGTTCACAAAAACTTCAGAAAGTCTGGAAGTTCTGAAAGACACTTTTCCACCCATCCAAGATTGAATTTGTCATGAGAAGCCTTCTCCTGTGGACATAAAGAGCGGCCAGGCTGGGTCAGACCTAAGGTCCATCCAGCCCAGTGTCCTGTCTGCCCACAGTGGCCAATGCCAGGTACCCCAAAGGGAGTGAACAGAACAGATAATCAAGTGATCCTTCTCCTGTCCTCCATTCCCAGCCTCTGACAAACAGAGGCCAGAGACACCATCCCTACCCATTTTGTCTAAGTATTGATGGACCTGACCTCCATGAATTTATCTAGTTCTTTTCTGAACCCTGTTCAAGTTCTGGCCTTCACAATAACCTGTGGAACTCCTTGCCAGAGGATATATTAGTTTCCTAGTGTAGACATGACCTATTTCCGATTTACTAAATTTGATTTAATAACTCCTGATTTAGCAAATTCTAAATAGTGTGTCCTCAGTATGGGAAACCTCAAAATTAGTCAGAGGCAGGCTCCATTAATGTGGACACGCTACCTCAGACTTAGAGCCCCAGGAAGCACTGGGGAGTCATTACTTTGAATGACACTGGGGAGTAGTTATTTTGAAAGAGCAGCACTGGAGAGTCCACTCTACCGTTATTTTGAAATAACTATTTTGGAATTAGCATTACTCCTGATGAAAAGCAGGAGTACAGATTTGGAATTAACAGGCTTGGGAGTGTGGATGCTCCACTTATAAATTCGACCTAAGGGGGGTTAGTTCGAAATAAAGGCCTAGTGTGGACCAGGGCTTAAAATCCTGGCCTTTACAACCTCCTCTGGCAAGGAGTTCCACAGGTTGACTGTGCACTGAGTGAAGAAATACTTCCTTCAATTTTTTTTAAACCTGCTGCCTATTAATTTCATTTGTTCTTTTGTGATGGGAAGGAGTAAATAACTCTTTATTCACTTCCTCCACACCAGCCAGTATTCAAATGTAAACATGGCATGGAGTCATATAGAGGCAATAAAATATTCGCTGTATTATTCTCATTTTAGACCTTTTTTTGCTCGATGGAAGAGCCGAATTTTTGTTCCTCAGGTTGTTACTTACAGACTGTGAACAAGTCCCTTCTTAGCCATCTCTTGATTAAGCTAAATGAGTGGATCTCAAATTCCCCCGCCCTCCGGCGGACTACTTGAAAATCTCTGAGGATCTCGGTGGATCATTTCAGGATCTTTCCAGATCATATTCGTGCCATCAACTAACGACTGTAAAGCACTTTGGACCAACGAGTTTTATTTATATATAAATAAAAACCCTTCATAATCATTCGCACCATAAAAGCAGCTAAATCAGTGGATCTCAATTTAAAGAGCTTTGGATCAACGAGTTATGTATATAAACCCTTCATAATCATTCTCACCATAAAAATACATCTCTCTTAATTTAATAGTGGTGGGGTCTTTCGCCCTGAGCAGCCACAGAGCTGGACTGTCCTTCCTTGGTAGATGCAGCCCTGGAATAGAGGAAAGACACCTCTTTCTCTGGCTACTGCATATTCTGGAAACTGAGAGGTGGAGGTGCAGCAACACCCCAAAAACTCCCCATACAACACGTCTGACGCAGACTAATAGTAGGCGAAGAATAACAGGCGGAGGGGCAGGAAATCGGCTTGCAGTGTTTGCTTCTTTGCCTCCGCAACGTGAGAGGAACCCGGCTCGTGGCTTGAATTTGGACAAGGTGCAGGAATGTAAGTCAGCTTTGGGTTTTTTCCAAAAGTGGGTCCCTCGTGCGTGAATTTCTGCAGCTCTCTTCTGCATTTATTCTGGGCTTGTGCGCAGAGCGCACCGTGCACCCAGCTCTGGCAGGGGAGTGAGACGGAATGGTTACAGCAGGGTGGGGGTTGGAAGCCAGGAATCCTCGGTTCTGCCCTCAGCACTCAGAGGACAGCAGGTCTAGTGGTTAGAGCAGGGGGACTCAGCGTTACGGTGCTGGGTTCTATCCTGGCAGGGAGTTTAATTCACTTTTTTTTTTTTAATTTTGCCGTGGTCTCATCTGTATCTCAGATTCCTCCTCTAGTCCATATAAATGCGATAAGACCCATCTGTGTAAAATGCTTACAGCTTTTGAGAGACTTGGGGACAAGGTGCAGAATATTGTTAGACTTAGACTTAGAAAATGATGCCTAGCAAAAGTTGCAAACACCTTTCCAATTTGCATGTGACTTTCATGCTACTTTGTGTCTACTCTGTGTGGATCCAGAGAAGAATGTGGGAAACCCCCACCCCAACTGTGCAAAACCCTCAACGCAACTGTTCAGAAGAAATTAATGTTCTAATTGTTCTCCATTAACGTTTGGCATACAATGTCTAAACCACATACCTGAGATGTATGTTAGTTTTTGTAAAAGCTGATAGGGGAGTAGATGTAGTGTTTGCTTTCTACATTTTTCTATTTGCAGTTTATATTTAATTCTCAGCAATTATGCTGTCCTGGGTGCTTTGCAGTTATGCAAATCAACCTGCTTAATTATGCACTGAAGTAAGAGCTTAAGAACATAAGAACGGCCAGACTGTGTCAGACCAAAGGTCCATCTCGTCCAGTGTCCTGTCTGCTGACAGTGGCCAATGCCAGATACCCCAGAGGGAGGGAACACAACAGGTAATCTTCACATGATCCCTCCCGTCATCCATATTCAGAGAAACAGCAGCTAGGAACCCCATTCCTACCTATCCTGGCTAATAAATATTGATGGTCCTAACCTCCATGAATCTATCTAGTTCTTTCTTGAACCCTGTTCAAGTCCTGGTCTTCATGACATCCTCTGGCGAGGAGTTCCACAGGTTGACTGCATGCTGCATGCAGAAAAACTTCCTTTGGATTGTTTTCAACCTGCTGCCTATTAAGAACAGTCAAGAGTGAAAAGTTGAGAGGCTGAAGGGTGACATTTTTAGAGATATGGGCTGGTCACTGCAGTCTCCTCTTTTAAAAAGTTTGGCCCCTCGTTTTTAAAAATCTCCATCTGTGCACGGGTCATCTCCCCGCCATTTAAAAGTCGGTAGGACTTCAGTGGACTTAACCGTTCTCTGAACGCCACGCAGCTACGGCTCTTTGCAGCCTGCGTGTATTTCAGAGAGAGAAACAGCGTAAGCGATAAATTCAAAGGGCTCTTTCTACTTAGCTTAAACACTGGGAAGGTTAAGGAATTATTTGATCACTGTCTGTAGGGGAAACAAATATTTAATAACAGGCTTTTTAGCAGACAAAGGTATAACACAAAGTGGAATTCTGGAGCGAGGGGAAATTGAGACAGAAAAGAAGCTGTCCATTTTTGATTAAGCCCTGAAACAATCTAGCAAGTGGTAGATTCTCCAGCTCTGTCCATTTTCCGATCAAAACATTTTTCTAAAAACATCTGCCCAGGGAATTATCTGGGGGCAACTTCTCCGGCCTGCGTTCTACACAGATCACACAGAATCACTCTGGCCACAGAACCTATGAATAAACAAGATGTTTTTTATCCCGGCGAGTGTCTGATCGACAGGACTTGGTCCTTTTAGATGGTTGCTTTGTCTTGGTTCCGTCGGGTCTGTCGTGGAGTTCCACTGTAGCTGTGATGGGAATGGTAGAAGTGCGTTGTCTGGGATTTTTTGTTATGTCTGAAGTCCTCTTATGAACAGAGGCCGCTGTTCAGCCGTGCCATGAAGTATGCACCTAAATTCATATGTGTGCTTTAATCCCGCTCAGTTCAATGCAAGATAAACCCCGTCCTAAATATTTTGCCAAGTCGTGACGGAAGTCTGGGATAACTATTCTGAAAGCGTAGTTCATTTTCTCAGGCTGTCTCTACCCTTTTTGTTTCTTCTCTATAAATAGTTAGGGTTTTTTTAGGGTGAGTTTTTAATAAATAGATTTTCTTTTCTGGAAATCACAGAAACCATAAAAATGTGGGGCAGAAAGGGACGGGAAGAGGTCATCTGTTCTGTCCCTGCAGCGCCAAGCCTACACAGAACATCCTTTACAAGAATGTATTGAATCTTTTCTTTAAAAACTGCCTGTGACAGGGCTCTCCTGTCCTTCCTTAGCGGTCCAGAGCTTAGAGTTCAGTTGAAATTCATCAGCCTCTGCTGACTTGAACAGCTGTAATTTGTCCTTCACAACCTCCTCTGGCGAGGAGTTCCACAGGTTACCTGCGCGCTGCATGTAGAAAAACTTCCTTTGGTTTGTTTTCAACCTGCTGCTTATTAACAACAGTCTAGAGTGGAAAAGTTAAGAGAGGCTGAAGAGTGAAATTTTCTGAGTTTCGGGCAGTTCACTGCAGTCTCCTCTTTTTAAAAAAAATCTCCAAGTCATCTGTGCACAGGTCATCTCCCTGCCATTTAAGAGTCGGTAGCATGTTCTTCTCCAACTTCTGAGGCTAAGAACCTTCCATTTGTTAATATTAATGGTGTTAAGCCGAGATCATCACCTAATTACTGAAGCAGAAAAGACATTAAACATCTCAGCCTTTTTGGTATCATCTTTTATTTGCTCTCTTTCACCGTTAAGCAGAGGTCTTACGCGTACCTTCGTCTTTCCCCTTACCGTTCATGTATTTGTTTTTTATCATCTATTATGTCTATCTCCTTCGTCTTTTTGATTTTGTCGCTGTCGGTTTGTGCTTTTCTGGAAATTAGCTATTTGCAAGTGATTTGTACAGAAAACAGGGTTATGGCTACTTAATACAACTGGAGCTGTTATGCATAGTCTTGGAAGGGTTACAGGTTTGTTTGTTCCTTTGTTTTAACGGGAAATTTGAGTTCACCCTATCTGCTGAAACTGACCCTTTCACCTGCCTGGTGATTCTGTCTCTTTTCTGTCTGGTTTTCTGAGCACCAGTCCCATTCCAGACACATCCGATTGTCCTGGTGCAACCAAACCCAGACCTGGCTGTAAGTTAGGAGAAGAGTGAGTTATCTGCTGAATTTGGTGCGCCTAGCTCCGACCGTTTAGGAGGAGTTCTTGAACAAACAGAGAGACAGGCACACAGGGAAACTCTCAAACTCTCTCAAATATATAGCACGTTTTCTGCCACTCCATTCTCTGACCTCCAGCCTCGTTTTCTGCTACTATGAAACATGGATTGAACCATACAAAAATGCTTAAAATCAACATTCTCTGTAGAACGTATCATGCAAATGAAAATTGAAACTTCTCCTGGCCTGTGGTTTCCTGCCCAATCCTGTGGCGACCGATAAGCAACTAAGTTCTCAGGAAATAACACCCGCGTGGTTTGTGTTCATACGGCCTCTCTGGTTATCGATAAACTGTTCAGTGCAGACAGCAGCAAAATAGACATAAACACCTCCTCTGCCTTGATGTTGTCAGTTATTAGGTCTCCTTCCTGTTAAGGAAAGCCTCCACACTTCCCCTCCTCACCTTGTAAAGGAAACACTTCACACTTCGCCTCCCCCCCTTGTAAAGTATCTAAAGGTGTTACAAGAAGGGAAAAAATTGTTCTGCTTGGTCTCCGAGGACAGGACAAGAAGCAATGGGCTTAAACTGCAGCAAGGGAGGTTTAGGTTGGACATTAGGAAAAAGTTCCTACCCATCAGGCTGGTCAAACACTGGAATAAATTGCCCAGGGAGGTTGTGGAATCCCCATCTCTGGAGATATTTAAGAGCAGGTTGGACAGACACCTGCCAGGGATGGTCTCCATTAGTGTTTCTCAACTTTTTTTTAATAAAGTACCCCATTTAAAAAAAAAAAAAAAGTACCCCCAGTACCTACAGTTTTCAGACACACATTTTTTTTTCTACCATTGCAACACAGTTGTTTAAACAACTTAATCGTAGCTGGGCAGGCGATGAAATTTTGGGGTGTAAATGGTACAAAAATAAAGCGCTATAAAGCTTACAACAAAAACTGAGTTTTTTCCACATTGCAGTGGTGTTGACGTACCCCCTGGACTTCTCTCGAGTACCCCTGAGGGTACTCGTACCGCTGGTCGAGAAACACTGCATTAGACGGTGCTTGGACCAGGGTACAGGACTCGGGGACCTCTCGAGGTCCCTTCCGGTTCTATGATTCTGTGATTAAAATAACAGATAGGAAGTTTTCCCCATTCTGTGGATTATATGAATCTTTGATCAATCTAATCTAGTCCCCAATTAAATTGGATAAAAGGGTTCAGCTGTAGAGTCCCAGCAGAATTTTTTCAGGCCCAGGACAAATTGGTAACATGGGTAACTGCCCCAATTTGCAGCCTGGGCCCTGGGTAAAGTCTACCCTTTCCCACTCCTCCTGCCCCATGGGAGGGACCCGGTTCTGTTGTACTGTGTGCTGTTTCCTTCCCCTGTTTGACTTCAAGGGCACGGCAGAGAAATCTCCTAAGGGAATTCCAGGTTCTTGTGTTGAATTCCCTCGTGCCCAAGAAAGCGGTCCCATGCTGGTTTTGGCTACACCTCTCTGTAACGATTTACACGTAGCTGACTGGGTGGGTTTGCGCTTCGGGGAAACGGCCCGGAGAGATGAGTAATTAGGAAGACAGATCACTTACGGACAGTTTGACTCAAAATAAGACTCAAACACCCTGCCTTACAGGGTGTTCAGCCCTGTGAACGGGAGTGTTTTACAGGCTCGTGAAATCTGACTGCTCAAACTCCGGCTGCCGGCCACAGTTTTAGGACTGCCTCTCTCCTGGGGGAATTCTCCGTCGCGGCTCTGAACTCCTCTAAACTGGACTTGCGTGGGATTTGAGGGGTACGTATGCCCTGCCCTGGGTGTAAAATCTGCCAGCGCCGTGCCTCCGAAAGTATTAAACCTGACTGGGGAAATAAAAGAATGGATGTTTGTAAAGGGTTCGTGTTAGTGTAAGATTTTTGGAGCAGTCATCTGCTAGAGGGGCTGTGACAGCGGAGTCGGGGTTCCCCTGATCCTGCACCCCTCTAGCAGCCAGAACAGTCTCCACCAGCCAGCAGAATAGAGAGGGGGTTTACTGAGTTTTCGGAATACAGTCCAGCATTGACGTGGTGTGTTTACAGGATTTGGGGCCAGAGTGTTTCAGATGCCTTGGGTTAGGGGTCCATCACCCCTCGCCCACAACCCCAGCAACCTCAGTCTGTCTCCCTCATGGTTCCAGCCCCAGACTGCAAAAGTTCTTCTTCACACAGCGCATAGTCAACCTGTGGAACTCCTCGCCAGAGGAGGCTGTGAAGGCTAGGACTATAACAGAGTTGAAAGAGAAGCTAGATAAATTCATGGAGGTTAGGTCCATAAAAGGCTATTAGCCAGGGGATAGAAATGGTGCCCCTGGCCTCTGTTTGTCAGAGGCTGGAGAGGGATGGCAGGAGACAAATCGCTTGATCATTGTCTTCGGTCCACCCCCTCTGGGCACCTGGTGCTGGCCACTGTCGGCAGACAGGCTACTGGGCTAGATGGACCTTTGGTCTGACCCAGTACGGCCATTCTTATGTTCTTATGAGCCATTAAAAAAGGGCTGGAGAATAAGACAGAAAAGATCTTATTGCCTCTATGTAAAACCATGGGACGCCCACAACTTGAATTCTGCCTACAGCTGTGGTCTCCTCATCTCAAAAAAGGGTCAGAAAAGGACAACCAAAATGATGAGGGGGTTGGAACGGGTCCCAGATGAAGAGAGATGGAAAAAGCCTGGGTCTTTTCAGCGTAGAAAAGAGGAGACTAAGGGGGATAGACTAGAGGTCTATAAAAAGCATAATGGGTGTGGAGAAAGTGAATCAGGAAACGTTATTTACTTGGTCCCAAGTAAATTTACGCGGGGTCCTTGGGAACTAAGAAACCGTCTGTTCTCCCTGCTGGCTGAGAGTCACGTCTGGCGGTGGGTAGAGATGTGGGGCCCAGAGACTTTCGCGAGGGTGGGGGGGAAGGTGTGAAGGCAGTTTTGGGAAGGCAACACCTTCCCTTACCTACCTTACCCGCCACCCATGCCTGACTTCTGAACCCCCAACGCCCTGGGCCTTCTAGGCACTAAATGCAACTGCCCTCTATTCTTGAGGTACCTTGATGGCCTCCTTATTGGTGTGTGGGGAGGGAAAACCGTGTGTGTTTATGACACGTATGGAGTATTGCATCCACTTCTGGGCCCCCCGCTGCAGACAGGCTGTGGATGCACTGGAGAGAGTTCACCAAAATGATTCGGGGACGGGAGCACGTGACCTACGAAGAGAGGCTGGGGGATTTGGGTTTGTTTTGTCTGCAGAAGAGAAGAGTGAGGGGGGATTTGGGAGCAGCCTGCAACTCCCTGAAAGGGGGCTCCAAAAAGGATGGAGAGAGGCTGTTCTCAGTGGGGGCAGGTGGCAGAACGAGGAGCAATGCTCTCACGTTGCAGTGGGGGAGGTCTAGGTTGGCTATTAGGAAAAACTATTTCCCTAGGAGAGTGGGGAAGCCCTGGGATGGGTTCCCTAGGGAGGGGGTGGAATCTCCATCCCTAGAGGTATTTCAGTCCTAGCCTGGCTGGGTTGATTTAGTTGGGATTGGTCCTGCTTTGAGCAGGGGGCTGGACTTGATGGCTCCTGAGGTCTCTTTCAAGCCGGGGTTCTATGAGTCTGTTCCTGGCCAGGACTTTCCAGCAGAAACTAGTCCGGAAAAGCCGGTGTGGTGACACATTTGCATGTGGGCAGCGTTGGGGATTTTTGTGTTTCTTTGGTGGGGGGCGGGTCGTGCTGACAAGGAAGCGCTTTGCACTGAGCCAAAGCCAATGCTGCATGTAGGAAACAAACCAGAAGCCATTACCCCCGACCATACGCACACAACGATGGGGTGCAAGTTAGCTTTCCTCAAGAGAGAGAGATCTTGGGGTCACTGTGGAGAGTTCTCTGAAAACATCCACTCCATGTGCAGTGGCTGACTAAAAGCAAACATAGAGGCAACGTCTACACTGCGGCTTTTGCCGCAAGAGCCTATGCAAATGAAGCGTGGATTAGCATATCATTGCGCTTCGTTTGCATAATTTACTTGGCGCCGTTTTTGGCGCCGGGGGTTTTTATGCAAAAACAAACCGTGTGGACGTTTTTGTGCAAAAACCCCTTTTCCCGCAAGATTGGTATAGGGGCATAAGCAGGGCTTGACAAACAGCGGCAAAATCAACTCGCCAGCCCCGCACTGCGCATGCGCAAGACCCGCTTTGCGCATGCCTTCGCTGCCAGTGAACGGGGCAACTGGCTGAAATCTACTCACCACGAGCCCTGGGCATAAGGATCTTGCGGGAAAAGGGGGTTTTGCGCAAAAAGAAAACATCCACACGGCTTGTTTTCGTGCAAAACCAGCTCATAATAAATTATGCAAATGAAGGGCAACAATATGCTAACCTGCGCTTCATTTGCATAGGCTCTCGCGGCAAAAGCCGCACTGTAGACGTAGCCTGGGAATCAGTAAAAAAGGGACAGAGAATAAGATGGAAAATATCTTATTGCCTCTGTATAAAACCATGGGATGTCCACAGCTTGAACCCTCTGTACAGAGGTGGTCACCCAAAAGCTCTCTTGGCAGTGGAAAACGTTCAGAAAAGGGCAACCGAAATGATGCGAGGTCTGGAACAACTGCCGCACAAGGAGACATTAAAAAGAGGGGGAATTTTTCAGCTTAGAGAAGAGGTGACTAAGGGGAAGGTATGACACAGACCTGTCAAATCATGAATTAGGGGGAGAAAGGGATTTTTACGCTTTCCCACTCTACAAGAAGCCGAGGTCTCGACGCAAAATTAACAGGCAGCAGGTTGAAAAGAAACACCAGGGCGTAGTCCGTGGAAGTTGTTAGTGGGAGTGTTGCGAAGGCCAAAAGTATGATGAACATACCAAAGATCCAGCCAGCCCAGTGTCCTGTCTGCTGGCAGAGGCCACTGCCAGGTGCCCCAGAGGAAGTGAACACAACAGGGAATGATCACATGATCTTCCTCTGTCTCCCATTCCCAGCTTCTGACAGAGACTAGGGAGACCATTCCTACCCATCCTGGCTTATAAGTATTAGTGGACCTAACCTCCATGAATGTATCTAGTTCTTTTTTGAGCCCGGTTAAAGTCCTGGCCTTCACCGCATCCTCTGGCGAGGAGTTCCACAGGTTGACTGTGCGCTGCAAGAAGAAAAAATTCCTTTTGTTTGTTTTAAACCTGCTGCCTATTCATTCCATTGGGTGACTCCCTTGTTCTTGAACCGGGTTCAAAAAAGAACTGGAGAAGCTCCCAGAGGAGAGGTCCATCAAGGGCTATTAGCCAGGATCACCTGGTGTTCATGCTCTACTTGTTCCTTAATCACTGATTGTCAGGCGCTGGGACCAGGTGACAGGGGATGGATCTCTTGATAATCACCCTGTTCCGTTCATTCCCTCTGATGCGTCTGGCACCATCAGGAGAGTCTAACAAAAAAAAGCCAGTGACTTGTGTGTCTACCGGTGGTGCACATGCCTTGGTGCACAGAAGAAAATTATTCCACACATGGGTGGAAAAGATCAGAGGGAACATGGCAGGTGGGGTTTTCCCAAGCCAGGAAGTTGGCTTTCCGTGGAAGTTGGGTATCTAACTCCCCCTCTTCTTTCTGTTCTAGGTGAATCCTCACTCATGTTCAGGGCCCTAGATAACGCTTATTTATCTGATTCTTTTAGATCATCTGCTCCCTTGCTTCAGGGCCAGAGAGAGCAGCTGTGAGAAGAGGAGGATGGAGGGGCCGTCCCTTGTCAGCAGACCTTGCTATCTGGAACCGCTCACTGTAGAAAACCTGCTCCGAATGCGGAGCAAGCTGGAGTCCGAGGGGCAGATGACCCGGGAGCGGAAGGCCCGCTTTAACGGGGTCCTGAGAACGGTCAAAGAATCTGAGCTCGTGCCGAGGAACGCGAGGACGGTGATCGAGTGTGACGGGGGAGACTTGGAATATCTCTGCAGCGACGGAGGAGAAACCGTCTTCGTCCTGTTTCAAGGCGGAGAACCCCTGTATATCGGGAAGAAAAGGGACAGTGATTTGTACCCTTCTCCGACGCTCCCCGAAGCAGAACGGCTGAGTATCAGACACCTCCTGGGGGCGATGAGCAGGCTGGAAACCCAGCACCGCATGACGGAGGAGCTGAGAACCTGCTTTGAATGTGCCCTGGAGAACTTCCGCAAAGAACCCAACTTCGTCCAAGAGAACGCCCGGTTGGTGATCAGCTGCGAGGGAAAGGAGCGGCATTTTGCGTCCGGGAATGGGGAGAACGAATTCGTGGTGTACCTGCAGGATGGCAAACCCCGGTACGAGAGCCATGTGCTGGGATGGGGGGCCTACCTTTTTAAAATGCTGGCCAGGTTGTTTTAAAGCTTGCAGGGTGGACCGGATTTTAACTAGAAGACAGATGGGAAGAAAACAAACCAACAAAAAAGAAGCACTAACTCAAATCAGCCAACCAACTAACTCAACCAAACCAAAGTCAACCAACTCAACCAAACCAACCAACTCAACCAAACCAAACCAACTCAACCAAACCAAAGTCAACCAACTCAACCAAACCAATCAACTCAACTCAACCAAACCAAAGTCAACCAAACCAACCAACTCAACCAAAACAACCAATTCAACCAAACCAAACCAATTCAACCAAACCAAAGTCAACCAACTCAACCAAACCAAACAACTCAACCAAACCAAACCAATCAACTAAACCTAACCAAACCAACCAACTCAACCAAATCAACCTCTTTTATTCTATGAAGAGAGATTAAAAAGCCTAGGAGCTTTCATCTTAGAAAAGAGAAGATTATGGGGGCGATAGGATAGGGGTCTATAAAGTGATGACTGGTGTGGAAAAAGTGAATAACGAAAAGTTATTTGCTCATGCCCATAATATAAGAATTAGGGATCACCAAATGAAATCAATAGGCAGCAGGTTTTAAACAAACAAAAGGAAGTTTTTCTTCACTGAGCACACAGTCAACCTGTGGAACTCCTTGCCAGAGGATGTGGTATAGACTAGGACTTTAATAGGGTTCAATATAGAGCTAGATTGCTTCATGGAGGTTAGGTCCATCAGTGGCTGTTAGCCAGGATGAGTAGGAATGGTGTCCCCAGCCTCTGTTTCTCTGCAGGTGGGTGACAGGGGAGAGATTACATGAGGATTAACTCTTTTGTGTTCCTTCCCTCTGGGGCATCTGGTATTGGCCTGTGTTGGCAGACAGGATACCGGGCTGGATGGACCATTGGTCCGACCCAGTATGGCCATTCTTATGAATCAGAACTGGCAAAGAACTGATTTTTCACGTTACTGGCCGTGTCAAAAAGTGATACCAAAGAAAAGCGTTTTGGGCCAAACCAAGCACATTGGACCCGAATCGAGCTGTGACTGAGCCTCTTTACGTTGTAGATTCGCAAGACGCCTGACGGACAGAGGAAATCTCTTTTAGCACAGGAGCCCACTGAGGAGGGAGAGTGATATCTGGTTTCCAGTCTTAGCTTAAGAGCCAGTTGGCTTCTCGTGTCCGGCGGTCAAGGGCCAGAGACACAATTTTCACACCGCCCTAGCAGTCATGATACTAATAAGTAAATAAAGTGGTTTTGGGATGCGTTCCAGAGCATCTGGCGATCTGGATTTGGGCCACAGTCCCCGTATTAGCTGCCCCTAAACGGGGCGGTGTGTGGGAGAGTCGTGGGAGGTAAGAGAAGAGGCCATGATGTAATCTACTGGGTCAGGATAGTCCAGGTGCCATGGAAACCGAACAAGGCCTCAGGGAATCCAGCTGCCATGGAAACCAGGCACCATAACAATCATGAACCATGGAAACCAGGCCTAAGAGAAACCTAGTTGTCATGGACACCAGGCCTCTGAGAAACCCAGCACCATGGAAACCAAGTTGTTCAGGAACCAGGTTTTTATGACAACGAGAACACAGTCCCACAGAGAAGCCGGGTGCCATGGAAACCAGACTTTAGGGAAACCGGCTGTGTGGAAACCAGGCCTCAGAAACTCAGTTTCAGGGACAAGCTGGAAATTGGGAGCCATGGATACTTGTTGTGCTTAAAAGAAGCACCCGGGATATTTTCCAGGAGGAGAAGGCAACATGCCACATGTACTGAACATACATAAATCAATCAATACTTTATCATATGCATATGATACATTACACTCATGCACTCAGCACACACACACATACACACACACACTCCATCTTGTTGTTCCCAATAGTTGCTCCCCTAACTGCACTGGCCAGGTGAGTTAGATGGGGGAAGGGTGGAGCCAGGCATCTGCCGATCTGGATCGATGCTTCATGTGGACAAGACAAAAAAACCCGGGGTCCCTCTGCAAGACGCCTCCTATTTATCGCTCTCATGCAGCCAATTAGTCAGCACCTTGCCTTTGTAATGCTTCAAAGAGAGTTCTGCCAAGGGCAGGCACTTGCTGCTCTATTCCCAAGGCGGCTGTCTGTCCAGTCTTCTTTTCAATGAGCTCACGTCACAGGGATTGTCTCGGATTTGGCTCCCAGCCCCTCTCCACCCTTGCAACTGCTGTGGGAGCTGTTCACCTTTCAGTCTCCATTCACGCCTCATCCATTTCAACAGGGCACTCAGGGAAAGGGGAGAGATCTCAAAAGACATTTTTCTTTACCTTAACTATTCCTAAGGCCTATAACATAAAGGGCTTAATACAAGTTATATGAGAATGATACATGGTTATATGGAAATGTTACAGAGATTCATAGATTTATCCACACACCAAGCCATGGGGCAGCCAAGCAATACAGAAACCAGGCACCAGGGAATCTGGGTACCATAGAAACCAGGCATCAGGGAATCTGGGTACCACAGAAACCCGGCATCAGGGAATCTGGGTACCATCGAAACAAGGCACCACGGAATCTGGGTACCACAGAAACAAGGCAACACGGAATCTGGGTACCATAGAAACTAGGCATCAGAGAATCTGGGTAACATAGTGTCATGACCATGAGGGATGGCCAGCAGCCTGGACACTAAGGGGTTAACTATGTCCCTTACTTAAGCCAGGTAGAGTCAGCTAATAAAAATGCAGATAGGGATTTCAAATTGGGACAAAGGAATTTTTGTTTTCCCCTCCTTTGTCCTTGGGCAGTTTCTCTCCAGCGACTGAGGCGGGCAGACTTTGTCTTCCTCCAAGGCTGCGTCTAGACTACACCTCTCGACAAAGAGATGTAGATTAGGCACGTCGAAATTGCTAATGAAACGGGGATTTAAATATCCCGCACTTCATTAGCATAAACATGGCCGCCGCTTTTTTTCCAAACGGAGTTTTTTTCGGAAAAAAAAAAGCAGTCTAGATGGGGATCTTTTGAAAAATAAACCCTTTTTCCGAAAGATCCTGTAAACCTCATTTTTTGAGGAATACAGGATCTTTTGACAAAGGGTTTATTTTTCAAAAGATCCCCATCTAGACTGCCGGGTTTTTTTCGAAAAAACTTAGTTTCGGAAAAAAGTGGCAGCCATGTTTATGCTAATGAAGCGTGGGATATTTAAATCCCTGCTTCATTAGCAATTTCGATGTGCCTAATCTACATCTCTCTGTCGACAGTGAGGTGTAGTCTAGACACAGCCCAAGAAAAGACTCTTCACTAGCTGTAAGTAGGGTAAAGTTGAGATACATCCGATAGATTTTATTGTTTTATGGTTTGGGAATGGGAATCTGATGTCTGTACATTTAAAAATGGGTTTTTCTCTCCTTTTTTAAGATTTTGGGGGGAAGCTTTATACCAAAGCCTGGAGAGAGAAGGTTTTAGGGTTCTTTTGCGGGCCCCCACTTCTGCATTTATTGGCCAGAGTGGGGAAAAAGCCATGACATGGTGTCAAAAGTGGGATCATTTTAGGAACCCAGGATTTTAAAAGAACACGGGTTTTTCTTTTGAGTTGCAAGCTTTGCAGTTTTTTTCTCTTGTTTTTTGTTTTGTTTTGTTTTCTGTGCTGCCTTGGGGAGAGGCAGACAGAAGGTTAACCTTAAACCAGACACAGACCATCCTACCCAACCAGTCTGTGTTGTTCTAGCTTTCGGGACGACTGGATAGCTAGGCTAGAATAGGGCAGGGAAGGAGCCCAGTACATGCTTTTGCGGTGGGGCAAAGTAGCCCTAGAGAAACCAACCCTTCCTAAGCAACACCCTGAGGTAGAGACAGCCTCAGCTCAAAGCAAGGTGTCCAGCTCCAGGGAAGATTCACACCCCGGAGAGGGGAAACAGGAGCATGTCCCTATGAGTCCAGAGGGAAGTAAATTCGAGCGGGCAGGAGCAGCTGGCAGCTGCCCTATTTCCCCCATCCTAGCGCCTTCTATGTGGGATTATGCCTTAAAGGCAGGCAGACCTCTAAGTGAGAAAGAGATGGAATTTCTCCTACACATAGAGCGTGCACAGCGAGAGGCCAAAGAGGAGCGTGACCAACGAGAGGGGAAGCTGGCAGAGATGAGGCAAGCAGAACTAGAGGCCAGGAGAACTTGCAGGATGCACGTCAACTCTCTAAAGCCCTTTTATTCCCGAGAACTCAAGGTTCTTCACTTCACAACTCAGGAGAAGGAGGAGGCAGAGTGGCCCGAGGCAGCCTGCTACGACGGGAAAGGCAAGGACGGAGTAGAAGAGGTAAGCCTCTTCCTGAACCTCAGCCATGAGCAGTGCTGACAGATCGTGCAGCTGTGCACCCAGTTCACCCCCAATGACACAGGTGATGCTCACCCAGTCACGGGCCAACTCTACCAAATGGCTCCTCCAGCCAAAGCGGCTATGGAGAGGGAAATCAAGGACATGTTAGAGAGATGGGCATAATTCGCCCTTTGGAGAGCGCATGGGTTTCTCCAGTGGTCCTAGTTCCCAAGGTGGATGGGGAAATCCATTTTTGCGTGGACTACTGTAAGCTAAATGCTGTAACTCGCCCCGACAACTACCCCATGCCACGCACAGATGAGCTATTGAAGAAACTGGGGCATGCCCAGTTCATCTCCACCCTAGACTTAACTAAGGGCTACTGGCAGGTACCTCTGGAGGAAGCAGCGAAGGAAAAATCAGCCTTCATTGCACACATCGGCCTATATGAGTTTAATGTTCTTCCTTTCAGGCTGCACAATGCACCTGCAGCAGCCTTCCAAAGGCTCATGGATACCCTATTCGCCGGATTGGGAGAATTTGCAGTGGCCTATCTAGACGATGTGGCCGTATTCTCTGATTCATGGGCAGAGCGCCTAGAACACCTCCAAGCTGTCTTCCAACGCGTAAGGGAGGAAGGGCTAACAGTTAAAGCAAAAAAAGGTCAAATTGGCTTGAACAAGGTGACTTACCTTGGACACCAGGTCAGTCAAGGAACTATCAACCCTCTACAGGATAAGGTAGAGGCTATAATAAACTAGCCTGCCCCCCAAGTCAAAAAACCAGGTCCAATCCTTCTTAGGCTTGGCCGGGTATTACAGGCGATTTGTACCACACTACAGTGAGGTCACTGCACCTCTAACCAATCTAACCAGGAAAAACCAACCCAACGGGGTCAAGTGGACTGACCAGTGCCAGGAAGCTTTTAACCAGCTCAAGGCGGCTCTTATGTCGGACCTTGTGCTGAGGGCCCCAGACTATGACAAGCCTTTTGTCGTCACCACCGACGCATCCGAGCGGGGTGCGGGGGCAGTTTTGATGCAGGAAGGACCAGAGCAACAACTCCACCCGGTTGTGTTTCTCAGCAAAAAATTGTCTGAAAGAGAAAGCCGCTGGTCTGTCTCCGAGAAGGAGCGCTGTGCGATTGTGTATGCTCTAGAGAAACTAAGACCGTAGGTGTGGGGGCGACGCTGACCACGCTGCTCTTCAGTGGCTTCATTCAGTCAAAACGACCAACAAGAAACCCCTTCGGTGGAGTTTGGCGCTCCAAGACTTTGACTTTGACATGCAGCACATTTCGAGAGCCTCTAACAAGGTGGCTGACGCCCTCTCCCAAGAGGCATTGCCGGACTCAATTACTTAGGACACTCTCACTGTATAAGTCATGGTACTCCACAGATGTGAAAGGTTTGGTTTGATTTTCATGTATTCCATAGTCTAATGAAGGGAGCATGTACTTATTTCCTATCTTTTATCTCAGACTGCCGGGAAGAAATCAGAGCCAGTGTACCCAGAAGCTGTCCAGCACTGTTTGCAATTTGGGGGGCGTGTCATAACCATGAGGGTTAGCCAGCAGCCTGGGGACTAAGGGGAATCTGGGTACCACAGAAACCCCAGCATCAGGGAATCTGGGTACCACAGAAACCAGGCATCAGGGAATCTGGGTACCATAGAAACCCCGGCATCAGGGAATCTGTGTACCATAGTGTCATGACCATGAGGGATGGCCAGCAGCCTGGACTAAGGGATTAACTATGTCCCTTACCTAAGCCAGGTAAAATCATCTAATAAAAATGCAGATAGGGATTTCAAACTGGGACAAAGGAATTTTTGTGTTTTTCCCTCCTTTGTCCCTGGGCAGTTTCTCTTCAGCTACTGAGGGGGACAGAGACTATGTCTCCCTCCAAGAAGAGACTCTTCACTAGCTGTAAGTAGGGTAACGTTTGGCTACATCCGTTAGATTTTATGGTTTGGGAATGGGGATCTGAGGTCTGTGCATTTAAAAATGGGGTTTCCTCTCTTTGGTAACTAAGTTTTGGCCCATGGTGGAATCCTCCAATGAGTATATTAATTGGTGACTTTTCCATCTAGTCATGATGCTTGCAACAGGAATACTGTGGTGATGATAAAAGTTCTTTCTCTTTTCTTTTTATTAAGTTGGTGTTGGTTAATTTTTGTGTCCTGGTTTTACTTTGGGGGCTGAGATTTCCCAAGTAATCTCTCCCTGGTTTCTTTATCATTATGTGGGTGGTGGCAGCGGATTTTTATCCCCAAAATCTAGGTTTTGAAGATTTTAGGGGGAAGTTTTATACCAAAGCCTGAAAAGAGAAGGTTTTGGGGTACTTTTGCGGGCCCCCACTTCTGCATTCATCGTGTCAGGGTGGGGAAAAAGCCTTGACACGCAGAAACCCGGCATCAGGGAAATGTGGCAACAGACAATATTATTACCTTAAAGAGGCCAGCGAAATTTTATCCACATTGCTATGGTGCATGTGAGGTTCATTGTCCCCTATGGACACTGTGCGTGCCTCAGTTTCCCTGGGTACCACACGGATACCCAGATACTGGGATTTGGGAGGTAGGACTGCCCAGCTGTCTGCCTGTAAACAACAGATGCCCGTCATAACCTGGGCAGAGGAGGGGGTGCGGATGGGGACACCTTTTGCTCGGGAAGCAGGACACAGGCTGGAGGAGACGGCTTGGGTGTGGTGGGGGTGGCAGCTGGAAGGTGTTTTCAGTTTGCAGCCAGTCCAGGGGGCACAGAGGGAGACCTGGAGCCCTGACTCTGGGCTTCCTGCGCCCCAGCCGGGCTCGGTTGAACGTGCCTGGAGTTTATAGTGACAAGCTTTGTCCTAGGCCGTGTCCCCATCAACTAATAAACCGTGTGTGTGTGACACGCTGGCCGAGCACCTGTGGGCGGCAGAGTTGGGGGGCAGGGCTCTCCGATTACCCCACATTTCCGTGACACTGGGGCCTTCCCAGGGAGCCTCCCCCACAGCCCTACTCTGCTCAACCCCCACCCTGGCAGAAATGTGGGTGGGTGGCAGGGTCAGGGATGTGACCCCCTGTCGCCGGCCAGCCAATATCTCTGTGCACGGGGCTGACCGGGCTCTGGCATCAGCCGTGCGGGGCTGAAAAATTTAATCCTGTCAGCGAAGGGACGTAGCCCCAGACCCTGGCTGTGCCTTAATTTCCCTCAGAAATGGTCTCTCTCGAGAAACATTTGGGAGAGTCGGCAGGTCTGCTAAGGGCAACCACGCCTCGGTGAACCCAGTTGCCATGGAAACCAAGCCTGGCTGTGACCCCAAGCCTCAGTGTACCCAGTTGCCAGGAAACCAAGCCTGGCTGTGAACAGGCCCAAAACCCGAACAGGGCAGAGTGAACCCCGTCACCATGGAAACCAGGCAGGGCAGCAGCAGACAGGCCTAAGGGCTGCTGTTACTGCAGTGAACCCAGTCGCCCTGGAAACCAAGCAGGGCAGCAGCAGACAGGCCCAAGAGCCACTGGTACTGGGCCCAGGGAACCCAGTTGCCATGGAAACCAAGCCAGGCCATGAACAGACTAAGGCCAACAGGCCTCAGTCTCCATGGAAACCGGGCCTGGCCAGTGAACAGGCTGAAGAGGCACCAGGCCTCAGTGAACCTAGTTGCCAAGGAAACCAGGCTGGGCTGTGATTGAGTTGTAAATATTCGAGGTGTAGCCCACACAGTTTTATAGTGTTTTATGGAGGGAGACTATATTTGAACTGTCAAGAAAGGGGATGCTCCTGAGCGGCAGTGTATCTGTATGAGTGTTGGTAACACACGCATACAGCGCGAGTGGGGAGATACTGATACACACCCGCTCAGGCGGGTTCTCTTTTTATTAGACACCCTTTCTCTTAAGCCGTCGCCGTTCTTGTCTGTCGGCCACGGGATTTTCAACTTGCCCCTCCTGTGCACGCGCCGGCCGCCCCTGCCAACTCCTGCAGGCGTGCTCTGCCGCCTGGCCCCCGCTGTGGCCGGCTCCGGGCCCCCCTGACAGCAGCCCAAGACGAAGGGGCGGGGGGGGGAAGCAGCAGCCCCAGAGCCAGGAGGCCAACATCCCCAGAGCTGGGGGGAAGGCAGCACCCCCAGAGAGTGTGTGTGTGTGTGTGGGGCAGGGCAGCTATGTCTACACTCGCAGCTTCTTGCGCAAGAACACGTCCACACTGCCATGTGCGAGATGTGCTTCTGCGCAAGAGCATCCGTGGCTGTGTGGATGCTCTCTTGCGTTTTAGCCATAGGGCTTTCTTGTGCAAGAAACCCCTGCCGTGCGTCCACACCGCCCTCTCTTGCACAAGAGCTCTTGCGCAAGACAGCTTACACTTGCTAGAAAAGAGCGTAGCTCTTGCGCAAGAAGCCCTCTCCTACCACGCTTTACTGTAAGTCTTCTTGCGCAAGAGCAGGTGGGCACTGTGGACGTTCTGCGGAAGAACGGCCCTTCTTGCGCAAGAACCCGCCAGTGTCGACATAGCCTGGGTGTGGAGGGGAAAGACCAAAAAGACAAAATATATATGTAAAAAAAAAAAAAATCTTTCTAACAACACACCAAAAGAGTAAAAATAAAGTTTTCAGCGACCAATGTAAAAGAATGCTGTTCGCCACGAATCTCCAGGTCTCATCCCGTCAAAATTGGAGTGTCGGTCCGGACCAAGAGAAACCCCCGCTCCACCCCCTCGCATTTAACTTGCTTGGCCAATGAGTCAATGTGAGCAACGGACTGATATCTGTAAGCAACGACAAGACTGTGTGTGTGTGAGTGAGAGTGAGATAGAGACAGAGAAGCTCATCTTTATGAAGCAGATGCTGTTTTTCTACTGTAGTCTCAATAAATGTGGTGTGTTGCCTTTTCCCCTGAAAAAAGCCCCATGTGCTTCTTATAATCATAACAGGGGGACCGGCCGGCTTAAGGGGCAGCCCCGATCTCCGCCCGCCCCGTGAGGAACAAAGCTTGCCTGGGCATTGTGTTATCAGCAATAGCTTGGGGCACCCACAGACCAGGCCGCCGGCGCTGTACAAACAGTACCAGACAGTCCCTGCCCCGACCAGCCTACATGTCAGACATCACATCACACATGGGTGCAAGGAAGGCACAAAGCTGGAGGGGGGGGCAAGACCGTGTTCCGAGAGAGACGAGCTCTGTGCACGACTTGTAACAAAATCAGGTTGTGTCAGTGGTTGGTTGGTGGGTTTGGGGGGAGATCTTGAGTGTTGCACAATGGGTAAGACACTGGGACCCACTCTGCTAACGTGGGTGGCATCAGTGCCCAGAGAAGGCCGAGATTAGAGTATTCAAACTCATTTTCCAGCCCTCCTTCCTGCAGCGTAGCAGCAGATGCAGCCCCAGGGAATCGAAAAAAAGATGAAAAAGGAAAATACACATCCTAGGACAGACACTGCTATTCCAGTTCTGACCAACAGGGGGCAGCAGGACTCCAAAGAACCCTTCCACTAATTCTTTGGCAATTAGTACAACTAATGCCCACAAATCAGACATCTTCACAAGGAAAAACCCGTTTCTTTTCATTTCAGCCAACCGGGGAATAGTCTTAACGACCTTACTACATGCATCTTACTTCAAAGAGACTTTAGCAAAAGATTACAGAGGGAAACTTCCGAACTTTCATTCATCCTTAAATTTGACACTTTAGCATCTTTGTTAAGGCCCATTTGTAATGAGTAAGGTAATTACGAAGATAGCTTCCTCACTTATCACCCCTGATTAGCCATTCATTAACTCATAAATAGCTATTCCCTCCTTTCCTCTCCTTCACCCCACCTTCTGTTCTAAATCTGATTTGTCGGTTTAATAACGTGTCCACTTTTTTTCATTGTATTCCTTTGGTATATATATGGCCATGCCAATTCTCTTCCAGAATATGATCTGAGGAAATGGGTCTGGCCCACAAAAGCACATCACCTATTAAACCATCTTGTTAGTCTTTAAAGTGCTACATAGTTTTTCCCTTTTGTTTTAATTAAAACAAGATGAAGTTCAAAGGGAAGACTACAGCCCAGGTTACCCAGTCTATATTAAAAGCCATTTACCTCCTATAATGAGTGAGAGTGAAGGGAGATTATCCAGATGGAAGCATTTCCAACATCCAGCGGATTCCCTCCCTGTTTGTTTTTCAAACGCCCTTTAGTTTCAGTTATGTGTATTTCCTCTCACTAGCACCATGCGGAAATGCCCAGGCGCCAAACAGCCAAAGGAAAGGTTTGAATTCGAAATAAAAAAAATGTCTTGATGGAGTTAGAAAAAACCCAACAACATTTGTGGAAACCTTTCTGTTTATTCCATGAGGAAAAAAATATATATTAAGGAAACACAGTTCGGACTTCAAACATCCCCAGAGTAACATTAAGGTTGCCTACGTCACCCTAACTCTGCCCCCTTGTAATACAACCTGCAATTATAAGATCATTCTTGAAATACCTGAAGGTCCAGACTCCACAGCAAAAATATCCTCCCAGCAGCCATGACACTAATAAGTAAAGAAAGATTTTCGGGGGCTGCTCAAAAGCATCTAGTGGTCTGGACTGGTCTATGGACAATCCCGCCACACGGCCCTATTTCGATCACACAGCATCACGGGCCCTGTCGCTGGGTGGATCTGTTAGGGGGTGCAACTGAGCCAAGCGCAGATGCAGGGGCAGCTCCCCGACCTCATAGTGGGGTCTCCCCTCCTTGTAGGACACGTTGATCTCACACGCCCCCTCCCCCGAGAGGAACTCCAGGCTGCTCCCGTCCCCACACATCCTCAGCCGGGCGTTCTCCTGCACGCACACGGGCTCCCGGCTGAACCGGGCGATGGCCTCCTCGAAGCAGCCGCTCAGCTCCTCGCGCACCACCCCCCAATGCCCCAGCCGGAAGCGCACGATCTCCAGGTGGGCCACGCTCAGCGGCTCTGGGCAGGTGTGGGACCAGGTCACGGGCCGCTCCGGGCCCAGCTCCGTGATGCAATAATCCGGCCCCTCCTCGCCCATGGGCACCGAGACCTCGCACAGCCCCTGGCCGGAGACAAACTCCAGCAGCTCCGGGCCGCACTGGATCCGCAGCCGGGCGTTGGCCCACACGCACTCGGGCTCCAGGGCGAACTCATTCCAGGCGTGGCACACGCAGAGCGTGAGAGTGTCCTCGCTCCGCTCGCTGTCCCACAACTTCTCCAGCAGCATCAGCAGCGTGTCAGCACTCAGAGGCACCAGGCCTGCGCGGATCCGAGCCAGGTCCGCGTCCAGGGGCAGCTCCCCCACCTTGTAGCAGGGGCGCCCGTCCCTGCAGCGCACGGAGAGCTCGCATGCACCCGCCCCTGCCAGGAAGGCCAGGCTGCCCCCGGCCCAGCAGATCTCCAGCAGGGCGTCCTCTTGCACGCAGGGGGGCTCCCGGCAGAACTGCTCCAGGGCCAGGGCCAGGCAGGCGTCCAGCTCGGCGTCCAGCTCCCCACATTGCGCCAGCTCGGCCCGCACACCCTGCAGGGCCTCTGCGCTCAGCGGCTGGGGGTCGGATACATCCCCCGGGGCCCCCCCGGGGCCCCCGTCGGTGTCACCCCCGTCCAGCTCTCCTGAGGGATGCGGCCGCTCCTCACCCCTTTGGCCGTCGGCCATCCTGGCGCTGCCCAGCCCACGCAAGGGCCCCCTGGGCGCGCTCCCAGCAGCTCCCCCGGGACTGCGCAGCTGCCTCCGGGCGAGTCCCGCTCCGGGCCGAGAGGCGCCGCTTCCTCCTGTTTCCAGACGTTGGGCCGGGCCCCGGAGCCGGGCACTGCCGGGATTTGTGCAGCGCCTTGTGGGGCTCCCGGCCGGAGTCCTGTAGGGCAGGGTGGAGACGGGCTCCTGGCTCGGCCCGCGGATCCCCGGGGGTGCGGCTACCACCAGCTTCCCAGGGTGCAGCAGCTGCCGGTCCCCTGGATTCAGCTCAGCCCTTCTGGGGCGGGTCCTGTTCCTCGGCGCCGCTGCTCCCCTGGCCGGTTCCTCCCAGGGCCTCGGTGCCACTTTTCCCCCGGCCTCAGCTCCGCTCCTCCTCCGTCCAGCTCCTCCTAGGCCTGAGAAGAGAACAGGAGACGCCCGTTTCAATGGGAGAACACTGGGGCCGGTCGGGGGGGAGTCTGGGGTCCTCAGATCTCTCGGCCTCAGGCCACCGCCCCAGGCAATGGGCAGGGTGTGCTCCGGGCAGTGCTGAAGGCTGTGGGGGGGTCCAGGAGGCACTAGGGGCCAGCTATGCCCTTCCCTCCCCCCCTCCCCGCACCTTGTCCAGGGACCTGGCAAATCTCTCGTCCCACCCTGTGGCAGGGGGCCCCAAAACCGCCTCTCACAGCCCAGCCCTGCATTCTTACACCACGGCCCCGGCCTGCCCTGCCGTGCATTGTGAGTAGGACAAAGTCCAGCAACGAGAACTCCTCCTGCCCGCAGATCCCCGCCCGGCACAGAAGCTGCTCCCGCCTCCGCATCGCCCTCTTGCCCCCCGTCTGAGCTGGCCTGAGGCTCCTGATTTGACTCTGCCCATGGCGCTGCTGGGCTGGACCAGGAGCCCCGGCCCCCAGCGAGCGGGGGAGGCCAATTCGGAGCAGGGCGCTCGGGCCGTGGGAGCCGTGCGGCCCCGTGGGGAGCGAAGGGGGCAGAGCTCCTCAGACGCAGCCCGACCCCAGCCACACCCGCAGCCACGCACTGGGGTCAATCTAGGAGGGCTGGGGAGGGAATCTGTCTGTCCCCAGCATCCCGGGGCAGGTGCGGCTGAGGGAATCGGCACAGCCCGGCCTTCCTGGCCCCAGACGGCGCGGGAGCGACCCCAGGGTCGGGGAGAAGAGCAATTCCTCCTGGGATCCGGGGGTGGGAACCCCCTCCGGCCCCCGCGCCACCTGGCTGGTCCCTCTGCGATGCTTCTAAGCAGCACACAGCATCTTTTTCCAGGGAAAAGGCAGTGAGGCTGACTCCCAGCACCACCCTCTCTGGTTACTTGGGAAACCGCCAAACTCTCTGGTAACCCGCGGGGACGGCTGCTCAGCGCTGCTCCAGCTGGGCGAAAACATCCACCCCCCAGTGAAAAACACTGGCACAGCTACGGGAGCTCAGGTGACAACCCCACGATTTGCCCCCGCACAGCCTTAACTCTGCCCCTGCCAGAAATCCTGCCCCACCCCTCCAGGGCAACCGTCCCCGCCCCCCCTCCAACTGCCTCGGCTGACTCATGTAAACCCTGAGATTTCCCTCCCCCCCTCTTCTTCCAAGGCCTTATACACGCCAGCTGGTAACGTTGCCAAGTGGCGAGATGCCCACGACGCTTAAGCACAGCGGTGTCGGGAGGGGATGGGGAGCTGGCAGGGGCAGGAAGGACAGAAATGGGGGGCACAAACACGGGGGGCAGGGGAGGACCAAAATGGGCAAGACAGACCCTGGGGTTTAGCGCAGGGAGAGGAGGGAGCCGGCAATGGGAACCCGGTAGGAACGGGCGGGGAGGAGGGCTGGAAGAGTATAAGGGACCCCGCAGGCTCAGAGACTCACCCCACATCGGGGGGGGGGTCCATGTAAAATGCAAAATCAGCCACATCCCGCGGATCGCCCCTAAGGCCAGCACCGCACCCCACCTCGCTGGTGTGGGGAATCAGGAGTTTCGCCCCGGATTTCGGGGGCGGACTTGGCTCTTTCCCCGCAGGGGAGGGGCCGAGGTGCAGGAGCCCGTCACTCACTTACCGGGTTTGGGGGGGAATCCCACGGGGCCCCTGAGACCTGCCCGGGGCCGGCCCCCTCCGCCGCGTGCCGCTGGGACAAAGTTGCCGCAAACTTTCCGGGCGGGGGCCGCGCTGGGGCGCGGCTCGCTGGCCGCCGCGGGGCCGGGCGGGGCCAGACACGGGCTGGGGGCGGAGTCCCGGCTGGCCCGGCTCCGCACGGGGATGGCAGGCGGCGGAGAGACGCCCCCGGGCGCGCCCGGCCCCGCGATTCCCACGCCCTGGCCCGGTTCCCACGTCCCGGGCCCGGTTCCCACGCTGCCTGCGGCTCCCAAAACCCGGCTCCGGCTCCGCCCTTTCTGCGATCCTGCCCCGCCCCAGCAGCCAGTGGGAGGGAGGGGGCGGGGTCCGATAGCTGCAGAGCAGGGCCTGGGGGGCGGGGGCTGGAGCAGGGGTGGGAGGGGATGTTGCACCCTGGGGTGCTGTTGGGGTGTGGGGAGCGAGAACAGGCGCGTGTGTCACATCTCAGCTGGGGGCACGTGGGGGAGGGGTGTGGAGGGGCAGGAGTCCAGACAGAGGGGCAAGTGGGGGCCGCCCCCTGTAACAATGAAGTTGTGGGCCGGGACCTGCCCAAGGAAGACCGGGGAGCAGAGCCTTCACCCCCCTCCCGGCTCCGTGCCTGCCCTGCCCCTCGCAGTCAACCCAGGGGGGCATCGTCGGTGCGGGAGCCGTCGGGTCCAGCCGGTCCGCCCGCCCCTTCTGAGCCAGGCAGCTGCCTTGCGGGCGCTTTCCCTCCCTCTGGCACTTCCTGGGCCGGTCTGGTGGGACTAACCCCCTCGGGGTCCCTCACACCTGGCCCCACCTCACCCCCCTGCCGTGGGGCAGCGCAACGCCCAGGGGGTCGCCTGTACCCCCTCAGCAAATGAGTAGGAACCAGCATTGGAGAGAAAGACCTTGCTCAATGCCACCTTAGAGCCCTGGTTCTCCCCGTCCAATGTCTCATCTCCAGCCAGGATCATTCCTGATGCTTCAAAGGAAGGAGAGAAGGGGGAAAAAAAACCAGGATACATGTGGCAGGGGGGGAATAATCCATCCCTTCCTGACCCCTGCCACTGGGCAGCTGAAACCCTGAAGCATGAGTGTTAGGAATGAAAGACATACAGCAGAAGTGAGGTTTGGGGCCGATCCCCCCTCAGAAGCCAACCCCAGCGCTCTCTGGAAAGGAAGTCGGTTGCTTGCCCCCCAACAACTCCCAGTGGGAGTTAGAAACGTTCCTCCCCTTTCCGGCCTGAGTTTGCTCGTGCCCGGTGGGTGTCCATCTCTCTTGGGCCGGCGTTGTCCTTGGGCGTCTGCAGCTCGTCATCGGGCTATAATTATACAGAGCCCCTCTCAGCCAGCGGTTCGTAGGCTAAACCGGCTGGTCTCCTCGCGACCCCTTACCACAGCCCCACGGAAGTGCATGAGCACATCAGAGTGGCCAGGCTGGGTCAGACGAAAGGTCCATCTAGCCCAGTGTTTCTTAAACTGTGTTCCGCGGCACACCGGGCAGTTAGAGGTCTGCCGCAGAGAACAAGAGAGTTCAAAATGGCCACTCTTAAAGAGGCAGGTGACTTTTTTTTTTTTTTTTTAACAATTTCCCTCCCAACCCCCTTTTTTTTTGGTCAATCACTCCCCCCCTCCCCTGTTTTTTTCCTCAACAAAAAAATCCTTGGTGTTCCTCGTTAAAAAAAAATTGTTTGGTGTTCCTCGGTCTTAAAAAGTTTAAGAAACACTGATCTAGCCCAGTGTCCTGTCTGCGCACAGTGGCCAACACCCAGTGCCCCAGAGGGGAGTGAATAGAACAGGTAACCATCCAGTGATCCCTCCCATCACCCATTTCCAGCCTCTGACAAACAGAGGCTAGAGACACCCTCCCTGCCCATCTTGGCTTGCAGCCACTGATGGACCTAACCTCCATGATTTTACTTAGTTCTTTTCTGAGTTGGTTAAAGTCCTGGTCTTCACAACATCCTCTGGCAAGGAGTTCCACAGGTTGACTGTGTTGTTCCTTTGGTTTTAAACCTGCTCCCTCTTAATATCATTGGGGCAGATTGCAGCTGGGTCAATGGGCCGTAGCTCCATTGGGGTCACTGGGGCAGGATCCCAGCTGGGTCAATGGACCGGAGCTCCATTGGGGTCACTGGGGCAGGTCCCAGCTGGGTCAATGGGCCGTAGCTCCATTGGGGTCAATGGGGCAGATCCCAGCTGGGTCAATGGGCCGGAGCTCCATTGGGGTCACTGGGGCAGGTCCCAGCTGGGTCAATGGGCCGTAGCTCCATTGGGGTCAATGGGGCAGATCCCAGCTGTGTCAATGGGCTGTAGCTCCATTGGGGTCAATGGGGCAGATCCCAGCTGGGTCAATGAATTTACATCTGGGTCCCTGAGGCTGGAATCCGGCCTGACCCCAGTGACTCCGGTAGGGACGCTCTGGGTTTCCTTGTGGCCACCGAGATGAGACCGACCCGAGGGGGACGGAGCAGGTGCCGTGGTTGCTCTGGGGAGCTTCACGTTCGGAGCCGGCCGGTTGGCTGGGCCCAGACTTTATTGCAAGGAGGGGAGAGCGGGTTGCACAGCGACAGGGAAGAAGAATTAATGCGCGTGTGGGGGGTGTTTGGAGGCCTCCCCCAGGGCTACACTCTGGGAATGACAGGAGAACTGGGGGAGCTTTACTGTTGTTTCTGGCTCATCCCCACCTCAGTGAACAAGTGATGTATCTCTCAGTTACTCTGGTGCTCCAGTTCCCTGCCGAGGCTCCTGACTATGACAGATATTACAGCTAGACTGGACCTTTATGGTCATCCCCGCTGCATGCCACAGCGATAAAACCTCCCCCGGCAATTGTCACACGTCGTAGTGAAGTTTGAGATGGTCACAGGCTCTGCCAAGATCCCCGCTTCTCCGTGTTCACAGCCGTGGTGTCCTGCCTCCGTGGGGTCCGTTTTCCATCCGTTTTCCCACGCTGGGGCAAAACTGGAGGAGAATCAATCAGCCGTTCTGTGGATACGTGGTAACGGAAGGGGGAGGGAGCAATGGAGCACGCATGTACGGGGCTAGGTATTTAGATATTTTAGCCAGCATCCGTCCTAGCGACACTGAAATCTACGCTCACAGGCAACCATTTTTACTTGCTGAAGGAGGTGTCTGCTTGATTATATTCTTGGCATCGCTTGCGCAAAATCTGAAAGATCTCACTCAGCTGCTGGATGCTGGGGAACTGTGTGCCGTAGTAGGTAGCGCTGATCTTCCGGAGATTCTCCAGCAGTAGGTCGACTGGGTTGCTGTCGACCAGCGCTGTCACCTTGCTGCAGGCTCTGGCCAGAACAGTGCCCCAGCAGGTGGTTGTGATGTTGTACTGAAGCTGCCCCTCAACGTGGAAGACGTGTATCTGATTCTCCTGCAGGCCGGACACGAAGCCCAGCACCGTGGGCCCGCTTTGGATGGTCATCCTGGCATTCTCCTGGACGCACTGTGGCTCCTGGCAGAACTTCCTCAGCGCCTGGTTGAAACAGGCCAGGAGCTCCGGGGTCAGCCGCATTTGGGACTCCAGACGGGCCCGGACCTGGAGGAGCTGCTCCACGCTCAGCAGTTCTGGAGTTGGGTTTGTTTTCATGTTGTATTGGGCTCGCCCGTCCAGATCGAAGACGTGTATCTGATTCTCCTGCGAGCCGGACACGAAGAGCAGCACTGTGGACCCGCTTTGGATGGTCATCCTGGCGTTCTCCTGGATGGAGATCGGCTCGTGGCAGAACTCGCCCAGCGCCCGGTTGAAACAGGCCTTGAGTTCCGGGGTCATCCTCTTCTCAGACTCCAGATGGGCCCGGACCTGGAGGAGGTGCTCCATGTTCAGGGGCTGTGGCGTTAGGGCTGTTTTCATGTTGTACTTGGCTTGCCCGTCCACATGGAAGACGTGTATCTGATTCTTCTGCGAGCCGGACGCGAAGAGCAGCACTGTGGGCCCGCACTGGATGGTCATCCTGGTGTTCTCCTGGATGCACTGAAGCTCTTGGCAGAACTTGCTGAGCACCAGCTTGAAACAGGCTTTGAGCTCCGGGGTCAGCTGCTTCCGGGACTCCAGACGCGCCCGGACCCGGAGGATCTGCTCCATGCTCAGGGGTTCTGGCGTTGGGGCTTTAGACATGAACCCTCCCATTTTGCTGCCGGCTCCTCGTTGCAAGAGACCCCTTTAACCTGCCAAGGAAGGAAATCAGAGCTAGCTCCTTGGAGACCTGGGTTCTATCATAGATGCTGCTGCTGCATTCAAGGTCATTTCTGTTAATCTGGTGGGTTGGGGGCGGGGGGTGGGGGGGGAGAAAGGAGTCCAGGGTTATCTCCCAACCCTGGGAAGGGTGAGGGGTGCTGGGAGCCAGGACTCCTGGGTTCTGTCCCTGGCTTTTTCACTACCTGTATAAACGCCCCATCTTTCACATGGGGAAACTGAGGCAGGGAGGGGGACGGCGACCAGCCACCTTTATCAAGGGCTTTAAGATCTCCCAAGGGACTGCCCTGCTGTGTGGTCTGCAAGTCTCCACCTGTGGGACTCCCATGTGGGTCTGGGGCAGAAATGAGAACCTGAGCGCTTAGGGCCGGCCCCGGAACGGTTTTCCCATCCTGAGATGAAACAAACAAACGGAAAAATCCCATTCGACCCTGGAGCTCAGATGAGCCTTTTCCTGGTGGTTTAGGAGCGATCAGACACAGGCAGTGGGGAGAGCTATGCACGGGACACGGGTCCCTGGCTTTCAGTTCCAGTCCCACATGTGTCCCAGGAGAAGCTGTAACCCCTGTACCCCAGTTGTTAGGTATTCTGCAGTGGGAGGGGTCCCTTCCCATGTTCTCAGCAGAAATCCCATCCTGGTCCAAAGCCACTCTATGTGTACATGAGCGGGTCCTTGTACAAGAACATCTTGTGCTAGGGTTCTTGTGCAAGAACTCTCGCACACGAACACGTCCACACTGCCATGTGCTTTTGCACAAGAGCATCCATGGCCGTGTGGAAGCTCTCTTGCGCAAGAAAGCTCGGATGGCCATTTTAGCTCTTACGCTTGTTAGAAAAGAGCGTAGCTCTTGTGCAAGAAGCCCTCTCTTCCCACACTTTACTGTAAATCTTCTTGCACAAAAGCGGGCGGGCAGTGTGGATGCTCTGCGGAAGAACGGCCGTCCTTGCGCAAGAACCGGCCAGTGTAGACATAGCCCCTGAGTGACGCTCTCTTTGAACCCAGCCCTTCCTGCAGATGCTTTGAGTTTCCACAAATGTTTTGTCCATCCAAATTCCCATCCTCTGGCTCTACTCAGGACCCCTGCCCTTCCCACCTGCTGGGCTGGGGTGTTGGAAGAGCCCGAAGGGAACAGACCAAGAACGACTTCTCCAGCTGTCTGGCAGGATGCTACTAGACTCAAGAGTCTCTTAATAAGACACTTCCCCTCTTCCCAATTCTCATCCGTAATCCCAGGAATTTTCCCCCTCCTTTTTGCGGCTTCGCATCGCACGAGGGGATCTGGGCCTCAGGCAGGTGCAAGAGTTTATACCCCTGTTTGCGATCTGATTTGCTTCGGCTGTGTCTGCGCTGGCAGGGTGTGACGTAGTGGAGGTACCTGGCTGGTTTCTATGCTGGCTCTGTGGTAACCCCCACTGGCTGCCATCGGTACCACAGCCCAGAAGGACTGGAGATGAGGCATTATGCAAAGGGTGTCTCAACCTGTCTGACCAGCTACCCCCAAGGAGAGAGACAAAGGAAGGGAAATGCTGCCCTGGCTGGGGCAGGGCTGGAAGAGAGTGGGTTAGTTTCTGTCTGGGATCATGGAGGAACCAGCCTAAGCCAGGGGCTGGGATTTAGGGGCCCAATCTCCCCCCATCGCAAGAGGGCTGAGGCATCCTAGACCTGCCCTGTAACCAGATTACATCGGTGCTGTGCTGTGCTGTATCCTGGAGAAGGAATAAACTCCTCCATTCTACGGGCTGGTGGAGTCTGTTCGTGCCATTACGGGGTGCAGGAGTCAGGGGACCCCAGCGTCGTCACACTGGTGTCAGAAGTGGGATGCACTGCACCCCGTGGATGGAGCATCCAGCGGCGAGTGACTAGGCGCAGTAGAAGCAGAGCCATGGAACCAGGCGTGCTGGAAACAGAGCGGCGGTTCCTGAGAATCGTGGGCGCAGCAGCACTAGACTGGTGAGTCTGCACCGAGGACCAGCGGGAGATGGCCTATACCCAACTGCTGAAGGCAGAGCTGGTGAAGCTGTGCAGAGAGGGGCTTGCCTGTGCGGGCGCAGCAAGGCCCAGCTGATTGCCCGGCTGGAAGAGAATGACCAGCCACAGGGCTGGGATCCTGTCCCCGTGGGAACAGCCAGACCCCCACTGGGGCGTGTCAGGCTCGGAGGCGGAGGCGCTGGAGGCCGCCGAAGAGACCGGACTGCCTCCCAGGGAGCACTGCAAGCCGTAGTCCACCCAGGGGTCCAACCCCTCGGAGCTGCGGCGGCTAGAAATCCAGCTGCAGATGAAGGTGGAAGTCCAGGACCGTGAGAGCAGCGACAGCATGAGCTGGCCATGGCCGAGCGGAGAAGCGGCAGGGCCCCAACTGCGCCGAGTGCAGATGAGCCCCAAAGGCCCGGGGTGGCCAGATGCTTGGAGAAGCTCGTGGTGGCCCAATTGAAGGACATGGGCGACATAGGCGGGTTCCTCAGCTCCTTTGAGAGGGCCTGTGGACTGCAACAGGTCCCCAGCTGACTGGCTGCAGGAGCTCATCCCGCACTGAACCAGGAGGCCACCGGGGTGCTCAATCAGCTGGAGGACCTACAGCCAGGGGATTACAACCGAGTCAAGGAGGCCCTGCTGCACAAGTTTGGGCTGACCCCCGAGATGTACAGGAAGAAGTTCCGGGCGTGCAGAGGAGCCACGGGAGACCTATGTGGATCTGGCCTCCGCCTGGCGCAATACTGCCAGAGTGGGTGTCTGGAGTTGGAGCCCAGACCGCAGAGGAACTGCTCAAGCTGATTATGATGGAGCAGTTCTATAAAGCGTGCACACCCAGCCTGAGGCTGTGGCTCAAAGACCGAAGTCGGAGAACCCCAGGAAGCGGGAGGCTGGCGGATGAGTTCACAGAGAGCCGGTCCAGGTGTGAGCAGGAATCCCGGAGGAAAGGGAATCGCGCAGAGACCGGTTCTCGGCTGAGCGGCGGAGAGAGGCACCCGAGGCGAGCCCCAGGGACCAGGACCACTCATCGGTGCCCCAGAAAACCAGCCAGGGCCGGGCGGGCCACCCAAAGGGCCCGCAGAACCTAACTTGCCATCGCTGTGGGCACGAGGCCACAAGAGGGCTCAGTGCACCAGGCACAAGAACAGGTCCCATGACCTGGGACTTTCCAGGGTTAACTGGCTGGGGCTGGAGGAAGGGCAGGCTGCCCCAGAGGCAGGGGCTGGCAGGCAAACCTCAGCTCAGAGTGGGGGGAAGGATGCTCAGTGCACCTCCCCTGGGAGGTCTAACCCTCTGGAGGAGGATTCCTCCGTGTACCGGGTGGGGGCAGGGCGACCTCTGCGGAGCGACTGCCTCGTACCCTGGAGGTGGATGGTAGGAAGGTGACAGGTTTCTGGGACACGGGGCGGAGGTGGCGCTGGCCCGACCCAGCGTAGTGGCCCCAGACCGTATGCTGCCCAACACTCAGCTGACCCTGAGGGCATAGGCGGCACCCCATTTAAGGTACCAGTAGCCAGGGTGCATCTGAAATGGGAGGCCAAGGAGGGCCCCAAGGAAGTGGGGTGCACCCGCACTTGCCCACCGAGGTGCTGATGGGGGCGACCTAGAGGAGTGGCCAGGCGGACCCCACAGGACCCTGGTCACCACCGTAGCCAGAGCCAGCGAGGGCTGGCAGCCCGGAACTCGAGGAGGTTCCCCAACCGGGGCCCAGGGCCCTGTCCCAGCAGACATGGAGTCGGACCTGGGCCGTGAGAAACACGCCCTGTCCCAGCCCCAGCCGCTGAATTCCAGGCGGAGGTGCGGGCGGATCCCTCCTTGCAGGCCCTGAGGACCGGGCCGACCTGGGCGCAGCTCAGCCCCTAGGGAGATTGCCAGGAGAAGTTCCAGTGGGAGAGGATTTCTGTACGGGAATGGCTTCCCCGGGAAGGTAGGAGAGTGGGGGCTCCAGCGGCAGCTGGTGGTCCCGCAAAATATCGCCGCAAGCTGCTATACCTGGCCCATGACATCCCGTTCTCGGGACACCAGGGGATCCGGCGCGCGGCTGAGGCTGCTCCAAAACTTCTACTGGCCGGGGATATTTGCGGCCGTGCAGGTACTGCCGGTCCTGCGACTCCTGCCAGCGGGTGGGAAGGCCCAAGATAGGAAGAAAGCTGCGTTGAGGCCCCTACCCATCATAGAGGAGCCTTTCCAGAAGGTGGCGATGGATATTGTGGGGCCCTTCAACAGAGCAACCGGACGGGGAAGAAGTACATCCTGGTGGTGGTGGACTTTGCCACCCGCTACCCGAGGCCGTGGCCCTACCCTCTATTGAGGCAGACACGGTGGCAGGCACTGCTGACCATTTTCAGCAGGGTGGGGTTCCCCAGGAGGTTCTCACGGACCAGGGATCCAACTTCATGTCGGCCCTGCTCCGGTGCTTGTGGGAGAAGTGTGGGGTCCAGCACACCTGGGCCTCGGCGTATCACCCCAGACCAGCGGGTTGGTGGAGAGGTTCAATGGGACTCTGAAGCAGATGCTAAGGACCTTTATGCACAAACACCCGCAGGACTGGGACAAGTACCTACACCACCTGCTGTTTGCATACAGGAGGTGCCCCAGGAGTCCACGGGGTTCTCACCGTTCGAGCTGTTATATGGGAGGCGAGTGAGGGGCCCCTGGACTTACTGAGAGACGAGTGGGAGGAAGGTCTCCCGGAGAAGGCCAGTTGTGGACTACGTCCTGGACGTTCGGGAAAGACTTTCCGAGCTCATGGGCCTGGCCAGAGAACCTGAGCAGGGCCCAGAGGAAGCAGAAGGTCTGGAAATGCGACCGCAATGCGGGCCGGGCCTATGCTACCGGGGACCAGGTGATGGTTCTAATTCCCGTGCGGAAGAACAAGCTGCAAGCCGCCTGGGGCGGCCTTCAAAGTTGTTAAGCAGCTGAGCGAGGTGAACTACGTGGTGCAGCTGGCCGGGCGGACACGCGGCCAGCGGGTGTATCACGTTAACATGATGAAGCCGTGCTGGGACAGGGAGAACTTGGTGCTGGCCGTGTGCAGGCCCTGGGAGGAGCAGGGAGGATCCCTGGTGGGCCTGTTCCCGGGAACCGGAGAGGACTCTTCGCTGGAGTCAATTTCTCTTTGGACCAGCTCACCCGGCCCAGCAGGCCGAGATCCAGAGGTGCTGCGCTCCGCCAGCAGCTGTTCTCCGACAAGCCTGGTCTCACCAACCTGGCTGTCCACCGGGTGGACGGGCACTCACCCCGGTGCGCTGCTCCCCGTTCAGGGTCACGGGAAAACAGCCCAGGACCTGGAGAGAGGTCGAGGCCATGTTGGCCCTGGGGTGATCCAGCCGTCCTCCAGCCCCTGGGCCTCTCCCGTTGTGCTGGTTCCCAGAAGGGCGGGTCGATCCGGTTCTGCGTGGACTACCGGAAGCTCAAACGCCATCTCGGTGTCTGGCGCCTACCCGATGCCAAGGCCCGGCAGGCTCCTGGACAAGCTGGGAGCTCGTTACCTCACCACCCTGGACCTCACCAAGGGCTACTGGCAGGTGCCGCTAGACCAGGAGGCCAGACTGAAATCGGCTTTCATCACCCGCTGGGGCTCTGAGTTCCTGGTCCTGCCCTTCGGCCTCAAAGGCGCCGGCCACCTTCCAGCGTCTGGTGGACCAGCTGCTGAGGAATGGAGAACTATGCCCTAGCATACATAGATGATATCTGTATCTTCAGCCAGTCCTGGGAGGACCACGTGGCCCAGGTCAGCCAGGTACTGGATCGGCTGAAGGAGGCTGGGCTGACCGTAAAGGCTGGGAAGTGCAAGGTTGGAATGGCGAAGTGTCCTACCTGGGCCATAAGGTGGGAGCGGCTGCTTGAAGCCAGAGCCGGCCAAAGTGGGGGCCATCAGAGACTGGCCTGTACCCCAGACCAAGAAGCAGGTCAGGCTTTCATTGGGATGGCGGGGTACTACCGGAGGTTTGTGCCCAACTTCAGCTCCATCGCTGCCCCAATCACAGAGCTGTGCAGGAAGGGGAGGCCCGACAGGGTGATCTGGACAGAGCAGTGCCAGAGGGCTCTCTGTGCACTGAAGGAAGCCCTGGTCAGGGCCCCAGTGTTAGTAAACCCGGACTTTGACAAGCCCTTTATCGTGTTTACTGGCGCCTCGGACACCGGGCTGGGGCGGTGCTGATGCAGGCGGGACGAGAAGGAGCGTCACCCCATCGTGTACCTGAGCAGGAAACTGCTGCCCGGGAGGCGAAGCTCTGCGACCATAGAGAGGAATGCCTAGCGATGGTGTGGGCCCTGCAAAAGCTGCAGCCGTACCTGTTTGGCGGCGTTTCACGGTGTACACCGACCACTGCCCCTGACCTGGCTGCACCAGATGAAGGGGCCAAGCTGCTGAGGTGGAGCCTGCTCCTGCAGGACTACGACATGGAAGTGATCCACGTCAAGGGCGCCAACATCATCGCCGGCGCACTATCCCGTGGCGAGGGCCCGAACTTCCCTAGGTCACGGCGGAGTGACCCTGCTCAGTTCGCTCTCGGAGAGAGGAGAACTGTGACGTAGTGGAGGTACCTGGCTGGTTTCTATGCTGGCTCTGTGGTAACCCCACTGGCTGCCATCGGTACCACAGCCCAGAAGGACTGGAGATGAGGCATTATGCAAGAGGGTGTCTCAACCTGTCTGACCAGCTACCCCCAGGAGAGAGACAAAGGAAGGGAAATGCTGCCCTGGCTGGGGCAGGGCTGGAAGAGTGGGTTAGTTTCTGTCTGGGATCATGGAGGAACCAGCCTAAGCCAGGGGCTGGGATTTAGGGCCCAATCTCCCCATCGCAAGGGGGCTGAGGCATCCTAGACCTGCCCTGTAACCAGATTACATCGGTGCTGTGCTGTGCTGTATCCTGGAGAAGGAATAAACTCCCTCCATTCTACGGGCTGGTGGAGTCTGTTCGTGCCATTACGGGGGTGCAGGAGTCAGGGGACCCCAACGCGTCGTCACACAGGGTTTCTGCACAGGCAGCCGCCTCCCCGCTCCGCCGGGGACCCGCTGCAGTGCGTTCACACCTGTCGGCTACTCGCACAAGGGCGGGTGCACACGTCACTCGGAGCAGTGCATTCTGGGCAGCTATTCCACAGAGTGTCCGATCGCAGCTCGGTCACTGACCAGGATGTCTGCACTGGCTTCCCGTACCCCTCGTGCCCTCTGAGTTTGATTTAGCGGATCTTCACTAGACCCACTAAATCAAACTCCAGAAGATTGATCATGGCCTTAGCTTGCAGGCATCACAGGGATTAGACTGTTTCTGCCCGGCAGTAGAAGTCCTCTGATCTTGGAGAAGAAAACTTCTCCAGGGTCCTGCCTGACTCTCTCTCTCCTCCAACCCACTAGGTCTCACCCCCCACGCCATCCCTCCGAAAGCAAAGGATACACCCCAGACATCCCAACCTTCATCACTACGGATGTACAAATAGCTAAGCAATCCCTCTATTGAAATACCCCACCAGTTCAGGTCAGAAGGCCAGCAGCCACAACGGTTACATAATCGGCCAGCAACGAAGATCCAGTCAGACAAAACACCCCCCAGAGCAAACCCTCCGCAGCCTCTTACCGCGTCAGGGAACCCTCCTCTGCTCCCCAGCCCAAAGACAACACATTCCCGGCTTACGCTAAGCCAGTAGCTCACCAAATAACCCCCGCACCCAACCACATCTTTTCTGATAGGAACGATGCACCTTGGTCCGGACAGGCAGCTGACTGGACAGGGAAGGAAGGGGAGGGACCCCAGAAACCTTGTACGGAGTGTAAAGGTCTCCTTCCAGCAGATACAGACAGCTGTGTCTCAAATTCCACTCGCCACGCCCCTGGCTCTCTGATTGGTCCATTTGTTAGGGCTCTGCCTTTTTTGATTGGTCCAAAGAGGGGGTGTCCCAGCTGTCTCGAGCCCACGGGTGGGGTAAGGCGTGTGTGGTCAGCTGGGACGGACGGTGGGGTAGGAGCGCCCCTGCGGGGCAGCTGGGATGGGAGATGGGATTGTCGGTTCAGCTCAAGTGGTGTCCCAGGTGCGGTGTGTTTGGGGGAAAGGGGGTCACATCCGTCTCAACTTCCTCCTCCCCCCCCCCCCCCCCCAGGGCTGGATCAGAGCTGGTGTCCCCTAGAAGTGTCCCAGTCTGTACCCTGCCCCTATTTGAGGAAGACCCCAGCTGGGGCAGATTGGTGGTTCAGTGTTGCTGGACACTCTGATTTGGGAGCCTGGGAGGGGTTGCAAGCCCTTTGGGGAGCAAGACCCGAATTCAAACTGCTCTGGATGCATCGGAGAATTGTGTTCCTTCCCGGCTCGCTGTCCCTCGCAAGGCTGCATCTGGGATCAGGAGCAGAATTGAAGACAAGATGGAGTGCGCCTCATGGCATTTTATATCCATCCTTGGCGTCTCCCAAGCTGGAGCGGGTCACACAGCCAAGTGACCTGTGTGTGTTTCACATACCGGCAGCCATTCTGGCCTGATTGGTTGCAGGCTTCCAGACACATTCCTCAGGTGTGACTTGGGCACCTTGAGAGCCATTGTCCCTGGAGCCGTGCTAATTAACAGAGTCATTAACCGGAGATTCCTTCCTTACAGCCGGCCGGCCAGAGCCCATGGCTCTGTCTCAGACAGCGAAAATTCACAGCACCAGCACAGAGTCCACATACAGACATCACACAGGTACATGAGTAGCACACACAGAATCCGTAAAACACAAGCTTTCATTGGACACCTCACATGGCCCCCTTTGTCCAACCCCTCCCCCCCATGGGCACAGCAGGGATCTGTCTGCTCCCCTTAAAATCCAATAACCTGACACTGCCCAGCATCAATTATGGTCCCATGTGGCCGTGGCACGTTTGATTTTTCCTCCCTCCCCGCGTGCAGGATTTTCCCCGGGCGTTTGCTGCCTGTCGCCTTCGGGAGGGCGGACGCGTTCTCCAATGTATCCAGAGCAGTTTGAATTCGGGTCTTGCTCCCGAAAGTGCTTGCAATGCCCCTCCCAGGCTCCCAAATCAGAGAGTCCAGCAACACAAAGATGCCCCCACTGAACCACCAATCTGCACCAGCCGGGGTCTTCCTCAAATGGGGGAGGGGGTACGGAGTGGGACACTTCTAGGGGACACTGGCTCTGATCCAGCCCCGGTGGGGGGAGAGGAAGTTGAGACGGATGTGACCCCCTTTCCCCCAAACACACCGCACCTGGGGCACCCCTCGAGCTGGACCGACAATCCCATCACCCATCCCAGCTGCCCCCCACCGGCTCTCCTACCCCACCGCCCATCCCAGCTGACCACACAGACCTTACCCCACTCGTGGGCTCGAGACAAGCTGGGAAACCCCCCCCTCTTTGAGCCAATCAAAAAGGCAGAGCCCTAATGAATGGACCAATCAGAGAGCCGGGGCGTGGCCAGTGGAATTTGAGACACAGCTGTCTGTATCTGCCAGGAGGAGACCTTTACACTCCGTACAAGGTTCCTGGGGTCCCTCCCCTTCCTTCCCGCCACCCACCCCCAAATACCTAACAAAGTCCCCGCTTGATTTGGAATAGGGGCTGGAACTTGAGTATCCCACCGCATCCCCCCCTCCTGTAAAATGGGACATTTATACCATCAGAGAAAGGCCCAGGGATAAAACCCAGGAGCCCTGTCTCCCCTGCTCTAACCACTAGGTTATCAGTGTATTTTAGCTGTATCGACGAACTGAACTGGCTGAGACCGGAGGAAAACTCGTCTCGCTAGTGGCCGGGGATGGGAAATGAACCCCGGTCTCCAGGGAACCAGCGCTGATTTCCTTCCTTTGCAGATTAAACAGGTCTCCTGTGACCGAGAGCCAGCAGCATGAGCGGGTGTGTGTCAAAAGGCCCAAGGCCACAACCGCTGAGCATGGAGCAGCTCGTCCAGGTCCGGGCCCATCTGGAGTCCCGGAAGCGGCTGACCCCGGAGCTCAAGGCCTGTTTCGACCGGGCGTTGAGCGAGTTCGCCCAGGAGCCGCAGTGCATCCAGGAGAACGCCATGGTCTTCGTGTCCGGCTCGCAGGAGAACGAGATACCGTCTTCTGTGTGAACGGGCAAGCCCAGTACCACATCCGAACAGCCGGGTGGGGCCCTCATGTGCTCAGAGGCATGAACAAGGATGTTGTGAATACTGTGGCAGGCGTGATTGACTACCTCCCGACTGGACCGGTCTTGGGGGGTACGAAGAAGCTCGTGAGGAGCTAGCGACCGGGGCGGACAGTTCTCCAGGGTCAGGCTGCTGGATGGGGTCTCTTAGCGCTTCCACCAGCCACGTGCAATGAACCACGGAAAGACTCGCCCACAGAAAATTGCGTGGCTCCGGGGTGGAACCAGAAACTGAGTCATCCTCGCTAAGACTTCAGTGGAGCCATCGGTGTCCACTGAGGCCGGCCGAACATCTGGCCTGAAATTGCTCCCTGTGGTTACCCCATATCGCCCGAACGGCTGATTGATTCTGCCCAGGAGTTGGAGCATGGATGGAAAACGGAGCTGGCGGGTGCAGCACAACACGGACGTGATATAAACACAAATGGATAGGGTTTTGATTGGTTTCTCGAGGATCTTAAGGTGCCAAAGGCAAAGGAAGAGAGAGACACAAGGCAACGCCTGTGATGGTCTAAAACAGTGTTACTCAACCAGTGGTACGAGTCCCCTTGGGGTACTCGAGAGACGTCTGGGGGGTACATCAACACAACTGACATTTGGAGAAAACTGAATTTTTGCTGTACGTTTTACAGCGCTTTATTATTTTTGTTCTTTTTACACCCAAAAATGTCATCGCCCGCCCGGCTACGATGAAGTTTTTAAAGAAACGTGTTGCAATGGTAGAAACAAATTTTGTGTGTCTGAAAACTGTAGGTGCTGGGGGGTACTTCAATTGTTTTTTAAAAGGGGGCACTTACTTTTTTTTAAGGGGTACTTTATAAAAAAAAAGGAAGAGAAACACTAATCCAAAAGTTCAGCGCGACACACGAGAGAATGGTCGGGGGAGCTTTTATAGCCCTGTGCCGTGCCGCGGAGATTGTCATAAGGGTCCCTTCTAGCTCTAACATCTGTCACAGCCCTTGGCAGGGAATCGGAGCACAAGAGTAACTGTGAGGAGCGTCACCTGGGGATGAGCTGAGAAGACTAGAAAAGCTCCCCTGACTTCTTCAGCGTGTCGCCCGGAGGAAGGCCTCCAAATATCTCCCCCCGTGAGTTAATTCTTGTTCCCTTTCGCTGTGCAACCCGCTCTCCCCTCCTTGCAATAAAGTCTGGGCCCAGCCAACCGGCCGGCTCCGAACGTGAAGCCACCCAGGGCAACCAATGGATCTTCTCCATCCTCCTCGAGTTCTTCTGATCTTGGTGGCCACAAGGAAACCCAGAGCGTCCCCGCTGGAGTCCCTGGGGTCGGATTCCGACCTCAGGGACCCAGATGTCAATGGAGGGCGACCCCAGTAAGGTTGGGGGACCAGGGCGCAGTGGGGGTGTTTCTAGCGGGGTGCTGTAAGGATCAGTTCTTAGCCCAGTGCTGCTGAAAGCATTTCTCAAGGACCTGGGTGAAAGGCATTGCTGATAGTTTGCGGATGACACAAACATTGTGGGTGGGGTGTGGGCAGGTCGCTGGTACGGCTCGAACTGGATCGCTTAGGACATGTCTACACTACACAGAAGATCGGCGCTGCCACAGCCGATCTTCTTCCAGGGTTCGATTTAGCAGGTGCAGTACAGACCTGCTCAATCGAACTCAAAGGGCGCCCCGATAGCCCTGAGACCTTGCGAGGAGTCAGGGAAACTGATAGGAGGGTTTGCTGCCATCAGCCTCCCGCTGTGTGGACGGGGATTTAAGACACGTCTCCTCCAGCTACATAAGTTCCTTCGCTGGAGCTGTGTACCTCACTTCCATCTTCCCAGGTAGCATGGATCTCCCATGTGGTCAACCTGTGGAACTCCTCGCCACAGGATGGTGTGAAGGCCAGGACTTTAACCGGGTTCAGAAAAGAGCTAGATGGATTCATGGAGGTTAGGTCCATCAATGGCTATTAGCCAGGATGGGCAGGGATGGTGTCCCTAGCCTCTGTCTGGAAATGGGTGACAGGGGAGGGATCACTTGATAGTTCCCAGTTCTGTTCACTACCTCTAGGGCACCTGGCATTGGTCACTGTGGGCAGACAGGACACTGGGCTAGATGGACCTTTGGTCTGACTCAGCCTGGCCGTTCCGATGGTCAGTGGCGGCTGGGGGACTCTGTCCTGGGAGGAGGTATCTCTAGGAGGAAAAACGTACGGTCCTGGTGTATAATCCACTGGACATGCACCGGCAGGGATCTGCAGTGGCCAAAACAGCTTAGATTTAAGGTTGGGTATCACAAGTAGGAGGAGACGGGCAATCTGATCTCTGGATTTGACCCTGGTGGGACGGTGGGTCCCAGTCTTTCACCCAGAACTCAAGGAAGATGTTAATGAATTGGAGAGAGGTCAGAAAAAGGCCCCCAGGCTGACTACAGAGCTACAAAATCTGCCTTGCGGGAAGAAAACAAACAAAAAAAAGAAGCACCAACCCAAATCAGCCAACCAACCAACTCAACCAAACCAACCAACTCAACCAAACGAAAGTCAACCAACTGAACCAAACCAAACCCAACCAAAGTCAACCAACTCAACCAAACCAAAGTCAACCAACTCAACCAAACCAAACCAACCAACTCAACCAAATCAACCTCTCTTATTCTATGAAGAGAGATTAAAAAGACTGGGAGCTTTCATCTTAGAAAAGAGAAGATTAAGGGGGGATAGGATAGAGGTCTATAAAATGACGACTGGTGTGGAAAAGTGAATAAAGAAAAGTTATTTGCTTATTCCCATAATATGAGAACTAGGGGTCACCAAATGAAATCAATAGGCAGCAGGTTTTAAACAAACAAAAGGAAGTTTTTCTTCACTGAGCACACAGTCAACCTGTGGAACTCCTTGTCAGAGGATGTTGTAAAGACTAGGACTTTAACAGGGTTCAATATAGAGCTAGATTGATTCATGGAGGTTAGGTCCATCAGTGGCTGTTAGCCAGGATGAGTAGGAATGGTATCCCTAGCCTCTGTTTCTCTGCAGGTGGGTGACAGGGGAGGGATAACGTGAGAATTACCTGTAGTGTTCCCTCCGTCTGGGGAATTTGGCATTGACCACTGTCAGCAGACAGGATATTGGGCTGGATGGACCTTTGGTCCGACCCAGTATGGCCGTTCTTATGAAACAGAACTGGCAAAGAACTGATTTTTCAAATTACTGGCCGTGACAAAAAGTGAAACCAGAGAAAAGCGTTTTGGGCCAAACCAAGCACATTGGACCCGAATCGAGCTGTGACCGAGCCTCTTTACGTTGTAGATTCGCAAGACACCTGACGGACAGAGGAAATCTCTTTTAGCACAGGAGCCCACTGAGGAGGGAGAGTGATATCTGGTTTTCAGCCTTAGCTTAAGAGCCAGTTGGCTTCTCGTGTCCGGCGGTCAAGGGCCAGAGACACAATTTTCACACCGCCCTAGCAGTCATGATACTAATAAGTAAATAAAGTGGTTTTGGGATGCGTTCCAGAGCATCTGGCGGTCTGGATTTGGGCCGCAGTCCCCGTATTAGCTGTCCCTGAACGGGGCGGCGTGTGGGAGAGTTGTGGGAGGTAAGAGAAGAGGCCATGATGTAATCTACTGGGTCAGGATAGTCCAGGTGCCATGGAAACCGAACAAGGCCTCAGGGAATCCAGCTGCCATGGAAACCAGGCGCCATAACAATCATGAACCATGGAAACCGGGCCTAAAAGAAACAAAGCGCCATGGAAACTAGGCTTGAGAGAAACCTAGTTGTCATGGACACCAGGCCTCTGAGAAACCCAGCACCATGGAAACCAGGTTGTACAGGAACCAGGCTTCTATGACAACGAGAACATCCGGGAAACACAGTCCCACAGAGAAGCCGGGTGCCATGGAAACCAGACTTCAGGGGAACCGGCTGTGTGGAAACCAGGCCTCAGAAACTCAATTTCAGGGACAAGCAGCCTCTGGGAAATTGGGAGCCGTGGACACCAAGCCATGGGGCAGCCAAGCAATACAGAAACCAGGCATCAGGGAATCTGGATACCACAGAAACCAGGCATCAGGGAATCTGGGTACCATAGAAACCCGGCATCAGGGAATCTGGGTACCATAGAAACCCGGCGTCAGGGAAACATGGCAACAGAGAATGTTATTGCCCCAAAGAGGCCAGTGAGATTTTATTCACAGTGCAATGGTGCATGCGAGGTTCATTGTCCCCTATGAACGCTGTGTGTGCCTCTGTTTCCCTGGGTACCACACCAGTACCCAGATGGTGATGGGACTTGGGGGGTGAGACTTCCACTAAAACAGGCTGCCCAGACGCCTGCCTGTAAACAATGGACGCCCTTCATAACCTGGGCGCAGGAGAGGGTGCGGCCAGGAGGCACCTTTTGCCTGAAAGGCAGCTGGAAGGTGTTTTCAGTTTGCAGCTAGGCCAGGAGGCACAGGGGGAGACCTGGAGCCATGGCTCTGGGCTTTCTGCCCCCCAGATATATTCGATTGGATGTGCCTGGAGTTTGTAGTAACAAGCTTTGTCCGACGTCATGTCCCCATCGACTAATAAACCGTGTGTGTGACAAGCTGGCTGAGCACCTGTGGGCGGCAGAGTTGGGGGGCAGGGCTCTCTGATTCCCCCCCATTTCCATGACACTGGGGCATCTCCCGGGAGTTTTTCCCACAGCCCTACTCAGCCCAACCCCCACCTGGGCAGAAATCTGGGTGTGGGGGGTCAGGGATGTGACCCCCTGTCCCCAGCCAGCCAACATCTCTGTGCATGGGGCTGACCAGGCTCCGGCCTCAGCCATGGAGGGCTAAAAAAAGAAACCCTGTCAGCGAAGGGATGTAGCCCTAGACCCTGGCTGTGACTTAATTTCCCTCAGAAATGGTCTCTCTCGAGAAAAATTTGTGAGAGTCGGCAGGTCTGCTAAGGGCAACCAGGCCTCAGTGAACCCAGTTACCATGGAAACCAAGCCTGGCTGTGAACCCAGGCCTCAGTGTACCTAGTTGCCATGGAAACCAAGCCAGGCTGTGAACAGACCCAAACCCCTAACGGGCCAGAGTGAACCCAGTCACCATGGAAACCAGGCAGAGCAGCAGCAGACAGGCCTAAGGGCCGCTGTTACTGGGCCCAGTGAACCTAGTTGCCATGGAAACCAAGCAGGGCAGCAGCAGGCAGGCCTAAGGGCCACTGGTACTGGGCCCAGTGAACCTAGTTGCCATGGAAACCAAGCAGAGCAGCAGCAGACAGGCCTAAGGGCCGCTGGTACTGGGACCAGTGAACCCAGTTGTCATGGAAACCAAGCCAGGCTATGAACAGACTAAGGCCAACAGGCCTCAGTCTCCGTGGAAACCAGGCCTGGCCAGTGAACAGGCTGAAGAGGCTCCAGGCCTCAGTGAACCTAGTTGCCAAGGAAACCAGGCTGGGCTGTGATTGAGTTTGAAATATTCATCACAGGGCACCAGGCGCCATGGGACCAGGGCTCCTGGGGCCGACTGGTTGACCCGCCCTGGCCGGGACTGAGAGGGTGGCCAAGGCAGCTCTTTGCTCCTGCCGGTCGCGAGGTGTAGCCCACAGAGTTTTATAGTGTTTTATGTAGGGTGACCATATTTGAACTGTCAAGAAAGAGGACGCTCCTGAGCGACAGTGTATCTGTATGAGTGTTGGTAACACACGAATACAACGGGAGTGGGGAGATACTGATACAGATACACGCCCGCTCAGGCAGGTTCTCTTTTTATTAGACACCCTTTCTATTAAGGCGTCACCGTTCTTGTCTGTCCATCACGGGATTTTCAACTTGCCCCTCTTACGCACGCGCCGGCTGCCCCCGCCAGCTCCTGCAGGCGTGCTCTGCCGCCTGGCTCCTGCTGTGGCCGGCTCCGGGCCCCCCTGACAGCAGCCCAAGACAAAGGGGTGGAGCAGCAGCCCCAGAGTTGGGGGAGAGAGCAGCAGCCCCACAGTGTGTGTGTGTGTGGGCAGGGCAGCAATCCTACAGCGTGGCTATGTCTACACTCGCAGCTTCTTGCGCAAGAACACGTCCACACTGCCATGTGCGAGCTGTGCTTTTGCGCAAGAGCATCCGTGGCTGTGTGGACGCTCTCTTGCGTTTTAGCCATAGGACTTTCTTGTGCAATAAACCCCTGCCATGTGTCCACACCGCCCTCTCTTGCACAAGAGCTCTTGCGCAAGACAGCTTACACTTGTTAGAAAAGAGCGTAGCTCTTGCGCAAGAAGCCCTCTCCTACCACGCTTTACTGTAAATCTTCTTGCAAGAGCGGGCGGGCAGCGTGGACGCTCTGCGGAAGAACGGCCCTTCTTGTGCAAGAACCCGCCAGTGTCAACATAGCCTGTGTGTGGAGGGGAAAGACCAAAAAGACCAAAAAAAAAAAAAAAAAAAAAAATCTTTCTAAAAACACACCAAAAGAGCAAAAATAAAGTTTTCAGCGACCAATGTAAGAGAATGCTGTTCGCCACGAATCTCCAGGTCTCATCTCGTCAACATTGGAGTGTCAGTCTGGACCAAGAGAAACCCCCGCTCCACCCCCTCGCATTTAACTTGCTTGGCCAATGAGTTAGCGTGAGCAACAGACTGAGAGGAATAACTCTTCCGGAAGAAGCCCTGTTTTCCGACGCTGCACTGTAAATTTCTTTGCGCAAGAATGCGTGTGCAGTGTAGACGCCCGGCCAGTTTTTGCTCAAGAACAGCTGTTCTTGTGCAAAAAGCGTGCAGTGTAGACATAGCTCTTGTGTTTGTATCCGTGTCAAGAGAGAGAGACCAGAAGGATCCTTGTGAGTCAGCATGATCACACTGCTGCTCTTCGGCGTAATTATAGATTGTGTGATAAAGAACATAGAATGAATGAATTAAAAGTTTGTACTAAGAGAAGTTTTTTATTCGCAGTTAGGTTGATCCCTTTTGTATTAACAATTTCATCCTTATTCCCCTGTGTGGAATGATTGTGTAGTTCCTTGGGCAGAGGAGTGAAGGGAATGTGAGTGTTTGGAGAGAGAACAACTTGGAGGCCCGACAGTTTCAGAGTCCAGACAGTGGAAGAGGGGAGGGAGCTGGAAGACTCAGAGGCATCAAGGTACCATAAGTTGAGCCCAATGCAAAGCAGACTGAGGACAGTAAAACTCCAGTCATCTGAAGAAGTGGGCTGTGCCCAGGAAAGCTCATTCTACCATCTCCATGTGTTGTTAGTCTATAAAGTGCTACCCGACCATTGGTTAGTTTTTAAGTTTATCCTGTACAGACTTAACTCGGCTACCCCCTGAAGCTGGAGGATATATGGATGGCGTCGGAGCGTTAAGAAGCAAGCAGGCCGTTACAAAGAAGACCACCTTGAAATAACACTGGGAAGGAGACACCCACATCATGATGTCGGAGTAAAGAATAACACCCAGATAAATTGACATTAAGCAGAACGGACTGTGATTAAGAGCTGATGAAGCAAAATGCATAGACCTGAATGGGAGAAAAGTCCTATAAACGAAGCAGAGTCTTGCACAAAACTCCAGGTCTTATTCTGTCAACACTGGAGTGTCAGTCTGGACCAAGAGAAACCCCCGCTCCGACCCCTCACATTTAACTTGCTTGGCCAATGAGTCAATGTGAGCAACAGACTGATAACTGTAAGCAACGACAAGACTTTGCGTGTGTTTGTTTCAGGGGAAGCTGGTCTTTATGAAGCAGATGCTGTTTATTGAGACTACAGTAGAAAACGCAGTGTGTTGCCCTTTCCCCTGAAAAAGAGCCCATGTGCTTCTTATAAGCATAAGAGAGGGACCGGCCGGCTTCAGGACCAGGGCTTCGTGCTACGCTCGGGGTAGCCCCGCTCTCCGCCCACCCTGTGAGTAACAAAGCTTCCCCGGGCATTGTGTTATCAGCAATAGCTCGAGGCACCTACAGACCAGGCCCCCTGGTGCTGGGTGCTGTACAAACAGTACCAGACAGTCCCTGCCCCGACCAGCCTACATCTTGGGCATCACATCACATGCGGGAGCAAGGAAGGCACAAGGCTGGAGGAGAGAGAGGGGGCAGGACCGTGTTCCGACAGAGACGAGCTCTGTGCACGACTTGTAACAAAATAAGGTTGTGTGAGCGGTTGGTTGGTGGGTTTGGGGGGAGATCTTGTGTGTTGCACAATGGGTAAGACACTGGGACCCACTCTGCTAATGTGGGTGGCATCAGTGTCCGGATAAGGCTGAGATTAGAGTATTCAAACTCATTTTCCAGTCCTCCTTCCTGCAGCGTAGCACCAAATGCAGCCCTGGGGAATCGAAAAAAGATGAAAAAGGAAAATACACATCCAAGGACAGATGCTGCTATTCCAGCTCTGACCAACAAGGGGCAGCAGGAATCCACAGAACCCTTCCAATTAGTTGTACTAATTGCCAAAGAATTAATGCCCACAAATCAGACATCTTCACAAGGAAAAACCAGTTTCTTTTCATTTCAGCCAACCGTGGCATAGTCTTAACGACCTTACTACATGCATCTTACTTCAAAGAGACTTTAACACCAGATTACAGAGCGAAACTTCCGAACTTTCATTCATCCTTAAATTTGACACTTTACAAATGGGCCTTAACAAAATGCTAATTACCTTACCCATTACAAAGACAGCTTCCTCACTTATCACCCCTGATTAGCCATTCATTAACTCAGACAGCTATTCCCTCCTTTCCTCTCCCTCACCCCACCTTCTGTTCTAAATCTGATTTGTCGGTTTAATAATTTGTTCACTTTTTTCCATTGTATTCCTTTGGTCTATATGGCCATGCCAATTCTCTTCCAGAATATGATCTGAGGAAGCAGGTCTGGCCCACGAAAGCTCATCACCTATTAAACCATCTTGTTAGTCTTTAAAGTGCTACATAGTTTTTCCCTTTTGTTTTAATTAAAACAAGATGAAGTTCAAAGGGAAGACTACAGCCCAGGTTACCCAGTCTATATTAAAAGCCATTTACCTCCTATAATGAGAAGAGCGAAGGGAGGTTATCCAGATGGAAGCATTTCCAACATCCAGCGGATTCCCTCCCTGTTTGTTTTTCCAAACGCCCTTTAGTTTCAGTTATGTGTATTTCCTCTCACTAGCACCATGCGGAAATGCCCAGGCGCCAAACAGCCAAAAGAAAGGTTTGAATTCAAAATAAAAAAAAAATGTCTTGATGGAGTTAGAAAAACCCAACATCATTTGTGGAAATCTTTCTGTTTATTCCATGAGAAAAAAAAATATATATATATATTAAGGAAACACAGTTCGGACTTCAAACATCCCGAGTAATGTTAAGGTTGCCTACATCACCCTAACTCTGCCCCCCTTGCAATACAACCTGCAATTATAAGATCATTCTTGAAATACCTGAAGGTCCAGACTCCAGAGCAAAAATATCCTCCCAGCAGCCATGACACTAATAAGTAAAGAAAGATTTTGGGGGCTGCTCAAAAGCATCTAGTGGTCTGGACTGGTCTATGGACAATCCCGCCACACGGCCCTATTTCGATAACACAGCATCATGGGGCCCAGCGCTGGGTGGATCTGTTTGGGGGTGCAACCGAGCCAAGCGCAGATGCAGGGGCAGCTCCCCGACCACATAGTGGGGTCTCCCCTCCTTGTAGGACACATTGATCTCACACGCCCCCTCCCCCGAGAGGAACTCCAGACTGCTCCCGTCCCCGCACATCCTCAGCCGGGCGTTCTCCTGCACGCAGGCGGGCTCCTGGCTGAACCGGGCGATGGCCTCCTCGAAGCAGCCGCTCAGCTCCTCACACACCACCCCCCAGCGCCCCAGCCGGAAGCGCACAATCTCCAGATCGTCCACACTCAGCGGCTCCGGGCAGGTGTGGGACCAGGTCACGGGCCGCTCCGGGCCCAGCTCCGTGATGCAATAATCCGGCCCCTCCTCGCCCATGGGCACCGAGACCTCGCACAGCCCTTGGCCGGAGACAAACTCCAGCAGCTCCGAGCCGCACTGGATCCGCAGCCGGGCGTTGGCCCACACGCACTCGGGCTCCAGGGCGAACTCATTCCAGGCGTGGCATACGCAGAGCGTGAGGGCGTCCTCGCTCCGCTCGCTATCCCACAGCTTCTCCAGCAGCGTCAGCAGTGTTCCGGCGCTCAGCGGCACCAGGCCGGCACGGATCCGAGCCAGGTCCACGTCCAGGGGCAGCTCCCCCACCTCGTAGCAGGGGCGCCCGTCCCTGCAACGCACGGAGAGCTTGCACGCGCCCATCCCGCCAGGAAGGCCAGGCTGCCCCCGCCCCAGCAGATCTCCAGCCGGGCATCCTCCTGCACACAGGGGGGCTCCTGGCAGAACTGCTCCAGGGCCAGGGCCAGGCAGGCGTCCAGCTCGGCGTCCAGCTCCCCGCGTTGTGCCAGCTCGGCCCGCACGCCCTGCAGGGCCTCTGCGCTCAGCGGCTGGGGGCCGGACACATCCCCGGTGGCTCGGGGATGGGGCCCCCGTCGGTGTCACCCCCGCCCAGCTCCCCCGAGGGATGCGGCCGCTCCTCACCCCTTTGGCTGTCGGCCATCCTGGCGCTGCCCAGCCCACGCAAGGGCCCCCTGGGCGCGCTCCCAGCAGCTCCCCCGGGACTGCGCAGCTGCCTCCGGGCGAGTCCCGCTCCGGGCTGAGAGGCGCCGCTTCCTCCTGTTCCCAGACGTTGGGCCGGTCCCCTGGATTCAGCTCAGCCCTTCTGGGGCGGGTCCCGTTCCTCGGCGCTGCTGCTCCCCTGGCCGCTTCCTCCCGGGGCCTCGGTGCCACTTTTCCCCGGCCTCAGCTCAGCTCCTCCTCCGTCCGGCTCCTCCTAGGCCTGAGAAGAGAACAGGAGACGCTCGTTTCAATGGGAGAACATTGGGGCCGGTCGGGGGGAGTCTGGGGTCCTCCGATCTCTCGGCCTCAGGCAATGGGCAGGGTGTGCTCCGGGCAGTGCTGAAGGCTGTGGGGGGGTCCAGGAGGCACTAGGGGCCAGCTATGCCCCCCCGGCCCCGCACCTTGTCCAGGGACCTGGCAAATCTCTCGTCCCACCCTGTGGCAGGGGGCCCCAAAACCGCCTCTCACAGCCCAGCCCTGCATTCTTACACCACGGCCCCGGCCTGCCCAGGGGTGCCCTGCTGTGCAGTGTGGGTAGGACAAAGTCCAGCAACGAGAACTCCTCCTGCCCGCAGATCCCCGCCCGGCACAGAAGCTGCTCCCACCTCTGCATCGCCCTCTTGCCCCCCGTCTGAGCTGGCCTGAGGCTCCGGACTTGACTCCGCCACGCGCGCTGCCGGGCTGGACCAGAAGCCCCGGCCAAGTGGGGAGGCCAATTCGGAGCAGGGCGCTCGGGCCGTGGGAGCCGAGCGGCCCCGTGGGGAGCGAATGGGGCAGAGCTCCTCAGACGCAGCCCGACCCCAGCCACACCCGCAGCCACGCACTGGGGTCAATCTAGGAGGGCTGGGGAAGGAATCTGTCTGTCCCCAGCATCCCGGGGCAGGCGCGGCTGAGGGATCGGCACAGCCCGGCCTTCCTGGCCCCAGACGGCACGGGAGCGACTCCAGGGATGGGGAGAAGAGCAATTGCTCCTGGGATCCGGGGGTGGGAACCCCCTCCGGCCCCCACGCCACCTGGCTGGTCCCTCTGCGATGCTTCTAAGCAGCACACAGCATCTTTTTCCAGGGAAAAGGCAGTGAGGCTGACTCCCAGCACCACCCTCTCTGGTTACTTGGGAAACCGCCAAACTCTCTGGTAACCCGCGGGGACGGCTGCTCAGCGCTGCTCCAGCTGGGCAAACATCCACCCCAGTGAAAAACACTGGCACAGCTACGGGAGCTCAGGTGACAACCCCACGATTTGCCCCCACACAGCCTTAACTCTGCCCCTGCCAGAAATCCTGCCCCACCCCTCCAGGGCAACCGTCCCCGCCCCCCCTCCAACTGCCTCGGCTGACTCATGTAAACCCTGCGATTTCCCTCCCCCCCCTCTTCTTCCAAGGCCTTATACACGCCAGCTGGTAACGTTGCCAAGTGGCGAGGTGCCCACGAGCTTAAGCACAGCGGTGTCGGGGGGGAGCTGGCAGGGGCAGGAAGGACAGAAATGGGGGGCACAAACACGGGGGGCAGGGGAGGACCAAAATGGGCAAGACAGACCCTGGGGTTTAGCGCAGGGAGAGGAGGGAGCCGGCAATGGGAACCCGGTAGGAACAGGGGGCGGGGAAAGGGCTGGAAGAGTATAAGGGACCCCGCAGTCTCAGAGACTCACCCCACATCGGGGGGGGGGGTCATGTAAAATGCAAAATCAGCCACATCCCCCGGATCGCCCCTAAAGCCAGCACCGCACCCCACCTCGCTGGGTGGGGGGATCAGGAGTTCGCCCCCGGATTTCGGGGCCAACGGACTTGGCTCTTTCCCCGCAGGGGAGGGGCCGAGGTGCAGGAGCCCGTCACTCACTTACCGGGTTTGGGGGGGATCCCACGGGGCCCCTGAGACCTGCCCGGGGCCGGCCCCCTCCGCCGCGTGCCGCTGGGACAAAGTTGCTGCAAACTTTCCGGGCGGGGGCCGCGCTGGGGCGCGGCTCGCTGGCCGCCGCGGGGCCGGGCGGGGCCAGACACGGGCTGGGGGCGGAGTCCCGGCTGGCCCGGCTCCGCACGGGGATGGCAGGCGGCGGAGAGACGCCCCCGGGCGCGCCCGGCCCCGCGATTCCCACGCCCTGGCCCGGTTCCCACGTCCCGGCCCGGTTCCCACGCTGCCTGCGGCTCCCAAAACCCGGCTCCGGCTCCGCCCTTTCTGCGATCCTGCCCCGCCCCAGCAGCCAGTGGGAGGGAGGGGGCGGGGTCCGATAGCTGCAGAGCAGGGCCTGGGGGGCCGGGGCTGGAGCAGGGGTGGGAGGGGATGTTGCACCCTGGGGTGCTGTTGGGGTGTGGGGAGCGAGAACAGGCGCGTGTGTCACATCAGCTGGGTGCCCGTGGGGGAGGGGCGCGGAGGGGACGGTGGGGGAGAGGCAGGAGGGTGCGGGGGGGGGGGGACCAGACAGAGGGCAAGTGAGGGCGCCCCTGTAGCAATGAAGTTGTGGGCCGGGGCCTGCGCAAGGAAGACCGGAGAGCAGAGCCTTCAGCCCCCACCTGGCTCCGTGGGCTGCCCTGCCCCTCGCAGCCACCCCGGGGGGGCATCATTGGTGGGGGAGCCATCGGGTCCAGCCCGTCCGCCCGCCCCTTCTGAGCCAGGCAGCTGCCTTGCGGGCGCTTTCCCTCCCTCTGGCACTTCCTGGGCCGGTCTGGTGGGACTAACCCCCTCGGGGTCCCTCACACCTGGCCCCACCTCACCCCCCTGCCGTGGGGCAGCGCAACGCCCAGGGGGTCGCCTGTACCCCCTCAGCAAATGAGTAGGAACCAGCATTGGAGAGAAAGACCTTGCTCGATGCCACCTTAGAGCCCTGGTTCTCCCCGTCCAATGTCCCATCTCCAGCCAGGATCATTCCTGATGCTTCAAAGGAAGGAGAGAAGGGGGAAAAAAAACCAGGATACATGTGGCAGGGGGGGAATAATCCATCCCTTCCTGACCCCTGCCACTGGGCAGCTGAAACCCTGAAGCATGAGTGTTAGGAATGAAAGACATACAGCAGAAGTGAGGTTTGGGGCCGATCCCCCCTCAGAAGCCAACCCCAGCGCTCTCTGGAAAGGAAGTCGGTTGCTTGCCCCCCGACAACTCCCAGTGGGAGTTAGAAACGTTCCTCCCCTTTCCGGCCTGAGTTTGCTCGTGCCCGGTGGGTGTCCATCTCTCTTGGGCCTGCGTTGTCCTTGGGCATCTGCAGCTCGTCACTGGTATATAATTATACAGAGCCCCTCTCAGCCAGCGGTTGGTAGGTTAAACCGGCTGGTCTCCTCGCGACCCCTTACCACAGCCCCACGGAAGTGCATGAGCACATCAGAGCGGCCAGGCTGGGTCAGACCAAAGGTCCATCTAGCCCAGTGTTTCTTAAACTGTGTCCGCGGCACACCGGGCATTTGGAGGTCTGCCGCCGAGAACAAGAGCGTTCAAAATGGCCACCCTTAAAGAGGCAGGCGACCTTTTTTTTCTCAACAACTTCCCCCTCCGACCCCCCTTTTTTTTGGTCAATCACTTCCCCCGTTTTTCCTCAACAGAAAATCCTTGGTGTTCCTCATTAAAAAAAAATTGTTTTTTAATAGCCCAGTGTCCTGTCTGCCCACAGTGGCCAACACCCGGTGCCCCAGAGGGAGTGAACAGAACAGGTAACCATTCAGTGATCCCTCCCCCGTCACCCATTTTCAGCCTCTGACAAACAGAGGCTAGAGACACCCTCCCTGCCCATCTTGGCTAGCAGCCATTGATGGACCTAACCCCCATGAATGTATCTAGTTCTTTTCTGAACCTGGTAATAGTCCTGGTCTTCACAACTTCCTCTGGCAAGGAGTTCCACAGGTTGACTGTGTTGTTCCTTTGGTTTTAAACCTGCTACCTCTTCATATCATTGGGTGACCCCTTGTTCTTGTGCTGTGGGGCCGAAGAAATAACTTTTCCTTATTCCCTTTCTCCACCCCCATCGTGATTTTATAGAGCTCTCTCCTATCCCCCCTTAGTCTCCTCTTTTCAAGTGAGCATCTCTTGGTTGTTTCTCAGGTCCTGAGAGGCCAGGGCAGCGGAGCAGAGACGGGCGGTCACAGGAACATCCAGCGGAAACGTGCGGCCGGGACCTTCTGACTGGGACGTGCCCCATGCCGGGAACCTGGGGGCAAGCTAGATCCTGCAGGGGCCCCAGCTGGTGAACGGAGGGTCTGTTCCCACCAGGAGTCCTTTGGTGGGAGATCGGAGCAGAGCGGGCATCCCGGTGCTACATCGCTGAGCCCATGGGGGAGCTGGCCAGCTTACGCGCCCACCCCCCGCTGCTGAGCCTGGGGACTCTGCAGGGTGTGCAGGCCGGGCTGGCGCGAGGCAGGAGCTGGGCACGGAGCTGGGACATCTGCCTGGACCTCGCCCTGGAACGGTTCTGCCAGGAGCCCCAGTGCGTGCAGGAGAATGCCCGGCTGCGGGTGCAGTGGGAGGCTGGGATGCTGGAGTTCGTCTCCGGGCAGAGCCAGTGGGAGCTCAGCGTGTCCTGCCGGGACGGGGAGCCCCAGTACACTGTCGCGGGGGGGATGGGGACCGCGTATCTGGCTTGGCTGCGCTCCCACCCGGAGCCGCTGAGCGTAGCCGGGCTGGGCAGGGTGCGGGACCGGCTGCGGCACTGGGGGTGCTAGACGAGGAGCTGGGGAGCTGCTTCGCCCTCGCCCTGCAGGAGTTCAGCCAGGAGCCGCAGTGTGTGCAGGCCAACTCCCGGCTGCAGATCTGCTGGGGCAGGGAGCAGCTGGAGTTCGTCTCCGGCCAGGGGCAGTGCGAGATCTCGGTGCTCCACGCCGACGGGGAGCCCCGGTATCACGTCACGGAGCCAGCCAGGGCTGTGTATCTGGCTTTGCTGCGCTCCCACCCGGAGCCGCTGAGTGTGGCCGCCCTGGCCAGGGTGCGGGACCGGCTGGGGCGCTGGGGGGCCCTGGGCGAGGAGCTGAGCGGCTGCTTCGAGGAGGCCATCGCCCAGTTCAGCAGGGAGCCCCCATTTGTGCAGGAGAACGCCCGACTGCGGATCTGGTGGGACGGGCCGGGCAGGGGCAGTGTGAGATCTCCGTGCGCTCTGGGTACGAGGGACCCTCCTACGAGGTCGGGCGGCTGCCCCTGGACGTGGCGCTGGCTCGGTTACGCACCTGCCCAGAGCCCCTGAGCACCGAATCTCTGTCGAGGCTGCTGAACAGACCCTGGTCCTACACAGAGCTGAGTGGCCCCCTGAGGTCATGTCTGGAGTGTGCGTTGGACGGGTTCTCCCGGGAGCCCCGGTGGGTGCAGGCCAACACCCGGCTGCGGATCCGGTGGGGCGGGGAGGAGCTGGAGTTCATCTCCGGCCAGGGGCTGTGCGAGATCTCGGTGCTCCTGGCTGACGGGCGACCCCAGTATCGTATCAGCGCTGGGAGCGGACAGGCCGGTGCCGTGGTCCGACGGCGGCCCTGAGCAACTGAGCGTGGCCGACCTGGCCAGGGTGCGGGACCGGCTGGAGTGCTGGGGGGCTCTGGACGAGGAGCTGAGCAGCTGCTTGGATCTGGCCCTGCAGGAGTTCAGCCAGGAGCCCTCGACTCTGCAGGGCGACGCCCGGCTGCGGATCCGCTGGGGTGGGAGGGAGTTGCAATTTGAAGCCTGGCGGGAGGTGCGATGCGAGCTCTCCGTATTTTATCGGGACGGCAGCCCCCACTACCGGGTGGAGCGGCTCCCCTCTACACCTACCTGCACCAGTTACGTGGCCGCCCACCCCCGCTGAGCCCCGACGCACTGCTGAGGGTGCAGCACAGGCTGGGCACCTGCCAGGGGGACGTGGAACAACTGAGGATCTGTCTGGACTGGGCCTGGCAGGGCTTGTGCCAGGAGCCCCGGTGTGTGCAGGCCACGCCCAGCTGTGGCTTGAGTGGGGTTATTTGCTGGAGTTTGTCTCCAGCCAGGGGCTGTGCAGGATCTTGGTGCTCCTCACCGACGGGGAGCCCTGATACTGCATCACGGAGGTGGGAGGGGCCACCCCGGTGATGTGGTCCGATGCCGACCCGGAGCCGCTGAGCGTGGCCAATCTAGCGAGGGTACAGGACCGTCTGGAGTGCTGGGGGGTGGTGCGCGAGGAGCTGAGCGGCTGCTTCGAGGAGGCCATCGCCCGGTTCCGCCAGGAGCCCCCCTGCCTGCGGGAAAACGCCCGGCTCCGGCTGTGCGGGGACGGGAGCAGCCTGGTGTTCCTCTCGGGGGGGGCGCGTGTGAGATCTCCGTGCGCTGTGAGGACGGGAGCCCCTGCTACAAGGTGGAGGAGCTGCCCGTGGGCATGTACCTGGCACGGTTCCGGCCTCGCCCAGAGCCCCTGAGCCCCAAGGCCCTGCAGAGAGCGTGGCAAGAGTTGGAGGCGTGTAAGGGCGACAGAGATTCCGCAAGGGCCTGTTTTCTCTGTGCCTTGGAGGGTTTCCGCCAGGAGCCCCGGTGGGTGCAGGCCAACGCCCGGCTGCGGATCCACTGCGGTGGGGAGGAGCTGGAGTTTGTCTCCGGCCAGGGGCTGTGTGAGATCTCGGTGCTCCACACCAACGGGGAGCCCCAGTATGGCATCACGGCGGTGGGAGGACACCCGGTGCCTTGGTCCCACGCCCGGGCCGCTGCTGCGTGGCCGACCTGGCGAGGTGCGGGACCGGCTGGGGTGCTGGGGGCTCTGGGCCAGGCGCTGGACGGCTGCCGAGGAGGCCGTGGCCAGTTCAGCCGAGCCCCTCTGCGTGCAGGAGAACACCCGGCTGCGGCTGAGCTGGGACAGGGCAGCCTGGCGTTCCTCTCGGGGGCGTGCGAGGTCAGCGTGGTGTCTCTCCAAGGGACCCCTGTGGCTGGAAACCAAGCTGCCTCTGGACATGTACCTGGCACAGATCGCGCCTGCCAGGAACCCTGCCCCACCATGCTGAGGCCATGGGACAGGCTGTACTTATGCCAAGGCATTGGTTGGGCCGCTGATTACCTGAGCAGGGAGCCCCAGGGCGTGCAGGCGAGCGCCCGGCTGCGCATCCACTGGGCCGGGGGGGAGCTGGAGTTCACCGCTGGGGCCGGGGAATGTGAGCTCACGGTGCGGGAGGCAGAACCTGAGCCCCAGTACCACCTCCAGCTCCCCCTTGGCATCTACCTGGCTCACCTACGCTCAGACCCCCAATACCTCTCCGTGGAGAGCCTGGAGTGGATGCGGGACAAGCTGCAGGCCTGTGTCGGGGACACGGTGGCCCTCGTACAGGCGCCCAGCGGGTTGAGAGCGCTGTCGCTTCCAGCTGCTCCTGCCTGCGGGTTATTTGCAGGTGACTTGCAGAAATCTTTACAAACCCAAGTTGTAAAACTTTTTTTTGGGTGGAGGAGCTGGAGACTTTACAAGCAGAAAAATCAGTTGGGGGCTGCACACAAGTGAGAAGAACCCCCCCCCCCAAAACCAAACCCTCACTGACACATCACTGATGAGGAAGACACTCCCCACATTTCCCTCACACACCAGAGCCTGGGGGCCCCAGCCTAGTAGATTTCAGGTGCTCCAGCCCCTTGGAGGGACAGTGGGGGGGCTGGAGTACCACCACAGGCTCCCCAGTGCTGGGGGGGATTTTATGGTTTGAGGGCTTTGGGGCTGCAGAAGGAGGTTCGGGGTCTGTTTCAGGAGCGGGTGAGGTTCTGTGACTTTAGAGCAGGGGTGGCCAACCCATTAAACCAAGAGAGCCGAAACAGCGGCGGAAAAAAAGCAAAGAGCTGCACCCAAATTTTTGTGGAGCAAAAAAAAAAAAAAAAAAGAGAGCTCCCCACCCAGAGTTGTTGAGCAAAAAAAAAAAAGACGCTGAGCACAGGGAGCCGGGGGCAATTTCTAGGGTCACAGGGGTGGGCCTCCGGACAAGAGGCAGGCAGGAGATTTACGAACCCAGGAGAGGTCTCTGGAGAGGGGACTCCTTCGGCTAAATGACAATTGCTGGTGATGCTAGAAGAGTCGGAGAAATGGCCCGTGTTGTTTAATGATCAAGCGATTTGTCTCGTGCCATCCATCTCCAGCCTCTGACAGAGGCCAGGGACACCATTCCTACTCCCTGGCTAATAGCCTTTTATGGGCCTAACTTCCATGAATTTATCTAGCTTCTCTTTAAACTCTGTGATAGTCCTAGCCTTCACAGCCTCCTCTGGCAAGGAGTTCCACAGGTTGACTGTGCGCTGTGTGAAGAAGAACTTTTCGCTTATTAGTTTTAAACCTGCTACCCATTAATTTCATTTGGTGTCCTGAAGTTCTTCTATTATGGGAACTAATAAATAACTTTTCTTTATTCACCCTTTCCACACCACTCATGATTTTATAGACCTCTGTCCTAGCCCCCCATCAGTCTCCTCTTTTCTACACTGAAAAGTCCCAGTCGCTTCAGCCTCTCTTCGTATGGGACCCGTTCCAAACCCCTCATCATTTTAGTTGCCCTTTTCTGAACCCTTTCCAAGGCCAAAACATCTTTTTTGAGGCGAGGAGACCACATCTCTACACAGTATTCAACAAAATCTTCCTTCTCCGTGTTCTCAAGGCTGCATGGCTTTCTCCTGCCCTTTTGCCTCCACCCGTGTTCCTAGCAGTGAAAATAAATACGATGCTCTCAACATCCCCTTTTTTCCCGGTTTGTTATCGTTGTTGTTATTATAGATTGCATCTTTTTTCACCTCCCCTCTCATCGAGATTGTGGGGTTTGGTTTTTCTGCATTTAGTCACATGTTCTTACAGAGTTTCCCATTATCATCCACAGTCTTCACTTCACATTCTTTCTCCCAATGCACACCCTGTGTGCAAGATTCCCTCTAATCTTTTCCAGCCATGTGTGCACTTTTGCCGTCCGTGTGCAGAATAATTTTTATGTGCACCGAGGCATGTGCACCACCAGTCTAAACAAAAACCTCACTGTGGGGAGGGCACTCTGCTAATCCCATGGGCAAATTTAAATCTCTCCTGAGTGGCCGCACAAGCACCCAGCTTACAGGGTACCCTGCCTGTGTATATAGATTACTTCTATACGTACAGTTTGGACTTTATTCTGTTTGTGCATAACGGAGTGGGAGGGGGCAGCTGCCCTAGGACACGGAGATTTAAAAGGATCCTTTAAATTGCTGCCGCAGATCTGGACGGTGCACGGTGGGTGGCTCTGAAGGGATGGCTGGGTGTCTAGTCCCTAGCCCCGCCCCTTTTATCTGAGGCTCCGCCCCTTCCAGTAGTGTCCCATTACAGAGCCAGACAGTCCGCTCTCTCTGTCCCGTCTTTCCAGGATACAACCCTCTGTCCCCCATCTCTGGCCTACGTGCTTTGTTTCTCCATGTAGGACCTGACACCAGACAGGTGTGTAAAAGTCTCGACTTGCCGTCTGGAAATAGATCCTTTCTGGCTTTCCCCTAGAACAGTGTTTCTTAAACTTTTTAAGACCAAGGAACACCAAACAATAAATTTTTTTTATGAGGAACGCCAAGGATTTTTTGTTGAGAAAAAAAAAAAAGGTCGGGGGAAAGTTATTAAGCAAAGAAAAAAAAGGTCACCTACCCCTTTAAGGGCAGCCATTTTTAATTTTGTTGTTCCACGCAGCACACCTCTAACTGCCACAGGACACAGTTTAAGAAACACTTCCCTAGAAAAACTGCCACGGAATGACGGCTTCCCCCTTTGCCATTACGTCCTGAGGTCTGGCCACGAGCCGGTTTGTCGTCTGTTTCCTAGGGACCAGCATGATTTTGCCTGGTGCACGCACGTAGAATCATAGAATCATAGAATACTAGGACTGGAAGGGACCTCGAGAGTCATCGAGTCCAGTCCCCTGCCCCCATGGCAGGACCAAATACTGTCTAGACCATCCCTGATAGACAGTTATCTAACCTACTCTTCAATATCTCCAGAGATGGAGATTCTGCAACCTCCCTGAGCAATTTATTCCAGTGTCTGACTACCCTGACAGTTAGGAACTTTTTCCTAATGTCCAACCTAAACCTCCCTTGCTGCAGTTTAAGCCCATTGCTTCTTGTCCTATCCTCAGAGGCCAAGATGAACAAGTTTTCTCCCTCCTCCTTATGACACCCTTTTAGATACCTGAAAATGGCTATCATGTCCCCCCTCAGTCTTCTCTTTTCTAAACTAAACAAACCCAATTCCTTCAGCCTCCCCTCCTAGCTCATGTTCTCTAGACCTTTCATCATTCTTGCTGCTCTTCTCCGGACCCTCTCCAATTTCTCCACATCTTTCTTGAAATGCGGTGCCCAGAACTGGACACAACGCTCCAATTGAGGCCTGACCAGCGCAGAGTAGAGTGGAAGAATGACTTCTCGTGTCTTGCTCACAACACACCTGTTAATGCATCCCAGAATCATGTTTGCTTTTTTTGCAACAGCATCACACTGCTGACTCATATTCAGCTCATGGTCCACTCTAACCCCGAGATCCCTTTCTGCCGTACGCCTTCCTAGACCATCGCTTCCCATTCTGTGTGTGAAACTGATGGTTCCTTCCTAAGTGGAGCACTTTGCATTTGTCTTTATTAAACTTCATCCTGTTTACCTCAGACCATTTCTCCAATGTATCCAGATCATTTTGAATTCTGACCCTCTCCAGAGCAGTCACAACCCCTCCCAGCTTGAGATCATCTGCAAACTTAATACGCGAACTTTCTATGCCACTATCTAAATCGTTGATGAAGATATTGAACAGAGCCGGTCCCAAAACAGACCCCTGCAGAACCCCACTTGTTATACCTTTCCAGCAGGATTGTGAACCATTAATAACGACTCTCTGAGTACGGTTATCCAGCCAGTTATGCACCCACCTTAGAGTAGCCCCATCTAAGTTGTATTTGCCTAGTTTATTGATAAGAATCTCATGCAAGACCGTATCAAACGCCTTACTCAAGTCTAGGTATACATGGTGTGAGAATTCTCCTCCGCGACCACGCTGGCTCAGGAGCCGCAGTCCCATAACGAGCCTTGGGCGCCAAGGGCGGGCTGGTTCAGTGACGAGAAACGGTACCCTCTTGCCTCTCGTTTCATGTCTAGTCCGGGGAAGTTAGTCAAGCAGGATTCCAGTAACTCATTTCAATAATCTTCATGCACTTTGGCCGGCACGGATCGATCACGGAGTCATAGATGTGCCGGATGGGAAGAAAACTCGAGAAGTTATCAACTCCAGATCCCTGCGCGAAGGTATCCACACGGGACCTAGACTGTCCCTGTCCAACCTGTTCTGAGAGACCTCGGACCTCTCCAGAGACCTGTGCTGGGGTTTGTAAATCAGAGAATCCAACAACACAAAGATGCCCCCACCAAACCACCAATCTGCACCCGCCGGGGTCTTCCTCAAATGGGGGAAGGGGTACGGACGGGGACACTTCTAGGGGACACCAGCTCTGATCCAGCCCCAGGAGGGGGGGAGGAAGTTGAGACGGATGTGACCCCCTTCCCCTCAAACACACCACACCTAGGACACCCCTTGAGCCGGACCGACGATCCCATCGCCCATCCCAGCTGCCCCCCCATCGGCGCTCCTACCCCACTGCCCGTCCCAGCTGACCACACAGACCTTACCCCACCCGGGGGCTCGAGACAGCTGGGACACCCCCCTCTTTGGACCAATCAAAAAGGCCGAGCCCTAACAAATGGACCAATCAGAGAGCTAGGAGCGTGGCCAGTGGAATTTGAGACACAGCTGTCTGTATCTGCGGGGAGGAGACCTTTGCACTCTGTACAAGGTTCCTGGGTTCCCTCCCCTTCCTTCCCTGTCCAGTCAGCTGCCTGTCCAGGCCAAGGTGTGTCTTGCCTATCAGAAAAGGTGTGGTTGGCTGTGGGGGTTGTTTGGTGAGCTGCTGGCTTAGTGTAAGCCGGGAATGTGTTGTCTTAGGGCTGGGGAGCAGAGGAAGGTCCCCTGACACGGTAAGAGGCTGCGGAGGGTTTGCTCTGGGGGGTGTTTTGTCTGGGTGGACGTTTGTTTTTGGCCGATTATGTAACCGTTGTGGCTGCTGGCCTTCTGACCTGAGCTTGTGGGGTATTTCAATAGCGGGATTGCTTAGCTATTTGTACGGCTGCAGTGATGAAGGTTTGGCTTTCTGGGCTGTATTCCCAGCTTTCGAAGGGAAGTAGGGAGAGTCAGGAGTCCTGGGTTCTAGTCCCACCTTCCGAAGGAGACTTGGGAGCTATTGAGTTAGTGGAAGGGTGGGTCAGAGGCAGGAAACTCTACCTGGTAGAGCAGCGGTTTTCAAACTTTTTTTCTGAGGGCCCAGTTGAATGAGGAGGAGAGTTTTGGGGCATAGGAGGGGGCGTCCGGCTTTGGGGGAGGGTCAAGGCGGGGGCGGGAGGGGCTGACCTCAAGCCGCTCCCGGTGCAGCGGGGTGCTAAGGCAGGCCTGACGGTCCATGACCCAATCCTGGGTTGTTTGAAAACCCTGAGCTAGATAGAGACACCATTCTTGGGGTCTTCCCTGCTGGTTCTCCCAATGCCCCACCCCAACAGCATGGGAAGGGCAGTGTGGGAATTCAGAAAGGGGAAAAAAGTTAGTAGAAAGGAAACCGAAACCATCTACGGGAAGGGCTGAGTTCGAAGAGAGAGCCACTGGCAGGCTGGCTCCGGACCAGCATGGGATTTCTGCACAGAATTCGGGGACCCACGACTCACCCACCCCCGAATACTTAAAAAGGCCCTGCTTGATTTGGAACAGGGGCTGGAACTTGAGTATCCCACTGCATCCCTCCTCCTGTAAAATGGGACATTTATACCACCAGAGAAAGGCCCAGGGATGAAACCCAGGAGCCCTGTCTCCCTGCTCTAACCACTAGGCTCATTTAAGCTGAAAAAGAACCTAGAACTCAGAAGCAGTGTCTATACCCCAAGGAGGTCGACTTGGTTATCAGTGTGTTTCAGCTGTATAGACGAACTGAACTGGCTGAGACTGGAGGAAAGCGCGTCGCTAGTGGCCAGGGATGGGAAATGAACCCTGGTCTCCAGGAACCCAGCTCTGATTTCCTTCCTTTGCAGACTACATGGGTCGCCTACCGCCGAGAGCATGGGCGGGTGTGCGTCGAAAGGCCCAAGGCCGCAGCCCCTGAGCGTGGAGCAGCTGCTCCAGGTCCGGTTGCGTCTGGAGTCCCGGAAGCGGCTGACCCCGGAGCTCAAGGCCTGTTTCGACCGGGCGCTGAGCGAGTTCGCCCAGGAGCCGCAGTGCATCCAGGAGAACGCCAAGATGACCATCCAGTGTGGGCTCACGGTGCTGCTCTTCGAGTCCGGCTCGCAGGAGAACGAGATCCACGTCTTCTGTGTGAACGGGCAAGCCCAATACCACATCAAAACAGCTGGGTGGGGACCTTATGTGCTCAGAGGCTTGAATAGGGACGTTGTGAGTACTGTGACAGGTGTAATTGACTACATCCCGACTGGACCGGTCTTGGGGGGTGTGAAGAAGCTCGTGAGGACCTAGCGACCGGGGCGGACGGTTCTCCAGGTTCAGGCTGCTGGACGGGGTCTCTTAGCACTTCCACCAGCCACGTGCAATGAACCACGGAAAGGCTTGCCCAAAGAACGGTCCAGTGGCGGCTCTCGGCCAAGAGAAAACTGTGTGGCTCTGGAGTGGAACCAGAAATTGAGTCATCCTCGCTTAGACTTCAGTGGAGCCATCAGTGTCCACTGAGACCGGCTGAACATCTGGCCTGAAATTGCTCCCTGTGGTTACCCCATATTGCCCGAACGACTGACTGATTCTGCCCAGGAGTTGGAGCATGGATGTAAAACGGAGCTGACGGGTGCTATAAACACAAATGATGTGATATAAACACAAATGGGTAGGGTTTTGATTGGCTTCTCAGGGATCTTAAGGTGCCAAAGGCAAAGGAAGAGAGAGACACAAGGCAACGCCTGTGTTGGTCTAAAACAGCGTTTCTCAACCAGTGGTATGAGTTACCTTTGGGGGTCTTGAGAGACATCTGGGGGGTACATCAGCACAACTGACAAATGGAGAAAACTGAATTTTTGTTGTACGTTTGACAGCGCTTTATTATTTTTGTTGTTTTTACACCCACATTTTCATCACCCACCTGGCTACGATGAAGTGTTTAAACAAACGTGTTGCAACGGTAGAAAAAATGTTTGTGTGTCTGAAAACTGTAGGTGCCTGGGGGTACTTCTAATTGTTTTTAAAGGGGGGTACTTAAAAAAAAGTAAGGGGCACTTTATTAAAAAAAAGGAAGAGAAACACTAATCCAAAAGTTCAGCGCGACACACGAGAGAATAGCCGAGGAGCTTTTATAGCCTTGTGCCGTGCCCTGAAGATGGTCATAAGGGTCCCTTCTAGCTCTAACGTCTGTCACGACCCTTGGCAGGGAATCGGAGCGCAAGAGTAACTGTGAGAAACGTCGCCTGCTTATTGAGGTGGGGCTGAGCTGAGAAGACTAGAAGAAGCTCCCCTGTCTTCTTCAGCATGTCGCCCGGGGAGAGGCCTCCAAATATCTTCCCACGTGCATTAATTCTTGTTCCCTGTCGCTGTGCAACCTGCTCTCCCCTCCTTGCAATAAAGTCTGAGCCCAGCCAACCGGCCGGCTCCGAACGTGAAGCCACCCAGGGCAACCACGGCACCTGCTCCATCCTCCTCAGGTTCTTCTGATCTTGGTGGCCACAAGGAAACCCAGAGCGTCCCCGCTGGAGTCACTGGGGTCAGATTCCAACCTCAGGGACCCAGATGACAATGGAGGGCGACCCCAGTAAGGTTGGGGGACCAGGATGCAGTGGGGGTGTTTCTAGTGGGGTGCTGGAAGGATCAGTTCTTAGCCCAGTGCTGCTGAAAGCATTTCTCAAGGACCTGGGTGAAAGGCATTGCTGATAGTTTGCGGATGACACAAACATTGTGGGTGGGGTCTGGGCAGGTCAATGGTACAGCTCAAACTGGATTGTTTGGGGCACGTCTACACTACACGGAAGATCGGCACTGCCACAGCCGATCTTCCAGGGTTCAATTTAGCAGGTGTAGTATAGACCTGCTCAATCGAACTCAAAGGGCACCCCGATAGCCCTGAGACCCCTGCTCCTTGCGAGGAGTCAGGAAAACGAATAGGAGGGTTTGCTCGCATCAGCCTCCCGCTGTGTGGACAGGGATTTAAGACACGTCTCCTCCAGCTACATAAGTTCCTTCGCTGGACTTGTGTATCTCACTTCCACCTTCCCATGTACTATGGATCTCCCATGTGGTCAACCTGTGGAACTCCTCGCCACAGGATGGCGTAAAGACCAGAACTTAAACAGGGCGCAAAAAAGAGCTAGATAGATTCCTGGAGGTTAGGTCCATCAATGGCCATTAGCCAGGATGGGCAGGGATGGTGTCCCTAGCCTCTCTTTCTCTGGGAATGGGTGACAGGGGAGGGATCAATTGATAGTTCCCAGTTCTGTTCACTCCCTCTGGGGCACCTGGCATTGGCCACTGTGGGCAGACAGGACGCTGGGTTAGATGGACCTTTGGTCTGACCCAGCCTGGCTGTTCTGATGGTCGGTGGCAGCTGGGGGACTCTGTCCTGGGAGGAGGTATCTCTTGGAGGAAAAACGTATGGTCCTGGTGTATAATCCACTGGACATGCACAGGCAGGAAGATGCAATGGCCAAAAAAGCTTAGATTTAAGGTTGGGTATCACAAGACAGAGGAGACAGGTGATTTGATCTCTGGATTTGGCCCTGGTGGGACGGTGGGTCCCAGTTTTTCGCCCAGAACTCAGGGAAAATGTTAATGAATTGAAGAGAGGTCAGAAAACAGCCCCAAGGCTGATTACAGGGCTACAAAACCTGCCTTGCGGTCTGTGCAAAGGGTTTAGCAGGGACAGGTTTACCGCGGCGCCATGGTGGGCGGTGGAAACTCACCGATTCAGACTGGAAATTGGGCAGGAAGTTCCAAGGGAGAGAATTAGGCACTGGGGCAATTTAGCAGCAGCTATAGTGGATTTTCGGTCCCTGACCGTTTGTGAATTGGGGTTGGCTGCTTTTCCAAAAGGCCTGCGATAGAGTTTGTGAAGGCTATGCTGGAACAGGGCTAGGCCCTAAGGGCAATGGGGCCATAGAGAAGTCCTCCAGGCAGCTAGAGTGGCTAGGAAGAAACCAACCAGTCAGGGTCCAGGAGGGACTATATAAGGAACTGTAGGACTAGTGGAAGCTCAGATGTAGCCCAGACCTGGGAGGGAGAAGGTCAGGGGATGGCTGGCAGACCCAAGGGCAGTCGGGGTGGGAGTTGTTAGAACATTGACTCTGAGAGGAGAAACCCTGGAGACGCCACTCTCCTACTGAATGGGGAAATGGACTAAATTGAGTTCTGCAGTGAGGCGCTGGGATGGGCTCCTGGCAAAAACATATCCCCTGGAGGGGGTTGTGATTTTACACAAGGCTGTGTGACTCGGCCAAAGGGCTGAGTAGCCAAAAGGCTTTTTAAGAGCCAATGCAGGCAAACACACTCAACCAAACAGGGGTTGCCTTGCAATGGATCCCTGAAAAACACATAATCTGCTGAACATTATTGTCCTGGTGAGACACATGTGCCAACACTGTTGCGGTTCTAAAATGTTATGGTAGGATGTGACCGAGACGTGCTCCAAGCCTGCAAAAATCAACACAAACCGGTTCTTTGGCTGTGTTTCGCTTTCAGTTTCTTATAACTAACTCTGACATGTATGCCTCATGACTCATAGTCACTTAAAATTGGTCCTCTAGTTAATAAATATCTTTTGTGGTTTGAGCAAAACCAGTATGTTTGGATTGAGGTGTCCGGGGCGGGGGAGCCGCTGGCCAAGGCCCTGTGCCCGCTAAATGGCTCTGCAGTCTTGAATTAAGATCCACCGAGGAAAATGGTTCAAATCAGCCGCTCTGTCCCGTTGCATCAGCTGTTGGGGGTGGTTGGTAGAGCAGGCCAGAAACACCTCACTCCTCGTGGGAGAGTTTGGAAATAAAAAACAGCTAAACTGTTCGCGTCCCAGAACGCGTTTGGGCAGCTTGGCAAAGAACCCAAACTCCCGCCCGCTCCGTTGCGGCAAACCACGGCAGGAGACGTTGTACCGGTGCCGCCCGGCCCTGGCCCACCCAGGAGACGGATGATTGATGCCTGTTTTCCCGTCTTGCGACTTAGAGTCTCCCCGGACTCCTGGGTTCCTGTATTCCTGCAGGACCCCCCTCCCTCACCAGACCATCCCCCGATCCCTGTACTGCTCGGCATGTCACTCACTCCCTTTGGGGGGAGGCCAGGTTTGTAGGGACACGGACAGGTAGCAGGCGGGTTGTGTGTGTGTGGGTGGGTGGAGGGTTGTTCCAGGTCAGATTGAAACTGGATTGTGAGACGGACAGGGGAGCCGGTTGGATCTGGAAGGTCTGAGATCCCCTTCCCACCCACCCCAGAAACAAAGGGGGACAGGGCCAAGGGCCCCAAGGGGAGGGAACGCCCAAGGGGGGAGAGGGGACAGAGAAGGGAACCAGCCACCTTCTTCCCCTGTCTGCCCAGGCTGGGCACCAAGGGAAGAAGAGACACCAGCAGGAGACGAGTTGGGATGGAGGGGAAGTTTACAGGCCTAATGGGCAAGGCACTAGCTAACCTCCAGAGCTAGGGATTGTGGGTTCAAGTCCCAAGCAGGGTTAAAAAGTGCATCCTTCTAGGGGGTGCATTGGTGGTGTCGAGTTTAGCATGGCCCTTCCCCCAAGTGACTGGTCCCACAAGAACTAGGGTCACCCAATGGAATTTGCAGGTTTAAAACAAACCAAAGAAAGTTTTGCTGTGCAGAGGCAACCTGTGGAACTCCTTGCCACAGGAGGATGTGAAGAGTTAAAAAAAACTGAGATAAATTCATGGAGGAGAGGTTCCATGAATGGCTTTTAGCCAGGCTGGGCAGGGAAGGGGTCCCCAATCTCTGCTGGGTGACAGGGGGGATCCCTGGATGGTTCCCTGTTCTGTTTGCGCCCTCTGGGGCACCTGGCATTGGCCACTGTGGGCAGACAGGACACTGGGCTGGATAGGCCTTTGGTCTCACCCAGCCTGGCCGCTCTGAGGTTCAATTCTCAGCCAGTGCCGGCTCAACCTTGTGCTCAGAGGGACAGGAAGGATGGGGGCATGAATATCTGCCACATACCAGCCCCCCCTCCAGCTCCATGGGGGCCCCTCACTCCCGCCCCACAGCCCTTTATAGCCAACCCAGCCCCCACTCCTGGAACCCAGGCACCCAAGGGCCAAGTTCTGCCGCCGGCTGGAGTGAGGGTCAAGGGAGGGGGGGGGTGTATTTGGAGGGGCCCTGGGGCTACACCCACCACTGGTGGCGGCCGGTGCCGATGCGGCTGCCTCTGGGGCGCAGAGCCCCCCTCCCGCCCCCGTGTAACACGAGCGCCGGGGCAGGTTCTGCTGAGGGCCGGGTGCAATTCCGGCTGCCCACGGAGCTCAGAGGCACTGGACAAGGAGGGGGGTGAAGGGACCCAGCTCCCCATGGGGTGAACGGCACCCGCAGCCCCCCCAGACACAGTCGCCCCCTCCAGCCCAACCCCCGATCTCAGGAGGGAGCCTCTGCCCGGCCCTGGGTGGGGCGGCCCCATGCCTGCGGTTACGGCTGGCCGGGTGCCAGGGCCGGCTCGCAAGTACTCGTGCCGGGAGGAAATAACACGCACAGCTGGGGAGCGATTCCACGGGGAGCCTGGCACCCCCTCGGACACTGCTGGGAATCGGGTACATCCTGCCCCAGTGTGTGACCCCCCCCAGCCCTGATGGGGCCCCTCACTCCCACCCCACCCCACCCTCCATGTCCCCCAGCCCTGCCGGTGCCCCTCACTCCCGCTGCACCCCGTCCCCCATGTCTCCCAGCCCTGCCGGTGCCCCTCACCCCAACCCCAAAGCCCCTGCCCCCCCAGCCCTGCTGGTGATATTTCTACTGGCCTCTGGGGACACGTCCCTGCTTCCGTTCCCTGTCGGCCTCTCTTGGGCGCTGAGTCTGCGGCCGCATGGGTCTCCTGCGGCTCCTCTTCCCCGCCCTCTGTGGCGGGAGAGTTGGTTGGTGCGGAACCGCTTGTGTCCCCTCTCCTAGGACCCACCAGCCCCTCCAGTGCCCCTTCTTCCTTGGCGGCTCTTTCCGCCAGGCCTCGCGGCCCCGTTCTCTTGAGTCAGGCAACATCAACCTCTCTGACACCCAGCCTCCTTGTTTTCTGTGGCTCTGGACCAGTGTTTCTTAAACTGTGTTCTGGGGACACCGGTGTGCCGCGAGGCAGCCGGAGGTGTGTGGTGGAGTTCAAAATGGCCACCCTTAAAGGGGCATGTGACTTTTTTTTTTTTTTGGTGTTCTTCAGTCTTAAAAACTTTAAGAAACACTGCTCTGGACTCTATCGGCTCCAAGTCCCTTCCACCCAACTTCCTCCAGGTTCACCACTCGCCCCTTCTGTTTGGTGAACCCCAGAGCCCACACGAACAACCCCTTCCCTCAATTTCCAAAAGCTGCCCCCAGCCCGTGCTCAGAACGTGCACAGCACATGGTTGGAGTTGTTAGTCTTCCCCATGAAGGCCCTCCATGAATACTAGCTCGCAAGCGTGGGCTAACCCCGAAACTTCCTTGAAGCAGGCCTCCCCCTCTTCCACTTCTCCTGGCTCCCCGGTTTTGAGTTTGTTCACATTGACTGGAGTAATTATGCACCAGAGTCATTTTTGGCAGAGTCCTTTCCCCCCCATGGCTTGGTCTGGTGCCAGATTCCCCAGGCAAGTCTTGGGCCCAGCAGGGTGGGAGGGGGCAATAGTTCTGTGGTTGCAAATGTTTTTCGTCTTCCTCTCCTTTCGTTTCTGCTGCAGGGAAGGTTTCTTCCGCCCACGCCAGGCTGCCAGTCGCCGCATGCTTTCACAGCGCCCTGCATGTTTGTCGTCAGCTGAGCGGCACGCTGGCTGATTTATGGCTTTGAAAGTTAGAAAGGGATCAAAGTCAACTGAATGGGTACGAGCCTCCATCCGTTCTGGCTGTGGGGTGGCTGCAGAGCCACCGAGTCAGGAAAACGTTGGCATGGAAGGGGCCTTCAAGGGGTCGTCTAGTCCAACCCGCTGGGTTGGGGGTAGGGCCAAGTCACCTGAGACCACCCCTGAGAGTTAGAAAGTTTTTCCTGCCCTCCAACCTACATCTCTCTCCCTGCAGATTATTCCCAGGGCTGCCCGTCCCACCGTTAGTGGCCACGGAGAACGACGGAGCCCCATCCTCTGGTTAGCCAGTTTGGACTGTTCTCACGTCCCCTCTTACTCCCCCAAGTCTTCTCCTTTGACTCCACATGCCCCATTTTGTCCAGCCGCTCCTCACGGCTCAGCCTGGTTTGCTGCACTTCCCCCCCGTTCGAGCTTCTCTGGGCTGGACTCTCTCCACTTTCTTCACCTGCCAGTTTCATCACAGCTGCCACCAGGCTGGCTCATAATCCGTTTCTGCTCCAGGATAACCCCCGGATCCTTGGCTGCTCCCTTGCTACCGCTTCCCCCTCTTGTCACGGCCCTTTCAAGTGTTTCCTGCCCACGCGGAAGACATCCCACTTGTCTGCTTTGATTTTAATTTCTGAGAGGTCTGGCGGCTTGGCCGATTTATCGGGAGCATTTCGAATTCTCCCCCAAGGGTGTGTCTAGACTACAGGGTTTTGTCGACAAAAGTCCACTTTTGTCGACAAAACTATACCTGCATCTACACTGCTGCCGAGTTCTGTCGACATAACATCGGCAGAACGCGGCAGTTTTGTCGACGGCGGCAAACCTCATTCTACGAGGAATAACGCCTTTTGTCGACAGAGTTCTGTCGACAGAAGGTGTTATTGCATCTACACTGTCCTTTGCGTCTACACTCTCATGTCGGCTTGCTTTGTCGACAAAACTGGATGCAGTCTAGACGCTCTTTGTCGACAGAAGCTTTGTTGACAGTATCTGTCGACAAGGCTTCTGTCGACAAAAGCCTGTAGTCTAGATGTCCCCCAAGTGCTTGCAACCCCTTGCAGGCTGGGGAAGCCGGCCAAAACCAGCGGGTCCAGCAACACAAAGACACCCCAACCAACCCACCGCGGATCCCCTCGTGCAATGCGAAGCCGCAAAGACGAGCGGGAGGGAAAAACCGGGAATGTCCCTGGGATGACGGGTGAGAACGAACAGGCAGGGGTGGAGGGAAAGCGGCTGGTGAAGAGACCTTTGAAACCCTTCCCCCCAGGAGGGGAACTAGAAACATGATTCCAGCGAGCTGGAGACGTCGTTCTTGGTGTGTTCCCTTCCGGCTTTCCCAACGTCCCACCCCGGCGGCATGGGAAGGGCAGGGGGGCAGAGTAGAGCCAGTGGGTGGGAACTTGGGTGGACAAAACATTAGTGGAAACTGAAACATTCTGCAAGAAGGACTGGGTTCAAAGAGAGTGTCACCAGCAGGGTGGTTCGGGATCATCATGGGATTTCTTCTGAGACTATGGGAAGGGAACCCTCCCACACCAGAACACCCAACAGCCTGGGGGTTTTGGCTCTTTCCTGGGATGTACAATTCCCACATATGGGGTAGGAACTGAAAACCCTAGCTCCTTCCACCCTGCAACCCACCAGATGAACAGAAATGACTTTGAACTCAGTAGCAGCATCTATGATGGAATCCAGGTCTCCAGGGAACCAGCTCTGACTTCCTTCTTTTGCAGACTACTTGGGTCTCCTGTGACCGAGAGCTGTCAGCCTCCATCTACAGCCCCAACGCCAAAACCCCTGAACATGGAGCAGCTCCTCTGGGTGCGGGCATGTCTGGAGTCCCAAAGGCAGCTGACCCCAGAGCTCCAGGCCTGTTTCAATCTGGCACTGAGTGAGTTCTCCCAGGAGCCGATCTCCATCCAGGAGAATGCCAGGATGACCATCCAAAGCGGGTCCACGGTGCTGGTCTTCGTGTCCGGCTTGCAGGAGAACGAGATACACATCTTCCATATGGACGGGCAAGTCCAGTACAACATCAAAGTAGCCCGGTGGGATGCGTTTGTGGCCCAAGCCTACAGCAGGATGACAGTGAAGTCCATGGAAGAGATGGTCAACTGCGTCCCAGGTGGACCTGTTTTGGTGTTTCTGAAGAAGATGTGGGGCTAGCGACTGGAGCGGAAGTTTCTCTGGGGTCAGGCTGCCGGCTGGGGTCTCTCAGCTCTTCCACCAGCCAAGTACAAGGAACCACGCACAAGATCATGAAAAAGAAAGAAAGCTTCTGCCCTCAGCAAGTAGAAACCGTCGTTACTCCCTGGCAGAACCAGAAATGCGCCCACTGGGAACCCTGAGAGTTTAGATTTCAGTGTTGCTACCTCTGACACCGGCGGAATAAACATTAGAAGATTTCCCTGGCAATGCTCGGGTCCTTACCTCAAATAAGTTTTGTTTTTCTCTGCTTAAATCCTAGCTGCGGGGTAGGGTGGGGGAGGAGATGTTCAGGGTGCAGGCTGCCCTGAGGAGAGAGGACAACCCCTTTCTCACCACATCAGCTTGGGGCCAACTACGAAGCACCTCTCCATGGCCGCTGCAGCTACAGCAGTGTTTCTTAAACTGTGTTCTGGGGCACACCGGTGTGTTGCAAAGCAGTCGGAGGTGTGCCGCGGAGAACAACAGAATTCAAAATGGCCGCCCTTAAAGGGGCAACTTTTTTTTTTCTCAATAGCTTTCCCCCAACCATTTTTTTTGGCCCAATAACTTTCCCCCAATTTTTTTGGCCCAATAACTTTCCCCTGACCCTTTTTTCCCCTCAATAACTTCTCCCCTTCTCCCCGACCTTTTTTTTTTTTCTTTTTTCCTCAACAAAAAATCTTTGATGTTCCTCATTAAAAAAAATTATTGTTTGGCATTCCTTGGTCTTAAAAAGTTTAAGAAACACTGAGCTACAGTGAGCACAGCTGGCGGAGGGGGGCGTGTCCCCCGGCTGGTGGACAGAGAGACACACAGACAAACAGACAAACTCTGAAATATAGAGCAGAGAGCGGTCCCTTGCTCCATCCCTGTCCCCTGCTAACCCAATGAGGTTATCGCTGTCCCAGTCCCCATCTCTGGCCCCTTGCTGCCCCCTTGTGGTCATTATACAATATAACTGTCCCTCCTGCTAGATCCCTCCCTTTGCATTTGATGAGAAACAATCCAATTCCAGGCACATACCATTGTCCTGCCCAACCAACCCCGACCTTGCGTTAAGTCAGGGGTGGGCAATAAAACAGTGGTGGCTCACCAGGGTTAGCACCTTGCGGGTCACTGACACTATATTTACCTGCGTGGCCTCAGCTATGGATGATCACAGCTCCCGTTGGCTACGGATCCCCATTCCTGTCCAATGGGAGCTGCAGGCACCGTAGATTTTAGTGTTGCTACATCTGATGCCAGCTAAACTTCTCGCCCGCTACACGCAGCCGTACACGCCTCCCTCTCCCTCCGGTTCTCACGTATTGACAGAATGTCTGATTTCCCCTCTTTGAGTTTTGCCCCAGTGTTTGAACACGGATGGAAAATGGACCTGGTTGTTGAAGTATAATACTGACGTGAACATGGAGAAGCAGGGATTTTGATTGTTTCTTCGGAATCTTAAAACCAAGGGAGAGACAGGTACAAGGCAGTGTCTGGGGATGGGGGGGTCTAAAACTTCATCACTACCTGTGAGAATCGCTGGGGGAGATTGCACATCCCCTGTGCCATATAGCTGGGATTACTTAAAGTGCTAATAAATGAACACAACTGAGACATTGTTGGTATCACAGAGACCTAGTGGGATAATACACACGATTGGAATATTGGTCTAGAAGGGTACAGCTTGCTCAGGAGGGATAGGCAGGGGAAAAAGGGAGGAGGTGTTGCCTTATGTATTAAAGATGTACACACTTGGAGTGAGGTGGAGATGGACATAGGAGACAGAACTTTGAGAGTCTCTAGGTTAGGTTAAAAGGGGTAAAAACCAAGGGTGATGTCATGCTAGGGGTCTACTACAGGCCACCTACCCAGGCGGAAGAGGTGAATGAGGCTTTTTTAAAACAACTAACAAAATCATCCAAAGCGCAGGATTTGGTGGTGATGGGGGACTTCAACTATCCAGATATCTGCTGGGAAACTAACACAGCAGGGCACAGACTATCCAATAAGTTCTTGGACTGCATTGGAGACAATTTTACATTTCAGAAGGTTGAAAAAGCTACTGGGGGAAGCTGTTCTAGACTTGATTTTAATAAATAGGGAGGAACTGGTTGAGAATTTGAAAGTGGAAGGCAGCTTGGGTGAAAGTGATCATGAAATCATAGAGTTCGTGATTCTAAGGAATGGGAGAAGGGAGAACGGAAAATTAGAGACAATGGATTTCAGGAAGGCAGACTATTTTGGTAAGCTCAGAGAGTTAGCAGGTAAGGTTCCTTCGGAAGCAAGACTAAGGGGAAAAACAACTGAAGAGAGTTGGCAGTTTTTTAAAGGGACATTATTAAGGGTCCAAAAGCAAGGTATTCTGCTGTGTAGGAAAGATAGAAAGTCTGGCAAAAGACCACCTTGGCTTCACTAGGAGATCTTGCATGATCTAAAAATCAAAAAGGTGCTGTATAAAAAGTGGAAACTAGGTCAAATGACAAAGGATGAATATAAGCAAACAATACAGGTATGCAGGGGCAAGATTAGAAAGGCAAAGGCACAAAATGAGCTACAGACATAAAGGGTAACAAGAAGACATTCTATAAATATATTAGAAGCAAGAGGAAGACGAAGGACAGGGTAGGTCCACTGCTCAGTGAGGAGGGAGAAACTGTAATGAGAAACTTGGAAATGGCAGAGATGCTTAATGATTTCTTTGTCTCGATCTTCACCAAGAAGTCTGATGAAGGAATGCCTAACATAGTGAATGCTAGTGGAAATGCGGTAGGTTTAGAAGATAAAATAAAAAAAGAACAAGTGAAAAATCACTTAGAAAAGTTAGATGCCTGCAAGTCACCAGGGCCTGATGAAATGCATCCTAGACTACTCAAGGAACTGATAGAGGAGGTATCTAAGCCTTTAGTTATCATCTTTGGAAAATCATGGGAGACAGGAGAGATTCCAGAAGACTGGAAAAGGGCAAATCTAGTGCCCATCTATAAACAGGGAAATAAGAACAACCCAGGAAACTACAGACCAGTTAGTTTAACTTCTATGCCAGGGAAGATAATGGAGCAAGTAATTAAGGAATTCATCTGCAAACACCTGGAAGATAATAAGGTGCTAAGGAACAGCCAGCATGGATTTGTAAAGAACAAATCATGTCAAACCAATCTGATAGTTTTCATTGATAGGATAACGAGTCTTGTGGATAAGGAAGAAGTGGTGGACGTGGTTCTGTTCAATATCTTCATCAGCGATTTAGATATCGGCATAGAGAGGACACTTATTAAGTCTGCAGCTGATCCCAAGCTGGGAGGGGTTGCAAGTGCATAGGAGGATGGGTCAGAATTCAAACTGAGCTGGACACACTGGAGAAATGGTCGGAGGTCAACAGGATGAAGTTGAATAAGGACAAATGCAAAGTGCTGCACTTAGGAAGGAACAATCAGTTTCACACATACAGAATGGGAAGCGACTGTCTAGGAAGGAGTCCTGCTGAAAGCGATCTAGGGGTCAGAGTGGGCCACACGCTAAATAGGAATCAACAGTGTCACACTGTTGCACAAAAAGCAAACATGATTCTGGGCTGCATGAACAATTGTGTTGTGAGCAAGACACGAGAAGTCATTCTTCCGCTCTACTCTGCGCTGGTTAGGCCTCAGTTGGAGGATTGTGTCCAGTTCTGGGCACCACATTTCAGGAAAGATGTGGAGAAATTGGAGAAGGTCCAGAGAAGAGCAACAAGAATGAGGGAAGGTCTAGAAAACATGAGCGATGAGGGAAGACTGAAAGAATTGGGCTTGTTTAGTTTGGAGAGGAGAAGACTGAGAGGGGACTTGAGAGCGGTTTTCAGGTATCTAAAAGGGTGTCACAAGGAGGAAGGAGAAAAATTGTTCTCCTTGGCCTACGAGGACAGGACAAGGCTTAAACTGCAGCAAGGGAGGTTGAGGTTGGATATTAGGAAAAACGTCCTGCCTGTCACGGTGGTTAAGCACTGGAATAAATTGCCTAGGAGGGTTGTGGAATCTCCATCACTGGAGATATTGAAGAGCAAGTTGGACAGACACCTGTCAGGGATGATCTAGACAGTGCTTGGTCCTGCCATGAGGGCAGGGGGCTGGACTCAGTGACCTCTCGAGGTCCCTTCCAGTTCTGTTGTTCTACGTGTAACCCTTCTGCAGGTAGCATAGGGAGCAGCCAGGGCCGGGTTCAATATCTAGGGGTCCCTTTTCATCCATCCCACACAGAACTGGCTCGAGCTCCCACCCAATAGCTTGGAAATCCACACACACACACACACACACCCGGGCATCTCCAAGAGGCAAAGCTTCCCCACTCAGATTCACAGAGTCTGAGGGTCGAAAAGAAACTTTGAATGAACGAGGGAGAGAAGAAACGTGGCATTAACTTGGGAAAACCCCACACACAGAGTTCATAACCAAGCCACGAGTGAACGTCCCAGCTCAAATGGACTGAGCAAAGTCCTTTGCCTCTGAGCAAGTGTAAGCGTACCATTCGCATGCCCAACCTTTCTCCGTACCCCATTCACAGTTGCTGCCCTTGGTCAGGGTAGACCGGAGCTCAGGGGTGATCTTCAGAGCTTACCTCCAACCCTAAGGGGGGTTGCTCCTGCCAGCTGCTCCCGCCAGCTGTATGGTCCTGCCAGCCACCCCGCCGGCCGCCTGCCTGCTCCTGCCAGCCGCCCTGCTCCCGATGGGTTTGGATCTGGGCCAGACCTCATGGTTTCAGCTCTCTGTGATTCCAGCTTCTCAGTGATTTCAGCTCCTGAGCCACAGCACAGACCAGCAGAAAATAAACTGTCTCCTTGTGGAGTCTGTTTTGGGTTCTGTCGTTAGAAGGGGGAGGGGAGGAGAGAGACACAGGTTGAACGACTCTTACAGCGCATGCCTGGATGTAGCCTGCTGGTTCAGACCTCTGCTCTCCCCCCCCCAGTTTGATCCACTTGAGTCCGGAAGAGAAAGCATTGTGTATCCGAGATTCTTTCCAATGACCGTGTCCCTCCTGCAAGCACTGGGGTTGTATTTTACAATCCCTACATTTAAGGTTAACATGGTTTGTGACCCCCACAAGAGCCAAATTAGTTACAACGGGCAAAATACCATTCTAACAACTGATTATCTATCAGCCCTGTAGCACTGACTGAACTGGATTACATAACCACACACTGGATTCCTTTTCCCTTCCAGCAGGAGCTGTATTTACATAACAAGAGTTGAATACCTTGCAGGGCTAAACAAATGAGTGAGCACGACCAAACCCAGGGCTCCTTTCCCCTGCCAGCTGGCTGCATTGGAACCAGTGAGTCAGACCCTGCTAACATATGATTCTGTGATTCCACCATAGAGGTCACTTCAAGCACCAACACCCATCAGAGGCACGAGCCTTGGCAGGGAACTGAAGCACCAGAGTAACCGAGAAATGTCACCTGCTCACTGAGGTGGGGATGAGCCGCGAAGACCAGAAAAGCTCACCTGGTTCTCCTGCCTTCTCCATGGTGTAGACCTCCAAATACCCACTCTCCCCCACATGCTAATTCTTCTTCCCTTTTGCTTTGCAAACTGCTCTCCCCTCCTTGCAATAAAGTCTGGGCCCAGCCGACCGGCCGGCTCCGAACGTGAAGCTCCCCAGGGCAACCACGGCACCTGCTCCGTCCCCCTCGGGTCGGTCTCATCTCGGTGGCCACAAGGAAATCCAGAGCATCCCTGCCAGAGTCACTGGGGTTAGGCCGGATTCCAGCCTCAGGGTGTAAATTCATTGACCCCAACTGGAATCTGCCCCATTGATGCCAATGGAGCTATGGCCCATTGACCCAGCCGGGATCTGCCCCACTGACTCCACTGGAGATATGGCCCATTGACACAGTGGATGTGACATACCTTGACTTTAGCAAAGCTTTTGGTACGTTCACTCACAATATTCTTGCCAGCAAGTTAAGGGAGTATGGATTGGATAAATGGACGGTAAGATGGATAGAAAGCTGGCTAGACTGTCGGGCCCAACAGGTAGTGATCAACGGCTCGATGTCAGGTTGGTGGTCAGTTTCTAGCGGAGTGCCCCAAGGATCGGTTCTAGGACCGGTTTTGTTCAATATCTTTATTAATGACCTGGCTGAGGGGATGGGTTGCACCTTCAGCACGTTTGCGGCTGACACTGAGCTGGGGGGAGAGGTAGATACGCTGGAGGGCAGGGATCGGGTCCAGAGTGACCTGGACAGATTAGAGGACTGGGCCGAAAGAAATCTGATGAGGTTCAACAAGGACAAGTGCAGAGTCCTGCCCGTGGGACGGAGGAATCCCAAGCATTGGTACAGGCTGGGGACCGACTGGCTGAGCAGCCATTCTGCAGAAAAGGCCCTGGGGATTGCAGTGGATGAGAAACTGGAGATGAGTCAGCAGGGCGCCCTTGGAGCTAAGAAGGCTGATGGCATATTAGGATGCATTAGGAGGAGCATTGCCAGCAGATCCAGAGAAGTGATTATTCCCCTTTATTCGGCTCTGGGAGGCCACATCTGGAGTGTTGTGTCCAGTTCTGGGCCCCCCACTACAGAAAGGATGTGGACGCATCGGAGAGGGTCCAGCGGAGGGCGACCAAAATGATTAGGGGGCTGGAGCACGTGACCAATGAGGAGAGGCTGAGGGATTTGGGTTTGTTTAGTCTGCAGAAGAGAAGAGTGAGGGGGGATTTGAGAGCAGCCTGCAACTCCCTGAAGGGAGGTTCCAAAGAGGATGGAGAGAGGCTGGTCTCAGTGGGAGCCGGTGGCAGAACGAGGAGCAATGGGCTCAAGTTGCAATGGGGAAGGTCTAGGTTGGAGATTAGGAGAAACTATTTCCCTAGGCGGGTGGGAAAGCTCTGGGATGGGTTCCCTAGACGGGGGACAGGGGGGAATCTCCATCCCTAGAGGTTCTTAAGTCTCGGGCTTCACCAAGCCCTGGCTGGGCTGATTGAGTTGGGGTTGCTCCTGATTTGGGCAGGGGCCGGAATCGGTGACTCCTGAGGTCTCTGCCAGCCCTGGGAGTCTGTGATCCTGTGACCCAGCTGGGATCTGCCCCAGTGACCCCAAAGGAGCTGCGGAAAGTCCCAGATGGATCCAGCTGCATCAAGTGCCCCATGGGCCATGGGGCTCTCGCCTCCAGTTGGATGCACTGAACCGTGGGGCAATGGGAAAGAAACCGCGGCATGCTGGGCCCAAGGGTTTGAGGGGAAGGGGTCCTGCCCCCAAGGAACCCATGGGTCTGAGGGGACCCGCCCAATCTCGGAAGAGGAGAGGGTGTCTGGAGGAGCCCTCACCCCCCACAGCTCCCATCCTTCACCGCCCCACACATGCCTAACCCCCAGATCTTACAGCTAGCGCCCTTTCTCCCCACTCCCTAGAGCTAGCCCTCAACACACACACTCACCCACACCCACACACACACGCACTGGTCTCGAGTGAACCCCCAGCCCCAATCCCACAGCAACCCATTGCTAGCTTCCCTGCACTCCCGCTTGCCTGCTCCATCTAACTTTCGATATCCCCGCGGGGGATAATTCACCTTCCTGCCGGGTTCTGTCCCATGCCTGGGATGGGGAGGGAAGCCACTCCACAGTGCAACAACCAGGCTGGCCTCTTTCCCTGCGGAGAGCCCAGGTGTCTGGGTGCCTGGGTTCCCCTGTTGAAACCCTTGTTGTTTCATTGAGGAACCAGAAAGGCGTCCACTGGGAACCCTGCCAGATTAGATTTCAGCCCTACCTCTGACACCAGCTCCTAGCGCCAACACCCATCAGAGTCACGAGCCTTGGCAGGGAACTGGAGCACCGGAGTAACTGTGAGACACGTCACCTCATCCCCACGTCTGGTGGGGATGAGCCGAAAACAACAGAAAAAACCCCCTAGTTCGCCAGTCATTCCCAGGGCGTGGACGGTTGAAGGCATCAGACACCCCCCCACACACCCGTGTTAATTCTTGTTCCGTATCGCTGTGCAACCCACTCTCCTCTCCTTGCAATAAAGTCTGGGGCCAGCCAACCGGCCGGCTCCGAACGTGATGCTCCCCAGGGGAACCACGGCACCTGCTCCGTCCCCCTCGCGTCGGTCTCATCTCGGTGGCCACAAGGAAACCCAGAGTGTCCCAGCCGGGGTCATTGGGGTCAGGCTGGATTCAAACCTCAGGGACCCAGATGTAAATTCATTGACCCCACCTGGGATCTGCCCCATTGACCCCAATGGAGCTACGGCCCATTGACCCAGCTGGGATCTGCCCCACTGACCCCAATGGAGCTACGGCCCATTGACCCATCTGGGATCTGCCCCATTGACCCCCAATGGAGCTACAGCCCATTGACCCAGCTGGGATCTGCCCCATTGACCCCAATGGAGCTACGGCCCATTGACCCAACTGGGATCTGGCCCATTGACCCAGCTGGGATCTGCCCCATTGACCCCAGTGGAGCTACGGCCCATTGACCCAGCTGGGATCTGCCCCCTTGACCCCAATGAAGCTACGGCCCATTGACCCAGCTGGGATCTGCCCCCTTGACCCCAATGGAGCTACGGCCCATTGACCCGGCTGGGATCTGCCCCACTGACCCCAATGGAGCTACGGCCCATTGACCCACCTGGGATCTACCCCAGTGACCCCAGTGGAGCTACAGCCCATTGACCCAGCTGGGACCTGCCCCAGTGACCCCAATGGAGCTACGGCCCATTGACCCAGCTGGGATCTGCCTCATTGACCCCAGTGGAGCTATGGCCCATTGACCCATCTGGGATCTGCCCCATTGACCCCAGTGGAGCTACGGCCCATCGACCCAGCTGGGATCTGCCCCAGTGACTCCAATGGAGCTGTGGAAGGTCCCAGATGCACCCAGCTGTGTCAGGTGCCCCGTGGGCCATGGGGCTCTCACCCCAAGTTAGATCCATTTTATCGTGGGGCAATGGGAGAGAAACCACGGCATGCTGAGCCCAAGGCATGGGGGCAGAGGGTCCCTGCATCAAGGTTGGATCCACTGAACCATGGTACACTGGGCTGGAAACCACGGCATTCTGGGCCCAAAGAATTTGGGGGGACAGGGTCATGCATGAGGGAATCCAGGAGTCTGAGGGAACCCCGCCAACCCTGGAAGAGGAGAGGGTGTCTGGAAGAGCCCTCGCCCCCCACAGCTCCCACCCTGCAGTGCCCCCTCTACCACCCCACACATGCCCAATGACAGAACTTGTAGCTAGCCCCCTTTCTCCCCATCCTGTAGGCAGCCCTCTACACACACCCACACACACCTGTCTCCTTGACCTAACCTCCAGCCCGTCCCACCGCAACCGATAGCCAGCTCCCCTGCACGCCCACCTACCTGCTCCATCTAGCTTTCCATTTCCCTGTGGGGATAATTCACCTTCCTGCCGGGTTCAGTCCCACGCCCGGGGTGGGGATCCAGTCCACAATGCAACCACCAAGCCGGCCTGTTTCCTTGGGGAGAACCCATGTGTCCAGGCCCCTGGGCCCGCCTGTTTGTGCGGCTGTGGTCTGTTGCCCTTTTAATTGTCTAGTTCTGGCCCCCATCACACACACACACATGCACACACGTGGCCTGGGGCAATCCCTTCCCTGCCCCAGGGTCCCCCTCTACCTCCTGCTCACCTCTCAGCCAACCCTGGTCTGACTCGGGCAGGCACATGCCTCCTGCCGGCACCACCTGCCCAGTGGGTATCGGAGGTCCCGGTAGCACTGCACACCCCAGGGGCGACAGGGACAGGCTGTCCTGGGCCACTGCTGGGATCCAGGCCAGGGGCGTGAGGGGCAGGGAGGCTGGGATGGAACCCCCAGAGGTGAAGGGAGAGAAGGCCGCTGGGCCGGCTCCCAGGGAGATGCCCCCCTGCAGCCGAACGTCCCTCCAGATGGGGCACAATGGGGGGCTGGAGCGCATGACCTATGAGGAGAGGCTGAGGGATTTGGGTCTGCAGAATGAAGAGTGAGGGGGGATTTGAGAGCAGCCTTCAACTTCCCGAAGGGGGGCTCCAGAGAGGATGGAGAGAGGCTGTTCTCAGCGGGGGCAGAACGAGGAGCAATGGGCTCAAGTTGCGGCGCGGGAGGTCTAGGTTGGACATTAGGAAAAAACTCTTTCCATAGGAGGGTGGGGAAGCCCTGGGACGGGTTCCCTAGGGAGGGGGTGGAATCTCCATCCCTAAAGCTTTTTAAGTCCCAGCTTGACCAAGCCCTGGCTGGGTTGATTGAGTTGGGTTGGTCCTGCTTTGGGCAGGGGGCTGGACTCGATGACTCCTGAGGTCTCTTCCAGCCCTGGGATATGACGTTAGCCTGGTAGAGGAAGGAGAGTCGGAGTTGGCTCCCAGCCCCCGCTCTAACCACTAGCCCCCGCTCCCCTCCCAGAGCAAGGGACAGAAAACCCAGGCGTCCTGGGGATGAAAGTCGGGGGCCGACCCTGATCTCAGGGCCCCCATGTAAACCTGGAAGGCACCTGATTGACTTCACTAAAGAATCAGCCCCGCGTTCAGTTTCTACTGGCTCCATGGCAGCCGTGGGGCGGTGACCCCACACACCCGTCTCCACTGGGCTTGACGGGGGGAGCCGAGCGCCCGCCACCCATTTCCCCCCCCACAGCCCATGCCCGCATTCCCCGCCATGTCGCCAAGCTCCGCCCCCGCGCATTACACCCCGCCCCCTGCCCCCTCCGGCCCCTGCAGTGCCTGGAATTCAACGCACCTGGCAACCCCTGTCCCTCCCGACAGAACTTCCCGCTCCCATGCAGGGGACTTGTGAGCGGACAGACAGACAGACAGACTGACCTGGAGCCCCTATGTCTTCGGCCGGAAAGTGAGTGGATCTGAATGACTCAAGGAATCCCCATATATTTATATATATATATTATACACACACACACACACACACACACACACACACACACACACACAAAATATCCTTTCTGGGAAGCGTTAACTTTCGATTTCTCATCGGGGTAATTCAGGCACCTCCCAGCCTCTGCTCCTCCTCCTCCCCCCGCCATGCAGGGCTGGTCCGACAGGTCTGTGGAAACACGGAGAGATTACGCCCTGGCAACTCCCCAGACAAAGGCAACTCCCAGGCACACCCAGCCCTCCTCCGCATTGGCCTGGAGCCAAGTGCCAAGAGGACCCAGGAGTCCGGGCCCCTCGGCTCTGTCCCACCAGCCCCCTCCTCCCCTCCCGCAGCTGGGGAGAGAACCCAGGCATCCTGGCTCCCAGCTCCCCCGCTCTAACCACTAGCCTCCGCTCTCCCCATGACAGGGTGGATCAACCCTGCACTGATGACACAAGGGCTTCGGGACCTGGAGGCCACGCCAACGCACCCTTGCTGGGCGGGCCCCAGGAGCGTATAAAAGGCCACAGCTCAGCATGGTCTGGACTGGCTGAGGCACCAACGGGGACGTCTCCAATTGCCCCTTCTCAGAAGCCACCAGGACACCACAGAGACCCAGACCACGGTGCGGGAGATACCAGGGGCAGAGACGCCAAGTCGGGACTCAGGGTAGGAGGCAGCCCAGGACGGGGGGGTGTTTGGGTAGGTGAGCCCTGACCCTCACACCAGGGGAAGGAGTTTCAGGGGCCCCATGTGGGAACAGGGGGGCGGGTTCCCCTCCCCAACTCCTGCCCATCAGCACAACTGGTTTGAAGAAAGGGGGCAGCTCCTTTGAGTTCATGCCCATGGCCCCCCCGGCTGCTGAGGTAAATCACCAGACATGCAGCAGCTCCTTGGCCCCCCATGGACCCTGGGACACCACCCCAGAGCCAGGGACAGGACCCAGGAGTCCTGGCACCCAGCCCCGCCCTAACCACTAGCCCCCACTCCCCACCCAGAGCGGGGAAAGGACCCAGGAGTCCTAGGGATGAAGATCGGGCCTAGATGATCCCAGTGTAAATCCTGAAGGCAGGTCACTTCCTCCACTGCGAGAGTAAAATCAGACCCCACATTTAATCCTCCACCAGCTGCCGTCCCCTCCACAGATCTCGGCCGGGCCTCTAAGGGAGAGGGGAGCCTCCTGCTTCCCCCTCCTTGTCTTTTTGGTTCGCTTCCTCTCCCCTCTCAGAGCTAACAAGTTTCTTACCGTGTCTCCATCCGTCCCTGTCCCACAGTGGCACCTCGGCTTGATCCTAAGGGCTGGATTCCTGCCTGCCCGGAGGCACAGAGCATGGAGAGCATCACAAAGGTGCAGAGTCAGCTTGCATCCCTGGGCGGCTTCTCATGCTCCATGGAGGAGTGTCTGGACCGCGCGCTGCTGAGGTACAGCCAGGAGGCCGCCTGGCTGCAGGAGAAGACCCGGCTGGCGATCCGCTGAGGAACAGCGCTCGGAGTCTGTCTCCGGCCAGGAGGAGAACACCAACGAGGTCTCCTACGTCCAGAAGCTGCCCTGGAACCAGATGTTGCTCCCCATTTTCGACAGCTCCATAAAGCAGTCCCCCGGCGGGAAGCTGGCACTGAACCTGAGAAACCTGGACCAAGTGAAGGCCAAGCTGTTCCCCTGGGGGGGGCGGACCGACGGGCTGAAATCCTGCTTGGAGAAGGCGAAGGAGAGGTTCTCCAAAGAGCCCCGGCGCATCAAGACCAATGCCAGGATGCTGGTGAGGAGCAACAGGATGGTGCTGAAGTTCGTCTCCGGGAAAGGGGCCACCCCCATCCACGTCTTCCAGCTCGAAGATGGAAACATCTGTTACTCCAAGGACTGGAATGAGATCCAGCAGCATTTAAGGAGACCAAATCACAACTGACAGACGGCCACAACTCAGATGGGTCGTGGTGGGGCAGGGAAGAGGGCGGGTATAAAATTCTACGTCTACTGGGGTCAAAGAACTGGTGGGGTGGAGTCACGGCATTTAAGGAGACCAAATCAGAAGTGATCGATGGTCTCAGCCCGGATGGGTCATGGTGGGACAGGGGTGGGGACTGGTTTAAAATTCTACGTCCACTGGTTTCAAAGAACTGGGCTGGGTGGAGTCATAGCAGGGAAACAACGGTGCTGAGGGCGTGATCCGGAAACGAGCAATGTCTGTCCAGGTCCACAGCCTTTACTGGCACCTTCGCTGTGTGCCTGGGCCTTGTAGGGCCAATAAATCAACTTCTTGCGTGCTACCAATGTCTCCCGGTGTGCATCTTCTCGCAGGGACCTTATAACAAAGGCTTCCTGCCCGAAAAAAGGCAGAACACTTGATAGATTGCGACAGAGGGAAGGGAACCCGCGAGAAAACCCACACCGTACAGGACCCTGGTTTAGATGCCAAGGGAGTGTCGTTTAGAAGCCAACATGGCTGGTCGAAGAGGCCACCTAGTGGACAGTTATGGGATAGCTTCCCCACGGATGAAAATTTCTTCGAAATCTCCAGTGATCGATTTACACCCTGACAATTTTAGAACCAGAATGAATTTGTATTTTGTACCTTCACTAGTCTAACTTTGGATGCTCTACTTTCACTAGTCTAACTTTTCTTCTCCAAAGAAATATTCCACCTGTTTCAAATCCTGCTAAACGACTGCTCCCAATGAAATCTTGTGGCCAGGAGTTCCGCAGGCCAACCTGTGGCTTGGGTGGAAAAGGTGTTTGGTTCAATCTGTTTTACAGTTTACAGCCTCACAAGTTCATTAACCACAGAACTGACTCCGCCTCCCTCCTTGAAAAATCATCCTTTTGTGCTGAAATATTCTCCCCACAGAAATGTTTGGATTTTTTTAATTCTTATATGAGAGCAAAAAGTCTTGCAATCATTTTTGGGGAGGAGAGGAAAATAAGACAAAGTTTGTATTTATGAGAAAGATTCTCTACATTAGACAATCGGTTTATGAAAAAAAATAAACAATTTATCCCCTGATTTTAAAATTGTAGACATGAGATAATCTGTCCTTTTGTGTCTTTACACACAATAATTTCTCTATTTTAGAAGGTCACTAGATAAGGCAATTTTTGCATATATTTGAATACATTTTCAAAGATTTATTTCTAGATTTTTCAAGAAGTAGAAAATACGGCAGTTTCCCCATGGATAAAAACTGTAAATGAGGCCATTTCCCCATTTTAATAACATTATAGAAATGCAACAAGTTCGCTGTGTATTAAAAATCTGTAAATCAGAAATTTTCCCTCCGTGCAAAAAAAAAAAAAAAAATCTCCAAAAATGACAATGATTACTTTTTTGAAAAGATGTCTAAACAATACAACAGATCAATTTGTAAGAAATTCTAGAATAATTTATCCACTTAATTAAGAAAAATCTTTAAATAAAATAATTTTCCATTAAAACCTTCCAAGTAAGGTCAGTTTACTGTCATCTCTAAACATATTTTTAGAAATTAATGTTGTGTTTGGTGCCACTCATGTGCATGAAAAAAATTACCTCGGGTGGGGGAAAATTTAAAGGTGGCAAAAATATGACACTTGTCATGATTGTTACATTGTGGTTAATAAACAGACACTTTAAATTTCCCAGGGACATTTTTTTATTAAAAATGTAGTTTTTATATTTTATTTATTTATTTTTATTTATTTAAATATTTTTATCCCGCCTTTCTATTTAAAATATTCAAGGCGGCTTTTCAGTTTTCCAATTCTGAAATTCAAAATGTCAACAATTTTTGACATGAGAATTTCACATTTTTCCATTTTAACAGTGAAAATGGTCTAATTTGTAGTTGTATAAAAAAACACAAGACAGAATGAACCAACCACCTAGAATGGGGAGAGGGATGGGGATGGAAAACTTAAACTTAACAAACCAAACTACGAGTTCATTAAAAATCCAGGACATGAAGAGAAAATTCAATTCTGGAGGTGTGTGTGGGAGACCCAACTGTGGTACCAGTCCTTGGCGTGCTGTCTCTGGGCATCCGAATGGCATGGAAACAGAGTCCTGCCCTAATGCCTGATGGAAGGGGGGCCGGTTAAAAAAATCCATAAAAATATCTTTAAAATCACTGTAAATCCAGAGAAAAACATTTAACGTGTGTACAAACATGATAAAGTTTTGATCAAAACCAGTGATAAAATTTGCATAGAAAACAATTCAGTTATAAAAGCCAGAAAATATAAACAACTTTGGAATTTCTACATTCCACTTCCCAAACAGGAGAGCCAACTCCAAGCATTACACAATGCTGAATCAGACCCTCCTCAAAAGCATGAGATGGGCCAAATAGTCTAATGAGTCATTAAAAAACAATAACTGTAGGAATCTTTGTAGTTGAGTCTTCCTTCTGTGTGCCTGAAAGGTGAACTTGGGTCATATGTTCACACTTCCTCTACGAGAGCAAGAAACGTTCTCTGGAAAAATAAGTAAGCAGCGAGTCTTTAAGAATCCCGGGACTCCAGGGTCTGGGGATTTAATTGCCAGCTATCATGAGACCTGCAATCAGAGAATGAGTGATGGCAACACCACGATGTCACAGCAGCTCTGTCCTGGCATCTCAGGTGTGTGGCGGTTCAGAGATGTCACCCCAGCCGGACACTGACTCTGCCTCGGCAGCACAGAGGGGAGCAGATCAGGGGTGGTTGAAATCACCATCCAATTTGCTCTGCTTTTTCTGCACCCTTGGCCCTTCCAAGGAGCGAGTCTCAGCTCCTGGTGGGGCAGAGGCACCTTGGGGGCACAGATTTTACCTTTCACTATGTTCTGTCCCCACTAAATCCATACAGGGCCTCTGTTAGCCCATCTCAGCACTGGGCGGAGGGGAGTCAAGTGCTGGCAGATGGGCCTAGCACCACAATGCCTGTGAGGCTCCAGCTGACTAGCTTGCAAAGCACCCCAGCTGGTACATGAGCTCAGAGGGCCTCTCACATCTGGCCCCACGGCCGCCCCTCCGAAAGCCACTCCCTTCCCACTGCAATTGGCAGAAAGGCCTGAGGTGCTGGGGTCCCTGCAGTGCCCACTGCTGGAGGGAGACCCCCCCAGGATGGTTAGGGGATGAGGACCGACTGCTCCCTTTGCCCTGAGGCTCAAGTCCAGACACAGGTGGGCGAGCTCCCTGCTGGAGCTTGGAATCTGGCATCTGCCCCATCCCCAGCCCACACTGCTGGTTTCTATGGCACCGAGTTTCTCTGTGTCCTCCCTGCTAAGTACTTTTCACTCCAAGGTCCGCTCCTGCCATCACATTCCTCCTCACCACACTCTTCATTAAGGGGCTCCACTCCACCTTGTCAAGTCGCCTTTTCCAACTCTCCATTAGCCGGCTCCACTCCACCCTGTCAAGTCGCCTTTTCCAACTCTCCATTAGCCGGCTCCACTCCACCCTGTCAAGTTGCCTTTTCCAGCTCTTCATTAGCCGGCTCCACTCCACCCTGTCAAGTCGCCTTTTCCAACTCTCCATTAGCCGGCTCCACTCCACCCTGTCAAGTCGCCTTTTCCAGCTCTTCATTAGCCGGCTCCACTCCACCCTGTCAAGTCGCCTTTTCCAACTTTCCATTAGCCGGCTTCACACCACCCTGTCAATTTGCCTTTTCCAACTCTCTTCCATCAGGCCTCACCTTGTACCTTGTACACCGGGAACTTGAGAACATGGAGAAGGAAAATTTTGTGGATAAGTACTGTTACACCAAGCTGACAAGGATAACAACCGAGGATAAATGTCTCTGGTTTCCCTACCCAACACAAGCATCAAGTTCTTACAGCACAATGGCCTCCATTACTTGCCTCAATTAGCTGAGGGGCAAGATCAGGGCATGGATGGCATGACCTAGTGGTTGGAGCAGGAATCAAGAATGGGTCAGTCACCAGGATGTTTGAATCTGAGCCAGGACCAATCTGGAGTGAGGTAGGGAGGGATTCCAGGAGCAGATATTGTAGGGGAAACCAGTCAACAGCAGAAAGAAATAACTTCTTGTACCTTTGCTTGAGTTAAATAGACTTTGGGACCAATCAGGACCCCTAGGTTTCCACCAATCAGAGGTCTGGACTGGAGTCCCCCTATAGAGTTTGTCTTCTAGCCTAGCTTCTTTAGGACGCAGAGTGGCCAGATTATTGGCTAGCCCCTCAGTGTGCGGTGGGCCAACCTTTGAGACCCAGGGGTCTAGATAGAGAGGGAAGGAAGAATCCAGGTGCTACTCTGTGAGCCAGATTTGTCAAAGGTATTTATCCTGTACATCTCTGGTGCCGGGAGCTTTCTTAGCAGACGAGCAAACAGAGGAGCCAGTAAAAACACTTCAGGTAAACTCTTACTAACATTATTGTGCACAGAATAGTAAAGGAAAGCAAGGCAAAGTAACACAAATCTATTTCAATGCACAGGATAGTTAGCACAGACAATAATATAACACCTCCGCCTAGGACAAGACACAAGATACTTAATTTTAAGGATGTGGCTATACTTAGATAAATCTATACATCACACACTGCTCCACCGCTAATACCCTTACGATTGTCAGACAGGAGGCCGTGGTCTCGTTTCCCCATGCGCAGAGTTGTCCACAAAGCATTGGTCGTTAGGAAGAGGCACAACTGGCGGAGAGTAGAGTCGTGGGGATCCTTTACCCAATCTATTCCACTGATTATCTTTTCTACACCTCTATTTATACTTGACTAGGTCATTTCTAGTCAAATCTACTGACTGATTACGGATTGTACATGGCCATAGTTGGGATATAGCTTGGTCTTCAAACTGCACTGTACTTGATTGACAGTTCTATGACTATCCCTGTGATTTTTGCTTATCAGAAATGTTATCTACCAGTACCAGGTTACTCCCAGTCTTCTGGGTGTGGTTTCACGATCCCATACTCCTGACACACGATTGTTTAACACACTCCTGACTCTCAAAGCTTTCACCCCCATCCCTCAGTCTAGCCTATGTGCGTACATGCACCAGACTTGAGTCAGGCCTGGGTTTGCTTTGTTAGAAATCCGCCCTTTGGGCAAAACGGCTGTTGCTAGTCCGGACAAGACAGGGCCAGACAACGCAGATGGTATTATACTGGTTAAGATGATATAACTACACTAACACCTTGGTTGCCTGCCTAATCGGCTATTTCTTACCCACTGGCTAGTTCCGGCGGTACAGAGAGCTGGGCTGCGCCAGTCCTACAGCCACTGCTCTGCAGTAAACAACACGGGCCATTTCTCCTGCTCTTCTAGCCTCACCAGGAGTTGTCTCTTTGCCCAAGGAGTCCCTTCTCCAGAGACCTCTGCTGGGTTTGTAAATCTCCCGCCTGCCTCTTGTCCGTAGGCCCCTTAGTCTCACGTTCACCGTGCCGGGTCAGTCTCCCCGGCCTCTCTTGAGAGATTTCGCTCCCGATGGCTGTGGCCCATAATCCTCTGCTTCGACTCATCGACTTTCAGGTTGGAAGGGAGCACGGGGAGCCTCTAAAGTCACAGCACCTTGCCCGCTCCTGACACAGACCCTGAAACTCGGGCTGCGTTCCCGAAGCCCTCAAACCATAAAATCGCCCGGAACAATAATAATAATAATAATGTTGTAAAGCAGGGGTGGGGAACCTACGGCCTGGGAAACTGGATGCAGCCACTGGATTGCCAGGATCCCTCGTTGTCCTTCCTTGTCCCTCTATGGGGCTGGAGCACCCGAAAGCTCCTAGGCTGGGTCCCCCAGGCTCTGGTGTGCGAGAGGATTATGGGGAGTGTCCTTCTCATCAGTGGGGTGCCACGTCAGTGCGGGTTTGGTTTTTGGTGGGGGTTCTTCTCTCTTGTGTGTGGCCCCACTGATTTTTCAGTGCCCCCCCCCACCCAAAAAGGTTCCCCAGCCCTGCTTTTACAGATTTACAGAACCCCTCTTTCCCCGCCCCAGAAATACAGATTTCAAGTGACAGAACCCCCTTCCCCCAGAGATAACCTGCAAATAACCTGCAGCCCCGTGTCTCACCAGGACCACGAGGGTCAGCCGGGGCGTAGCTTTCCGGCGGAGGCTGCCCACGTGCCCTCGGGGGAGATATTGCCACTGCGTCCTAGTGCAGCCGATGGAACAGCCCCCCCTCAGCCCGTTGCGCTCTGTACTGGATCACCCCTGCCTGTCTTTCCGCACTGTGATTCTGTTCTCCCCTTCCCCTGAGACGAACACCAGCTCCTCTTCGCCATCCTGGATGGCCAGCCTGGCGTTGCCCTGCACCCAACCGGGTTCCAGATTGAAACCCCTCAGGGCCTCATTGAAACAGGCCACCAGTGTGTCCTGCTGGCCGTCCCTCGAGCACAGTCTGCAGCGCACAAGCCACAGGGTGTCGGCGCTCAGCGGCGGCGGGTGGGAACGTAACCGAGCCCGGAACATGGGAGCCGGGAGCGCCGACACATCGTACTGGGCTCTGCCGTCGCGGTAGGAGACGGAGATCTCACATGCGCCTTCCCCCGAGAGGAACTCCAGGCGACCCCCGTCCCAGCTCAGCCGCAGCCGGGCGTTCTCCTGCACGCAGGGGGCTCCCGGCTGAACTGGGCGATGGCCTCCTCGAAGCAGCAGTCCAGCGCCTCGCCCAGCACCCCCCAGCACCCCAGCCGGTCCCGCACCCTGGTCAGCTCGGCCACGCTCAGCGACTCCAGGCCGGCGTGGGACCACGTCACCGGGGTGTCCCCTCCCACCGCCGTGATGCCATACTGGGGCTCCCGGCGTGGAGCACCGAGATCTCGCACAGCCCCTGGCCGGAGATGAACTCCAGCTCCTCCCCACCCCAGCAGATCCGCAGCCGGGCGTTGGCCTGCACCCACCAGGGCTCCTGGCGGAAACCCTCCCAGGCTCCGTCCAGACAGGCCGCGAGGGCCACCGTGTCCCCGACACAGGCCTGCAGCTTGTCCCGCATCCACTCCAGGCTCTCCACGGAGAGGTATTGGGGGTCTGAGCGTAGGTGAGCCAGGTAGATGCCAAGGGGGAGCTGGAGGTGGTACTGGGGCTCAGGTTCTGCCTCCCGCACCGTGAGCTCACATTCCCCGGCCCCAGCGGTGAACTCCAGCTCCCCCCCCCCCGGCCCAGTGGATGCGCAGCCGGGCGCTCGCCTGCACGCCCTGGGGCTCCCTGCTCAGGTAATCAGCGGCCCAACCAATGCAGGCGCTCAGGGCTTCGGTGTCTCCTTGGCATAAGTACAGCCTGTCCCGCATGGCCCTCAGCATGGTGGGGCTCAGGGGTTCCTGGCGGGCGCGTATCTGTGCCAGGTACATGTCCAGAGGCAGCTTGGTTTCCAGCCACAGCGGGGTCCCTTGGAGAGACACCACGCTGACCTCGCACGCCCCGGCCCCCGAGAGGAACGCCAGGCTGCCCCTGTCCCAACTCAGCAGCCGGGTGTTCTCCTGCACGCAGGGGGCTCCCGACTGAACCGGGCCACGGCCTCCTCGAAGCAGCCGCTCAGCGCCTGGCCCAGAGCCCCCCAGCACCCCAGCCGGTCCCACACCCTCGCCAGGTCGGCCACGCTCAGCGGCTCCGGGCCAGCGTCGGACCAAGGCACCGGGGTGTCCCCTCCCAGCACCGTGACGTGATACTGGGGCTCCCCGTTGGCAAGGAGCACCGAGATCTCACACAGCCCCTGGCCGGAGACAAACTCCAGCTCCTCCCCACCGCAGTGGATCCGCAGCCGGGCGTTGGCCTGCACCCACCGGGGCTCCTGGCGGAAACCCTCCCAGGCACAGAGAAAACAGGCCCTTGCGGAATCTCTGTCGCCTTTACACGACTCCAACTCTTGCCACGCTCTCTGCAGGGCCTTGGGGCTCAGGGGCTCTGGGCGAGGCCGGAACCGTGCCAGGTACATGCCCACGGGCAGCTCCTCCACCTTGTAGCAGGGGCTCCCGTCCTCACAGCGCACGGAGATCTCACACGCACCCGCCCCCGAGAGGAACACCAGGGTGCTCCCGTCCCCGCACAGCTGGAGCCGGGCGTTCTCCTGTAGGCAGGGGGGCTCCCGGCTGAACCGGGCGATGGCCTCCTCGAAGCAGCCGCTCAGCTCCTCGCGCACCACCCCCCAACATGCCAGCCTGTCCCGCACCCTCACTAGATTGGCCACGCTCAGCGGCTCCGGGTCGGCGTCAGACCACGTCACCGGAGTCTCCTGTCCCAGAGCCGTGATGCAATACTGGGGCTCCCCGTCAGTGTGGAGCACCAAGATTTCATACAGCCCCTGGCCAGAGACAAACTCCTGCCAAAAATCCCAGTTGAGCCGCAGCCGGGTGTGGGCCTGCACACACCGGGGCTCCTGGCGCAAGCCCTGCCAGGCCCAGTCCAGACAGATTCTTAGTTTCTCCACCTCCCACTTGTATGGGCCCAGCCTGTGCAGCACCCTCAGCAGTGCGTCGGGGCTCAGCGGCGGTGGGCGGGCACGTAACTGGTCCAGGCAGGTGTAGAGGGGGAGCTGCTCCACCTGGTAGTGGGCGCTGCCGTCCCGATAGCACACGGAGAGCTCGCATGCCCCCTCCAGCCCAGACCGGAAATGCAGTTCCCCCCTGCCCCAGCGGATCCGCAGCCGGGCGTCGTTCTGCAGAGTCGAGGGCTCCTGGCTGAACTCCTGCAGGGCCAGATCCAAGCAGCTGCTCAGCTCCTCGTCCAGAGCCCCCCAGCACTCCAGCCGGTCCCGCACCCTGGCCAGGTCGGCCACGCTCAGCAGCTCCGGGCCGCCGTCGGTCCACGGCACCGGCCTGTCCGCTCCCAGCGCCGTGATGCCATACTGGGGTCGTCCATCGGCAAGGAGCACCGAGATCTCGCACAGCCCCTGGCCGGAGACCAACTCCAGCTCCTCCCCGCCCCACCGGATCCGCAGCCGGGCGTTGGCCTGCACCCACCGGGGCTCCCGGGAGAACCCGTGCAACGCACGCTCCAGACATGACCTCAGGGGGCCACTCAGCTCTGTGTAGTTTCTGCTCAGCAGCCTCGACAGAGATCCAGTGCTCAGGGGCTCTGGGCGGGCACGTATCCGAGCCAGGTCCATGTCCAGGGGGAGCTCCCTGACCTCGTAGGAGGGCCCCCTGTGCCCACAGCGCACGGAGATCTCACACTGCCCCTTCCCCACTAGGAAGGCCAGGCTCTGCCCGCCCCACCAGATCGTCAGTCGGGCGTTCTCCTGCACAAATGGGGGCTCCCTGCTGAACTGGGCGATGGCCTCCTCGAAGCAGCCGCTCAGCTCCTTGCCCAGGGCCCCCCAGCACCCCAGCCGGTCCCGCACCCTGGCCAGGGCGGCCACACTCAGCGGCTCCGGGTGGGAGCGCAGCAAAGCCAGATACACAGCCCTGGCTGGCTCCGTGACGTGATACCGGGGCTCCCCGTCGGCGTGGAGCACCGAGATCTCGCACTGCCCCTGGCCAGAGACGAACTCCAGCTCCTCCCTGCCCCAGCGGATCCGCGGCCGGGTATTCTCCTGCACACACCGGGGCTCCTGGCTGAACTCCTGCAGGGCGAGGGCAAAGCAACTCCCCAGCTCCTCCTCCAGCACCCCCCAAAGCCCCAGCCGGTCCCGCACCCTGGCCAGGCCGGCCACGCTCAGCGGCTCCGGGTGGGAGCGCAGCCAAGCCAGATACGCGGTCCCCGTCCCCCCCGCGACAGTGTACTGGGGCTCCCCGTCCCGGCAGGACACGCTGAGCTCACACTGGCCCTGCCCGGAGACGAACTCCAGCATCCCAGCCTCCCACTGCACCCACAGCCGGGCGTTCTCCTGCACGCACTGGGGCTCCTGGCAGAACCGTTCCAGGGCGAGGTCCAGGCAGGCTCCCAGCTCTGCGCCCAGCTCCCCGGCTTGCGCCAGCCCAGCCTGCATGCGCTGCAGGGCCTCCATGCTCAGCGGCGGGGGGTGGGCGCGTAAGCTGGCCAGGTCCCCCATGGGCTCAGCGACGTGGCACCGGGACGCCCGCTCTGCTCCGATCTCCCACCAAAGGACTCCTGGTAGGACAGACTCTCTGCTCACCAGCTGGGCCCCCTGCGGACTCTTGCTTGCCCCCAGGCTCCCGGTGTGGGGCACGTCCCAGTCAGAAGGTCCCGGCCACACGTTTCCGCTGGATGTTCCTGTGACCGCCCGTCTCTGCTCCGCTGCCCTGGCCTCTCAGGACCTGAGAAACAACCAAGAGACACTCACTTGAAAAGAGGAGACTAAGGGGGGATAGGAGAGAGCTCTATAAAATCACGAGGGGGGTGGAGAAAGTGAATAAGGAAAAGTTATTTCCTTGGTCCCATAACACAAGACCTAGAGGTCACCCAATGATATGAAGAGGGAGCAGGTTTAAAACCAAAGGAACAACACAGTCAACCTGTGGAACTCCTTGCCAGAGGATGTCGTGAAGACCAGGATGTTAACCAGATTCAGCAAAGAACTAGATACATTCATGGAGGTTAGGTCCATCAATGGCTGCTAGCCAACATGGGCAGGGCGGGTGTCCCTCGCCTCTGTTTGTTAGGGGCTAGGAATGGATGACAGGGAAGGATGATTGCCTGTTCTCTTCCTTCCTTCTGGGGCACCTGGAGTTGGCCACTGTGGGCAGACAGGACATTGGCCTGGATGGACCTTTGATCTGCCCCAGCCTGGCCGCTCTGATGTTGTCATGCACTTCCGTGGGGCTGTGGTAAGGGGTCTCGAGGAGACCAGCTGGGTTAGTGTAGCAACAGCCGGCGGAGAGGGGCTCTGTATAATTACATCACAGTGAGGAGCTGCAGATGCCCAAGGACAACGCCGGCCCAAGAGAGATGGACACCCACCGGCCACGAGCAAACTCGCACCGGAAAGGGGAGGAAAGTTGTCGGGGGGCAAGCAACCGACTTCCTTTCCAGAGAGCGCTGGGGTTGGCTTCTGAGGGGATCGGCCCCAGACCCCACTTCTCCTGTATGTCTTTCATTCCTAACACTCATGCTTCAGGGTTTCAGCTGCCCAGTGGCAGGGGTCAGGAAGGGATGGATTATTCCCCCCCGCCACATGTATCCGTTTTTTTTTTTCCTTCTCTCCTTCCTTTGAAGCATCAGGAATGATCCTGGCTGGAGATGGGACATTGGACGGAGGACCAGGGCTCTAAGGTGGCACCGAGCAAGGTCTTTCTCTCCAACAGTGGTTCTTACTCACTTGCTGAGGGGGTACAGGGGACCCCCTGGTCGTAGCGCTGCCCCACGGCAGGGGGGTGAGGTGGGGCCAGGTGTGAGGGACCCGAGGGGGTTAGTCCTGCCAGATTGGCCCAGCAAGCTCCGGCAGGAGGGAAAGTGCCCGCAAGGCAGCAGGCCGGCTCAGACCTGACGGATCCCACACCGAGGATGCCCCCCGGCAGGCTGCGAGGGGCAGGGCTGCCTGTGGACCCAGGGAGCTGGGGGCTGAAGGCTCTGCTCCCCAGTCTTCCTTGGGCAGGCTCTGGCCAGCATCTTCATTGCTACAGGGGGTGCCCCCCACTTGCCTCTCGGTCTGCCCCCCGCGCAGCCCTCCCCCACGGGCCCCAGCCCCCCTGCCCCCAGCTGAGCTGTGACACACGGGGCTGCTCTCACTCCGCACCCCCCAGCAGCAGCACCCCAGGGTGCAACATTGCCCCCCCTTGCACACCTGCTCCAGCCCCCACCCCCCAGGCCCTGTCCTGGTGCTCCTGCCGGACCCCGCCCCCTCCCACTGGCTGCTGGGGCGGGACAGGATCGCAGGAAGAGCAGAGCCGGGGCCGGGTTTTGGGAGCCGCAGGCAGCGTGGGAACCGACTCGGGGCGTGGGAACCGTAGGGCCGGGCGTGGCCGGGGGCGTCTCTCCGCCTCCTGCAATCCCTGTGCTGGCCCGGGCCCCCGCCCCCAGCCCGTGTCTGGCCCCGCCCGGCCCCACGGCGGCCTCCGAGCCGCGTCCCTCCCTGGTCCTGCCCGGAAAGTTTCCGGCAACTTTGGCCCAGCGGCACGCGGTGGGGGAAGGGGGCCAGCCCCGGGCAGGTCTGAGGGCCCCGGGATCCCCAAACCCGGTAACTGGGTGACAGGCTCCTGCTCCTCGGCCCCTTCCCAAATCCGCCCCCCCCCGAAATCTGGAGCTGCGGGCGTGGCTGGTGTTGGGCTGCGTCTGAGGCCCTCTGCCCCATTCGCTCCCCACCCAGCCACCCTGCTCCGAATCGGCCTCACCCACTCACCGGGGCCTGGGGCTCCTGGTCCCGCCTGGCAGCGCCGCAGGTGGAGTCAAGTCCGGAGCCTCAGGCCGGGGTACAACTTCTCCAACTTTGCGACTTTGGGTGCACTGACCAGGCGCACCCGAACTGAGCCAACTCCGGAGCCTTCGCTGTGGCCGCTGCCCTCTCTCTGCCCTCACTGCTACGTAGAATTTGCTTCCTTCTCTTGGGAGGGGTTTAAAATGAGTAAGGGGGGCAAATTGCAGCGGGGCGGGGTGTCTTGGTCTGAGCAGGGGGCAGAAATGTACCGGCTGGGGGGATCAAGCTACTGTAGGTAGCAGCAGAAGAGGGGCTAAAGGGGAAAAATCGGGGGTGGTAGCCGGGGTTGTCCGGGGCTGACACTACCAGACCCTTTTCGTGGACAAAATCCCCGTTTAGGGAAGGGGAGAGGGGGGAGCAGTGACCCCGTGGGACGAGCCACCTGCTGTCCTTGTAAATAGCGGGGTGTGAGGGGGGCAAAGGCTTTTTTCTTTCTCTTCCCTGGACGCTGCATGTCAGCCCCCCAAGCAGGGGCCGGGCTCCTGGGCTTGTGTTCTTAAAGGCACAGGCCTCCCACTTCCTAGACGTCAATGCTTAGACACCGCAGTTCCTCTCTCTGTGTACAAGTGTGAACTATTGTCCAGACCGTTCCTGCCTCAAACTCTGCCTCTCTCCTTTGGAGTATTGAAGCGTCTTCTCTCGGTTTCTAGGTCTCTCTGAAGTCACTGCAGCTCCTTGCTCTTCTGTACTGTGCTGAGGTGCTAAACTCCCTCCCCGAGCCCACACATCCACACCCCCTCCTGTACCCCAATCCCAGGTCAGAGCATGCACCCCTCACTCAAACTCCCCCTAGCCTGCACTCCTCCTGCACCCGAACTCCGTCCCAGAGCCTGTACCCCAAACAGGGCCAGGTTAACCTTTTGTGGGCCCTCACGGGGGCAATGGGGACGTGGGGCAGAGTCCTCAGAGCAGGGGTCTCCAACCTGTTTAAGCACGAGATCACTTTTTGAATTTAAGTGCAATCCAAGATCTACCTCATATATAAACACCCTGGCCCCGCTTCCTTCCTACCCCTTCTCCAAGGCCCTGCCCCTGCTCCCTCTATCCTCCCTCTCTTGCCCATCCTCACTCACGTTCATCAGCCTGGGACAGAGGGTTGGGGCGCAGGCTTTGGTCTTGGATTAAGGGATCTGTAGTGTGAGAAGGGCTCTGAGCTGCTCTTGGGGCAGGCAGGTGGACGTAGGAGGGGGTTCTAGGTGCAGGCTTTGGGAGGGTGTTTGGATGCAGGAGTGCTCAGAGCTAGGATAAGGGCTTGGGTACAGGAGGGGGTTCATGACTGGGGTAGGAGTTTGGGATGTGGGCTCCATTTGGGCACTGCTGGTGGCTCCTGGGTGGGGGTGCAGTGGGGCTAAGGCAGGCTCACCCGTGCCCTGGCCCTGAACCACTCCCTAAAGCAGTCAGCAAACGCCATCCCTAGTCTTGTCGTGCCCCCTCTCTGCTCCGTGGAGAAAGGATACAGAATGGGAGAGGGGGAACCCTGACATCAGCACCCCTCTTTTCCCTCCCCTGCCCCACACAGAAAGCAGGAGACTGTCAGGGGGACGGGCAGCTCCAAGGCAAAGGGCAGGAGATGTGCAGCAGTGCGGGTAAGGGGCAGCTGACGTGCTGGCACATGACAGCCTCTTGGCCAAACCCATCAGGATCCCCTGTCAGAGGCTCCAAGATCTACCAGTAGATCCCGATTGACTGGTTGGTGACCACTGCCCCAGAGTGAGGGGCTGGCCAGGGGCAATGGGTCATGTCACCGCAGGGACAGCCCTGCTCCACCCAGCCCAGTACAAGGGCACTGTTTACACACTGGCATCCGCCAGACACACAGTGGCCCTCCTGGCCCTGCGCTGCTGCCATCATGCTTCTTCCCATGGGGGTGGGCCCATGCCGCACCATGCTACCCCCGCCCCCGGCCCAGCACCCCTCTGACCCCCTACACCCAGTGCCACACCACCCAGAGACCCCCACAAATCCCTATGCCCAGTGTCCTCCCACAGACCGCTATGCCCAGCGCACTCCCACCCACCCAGAGGCCCCCACAGATCCCTTCACTGCCCCCAAAACCCCACTCCCCAGTATCCCAAAACAAACAAACCTTCCCTACTGCCGAGCACCTCCCACCCCCTCACTGTCCTGCACCCCCCAGGCCCTCTAGAGACCTACTCTCCCACACCTGGACCCCCCTATCCACAATAGCCAGCCCTGTTAGGAGGCGAGGGGCCAGACCCAGCTGTGTGGGTGGGTCTGGTGCCACAGTGCCATTGGCACCATTGTAAACCCGGTCCTGACGCCAACCCCCCCCCTTCTGTCCCTGGTGCGACTTTACTGCTACAGGAGACTTGGGGCAGTGGAATAAGTTACCGACGTTCCCTCAAACTCTGTGTCACACATTTTGAGAATTTAAAAGAGTCTCTCATCACTGTGGCTGTGTCTACATTGGCACCCTTTTTCGAAAAAAGGATGCTAATGAGACCAGTCGCAATTGAAAATCCGCGTGGGATTTAAATATCCCCGCGGTATTTGCATTTACATGGCTGCCGCTTTTTTCCGGCTCGGGGCTTTGCCGGCAAAAAGCGCCAGTCTAGACGGGGATCTTGCGGAAAATAAACCCTTTTCCGCAAGATCTCTTATTCCTACTTGCAATTCCGCGGATTTGCAATTGCGACTGGTCTCCTTAGCATCCTTTTTTTGAAAAAGGGTGCCAATGTAGACACAGCCTGTATGTCTACGTGAAGTCTCATAACGGTTCCCAATCTGGTTTTTATCTGCTGATGTGATTCCCTGAATTGCGCTTGCTTCTTGTAAACCATTTTAATTATAGTTTGGCACCTTTACAAATGTTATTTCCATTACTCCGAACACATTGTCCTTTATCTGTATTCTCACTTTGCAATGCATGTGCTGTTTATTTTTTATTTTAATAGCTAATGCTCATCCAAAAATGTTAAGTGAGTAGTTGTTATTGGTTGTAGGAATTCCAGCTCTGTGTCTATTATAGCACTTGCTATGATTTTTGTACTTTGATTTGTAATTAGGAGTTTTTAATTCGACAGCAGAGGCGTAGCAAAGGGGGATTTGGTTGGTGGGGGTGGCGGGCTCTGGGTTTGCCTGTCTCTGAGGGAGGGGGATTTGGTTGTGGGAGGTGCTGGGGGTGCCTGGCTCTGGCATCAGCTGGTAGAAAACCTGCCAGTCTCCAGCGGCAGCCCCTGGTCAGGCAGGCCAGGGCCAAGGGGCATGGAGCAGGGAGTGCGGGGCCAGAGGCGTGTAAGGGCAGGCAATGGCAGGGGGAGAGCACAAGCAGGGGGTGGATCTTGGGAGGAAGAGGTAGCTCAGGAGCATTTTGGGTGGGTGGGACAGTGGGGGGGGGCCTTGGGGCAAGAACAGCAGGGTGGGGGATGACGGGTCTGGGTGCTTGTGCCCCCCAACCCCACGTTTTGTGCCTTTCTGTGACTCTGGGCTAGGAGAGCTGGGTCCGCCCCGGAGCAGTGCCCAGCCAAGGCAAGGGACAGTGTTAAAGACCCAGAGTAAAGTGATGGCTTGGCTGGTGGGAAAGTGAGAAGAGCTTTGTCATTTGTGAACTCCGCCCGCAAGTGCTGGGAGCGGAGGCGTGGGGAGCCCCTTCCCCGTATGCTGAATTTGCCAGTGACCTGCTGCCTGGCACCCGGTTCCCTGCCCACTGACTTTCAGCCACTCACCCGCCTGTCACTGGACCACCTCGCTTGATTTCATCCGGACACAAAGCGCCATCAAGCAACTGATGGCACCATCCGCCCACGGGAATGGTGCCAAGCCCGCGTGACCAAGGCAAGACTTGTCCTTGCCAGCCCTTGCTCCGCCCATTGGTAACACTCAGGGTGTGTCTAAACTACACGGTTCCATCGACGGAGCCATGTAGATGAGGCTGATCGGCAGAGGGAAATGAAGCCGCGATTTAAATAATCTCGGCTTCATTTAAATTTAAATGGCTGCCGCGTTCTGCCGACCAGCTGATGATCAGCTGTTTGTCGGCAGATCGGGGCAGTCTAGATGCTCCCCCGTCGACATGAAAGCCCTTTGTCGACCTCCCCGGTAAACCTCATCCCACGAGGCATAACAGGAATTTTAAGAGGAATAAGGGATCTTCCGGAAAAGGCTTTATTTTCCGCAAGAGCCGCGTCAAGACTGGCGCTTTTTTCCGTCAAAGCCCCGAGCCGGAAAAAAGCGACAGCCATGTTCATGCAAATGCCGTGGGGAAAATTTAAATCCCCGCGGCATTTGCAATTCCGACTTGTCTCATTAGCATCCCTTTTCCGGAAAAGGGTGCCAATGTAGACATAGCCTTCATGTTTGCCCAGCCAAGACTGCCCCTTCTCCAAAACCACCAAACACACCTCCCCCAGGTAGCCACCCCCCTTCCTTTGGTTAGACCCCTCCCCCGGCCAGGTGAGAACTAGGGTTACCAGGCAAGGTAAAAAAACCCCAAACGGACACACTTGATCAGGGGCAGGAGAGGGGAGGGACCGGCCGGGAGAGGAGCAGGGCTGGCCGGGAGGAAGGGGGGGTGGGAAGCAGAGCTGGTGGGGAGTCGGAGGCAGTGTAGCTGGCCAGGGGAGAACGGAGGAGGGGCATCCTGCGCGAGGCGAAGCTGGTTGGGGGTGGGAGTCGGGGGCAGTGAGGCTGGCCGTGGCCGAGCGGGAGGAGGAACCGGCTGGCGGGGTGGGGCGAGAAGGGGCCATGATCTACAGGACATGAGGGCCTGCAGGGGTGACCCCCCCACCGGGCAGTGCTTACAGACAGAGGCCGGTAGGGGTCACCGCCAGCCGACACAACAACCAGGGAATGCCCAACCAGAGTGGACCCAGGGCCACCAGAGTAGACAGCCCCCAACTACGTCACAACACCCCACCCAGCAACTTCACTGTGACGAGATGAATGGGATTTCTTGCAGCATCTTCAACCTTTTTTTTCTCTTGTCAATAAAGCCGCAGCTGTTGGAGAGGAAGGGGCTTGGCATCTTACCGGCTAAGATGTCAGATTTGTCGGCAGCCTGCGGTGGGGCCGGTCTCTTGCAATGAGACCGCTCTGGAGGTGACTGGGCTGGAGTGGGGCGTCCCCATTCAGTGGGGGACGAAGGCTGCCTTCTGCCGCTAGGTAGCGAGGCCTAAGGGTTTCAGCCCAGCCACTGGCTGTTAGCAGTAGGCCTTAACCTAGTGAGCTTTTAAAAAGAGAGACATTGTTGTGTTTAAAGACACAAATGAACACATCTCATTTCTAGAATTTTTAAGTCGGGGGATAAATTGTTTAATTTTTTTCGTAAACTAATTGTCTAACGTAGAGCATCTTTCCCATAAATACAAACTTTGTCTTATTGTCCTCTCCTACCCCAAAATGATTGCAAGACTTTTTGCTCTCATATAAGAATTTTTTTAAAAAATCCAAACGTCTCAGTGGGGAGAATATTTCAGCACAGAAAGATGATTTTTCAAGAGGGGGGGCGGAGTCAGTTCTGTGGTTAATGAACCTGTGAGGCAGTTCACTCTAAAACAGAGCAAACCAAACACCCAAACCACAGTTGGCCTGCGGAACTCCTGGCCTCAAGATTTCACTGTGAGCAGTTGTTTAGCAGGATCTGAAACAGGCCGGGATATTTCTCTGGAGAAGCAGAACAGTCAAAGTTGGAACACTGAAGGTGCAAAATACAAAGACATTCTGGTGCTAAAATCGTCAGGGTGTAAATCGATGGCTGGAGATTTGGAAGCAATTTCCATCCGTGGGGAAGCTGTCCCAAAACTGCCCACTAGGTGGCCTCTTGGACCAGTCAAAGTTGGCATCTAAATGAAACTCCCTTTGCATCTGGGATGCATTAACAGGCGTGTTGTGAGCAAGACACGAGAAGTCATTCTTCCGCTCTACTCTGCGCTGGTTAGGCCTCAGTTGGAGTATTGTGTCCAGTTCTGGGCACCGCATTTAAAGAAAGATGTGGAGAAATTGGAGAGGGTCTAGAGAAGAGCAACAAGAATGATGAAAGGTCTGGAGAACATGACCTATGAAGGAAGGCTGAAATAATTGGGTTTGTTTAGTTTAGAAAAGAGAAGATTGACGGGGGGACATGATAACCATTTTCGGGTATCTAAAAGGGTGTCATAAGGAGAAGGGAGAAAACTTGTTCATCTTGGCCTCTGGGGATAGAACAAGAAGCAATGGGCTTAAACTGCAGCAAGGGAGGTTTAGGTTGGACATTAGGAAAAAGTTCCTACCTGTCAGGGTGGTTAAACACTGGAATAAATTGCCCAGGGAGGTTGTGGAATCCCCATCTCTGGAGATATTTCAGAGTAGGTTAGATAAATGTCTATCAGGGATGGTCTAGACAGTATTTGGTCCTGCCATGGGGGCAGGGGACTGGACTCGATGACCTCTCGAGGCCCCTTCCAGTCCTAGTGTTCTATGATTCTATGATCTCCACCCAACAAACCAGGGTCCTGTTCGCTGTGGGTTTTCTCGCGGGTTCCCTTCCCTCTGTCACAATCTACCAAGCGTTCTGTCTGTTTTCGGGCAGGAAGCCTTTTTTATAAGGTCCCTGCGAGAAGACGCCACACCGGGAGACGTTGGCAGCATGCAAGAAGTTGATTTATTGGTCCTACAAGGGCCGAGCACACAGCGAAGGTGCCAGTAAATGCTGTGAACCTGGACAGACATTGCTCGTTTCTGGATCACACCCGTAGCTGCGTTGTTCCCCTGCCGTGACTCCACCCCACCAGTTCTTTGACCCCAGTAGACGTAGAATTTTAAACCCGCCCTCTTCCCTGCCCCACCACGACCCATCTGAGTTGTGGCCATCTGTCAGTTGTGATTTGGTCTCCTTAAATGCTGCTGGATCTCATCCCAGTCCTTGGAGTAACAGATGTTTCCATTTTTGAGCTGGAAGACGTGGATAGGGGTGTCCCCTTTCCCGGAGACGAACTCCAGCATCAGCCTGTTGCTCCTCACCAGCATCCTGGCATTGCTCTGGATGCGCCGGGGCTCTTTGGAGAACCTCTCCTTCGCCTTCTCCAAGCAGGATTTCAGCCTGTTGGTCCTCCCCCTCCAGGGGAACAACTTGGCCTTCACCTTGTCCAGGTTTTCCAGACTCAGCGCCAGCTTCCCGGCGGGCGACTTCTCGACAGAGCTGTCGAAAATGGGGAGCAGCACCTGGTGCCAGGGCAGCTCCTGGACGTAGGAGACCTCGTTGGTGCTCTTCTGTTGGCCGGAGACGGGCTCCAGGTGCTGTTCCTCGCAGCAGATCACCAGCCGGGACTTCTCCTGCAGCCAGCTGGCCTCCTGGCTGCACCTCAGCAGCGCACGGTCCAGACACTCTTCCGAGGGGCGACAGAGCCCACCCAGGGACGCCAGCTCACTCTGCACCTTAGCGATGCTCTCCATGCTCTGCACCTCCGGGCGGGTGAGAGGTAATCCGGCCCCGGGGATCAGGCCAACGTGCCACTGCACAACGGGGGCACAAACTCAGTCACAAAGTCAGCTCTGGGAGGGGGAGAGGAAACCAATCAAAAAGACAAGGAGGGGGAGGCTGGAGGTTGTCCGGTCTCCCTTGCAGGCCTTGTGGAGGGGACGTCAGCCGGCGGAAGAGTCAATGTGGGCTCTGACTTTACTCTCACACTGGAGGACGTGACCTGGCTTCAGGATTTACACCAGGATCATCTGGCCCTGACCTTCATCCCTAGGACTCCTGGGTTCTGTCCCCACTCTGGGTAGGGAGCGAGGGCTAGTGGTTAGGGCGGGGCTGGGCACCAGGACTCCTGGGTCCTGTCTCTAGCTCTGGGGAGGCGCCCCAGACTCAGTGGAGGGCAAGAAGCTGCCCCCTATCCGGTAAAGGGAACTTTCTCCTGCCCCACGTTCCACCATGGGGCCCTCTGGAACCCTGTGCCCTGGACTGAAGCTGGTTCAGGTACAGGGGCGACAGAGGGAGGCGGATTTCAGGGGGGGGGGATAGGCTGGGACCAGGGGGCTCAGCTGCACACTGCTGCAGGGCCGGATTAAGGGGGGGGGGCTAGCCAGGCAGCTGCCCGGGGCGCCAACCTATGGGGGGCACCTGATTGAAGTGGTAATGGGTGCCGTGCTCCTGGGGGTGGGGCTGCGCATGCGCCGCGCGCCCAGGGGTGGGGCCACGCATGCGCCGTGTGCCCGCTGCCCGGGGCGCAAGTATGGCTCGGTCCAGCACTGCACTGCTGTAGTGAGTGGGTAGCCCTAACACGGATGCTGCCCTGCGCCTGTCCCCCACAAAGCCGCCCTCCCCTGTCCCAAGTCACATAGCTGAGGGGCGGGGCAATGCGGGTGGGAGGGGGCGGAGCCAGGAGGAGAAGAGGCGGTACAGGGGCGGGGCCTAGGGCAGGGGCATGTGTCTCTCTGGTGGTGGGGGCCAGAACTAGACCATTAGCAGGATCTCCTCTGGACCTGCTAAATCAAACCCCGCAAGACGGATTGCAGCAGCCTCGATCTTCCTTCAGGGTGTAGACAAGGCCTTTGCTTGCAGGCGTCACAGGGACGAGACTGTTTCTGCCCGGCAGTAGGAATCCTCTGATCTCGGAGGGGAAAACTCCAGGGTCCTGCCTGACTCACTCTCTCCTCCAACCCACGAGGTCCCGCCCTCCACGCCGTCCCTCCAAAAGCAAAGGACACACCCCGTACAGCCCAACCTTCATCACTACGGCCATACAAATAATTAAGCAGCCCCTCTATTGAAATACCCCACAAGCTCAGGTCAGAAGGCCGGCAGCCACAACCGTTACATAATCGGCCAAAAACAAACCTCCCCCCAGACAAAACACCCAACCATGCAAACCCACTGCAGCCTCTTACCACGTCAGGGAACCGTCCTCTGCTCCCCAGCCCAAAGACAATGTATTCCCGGCTTACACTAAGCCAGCAATGCAGCAGAAAACCCCACTCAACCACACCTTTTCTGATAGGCGCGATGCACCTTGGACGGGACAAACAGCTGACTGGATGGGGAAAGAAGGGGGAAGGGGACCCAGGAACCTCGTACGGAGTGTAAAGGTCTCCTCCTGGCAGATACGGACAGCTGTTGTCTCACATTCTGTTGCCCACGCCCCTGGCTCTCTGATTGGTCCGTTCGTTAGGGCTCGGCCTTTTTGATTGGCCCAAAGAGGGGGTGTCCCAGCTGTCTCGAGCCCACGGGTAAGGCCTGTGTGGTCAGCTGGGATGGGCGGTGGGGTAGGAGCGCCGGTGCAGGGAAGCTGGGACAGAAGATGGGATTGTCAGTTCGGTTTGAGGGGTGTCCCAGTTGCGGTGTGTTTGGGCGGGGAGGGGGTCACATCCGTCTCAACTTCCTCCCCCCCTCCTCGGGCTGGATCAGAGCTGGTGCCCCCTAGAAGTGTCCTAGTCTGTACCCCGCCCCTGTTGGAGGAAGACCCCAGCTGGCGCAGATGGGTGGTTTAGTGGGGCGTCTTTGTGTTGCTGGATTCTCTGATTTGGGTCGGTTTCCCCTGCCTGGGAGGGATTGCAAGCACTTTGGGGAAGCAGGACGGTGACCAGATTTGCCCAATGCTCTGGGGTTTGCTCATTTATCAGGGTTACTCCTATGGGGCTGGGGAGAGGTTAATAATTTTGCCCTTGTGCTACTTGTGCTCCCCTATGGAGCTGGATTCTCCCCTGCTGCCAACTCCCCCTCCCACTGGAGCTTTCCTGCAGGAACTGGGATCCTCAGGACGGGTTCTTCCCATCTCAGCAACACACGGACACTCACCCCCACTACCAGAGCACGTCTGAGGGGACTGGGGAATCAGCACTCACACGCTGACCCCCTCCTATGTCCCTGGACTCAGCAGGCTGGTTTAACAGCAGTATCACACTGCACCCTCGTGTGCCTTTGGGTGCCGTGGGCTGGATTTCACAGCACTTTAAGCTGCCATCCACCTATGCCCCCAGGTTCAGCACCTCCCTATCCCCACTCTCACCCCACAAGCATTCGCTAGTAAACCCCACGATGAGCAAACCCCATGGGATTTTGGGGCACCACAGGGATCTTTAGCGTGGGTACAGGAGGCGTTGGTGCAGAGAGAATGGGGAAGCCAAAACCACACCCCTGAGGAAGAGTGAGCGAAAGAGAAAGAAAAAAAGAGAGAAGCAACCAGCTTAACGATCAAAGTTATTTATTTCTGGGTAGTGAAAATATATATATAGGGGGCCAAACACACAAAGCAGTTACAATATTAACTCCAACAGTCTAAAACTGATTGGCTGTGTCTAGACTTGCACGTTTTTCCGCAAAATCATCTGCTTTTGTGGTTGTTAGCTGTCTACACTGGCGCATTTTCGCAAAAGCACTGACGATCTCATAAGGTTGTCAGTGCTTTTGCGGAAATACAATGCTGCTCCTGTTCGGGCAAAAGTCTTTTTCCAAAAAACTTTTGCGCAAAAGGGCCAGTGTAGACAGCAGAGAGTTGTTTTCCGCAAAAAAGGCCCGATGGCGAAAATGGCGATTGGGGCTTTTTTGCGGAAAAGCGCGCCTAGATTGGCCATGTACGCTTTTCCGCAAAAAGTGCTTTTGCAGAAAAGCGTCCTGCCAATCTAGACGCTCTTTTCCAAAAATGCTTTTAACAGAAAACTTTTCCGTTAAAAGCATTTCCGGAAAATCATGCCAGTGCAGACGTAGCCATTATGAATGCTAGGACTAGCAAATTATATAACTGATTACATAGGGCAGGATCAGGAGGCTGTGCTTAGAGAGAGGTAGGCGTGGGGGAGGAGAGAAAGAGAGAGAGAGACCTCACCACTCCATGGAGCTTGCACGGATCGGGGTTCCCAGATGGGGATGGGAGCCAGGGGTCCAGACGGCAGGAGACAAGCAGAGCAGAGCCCCCAGCACGATCAGACAGGAGATGAAGACGTTTCAATGGAACTGATGCAGTTTAAACCCAGGTATCAGAACAGTGTTTCTTGGGCAAGAGGAGGAGTTTTTGAAGGGACAGGACAATAGTTTGAGGAAACACTGGATTTGTTTCTGGGTAAACAGAGGCAAGGCAACAGAGACTGATCACTCCTGGCTATGGGGGATGTTCCTTGAAGGAGCTCACGATGCAACTAGGCAGTTTCAGTATCTGGATATCAAAAGGCTCCATTACTAGAATTGGTCTGATAGAGATTTCCCATCAACCAGTGCTTCTCTGCTTTCGGTATCCCATAGGTCAGTGCGGTTCCTGCCTTGGAAGAGCTGGTCTCCATGCTGTGTGCTAATGGAGAGGTCTCTTTGTTCTATCTTCAATGCAGCTGAGGCTGGGGTGTTTCCTTAACCCATGTCTGGAGGGGTGTAGGTGGGTCTCCCCTGGCCTTTTCCTTGCTTTGTCTGTGATTCTAGCAGAGGCCTGGGGAGGGGGTTTGTTTTCCATGAGTATCACTCTCTGGCTCCCCAAAAGCACAGGCCTGACAAGTGGCCACGCTCTGGTTCCCCAAGAACACAGGGCTGGTAGGTGACACTACGGCCCATTGACCCAGCTGGGATCTGCCCCATTGGTACCCTAACCCTGTCACTTTGATTCCGGTGGCTACATTACTGGCACAAGTCGATCTGAGCAGGTTAGACATTATTCAGGGGTGAGCTGGACAATGCTGGGTCCTGCCATGAGGGCAGGGGACTGGACTCGATGACCTCTCGAGGTCCCTTCCAGTTCTCATGGTCTATGATTCTATTATTTGAAAACCAGGCAACCCCACTACCCTGCACACTTCTAAATTCACAGTTATTCCAGATTCCCAGCCGTGCCAGAGGGCAGACTCGGTCCCTTTCGGTTTGGTAGTTGCAGTTTCTGTTGGGAACTGTGCGAGAGACAGCTGTGGGGAGGGAGTCTCTGGAAAACCCTCCAGAGTGACTCATCGTAACGAGGAACTTACAGAGTACAGCTTCCTGTAAGTATTAAAGTGCACCTCATGAGTGCAGCTTACCAGATGGTGTTTCTTTGTGAAACTTATAAATACGGTCTCCTGGTAATATCAGACCTTTGTGCAGGACGATTGCAATGAATTAACTGTGGTAACGGTCCATTAGTCTGCAGAAGAGAAGAGTGAGGGGGGATTTGAGAGCAGCCTTCAACTCCCTGAAGGGAGATTCCAGAGAGGATGGAGAGAGGCTGTTCTCAGTGGGGGCAGATGCAGAACAAGGAGCAATGGTCTCCAGTTGCAGTGGGGGAGATCTAGGATGGAGATGAGTGTAAGGAGGATCTGAATCACTGCTTCCATTGCAGCCAATTGGAATGGGAAAGAAATCCTGCGTGTGGTTATGTAAATACAGTTCACTCCGTTTACTCAGGCCTGCTAGCTATTCAACTCTTAGATGGTACGTTGCCCATTGTAACCAATTTGGCTGTTGTGGGGTCACAAACTGCATGAACCCTAAATGCAGAAATTCAAAGATAAGACCACCAGTGCGTGCAATTATTGTGCTGCGAGTGTGAGGCAGTCAGAGGTGTGCTGTGAAGAGTTCAAAATGGCTGCCCTTAAAGGGCCAGGTGACTTTTTTTTTTTTTTGCTCAATAACTTTTCTCCTTCTCTCCCACTCCCGCCTTTTTTTTTTCTTTTGCTTGACAACAAAAAATTCTTGGTGTTCCTCATAAAAAAAAATTATTGTTTGGTGTTCCTCAATCTTAAAAAGTTTAAGAAACACTGTCCTAGATGGAACCCAGCCTTGCCCTCTGAATGGGTTACAATGAAATCCTTACTCAGTGTTATATTTTTACCGTTTTCATTCTTTGCCCGTGTTTCCTTTGGTATTGTCCACACATCTCAATTTAACACCCAAACCCCTTTTTTTAGCAACAAGCCCCCGAGAGTGTTCACACTGCAATAGAACACAAGCCATGACAACTATCATCTCACGCACTGCAGCCTGCCCCTATGTTCTAATTAGACGCAGCACGCCATAAGGGCAGAAGAAATGTGTGAAGGGTCATAGACAGAGGTCACGATGAAAAATTAAGGAGAGAAACATTTAAGAAAATTTCTCAATGGCTTAAATGACTGCTTCTTGGAGCAGCTGGTGCAGGAACCCACAAGGAGAGGCAATTCTCGATTTAGTCCTGAGCGGAGCGAAGGATCAGGTCCAGGAAATAACCGTTACAGGACCGCTTGGGAATAGTGACCATAATATAATAACATTCAACATTCCTGTGGTGGGAAGAACACTCTCAGCAGTCCAGCACCCTGGCATTTAATTTCAAAAAGGGGAATTATACAAAAATGAGGAGGTTAGTTAAACAGAAATTAAAAGGCACAGTGACTAGAGCCAAATCCCTGCAAGCTGCATGGAAACTTTTAAAGACACCATAATAGAGGCCCAACTTAAATGTATACCCCAAATTAAAAACATAGCAAGAGACCTAAAAAGAGTCACTGGCTTAACCACCATGTAAAAGAAGCAGTAGGGACAAAAAGTATCTTTTAAGAAGTGGAAGTCCAATCCTAGTGAGATAAATAGAAAGGAACATAAACTGTCAAATCAAGTGTAAAATGTAATAAGAAAAGCAAAAAGATTTTGAGGAACAGCTAGCCAAAACTCAAAAAGAAATAACAAAATGTTTTTTAAGTACATTAGAAGCAGGAAGCCTGCTAAAAAAACCTGTGGGTTCCTTAGATGATTGAGATATAAAAGGAGCAATCAAGGACGATAAAGCCATTGCGGAGAAACTAAATGATTTCTTTGCTTCAGTCTTCATGGCTGAGGACGTTGGGGAGATTCCCAAATCTGCACCGTCCTTTGTGGGTGACGAATCTGAGGAACTGTCCCAGATGGTCCCTTGCAGGGCGACCCTGACCGTTGATGGGACGCAGCTCTACCGCACTTTGGCAATGACAGGTAACTTAACATGGCATCCTGAGTGGCATGGAGGAAGTAAGGGTATGTCTACACTGCCACCCTAGTTCGAACTAGGGTGGCTAATGTAGGCATTCGAAGTTGCAAATGAAGCCCGGTATTTAAATATCCCAGGCTTCATTTGCATCATTTGCAGCGCCGCGCCATTTTTAAATCCCGTAGGCGGACTCGCGCCCGCCGCCACACACGGCACGGAGTAGGTAGTTCAAATTAGGCTCTAATGGAACGAGGTGTAATGGTAGTTCGAATTAGAGAGCCTAATTGACTACCTACTCGTGCGCTGCAGCCGCGGGCACGGAGTTCGACTAAGGGGATTTAAAAATGGCGGCGCTAGTAAGATGCAAATGAAGCCTGGAATATTTAAATACCGGGCTTCATTTGCAACTTCGAATGCCTACATTAGCCACCCTAGTTCGAACTAGGGTGGCAGTGTAGACATACCCTCTGTACCTAGAGTAGGGTCTGCTGGCCCTGTGGGCAGAGACCAAGGAGTTTGTGGCCGATGCCCAAAGGCGTATCAGGGTTGGCCGTTTGAGGTACACACAGATAGGAGCACCGTAGACCATGCCAAAACACCTTACTCTGAGGCACTCAATCAGGTAGTAGAGGTCAAACCTATAATCATGGACAGCACCTTTACTGGTGACGAAATACCTTGGGGAAGGATTTGGGTAGAGTTTTGCCAAATTATGTGGGGAGTTTTGATTTTAACATTTATAATAGTGCTGGTGCTGTACTGGTGCTTCCAAAGTAAATTAGAAACCCTGAAACTATTGTATTTAACCTGGTGGGTTAAAGAGAACCCTAAAGTCGAGCAAAACGAACTATAGGAGTAAACTGAGGCAATTCATGGTATCTTGCTGAGAACTTTCAACTCAAATCCTAAATTTGAGGTCCAAGAATACACAGATCCCTTCACACAGACAAAACAGCTAACTTGACCCTGGTCAAACTGGCAACCACATTCCAAAAGGGCCTCACTTTGATAAGGCCGGTACCAAACAACCAAACAACCGCGCAGGATTGTTTTTCACTGTTTGCTTTATTCCTAGGAAATAACCTTGGTTCCAAAGGAGCCAGCTGGCTTTTAGCTCAGAGAATAGAGGCTCTTATGTCCATCAGCGAAAGGCCGCTCTAGCTCTTACCTCTCCCCTGCATAATGCTGAACCACGACTGTTTCAGGAAACAAGAAATGTCTGTTCCAGGGGATAAAATGGCGTCCTTGGCCTCTGTTTGTCAGAGGCTGGAGAGGGATGGCAGGAGACAAATCGCTTGATCATTGTCTTCGGTCCACCCTCTCTGGGGCACCTGGTGCTGGCCGCTGTCGGCAGACAGGCTACTGGGCTAGATGGACCTGTGGTCTGACCCAGTACGGCCGTTCTTATGTGTTATGTTACTATGATCAGGGCTCGACAAATCAGGCAATCTACTCACCCATGGCAAGTAGATTTTAGCCTGGTGCGGCCACATAGTGCGGTCAGCACATGCGCAGCACGCATGCGCTTCCGCGCGGCTGGTGAACGGGACTCACCGCCGCTTGGTGAGCCTTGACTATGATTATATAACAGCCCCATCATAGAATTATATCGGGATATTAATGATTTTCTGGCTTTTGCTTATTTTAGGCATATTTGATTGTTGTTGTAAAGAGGTAGTAATAGAAATAGCTTTTATGTTCATGCTAATCGTGTATTACCGTTACAACCAACCAAAACATTGTAAGGTTGATCCCCTTGATCTGAAAGCCAAAATACAATGCCTAATGAATATAGAGATTTAAACATGGTTGTGCTGAAAGGGGGCGGGGGACTGTGGAGGCAGGAAATAGGGAATAAGGGAATTTGTGTGCAGCCATCTTAGTCTTGTCAGTAGCAGAGCAAAAGTTTGTGGCCTGACAAGAGGAGAGCTGTAATCAGACGCTGCCTTCGCCTCTCGCCTCCATATGGAGATAAGGATAGTATGCTGACTCCGGCAGGGACCTTGAGATAAGGAGCATCTGGGTGGAACTAAATAACTGTTAGCCGTTGGTGTTTGTAATGGGAAGGAAACTAATTGTTATTGTTATTATATCTAATGGACAGTGTATAAACTGCTTCATAAGTGCTTGTATTGGAGGATCTGCCTCAGGGGGGGAAGACTCCCCTCCCCCGTCCAAATCAGTTTTTCCTTTACTGCAGCTCGTAATAAAACTGCCTCTGGCTACTTATTGCTTACAAACGCAGAGTGAGGACAATATTTTCTTCCACTGAGGGCTATAGGTTGAACCTCGACAGTAGCTATCATGTGCACTACAGGGGGGCTGTGTGCACTTTGTGCAAGGCCATGGGCACTCACATTTGGGTGAGTAAAATTGCACATTCGTTTCCTACAGACACCATGCATTCATTCAGGAAGAGGGAACCATAAGGGGAACGTACAGAACTTACGGCAATAACAAGTCAGTTTCACATCAATTATAACTCGCCAACAGATAACAATGTCCTCTGCCCTCAACGAAAAGCACATTGCAAAAGCGCTCGGCTTTTGCACAAGAGAGCACCCACAGTGCATGGACACTCTTGCGCAAGAAAGCTCTGATTGACAGTCACAGAAAGACTATCAGAGCAGCTGTGCTTTTTGCACAAGAAACCCATGTTGAAAGTCCTCACGTGTCTTTTTGCACAAAAAGGAGTTATTCCTCATAGAAAGAGGTACACCTACACTGCAAAAAGCCCTCTCCTCTGCCGTTTTACCGTGCATTTTCTTGCACAAAAACATGCTTGGGGTGTGTGACGGCGCATTGGGGTTTCCCCGTCTCCTGCACACCCGTAATGGCACGAACAGACTCCACCAGCCAGTAGAATAGAGGGAGTTTATTGCTTCTCCAGGATACAGCACAGCACAGATGTAATCCGGTTACAGGAACTGGGGCTAAGAGGCCTCAGTGCCCCGCCTTGAGATGGGGGGTGGCTGGGCCCTACAATCCCCGCCCCTTCCCAGCTCCTTCTCCCCTGCTTCCCAGACAGAAACTAACTAACTCTCTTCCAGCCCTGCCCCCCAGCCAGGGGCGGCATTCCCCCTTCCTTTGTTTCTCACCCTTGGGGGTAGCTGGTCAAACAGGTTTGGAGCCCCCTTTGCATAATGACTCACCCCCTGCTCTGCTGGGTTGTGCTACAGACAGCAGAGGTCGCCCACAGCCCCAGCAAGGTACCCCCACTACGTCACAGGGTGTGGATGCTGTGCGGGTTTTTGTGCGAACTCGGAGGTAGTGTAGACATAGCCAGAGCGTGTGTGGATGTAACTCCGCTGTGTTACCTGGAGCTCACAGGGAGATTTCAGGAAAGGGGGTGTGCGACTCTGGGACAGTGTCTCTCAATGTCGCCTGTGAAGGGACGTCATCGAGTGGTGCCAGGAGAGGGATGGGGATCAGAGGAGTTGGCAAAGCTCAGCTAATGGACCAGCTGCAAGCGAATGATTCCCTCATGGGGCTGGATCCTGTCCCAGCTGGGGGAAAGCTAGAATGCCCCAGCAGCTGCCCCACAATGATAAGGGCCCAGGATGGAGGCGGCTCTGGCTGGACTGGGATGTGGAGGGGGTGTGTGCAGGGACGGGGCCAAGTCCCAGCTGATGCTCTGGTGCAGAGAGAGGGGCCTGAACTTCCCCAGGTCCCTGGCAGAGTGACTTTGTGCTGTTCGGTCTCGCAGTGGGGAGAGAGGTGACATCCTGGGGTTGTCTCCCCTTGTGGGCCTGTGATCCCTCTGGTGTTGCATTCACGGGTTGCCTTGTTGCGTGTGTGCGATTCCTACTGTCCTGTGCTGGTCTGCAGTGACTGCGTGTGCCCAGCAGTGGATGGAGTCTCTGGGGAAGGACTCCTGGAACCCCATAACCCTTCTCTTCTACCTGCTGCCTGAGAGTCCCCTCTGGCTGTGGGTTGTGGGGGCAGGGCCCGGTGGCTCCCCCCCACCCCGTGCCAACAGGACACTGGGCTGCAGGGCCCTTTGGTCTGACCCGGCCTGACTGCTCTTATGTTCTCTTCCACTTTCGCAGAAAGAGAAAGTGCTGACTCTTCAGCTGAGTTTCAGGATTACAGGGAGTATTCAACTGTTTCCCCTCTGAGCAGAGAGCCAGGGCAGCAGATGTTTCAAGTTAAATGCATTGTACAAATCTGGCCCCCAGAGCAGTGTCCAGTTCCTCCCTGTGCCTGTGTCACATACCCTGGGTCTCACGCGCTGGGCTGCTCGGCTTTAACCTGCCCCTCAGCGTCCTGCTAACGGTGCTGGAACAGCAGCTTAGCTCTAGCAGAGGACGCCCGTCGTGGGCTGTGGTTGGTAGAACCCAGGGGGTCCTGGCTGGTCCCAGACTCTATTCCACCCAAGAAAGGTGCAGGAAGTTGTCATGCAGTTGGGTTCTCCCTGCTCTGGATTGTTCCCCTGCAGCATCTGCTCCTGGGCCTGGCAGCCACTCCCTGCCTGGAACCCGGTTTGCCCTCTGGCCTGTCAGACCCTCACCACCTGGTCTCTGACTCATTTTATTGGCACATGAAATTTTTCCTTTCCACTTGTAAAACCTTGCGCTTGACTTCTCTGACTTTCAGCCTCTGATTCCAGACTATTTCTCCAATGTAGCGAGGGAATTTTGAAATCTGATTCTTCCCTCCGACATGCTTGCCGCCCCTTCCCAGTTGGGAAAACCGAGGGGCTATGGCTACACTGGTAGGTTCTTGCTCAAGAATGGCCGTTCTTCCAAAGTGCATCCACATGACCCACCTGCCCTTGTGCAAGAAGATTTACAGTACGGTGTGGTAAGAAAGGGCTTCTTGCGCAAGAGCTACGCTCTTTTCTAACAGGTATAAGCTCTTTTGCACAAGAGGGCAGTGTGGACGCTCGGCAGGGGTTTCTTGCGCAAGAAAGCCCTATGGCTAAAATGGACATCAGGGCTTTCTTGCACTAGACAGCATCCACACTGCCATGGAGGCTCTTGTGCAAAAGCACATGGCAGGGTAGACATTTTCTCGTGCAAGAACCCACCAGTGTAGACGTAGCCAGGGCGTGTCCAGCTACATAAAGAAATCTGAGCACCTAACACTAGAGATCTTCCCCAGATGATGGGTGGGAGGAAAACCAATTAATGAGACTCTGAGCTTTTTCCTTCAAGGGATCACAGGCTGTGATACAGCTGGGGTGCAGAGGTGTGACTGAGCCAGGGGGACTGGGAATGGAACATGGAGCCTTTGCCTTCTAGGAGACCATTAGACCCATGGTCTATGTCTACACTGAACAGATATTTTGGAATAAAATATTCCGGAAGAGATAATCTGGAATAATTTATTTTGAAATAGCACGTCTACACACAAAACACATTTTGAAATGGCGCATACACACTGAGGACGCCACAGCACTCTCCGCTATGAAGCCGGAGCTGCCTCTGCGCAGTCTTCGGCTCTTACAGCTTTTGCTGCAAGTCATGGAGCACTTTCTGCAGGCTGCCTTCCAGGCTCTGCAGGAACCCAGCCCCCAGCCCTTGAGGCGGACCCTCCTCGGGGGAGCGGCCTCAGGACCTGCACACCGCCCACCGGGATCTGGGTACCATGCCCTGCTGAATCTGTCATCTGGACACCAGTGCCGACAGGTGGGACCACATCATTCTGGAGAGTTGGGGAGACCACCAATGGCTCCAGACCTTTCGAATGAAGGACACCTTCCTGGAGCTCTGTGAGTGGCTCGCCCCTGCTCTGCAGTGACGGGACACACACATGAGTCCCACCATCCCTCTCCAGAAGTGTGTCGCTATCACCCTCTGGAAGCTCTCAACTCCGGATAGCTACTAATCCTGCTGTGATTGCAGGTTGTGTTGGGTGCTTGGGGAAGATACACGATGCCTGTGTGTTTCGGAAATGTAGTATGTTCCAGAAGCTGCATGCTGGCACTTCCTTCCCTGACCGCACCATCAGGGTGGGGGGGCATGGACACGTCTGACTGTCTGGTGGGGGATGTGGCCTGCCCCCTCCAGCCTTGGCTCATGGAGCTGTCAAAGTCAGAGAGGACTCACAGATTTGTCAGACCGCTCTGTTTATTAGCAAAGCCGCTCTGCTAAATACACCCAGAAAATGTGAGTGTCATACAAGGTTCAAACCCCTTGATTTATACAGTCAAAAGAAAGCCAAAATTAACAGGATTAAAAGAGGGGCAAAACTTCACATGATTAGTGTGAGACTAGTCAAGTATCTTCATTTCCACATCAAGCACACAGCAATCTCCTGTCCATATCTCCTTGGTTATCTCAATTGCTTTCTCCCTAACACCTAATGTTCCTTTTCCTATTAACTCAGGCCCACCTGGCTAGCACTCTGATCTGCATACCTACAAACAACATTAACATACTTTTCTTCTTCCTGTTCAGAGACAAACAGTATTCCTTCAACTTAATGAATTATTACAGCATAATTCATCTTTCTCTTACAGTATAATTCTTTCTACTTTCACAAAGCCATACACCAGCCACCGCAATCCCTCCAGAGAACTATACAATGCCAAGCTGAGCAGGGTACCTTTCTCTGTTTGAAGGCATGCTTTCAATGCCTCCTCACCTGTCTGGACTTTGGGGAGCACAACATCCCACATATGGTGGCTGCATGTTGCGTCCTGCACAACATGTGTGAAAGGAAGGGGGAGGCCTTCCTGCCGGGTGAGAGCCCCAGGCTGACTGCATAAGAAGGGCCTATGAGCGGCTGTGCCCGGCTGCTATCCACCGGGCCCATCAGGGGGCTGTGCACATGCAGGAGGCCCTGATGGATGCACTGGGGGCTTCTGCTTCACCCCTCACTGCTGTCCCTCCACTTAGCCCTCCCTTCCCCCTCTTCCTCGATGGAAAAATAAAGGACAAGTTTGTTCTTGAAAACCTAAAACCTCTGTGGACTAACAGATATATTGGAGCCTAAGTTTTTGTGGGCAAAGACCCACTTCGTCAGGTGCACGAAAGCTTATGTTCCAATAAATCTGTTAGGTGCCACAGGACTTCTTGTTGTTCTTGCCCATCAGCGCACAGGGGGTAGCCCTGTGCAAGCAGCTCCCACCGGCCCTCCCGATGCAGCTGCAGTCTCTCCTGCACCCAGCCGGGGATGGTTTGGTGCAGGGCCCAGAGCACTGCTAGGTGCTGCCTCTGGTATTTGGCCATGGGACGGGTGCACCTGTGGAAGCCTCAGGTCCGGGAGGATGTCCCAGGTGGCCTGTGTGCCATGGGCAGGACTGCTGAGTGTGTGTGAGGGTGTGTTGATATCCCCTGCCTCCTTCTTGAGGTGGCTTGTGGATGATGTCCCTTCCCCAGCCTTGGACAATGCCTGGGATACGTCCACAGGGAGGTTTTCGGCTCCTGGGTCAGCTGCGTGGTGATGCTGGTCTTGTCTGGGTCTTGCACCTCCTCCACCTCTTCCTCTTCTTCCCTGACCCTGGTATATGCCTGACAGAACTCTTTCACTTTCATTCACACCACTCTTGGGTGCAGATGTGGCTTTTGTGGCCAGGATCTCAGGCATCCGGCCATAGACATCTGTTTTCCTGCATCTGGTGCAGAGATCCTGGAGGTTTTCCTCTTCGCCACAAACCTCAATGAGGTCCAGGCTCTCCGCACCAGCCAGGAAGATGCACATCATGTGCAGCCCCTGGCAGACTCCTGGGAGATGTCTAACAGCTCCCGGGGCGCAGTGGGGGACTGGCAGAGAGCTACAGCCCCTATTCCGAACTATCTATTTCAGAATAGGGTGTTATTCCTCATAGAATGAGGTTACTGAAGCCAGAATAAACTGTCTGTTATTTCAGTTAAGATTCCACCCAGGGATTAACCCACCCACGAGGTTTAGATAGCTGGAAAATCCCCTTTTTGAACAATCAAAAAGTTGAGACCTAAAAACTGACCAACTAGAAAGCAAGGGGCATGGCCAAATGATATCTGAGACAGGCTGTCTATGTGTGGCAGACTTGCATAGTACTCCATACAGGGTAGCCAAGTTCCCTCCCCTTTTCTTCCCTGTCCAATCAGCTGCCTGTCCTGTCCAAAGCAAGCACCCACGCCCCACCAGGGTTTGCCTATAAAAAGGACACACCAGTGTGTGTCCACTTTATTGCTCGTGAGCTGCTGTTTCAGTGTAAGGTAATTTGTTTTCTGGAGTTTCTTCTGGCTAGAAAACAGTGGAGAGCTCCTTGAAGTGGTAAGACATTGAATATGGACTGTTAAATGGGGTGTTTTCTGTTGGAGATTATTATTATTTTGCTGATTATTTAACCCTTAGAGCAGCTAGTGTTCTGTTTGGGAGCTGTGGCATATTAAATTGTGGGATTGCTTTATGCACTTTTATTACAGCAGTACTCGGCATTGGAATTTCTGGCCTCTGGCTATGTCTACACTATGGAGTTTTTCTGGGATACCAGAGGTATCCCAGGAAACCTCTGCCATGTCCAGGGAATGCATCTGCTCTGCTGAAATTTTTTTGCGGAAGAGCAGACGCACTCTTTTGGAAGTCCTATGAGCTTAATTTCACAAGGAAGAAGGGCTCTTCCAAATGAGGAGGTTTTCCCAAAATTTGACCCAGTATAGATGGGCCAAATTTCAGAAAAGCCTTGTCTGACAAAAAAAAGCAGAAAAAGGTATGCAAATTGCAGAGCAATTTGCTTACTCCCCCCCCAAAAAAAGGTAGCATAGACATAGCCTCAACTTCTAGCTCTAGGAGGAAAAAAGAACTAATGGATTAGAAGAGGAGATGAGTCAGAGACAGGACTCTGGAAAAGTTTTCTTCTCTGGCTACGTCTAGACTGGCATGATTTTCCGCAAATGCTATTAACGGAAAAGTTTTCCGTTAAAAGCATTTGCGGAAAAGAGCGTCTAGATTGGCACGACGCTTTTTCCGCAAAAGCACTTTTTATGAAAAGCATCCGCGCTAATCTAGATGCTTGCAGACAAAAAGCCCCGATCGCCATTTTCGCCATCGGGGCTTTTTTGCACAAAACAAATCTGAGCTGTCTACACTGGCCCTTTTGCACAAAAGGGCTTTTGCCCGAACGGGAGCAGCATAGTATTTCCACAAGAAGCACTGATTTCAGATAGTAGGAAGTCAGTGTTCTTGCAGAAATTCAAGCGGCCAGTGTAGACAGCTGGCAAGTTTTTCCGCAAAAGCAGGTGCTTTTGAGGAAAAACTTGCCAGTCTAGACACAGCCTCTGAGTTTAAAGGACCCCTTCTGCTAGGCAGAAACAGTTTATTGCTTTGTTTTGGGAATGTGCATCTATTTGCATGACTGTCCATCCATGAATATATTTCTTGAAGGACATCTCCATAATGGGAAGAGCTGGAACCATTGGCTTCCTCTACCTTCATTTAAAGCAAGATCAGGGTTTGGTTGTACCAGGAGAAAGGAAAGTGCCTGGAATGGGATTGCTTTCCATAAAAAGGGAGGGGAGGGATCTGATCAGAGGGATAGCTATATTGTAGTGGCCGCTGGCAGCAGCCACACCTGTAAAACAGTGGCCAGCTAGGGAAGGGGCTGCACCCCTACTCTCTAACTTGAACTCCCCCATACCTAGAGTCCTGCCCTTAGCCCTTCACCCTGCACCCCAAATCCTGCAATCCCATCCCCTAACCTGAATTCCCTACACACTCTACCCTTGCCCTGAGCCCCCAACCTCCTGCCTTGAACCCTCCACCCCCTCCTGAGTCCTGCATCCCCATCTTTAGCCCACTACCCTGAGCCCTCCGCATCCCCGAGACCCTACACTGACTCCTGCACCCCTATACATTGAGCCTCTTCTTAATGACTGGAGCAACAGCAGGTAAATGTATTAGTTCTCTATAAAGCTTGCAATCGAAATAGATCTGATGGTTAACAGGAGTAAAAACACTTCTCCCTGACAGGCACAGATCCCCTCATACAATGCAATGGGAAAAGTACCAGGGATTACGGGTGACGATAAACAGCCTGGGATGGTTCTGCCAGTGCCACTCCCCCAGTGGTGGGTAGAGAAACCCAGGCAATTAGACTATACCATTTGCCTCTGGTGCGCAGCTCCAGCAAGAGCCGGCTGAGTGGCAGCAAATGCTACAGGGAGCTGTTGAAAGAGCTGGTAGGGAGCCAAGGTGCAATAGGATAGTACCTGTAAGATATTTTAAGTTCTTTTTATTGCTGGTTCTGCTCCCAGTTGTCAGGGCCCTCCGTTCTAACTAACATCCCCACTTTACTCTGCTGCATTTCTGAGCTCTTTGGAGTAGAGACAAAGCATATCATCTATGTGGCTGTGTCTAGAGTGGCAAGTTTTTCCGCAAAATCATCTGATTTTGCCAGCTGTCTACACTGGCCGCTTGAATTTCCGCAAAAGCACTGACGATCTCATGTAAGATTGTCAGTGCTTTTGCAGAAATACTATGCTGCTCCCGTTTGGGCAAAAGTCTTTTTCCGAAAAACTTTTGCGCAAAAGGGCCAGTGTAGACAGCAGAGATTTGTTTTCCGCAAAAAAGGCCCGATCGTGAAAATGGCAATCGGGGCTTTTTTGAGGAAAAGCGCATCTAGATTGGCCACGGACGCTTTTCTGCAAAAAGTGCTTTTGTGGAAAAGCGTCCTGCCAATCTAGACACGCTTTTCCGAAAATGCTTTTAACGGAAAACTTTTCCGTTAAAAGCATTTCCGGAAAATCATGCCAGTGTAGACGTAGCCTGTGTGTCTCCTGCAATGGTGAGTTCTTCAGTAAATTGCAGTGATAGGAGTTAAAATTTAACCCATTCTCTGAGAAGTCACTTGGCAAGTCCTGTGACACAACTCGGCTATATTTAAATGGTTCCACTATTAGTTGTTTTCAGTTGCAGCAAGGGAGGAGCCCCCTCATTTCGAAAGCCAAAGCTTGAAGGCGGGTTCACCATGGGTTCTCAGCTGGAGAAGCCCCAGAGTTCTAAGGCAGAAAAGCCCCATCAGCTAAGTGCTGAAAAACTACGGGAGGTGAAGAGGGAAATTGAGTTCAGCAACATGATGACCAAATCGATGAATGATATCTTCCAATGTGTGGAGGAGAATTTTGCCAAGGAACCTGACTGCGTAAAGAACAATGCCAAAATGACACTCCATTGGAAAGGGAAATCAAAGGTGTTTGTTTCTGGCAGAGGTGTATGTGAAATTAACGTCTCATATAAACCAGGCTCTGGGAAACCCTGCTATAATGTCACCGCCAATAGCTTGAATATCTATCTGGAGAGGATATCAGCTGGCCTGAAGGTGCTGAGCATTGCAAACCTGGAAGCAGCCCGGAGATGCCTGGATAAATGGGAAACATCCCCTAGTCTGAAAGCCTGCTTTGATGCCGCCATCCAGGGCTTCCAAAAGGAGCCTGCGTGCGTGCAGGAGAACGCAAAGCTGGTGATCCAGTGCAATAGGAGAAATCTGCCATTCATCTCTGGGCAAGGCAAATGTGAGATCAACGTGACCTACAGTGAAGGGAGACCCATCTATGCTGTCAATGAGCCGACAGGGGAGATGCTCCTGGCACGGCTCAGAGCCCGTATCAACCCTCTGAATATAGCAAACCTAGTAAGAGTTCGCAACAGGATGGAGTCCTTTGGAGTGATGACCAAAGAGCTGAAAGACTGCTTTGACTATGCTCTGGAAATATTTCAGGAAGCACCTAAGCGTCATCAGGAGAATGCACTGCTGGCACTGGAGACCACCACAGGGAGCCTGAAGTTCAAGTCCGGGAAAGGGGAGACCATCATCACCGTCTATTCCATGAATGGGGGATTCACACATAATGTCAAAACCATCAAAACCAGCCAGCCGGTGAGAAAGTAAAGAGGAAATTCAAACAAAATCAGAATTTGCTAGGAGGCTTCACCCTTCAGAACTGAATCCAACTCTCTTCATTCCATCACTATATTTAGTGTTACGCTTGAAGCTTTCAGTTGCTAGAGTCAGGTGATTTCCAGTTTTGTCTTCCATTTGGTTTTGGTCACTGTGGTGTGATGCTACATGGCATGAAACACTGATCTCGAGAGTATTGATATAAGAGTGTAGTCAATTAACCAATAAGCAAAAGCACATCACTTATGCTATAGATGACACCCCTGCTGCCAGTACGTTTTTTAGCAGGCTGCTCAGTTCCGATTTGTGCTGAGTCTGGGAGCTTAGAACAAGAGGAGCTGTTTTTTAAATTGGCCCCCCTTGGGAACCAGAGGCAGCAGCATGGGGTGGCAAGTGACTCCTTTGAATTGGGGCTGGACTGCCCTGGCTGCCAGCCCCACCCCCAGGGTCTATGAAATAGTCGAGTAACTAAGAATTCATGCGGTTACAGGACTATTCAATTAACCGATATTTAACATCCCTCACCTGGATCTAATATATGGCATGTCTAAAATTAGATACATTGTTCCTAATTGTTTAGGTTGGTCCCAAATTTTCATTTAAACTTTTTTTTTTTTAATAAAAAAACTGGATTTTTTTGATCAAAAGAAAATTTTGGAAGGCATTTTCTTTCTTCGAACATTTTTTTCCTCTCTCTCCTATATATATACAGGACTATGTAGCACTTTAAAGACTAACAAGATGGTTTATTAGATGATGAGCTTTCGTGGGCCAGACCCACTTCTCTGGCCCACGAAAGCTCATCATCTAATAAACCATCTTGTTAGTCTTTAAAGTGCTACATAGTCCTGTATTTTGTTTCAGCTACACCAGACTAACACAGCTACATTTCTATCACTATCCTATATATATAGGTTTTAAACAGGGAAAAGCCCCACAAAAATCTGCCCCTTCTCCCAAATAATAATGACTCAGATTTGGAAAACCTGTTAATTTAATCATGGCTTAAGAAATTGCTTATAGCTTTGAGTGGCCCCATTTACCTATTAATTACACCAATTTAGCTTTAGACTGGATTATCTGCTAACTCATAAATCTGTATGAGTGCTTGCTGTTGGCAGAAGGTGAAGAGGAAATCACACATGTGTGGTTGATTTTGAAAACATTTTCTTATCCAACTGCCCATGCATCTTTACTGCTGATTATCTGGCTTTGAAAGAATGATGTATACCAACAGCAGAATTTCCACAATGAAGCTGTCCTAGAAATGTGATCCCAGCCTTCTTCCTCCCACCAGATTGTTACTTTTTAAAAATCACTCTGTATTTATAACAACTTGCTTAATAAAAATACCTAAAAACGCTGTCATTCCCTGCAGATCTGCACTTTTCTGACTTTCATTTCTTAGAGGGGGGAAAAGGGGTGGCCCTTACAGTATTCCAGATGTTGAAGATTCCTGGTTAACATCTGGCAAAGAAAGAAAGAAAATCAATAGGAAATGTGCCCGTTTTTGCATCCTGCTAATGGCCAAAGAGATGCTAGGGGTTTGTGACTGGGTGTACTAGGCTTGGAGGTCCTGCCTCACCCCATGCCAGGAAAAAACAAAACAAAACAATGAAGATGAGTCCTCCAGGATGCCTAGAGTGGCTGTGGAGAAGCAGCCAATCAGGCAAAGCCTGCAGGGAGCAGCCAATCAGAGCCCAGCAGGAGCACATAAAAGAAGCTGCTGCTGCAGAGAGCAGTTTTAGTTGCTGGGCAGGAGCAAGGAGGCTACAGGTACTGAAGTGAGCTAAGGTGAAGGACCTGGGGTCACGAGGACATGGTCCAGGGAAGAGCAGTGGCAAACGAGTCAAGAAAACGGGTTGGCTGGGAGATGCTCTACCTCAGAGTGGGGAGCCTTCAAGAGCCAACTGGGCCTAGCCCCAGGCTGAGGGTGAAGCCCAGATATTGGGCTAGAGATGCCGATCAAAGATACCATGATGGGAGGCGAGTGCCCCCCTGCCCAGGTCACAGGATTCCCTTCTCCCTCCTCTCCATTACTCATTTACTTACCTGGGCACAGATGGAGACAGTATTTTTATGTCCCTCCCTGTTCCCCCCATTGTTAGTGTCAAGTTGGTTGGAGTATCTATTCCTTGCTTTCCCACAAGGCTGGCTGGAGGGAGGTGAGGGGAAGCCCCATTGCCCTCATCTTGCTGGGGGAGCCCAGGGCTGGGTGAATAAGGGACATCAGCAAAGGCTGGGGGAGGAACAGTTGGGAGGACAGAAATGAGGGGAGGGGAGCAGAGAACAGACATAAATAGCCTGGAGAGACCTGAGGGGGTGGCCTATTGAACATGGAAAATAATCAACAGTTCCTTGATTAATCACCCCCTATAAACACATAATTCCCACTCCCTGCAGCCAGCACCGCACCCAGCTCTCTGGAGACCTTGGGTGAAATCCTGGAAGTCTTTCCCCTGTCTTCAGTAGGGTCTGGACTTCATGCAGGAGAGGAGAAGTGGGGCAGGAGCAGCGGGAGATCCTGAAACAATGTCACTTACGTACCAGGTTTGGGGGAGCCACAGGGGGACCTCTCCCCCTAGCTCAGTGTCAGCCACAAACGTGCCTAGGGTGCAATCCATCCCCTCAGCCAGGTCATTAATAAAGATGTTGAACAAAACCAGCCCTAGAACCGATCCTTGGGGCACTCCGCTAGAAACCGACTGCAAACCTGACATCGAGCCGTTGATCACTGCCCGCTGGGCCTGACAGTCTAGCCAGCTTTCTATCCATCTTACCATCCATTTCTCCAATCCACATCCCCTTAACGTGCTGGCAAGAATATTGTGGGAGACCGTATCAAAAGCCTTGCTAAAGTCAAGGTATATCACAAGCACCATCTAGGGGAGCGCATGCTCCAAATACCCTAACTCAACTCCCACCCTGCCGCTTTTGCTGAGGGGAAGTGATCAGTCTCCGAGTTTTAGGACATTTCCTAGATGGTGTCATAACCATGAGGGCTGGCTAGCAGCCTGGGGACTAAGGAGTTTACCTAGCCAGGTATCTGGTCAGCCAATGGCAAGGCAGGTAGGGATTTCAAACTGGGACAAAGGAATTTTTAACTTTTCCCTTCTTTGTCTGGGTCAGGGCAGTTTTCTTCCAGGTAACAGGGAGATGGGAGGCCGTCTCTCTCTCCAAGAAAAGTCTTTTCACAATGTGAAAGTAGAGAAAAGTTAATTAACCCATCGGGCTTTATTGTTTTCCTGGTTTGGGAATGTGGAAATGATGCTTGTGATGTTAAAAGTGGCTTTTGTAACGAAGGGTACATCTCGACTGCATCCCTCTGTCAGCCGAGGGATGCAGGAGCCATAAGGGCTCTGTCAATAAGGGCTTTCTTTCTCGACAGATCCCCCTCTAGACTGCCGCTTTTTGCAGACAAAGTGCTGAGTCGGCAAAACACAGCGGCCATTTTTATGCAAATGAAGCACGGGATATTTAAATCCCTGCCTCATTTGCAATGTCGACCTGCCTAATTTGCATCCCTCTGCCGACAGAGGGATGCAGTCTAGACATCCCCTAAGTCCTGAGCCCAGGAGATCCCTGTGCGTATCAGATTAATTGGTGGTTCTTTTCCATCGAGCCGCTATGCTGGCAACTATGCTATTGTTTGGATAATAAAAGTTTGTTTCTTTTTATTATTATTATTTTTATTATTATTATTATTATTAACCTGGTATTGGTTCAGTTCTGTACCCTGGACAATCTGTCTGTGGGATCTGCAGGCCTCTGACGAGGGGACAACGACCACAGACTGCAGTTGTATTTTCTCTTTTCCTTTTCAAGCTCTTTGGGGAACAGAGCGTGAGGTCTCCCTGAGGTTTGTAGAGAGGTTTCCCAAGTGACCTCTCCCTTGTTTTCTTGGAATTCTTGAGTGGTGGCCGCGGTTTTCATTCTCCAAAGTCTGAGAAGTTGTTCTAGCAAAGCCTGGAAAGATCAGGCTTTGGGATGCTTTTGTGGGCCCTCACATCTATATTCATCATGCCAGAGTGGGGAACAGCCTTGACACATGGTGACCCACTGACCACTGGGCCCCTACCCTGTTCCCAGCAGCTCCACAACACAGGAGGGGAAGGGACGCTGTTTAGGAAGCACAGAGAGGGCAGATCCCAGCTGGGTCAATGGGCCGTAGCTCCATTGGGGTCAATGGGGCAGATCCCAGCTGGGTCAACGGGCCGTAGCTCCATTGGGGTCACTGGGGCAGATCCCAGCTGGGTCAACGGGCCGTAGCTCCATTGGGGTCAATGGGGCAGATCCCAGCCGGGTCAACGGGCCGTAGCTCCATTGGGGTCAATGGGGCAGATCCCAGCCGGGTCAATGGGCCGTAGCTCCATTGGGGTCAATGGGGCAGATCCTAGCCGGGTCAATGGGCCGTAGCTCCATTGGGGTCAATGGGGCAGATCCCAGCCGGGTCAATAGGCCGTAGCTCCATTGGGGTCACTAGGTGTGTTGTAGCAGGGATTGTGTTGCTTTGTGTGCTGTTCCTACTGTCCTGGGCACGGCAACACTGTCTGGAGGAGGGGGGATGACTTGCTGCAGAAGTGTATTCAGGCTCTCACACTGGAGGGCCAGGCATAGGAAATAACAATTCTTGCCAAGGAAGGGAGACAAAGGGCAGGTGAGGCTGACACCAGGCCGGGGGGTAGGGTGTGGGGGAAGAGTCAGTCTCATCTGGGCTAGGATAAGAGAAAGATCTTTGGGTATGGCTACACTACAAAGTTAATTCGAACTAATAGCCGTTAGTTCGAATTAACTTTGATAGGCGCTACACATGCAAACCGCTAGTTCGAACTTAATTCGAACTAGCGGAGCGCTTAATTCGAACTAGGGAAACCTCATTCTACAAGGACTAACGCCTAGTTCGACTATAGTTCAATTAAGGGCTGTGTAGCCACTTAATTCGAACTAGCTGAGGTTAGCCCTTCCCAGGTTGCCCTGGTGGCCACTGGGCCAAACCAGGGAAACTCTTCTGCCCCCCTCCCGGCCCCAGAGCCCTTAAAGGGGCACGGTCTGGCTACAGTGCTTGTGCCAGTTGCAAGCCTGCCAGCACCCAGCCAGCAGACGCTGCACCTGGCACAGCATGAGCCAGCCACCAGCTGCCAATCAGCCCTCCGCCTCTTCCCAGGACCGGGCTGGCGGCTCCCAGGAGCCTGCCCAGGTCCGCAAGAGGCGGGCGCCCGCCTGGTCTAGTGCAGAGATCGTGGACCTCATTGAGGTTTGGGGGGAAGCCTCCAATGTCCATGATCTCCGCACTAGCCAGAGGAACGCGGCCATCTACAGCCGCATGGCTGCCAACCTGGCCACCAGAGGCCACATGTGGACCCGGGAGCAGGTCCACTGCAAGATCAAAGACCTGCGGCAGGCCTACTCCAGGGCCTCCCAGCCAGGGGCCGACCCGGAGGTATGCCCCCATTATGAGGCCCTGGACCGCATCCTGGGGCCTCACGCAGTCCATGCCCCCCGGGTGGTGATCGACCCCGGGGCAGAGGGACCTGTCCCTGATACGGAGGAGGAGGAAGAGGACGCTGAGAGCCAGGAGGGACCCCTGAGGCACCCCACAGAGCACATCGGCTATGTCGTCCAAGGCCGAGGAGGGCTCCACATGTGAGTGCCATCATGCTCCCCTTCTATGCACTGGAGGAGTGGGGGGAGAGGGAGCCCAGGGACCGTGCGCCTGGGCCTTGCCCACCATGGAGCAGCAGCTGGGTGTCATGCAGGGGCCCTGGCCCATTCCCCACACGCTGACCTCGCCTTGCAGAGGGGGCCTGGGTTTCACCCACTGTGTCCCCAGGGAGAACTGACCACTGCTCTTGTTTCACCACAGCTGCAGCACCTGGGACTGCAGGGCGCACCACCCCGCCTGCAACAGCCACCCACACCCGAGCCAGCAGGCGCACCACCCCGCCTGCAACAGCCACCCGCACCCGGGCCAGCAGGCGCATCAGGAACCTGGAGGACTACCACCGGCGGAACCGGCAGCTACTGGAGCACCAGCTCCGCACCCAGGACCACTGGGTCCGGGAGGACCTGTGGCTGCGGCAGCGGATCTTGGAGGTGCTGGAAGAGCAGGGCTGTGCCCTCAGAGGCCACCTCCAGACCCTGGTGGACAGGTTCCTGCCTCCTCCTGCTCCGGCCCCTGCGGCCGCCCCAGCTCTCGCTCCTCCTCCTACCCCTGCTCCTCCCGCTTCCTCCACACCCTCCGTCCCTCCTGCCCCACCCTCCACACCCACTCCCCCCTGACGCCCCTGCACCCGCAGTGCTGTGAGACGGGACAGCCAGCAGGACTCCCAACCCTGAGCTTTCCCTTCCCTTCCTCCCCTTTCACCTCCTTCCAGCTCCCTCCTCCCAGGTTTCCCCTTCCCCTTTCCCACCCTCTCTCCTGCCCTCTCCCACCTCCTTTCCCTCGTCTCCCCACAGTTTCATTCCCCCTCCCCAGTTGTGTTCAATAAAGAGAGTTGTTATTTTTAAAATATGTGTCTTTTATTTGACATCAGGAAGGTGGGGCTAGGGAAGGGTAAGTGGAAGGAGGAGAGGGAGGAATGGGGCACAAGCCCCCAGTGGGGCAGACCGGGGAGACTGTTAGCGCTCCTCAGGGTGGATGCTCTCCCGCAGGGCCCCCTTGATCCTGACAGCCCCTCAATGGTGCTCCCGGATGGCAGCCTGCAGACAGTGCAGCCAGGCTGCCGGCAACCTGTCCATGAGATGCAGCAAAGTCCCTGGGGGCAGGTCTGGTTCCATGTTGCAGAGTGCCGTGGTGTCCCGAGTGAGGGCAAGCAGAGCACACCGAGACACAAATGCTTTGCTGTCCCTCAGCGAGGTAGACCAGCAAGCAGAGAAACCTGAGAACTGTCTGAGATGCGGGGTCAGATCCCTTTAAGCACAGCCCTCGGCTAGCCTGAGGCAGCAGCCCCACACACTAAGTCTGACCCTGATGCCCTGCCGGCACTGGTTCCGGCCAGCCTTACCTTCGATTCAGGGTCCACTCAATGTGGACGTGATATTTCGAATTAGCAAAATGCTAATTTGAACTAGTTTTTAGGTCTAGATGCACTAATTCAAATTAGCTTGGTTTGAATTAACTAATTCGAATAAAGTTAGTTCGAATTAGCGCTGTAGTGTAGACATATTTAGTTGTGTTCACATATACTTTTTTCGAAAAGGATGCTAATGAGACCAGTCGCACTGCTGGGATTTAAATATCCCCGCGTATTTGCATTTATATGTCGCGCCGCTTTTGCCGGCAAAAGCGCCAGTAGACGGGATCTGGCGGAAAATAAACCCTTTCCGCAAGATCTCTTATGCCTACTTGAAAGGGTTTATTTTCCGCAAGATCCTCGCTTCAGACTGGCGCTTGCCGCAGAGCCCCGAGCCGGAAAAAGCGGCAGTTATGTAATGCAAATACCGCTGGGGATATTTAAATCCCCCGCGGATTTGCAATTGCGACTGGTCTCATTAGCATCCCTTTTCCGAAAAAGGGTGCCAATGTAGACACAGCCTTAGAGTGAAAAGGGGGGAAAGGGCTCCTGGTCCCTGTGCTAACATTGACCCTACCAGCTGAGAGTCACATCTGGCTGCGGATGGGGGACAGGACCTGGGACTCCCGCACACTGCGAGACACTGGGGCGGATCCCAGCTTGGTCATAGCTGTGAGAGTGGAGGGGTGTGAAGTTACTGCTGCTGGGATCTGGCTTTCTCAGTTCAAAGAGTTCTGTGTCCTTCCCTGAGGAGCTCCCACTGAGATGATGTTGTTCCTCTTCCAGGTCCCAAAGAGACACAGGCACTTGGTAAAGTAGGAATTCTCCATGAGCCAAGGTGTATGTTGGACACCACCCCTTGGGAACATGTGGTGAAGGAGAGCAGGTAGCACTGTGTGACTGGGGATCACAAGACCCACACCCTTCCAGCACACAGGGTCCTGAAGGGTTGAGTGGTTCCCACCAGATTGACCCTCAGAAGCCGAGTTGTGCAAAGAATCCAGGACTCCTGCTCAGTGGATCCAATAGCCTTTCAATTTGATAATTTGATAATTTAATGGATAATGAATAGAAAGATGGGGACGGCGACGTGTCTGTGACAGGCCGCGATGGGAAGCTCAGCTTCCAAGGAGATGGTGGAGAGCTGGGACATGTATCGGGAGAGGTTTCATCACTTTGCAAAGCCACAGAGCATCAAGAGGCTGGAGGAAGTGCGCAAAGAGGTGAGGCAGCTGGCGGGGACCCCCAAGAAGGTCAAGGAGGCCCTAAACGTGGCCGTGACGAAATTCTCTGCTGAGCCAACCTTCCTACAGGAAAATGTCAGGCTGGTCATTGAGTGTGATGGGGCTGAAATGGTCTTTAAGTCCGGGAACGAGGAGAATAAAGTGGACGTGTGCATCATCAACGGGGGAGATCAGTTACAACGTCAGGGCCAACTGGTGGGTGGCTTTCCGTAAGGAGTGCTGGAAATTACTCAGAGAACCAGAACAGAGCTTGCGGAAAGTCTTAGACCTAGTCCTAGATTTAGTCATAAAACAAGTCTTAGGCATCTTAAGTGACAAAGTCAATAGTTGGTGGTCATCAAGTCCAGCCCCCTGCCTAAAGCGGGACTAATCACAACCAAATGATCCCAGCCAGGGCTTTGTCAAGCCAGGACTGAAACACCTCTAGGGATGGAGACTCCACCCCCTCCCTAAGTAACCCATCCCAGTGCTTCACCACCCTCCTAGGGAAATCGTTTCTCCTAATATCCAACCTAGACCTCCCCCACTGGAACTTGAGACCATTGCTCCTTGTTCTGCCATCTGTCACTACTGAGAACAGCCTCTCTCCAGCCTCTTGGGAACCCCCTTCAGGGAGTGGAAGGCTGCTATCAAATCCCCCCTCACTCTTTGGTAGACTAAATGGCAATTAGCCAGCTGAATCAGGAAGCTCATAGGAAATCCACCCATCTGTATATTTCCTTTTCTTAAGGAGTTTTAAAAACTCACAAAAGATCAGCTGAGTGTGACTTGCTGACATGGGAAAATGGGCCAGCCTAGTTACAGGGGACTAATAAGATCACGCTAGCAACACCAACCCAGTTCCACATGTGGCCACTCCGTACTGCCTGATTGTGATATAAACTGGAGTAATGAGATAGCGGTCTAATTATTCCACTATACCTATTCCCTTTCCCCAGGCTTGTCTCCTGTAAAACTATGTCTAGACTACATCCCTCTGTCGTCAGAGGGATGTAAATTAGACGTACCGACATTGCAAATGAAGCAGGGATTTCAATCTCCCGCGCTTCATTTGAATAAATGGCGTCGCGCAGGAGTCAGCAGTTTGTCGGCAACAAGTGGCTGTCAAGACGGTGATCGGGCGACAAAGAAAGCCTTTGTCGCCCGATCCTGTAAACCTCATTTTACGAGGCATAAGGGATCGGCCGACAAAGGCTTTCTTTGTGGCCCGATCTCCGTCTTGACAGCCATTTTTTGCCGACAAACTGCTGACTCGGCAAAATGCGGCCACCATTTTTATTCAAATGAAGCGCGGGAGATTGAATTCCCCGCTTCATTTGCAGTCTCGGTATGTTTAATTTACATCCTCTGGCAACAGAGGGATGTAGTCTAGAGTCTAGACATACCCTAACACATTAACTTAAGCGTAAGTAAAGTTAAATAGGGTTGGTCTGTGACCTTTGGCATAGAGAGATGGCATAAAGGTTCTCTCTCAGTTTTGGGAACTAGAGGTTTTATAAGGATAGAGCATTGGAAGAAGACGGTGCATTGGTCTGCATTTCTCTGTATCTCCTTCAAGGTTAATAATGTAATCAAACTGTTCTTGTCTGCTACGCTGTTCTATTGAATCAAGAGATTAAAAGGGGATATTAACATTTATCTGGAACTTGGGTATAACAACACCATTGTCTATTGTTCTCTTTGAAGTCTGCAAATCTTGAATGGCTAATGGAAAATTACTTTGCTGATGAATGCAATCACCTGTATAAACCTAAGCAATCAGAGGTTTCACTGCAAAGCCACAATGTACCTTACCTATTCTTCGCCACGGAATTCCTTCTGGGGCAGGAACGCACAGCCTGCCAGAGCTTTCGGGCCTGTGATGTAGTGGGCAGGCCATACAGGGCATCCACTGGTGGCTGTGGTTGGGTTGGGGGTGCACTGCCCTGCTGCTTGAGCTTGAGGGGGTAGAGCCTGGGGGTGCTGTGCCCACCCAGAAGCTGTGGGTGCTGGCTTGGCCCACCAGGGCTGCGGCCTCACCCTCCATTCCCATCTCCCACTGTCCAGGCCCATGGGCCGCGGGGGTGGGGTAGGGGAGGGCTCCTGTGAGGAGTGGCCAGCACCATTCTGGAAACCCATGTGGGGTGGTGGCAGCATTCAGAGCCTCCTCCCCACCAGCTGCTCTCTTACCTGGTGCACGCAAGCTTACTTCTGCCTTGGTGTTTCAGCCAGCATGTTTGGCATTGGAAGCCCCGCCCCCTCACCCCTACTGGGCACGCTCCTATGGCTGCTGGAGTATAAAAGGCAGCAGCTCAGTGCAGCCTGGGTTGACCGTCTTGCGGGAAGGACGTGGCCCGCCAGCTCCAGCCCAGGAGCCCCTAGAATCCCAAACGGCAGGAGCAGGAGGCATCCACACCTCAATAGATGCACAGGGGCCTGGAGACGCTAAGGATGCCCAGGTTTTAATTGCAGGTAAGAAGTAGCCCTAGGAGGGACCAGCCAGGGTCCCCTGCAACATGGGTGTGTTTGGGGTGGATCTTCCTTGCTCTGACGGGGTGGTGAACCCCTTTGCCACTGCCAGGCCCATGGGCAGTAGCCAGGTGGGACAATGAAGTTGTTTAAACAAATGTGTTGCAATGGTAGAAAAAAAATGGTGTGTCTGAAAACTGTAGGATCTGGGGGTACTTACAATTTTTTTAAAGGGTACTTTATAAAAAAAGGTTGAGAAACACTGTTCCACATGACCCAGACCAGCAGCAGACGATAGAGCACTTCAGCTGTGATTTGTCTACGACTGTCAAACTGGCGGGGGCAGAGACGAGAGGTTTCGTTCTCTTTTTTGATCACCGTTGCCTAAAATCCCACCCCCAAAAATGATTTTTTTTTAACTGACACATTTCCAGTTATTAAAATGAGTTTCAACCTTTTTTTCAGCTAGGAAAAAAAGGAGGTGAGTTATTCACTTCTGTCAAACTAACCCACGTGAACTCACCCACATTACGAGCCTGGGGTTTGTTTTCACTACCAAAAAAAAAAGTGGTTTTGCACCGGATAGGAATCCTGATATAAAATCCTAGTGAAGTTGCAGTGGGGGAGGTCTGGGTTGGAGATTAGGAAAAACGATTTCCCTAGGCGAGTGGGGAAGCACTGGGAGGGGTTCCCGAGGGAGGGGGTGGAATCTCCATCCCTAGAGGTGTTTCATTCTCAGCTTGACCAAGCCCTGGCTGGGCTGATTGAGCTGCGATTGGTCCTGCTTTGGGCAGGGGGCTGGACTTGATGGCTCCTGAGGTCTCTTCCAGCCCTGGGAGTCTATGTAGTCAAAGCAGCATAGTTTGAACTAGTTTAGGTCAATCAGACACTTCCACCTAGTGGATGGTGTTAGCATGATAGAAGGCTGGATATTGTACTAACTGATTATTCTGCGAGAGCTGCGTTATGATGATTTTAACATCCCGCTTGAATGAGTCAAAGATGGTGTGTAGGGTGGAGTGTGATACAACATATCCAGACTGCTAGATGCTTATTAATAGCTCAGGTTAGGAAAACCACATCAAGCATATTGGCACTGATTAAAACTTAGGGGTCATTGCTTGCAACTTTGAGTGTATGCCCTCGTTTACCTATTCCTTACCTCCCCGTGATGGTGCCTTGGCATCTGTTTACACCAATTTAGCTTTGAACTGGATTAGTTACTACCCATTGTCGGGGTGAAAGTAACTTAAATTTCTTTCAGGTACTGGCCTATCACATCCCACCCTTCTTTGAGAGAGACCTCAGGGTTGGAAGGGGGGCTCAATACAACTGTGTCTGTAAGAAATGTAGGTGGGGGTAGAAGTGGGGTGCAGGAGTCAAGGCAGGGGAGAATCAGGCAGGGGCTGGAAATGTGGGGGTGCAGGAATGAGGGCAGGAGGCTGGGAGTGTGGGGTGGTGCAGGAGTCAGGGCAGGGGCTGGGAGTGTGGGGTTGCAGGAGTCAGGGCAGGGGCTGGGAGTGTGGGGGTGCAGGCATCAGGCAGAGGCTGGGAGTGTGGGGGTGCAGGAGTCAGGGCAGGGGCTGGGAGTGTGGGGGTGCAGGCATCAGGGCAGGGGCTGGGAGTGGGGAGGTGCAGAATCAGGGCAGGGGCTGGAAATGTGGGGTGCAGGAATGAGGGCAGGAGGCTGGGAGTGTGGGGTGGTGCAGGAGTCAGGGCAGGGGCTGGGAGTGTGGGGTGGTGCAGGAGTCAAGGCAGGGGCTGAGAGTGTGGGGTGCAGGAATGAGGCAGGAGGCTGGGAGTGGGGAGAGGTGCAAGAATCAGGCAGGGGCTGGAAATGTGGGGGTGCAGGAATGAGGCAGGAGGCTGGGAGTGGGGTGGTGCAGGAGTCAGGCAGGGGCTGAGAGTGGGGGGTGCAGGAATGAGGGCAGGAGGCTGGGAGTGGGGAGAGGTGCAGAATCAGGGCAGGGGCTGGAAATGTGGGGGTGAAGGAATGAGGGCAGGAGGCTGGGAGTGGGGTGGTGCAGGAGTCAAGGCAGGGGCTGAGAGTGTGGGGTGCAGGAATGAGGGCAGGAGGCTGGGAGTGGGGAGGTGCAAGAATCAGGCAGGGGCTGGAAATGTGGGGGGTGCAGGAATGAGGCAGGAGGCTGGGAGTGTGGGGTGGTGCAGGAGTCAGGCAGGGGCTGGAAATGGGGTGGTGCAGGAATGAGGGCAGGAGGCTGGGAGTGTGGGGTGGTGCAGGAGTCAGGGCAGGGGCTGGGAGTGTGGGGGTTGCAGGAGTCAGGCAGGGGCTGGGAGTGTGGGGGTGCAGGCATCAGGCAGAGGGCTGGGAGTGTGGGGGTACAGGAGTCAGGATTGGGGTGCATGAGGGCCTCAGAGCATGGGGTTCAGGTTGGGGGGAGGGTTGTAAGCAGAGAACACGGAGGAAATCACAAGTGTGTGGTTGATTTTGAAAACATCTTATCCAGCTGCCTATGCAGCTTTTACCGCTGCTTATTTGGCTTGGAAAGAACGGCGTACAGCAACAGCAGAACTGTCACAATCCAGGTGGCCTACAAATGTGAAACCAGCCCTTTTTTATTCCCCCATAAGACTGTTACTTTTTAAAAAATATTCTGCACTTCTAACAATGTGCTGCATAAAAACATAAAACCGGTGTCATTCCCTACAGATCTGAGCTTTCCTGATGTTCACGCCGTCCGAGTATGGAAGGGGAGTGGGTGGCCCTTGGGGTATTGCAGACGTTGCAGATTCCTGGTTAAACGTGGCAATCAGACAGGAAATCAATAGGAAACGTGCCTATTCTTGCATCTAGCTAATGGCCAAAGAAATGCAAGGGGTTTGTGATGGGCTGTACTGGGCTTGGAGGTCCTACCACCCCCATGCCAGGAACAAAGCAATGGAGAGGAGTCCTCCAGGATGCCTAGAGTGGCTGTGGAGAAGCAGCCAATCAGGGAGGGGCTGCAGGGAGCAGCCAATCAGAGCCCAGCAGGTTCCTACAAAAGGAGCTGCTGTCGGGGAGAGTGGTTTTAATTGCTGGCCAGAGGGGCAAGGAGGGTGCTGCTGGAAAGCAGCAGGGACTCAAGCGAGACTTCGGCCCCCAGCTAAGGACGTGGTCCGGGGAAGAATATAGCAAACGAGTCGAGAAAACGGGTTGACCGAGGCTCGCCAGGAGATGTGGAGTCCCCAGGAGGAAGTGCCGGGAGAAGCTGCTCCACCCCAGAGTGGGGAGCCTTCGCGAGCCAGCTGGGCCTAGCCAGGGCCTGAGGGAGAAGCCTAGAAGTCGGGCTAGAGATGCCAATCAAGGATAACGTGATGGGAGGCAGGTGCCCCCCCCCGCCCAAGTCACAGGATTCCCATCTCCCTCCTCTGCTCTGCTCTGTGTGATGGTTCCCACCCAGGGTCCCCTCAGCTTCTGAAAGGGGATGTGGTGCGCGGGCAGGTGCATGTGTGCTGAAATCCCCAATTATCAACTGGTCCCACTGCCATGGCAACCAGGCCTCTGAGCGATCTGACGCCATGGCAACCAGGCCTCTCGGCGACCCGAAACCATGGCACCCAGGCTTCTGGGTGACCTGACGCCATGGCAACCAGGCCTCTGGGTGACCCGATACCATGGCAACCAGGCCTCTGGGTGAGCCAACACCATGACAACCAGGCCTCTGGGCAGCCTGAAACCACGGCAACCAGGCCTCTGGGTGAGCCAACACCATGACAACCAGGCCTCTGGGCATCCTGAAACCATGGCAACCAGGCCTCTGGGCGACCTGACGCCACAGCAGCCAGGCCTCTGTGTAACCTGGTGCCATGGCAACCAGGCCTCTGGGGGACCTGACCTCTGGATGACCCGGCACCATAGCAACCAGGCCTCTGGGCGATCTAATGCCATGGCAGCCAGGCCTCTGAGCAACCTGAAGCCAAGGCAACCAGGCCTCTGGGCGACCCGACACCATAGCAACCAGGCCTCTGGGCGACCCGACACCATAGCAACCAGGCCTCTGGGAGACCCGACACCATGGCAACCAGGCCTCTGGGAGACCCGACGCTACGGCAGCCAGGCCTCTGGGTGACCTGATACCACGGCAACCAGACCTCTGAGCAATCCGACACCATGGCAACCAGCCCTCTGGGCTATCCGACACCATGGCAACCAGACCTCTGGGCGATCCAACACCAGGGCAACCAGGCCTCTGAGTGACTAGGTACCATGGCAATAGGGCCAAAGAGAAATTGTGTCAGTGAGACCCCAAGGCAATGAGGGGCAGGGCTGGGCCGCTCGTTATCGTTACTGTTTTATAGAAATCAAGGAGCCTACACCTCTCACCTAGGCACAGATGCAAACATCAGGGCCACTTATTTAGGGCCATATTTGGGTCTGGGGGAGGTGCAGAGGGACACGGGCTGGCTGGGGCTGAGAGCGGGTGGAAGGTGGCTAAAGTGGGGATGGGGTGGGGTGGGCAGCTTATCAGCACTCAGGGGCAGGGACCTAGGAGGGGGCAGGGCTTGCACAGAGTGAGGGGGGGGAAGCCTGGTGAGCAGCTGGGGGGGAGCTTGGCTGGAGCTGCATGTCTAAGAGGGCGCCATCTCTTCAGGAGATCTGTGGGGCAGGGTAAGAGGGAAGTCGTGTCCGGGTGCACAGTTAGACCCTGCCTGCCCAGACGTGGCTGGAATCAGAGTTCAGTTGTCAGAGCAGCTGCTTTGTGAGAGGCCACATGCCCTGAAGTGGGACGGGAGAAACCGAGTGAGGGGAGCAGCAAGCAGGCTCTGAAACATTTTTGCAGCCAGTTAGTGCTACCATTAGCAGGGAGACCCCAGTGGCATTCATTACAGAAAGGGGAAATTAGAAGGGACAGTTCCTTTTGCTTATTTTAATTGTCTACTTGGAATGTTGTGTGACCGCAAAACGTGTTAGCACAATCATCTGAGTCACCAACTTGTCCCTCCCTTCCATGCGACGACAAGGAAAGTTATTTTGCTGTTCTCCCTTTTGTATTTTTCTAGTAACGAGGCTTTATTTCATCTCCCTACTTCACCTGGGCGGTGAGTTCATTAGCTAGCGATTGGATTTCAGCAGCGGAGGGGTGAAAGCTTGCCTGGATACTGGCCAAAGATTTCCACAAGCAAGAGGAGGGAACGTGGGGCCTTGCTTTTGACGCAGTCAGAGTGTTGATTTTGGTGAACAGAGGTGGAGACTCGGGTAAACTCTACCTAAGCTTTTGGGTGCACTGAGTTTCTTCTTGCTGTGATTCTCTGGAGACTGTCTACATTTAATTTGATTTCTTTATTTACATTCACACAGAAGGGTGAAGACATTGTGGGTGGATTTTACCGTAACCGACTGCTGTTGTGGAAATTAAGCTATTATTATATTATTATAAACAAGGACTTCTTGTTGTTTTTACTGATGCAGGCTGACACGGCTACCTCTGAAACTTATTATTACTACATTCCTTTATCCTTACAAGACTATTACATTTGTTTATCATTACAAGTCCAGAGAAGATCAACAAAAAATGGTGAAATGTCTTGAAAATGACTAGGGATGGTCTAGACAGTATTTGGTCCTGCCATGAGGGCAGGGGACTAGACTCAATGACCTCTCAAGGTCCCTTCCAGACCTAGTATTCTATGATTCTATGAAAACTTGTGAGGGAAGACTGAAAGAATTGGGCTTGTTTAGTTTGGAAAAGAGAAGACTGAGAATGGGACATGATAGCAGCTTTCAAGTACCTAAAAAGGTGGTACAAGAAGCAGGGAGAAAAGTTGTTGTCTTTGGCCTCTGAGGATAGGACAGGAAGCAATGGGCATTTATTAATCCATTCATGGTACATAGAAAGTGTTTTTAAAAAAGTCCACCCAGACATCTGGAACATCTGGGACACTTTCTGAAAAGACACCCTGGGGAGCTAATTCAGAGACGTGAGAATGGTTATAATGGACACGCCAGGAAGGATGGGATGGGTTTATGTCTCCAGAGCCAATGTTTACCCTTCCCCAGCTTCGGCATCTCACCGGTATGCCCCAGGAAGGCTTAGACGCCACCAGAGTCTAGGACAATGGAGCAAAGAGTACCTGGTCTTTTCTGGAGATTTGTAGTTGCTCTTCCCAGTGGGAACAAACTGTGTGGATCTCCTGGGCCCTTCAGAAAGTTTTATCCCCCACTCACAAAAGGCCTAAAGGACTCGGTTATCCAGCAGCTTCTATCTGGTCTTGAGATGTCACAGAAGGCCCTAAATCAACCCCCCGTCTAGTGTGTGTGAGCTTTGTTCTCCACTGGGAATAGGGGGCAGAAACTGCCTATGGTTCGCAGTGTGGGGGACTTGGCTTCAGGGGAGCAGTGGGTGAGTGAGAAAGATCTGGAGATATAGCTGCTTCCATCTCAATCGTAGGGCTACAGGGGCTAGTGTGGAAATGCTGAGGACGGTCTCCTGCCGAAGGGATGAAGGGGGTATCCAGACCTGCTTTTCTGAGTTAGGGCTCCAGAGAGAAGCCCCCTTCCACTGTGGTGTCTAAAATAACAAGTGTCTGCTTTAGCTCAGGGCTGGTCATCATGTCACCCCTTCACGACACAGGCCAGAAGAGGAGATGGCATTCTCGGGGGTCTTGAAACCCTTCGGAAGGAAGGTGGCAGATTCAGGGGATGCTGAGGTACCTTCCGTCCTGCCTGTAGTAGCTGACTTTCCCCACTCCTCTACCCAGGCTATGGCAGACCACAGACAGCCCAGAACAGAGGATATGGGAGAGGTGAGGAGGCAGCTGCTTGTGGGATAGAGAAAGCCGGAGAGAGACAATATGAGCTGGGAGCCACTGGAGGGGAAGTTCTCAGTACACAAGAGAGGGGCTTGAAGAGGAGGTAAATGCCTGAGGGAAGAGACGGCAAAAGGGATAGGAGGAAATTTTTTCTATAGATGAGGTTTGATGGGAGAGAGTTGGAAAAGGCAACTTGACAGGGTAGAGTGTAGCTGGCTAATGAAGCATGTGGTGAGGAGCAACATGATTGCAGGAATGGACCTTGGAGTGAAAAGTACTTAATAGGGAGGACATAGAGGCCAAGCCTGGGAAGAGGAGAGCCACCTGGGCATTATTTCAATAGCCACCACCCCAGCAGGGCTCCGAGCCCAGACAGCAAGAGTAGCCCAGCAGGCGAGGATCCCACAGCATCACACAGGTTCGTCTCACAGCAGATCCAGTTGTAGCCAGCATTGAAGATGGTATCCTTATTCTCCTTTGTGTTGCAGCGCTTGGAGGAACGGACGTATCCGTATTTGGAGAACAGTGGGACTTTGCCTGCAGAAGAAAAGGAGGCAGCCTTGAGCGGGGATACAGGACTCCTGGGTCCGATCCTTAGCTAAAGGCAGGTGGGACAGGGTATTCCAGAGGCTTTCTGAAAACGTGCTTATGAACGCGACATAACTGGAATGTGCTTCATGCCAAAATACCTCATGGGAAACCTTATAATCTACTGAATATGATGTTCCCATTTGTGTGCATGTGTAAGCTTTGTCAGTCTAGTTACGACCATGGAGTCTAAACCTGTGTGACAACTGTAGCCATGTGGGGTGAGGACCATGAATGGTACCTCCGAGCCACAGCAAAGAGACAGTGGAGCTGGGCGGATGTGTGGGTCAGCCTGTGAAGTACAGAGACGGGGATCTTGCAGGGACATGTGCCCACGTCCCCTGATACTGGATGATAGAATAATAGAACACTGGAATTGGAAGGGACCTCAAGAGGTTATCAAGTCCAGTCCCCTGCCCCCAGGGCAGGACCAAGCACCATCTAGATCCATCCTAAACCGCGCCCTATGCTGTGAGTAGCTGGAAGGGGGCCAGATGGACACAAAGGACTCCAGCCCTATGCAACCCCCTTTGAAGAGTGAGGTATTTGTGGTTGTCCTTTCTCCCCAGCTTCTGCATCCAAGATGACTTCTGGAAACATCAAAGTCTGAACATCTAAGACTGGGATCGGGCCCAGGCTGAGAGGTTGTCCAGTCTGTGAAGGAAGCTTTATTAGAACAATAATTTAAGATTAAGACTTTACATGTAACACGTCTCTTTCGTGTACTAAGCTTAGCTTGCATGTGTTGTTGCATTTTGTTTGGTAGCCTATTTTGTTTTGCCTGCTAGCTGTTATGATTGCTTAAATCCTTCCTTATATATGTCACTGTGACGGGACGCCCCGCCCGCACAGAGGACCGGCCCCGAGAGGCGTTGTGGGGCCGGCAGGCGGGTGAAGCCAGGCGTTGCCCGGGCTGCTCGGACGCCGCCTGGCCGGCGCAGCTGGGTGACGTCACACCCGGCGCCGGCGGGGCCCGACGGAGACGCTGGCCGCATTGCCACGGCAACCCCGTGCTGGACCAGGAGCTGGCGCGGCGTCCCGGGGGCGGGGCCGCACGGAGCCTCACCCCGGGTGGGGATTGGCACCGCCGCCCAGTGCGGCGTTTAAAACGCGCCAGCGCCGAGAGGAAAGGAGGCCCCTCCCCGAAGTAAACAGGGAGGAGAGGAGGGCCTCGGCAGAGCCAGTCATGAGTCGGTACGCCCGCAGCAGGGGACGACTCCACGCTCACCTCGAGACCCCGCGGTAAGGAGGGCAACACGGGCATCGAGGTGGGACCGAACCGTGGGGGAGGGGAAGGAAGTAGTGTGACGTAGTGGGGGTATCTGGCTAGTTCCTATGCTGGCTCTGTGGTAATCCCCAATGGCTGCCATCGGTACCACAGCCCAGAAGGATGAGTCATTATGCTAAGAGGGTCTCTCAACCTGTCTGACCAGCTACCCCAGGAGAGAAACAAAGGAAGGGGAATGCTGCTGGCTGGGGCAGGGCTGGAGGAGAGAGTTTAGTTTCTGTCTGGGATCATGGAGGAACCAGCCTAAGCCAGGGCCTGGGATTTAGGGCCCAGTCTCCCCCATCTCAAGGGGGGCTGAGGCATCCCAGGCCTGCCCTGTAACCAGATGACATCTGTGCTGTGCTGTATCCTGGAGAAGCAATAAACTCCCTCCATTCTACGGGCTGGTGGAGTCTGTTTGTGCCATTACGGGGGTGCAGGAGTCAGGGGACCCCAACGCATCGTCACACTGGTGTCAGGGGTGGGATCACTGCACCCCATGGATGGAGCATCCAGCGGCAAGCGACAAGGCACAACAGAAGCAAGAGCCGTGGAACCAGGCGTGCTGGAAACAGATCGAAGCGGTTCCTGAGAATCGTGGGGCGCAGCAGCACTAGACTGGTGAGTCTGCACCGAGGGGACCAGCGGGGAGATGGCCTACACCCAACTCCTGAAGGCAGAGCTGGTGAAGCTGTGCAGAGAGAGGGGCTTGCCTGTGCGGAGCGCAACCAAGGCCCAGCTGATTGCCTGGCTGGAAGAGAATGACCAGCCACAGGGCTGGGATCCTGTCCCCGTGGGAAGCAGCCAGACCCCCCCTGGGAGCGTGTCAGGCTCTGAGAGGGGGCGGAGCGCTGAGGCTGCCGAAGAGACCGGACTGCCTCCCAGGGGAGCACTGCAAGCCGTAGTCCGGCTAGGGCAAGGGCCAGCTCAGCGGAGCTGCGGCGGCTAGAAATCCAGCTGCAGATGAAGGAATTGGAAGTCCAGGACAGAGAGAGCAGCGGCAGCATGAGCTGGCCATGGCAGAGCGGAGAAGTGGCGGGCCTCGGCCGCGCCAGTGCGGGCGGGCCCCAAGGGCCCAGGGCGGCCAGATGCTTGGAGAAGCTCGTGGTGGCCCAATTGAAGGACATGGGCAATGTAGATGGGTTCCTCAGCTCCTTTGAGAGGGCCTGTGGACTGCAACGGGTCCCCCCAGCTGACTGGCTTCAGGAGCTCATCCCCGCACTGAACCAGGAAGCTGCCGGGGTGCTCAATCAGCTGGAGGACCTACAGCCAGGGATTACAACCGAGTCAAGGAGGCCCTGCTGCACAAGTTCGGGCTGACCTCGAGATGTACAGGAAGAAGTTCCGGGAGGTGCAGAAGGAGCCACGGGAGACCTATGTGGACCGGGCCTCCCGCCTGGCACAATACTGCCGCAAGTGGGTGTCTGGAGTCGGAGCCCAGACCGCAGAGGAACTGCTCAAGCTGTTCATGATGGAGCAGTTCTATGAAGCATGCCCACCCAGATTGAGGCTGTGGCTCGAGGACCGAAGACCAGAGACCCCCCAGGAGGCTGGGAGACTGGCAGATGAGTTCACGGAGAGCCGGTCCGGGTGTGAACGGGAGTCCCGGAGAGAAAGGGAATCGCACAGAGACCGGATGTCGGCTGAGCGACGGAGGGAGTCAACTACGAGGCGAGCCCAAGGAACAGGTCGTCTGTGCCCCAGAGAACCAGCCAGGGCCTGGACAGAGACAGCCCAAAGCCTAACTTGCCATCGCTGTGGGCAAAAGGCCACAAGAGGGCTCAGTGCACCAGGTCCCATGACCTGGGACTTTCCAGGGTTAACTGGCTGGGGCTGGAGGAAGGGCAGGCTGCCCCAGAGGCAGGGGCTGGCAGGCAAACCTCAGCTCAGAGTGGGGAAGGATGCTCAGTGCACCTGGGAGGTCTGACCTCAGGAGGCGGATTTCTCCGTGTACCAGGTGGGGCAGGACGGCCTGCGGAGCGAGTGCCTCATACCCTGGAGGTGGATGGTAGGAAGGTGACGGGTTTCTGGGACACGGGGCGGAGGTGACGCTGGCCCGATCTGACATAGTGGCCCCAGACCGATACTACCCACACGCAGCTGACCCTGAAGGGCATAGACGGGTCCCCGCAAGGTGCCTGTAGCCAGGGTGCATCTGAAATGGGGGGCCAAGGAAGGTCTCAAGGAAGTGGGGGTGCACCCGCACTTGCCCACCGAGGTGCTGATGGGGAATGACCTAGAGGAGTGGCCCCATGAAACCCAGCGGGCTCTAGTCACTGCCCAGAGCCAGAGCCAGCGAGGGGCTGGCAACCTGGATCCAGGGAAGGACTCCTGGCAGGGTCCCCAGGGTCCCATCATCAGGACACGGGGTCCAGCCAAGCGGGACCCCGGACCTAGGCAAAGGTGGGGAACAGGTCCCGATCCCTGCCCCAGCGGCTGAATTCCAGGCTGAGGTGCAGGCAGACCCTCTGCAGAGGCTGAGGGACGAGGCTGGCCTCCGGGCAGCTCAGCCCCTGGGGAGAGGAGGCCAGGAGAGATTCCTGTGGGAGCGGGATTCCTGTTCCGGGAATGGCTTTCCCCAGGAAGGTGAGGGCATGGGGGTCCAGCGGCAGCTGGTCGTCCCCAAAAGTATCACCTCAAGCTGCTGTTTTTGGCCCATAACGCCCCTTTGCGGGCCACCGGGGATCCGGAGCACCCGGCTGAGGCTGCTCCAACACTTCTACTGGCCGGGAATATTCGCAGCCGCAGCAGCGGTACTGCCGGTCCTGCGACTCCTGCCAGAGGGGCGGGAAGGCCCAAGACGGGAGGAAAGCTGCTCAGGGCCCCTACCCTGTATAGAGGAGCCTCTGGGCTTGCTGAGAGAGTTATGGAGGGGAAGACCTCCCGGATGGAGCGTCGGGGGTGGAGGCCGCCCTGGCTGTCCAGAGGAGGCTCGCTGGGCTCATGGCCCCGGCCCGAGAGACCCTGGCCAGAGATCAAGGCCAGCGGAAGGGTGGGTGCGACCACAGAGGACAGGCCTGTGCCAGTCGCCCTGGAGCGATGCAGCGAGTGGACAGAGGGAAGCCAGTTCATGTGGGGCCTCGCCGCGGCCGGCCCGAGTCAAGGGGAGCACCCATGTCCCCAGGGCGGGTTCCCACGCAGAGGACCCGAACTTCCCTAGGTCACGAGCGGAGTGACCCTGCTCAGTTCGCTCTCGGAGGGGGGAGAACTGTGACGTAGTGGGGGTATCTGGCTAGTTCCTATGCTGGCTCTGTGGTAATCCCCAATGGCTGCCATCGGTACCACAGCCCAGAAGGATGAGTCATTATGCAAAGAGGGTCTCTCAACCTGTCTGACCAGCTACCCCCCAGGGAGAGAAACAAAGGAAGGGGGAATGCTGCCCGGGCTGGGGGGCAGGGCTGGAGGAGAGGGAGTTTAGTTTCTGTCTGGGATCATGGAGGAACCAGCCTAAGCCAGGGCCTGGGATTTAGGGCCCAGTCTCCCCCATCTCAAGGGGGGCTGAGGCATCCCAGGCCTGCCCTGTAACCAGATGACATCTGTGCTGTGCTGTATCCTGGAGAAGCAATAAACTCCCTCCATTCTACGGGCTGGTGGAGTCTGTTCGTGCCATTACGGGGGTGCAGGAGTCAGGGGACCCCAACGCGTCGTCACAAGTAGCCCAGGGCGGAACCCCGGAGTGGTTGGTGGACTGACGAGTTACGGTGACAAACCCCGTCAGCCGGACCGGATCCCTCCTAGATTCGCATCCTTAGGGCCCTGGGCTGGGACCCGTGAGAGAGGGCGGGCCCAGGTCCCCCTTCCCCCTCCTCCGGGAGAGGACGAGATGGCCGCGTGGAGGGACGGAGAGTGGGGTTACTCCCCGCAGGTCGTGCACATACGTAGGGTGACGCGTACAGGAGGTCACAGTCACACAATAATTTTTGTTTACTTGGAAACCTGGTGTAAATAACTGGGAAGGGAAGCAGATGAGCCCCTCTCTCTCTCTCAACTCAAGAAACAGAGCACACGACATGAGCTTCCCCCGTATAAAACTGTACACAGAGGCAAATGGATTTATTTGGGATCCATGCCCACCTCCTAAGGTGGATCATCAGCAGGGTTTGAACCCTGGACCGCCAGCTCTGCCCTCCACTCTTTGAGCTAGAGGAGAGACATGGTCATTGCTAGCAGTAGTAGGTTGTTATCCTCCCACGGATGAGTCATGATGAGTTTTATTGGAGCTTTATCCACCACTGAAGTAAACTCCAAACAGTTCCACCAGCAGATCCCAGCAGGAAACAGATGAGATGGGGCAGGCAGGTATCTGAGGTGGATACCTCCAGCCTCATCCTGTAACCTCCTTCTCTGCTTAGAGATGGGAGCAAACCCCATGGGACCTTTCCAAACCCCTGTCCGGACAGATGGACAAGTTGGAGCTGCCCTAGATCCGTTCCCTCCAGACCCACATGTGGGTTCCAGGATGATCCAGACAAAAGAACCCAACAACCTGGATTTGTTTTCCCAGTTTTCCATCCTCAAACCTCCTCTGGAGGGTAATCCCGTTTCAGGAGATGGATTCCCCCCCACCTGGTTTCTCCTCCCGAGAGAGATCTCCATTCTCAGAGCCTCTCCCTCTCATTCTCATCGGAGATCGCCTAATCTCTGCCAGCCTCCGTAATCCCAAACCCCACCAGCGCTCAGCGAGACCTCGCCGGCTGTGCATCAGAGGCCAGAAAACATCCCAAGGACTCAACGGCTGCAGTTTTCAGCCGTTTGCAGGTCTCCTGTGTCTTCGCCACACAGTGGAGAAGGGGGATGAATTTCTGAACGACGTCCGTCAGCTCATGACTCCACACCCAGGCTCTTGAATCAGTTGGAAAGAGCGTGAAAAGGACCTCACAAAACGAGGTGATTGGGCATCAAAGTGGCAGATGAATTGTAATGTTGATAAATACAAAGTCCTGCTCATTGGAAAAAATAATCCCAACTAGACATACAATATGATGGGGACGAAATAAGCTACAACTACTTAAGAGAGAGATCTTGGAGCCTTTGTAGATAGTTCTCTGCAAACATCCACTCAGTGTGCAGCGGCAGTCAAAAAAGCAAACAGAATGTTAGGAACCATTAAAAAGGGATAGAGAATAAGACAGAGAATATTTTATTGCCTCTACATAAAACCATGGGACACCTGCATCTTGAATATCGCATACAGATGTGGTCGCCTCATCTCTAAAAGGATATATTGGCATTGGGAAAGGTTCAGGAAAGAGGTTACTTTACCTCTGGATTTGGCCCTAGTGTGACCACTGGGCCCACAATCCAAGGAGGGTGTTAATGAAATGGAGAGGGGACAGAGAGGAGCCTCCAGGCCAATTACAACACTACATAATGCAGGCAGCAGAGATGGAGTTTGTTGGTACTGCTGTACAGCTGACAAGCGGAACCAAACTTGGGACCTCTGCAGCTTAGTGTATGATCCTCCATCGCTTGAGCTAAATAAGTGGTTTAAAGTGTGTTACAACCATGTGTGTTACACCGGGATCAATACAGAATTCAGAACCCTGGCCAGCGGCTTGGAAACTGGAAACTCCAACTACTGGTGACAGGGAGACCCAGCTCAGAGGGCACGGCCGGTTCTGGCCTATGGACTGCACAGACAGGACCCCAGTACTATGTGTGCTCAGCAGAGGGCCTGATGGGCAAACCAGGCCCCGTGACACTCAGCGGAATAATGGCAGAACATCCCTTTGGCTTGCTGGGGACTCTGGCTCAGCAAAAGGCCAGACTCCCAGGCCAGGTCCGAGAGGCACCTCTGTACAGTTCCAGCTCCGTCGGGAAGTCCAAAGGGCGATGGCAATAGTAAATGATATTCAGTCTGTGCACAAAATTCTAGAAGCTACATCTCACTACGTGCAGAGGGGAAAAAACACAAAACAAAAAAACACCTGCTTGTTTGAGAAGATTCCCACAGACCAGCTTGTTTCCCTTGGAGCTTATCTCAACTATGTGGTGAGCTCAGCCATGCCGGGTATGGCCTATCTCTCTAATGAGCGAGATTTCAGCTGGGAATTTTCCTTGCTAACAGCAGTCCAAAGCCTAGTTGGCAGACATGAGAACTGGGCAGATTCACTAACTCCTTGAAATACAACGGTCTTCTGGTTTTCCAACCACAACACAAACTCAGTGTGTTTATCTGGAGTGATTTTCTATAGCAAAGAAACATCTGGGTGGCTGCCTAGTTATCCGAAAGTGCACAGTATTCAAAATGATAAATAAGAGTACCATGAAGCCTATAATCAGTATATTCCTGATGATCCAGGTCCCCCATCCTGGCACTATCACCACGTACTGAAGGACCCCCCAGTTGTCATGATAAACGTTGATTTCATTCTCCCCCCACCCAGAGACAAAGACCAGCTCCGTTCCCACAGCACTGATCACCAGCCGGGTGTTATGCTGCAGGCACAACGGCTCCTTGGGAAATTTCTCCAGGGTGAGTTCGAAGCATCGTCTCAAAATCTCCGTCATCTTCCCCCCGGACTCCAGTTTGGTCTGGACTCTCAGCAGGTTCTCCATGCTCAGCTGTTCTGGGTGGGAGGGGAGCCGGGCCAGATACACCTCCACGGTTGTCTCCTTCACGTGATACTGGAGCTCCCTGTTTTGGTAGAACACGGAAATCTCACACTCGCCTCTCCCGGAGAGGAACACCAGAGCTACTCCGCCTCTCTGGATCAGCATCTTCGCGTTCTGCTGGACGTAGAGAGGCTCCTGTTGGAACTTCTCCTGGGCATGGATGAAGCAGTCTCTCAACTCGCTGGTCATCTTCCCCCAGGCCTCCAGTTTGGTCTGGACTCTCAGCAGGTTCTCCATGCTCAGCTGCTCCGGGTGGGAGTGTAGCCGGGCCAGATACACCTCCACGGTTGTCTCCTTCACATGGTACTGGAGCTCCCTGTTTTGGTAGAACACGGAAATCTCACACTCGCCAGTCCCGGAGAGGAACTCCAGGATTCTTCCGCTGCCCTGGATCAGCATCTTCGCGTTCTGCTGGACGTAGACAGGCTCCTGTTGGAACTTCTCCTGGGCATGGATGAAGCAGTCTCTCAACTCGCTGGTCAACTTTCCCCAGGCCTCCAGTTTGGTCTGGACTCTCAGCAGGTTCTCGACACTCAGCTGCTCCGGGTTGGAGGGGAGCCGGGCCAGATACACCTCCATGGTTGTCTCTTTCACGTGATACTGGAGCTCCCTGTTTTGGTAGAACACGGAAATCTCACACTCGCCTCTCCCGGAGAGGAACACCAGTGTTGTTCCGCCGCTCTCGATCAGCATCTTCGCGTTCTGCTGGACGTAGTCGGGCTCCTGTTGGAACTTCTCCTGGGCATGGATGAAGCAGTCTCTCAACTCTCTGGTCACCTTCCCCCAGGCCTCCAGTTTGGTCTGGACTCTCAGCAGGTTCTCGACACTCAGCTGCTCTGGATGGGAGCGCATCCGGGCCAGATACACCTCCATGGTCGGCTCTTTCATGTTGTACAGGGGCTCCCAATTGTGGTAATGCACGTAAATCTCATTCTCCCCACCCCCAGATTTAAATTCCAGCGTTGTCCCTCGGCACTGGATCAACATCTGGGCGTTGTCCTGGACGCTCGGGGGTTCTCGCATGAATTCCTGCAGGGCGAGGTCCATGCAGGCTCTCAGCTCATTGGTCATTTTCCCCTGGGCTTCCAATTGGCCCTGCACTCTCAGCAGGTCGGCGACGCTTAATGGTTCCGGGGCCTCCCCTTCCAATTTCACTAATCCATTGGGAAAAAAAAGGACCATCACCCCTACGGCTGTGATTCCTGCTGACACAGATAGCAGTGGGAGCCATGACCCCTGACAGAGCAGGCTCACACATGATCTGAACACCCTCTTGACTCGATCTTGCAGAACCCAGGGGAGGGACAGGAACGTTCGCTGAAATTGGAAGTAAATCTGGATGTAGAACGTGAGTTCATTCCACGCTGCCCCCACGAAAGCAGTCATCAGCCCGCTGGCTTTCACTGCCCAAAAGTTCATTCTGCTTTTCGTCAGAGAGGAGCAGAATTCCCCGATCCTAGATCTCCGGGCTCGGCTCACAGTGCGCCTCCGATTCTGTCCTTCAGGACCTGAAGAGGACAAACGGCAAAAAGATCTCAGTTTGGGGGTGGTAAGGCTGTTGAATATTACAGGTGATACTATGGCAGGTTCAGGGGAGGATGCCCGGCCTCAGTTTACCCTGCTCTGGCTGTTAAACGTCAGCTCCTTCCCAACATCTGTGGAAATTTCTGCCTCCATAAAAACATACAAAAGAACATAAAAACAGCCAGACTGGGTCAGACCAAAGGTCCATCCAGCCCAGTGTCCTGTCTGCCCACAGCGGCCAATGCCAGGTGCCCCAGAGGGAGTGAACAGAATGTAGAATCAAGTGGTTCTCCTCTGTCATCCATTTCCAGCCCCTGACAAACAGAGGCAAGGGACACCAGCCCTACCCATCCTGGCTAATAGCCATTGATGGCCCTAACCTCCATGAATTTTTCTAGGTCTCTTTTGAAACCTGTCTTCACCACATCCTCTGGCAAGGAGTTCCACAGGTTGATTGTGTGTTGTGAGAAGAAAAACTTTCTTTTGTTTGTTTTATACTTGCTACCATCCTTCCTTCCCTTCCCTATAAAAGAGATATTTCCCCAGCTAGCTGGCTGCTTCACATGAATAGCATTCTGGGATATGAGTTTGGGGAAATTTTATTTTCCCGTGGTCTTCCCACGGGACTGAGAGACCTGGGTTCTTGTCCTAAGTCTGCTTTGCTACATGACCTCTCTGTGCAGGGTGGGGGTCCTAACCTCCTTTGTCAAGTGGGTTCATGAAAACGGCTAGCTGGTGTTATTGTTCATTAGTTGGATTTCTATCAATATTTGCCCATTGGACCACAATATTGTGAAATAAGTTAAAGGGTGTAATAATTGTTGTTGTTTTTTTAATTGTAATTTGAGGCCCTTGTTCAAATGTGCATATCGATTCTCCGTAACAAAGGTTGTCGATTCTCTGCAACAAAAAAATTAACTCTGTTTTGTGTAAATAAAAAAATGTGTATGTTAAAAAATAACTCTAACTCCCCCATGAACCAACAAAAACTGCCAAAAATTACTGCATCTAAAAAAAAAAAATTAACAACCCCAAACACTAAAAAAGCAAGCATTTACCTATTAAAAGAAATTATTCATAATCCAAGCCAGTTTAGCATAGGGAAAAAAAGACACACAAAAACCACAACCAAAGCCAAACATTTGTCAAAAAAACAACCTAGCCATGCAAAACTTTCTAATTCCAATTAAAGACTACCATAAAAACCTGCTTTGCTATCATTTTAAGAACATCCTGACAAAACAAAAGCATTGGTCCAAACCAATAAACATCCCTTCTTCTCCCCTCGTAATCCCAATCTGGTTGACCACAAACTGTAAACTACTAAATAAAACATCCATTGGTAAAATTGTAGCTATGTGGAGTATGGGGAGCTAGGTAGGCAGATGCTAAGCGCTTTGCTACTGTATTCTCAATAACTGGGGATCTTGCCTTTCCCCCCTATAAAACTCAGGAGTGCTTCTTAGAGGATAACACTTCATCTTGCTGTAGCCTAGTGCTGCAGGCTGGACTCTGGGGGCGAGAACTGCTGAGCACACTATCAGGAAAAAACCTGGCCTGTTACATCCTGAACCAGGAAGGTCCATTGGCACTGTTAGCGCACCTCAAGGCTCCTTCGAGAGGTAAACATGGCGTCCTGTGGGCGGGCCCTCTTCTGAAGGCAGACGGCCCGGAGGTTAGAGCTGTAGTTCGGAGCTCCCAGACCCCGCCACAGGAAACGGAGGAAGGGGCCCCCCGTCTCTGCTCCAAGCTGACTAAAGGTGCATCCCACAGCCAGGCCACACGCCAGGAGCCCTGGGGGAGGGTGTTAATAGGCCTCAGCCCTGCAGAGAAGTTCAGCAGAAGGGCCCCTTGCGGGTTCAATACCTTGGGAAAGCAGGGAACCGGCACGAGGGCAAGGCCAGAGAAATCTGGGAGACCGTCGGGTACTTACTGTGTGAGGGAGACAGCAGCGAGACTCCCCTGTTCTTATATCCCCCCCACGACGCAGCCGAGCGCGGAAATCAGACACAGCCCAGCAGAGACACTGTTCTCTTTTACTTTCTGTTCTGTCCACAGCTGATACTCACAGAAGCTGAAGAAAAGCATAAATACACTTGCTGGAAGGATGCAGCATCATTACCTGGTTTTATCACTGAGCATTCACAGTTTCCTTTGTTTTTTTGGCGTTATTCCTGGGAGCAGAGATGGAGGCAGGCCCCAGAATCAGAGCTAGCGGTTGCAGCTCGCATGTCGCTGCCATTCAAAACCAGGCGGGCCAGGATCGGTGTCCTCATTTTGCAGGTAGGAAAACTGAGGCAGGCAAAGTGACGCACCCCCAGGCTGCCCCCAAGGCACGGGCAGGAAGGGAACCATGTTCACCTGGGCTCAGCCCAGCGCTCCATGCACTCAGAAGTGATGACCCCTCCCATCCCCATTTCCCACTGGGATGGGATGTTCGTGTTCATTGATGGAGACCAGCCCAGCGCTGGATACTTAGCTCGGGGCCCTGGTGTTGATCTGGTATCTGATCCAGGCCAGATTCTGATCTCGTTGACTGGGGGACTTTCCTCCTCTCCTCCCAGCATCTCCCCTCCAATGTAGGTCCTAGCGAATGAGTATGAGCCTGCTTGTCCTGGTCCTGCCACACACGCACAAACAACACAACTTGTGTAGTTTGATCTGATTTTATCAGTTCTCTTATCTTACCCTACCCTGGCGCCATAGTCCAGACTCTGGGGAGATGAAGGTGGGGCTCTGTCATGTGAAACTTACATTAGGTATTTTTAACTGCCAAGGCAGCACAAATATTGGCCAGCTAGCGCTGGCCCCTGGTCAGTACACCTCCCGCAATAGGCCAGCAGAAGAGCTGGGCTGGCTGGATTTTTGTATGGGGTGACTCGGACCATAGACCAGTCCAGATCACTGGATGCTTTTGAGCAGCCCCCTCCCAAAATCTTTCTTGACTTATTAGTGTCGTGGCTGCAGGGGGAGGATATTTTTCCTCTGGAGTCTTGATTGTTGACTAAAATTTAGAGCTTGACAAACGGTAATTGTGGATCCTGGCCGTTCCATGGCACCAAAACGACCAGACGGGGCCGATGGCACAGCTGCCATTGGCCAGGGAATGCAGATTCTGTTGCCAAGCACGTACCAGCTTTGTGCCCGACGTGGCACAGACGGACCATGTCCTGGCATCCAACCAGTGTGCCTGGGAGGTGGGGGGACGACACCCTCAGGGCAAAATGGAGATGGGAGCCAGCCCGGCCCACTGTGAACGGGGCCTTCGAGTTCCTGGCCTAGTCCACGAGAATGCCACTCGCAATGGTCCGTAGAGGACGTTCGTCTCCACCCGATCGGCCTTTCTGTGGGCACCTCGGCTAACGTGCAGGAAACGGCTGCTGCTAGGAGTAATCCAACTTTGCAAGGGCTTGTGACGTTGGACCCCATCTTAGGCCACACGCTGACACAGCAGTAGGTCCGCGTGGGAGACGGTATCAAAATAAACCCCGCGGAGCAGCTCCGTTTGGCCTGTTTCCCTTTCTGATCCCTGGACTTGCCCACACCCCCGCCCCGCCCCTTCCCCTGCCAGCTGGCAGCTCCTGCGTACGCAGCCTAGCTGTGACGGACCGGGCCGGGTCTGGGCACCGCTGGGGGCGTCCGCTCAGGGCGAATTGCTCAAATTCAGGGCTCCATACAGCCCCAGACTGGAGACCTTCCAAATAGGCCACACACCAGTCCCACCGAGCGCTCCCGCTGCCTGCCTGGCCAGCCAGAAGCCTCACGAGCAAAACCCACTGAAACCCCAGCTATATCCAAACAGCCCCAGACCTGCCCACAGGTGAGGGGTTATAGGACCCAATCTCACCAACCCTGAACGGGTTCATCCAGTCCCAAGAAACCAGCCACAGATCCCAGGTCAATATACACTCTGGATCTTACCCACAAACCACGTTGAGCCGATCCTTTACAATCTACCCTCTAAAGGCTTATTACGAAACCAGGCCTCAGGGAAACCCAGTGCCATGGAAACCAGGCTCAGGGAAACCCGGTGCCATGGAAACCAGGCCTCAGGGAAACCCAGTGCCATGGAAACCAGGCTCAGGGAAACCCGGTGCCATGGAAACCAGGCTCAGGGAAACCCGGTGCCATGGAAACCAGGCCTCAGGGAAACCCAGTGCCATGGAAACCAGGCTCAGGGAAACCCGGTGCCATGGAAACCAGGCTCAGGGAAACCCGGTGCCATGGAAACCAGGCTCAGGGAAACCCGGTGCCATGGAAACCAGGCCTCAGGGAAACCCAGTGCCATGGAAACCAGGCTCAGGGAAACCCAGTGCCATGGAAATCAGGCCTCAGAGAAACCCGGTGCCATGGAAACCAGGCTCAGGGAAACCCGGTGCCATGGAAACCAGGCTCAGGGAAACCCAGTGCCACGGAAACCAGGCTCAGGGAAACCCAGTGCCATGGAAACCAGGCTCAGGGAAACCCAGTGCCATGGAAACCAGGCTCAGGGAAACCCAGTGCCATGAAAACCAGGCCTCAAACCCAGTGCCATGGAAACCAGGCTCAGAAACCCGGTGCCATGGAAACCAGGCTCAGGGAAACCCAGTGCGATGAAAACCAGGCCTCAGAGAAAGATGGTGCCATGGAAACCAGGCCTCAGGGAAACCCGGTGATGAAAACCAGGCCTCAGAGAAAGATGGTGCCATGGAAACCAGGCTCAGGGAAACCCAGTGCCATGGAAACCAGGCTCACGGAAACCCAGTGCCACGGAAACCAGGCCTCAGAGAAAGATGGTGCCATGGAAACCAGGCTCAGGGAAACCCGGTGCCATAGAAACCAGGCTCAGGGAAACCCAGTGCCATGGAAACCAGGCCTCAAGGAAACCCAGTGCCATGGAAACCAGGCTCAGGGAAACCCAGTGCCATGGAAACCAGGCCTCAGGGAAACCCAGTGCCATGGAAACCAGGGCTCAGGGAAACCCGGTGCCATGGAAACCAGGCCTCAGAGAAACCCGGTGCCATGGAAACCAGGCTCAGGGAAACCCGGTGCCATGGAAACCAGGGCTCAGGGAAACCTAGTGCCATGGAAACCGGGCTTCAGAGAAAGCTGGTGCCATGGAAACCAGGCCTCAGAGAAATCCAGTGCCATGGACACCAGTTGTGCGGGCTGGGGATGGGGCAGACGCCAGGTCCCAAACTCCAGCAGGGAGCTCGCCCACCTGTGTCTGGACTTGAGCCTCAGGGTGGCGGAGTGGGGGGGGGGCACTCAGTCCTCGTTCTCTGCCCATCCTGGGGGGTTTCCCTCCAGCTTCGGGCACCTCAGAGACCCCATCACCTCACACCTCTCTACCAATTGCAGCGGGAAGGGGGCGGCTTTCGGAGGGGCGGCCACGGGGCCACATTTGAGTGGCCCTCTAAGCTCATGCACCAGCCGGGGGCACTTTGCAAACCAGTCGACTGGAGCCTCACAGGGGTTGTGGTGCTAGGCCATGGGTTCCCAAACTGGGGGGCATGAAGAAATTCCAGGGGGGGCGCGAGGTGACCCAGCCTCCCCCTGCATCAAGTTTTGCTGCCCTGGTCTGTTACTTTACTTGCGGGGGGGTGAGGGTTTTTCAAAAATCAAAAAGGGGACATGATGACGAAAAGTTTGGGAACCACTGTGCTAGGCCCATCAGCCAGCACTTGGCTACCCTCCGCCCGGGTGCCGAGATGGGTTAGCAGGGGCCCTGTGCAGCTTTAGTGGGAACTAATGCTGCGCCCACCCTGCACCGGGGCACAGCGAGCCCGGCCGGCCAGAGCCCGGTGGAGCAGGGTTACTAAAATAATTCCCTCTACGCCCCCATTGCTGCCAGTCCCGGGCGGGCACTAGAGCCAGCCTCACGGCCCCATGAGCAAGAACACAGCGGAGGGGAAAATCTTTGCCCCAAAGGTGCCTCTGTCCCAGCAGGAGCTGAGACTTGCTCCTTGGAAGGGCTGAGGGTGCGGAAACAGCAGAGCAAATCGGACGGTGATTTCAACCCCCTCCCCCCCGACCTGTTCCCTCCCCGTGCGGCAGAGGCAGAGTCGGCGGCCTGCTGGGATGATGTCTCTGAACCCCCACACACCTCAGATGCCGGGACAGCGCTGCGGTGACGTTGTGGTGTTGCCATCTCTCATTCATTGATTGCTGGTCTTGTGATATTTGGCTACTTAAATCCCCAGACCCTGGAGTCCTGGGATTCTTAAAGACTCGCTGCTCACTTATTTTTCCAGGGAACATTTCTTGCTCTCGTAGTCCCAGAGACAAGTTGGAAAACGTGACCCGAGTGCACCAAACAGGCGCACAGAAAGAAGACGGTAACTACAAAGAATCCTACAGTTATTGTTTTTTTAATGACTCATTAGACTATTTGGCCCAGCTCACGATTTTGAGGAGGGTCTGATTCAGCATTTTGTAATGATTGGCGTCGGCTCCCCTGATTGGGGGGTGGACTGTAGAAATCCCAGAGTTGTTTTTATTTTCTGACTTTTACAACTGAACTTTTTCCCTGTAGTACGTTGAGGGTCAGTAACGTGGAGTCAGCAGGCCTGAAGAGAGGCCTGTAACATGAAAACAGCAACAGGCCTGCAATCTAGTGAGAAAGACTTTGGTTCAACAACACAGTAGCCAAGAAAGAGGCCCTAGTAATAACTCTGTGACTGGGTAACTTAGGACAGGGGGAGGCACCAGGTGCAGACTGTAAGCCGAAAGGGGAGTAGCAGAACATCTTAGTAAGGAATGTCTCAGTACAAAGATTCCCTAAAACTATGCACATACCCATCTGGGTTCAGGACCGGGTCGAAATTGACAAGATGAAGGATTGTAAGTAAGCCCCCTTCCATAAGGTAAAGGGTGGTAACTAGGCAACAGAGAGTGGTAACCTGGTACGTAATGAAGTGATGTAAGTTGTTTGTACCTGTCTATAAGCGGACACTGCAAAGGGTGTTCTCCGGCTGACCTGGGGGGGAGGGCGCACTCGGTGCCTGAATGGCAGGTGTCATTGCCTACACGTACAGAATGCACGGGGGCTTAACTCTGACTGACCGCTGTTAATATCTGTCATACGGCAATAGGTCTGCCTGGTGTTGGTACCTTGTCAACGCGGGCCAAGTGCGCAGTGGTGTAATATTGTAGAATCTCTCTTACCAACTGGTAGAGCTTTGCATTTGACAGTAAACCTCCTTGATTAATTTCAAACCTTGCCTGCCTCTGTCGTTTCCGGGGGCTGTCAGAGATCTCCTGTGTTGACCCAAGTGCATGGGGTCTAACACTAGATAAAGGGAGCACTGATAGTTACGCACACAGCCGAAAGTTTATCATCACCGACGGAGTACTGAAACACTGGCAGTACGACAGTACGACACTGACAGTATGACATTTCCGTGAAAATTGTATCAGTCGTTTTGATCGAACCCTTTATCATGTCTGTACACACGTTAAATGTTTTTCTCTGGATTTGCAGTGATTTTAAAGATATTCGTATGGGTGTTTTTAACCGGCCCCCCCTTCCGTCAGGCATTTGGGCAGTACTCTGTTTCCATGCCATTCGGATGCCCAGAGGCAGCACGCCAGGGATGGTACCACCGTTGGGTCTCCCACACACACCTACAGAACTGAACTTTCTCTTAATGTCCTTGATTTTTAATGAAATCGTAGTTTAGTTTGTTACGTTTCAGTTTTCCATCCCCACCCCTCTCCCTGTTCTGGGTGGTTGGTTCATTCTTTCTTGTGTTTTTTGTACAACTGCAGATTAGGACATTTTCATTACTGAAATGGAAAACCGTGAAATTCTCATGTCAAAAATGGCTGACATTTTGAATTTTGAAATTGGAAAACTACATTTTTAATCAAAAATTTTCCCTGGGAAATGTAAAGTGTCTGTTTATTAACCACAATGTAACAATCATGACAAGTGTCATATTTTTGCCCCCTTTAAATTCTCCCCCACCCCTAGTAATTTTTTCATGCACATGCGTGGCACCAAACACAACTTTAATTTCTAAAGATAGGTTCTCATATATAGTGGGGAAGTTTTAGACCATCATGAACACTGCCCTGTGCCTGAAATGTACACCACCTGGGCTCTTATGGACCCATTTGTGGTTCTGCTAGGGAGCCACAAGGGCTTATACTTTCTGGGGACGGCATCTGCACAATATGTTTGTGTGAGTCTCTTTGTGGTTCATGATACGTGGCTGCTGGAGGGGCTGAGAGATCCCATCTGGCACCCTGCGCCCAGAGATTCTTCCAGCCCAGGAGCTAGTCACCATGTTCTTCAGAAAGCTGTTGATGATCTCTGCATGAACTTCACCGCCATCCACCTGCAGACTCTGGCCACAAACGCATCCCACCGGGTTGTTGTGATGTTGTACTTGACCTTCCCGTCAAGATGGAAGACATGTATCTTGTTCTCCTGCATGCCGGACACGAAGAGCAGCACCGTGGGCCCGCTTTGGATGGTCATCCTTGCGTTCTCCTGGATGAGAACTGGCTCCTTTGAGAACTTGCTCTGTGCCAGCTGGAAACAGGCTCTGAGCTCCAGGGTCAGCTGCTTCCGGGACTCCAGACGAGCCTGGACTAGGAGGAGCTGCTCCATGCTCAGCGGTTCTAGCTTTGGGGTTTTAGACTGGAACCCACCCATGCTGCTGGCTCACAGTCCTAGGAGACCTGTTTAATTTGCAAAGCAAAGAAATAAGAACTCGTTCCCTGGGGACCTGGGTTCATATACTGTGTCCCCCACAAGCTGTGTGTGTAACCCGCACACCTTGTGTGGTTCATGGCATTACATGTGCTCATGCGGCTGCTCAGGAGAGAGTCAACTGCCCCCCAGCTGATTGGCAGAGCGCCCCCTCTGCTAGGTTTTGTGTTTCTACTGGTGGTGCACACAGGGCCGGACTAAGGGGTAGGCAAGCCGGGCAGCTGCCCGGGGCGCCATCCGATGGGGGGGCGCCCCCGGGCTGTGTGCCAGCGGCCGTGGCCGGGCCGGGCTGGACAGGGCATGCGCCATGCACCCGGGGGCAGCGCCGCGCACCTGGACCTGAGGTGCTAAAATGGCTTGGGCCAGGTCTGGGTGCACATGTCTCAGGGCACATAAAAATGTATTCTGCGTGGATGGGAAAAATCCACCCAGGGTGGGAAAGATTGGAGGGAACCTTGTCTATATCCCTTCCCTGGCCACAAAGTGAGATGAGTTCACATCTACTCTCAGGCTACATCTACACTGCAGGCTTCTGGCGCAAGAGCACGTCCCCAGTAAAAAAGCTCATTGCAAAAGCGACGCGCTTTTGCGCAAGAGAGCGTCCACCCTGTATAGACGCTCTCTCACGAAAAAGGCCTCCTGGAACCACTTCAGGAAGGGCGTAAGGTCACCACCTGCTTCCCAGGGCTGGTGCCGGAGCCTTGCAGAGACACGCGCTGAAAAGGACCCGCCTGGACAGCTGTTCCTCTGCTGCTGCTGCCTGCTTGCTACCTCTGCGAGGGACAGCAAAGCTGTAGTGGTGCTTGTTGTGCTTCTCCTGTGCTTCTTTGGACACCCCAGCTTTTCTCTTGTGCCAGGGAGCCGGAGCTGCCCCGGGCATGTCCTGGCCCCACACGGCCATGCAGTTGATGCAGGCTGCCATCCTGCTCCTTCAGGAGCTCGACCCCAACCACAGCCTGGAGTCCCTCTTCCTGGGTACAGCTGCTACACTCTGGCACCCGCAGCCCATGGTGGAGAGGCAGTTCTGAAGGCTGGACACCAGTTCCGATTGGCGGGACCGGCTGGTCCTGGAGCGGTGGGACGACCAGCAGTGGCTCCACAACTTCCGCATGAGGAAGGAGACGTCCATGGAGCTGTGTGCCTGGCTCGCCCCTGCCCTCTGGCCAGATTGGGGGTGGGGGCTAGCCGGGCAGCTGCCCGGGGCGCCAACCTATGGGGGGGTGCCTGATTGCAGTTGTAAGGGGCGCCGCGCGCCAGAATGGCTCGGGCCGGCACTGATTGGAGGGATTGGTTTCTGCCGGAAACCGGCCAGTGGGAATGCGCTGGGGGCGGGGCAGCTCCTAAAACTTCCCCCCCTTCCCTCCCCTCCCCTTTCAAAACAGAAAGGGAGCCCTGCAGCTGCATTTCTGCCCAGCACGTGGGGCGGCGGGGAAGCTGGGGACCTGCCTGGGGTTCCCCACAGCCTCTGCGGGCCAGATCCGGTGGCTTGGCGGGCTGGATTCAGCCCCTGGGTTGGATTTTGCCCAGGCCTGACCTAGATAGATGGTGGTAAGTTGGATAAAGGATGCAGTTTGCTCACCTGAAAAATCACGTCTCAGTGTTTCTCCTAGGAGGGCTAGTTTGTCTGTGAGAGGGAAGTCTGCCCTAAACCACTACTTCCCAATCTTTTTCAGTTTGTGGGCCCCTTTTCGATCTATTAACATTTTATGGAGCCCCCTCCCCTTCCCTAGAAAAAGGAAAGGAAAGAAAAGTAGTCGGCCTGATCCAAACTTTTAAAACTTCCCCCGGACCCCGGTGTGGTACCATCATGCACCACCAGGGGTCTGCGGACCACAGGTTGGGAACATAGACCAGTGTTTCCCAATTGGTACTCAGTGAAAATGAGGGTTCTGTGAGAACCCAGCATGCCCCTGCCCCCTCTTAAAGAGACAGAGACAAATTGTGGTGGGACTCGGCTTTTTTTTTTTTTTCTTGACAGATTTGTTCCTTGAAATTCTTTCAAGCTGCAAAGGGTTCCATGTCCAAATGAAATTGGGAACCACTGCCCTCGACTATGCTGTGTTTTAGGACACGTTTCTGAGACACAAGTGGATCCTTCCAAAAATTGCTTCCTGTGACAAACGCAGACCCCAGAAACATCTCACTGTGGAGGAAGCAGGATGAGGACAAGGCGGGCACTTTTAAAGAGCAGTAACCACTTCATTGTAAGGAGAGACTGTTAATTTTTTACCTAGTGTTAGGTACTAGAGAGTTTACCCAGCATTGCCTGGGTCCTTGTGGGGGCTCTGGGCAGGGGGGCAATGGAGCAGTCAGGGCAGGGGCTGGGAGGTGTGGGGGCCTCAGAGCAAGGGTCTGGGAAGTGCAGGATGCAGGGCAGGGGGCTCAGGGTGGGGCAGGGGTGGGGAAAAAGGTCTCCGCAGGCCAGATTCGGCCCACCAAGCAGGTTGATCCATCTCACTGAGGCCCTGCCGCTCCCATGCCCCCAGGCCAACTGGGGCTAGGGTGGGCCGCTCCCGATACTTCCTCCCGCCTGCGAGCAGCACTTCAAAGTGCGACCCGCTCCTGGCAGAAGCTGGAGACTTCCAATGCGGAGTGACCGTGTCAGACAGCAGTTTGCTCCCCAGCCAGGAGCTAGATAACAACTGGCCGGGGTCACTGAGGCAAGGGGGAGCTGGGGGTTCCCCGAGAGGAAGGACCCCAGAGTGTGGGGCTCTGTGGCAGGGCAGTACCCAAGAAGGAGGGCACCACGGCCTGGGAGGGACATGGGCCCTGAGCTAGAGAGGTGGAGAATAACAAGTCACAGCGGGCGAGACACCAGCTGGAAGGGGGCGCTCCAGCGCCAAGTGGCCAATTCCCCGAGAGTCCAGCAGGAGGCACCCGCGGCAGCGAGTGACGCCATGTTACACGTGGGGGGGGCAGGACTCAAGGCACGAGGTGGTGGCTCATGGTAGCGGGGTGTGCGAGAATCAGGGCAGAGGCCTCAGAGTTGGGAGTTGGGGGGGGGGGATCAATGTTGCATCGTGCCAGGGGGCTGGACAACGTGACCCCCGGGGGCCTTTCGAACCCTCCGGGTCTGACTCCTCCTGCCATGACACAGCTCCTGAGGCACTGCCAGGATCATGGGGAGCCCAGGGCTGGGGGGCAGGGGCTGCGGGGTGGAAGTGAGGGGCCCCGGTAGGGCTGGGGGGGGCAGGGACTGCAGGGTGGGAGTGAGGGGCACCGTGGCAGGTGTGCACCAGATATTCATGCCCCAGCCGTTCCCATCCCTCTGAGCACTGGGTGGCTCTCTGGCCCTGGTGCAGAATGACCAACGCCCTCCTCCTCCCCACACCTGTTAGTTTCTCTTTCCCCACCGAGAGGGGTAGTGGCTGGCAGAGCCCTCAACCCCTCACGGACTGCCCCCCACACCACCCGCCTGCTCCCCATCCCAGCCAACCACCCTGAGCCCCCTACCTTTTGCGTGTCTGCAGCCTGCAGCCCCACACAGGAGAGTGGAAGAGAAAGGGAGTAATGTGAGCGGTTGCTGTGTTCGTGACACGCTCTACCAATGAAACCCTTTCTGTACCCTGTTTAGTAAACCCAGAAGAAGCGTCCGTCTAGGGTCTTTGGCTTTTTTTGCAAACGCATTTCCTGGGCCATCGAGCGGGCTAGTTCCTTTTTTTATTTGCAAACTCCTCCATGAGGAAGGAGGGATATTTCTCCCGTGCCCCACCCGCCGACAGAAACACCCTCCTTGCAGGACCAGATGAGGGCACACACCCGCCCTGACCTCCCAAAGGGAGTGTCCCCCAAAGACTTCAACCCAAACACACCAGTTTAGCTCACACAACAACACACACGGATTCACTAGACCAGTGTTTCCCAATTGGTGCTCTGGGGAACCCTGGGGTTCCGCGAAGCAAAACGAGGGGTTCCGTGAGGAGCCGGCACTCCCCCACCCCCTCTGAAAGAGAGAGAGCCGGCTAGCCAGCAGAGGCATGGGCGGCGAGTTGTATGGACTCGTGGTGCCCATGCTCCACCAATTTTTGGAACTAGAGCGGGCCCCGGCCCCCCCGCGCGTCCTCCCACCCCGGCCCCAGAGCGTCTCTCCCCGTCCCCGTTCCTGTCCCGTCCCTGCCGAGCGCAAACCTTCACTGAGCTCCCCCTTGCTGGCTGCTGCTGCCCTGCGCAGCGTGCTCAAACCGGTGGGCGGGGAGACGCCCGGGCGTGATGTCACATCACAGTCCGGGATTTTAAAACTGCTGGATGCTGCGTTGCGCCGCGCGGCTGAGTTGCGGGTTTGGAGTCCGGAGATGGAGCGCAGACTCCAGCCCCGCAAAGTGGAAGGCAGAAGGTAGGGAAAGGGGAAGGGCTGGGAGACGAAGGGGCTTGTGCGGAGGGGGAGGGGAGAGGGGAAGAGTGGGGAAGGCACAAAAGGACAGGATAGTGGAGAGACAAATGCCAGGGGGCCAAGTGCAGACAATGCGGAAAAGGGCAGGAGGGGAGGTGTCAGTGGGAGGGGGACAGGGTGATGCTGGGAGGGAGAGAGGGAAGGGCATTGGGGGCTAGAGGGGGGAGAGAGAGGTGCTGGGAGAAGGCTTGAAAGAAGGGGTGGGCATGAGGAAGGACGGGATGGAGCAAGTCATGTGAGGGCACAGGGGCATGAGGGGAACGGGGGCAGAGGGTGGTGAGGGGGTGGGCATCAGGGAAAAAGAGGGCAAAGGGGGCAGGGGCAGTGAGGGAAGGAGGAGGCACCAGAAGGGTGCAGGAGTAAGAGAAGGTGCAAGTGCCAGGGGATTCTGGGGGTGAAGCAGAAGGGCAGACACCTGCAGGGGAGGGACCAGCACCAGAGGAGAGACGCAGGGCAGGTTTGTAGAGGGAGGTGTTAGAAGAGGGGATGAGGAGGGGTAGCTCACATGATCAGAGTGGGGCTACTGGAGGAGAGAAGGGCTGGTGGAGGGGGGCAGGTTGCAGGAGGGCTGAGGGCAGTGAGAAGGGCAGGAGTCAGGACAGCAGAGGAGGGTGAGGAGTTGGGGGGCAGCAGGCACCAGGGGAGCTGATGGAACAAGGAGGAGACATGGCAGCAGAGAAAAGGTAAAGGTTTAAAAATATTTATTAATAACTTGGGTGCCACAGTGGCACATCCAAACAAGCCCGATGAACTCAGTACTGGTGCACAACACAAAATTCATTCTGCTCATGCGAGGAAACTCTTAGGCTATGTCTACACTGGCGGTTTCTTGCGCAAGAACATTTTGCACAAGAGTTCTTGTGCAAGAACACATCCACACTGCCATGTGCGAGCTGTGCTTTTGCACAAGAGCATCTATGGCAGTGTGGACGCTCTCTTGCCCAAGGAAGTGCTGATGGCCATTTTAGCCATGGGGCTTTCTTGCGCAAGAAATTCATGTTGCCTGTCCACACTGGCCTCTTGCGCAAGAACAGTTGCGTAAAAGGGCTTATTCCTGGCGGGAGCATCATAGTTCTTGCGGAAGAAGCCCTGATTTCATACATGAGAACGTCAGTGTTCTTGTGCAAGAACACACGGCCAGTGTAGACAGGAAGCAAGTTTTTGTGCAAGAGAGGCCGCTTTGGTGCAAGATCGCACCAGTGTAGACACAGACAAGGGGAGGGAGGGAGAGAGGGAGGCAGGGGCAGGGAATCAGCGCTGGCTCAGCATGTCTGCATGGTTTGGGGGAAGGTGCAGGGAAATTGAGCTCAGCTGGGTTGCAGAGTGGGGAGGTCCGGGGAGCTGGGCTGGGCTGCGGGGTGGGTGTGTGTGTATGCGGAGCTCAGAGTTCAGTTTGGCTGCAGGAGGAGGGAGGTGCTGGGAACCGGGGCTAGACTCAAGGGGTGGGAGGGGCAGGGAATCGGCGCTTGGGTCAGCAGTTCAACGCCTGGTGGACTGTCGTGGGTATTTAATCACTAACTCCTGGCCTGGCCTGGTTTACGTGGCAACCGGGTTCACCAAGACCTAGCTGCCCTTGACCTGTTGACTACCCAGACCTGGTTTCCATGGCAACTGGGTTACCCACGACCTAGCGCACCCTTTGACCAGTTGACTGCCCAGGCCTGGTTTCCATGGAGACTGAGCTCACTGGGACTGAAGCACCATAGACTGACTTAGTATCCATGGCAACTGGGTTCACTGGAGCTGGTTCCCATGGCCCTTAGGTCCTTTTGCGGTTGCCTCTTCCTGGTTTCCATGGCGACAAGGTTCAGTCTCTGAGCCTGCGGGGCCCTTTCTAGCCCTCCAGACCCCACCCCAAGCCCCATGCCGAGGAGTTTCCTGTGCCCCACGGCATTGGTGGGAGGCCCCTCTGCTGGGTCCGGTACCAGATGTGCACTGAGTTGCCCCCACTCCCAAACTGTGAGCCTCTTCCCACCAGCAATTCTTAATAGCAAAGGTGAGATGGTCTCTAATACGTACAATTCAAAAATATATTCCAGCAGTGTAATTAAGAAAGGGTCACATGTCGTTCCCCAACCAATGGAAATCCTTCTGCCAGGCAAGGAACGATTGAAATTTGTACTTTGTACATGGATGACATAAGGAGATGTTCCAATGAGTCAGATTAGATAAAACGTTCTGGTGATACATAACCAACCGGGTTAGCATGCACTAGCAAATCACGTAATTTCTCTCTTTTATAAGAAACCACTGTCAATTTTTTAAACCAGCAGTAGTAATGTTTGACTGCCAATGCAACAGGATTTAATTTTAATACAATGTCAAATTTTTCCTTCATTTTATTGAGCTCCTTAGAACACAGAGGAATACGCAGTAACAAAATGTATTTCCGCATTAACTTCAGTTTCAAATTGTAGTAAATTCCCCCTAATGCCAATAGCTTTCTTAAATGTTTCTCGCCTCGATTTTTCACCATGACCTCGGTGTATGACACTTCGACACATTTCATCTGCCCTTACGGGCATGCTCTATCTAATTCGAACATAAGGGCAGGCTGCAGTGTGTGTGATGATATTTGTCACGGCTTGTGTTGTATTGCAGTGTGAACGCTCTTGGGGGTTTGTTGCCAAAAAAGGGGGCTTGGGTGACAAATTGAGACCTCTCGAGGTCCCTTCCATTCCTAGTGTGCTATGAATGAAGGGCCAGATTGTGAAAAGCTGGTTTGGGTGCACCCCTCCCGCCCCCCCGCCAAACCTGCTGGCTTTTGGGAAGGGCCACCTCTATGTGAATTTGGGTGCGGTGAAGGGCTTTTGGCCCAAAACACAATCCAGCCACACACAAAATTCCCAGTGTCCATTGGAATAAACTTAGACTAATAAAAGACTCCTTATGGAGTCCATGCTCGTTCTAGCATTAGAACAGGGAAGGAGAAAGAGGTTGAACCAGTCTTACAGCTCATGCCTAGAGACCATGTAGCCTGCTGATTCAGAGTCCTGCCCTCCCCAGCTTAACTTCACAAAGCTTTGGCAGTGGAGTCCTTGTCCATCCGAGGTTCTTTACACTGACCATCCCTGTCCTTTTAAACGGACCTAACCACAGCCTGACTTTTCTGCACCCCCACAATAATTGTGCACACTGGTGGTCCTATCTTGCAATTTCTGCATTTAGGGTTCATGCAGTTTGTGACCCCACAACAGCCAAACTGGTTACAACGGGCAACGCACCTTCGAACAGTTGAATAGCTAGCAGGCCTAAGCAAACAGTGTGAACTATATTTACATAACCACACACAGGATTTCTTTCCCATTCCAGCTGGCTGCAATGGAAGCAGTGATTCAGACCCTGCTTACATTAATCTCCAACCTAGCTCTCCCCCACTGCAACTTGAGCCCATTGCGCCTTGTTCTGCCATCTGCCCCCACTGAGAACAGCCTCCCTCCATACGCTCTGGAATCTCCCTTCAGGGAGTTGAAGGCTGCTCTCAAATCCCCCCTCACTCTTCTCTTCTGCAGACTAATGGACCGTTACCACAGTTAATTCATTGCAATCGTCCTGCTCAAAGGTCTGATATTACCAGGTAGCCGTATTTATACGTTTCACAAAGAAACACCGTCTGGTAAGCTCCACTCATGAGGTGCACTTTAATACTTCCTGGAAGCTGTACTCTGTAAGTTCCTCATTACGATGAGTCACTCCTGGAGGGGTTTTCCAGAGACTCCCTTCCCACAGCTGTCTCTCACACAGTTCCCAACAGAAACTGCAACTACCAAACCAAAAGGGACTGCTAGAGTCTGCTCTACTGCATGGCTGAGAATCTGGAGTAACTGTGAATTTAGAAGTGTGCAGGGTAGTGGGGTTCCCCATTTTTCAAATAATAGAATCATAGAACACGAGAACGGGAAGGGACCTCGAGAGGTCGAGTCCAGTCCCCTGCCCTCACGGCAGAACCACGCACCATCTAGAGGATTCCTGATAGATGTCTGTCTAACTTGCTGAAATTGAGTTTTGCCAGGAATGTAGCCACTAGAATCAAAGGGTATGTCTAGACTACATGCCTCTGCCAACAGAGGAATGTAAAATAGGCTACCCGACTGTGACGTAGTGTGGGTACCTTAAATGGTTACTATGCTGGGCAGTGGGCTGTGAGTGATCTCCCCTGGCTGCTGTCTGCAGCACGGCCCAGCAGGGCAGGGAATGAGTCATTATGCAAAGGGGGCTTCAAACCTGTCTGACCAGTATCTCCCAGGGAGCGGAACAATGGGAAGAAGGCGGGTCGAGCCCTGGCTGGGGGCAGGGCTGGAAGTGAGGGAGTTAGTTTCTGTCTGGGATCATGGAGGAGACAGCCTAGGGAAAGGGCCTGGAATTTAGGGGCCCAGTCTCCCCCATCTCAAGGGGGGCTGAGGCATCCTAGGCCTGCCCTGTAACCAGATGACATCTGTGCTGTGCTGTATCCTGGAGAAGCAATAAACTCCCTCTGTTCTACTGGCTGGTGGAGTCTGTCCATGCCATTACGGGGGTGCAGGAGACGGGAAAACCCCAACGCGCCGTCACACTGGTGTCAGAAGTGGGATGCACTGCACCCCGCGGATGGAGCTCCCAGCGGCGAGTGTCAAGGCGCAGTAGAAGCAAGGGCCTTAGAGCCAGGCGTGCTGGAGACAGAGCGAAGCGGTTCCTGAGAATCATGGGGCGCAGCAGCACTAGACTGGTGAGTCTGCACCGAGGACCAGCGGGAGATGGCCTACCCAACTCCTGAAGGCAGAGCTGGTGAAGCTGTGCAGAGAGAGGGCTTGCCTGTGCGGAGCGCAACCAAGGCCCAGCTGATTGCCCAGCTGGAAGAGAATGACCAGCCACAGGGCTGGGATCCTGTCCCAGTGGGGAGCAGCCAGACCCCTCCTGGGAGCGTGTCAGGCTCTGAGGGTGGGCGGAGCACCGGAACCCACCGGAGGCGGGACAGCCTCCCAGGGAGCCCTGCAAGCCGTAGTCCGCCCAGGAGGGTCCAACCTCTAGCGGAGCTGCGGCGGCTAGAGATCCAGCTGCAGATGAAGGAATTGGAAGTCCAGGACCGTAGAGCAGCGACAGCATGAGCTGGCCATGGCAGAGCGGAGAAGCAGCGGGGCCCGGCTGCGCCCGAGTGCGAGACGGGCCCCAAGGGCCCAGGGCGGCCAGGCGCTTGGAGAAGCTCGTGGTGGCCCAATTGAAGGACATGGGCGACATAGGCGGGTTCCTCAGCTCCTTTGAGAGGGCCTGTGGACTGCAACGGGTCCCCAGCTGACTGGCTGCAGGAGCTCATCCCCGCACTGAACCAGGAGGCTGCCGGGGTGCTCAATCAGCTGGAAGACCTACAGCCAGGGGATTACAACCGAGTCAAGGAGGCCCTGCTGCACAAGTTCGGGCTGACCCCCGAGATGTACAGGAAGAAGTTCCGGGGGGTGCAGAGGGGGCCATGGGAGACCTATGTGGATCTGGCCTCCCGCCTGGCGCAATACTGCCGCAAGTGGGTGTCTGGAGTCAGAGCCCAGACCGCAGAGGAACTGCTCAAGCTGATCATGCTGGAGCAGTTCTATGAAGCGTGCACACCCAGCCTGAGGCTGTGGCTCAAGGACCGGAGGCCAGAGAACCCCCAGGAAGCCGGGAGGCTGGCGGACGAGTTCACAGAGAGCCGGTCCGGGTGTGAACAGGAGTCCCGGAGAGAAAGGGAATCGCGCCAAGACCGGATCTCGGCTGAGCGACGGAGAGAGTCATCTACGAGGCGAGCCCAAGAGACAAGTCGTCTGTGCCCCAGAGAACCAGCCAGGGCCTGGACAGAGACAGCCCAAAGGGGCCCGCAGGGCCTAACTTGCTATCACTGTGGGCAAAAAGGCCACAAGAGGGCTCAGTGCACCAGGTCCCATGACCTGGGACTTTCCAGGGTTAACTGGCTGGGGCTGGAGGAAGGGCAGGCTGCCCCAGAGGCAGGGGCTGGCAGGCAAACCTCAGCTCAGAGTGGGGGGAAGGATGCTCAGTGCACCTCCCCTGGGAGGTCTGACCCTCGGGAGGCGGATTTCTCCGTGTACCGGGTGGGGGCAGGACGGCCCCTGCGGAGTGAGTGCCTCGTACCCCTGGAGGTGGAGGGTAGGAAGGTGACGGGTTTCTGGGACACGGGGGCGGAGGTGACGCTGGCCCGATCCAAGATAGTGGCCCCAGACCAGGTACTGCCCCACACTCAGCTGACCCTGAAGGGCATAGACGGGTCCCCGTTTAAAGTGCCTGTAGCCAGGGTGCATCTGAAATGGGGGGCCAAGGAAGGTCCCAAGGAAGTGGGGTGCACCCGCGCACTTGCGAAGTGCTGATGAGGAATGACCTGAGGAGTGGCCCCATGAATCCCAGCGGGCTCTAGTCACCGCCCATAGCCAGAGCCAGCGAGGGGCTGGCAACCTGGATCCAGGGAAGGACTCCTGGCAGGGTCCTCAGGGTCCCACCCCAGTGGACATGGGGTCCAGCCAAGCTGGGACTCCGGACCTAGGCAAAGGTGGGGAACAGGTCCCGATCCCTGCCCCAGCGGCTGAATTCCAGGCTGAGGTGCAGGCAGACCCCTCCTTGCAGAGGCTGAGGGACCAGGCTGGCCTCCGTGCAGCTCAGCCCCTGGGGAGAGGAGGCCAGGAGAGATTCCTGTGGGAGCGGGGATTCCTGTTCCGGGAATGGCTTCCCCCCAGGAAGGTGAGGGCATGGGGGGTCCAGCAGCAGCTGGTCATTCCCCAAAAGTATCGCCTCAAGCTGCTGTATTTGGCCCACAACATCCCCTTTGCGGGCCACCGGGGGATCCGGAGCACACGGCTGAGGCTGCGCCAACACTTCTATTGGCCGGGGATATTTGCAGCCGTGCAGCGGTACGGCCGGTCCTGCAACTCCTGCCAGAGGGCCGGAAGGCCCAAGACAGGAGGAAAGCTGCTCGGGGGCCCCTACCCTGTATAGAGGAGCCTCTGGGCTTGCTGAGAGAGTTATGGGAGGGGAAGACCTCCCTGGCTGGAGCGTCGGGGGTGGAAGACGTCCTGGCTTTCTGGGAAAAGCTCGCTGGGCTCATGGGCCCAGCCAGAGATCAAGGGCAGTGGAAGGGCTGGTACAGCCACCGAAGACAGGCCCGTGCCGGGCCCCCCCGGAGCTGTGCAGCAACGGGACAGGGAAAGCTGGCCCCTGCAGTGCATCGCAGCAGCCAACCCGAGCCAAGGGGTGTGCCAATGTCACCACATCGGCTTTCCCGGGCAGAGGACCCGAACTTCCCTAGGTCACGAGCGGAGTGACCCTGCTCAGTTCGCTCTCGGAGGGGGGAGAACTGTGACGTAGTGTGGGTACCTTAAGTGGTTACTATGCTGGGCAGTGGGCTGTGAGTGACCTCCCCTGGCTGCTGTCTGCAGCACGGCCCAACAGGGCAGGGGATGAGTCATTATGCAAAGGGGGCTTCAAACCTGTCTGACCAGTATCTCCCAGGGAGCGGAACAATGGGAAGAAGGCGGGTCGAGCCCTGGCTCGGGGCAGGGCTAGAAGTGAGGGAGTTAGTTTCTGTCTGGGATCATGGAGGAGACAGCCTAGGGAAAAGGGCTGGAATTTAGGGGCCCAGTCTCCCCCATCTCACGGGGGGCTGAGGCATCCTAGGCCCGGTTCCTGTAACCAGATGACATCTGTGCTGTGCTGTATCCTGGAGAAGCAATAAACTCCCTCTGTTCTACTGGCTGGTGGAGTCTGTCCGTGCCATTACGGGGGTGCAGGAGACGGGAAAACCCCAACGCGCCGTCACACCGACATAGTCAATGAAGCGGGGATTTAAATATCCCCGGCTTCATTAAAATAAAAATGGCCGCCGCGCTGTGCTGGCTCAGCTGATCATCGGCACAGTGTGTGAGTCAAGACGCGGATTGGTCAACAGGGGAAGCCTTTGTCGACTGCTCCTGTAAACCTTGTTTCACGAGGCATAAGGGAGCGGTCGACAAAGGCTTCCCCTCTCGACTGATCCACGTCTTGACTTGCGCGCTGTGCTGATGATCAGCTGAGCCGGCAGAGCGCGGCGGCCATTTCTATTTTAATGAAGCCGGGGATATTTAAATCCCCGCTTCATTAACTATGTCAGGTAGTCTATTTTACATGCCTCTGCCGACAGAGGCATGTAGTCTAGATGCACCCAAAGTGACAGGGTTAGGGAGCCAATGGGACAGATCCCAGCTGGGTCAATGGGCTGTAGCTCCACTGGGGTCAATGGGGCAGTTCCCAGCTGGGTCGATGAGCCATAGCTCCATTGGGGTCCCTGGGACAGGTCCCAGCTGGGTCAATGGGCCATAGCTCCATTGGGGTCAATGGGGCAGTTCCCAGCTGGGTTGATGGGCCATAGCTCCATTGGGGTCAATGGGGCAGTTCCCAGCTGGGTCAATGGGCCATAGCTCCATTGGGGTCAATGGGGCAGATCCCAGCTGGGTCAATGGGCCGTGGCTCCATTGGGGTCCCTGGGGCAGGTCCCAGCTGGATCAATGGGCTGTAGCTCCATTGGGGTCAATGGGGCAGGTCCCAGCTGGGTCAATGGGCCGTAGCCCTGAGAGCAGAGGGATGCAACGTTACTGCTGCTGGGATCTGGCTTTATCTACTTGTGCAGTTCTGTGCCCCTCCCTGCTGAGCTCCCACTGAGATTAACTCGTTTCTCTTCATGGTTCCAGAAGAAGTAGGGGCTGGCTGGAGCAACTGGTTCTGCCTGACCAGCCCTTGGCTCATCACCAGAGGACCAGGCTTTGATGCCTTGGGTGAAGCAGATCCCATATCTCAGTGTGACTGCGGCTGGACAAGCCAACATCCCTCTGGAACCTGCCCTGTCAGCTGAGGCAGCCCATCACCAGGACCCGAGAGCTCTGGAATAGGTTGGTGTAAGATCACAATGTCTCATGCCACAGGGAACCCCCACTGCCTGGTGCAAGAGGCTGACTCCCTTCCCCAGGGGCAGGGCCGTCCTGAGCCATTCTGGCACCCTAGGCATGGGAGCGTGGCACCGCCCCTGGGTGCACGGCACATGCACGGCCCAGTCCGGCCCAGCCATCGCTGCTGGCGTGCGCACCGGGTCGTGCAGGGCCCCGCGGCCGTGGGGGGAAGGGCACTGCTGGCTGGTGCGCAGGGATGGGGGAGGGCTGGCGCTGTGGGAGCCGGGCGCGCGGCGCCTGATGGCAGGTATAAGGGCCGCGCGCACCCCTTACAGCTGCCATCAGGCGCCCCCCATCGGTTGGTGCCCCAGACAGCTGCCCGGCTCGCCCACCCCTTAATCCGGCCCTGCCCAGGGGGGCAGGATCCACAGGAAAATATGGAGGTGGCGGAGCTGGAAATTCACCCTGAAAATGGCCCTGCCTATGAGGCGGAAGATCCCACGGGGCTACAGCATATCTCCAAACACAGGGACTGCAAGGTGTCCGGGACACCCAGCTGCACGTTTACACAGATCTATTTCACTACACAGAATAGTGAGTACAGACAATAATATGACACCCATGCCTAGAACAATACCTGAGATACTTGATTTTAAGGGTACTTATTTCTATAAATCACACATACACACACACCCCCACAGTTCCACTGCTAAAACCTTACAATTACCAGATGATTAGATGATTGTTGGATGATTCTCAGATGATTGTCAGACGGTTGGGGTCAATAGGGCAGTTCCCAGCCGGGTCAATGGGCTGTAGCTCCACCGAGGTCAGTGGGGCAGGTCCCAGCTGGGTCGATGGACCGTAGCTCCATTGGGGTCACTGGGGCAGGTCCCAGCTGGGTCGATGGGCCATAGCTCCATTGGGGTCAATGGGATCTGACAATCTCAGATGATTGTCAGATGATTGTCAGACGATTGTCTCCCGATTGTGGCCTCATTGTGTCCCCACGCACAGAAGTGTCCACAAAGCATTGGTCGGTAGGAACAGGCACAGTTTCCAGTGGTAGCGAGTAAGGTTGTGCGGACCTCTTACCCCATCCCCCCCTTTCTACCCCTACTTTTATAGCAAAGCGAGACTTGACGTGGTCGGTCTAGTGAAATCTACCAGTGAATTATGTATTGTGTATGCCCCTCTTTTGGACACATCCTGCTAACCAAACTACACTTACTTCATTGATAGTTCTATGGCTGAATCAGTGATTTTGCTCATTAGCAGTGTTATATCCCAGTACTGGGTTACTCCCAATGTTCTTGGCACGGTTTCTCTAACCAATACTCTCAGCGCGCTGTAGTTTAACACACTCCTGACTTTCAAAGGTCAGCCCTTGGCCTGGCCCACGTGCTTTCATGCACTAGGCTCAAATCGGGCCTGGTTTGCCTTGTTAGAAGCCTCGCTTGGGTCAAGGCAGCCATCGCTAGCCTGGTCCATGCAGGGCCGGACATCACAGACAATATTATTCTGGTCAAGATGGGGTTCTCCAGGCTCCCCTACACAGCCCCACCCTGTAAGGATGCAGCTCCCAGCAGGTCTGCAGGATCTTCGGCTACTGACAGAGCCTCGCCGGGTGAATGCCTCACTCTCTGTTTATCGGCAGTTCCCATACCTGCACGGCCCCACTCACCGAGCCTGGTTGAAAAGGGTGAAGGCCCCTCTCGGCCTGGCCAGGGCTGCCGGGAACAGTCTTCCCTGCCCTATCCCACCTCTCAGTGCACGTCCTCAGCAGTGCCCACACTTGACCGGGTCCGTCACAACCTCTGCGTGGCTGGGTAGTTGTCGGAGAGATCACCATTTTGCAAAAGAAAAGTGGGAGTGTCACGAGGACTATGGTCAGGATATTCCTGACGATCCAGGTCCCCCCATCCCGGCCCTATCACCATGTACTGAAGGACCCCCCAGTTGTCATGATACACATTGATTTCAATCTCCCCCCAACCACAGACAAAGACCAGCTCCGTTCCCGCCGCGCTGATCACCAGCTGGGCGTTACGCTGCAGGCACGCCGGCTCCTCGGGAAACTTCTCCAGAAGCATCCGCTCAGAAACTCTGCCAACTCCCCCCCCCAGCCTCCAGTCGGTTCTGCACCTTCAGCAGGTTCTCCATGCTCAGCTGCTCTGGGTGGGAGTGGAGCCGGGCCAGATACACCTCCACGGTTGTCTCCTTCACGTGGTACTGGAGTTCTCTGTTTTGGTAGAACACGGAAATCTCGCACTCGCCTGTCCCGGAGTGTTACCCACACAAATTTCTCTAGCCCTTCCACACTGTAGGGAGACACACACCTTTACCCAGTTCCTAGGGCTCAAGGTGCAACCCTGTTAATTCATACACCCACCCGTACCCAGTTCCTAGGGCTCAGAGCGCATCTTCCTGCGGGTTTTGCAGGATCTTTAGCCACTGAAAGAGCCTCACCCAGGAATATCCTTCTCCTCTAGTGATTGACAATTCCCAAACAAGCAGAATACACGTGCTAAGCACACAGGGTCATGCTCACCAACCCTGCTAAAGGCAGGCAGACTTCCGCTGTTGGCCAGGCAAGGTCAGTCTCTCTGATCTTAGGCTGTATCTTGGAGGTGAGTTCTTCTTTTCCAGGTCTTCCCCCCTCCTCCTGGTCCTCTTCCAGCCTTTTCTTCCTTCTGTTACTTCTGATCTTCTTCTTCTTCTCCTTCTTGGACCCCAGTTTATATAATGAAACCTGAGTCTTGCTTAGCTAGACCTTCACCAATTATTTTAGTATCATTTTACTAACCAATCATAACAAAATGACCTAACCAATCATACCCCACCACCTTCATTGATTTACACCTAGCAAAATTAATTATCCAGCAGACAGAAACAGTTACAAACCAGACCGAGATCACACAGTGAAACAATAGGAAAGTGTAGTGACAATGATTGTAGAAAGAGGATTGCACAACATTCTCTAGTGGATAAGCAGTTTCTTGCCAGACAGAAGGGGGTGACTTCAGTTTTCTTTACCCATCTTGAGATCTGTTTCTTTATCTGGTGACAGCGGGGGAGCGATCAGGACACAGTCCCCTCCTCACAACCTGGTGTGACACTTTGTAATACAATTTAGATGGAACTGTGAGGATGTGACTCCAGGCCTTACAGGAATGGCTGTTGCTCTTCAGTCTGGCTGCAGAAGGCGGCTTTGGTTCAGGCCTAGCACAGGCCTTCCAACGTGGCTACAGAGAAGCCATGTTGTTACAGGAGAGGGACACCAAGACCGTTCCACCGCTCTGGATCAGCATCTTCGCGTTCTGCTGGACGTAGATGGGCCCCAGTTGGAACTTCTCCTGGGCATGGATGAAGCAGTCTCTCAACTCACTGGTCAGCTTCCCTCAAGCCTCCAGTTTGGTCTGCACTCTCAGCAGGTCGGCAACGCTTAACGGTTCTGGGGCCACCCCTTCCAATTTCACTAATCCATCGGGAAAAAAAAAGACCATCACCCCTACGGCTGTGATTCCTGCTGACACAGATAGCAGTGGGAGCCATGACCCCTGACAGAGCAGGCTCACACATGATCTGAAAACCCTCTTGACTCGATCTTGCAAAACCCAGGGGAGGGACAGTAATATTCGCTGAAATTGGAAGTAAATCTGGATGTAGTGCACGAGTTGGTTCCCAGCTGCCTACACAAGAGCAGCCATCAGCCTGTTGGCTTTCACCAGCCAAAAGTTCATTCTGCTTTTTTTCAGAGAGGAGCAGAATTCCCCGATCCTAGATCTCCGGGCTCGGCTCACAGTGTGGCTCCAATTCTGTCCATAGGAACCTGAAGAGGACACACAGTAAAAAAGTCTCAGTTTGGGGATGGTACAGCTGTCGAATATCATATGTAATTCTATGGAAGGTTCGGGGAGAAGGCCCAGCCTCAGTTTACCCTGCTCTGGCTGTCAAACATCAGATCCTTCCCAACACCTGTGGAAATTTCTGCCTCCATAAGAACATAGGAACAGCCAGACTGGGTCAGACCAAAGGTCCATCTAGCCCAATGTCCTGTCTGCCCTACAGGGAGGGAACAGAACAGGGAACCATCAAGTGATCCCTCCTCTGTCATCCATTCCCAGCCCCTGAAAAACAGGCTAGGGTCACCAGCTCTGCCCATCTTGGCTAATCTCCATTAAAGGACCTAACCTCCCTGAATTTCTCTAGCTCTCTTTTGAACTCGGTAGAAGTCCTGGTCTTCACCACATCCTCTGGCAAGGAGTTCCACAGGTTGATTGTGTGTTATGAGAAGAAAAATTTCCTTTGGTTTGTTTTACACCTGCTACCATCCTTCCTTCCCTTCCCTGTAAAAGAGAGACTGCCCCAGCCAGCCGGCTGCCCCACATGAATGGCATTCTGGGATGTGACTTTGGGGGATTTTTCTTTCCTGTGGTCTAGTGAACAGACCACGGGACTGAGCGACCTGGGCTCTTGTCCTAAGTCTGCTTTGCTAGATCCCCTGTCTGTTCAGGGTGGGTATCCTGACCTCCTTTGTCAAATGTATTCATGAAAATGGCTAGATGGTGTTATTGTTCATTAGTTGGATGTCTATCAATATTTGACCATTAAAGCCCCTGGAGACTTTTCTCAATAGAGAAACCCCAGGGATTTTACTCCCTTTGCATATTAATCTCCTATATATTTTAGAGAGTTTGTTTGATCAAGAAACCCTCCTAAAACGGTAAGAGCTAGAACTACCAAATTCGGTATATGGCTTCTTCTTCTCGTTACTTTAATATTTTTTTCACAGAACACTCCAACTGGGACCTTCAGAGGCATCTAGTCCAGTTCCCTGCCCTCACGGCAGGACCAAGCACCATCTAGATCAATGTTTCTTAAACTATGTTCCGCGTGGCATTCGGAGGTGTGCCATGGAGAACAGAGTTCAAAATGGCTGCCCTTAAAGGGGCAGGTGACCTTTTCCCCAGCCTTTTTTTTTTTTCTCAACAAAAAATCCTTCGTGTTCCTCATAAGAAAAATATTGTTTGGTGGAACGGTCTTGGTGTTCCTCTCCTGTAACAATATGGCTTTTCTGTAGCCACGTTTAAGAAATGCTGGTCTAGATCATCCCTGACAGGTGTCTGTCCAACCTGCTCATAAATATCTCCAGGGATGGAGATTCCACAGCCCCAGGCAATTTATTCCAGTGTTTCACCACCCTGACAGGTAGGAACTTTTTCCTAATGTCCAACCTAAACCTCCCTTGCTGCAGTTTAAGCCCATCGCTGCTTGTCCTGTCCTCAGACACCAAGGAGAACAATTTTTCTCCCTCCTCCTTGTGACACCCTTTTAGATACTTGAAAGCTGCAACCATGTCCCATTCTCAGTCTTCACTTTTCCAAACTAAACAAGCCCAATTCTTTCAGCCTTCCCTCCTACCTCATGTTCTCTAGAACGTTCCTCATTTTGGTTACTCTCCTCTGGACTTGCAATGATAAACTAGTGTAACAGTCTCGTAAGGATAAAGAAGCAGTAAGAATAGCATAAAGGACTCACCCTTTCGCAAGTGCCCCTTGGTGGCTGAGGGCGTGTGCCCCCAAGCTCCAGTTTTGGGAGCAGAGGTGTCTCAGGTGGCCTGTCCGGTTGGCTGTCCAGGGTTCTGAAATTTGCCATAGTCAGTGGTCCCCAATGCGGTGCCCGCGGGCGCCATGGCGCCCACCGGGCCATTTCTGTGCGCCCGCCAAGTGAACGGGGCGAGCCCCGCCCCTGGGCGCATGGGCGATTCCGGCCCCCTGGGCGCACGGCGTATGGGCAGCGTCGGCCCCGGGCGCGCAGCACATGGGCGGCCCCGGCCCCGGTTGCTCAGCGTTTGGGTGGCCCTGCCCCCGGGTGCTCAGCGTTTGGGTGGCCCTGCCTCCGGGTGCACGGTGCAAGGGCTGTGCCGGCCCCGGGCGTGCGGCATATGGGTGGCGCTGGCTCCTGGGCGCACGGCACAGGGGTAGCACTGGGCCTGGGTGTGCAGCACAGGAGTGGCGCCGGCCCTGGGCATGCAGCACACGGGCGGTGGTGGCCCCTCCCCTGGCCATGTGGCACATGGGCTGTTCCGGCCCCAGCGCATGGTGTATGGGCAGCCCCACCCCTGGGCACACAGCGCAGGAGTGGCACCGGCACCAGCCCCGGGAGTGCGGCGCATGGGTGGCACCAGCACCGGGCGCGTGCTGTATGGGTAGCCCCGCCCCCAAGGACGTGCATGGCCCCGCCCCTGGGAGCGTGTGTGGCCCCGCCCCCGGGTGCCCGGCCCATGAGTAGCCCCGGCCCGGGCGCCTGGCAGCCCCAAAAGGTTGGGGACCACTGGTCTACCCTGACCAGTCTCCAACTCCGGACCTGGGTTTTTACCCAGGTGTAAAGTCCAGCTCCCACTCAGATCTGTCCGAGGTGCCGCTGCCTTCCCAGTCTGTCTGTTCCTGGGTCTGCCTGGCTTTGAGCCCCAGTGAGGAACTGCCCGGCTCTGGCCCCACCACTTTTTTATACCTGCCTCCTGGGCCCTGATTGGTTGCAGCAGAAGCAGCCTCTCTAGTCTGCTTGGAGGACCTCTCTTCTGCTCTTCTCCCTGCGGCCAGGCCTCCAGCAGGGGGAGTTGGGCCTAGTCCACCCTGTCACAAGCCTTTCTGGAAAACGAATCGTTTCGAAATCACTCCTTTTTTTCCACACGACCTTCCCCAACCCCACCCCCAATCCAGGTCACAGAACTGGCCCAAAATAATGTGTAAATCCCTTCTGCTTTCTGGCTCTCAAACCTTCGCCTTGCAATGTCCCACGTCTACTCACTCCCATCCCCTTGCTGCATGAGAGGAAGGAGAGAAATAATCCCACCCCAGAGTCCACGGTGGGGACAGGGAGAAGGGAAAACGCTGCTCGTGCACATAGGGAATGTGCCCCTAAAGGTGAACCCTTCCTTGGAGCAATTATTCTGTTAGCAGCTGGCACCAAGAAAAAATCTCTTGAGGGCCTCACGATTTCGACGACGCCCTGGTGACGTGAGACTCAGCAAATCGATGCAGAGAGGAATCGGGGGGGGGGGGGTGGATCTGGGGCAGGTGGCCCGCCTCACTCCCTGGACTTGTTGCACGTGCTTGTGGTTTCTTCTGAGCAGCGGCGATGCGCTCACGCAGGTTTTCCGACCTTCATTTCCTGCAGTGCAAACACAGCAAGCAGCCTTTCCACGAATCGCACCACGGTCGTGTGCAGAACCCGGCCCGCCCAGCAAACCCGCCGCATGCAACAGAGCCCAGAGCCTCCGCCTTTCTAGAAGGGGAGACGCGATGACTGAGAGGCGAGCTATGGCTGATGCTGAGGTCACCGATTAGCTGGTTTTTGCGCTGCCTTGACAGTTAAAAGTGGGGCTGGGCAAAACACAGCCTGGGGGCCGAATCCAGCCCCCCAAGCCACCGGATCCAGCCTGCGAATGAGCCTGACGGGACCCTAAGGTAGGCAGCAGCCACGGTTTTCGGCGCAATCCCTGCTCTGTGGGGGGGAGGGGAGGCGTTGCGTGATCTCCCCAACCCCAGCCCAAACCTCAGCTCTTTTTTGGCCAGAAACCACTGGCCAAGAGGAGCTGAGTGATTGGGTGGGGGGCTGGGGGCAGCACAAGCCTCTTCCCCTTGCCAGAGCTGAGAGCCACACGGAGGGAGCAGCTGCAGTTTAAAGTGGGTTGGGACTACAGCAGGCAGGGAGCCCGGCCTGTCTTGGGGGGTGCTGCAGGGCTGCTGGCCGGGAGACACTTAGGTAAGGACCTCCCAACCACAGCCTGCCTCTGGCACCCCTGCCCACCCAACCCCTGCATCCCAACTCCCTCCCAGACCCTCTGCACCCCCCTGCCCCAGGTCACAGCTCCTCTCCTGCACCCCTTCCCCAGCCCAGAATCCTCTCCTGCACCCACACCTCCTCCCGGACCCTGCACCCCAATCTCCTGCTCCAGGTCACAACTCCCTCCACCACCCAAACACCGTCTCAGACCCCACACCGCCTCCTGCACCCCAGTCCCTTATCCCATGTGCCCTTCTGCACCCCACTTCCACCCTAGACCCAGCACCCCCCTCCATAGGAAAGGGCAGCCTGTGTCCACTTTCCAAAATCTTGGCGTGCCCCCCCCCCCACCAAAAATTATTGGTTAAAAGATTTAACATGCCAGATTTGGGGGCGTTGTGGGGGTTTTTTTACATTTTATGACACTCTGCAGTTTGTCTCCCCTGCCTCACCAGAAGTTTGGATGCAGGTAGGAACAGCCACATACCATAAAACAACACGATTTGGGTGTGGGTGTGTGTGCACGCAATGGCGCCAGTTTTCAACGGCACACCCGGTTAAAATGGGACCCTGTCCTACGCAGTGAAAATGAGCCAGAGAGGGGTAGAGGCAGAAAGGATGGAATGACCTCCGTGGGCAACGGCAGTGAAAAAAGGAAACCCAATGTTAGGAGTCATTAAAAAAGGGCTAGGCTCTAGAGAATAAGCCAGAGAATATCTGATTGCCTCTCTAAATCCATGGGACGCCCACAGCTGGAATCCTGCAGACAGATGTGGTCGCCTCGTCTCCAAAAAGATCTCGTGGCATTGGAAAAGGTTCAGAAAAGGGCAACCAAAATGATTCGGGGTTTGGAACGGGCCCCATATGAAGAGAGGTTAAAAAGACTTGGTCTTTTCAGCTGAGAAAAGAGGAGACGAAGTCGGGAAAAGGATAGAGGTCTATAAAATCAAGAGTGGTGTGGAAAAAGTGAATAAAGTAATTCTTCATTTAACACTATAGATGCATTTCTGAAAACGTTCGTGTTAAGTGGAAACGTGCAATGCGGGGTCAATTTTCCCATTGAAAATAATGGAAAAGGTGGGGGTTGCGTTTCAGGTGGTGGTGGCAAAGTCAATTTTTTGTTGGTGCTGGGTCATCAACGTCAGTGTTACATATTTAGCAACACACGATAAAGAGCAACACAAGTCGCTGCGGTTTGTTAAAACACAAAGATAAACACCTGAGTGAGTGGCGGAGCGCTGTGACCACGTGTATTCATCCGCTCATGCGTATTACCACTGTTTTCACCAACGTATACCGCCGCGTGAAGTAGTCCACCACTTGATTATTTTTGTGTTATTTCGGGGACTGTCATGTTATTCAAAAAAAGTTCCTGAAAAATAAAATCGTGCTCTTGTGAAAACGTGTTAAGTGGGCACGTGTTAAACAAGTAATTACTGTAAGGAAAAGTTATTTACTTGTTTTCATAACACAAGAATGAGGAGTCAGCCAAAGAAATGAAGAGGCAGCTGGTTTCAAACAAACAAAAGGAAGTTTTTCTTCATGTAGCACACAGTCAACCTGTGGAACTCCTCGCTGGAGGATTTTGTGAAGACCAGGAGTTTATCAGGGGACTCGATACATTCATGGCAGTTAGGTCCATCAATGGCTATTAGCCAGGCTGGGCAGGGAGGGTGTCCCTGGCCTCTGTTTGCCAGAAGTGGGGAATGGGTGACAGGGGAGGAATCACTGGGTGATTCTCAATTCTGGTCACTCCCTCTGGGGCACCTGGCATTGGCCACTGTGGGCCGACAGGACACTGGGCTGGATGGACCTTTGGTCTGACCCAGCCAGGATGCTCTGATGTTCTTCTGAGCGGGGGCGGGTGAAGAGCTGGGGCGGGGTGTCGGTTTTGTTTGGTCAGAAAGCCGGCTCCCCTTTTCTGTGCTAAGAAGTGGCCAGTGGCATAGCCCAGGAACTAGCTGTGCCAGAGGCGTCGGAGGGATTAAGTGCCCCCAAGGTTTAGCCTGAACTGTGTTGTTCGCCCCACATCAGGCTCCAAGCTGCTGACACCGGGTTCTGCCTCTGACCCCATGCCTGCTCCCAGCTGGAGGAGGGGGACACTGGCAAGGGAGCTGTGAGCACCCCCAATATTGGAAGTCTTCCTCTGTGACTGGCCTGTGTCTGGGGGGGGGGGCGGTAAATGGGCCGTAGCTCCATGGGGGTCAGTGGGGCAGATCCCAGCTGGGTCAATGGGCTGTAGCTCCATGGGGGTCAGTGGGGCAGATCCCAGCTTGGTCAATGGGCCGTAGCTCCATTGGGGTCAATGGGGCAGGTCCCAGCTGGGTCAATGGGCCATAGCTCCATTGGTGTCACTGGGGCAGATCCCAGCAGGGTCAATGGGCTGTAGCTCCATTGGGATCACTGGGGCAGGTCTCAGCTGGGTCAATGGGCCGTAGCTCCATTGGGATCAATGGGGCAGATCCCAGCTGGGTCAATGGGCCATAGCTCCATTGAGTCACTGGGGCAGGTCTCAGCTGGGTCAATGGGCCGTAGCTCCATGGGTGTCAATGGGGCAGATCCCAGCTGGGTCAATGGGCCGTAGCTCCATTGAGTCACTGGGGCAGGTCTCAGCTGGGTCAATGGGCCGTAGCTCTGAGAGCGGAGGGTTGGATGTTACTGGTTCTGGGATCCGGCTTTATGGATTTGTGCATTTCTGTGCCCCTCTGTGCTGAGCTCCCACTGACGTGATCTCATCCTTTTCCCAGGTCCCAAGAGGAGTAGGTGCGGGGTGGAGCAGCCACTTGTATCTGGCAATATCCCTTGGATCATCAACCAGGCGTTGGGGCATCAGGTGAGGCAGATCCAGTATCTCGGTGGCACCGCGGCTGGACAGCCCAATCTCCCTCTGCAACCTGCCCTGTCCACTGAGGCAGCCCATCGCCAGGACCCGAGGGCTCTGGAAAAGGCTGGTGTGAGATCACTATGTCCCACACCACAGGGCACCCGCACTGCCTGTTGCAAGAGGCCGACTCCGTTCCCCAAGGGGGGCAGGATCCACAGGAGAATATGGAGGTGGCGGAGCTGGTAATTCACCCTGACAGTGGCCCCTCCTATGAGGCAGAAGAGCCCGCAGGGGATTACCTGGCCATGTTAGAATCCCGACCCCTGCCACTGAGCATGGACACCCTGAAGGCTGTGCGCGATGAGCTGGAGAGCAGGGAGCTGCTGGATGAAGATCTGAGAGCCTGTTTTGAGGCTGCCCTGGAGGAATTCCCCCAGGAGCCTCCATGTGTGCAGCGCAGCGCCCGGATGGTGATCGAGAGCGCCAGTACTGAGCTCACTTTCCTTTCGGGCACGGGCAAGTGTAAGATCACGATCTCCGACAGCGGCCCCTACTATGAGGTGGAAGAGCCAACGGCCCGGGTGTACCTGGCTCGCTTACACTCCCGCCCCCAGGAGCTGAGTATCCAGACCCTGCAGGGCGTGCGGGATGCGCTGGAGAAGTGGGGGTTGCTGGACAAGGAGCTGGGAGCCTGCGTTAAGCTGGCCCTGGAGGAGTTCCGCCAGGAGCCGTCGTGTGTGCAGGACAACGCCCGGCTGGTGATCCGACACAAGAGCAAGGAGCTGGTGTTTGTGTCGGGCCGGGGGGAGTGCGAGATCTCTGTGTGCAAAGGCAGAAGGGAGCCAGGCTACGAGGTGAGGGAACCCACGGCAGAGGTGTATCGGGAGAGGCTCCGCTCCCGCCCACAAAGGCTGAATGCGGGGATCTTGGTGGGAATTCGGGGCCAGCTGCAGTACTGGGGGGTCATGACCAAGGAGCTTGAAAGCTGGTTTGCGCTGGCCTTGGAGAAGTTCCCCCAGGAGCTGGCGTGTGTGCGGGACAACCCTGGGATGTGTGTTGCCTGGGATGACACGGGGCTACGGCTGATCTCTGAAGACTGTGAGGTGTCTGTGACCAGCCGCAAAGGGACACCCAGCTACGCAGTGACGGTGAAGAGCTGGGCCACGTATTGGGAGCGGCTGCGTCACTCTGCAAAGCCGCTGAAAATGAAGACTTTGGAGAGAGTGCGCAGAGAGGCGAGGCGGCTGGCGGCACCAAAAAACATCAGGGACATCTTGAATGTGGCCGTGAGGGATTTCTCTGCTGAGCCAGCCTGCCTGAAGAAGAACGCCCGGCTGGTCATTGAGTGTGACGGGGGCGAGCTGGTCTTTGAGTCCGGGAAGGGGGTGAATAAAGTAGACGTGTGTATCATCGACGGGGAGATCAGTTACAGTGTTGGAACCACCACTGGGTGGGTGTCTTTCTGTAGGGGGTGTCTGAAACTATTCAACTACGTAAGTCAGGTCGTGGGGAACTTAATGTGCAGAGTCGCAGGCAAATGTACAGGGGACAAACTCGTATTCATTAACAAAAGTAAAAGTCAGTGCCTCCCACTGATGATAGGGTGATGAGCTGACTGGCCTAGCCCCCACTCCAGTCCCAGAGCCGGGAATCAACCCCCAACACGCGAAACACGGGGGCTATAGAATCACAGCTAAACTGAAGTTGAAATCTGGATTCCCAGCTGTAGATCTGCAGACGATCAGGCCAGAGGGAACCCCGGTTATCGCCTCCACCAATCTCCTGCTAACACCGGCTCTCAGACACCCCCAGTTCTTCCTGGCCCAGACTCTAAAATGGCCAGTGACAGAGAGAGCTAGAAATGGCCTTGTAGAATTGATTTTCTTTGTCCTTAACTAAGTTTATCCCTACTAAGGATGTGAAGGAGCAGTTATCTGGCTCATCGTGTGGGCGATACAATTTGCATTGATGACACGATTAGTTGACAAGGACTGCTCTGCAGAGCCGCAGTGGGTGTTGCTCCCAGAGCCAGCTCTGAGCAACCTAGACCTCCCCCACTGCAACTTGAGACCATTGCTCCTTGTTCTGCCACCTGCCCCCCACTGAGAACAGCCGCTCTCCACCCTCTCTGGAACCTCCCTTCAGGAAGTTGCAGGCTGCTCTCAAATCCCCCCTCACTCTTCTCTTCTGCAGACTGAATTGCAGTTAGTCAACTAAATCAGGGCACTTTTCGGAAATCCACCCATCGGTATATTTCCTTTTCATAAGGAGTTAAAAACTCATCTGTGAGCTTTTTGACATGGGTAGGGAGACCCTGGATGCCCCTCTCGTGACCAGAACAACATCAGTGCTAGGTCTCGTCCCGGCCTTGTCCAAAGAACGACTCTCGAACACACCACCCGTAGGTCCGATTCTAGGGTGGGGAAAGTAGCACTGCTGTCCAATGATGCAGAACTTGTACTGGACAGTGAGACCAGGCCAAAAAGACCAGAAACAACCTGGTCCTAGCACATCCCATTGTTTGATAAGAGAAACATTGCAGAGACAGCCAGGAAAACAATGAATGAAGCGCTTTTTGCAATATTTTGGCACCGCAAAATGGATCCTAGATATTGACATAAGAGATATCTTATGTAAACTGTAGTTGATGGGGAGATATGCCTAGAACAACCAAGTCTCGCTTTGCTATAAATTGGGTTTAGTAAGAACAATCGGTAGGAGGGAATAAGCAGGATTGAGTGTCTTACGTGCCAACGCGTGGAAAACAAAGGAACCACAACTTTCCTGGCACTGTAGGTAGCATATGAGTGAAGTGTAAGTGAACTAGGCTTAACTATTGTATTATAATAATCTTTTATGACTTGCTTTTGCATTGCTTCGCGCTGTATGAATTGCTTTAGACTGTAACCCTTCAATATTTTCAATTGTCTAGTGATTGTTGGCAAGGCTTGTCACACTTAAATAGCTGTGTTCACTGCTTAAAGCTGGCAATGAAAAAGAAAATGGTTTGATCTCTCTGGAATGCTCTGGTTTCCCTTGGCTCTAAAAACCGAACCACACGACAGGGAAATGGGCCAGCCTGGTTACAGGGCACTAATTAAGTCCAACGCCAGCCTGATTCCTCGTGTGGACATGCTGTACTGCCTGATGGTGCTAGTAACCGGAGAAGTGAGACAACGATCTAGTTATTCCACTAGAGCCATTCCCTTTCCCCATGTAGACCACTTGTTCTGTAGATACAGCTCATTCATCTCCGTGGGTGTGTCTAGACTACAGGGTTTTGTTGACAACACTATAGCTTTTTCTACACTGCCGCCGCGTTCTGGCGACAGTACGTCCTATTCCTAATCTCCAACCTAGACCTGCCCCACTGCATCTTGAACCCATTGTTCCCTGTTCTGCCATCTACCCCCACTGAGAACAGCCTCTCTCCATCCTCTTTGGACCCCTCCTTCAGGGAGTTGAAGGCTGCTATCAAATCCCCCCTCACTCTTCATTCTGCAGACCCAAATCCCTCAGCCTCTCCTTGTAGGTCATGCGCTCCAGCCCCCCATTGTGCCCCATCTGGAGGGATGTTCGGCTGCAGGGGGGCATCTCCCTGGGAGCTGGCCTCTTCCTTCGCCCCTGTGGATTCCATCCCAACTTCCCTGCTCCTCATGCCCCGGCCTGGATCCCAGCCATGGGTCAGGCTGGCCTGTCCCTGTGGCCCCTGGGGGGGTGGGACGGTGCCAGAATCTCCGGTACGTGCTGGGTGTGAGGTGTTAGCGTGAGGTGTGGGATTGGGTGAGGGGGGGTGTCAGGGCTGGCAACGGGGAGCACGAGGCTATAAGGTGTGGGTTTGGGGCATGTGTGGAGAGGTAGAGGGGGCAGGGCTGGGGGTGTGAGGGCTCTTCCAGACACCCTCTCTCTCTGTTACCAGATTTGCCCAATACTCTGGGGTTTGCTCATTTATCAGGGTTACTCTTATGGGACTGGGGGAAGGTTAACCATTCTATCCGTGTGCTGCTTGTGCTACTTGTGCTCTCATATGGAGCTGGAATTCTCCCTGCTGCCAATTCCCCCTCCCACTGGAGCTCTCCTGCAGGAACTAGGTTCCTCAGGATGGGTTTTTCCCACCTCAGCAACACACAGACACTCACCCCCACTACCAGAGCACGTCTGAGAGGACTGGGTACTCAGCACTCACATGCTGACCCCTCCTATGTCCCTGGACTCAGCAGGCTGGGTTTCACAGCAATGCCACACTGCACCCTCATGAGTCTTTGGACTCAATGGGCTGGATTAAACTGCACTTTAAGCTGCCATCCTCATATGCCCCCAGGTTCAGCACCTCCTTATCCCCACTTTCACCCCACAGTCATTCACTGGTAAACCACACGATGAGCAAACCCCCCAGGACTTTGGGCACTGCAGGGATCTTTAGCGTGGGTACGAGAAGCGTTGTTGCAGAGCGAATGGGGAAGGCAAAACAACACCCCTTAAGGAAGAGGGAGCGAAAGAGAAAGAAAGAGAGAGAAGCAACCAGCTTAACAATGAAAGTGATTTATTTCTGAGTAGTGAATAGAGATCAAAAAGTGACAATATTAAATCTAACAGGTACAATATTAAATCTAAATTGAAACTGATTACAAATGTTAGGTAACCATAGAACAGTTTACATAGGGCAGGGGCAGGAGGCGATGCTTAGAGAGCTAGTTGATGAGAGAGAGAGAGAGAGAGAGAGCTCACCACTCCACCGAGCTTGCACGGATCGGGGTTCCCAGATGATGATGGGAGCCGGGGGGGTCCAGAGGGCAGGAGACAAGCAGAGCAGAGCCCCCAGCACGATCAGACAGGAGATGAAGACGTCTCAATGGAACTGATGCAGTTTAAATCCAGGTATCAGAACAGTTTTCTTGGGGCAAGGAGAGGCGTTTTTATAGGGATAGTTCAAAGAGACAGAGGTGAGACAATAGAGACTGATCACCCCTGGTTATGGGGGATGTTCCTTGAACCAGCTCACAGTGCAACTGGGCAGTTTCAGTATTTCAGATGTCAATAGGATCGTTACTAGAATTGGTCTGATCATGACTAATTTGGGGGTGAGCAGGCCTGGGTTCATTAGCCTCTGGAGCAGGGATTTCCCATCAGGCCGTGCTTCTCTGCTTTCGGTGTCCCATAGTTCACTGCGGTTCCTGCCTTGGAAGAGCTGCTCTCCATTCTGTATGCTAATGAGATGTCCCTCTGTTCCATCTTTAATGCAAATGAGGCTGGGGTGTTTCCTTAATTGTATCCCCCTTGTCTGAAGCAGTTTAGGTGGGTCTCCCCGGCCTTTTCATTGCTTTGTCTTTGATTCTAGCAGAGGCCTGAAGTGGGGGATGGTTTTCCATGAATGTCACTCCCTGGCTCCCAAAAGCACAGGGCTGGTAGGTAACACCTCTCCCGGGGGCGGAGGGGGAAGGCAGGACAGACCTAAACACCCCTCGGACTCCTGCTTTCCTTGACACAGGGCCACCCCCTCCTTTGGACGCTGCGTGCCCTGTTTTGCCTCCCACTGCCCCATGGTGAAGGAGGACTGGATTCAGGGGAACCAACTTGAGGTGAGAGCCTCATGGCTCATGGGGCACCTGATGCAGCTGGGTCCATCTGGGACCTTCTGCAGCTTCACTGGGGTCAATGGGGCAGATCCCAGCTGGGTCAATGAGCCGTAGCTCCATTGGGGTCACTGGGGCAGATCCCAGGTGGGGTCAATGAATTTACATCTGGGTCCCTGAGGCTGGAATCCGGCCTGACCCCAGTGACTCTGGTTGGGACACTCTGGGTTTCTTTGTGGCCACCAAGATGAGACCGACCCGAGGGGGACGGAGCAGGTGCCGTGGTTGCCCTGGGGAGCGTCACGTTTGGAGCTGGCCAGTCGGCTGGGCCCAGATTTTATTGCAAGGAGGGGAGAGCAGGTTGCCCAGTGACAGGGAACAGGAATTAACGCGCCTGGCAGGGGAGGTGTCTGTTGCTTTCGGCCGTCTACGCCCTGGGAACAAGAGAACTGAGGGAGATTTACTGTTGCTTCCAGCTCATCTTCACCTCCGTGAGCAGGTGCCATGTCTCTCCGTTACACGGTTCTCCAGTTTCCTGCCAAGGGTTGTGCCTCTGACAGGTGTTGGCGCTGGAAGCTGGTGTCAGAGGTAGCGACGCTGAAATCTAATCTGGCAGGGTTCCCAGTGGACGCATTTCTGGTTCTGCAATTTAGCAACTAGGGTTTCTACGTGCTGGTGGGAGGTGGGGCGGGTATCTGTGTGGATTATTGTCGTGGTCCTCTTCGTGGTTCATGCTACTTGGCTGGTGGAAGAGCCCCAGTAGCTGTCCTAGATCTTCTTCAGAGAGTTGAAGGCAGGTCGAACTGGGACATAGTTGGCCATCTCTACCACCGACTTCACCGTCACCCGGCTGCAGGCTCGGGCCACAAACGCATCCCACCGGGCTATGTTGATGTTGTATTGGACTTGCTCCTCCACCTGGAAGACGTGTATCTCATTCTCCTGTGAGCCGGATATGAAGACCAGAATCGTGGGCCCGCTTTGGATGGTCATCCTGGCGTTCTCCTGGATGCACTGTGGCTCCTGGGCGAACTCGCTGAGTGCCAGGTTGAAACAGGCTTTGAGCTCTGGGGTCAGCTTCCTCCAGGACTTCAGATGCGCCCGGACCCGGAGGAGCTGCTCCATGCTCAGGGGTTGTGGGCTTGGGGCTTTAGACACTTTTCCGCCCATGCTGCCGGCTCTCGGTACCAGGAGACCCGCGTAGTCTGCAAAGGAAAGAAAACAGAGCTGGTTTCCTGGGCTTCGTCTGGACTGCACGCCTTTTTCAACAGAGGGTTTTTGACAGTATCTTTGAGAAAGCCTCTGTCGAAAAAGAGCGTCTAGACAAGAAGAATTGTCAACAAAGCGGCTCGCTTTTTCGAAAGAGAGTCTCGACGCTCTCTTTCGAAAAAGCCCTGTTTTTTGTCGGCAGATCTCTGTCGACAAAAGGCGTTATTCCTCGCCGAATGAGGTTTACCGCTGTTGAGAAAACCGCCGCGTTCTGTCAATTTACTGTCAACAGAACGCAGCGGTAGTGTAGACACAAAAGGCCACTGTTGTCGGGAAAACCCTGTAGTCTAGATACACCCCCTGGAGACCTGGGTTCTATCATCGATGCTGCAGCTGCATTCGAGGTCATTTCTGTTCAGTTGGTGGCTTGCGGGGTGAAGGAGTCAGGACACTTGGGTACTCTCCCCAACTCTGGGAAGGGAGGGGAGCAGAGTTGGGAGCCAGGACTCCTGGGTTCTCTCCCTGGCTCTTTCACTGACTTCATCTTACACCTGGGGAAACTGAGGCAGGGAGGAAAAGTAGGTTGGAAAGTTGGAAAAATGTAGGTTCTAACTCTCAGGGGTGGTCTCAGGTGACTTGGCCCTACCCCCAGCCCAGCGGGTTGGACTAGACCCCTCGAAGGCTCTTCCATGCCAACGTTTTCCTGCCTCGGTGGCTCTGCAGCCAGGACGGATGGAGGCTCGTACACATTCAGTTGACTTTGATTCCTTTCCAACTGACAAAGCCATAAATCAGCCGACGTGCTCCAGGAATGAGGATCCAACCGGCCCACTCAGCCAACAACAAATACGCAGGGCGCCGTGAATGAATGCGAAAGCGGCCAGTGACGTTGGCAGAAACGAAAGGAAAAGAAAACAAAAAACATTTGTAACCACAGACCTAGCGCCCCCGCACCACCCTGCTGGGCTCAAGACTTGCCTGGGGAATCCGGCACCAGACCAAGCCATGTCAGGGAGAAGAGGACTCCAACAAAAATGACTCCGGTGCATGATTACTCCCGTCCATGTGCACTGGACTCAAAACCGGGGAGCCGGGAGAAGAGGAAGAGGGGGAGGCCTGCTTCAAGGAGGTTTCGGGGTTAGCCCACGCGTGCAAGCTAGTATTCATGGAGGGCCTTCACGGGGAAGACTAAAAACTCCAAACACATGCTCTGCACATTTTTAGTGTGGGCCGGGGGCAGCTTTCGGAAATTGAGGGATGGGGTTGTTCGTGTGGGCTCTGGAGTTCAGCAAACAGAAGGCGCGGGTGGTGAATGTGGAGGGGGTTAGGAAGTTGGGTGGAAGGGACTCGGAGCTGATAGAGTCCAGAGCAGTGTTTCTTAAATGTTTTAAGACCGAAGAACACCAAGAGTTTTTTGTTGAGCAAAAAAAAAAAGAAAGAAAAAGGTGGCCTGCCCCTTTAAAAGCGGCCATTTTTAATTCTGTTGCTCTCCGCGGCACACCTCTGACTGCCTCACGGCACATCAGTCTCCCCAGAACACAGTTACACAGTTTAAGAAACACTGGTCCAGAGCTTCAGGGGAGGAGGCCACAGAAAACAAGGGCACTGGGCGTCGGAGAGGCTGATGTTGTCTGAGTCAGGAGAACGGGGCCGCGAGGCCCGGCAGAAAGGGCCACCGAGGAAGAAGGGGCACCGGAGGGGCTGGTGGGTCCTAGGAGAGGGGACACAAGCGGTTCTGCACTAACCAACTCTCCCGCCACAGAGGGCGGGGAAGAGGAGCCGTAGGAGACCCATGCGGCCGCAGACTCAGCGCCCAAGAGAGGCCGACAGGGAAGCGGAAGCAGGGCGTGTCCCCAGGGTACAAATATCACCAGACACCAGTTGAAATATCACCAGCAGGGCTGGGGGCAGGGGCTGGGGCGGGAGTGGGGGCAGCGTCAGGGCTGGGGGTCACACACTGGGGCAGGACTTACCCGATTCCCAGCAGTGTCCGAGGGGGGGCTCCAAGCTCCCCGTGGAATCGCTCCCCAGCTCTGCGTGTTATTTCCTCCCGGCGTGAGTATTTGCGAGCCGGCCCTGGCACCCGGCCAGCCGTAACCGCAGGCATGGGGCCGCCCCACCCAGGGCCGACAGAGGCTCCCTCCTCGAGAGCGGGGGTGGGGCTGGAGGGGGCGACTGTGTCTGGGGGGCTGCGGGTGCCGTTCACCCCATGGGGAGCTGGGTCCCTTCGCCCCCCACCCCCACCCCATCCAGCACCGCTGAGCTCCGTGGACAGCCAGAATTGCACCCGGCACCCAGCAGAACCTGCCCCGGTGCTCGTGTTACACGGGGGCTCTGTACCCCAGAGGCAGCCTCATCGGCACCAGCCGCCGCCAACTGTGGGTGCAGCCCCAGGGCCTCTCCAGATACTTCCCTCTCCCTCCCCAAGACACCCCCCCACCCCTTGACCCTCATTCCAGCCGGTGGCAGAACTTGGCCCTTCGCTGCCGGCTGCCCCGGTCCCAGGAGTGGGGGAGTGGGTTGGCTATAAAGGGCTGTGGGGTGGGAGTGAGGGGCCCCCATGGAGCTGGGGGCGGTGTGTGGCAGATATTCATGCCCCCGCCCTTCCTGTCCCTCTGAGCACAAGGTAGAACCAGCACTGGCTGGGAATTGAACCTCAGAGTGGCCAGACAGTGTCCTGTCTGCCCCACAGTGGCCAGTGCCAGGTGCCCCAGAGGGAGTGAACAGAACAGGGAACCATCCAGTGATCCCCGCCCCCATCACCCAGCCTCTGACAAACAGAGGCTGGGGACACCCTCCCTGGCTAAAAGCCATTCATGCACCTGTCCTCCATGCATTTATCTCAGGTTTTTTTAACTCTGTTCAAGTCCTTCACTACCTCCTGTGGCAAGGAGTTCCACAGGTTGCCTTTTCACAGCAAAGCTCCCTTTGGTTTGTTTTAAACCTGCAAATTCCATTGGGGGGCTCCTAGTTCTTATGGGACCAATTGCTTGGGGAAAGGGCCATGCTAAACTTGGCACTGCCAACACACCCCCTAGAAGGGCACAGTTTTTAACCCTAGGTGGGGCTTGAACCCACAATCCCTAGTTCGGGAGGCTAGCGCCTTATCTGTTAGGCTTGTGAACTTCCCCTACAGCCCAACTGTCTCCTGTTAACAGCTCTTCTTCCCTTGGTGCCCAGCCTGGGCAGACGGGAAGAAGGTGGCTGGTTCCCTTCTCTGTCCCCCCTCCCCTCTTGGGAGTTCCCTCCCCCTAGGGCCCTTGGCCCTGTTCCCCTTTGTTTCTGGGGTGGGAGGGAAGGGGATCTCAGACCTTCCAGATCCAACCGGCTCCCCTTTCTGTTCACAAGAGATTTGGGTTGTCTCACAATCCAGTTTCAATCTGACCTAGCACAACCCTCCACCACTCACCCACCCCCACATACACCCCACCCCACAGTCCCCACCTGCTGCCTGTCCATGTCCCTACGAACCTGGCCTCCCCCCAAAGTGAGTGAGTGACATGCCGAGCAGTGCATGGATCGGGAGATGGGCGGGCGGGGGGCCTTCAGGGAACCCAGGAAACCAGGAGTCCGGGGAGACGCGCGGTCGCAAGAGGGGAAACCGTGCATCAATCGTCCGTCGCCTCTGCCGGCGTCTCCTGGGTGGGCACCGGTACAACGTCTCCTGCCGTGGTTCGCCGGGACTTTGGGTTCTTCGCCAAGCCGCCCAAATGTGGTTCCGGAGACACGAGCGGTTTCGCGGTTTTTTTGTTCCTGAACTCTCCCGTGAGTTCTGGCCTGCTCGACCAACCTCCACCACCAGCTAATGCAACAGCCCAGAGCCGTGGCTGATTTAAACCGTTGTCCTTTGGTTGTTACCTACCAGCCCTATGCGCTTGGGGAGCCAGGGGGTGACACTCATGGAAAACCATCCCCCTCTGCTAGAATCAAAGACAAAGCAATGAAAAGACCAGGGAAGACCCACCTAAACTAATTAAGGACACACCCCAGCCTCAGCTGCATTGAAGACAGAACAAAGAGACCTCTCCATTAGCATCCAGAATGGAGAGCAGCTCTTCCAAAGCAGGAACCACACTGATCTATGGGATACCGAAAGCAGAGAAGCATTGGCTGATGGGAAATCTCTGCTCCAGAAGCTAATGAACCCAGGCCTGCTCACGCCCAAATTAGTCATGATCACACCAATTCCAGTAATGGAGCCTATTGATATCCAGATACTGAAACTGCCTAGTTGCATTGTGAGCTCCTTCAAGGAACATCCCCCATAGCCAGGCATGATCAGTATCCGTTGTCTTGCCTTTGTTTACCCAGAAACCAATCCAGTGTCTCCTCGAACTATTGTCCCGTCCCTACAAAAATTCCTACCCTTGCCCAAGAAACACTGTTCTGTTGCCTGGATTTAAACTGCATCAGTTCCATTGAGACGTCTTCATCTCCTGTCTGATCGTGCTGGGGGGCTCTGCTCTGCTTGTCTCCTGCCCTCTGGACCCCCGGCTCCCTCCGCCATCTGGGAACCCCGATCAGTGGAAGCTCCACGGAGTGGTGATCTCTCTCTCTCTGTCTCTTTCTCTCTCTCTTCCTCCCCATCCCCAACTACCTCTCTCTAAGCCATAGGTTCCCAAACTGGGGGGCATGCCCCTCTAGGGGGGTGCAAAGAAATTCCAGGGGGGGCGTGAGGCGACCCAGCCCCCCTCCCCCCCCCGGTCAATACCCCCCACCAAGAAAGAGCCCAGTCCATTTGGTAAAAAAAATTCAGGGGAGGATGGAGCGTCCTGGGTAGACTTCAAAAGGGCTGCCTTAACAGGGCAATGCCTGCTCTGCTCTTAAAAGGGCAACCTTTTTTTTTTTTTTTTTTTTTTTTTCAACAAGTTTTGCTGCTATTTTGTGGGAGGGCGGGGTTGTGAAGGTGTCTCAAAAATCAAAACGGGGCATGATGCCAAAAAAGTTTGGGAACCACTGCTCTAAGCATAGCCTCCTGACTATGCCCTATGTAAGCTCTTCACTGGTTTGCTAGCCCTAACATTTGTAATCAGTTTCAATTTAGATTTCATATTGTTGGATTTAATATTGTAACTGGCTTGTGTGTTTGGCTCCCCATATATCACTACCCAGAAACAAATCACTTTCATTGGCAAGCGGGTTGCTTCTCTCTCTTTCCTTTCTCTCTCGCTCACTCTTCCTCAGGGGGGTGGTTTTGGCTTCCCCGTTCGCTCTGCAACAACGCTTCTCGTTAAGGTTGCCAGCTGGTTTCAACAAAAATACTGGACACACTTGCCATGACATCCCAATCCACATTACAGCTTGTTTAGAAACTACCGGACATTTCTATTTTCTCAGTTTGTTTCCCGAACAGAAAGCTCAAATATTGGACTGTCCAGGTCAAAATCGGACACCTGGTAACCCTACTTCTCGTACCCAAGCTAAAGATCCCGGTAGGGCCCCAAATCCTGGGGGTTTTGCTCATCACGTGGTTTACCAGAGAATGATTGTGGGGTGAGAGTGGGAATAGGGAGGTGCTGAACCGGGGGCATAGGAGGAAGGCAGCTTAAAGTGCTGTGAAATCCAGCCCACGGAGTCCAAAAGGCACACGAGGGTGCAGTGTGGCACTGCTGTTAAACCAGCCTGCTGAGGCCAGGGACATAGGAGGGGTCAGCGTGTGAGTGCTGATTCCCCAGTCCCCTCAAACGCACTCTGGTAGTGGGGGTGAGTGTCCGTGTGTTGCTAAGGTGGGAAGAACCCCGTCCTGAGGAACATAGTTCCAGCAGGAGAGCTGCAGTGGGAGGGGGAATTGGCAGCAGGGAGAATCCAGCTCCATAGGGGAGCACAAGTAGCACACGGGTAGAATTGTTAACCCCCCCTCAGCCCCGTAAGAGTAACCCTGATAAATGAGCAAACCCCAGAGCATTGGGCAAATCTGGTCACATGGTGGATCTTGATCCAAGGCTGCGGAGCTGTTAATCGGGCAAGATGGGCGTCAGCCAGCTGCCCCCGTCCCCGGACACCTCAATCCAAACACGCTGGTTTCGCTCAAACCACAAAACCCATTTATTACCTGGAGGACCGACTGTGAGGGACCGGGCCGGGTCTGGGCACTGCTGGAGGCGTCCTCTCAGGGCGAATTGCTCAAAACCAGGGCTCCTTACAGCCCCAGACTGGAGACCTTTCCCAAAGAGGCCACACACCAGTCGCACCGAGCGCTTCAGCTGCCCATCCGGCCAGCAGGAAGCCTCACGAGCAAAACCCCGCAGACACCCCAGCTCTCCCTGTGCCACCATCAGCCCCAGGCCTAACACACAGGTGAGGGGGTTATAGAGCCCAACCTCACCTACCCTGAATGGGTTCTCCCGGTCCCAAAGAACCAGCCACAAATCCCCAGTCAGTTTACACTTTGGATCTTACCCACAAGAGCACGCTGAGCCAATCCTTTAAAATCTAAAGGTTTATTACTAAAAGAAAGAAAAGCATAAGAGTAAGGTTGTTAAGGAGAATACATTACGTGCATCGAATCACCCAGTTCTCAATGCAGGCTCTCAGCTGAGATGTTACAAACTGCTGGCTTAAAAGTCTCTGGTGAACATCCTATGTCAGGATGGGTCCACGGTTCTTCCCCGTCTCTCAAGATGGAGTCTGCCTCATGGCACTTTATATCCATCCCTGGTATCTTCCAAGCTGCAGCAGGTCACATGGCCCAGTGACCTATCCCTGTGTCCCATGCCAGCAGCCTTTAGATCATGGGTTCCCAAACTGGGGGGGCGTTCCCCCCCTGAGGGGGCGTGAAGAAATTCCGGGAAGGGGGCACGAGGCGACCTAGCTGCATACATCCCCGTCAATCCCACCCCAAGTTTTGCTGCTATTTTTTTGGGAGGGGGGCGTGAGGGTTTCTCAAAAATCAAAAAGAGGGGGCGTGATGCCGAAAAGTTTGGGAACCGCTGCTTTAGATACTGACTGGTTTGCAGGTTCCAGACGCATTCCTCAGCTGTGTGTTGGACACCTTGAGAGCCGTTGTCCCTGGAGCCTTGCTAATTAGCAGAGTCATTCATCGGACATTCCTTCCTCAGGACAGGAAGGCCAGCCCCATCGCTCTGTCTCAGACGGAGAACATTCTCAGAACCAGCACAGAGTCTATGCTCATAACTCCACATACAAACATCACACAAGTACATGAGTAGCACACATAGAATCAGTAAAATGTAAGCTTTCATTTGACACCTCTCATGGCCCCCTTTGTATAGCTTTTGGGGCAACCACCTCCCCATGGGCGCCTCTGTGATCTGGCTGCTCCCCTTAAAATCCAATAACGTGACACCGATCTTAAGTGGCAACGAGTCACGAGGCCTAGACGTCCACGTTGGCTGCAAGAAACTGAAAGCGAAACCCAACCCAAGAACCGGTTCATGTCCATTTTTGCAGGCTTTGGGTAACATCATACCATAAATTCTTAGGCCCTTAACAGTATTGCCATGTGTCTCTCCGCAGGACAATAATGATCAGCGAATTATGAGTTTTTCCAATGATCCATTGTCAGGCCTGGTGTTCACAAAATGTATCACAATCTCGTAAAAGGCGTGAACACAGAGACAGATGATCACAGAGTGACGCCCAGCAAACACATGCTACACAAAGCCATTCTTCCTGGGCAGATGACTAACGCAAGACTGCAGGGCTGGGCAGGAATGGGCCAGAGCAGGAGGAAGCGGTGGGAATTTCCAGTCCCCCAGTTGTTTGCATGACTCTGAAATCCAAGTCTGCAGACCCTGAGCCCTCAACCCATCTCTATTGTGCTTAAAAACTGCACCCGGGATATTTTCCAGGAGGAGAAGGCCACAGGCCACATTTATTGAGCATACATAGATCAATCGATACTTTATCGTATGCATATGATACATCACACTCATGCACACACACACAGACACACACACACACACACTCCGTCTTGTTGTTACCAATAGTTGCTCCCCCTAAACTGCACTGGGCAGGTGAGTTAGGTGGGGGAGGGGTGGAGCCGGGCTCCTACCGATCCGGATCGATGCTTCCATGTGGACAAAACGAAAACCGGGGTCCCTCTGCAAGATGCCTCCTATTTATCCCTCTCATGCAGCCAATTAGTCATCACCTCGCCTTTCCTAATGCTGCTTCAGAGAGAGTTCTTCCAAGGGCAGGCACTTGCTGCTCACTCCCAAAGCGTCCGTCTGTCCAGTCTTCTTTTCAATGAGCTCACTGCACAGGGATTGGCTTGGATCTGGCTCCCAGCCCCTCTCGACCCTTGCAACTGCTGCGGGAGGTGCTCCCCTTTCAGTCTCCATTCACACCTCGTCCGTTTCAACAGGGCAATCAAGGAAAGGGGAGAGATCGAATCTACTAGCAAAAGACATTTTACTTTACCTTAACTATTCCTAAGACCTATAACATAAAGGGCTTGATTCAAAGTTTCTATGGGAAAGACAGGATACAAGGTTTCCCTTAATGCAAGGGACTCTATAAGGAGGCTTAACAGAAAGGCATGAGAAGTCATTCTTCCACTCTACTCTGCGCTGGTTAGGCCTCAGTTGGAGGATTGTGTCCAGTTCTGGGCCCCGCATTTCAAGAAAGATGTGGAGAAATTGGAGAGGGTCCAGAGAAGAGCAACGAAAATGATGAAAGGTCTAGAGAACATGAGCTAGGAGGGGAGGCTGAAGGAATTGGGTTTGTTTAGTTTAGAAAAGAGAAGACTGAGGGGGGACATGATAGCCGTTTTCAGGTATCTAAAAGAGTGTCATGAAGAGGAGGGAGAAAACTTGTTCATCTTGGCCTCTGAGGATAGAACAAGCAGCAATGGGCTTAAACTGCAGCAAGGGAGGTTCAGGTTGGACATTAGGAAAAAGTTCCTACTTGTCAGGGTGGTTAAACACTGGAATAAATTGCCCAGGGAGGTTGTGGAATCCCCATCTCTGGAGATATTGAAGAGTAGGTTAGATAAATGTCTATCGGGGATGGTCTAGACAGTATTTGGTCCTGCCCTGAGGGCAGGGGACTGGACTCGATGACCTCTCGAGGTCCCTTCCAGTCCTAGTATTCTAGGAGTCTATGAAAGCTATATCGAAAAGGACAAGTTCTACGTATAGACAAGGACTTACAAAGTTTCTCTTAATACAAAGTTCTATGAGAATGACACATGGTTCTTCGGAAATGTTACAGAGGTTTAGCCACATCTCTCCCTGCCCAGCGAGAGACGGGTGCGATCGCTCTGTCTCCCAAACCAGACTGAACACTGTGCAGCTCCAGGCATGAACCCGGGCGAAGGGAACAGGCCCACAGATCCGAGCGGATTACTAAGTCCGCGCTGATTAGAAAACACCAGGGTCCGGCCTCTGGACAACCTCTCCCAGCTCCGCTCTGGCACCGCTGGGGAAGGAAACGGGTCCTGAGGACGGTAGCGGCTTTGGGGTGACCTGAGGGCTCGCTGGCCACTCCCAGCCTGGCATAGAGAGACAAATCAAGGTGGTTTCCGGGATCCCCCATATATACGTGACATGATTTCAGCCTCTCTCATCCCCCTTTCTCCTACAGTCACGGGTGCATTTGGGGATCCAACCTTGCGGGGTGCAGGGTGAGGGCCCATGCCTCATTCTAGAGACTTTTTTGGGGGTGTTGAACTTTAACTCACTACTCCTCTGGGTTCATGGGGGTTGTTCCGGTGAGATGCCGAAAGCCTCTAGCCCAGCGTTTCTTAAAGTCTGTTCCGTTGCACACCAGTGTGCCGTGGAGAGAACAGAATTCAAAATGGCCACTCTTAAAGGAACAAGCGTCTTTTTTTTTTTTTTTTTTTTTTTTGTTGCTCAACATCTTTTCTCTGGGGGACTTTTTTTTCTCAGTGTAGTCGGCTTGCCTGCCCAGAGGGGTTCCTCCTCCTCCGGGTCAGTGGGCGGCCACTCCACCCCACTACCCTGCCCCTTTAAGGCAAGCCCAGTTCACGCCCAGCCTTCCTTCAGGTGGGCGGCACAAACATCATCAGCTTCTTTACCCACACCCAACCCTGCATCAGGGCGGGCAGCTAGTTCACAAAGCCCCTGTTTGGGGTTTGGCCAAGCCCTGGTTCAGCGTGTGGCAACAGGCACACCAAAGTCAAGTTTACAGGCAGGCCAGGACCGGGTTCAGGGCAGGCCCACAACCAAACACCGTTAGTTTACAGATCGGTCCAGCCCTAGTTCAGGGCATGGCAGCCCACGGCCACCGGTAGTTAGGCCAGGCCCCTGGTTCGGGGCGTGGCAGCAACCAAACCCCGTCAGTTAAGGGTGAGCCAGGCCCGGGTTCAGGGCGTGGCAGCAAACAAGCACAGAGTCAGTTGTGAAAGGACCTGGCCCTCAGTCAGGGCAGGCCAGCAAACAAAAGCAGGTTGGGGGCTCCTTGTTCAGGAGGGGTTCAGGCAGGTCACCTGTGGCTGTGTTGAGGTGGGAGACTGCTACCCAATAGGTGGGTGGCAGGGGGGAGCAGGCCCACCCTCTCCACTGCGCCCTGGCCCAGGGCCCTAGGAGCGGCAAGGCAGGCTGCTCTAGGCTCAATGGAGCTCCAGCCCAAAACGTGCCGGCCTTGGGCCTTTAACAGCCCCACTAGCCCTTGGGCCACTTCCGTTCTCCCCCTCGGCTGGTACCCGGGTGTCGGGCGGTGGAGGCAGGGAGTCCAAGAGGGTCTCATCCCACTGGGGCGGTCCGGTCCAGTCCTTCGCAGCTTGTCGGACAGCAGGGCTCAGGGGGGCTCCTGGTGCAGGCGGCAGCAGGCGGTTGGGCCAGGCCTCAGGGTCAGGCTCCATGGATGTCCCGGGCTGTGTCTCCGGTCCAGGTGGCAGGGGCCACTTCCCCCGGTTCCAGGGCAGGGGCTGGAGCACAGGATCAGGCTGGCCCTTTGGGTCCTCGGCCCCGTCCGTGAAGGTAGGCCGGCCGGGGTAGTCTGCCTCTGGGCCCAGGGAGGTCAGAGGCCCTGGCCAGGCCTCAGTCCCCACTTCCCAGACTGGGAGCTCAGGTGACGTCTCTAGCCTCTTGGCAGGCTCAGCCCTCACTGAGGCTGCTGCCTGGGCTTTTATAGTCCTGGGCCCGCCCCTTAGCTTCCGGTCAGGTGACAGGGCGGGGTCAGCCTCAGCCCAACATGGCGGCCGGAGGGGTTCCTCCTCCTCCGGCTCAGTGGGCGGCCACTCCGCCCCACTACACTCGACCAAAAAACCCGTGGTGTTCCCCATAAAAAAAAAATGGAAGAGACCACTTGTGCTTGCCGGCAGGAGACCCCTCCGCTCTGTGAAGGGCAGACCAACAGGGCCTGAGACCGCCCCACCCCCGGAGTCTTTCATCTCTGTCGGTACGGACGCCGTTGATTTTCAGAGATCCATCATTTTACAAAGCCAGGGATGGAACTGTTCTGACTGGCTTGTCCGAAGTCCGTGTCTCACGGGGCCTAGGACTCCCCCCTGCCCGTTAACGCCAGGCGGAAACAACACAGATCTTCAAGAAAAGCAGCCAACCCCAAGTCACAAGTAGCCAGGGATGGAGGCTCCACCACAGCGGCTGCTAAAGTGCCCCCATGCCGAATTCTCTCCATTGGAAGTTCCTGCCCAATTTCCAGTCCAAATCGGTGAGTTTCCGCTGCCCTGCATTCGACCTGTCTCTGCTAGACCTGTTGCCACAGACTTGTTCCCCAGCTAGGGCCCTACCGCCTCTGATCTGAGAAGGTGGATGAAACTCTCGTAGCAAGGCCTGGTTTGTAGCCCCGTAATTGGTCAGACTCCCCTAGACTCTCGCACAACCCAGGAATTGAACCCGCCTCCCCACAACTTAGTCACAATCAGCAGAAAAAGCTCCTGCTGGGCACATGCTGCAGCCCCACTTTTGCCCACCAGGGGGCGCTGTGGTAAAAGAACAAAGAGGTGGCTCCCAGTTGTCTAGGGAAGAGAAAGACCCTGCAGAGCCTCCTTCGCGGCGCCTGTCAGGCCAGGTCAGCAGGCAGGGGCTGTGGGATGCTGGGGGTCACAGCACTTGGCTCATAAGCAGAGAGCGAGGAAGGGGCTTTACTTTCTGAGCCGGCCACTGGGCTGGGCCCAGACGTTATTGCAAGGAGGTGACAGAGGTTTGCACAGCGAAAGTCGACAAGAATGAAGGCGTGGGAGTGTTCGGAGGCCTTCACCCGTCCATGCGCTGGAGAAGGCAGGAGAACCAGGCGGGGCTTTTCTGGTCCTGTCAGCTCATCCCTATCTCAGTAAGCAGGTGAGTAGTATATACCTCGACACCGTTCGTCACTGCACAGATGTTGACAGGTTTACCACCTTCTCCCCCTCCCGTCACCATTTCGGGTTATGTCTGAGTTGGGCACCATCAGCCTGTGACAAAGGGACTGTTTGCTCTGTTTGCTTTGTGACTTCCATGTGATCCCTACGGCCCTGTGCTGTTCTGCAATCACTCCAGGTTGGTGCCTCAGTTTCCCTGAGCACTGCACCGCTGCCCAGCTGGGGTGAGAGTTTCAGGGGTGACTCAGGCTGCCCCAGGCCAGCACGGACACCATGACTCAAGCTGTCTTGTAAGCTGAGCCTAGGTGGGAGATGCAAGCAGGTGAGATCAGGTGACCCCTTTTGCTGGGGAAGCTGGAGAAAGGAGGAGCCAGGGTGGTCACATCGAACCTGGAGGCCAGGACTTCTGGGTTCTGTCCCCAGCTCTGGCAGAGGGGAGGGTCTAGATCACTGCTGACAACAGCGCTGGCAACACCACTGGCAACACCGCTGACAACTTTGAACCGGCCTCTAAGAGTTTCGAGAATAGTTTCTTGCACCCCTTCAATAAAGACACCCACCAAGTGGTGGTGCCAACACTGTAACTGATCTTCCCATCGATGAAGCACACGTCCACTTTATTCTCCCCCTTCCCGGACTTGAAGACCATTTCGCCCACGTCGCATTCAATGACCAGCCGGGCGTTCTTCCTCAGGCAGCCCGGCTCAGCGGAGAATTCCCTCACGGCCAGGTTTAGGGCCTCCTTGACCTTCTCGGGGGTCCCCGCCAGCCGCCTCGCGTCACTGCGCACGGTCTCCAGCCTCTCGATGCTCAGCGGCTCTTCAGAGAGAGGCAGCCTCTCCCGATACATGGCCCAGCTCTTCACCGTCACCTTGTAGTGGGGTTTCCCGTTGCGGCTGGTCACGGACACCTCGCAGTCCCCGTCTTCAGAGATCAGCCACAGCCCCATCTCGTCCCAGATGACTCTCATCCCAGGGTTGTCCCGCACGCACGCCGGCTCCTTGGGGAACTTCTCCAAGGCCAGAGCGAAGCAGGAGCTCAGCTCTTGGTCATCATCCCCCAGGACTGCAGACGGTCCTGAATTCCCGACAGGATCCCCGCGTTCAGCCTCTGTGGGCGGGCACGGAGCCTCTCCCGATACACTTCCACCGTGGGTTCCCTCACCTCGTAGCCTGACCCCTTCTTGCCTCCAGACACAAAAATCTCACACTCCCCCTGGCCTGCCACGAACACCAGCTCCATGTGGTCCTGTCGGATCACCATCCGGGCATTGTCCTGCACGCACAGGGGCTCCTGTGGGAATTCTGCCAGGGCCAGCTCGAAACGTCTTCTGAGAGCTGGAGTCAAAACGCCCCAGAATTCCAGGCAGGCCTGAGTCTTCCTTAGCTTCGCCAAGGTCAGCGGAGCCGGCCCCTTCCACCTCAGCATGGTCTGGATCCAGAACTGTAGGGAAAAGCAGTGACAACCTCTCTGTGGGCCGGGAACATCTTGAGGAGCCATGGGAGCAACCATGCAGGAGAACCAGATTCTCCGGCGGGTCGATCTCGTGGCCACCTCTCGACACCTCGGATCCCCGCGGGGCGTGGCCTCGGCTCCCGGGACAGGTTCTGGTGGGACTCACATCCCCAGAGGTGGCGCTACCAACGCTGCTTCAGCGCGCGTGCTCCGGACACTTAGCCGCGTGGGAAATTCCTCCTCCACCGCTGCCTGGGACCTGGCAAATCAACGAGATCATCTTAGAGGGGGCCGGGCAGGGAGGGGCACAGAACTGCACCAATGGATAAACCGGATCCCAGCAGCAACAACTTCACAGCCCTCCATTCTCAGAGCTGTGACCCATTGACCCAGCTGGGAGTTACGCCATTGACTCAGCTGGCTGGCACAGACTTCAAAATGGCCGCCTTAAAAGGGGAATGCCTACTGTGCTCTTAAAAGGCCAATTTTTTTTTTTTTTTTTTTTTTGCTCAACAAGTTTTGCTGCTTTTTGTGGGGGAGGGGGGCGTGAGGGTGTCTCAAAAATCTAAAAGGGGGTGTGATGCCGAAAAGTATGGGAACCACTCCTCTAGCCCTTTTTAAATGATTCCCAACTTTCCGTTTGCTTTTTTTGACTGCCGCTGCCCACGGAGGTCACTCCACCCCCTCTGCCTCCACCCCTCTCTGACTTATTTTCATTGGATAGGGCAGGGTCCCTTTGTAACCGGGTGTGCAGTTGAAAACTGGAGCCATTGTGTGCACACACACACCCCCCCAAACACACACAAATTGTGTTGGTTTATGTTATGTGGCTGGTCCTACCTCACTGCCGCCCGGCACTGCATCCAGACTTCTGGTGAGGTGGGGGAGACAAACTGCAGAGTGTTATCAATGTAAGAAAACCCAACCCCCCAAAATCTGGCATCTTTTGATGGGGAGGGGCAATCATTTTTGGCAGGGGGGACCACTCCAAAGTTTTGGAAAGTGGCCAAGGGCTGCCTTTTGCTATGGTGGGGGTGCTGGGTCTAGGGTGGAGGTGGGGTGCAGACAGGCTCATGGGATAAGGGACTGGGGTGCAGGAGGGGGTGTGGGGTCTGAGAGGGTGTTTGGGTGGAGGAGGGGTTGTGACCTGGGGCAGGGACTTGGGAGCAGGGTCCAGGAGGGGGTGTGGGTGCAGGAAAGGATTCCGGTCTGGGGAGGTTGTAAGAGGGGTGCAGGGTCTGGGAAGGGGTGTGGGTACAGAAGAGGATTCTGGCCTGGGGAGGGTGCAGGAGGGGCGCAGGGTCTGGGAAGGGGTGTGGGTACAGAAGAGGATTCTGGCCTGGGGGAGGGGTGCAGGAGGGGGCGCAGGGTCTGGGAAGGGTGTGGGTACAGAAGAGGATTCTGGCCTGGGGAGGGGTGCAGGAGGGGCTGCAGAGTCTGGGAGGGTGTGGGTGCAGGGGAGGATTCTGGCCTGGGGAGGGGTGCAGGAGGGGGCAGGGTCTAGAAGGGAGATGTGGGTGCAGGGGAGGATTCTGGCCTGGGGAGGGGTGCAGGAGGGGTGCAGGGTCTGGGAGGGGTGTGGGTGCAGGGGAGGATTCTGGCCTGGGGAGGGGAGGGGTGCAGGAGCGCAGGGTCTAGAAGGGAGGTGTGGGTGCAGGGGAGGATTCCGGCTTGGGGGAGGGGTGCAGGAGGGGGTGCAGAGTCTAGAAGGGAGGTGTAGGTGCAGGGGAGGATTCTGGCCTGGGGAGGGGTGCAGGAGGGGTGCAGGGTCTAGAAGGGAGGTGTGGGTGCAGGGGAGGATTCTGGCCTGGGGGAGGGGTGCAGGAGGGGTGCAGGGTCTAGAAGGGAGGTGTGGGTGCAGGGGAGGATTCTGGCCTGGGGAGGGGTGCAGGAGGGGGTGCATCAGCCACAGCTCCTCCCTGTCATCACATCTCCCCTTTTGGAAAGGAGGAGGCTCTGGGCTGTGCGGCGTGCGGCGGGTTTGCTGGGCGGGCCGGGCTCTGCACACGACCGCGGTGCGATTTCTGGAAAGGCTGCCGGCTGGGTTTGCGTGACAGGAAGTGAAGGGCGGTGGCAGGGCGGGAAACCTGCGAGCCCTTTACCGAGCGCATCGCCGCGGCTCAGAGAAAACCACGAGCACAGCCACCTGCCCCAGCAACACCGCCCCGTTCCTGCCGGCAGCGATTTTCTGGGTCCTTCCCCGCACCGCGGCAGGGGCGAAATAGAGAGACCCTCGGAGATTTTTTTTCTCCAGTCCCGCTGCTAACAGAATTAATCGCCCCAAGGAAGAGCCCAGCTGGGATCTGCCCCAGTGACCCCAATGGAGCTCCAGCCCATTGACCAAACTGAGATCTGCCCCACTGACCCCAGTGGAGCTACGGCCCATTGACCCAGCTGGGATCTGCCCCATTGACCCCAATGGAGCTCCGGCCCATTGACCAAACTGAGATCTGCCCCACTGACCCCAGTGGAGCTACGGCCCATTGACCCAGCCGGGATCTGCCCCAGTGACCCCAATGGAGCTACGGCCCATTGACCCAGCTGGGATCTGCCCCAGTGACCCCAATGGAGCTCCGGCCCATTGACCAAACTGAGATCTGCCCCACTGACCCCAGTGGAGCTACGGCCCATTGACCAAACTGAGATCTGCCCCACTGACCCCAGTGGAGCTACGGCCCATTGACCCAGCCGGGATCTGCCCCAGTGACCCCAATGGAGCTACGGCCCATTGACCCAGGTGATATCTGCCCCATTGACCCCAATGGAGCTACGGCCCATCGACACCCTCCCCCCCTACCCTCCGACACACACTGGCCAGTCACACAGGAAGGCTTCCAATATTGCAGGTGCTCACAGCCCCCTTGCCAGTGTCCCCCTCCTCCAGCTGGGAGCAGGCACGGGGCCAAGGGCAGAACCCCATGTCAGCAGCTGGGAGCTTGGCTAAACCCTGGGGGCAGTGAATTTCCCTCCATGCCCCTAGTTCCTTAGCTATGCCACTGGCCAGTTCTTGGTACAAAAAGGGTGGCCGGCTTTCTGACCAAACAAAACCATGGATGGACCTAACCTCCATGAATTTATCTAGTCCCCTGATAAGCTCCTGGACTGCACAACATCCTGTGGCGAGGAGTTCCACAGGTTGCCTGTGCACTGAGATGAAGAAAAACTTCCTTTGGTTTGTTTTAAACCTGCTGCCGTTTCATTTCGGTTGGTGACTGCTAGTTCTAATGTGACGGGAACAAGTAAATAACTTTTCTTCCATCACTTTCTCTACACCAGTCATGATTTTCTAGACCTCTGACCTATCCCCCCTTGTCTCCTCTTTTCCAAGCTGGAAAGTCCCAGTGTTTTTAATCTCTCTTCAGTTGGGACCCGTTCCAAACCCCGAATCAGTTTGGGTCTGAAGCTTTTCCAGTGCCAAAGGATGTTTTTAGAGATGAGACAAGCACATCTGTACGCAGTATTCACGCTCTGCGCGTCTCGTGGATTTATACAGAGGCAATAAGATATTCTCTGTCTTATTCTCTAGCCCTTTTTTAATGCTCCCTAACACTGGGTTTGCTTGTTTGACTGCCGCTGCCCATGAAGGTCCCTCCATCCCCTCTTTCTCCACCCCTCACTGGCTCATTTTCGCCGGGGAGGGCAGGGTCCCTTTGTAACCAGGTGTGCCGTTGAAAACTGGAGCCATCGTGCGTGTGCGCGCACACACACGCACACACATATTGTGTTGCTTTGTGTTATGTGGCTGGTCCTACCTGCATCCAGACTTCTGATGAGGCGGGGGAGTCGAACTGCAGAGTGTCATCAATGTCAAACAAAACACCCCCAAATCTGGCATGTTAAATCTTTCAAACGGGGTGGAGCGGGGCAATAATTTTTGGCAGGGGGCCACTCCAAGGTTTCGGAACGTGGCCAAGGCTGCAATTTGCTGTGGTGGGCGGTGCCAGGTTTAGGGTGGAGGTGGGGTGCAGAAGGGCACATGGGGTAAGGGACTGAGGTGCGGGGGTGGGTTCTGAGAGGGTGTTAGGGTGGAGGACGGGGTTGTGACCTGGGGCAGGGACTTGGGGAGCAGGGTCCAGGAGGGGTGCAGGGTTCCGGAGGGGATGTGGGTGCAGGAGAGGATTCCTGCCCAGGGGAGGGATGTAAGAGGGGGTGCAGGGTATAGGAGGGGGTGTGGGTACAGGAGAGGATTCTGGCCTGGGGAGGGATGTAAGGGGGTGCAGGGTCCAGGAGGGGGTGTGGGTGCAGGAGAGGATTCTGGCCTGGGGAGGGATGTAAGGGGGTGCAGGGTCCAGGAGGGGTGTGGGTGCAGGAGAGGATTCTGGCCTGGGGAGGGATATAGAAGGGGTGCAGGGTCTGGGAGGGGGTGCAGGTACAGGAGAGGATGCTGGCCTGGGGGAAGGGTGCAGGAGGGGGTACAGGGTCTGGGAGGGAGCTGTGACCTGGGGTAGGGGGGTGCAGAGGGTCTGAATGGTAACCTGTGGAGGGAGTTGGGGTGCCCGTGGCAGACTGTGGCTGGGAGGCACTTACCTAAGTGTCTCCCGGCCAGCAGCCCTGCAGCACCCCCAAGGCAGGCCGGGCTCCCTGCCTGCCGCGCTCCCAACCCACTTGAAACTGCAGGCTGCCCCCTCCGTGTGGCTCTCAGCTCCAGGAGGGGGAAGAGGCTTGTGCTGCCCCAGGCCAATCTCTCTGCTCCTCTTGGCTGGTGGTTTCTGGCCAAAAAGAAGCTGAGGACTGGGCTGCAGGGGGGAGATCACGCAACCTCCCCCTCCCTGCAGAGCAGAGACTGCACATAAAACCGCGGCTGCTGCCTACCTGAGGGTCCCGGCTGCCTCATCCGCAGGCCGGATCCGGTGGCTTGGGGGGCTGGATCCGCCGCCCCCGCAGCTGTGTTCTGCCCAACCTCACTTTTAACTGTCAAGGCAGAGCAAGAAATGGCTAGTTTGCGACCTCAGCGTCAGCCACAGCTCACCCCATGGTTATCGCATCTCCCCTTCTGGAAAGAAGAAGGCTCTGGGCTCTGTTACGTGCTGTGGGTTTGCTAGGTGGGGAGAATTCTGCACATGACCACGGTGCGATTCCTGGAAAGACTGCCGGCTGGGTTTGCATGGCAGGAAATGAAGAGGGGTGGCAGGATGGAAAAAGCTGTGTGAACTTGAGCTCATCGCCGCCGCTCAGAAGAAACACCAAACACCGCCACCTGCCCCCGATCCACAGCTCAGTTCCTGCTAGCAGCGATTTGCTGAGTTCTCCCCCCGACCCGGGTGGTGTCAAAATCAGGAGGCCCTCAGAGACTTTTTCTCACTGCGCAATGCTAACAGAAAAATTGCTCCAAAGACGGGTTCACCTTCTGGAAGCACATTCCCTACAGCAGAGTTTTTAAAACTTTTTAAAACCGAGGAACACCAAACAATATTTTTTTAATGAGGAACAACGAGGATAATGTGTTGAGCAAAAAAAAAAAAAAAAAAAAAAAGTCATCTGTCCCTTTAAGGGTGGCCATTTTGAATTCCGTTGTTCTCTGCAGCACCCCCGTGTGCCACAGAACACAGTTTATAAACACTGCCCTCGGGTTTCTGCTGAGCACAAGCAGCATTTCCCTTCTCCCTGACCCCACCGTGGACTGGGGGGTGGGATTATTTCTCTCCTTCCTCTCATGCAGCAAGGGGGCGGGAGTGACTAGAGGTGGGACATTGCAAGGCGAAGGTTTGAGAGCCAGAAAGCAAAATGGCTTTACACATTATTTTGGGCCAGTTCTGTGACCTGGCCTGGGGGGAAGAAGGTGGTGTGGAAAAAAAGGAGTGATTTCTAAACGATTCGTTTTCCGGAAAGGCTTTTGACAGGGTGGACTAGGCCCAACTCCCCCTGCTGGAGGCCTGGCCGCAGAGAGAAGAGCAGAAGAGAGGTCCTCCAGGCAGCCTAGAGTGGCTGCTTCTGCTGCAGCCAATCAGGGCCGAGCAGGTTGGTATAAAAAAGTGGTAGGGCCAGGCATTGCCTCAGTGGGGCTCAAAGCCAGGCAGACCCAGGGACAGACAGACCGGGAAGGCAGTGGCACCTCGGACAGCTAGACTTTACACCTGGCTAAAAAACCAGGTCCGGGAGCTGGAGACTGGCCAGGATAGACTATGGCAAACTGCAGAACCCTAGACAACCAACTGGACAGGCTCCCTGGGATACCCCCACTTCAAGAATCAGGGCTTGGGGCCACACCCCCAGGCATTTGTGAGAGGGTAAGTTCCTTTAGGCCAATGGCCTCCAACCTTTTTAAACATGAGATCACTTTTTGAATTGAAGTGCAATCCAGGATCTACCTCCCGCCCAAATACCCTGCCCCACCTCCTTCCTGCCCCTTCTCCAAGGCCCCGCCCCTGCTCACTCCATCCTCCCTCCCGCATCCTCACCATCTTCTATCAGGCTGGGGGCAGGCATTTGGGGTGCAGGAGGGGTACAGGACAGGGGCCAGGGTTCAGAATGCAGGTGCCAGCTGGGCACCACTTACCACAGGTGGCTTCTGGGTAGCGGTGCGGGGGGCTACGGCAGACTCACCTCTACCCTGGCCCCGCACCACTCCCAAAAACAGCTGGCAAAATCCCTCCATCCTTGCATCCCTTTGCTCTGTGGAGATGGGGTACAGGGTGGAGGGAGGGGCACCCTGAGATCAGTAACCCCCCCCCATTCCTCTTCTTCCCATGCCCTGCACAGCAAGCAGGAGGCTCCCATGGGGGGCGGGGGGGAGCTCCAAGTCAAAGGGCAGGAGCACCACAGCAGTGCTGGGAGGGGCAGCTGAAGAGCCGGCACTTGATCGTCTCCCAGTCAAACTTCTGAGGATCCCCTGTCAAAGGGTCCAAGATCTACCAGTAGATCCTGATCTACTGGTTGGTGACCACTGCTTGAGGCTATTCTTACTGCTTCTTTATCCTTACAAGACTTGTGTTTCATTACAAGTTACACTTGTGTTTCATTACAAGTCCAGAGAAGAGCAACCACGGTGATGGAAGTTCTAGAGAAGATGAGCTAGGAGGGAAGGCTGAAGGAACTGGGCTTGGTTAGTTTGGGAAGGAGAAGGCTGAGAGGGGACATGGTGGTGGCTTTCAAGTATCTAAAACGGTGTTATAAGGAGGAGGGAGAAAAATCATTCTCCTTGGACTCTGAGGAAAGGACAAGAAGCAATGGGCTTAAACTGCAGCAAGGGAGGTTTAGGTTGGACATTAGGAAAAACTTCCTACTTGTCCGGGTGGTGAAACACTGGAATAAATTGCCCAGGGAGGTTGTGGAATCTCCATCTCTGGAGATATTTAAGAGCAGGTTGGACAGACACCTGTCAGGGATGATCTAGATCAGGGGTGGCCAACCTGTTCTGGACAAAGACCTAAAATAGCAGTGGCTACAGTGCAAAGAGCCAGGGCAAAATTGTTCAGCAAAAAAAAAAAAGGCCCTCAGAGTTGTTGAGGAAAAAAAAAAGAGGACTGCCCCTTTAAGAAACACGTTTAAAGGCTTTCTGACCCCAACAGGTTCCCGCCGGCTGCCGCCATCTTGAAGTCGCCATTTTTAATGGCCACGCCGGACAGCTCCCCGTGCCATATTCAGATGCGCGTGGGCAGCTTCGCAAGCCGCACTTTCGGGGAGATCTTGGAGACAGTGTGGATTGTTCTCTGAAAACATCCACTCAATGTACAGCGGCAGTCAAAAAAGCAAACAGCATCATTAAAAAGGGCTAGAGAATAAGACAGAAAATCTCTTGCTGCCTCTGTAAAAAACCATGGGACGCCCACATCTCGAATCCTGCGTACAGATGGGGTCACCTCGTCTCCAAAAAGATCTCTTGGCATTCGAAAAAGTTCACAAAAGGGCAACCAAAATGATGCAGGGTTTGGAAGGACTCCCATCTGAAGAGAGATGAAAACGACTGGAACGTTTTGGCTTACAAAAGAGGAGACTACGGGGGTATAGGGTAGAGAGCTATAAAATCATGACAGGTGAGGAGAACGAGAATGAAGAAACATTACTGACGTGTTCCCATAACACAAGAACAATGAAATGAAGAGGCAGCAGGTTTCAAACAAACCAAAGGAAAGGTTTCTTCACTCAGCGCACCGCCAACTTGTGGAACTCCTCGCTGGAGGATGTGGTGATGGCTCGGACTTTTAGCAGGGATCAAAAAAGAGCTAGATTCATGGAGGATAGGTCCGTCAAGGGGCTATTAGCCAGGAGGGGCTGGGAGGGTGTACCTAGCCTCTCTTTGGTCTGACCCTGTCTGGCTGTTCTCATGAGTGAAAAGTGTGAATACGTTATAATAGAAACAAGCCTTATTCCAGACTAAGTAACCGCATATGGAGTTATTCTGGAGTAGGCTTCCCACTTTAAATTCATGCTCTAAAATAATTGTGCTAGGGAAAGACAACCACACCCTCCCCTCAGGTACCTAGCACCCATCTTCTGCAGGTACCCCAGGACTAGAACCCAGGTCCCTCTGATCAGCAGTGGCTGATTGTCCTGTAGCACCACTAGGAGGCTGGAGACAAGCAGCCTCAGGAAGCACTGTATAGATGCAACAGGAAGTACCGCCCACCAGACCCAGAGTGACAGCACCTTGCAGCCCTCTGATTGGCCGAGTGCCCCTATTTAATCCCAGGGGTCGGCCCAGGAAGTTAAATGAGCAACCACATGGGCTGAGGTCTGGTGGGCTCTGCCCCCTCTCCTAGTCTCTGACTTGGCACCTAATTCTTCCCCCTCAATTCTCACCTGGCCCCTGGTTTCCAGCCCGGACCCTTGCCCTTCCTACCACTCCACCCCAGTGACTCCTGTCCCTTTCCTGGTAGGGAGATCTCAACCCAGCTGTGACCACTAGGCCAGACCACCGACACCCTGGTCTCTTGCACCTTCCTTCTATGTTCTTGCGCCGCTTTGTCGCGCTCTCCTTGTCGCTCTGTAAATCTAACTCTGTCTCTTCACTGGTCCCTCTCGGCATCCGCATCGAACCCTTCGTCCTCCCTTGCTGTCTGTCTGGTGGGAAGATGCCCCGGGAGTCTGTCTGGCTGTGGTCGCTGTCTCTTCCTGTCTGATCGCTGGCTTTTGCTCTCTCTCAATTGGTGGGTGGCCCTCTTTCCGTGTCCTTCGTGGGTCCTGGCGCCTCCATACCAATTTATCGACATCTCACGTTCTCTTCGTGTCAATCTACGCGCTCATCCTGGTGGCATCCATCCCGTCTTTTCTCTTAGGCGCTTTCGGATTTCACAGTTCAGCCTGGTATGCGTTGGGCTTTGTTTCTTTTTAGCAAACTTTTGTTGTTGTTGTTTTTACTCTTCGGTGAACATAGAAAGCGCCTGGAATGGCAGGAAAGGGTGAGTAGGATACGTGTGTGGCACCGTGGCTTGCACGGAAACTAGGTAGGTACCGAACTCACCGCACGCCGCTTTATCAGTCCATAGTTACCCTGCGCATAACGGAAGAGCATGCGGTGGATTTGGGATGTACACCTGGCTGTTGCTACAACGGGGATGAATTTTGTCGTGTATTGGCAATGCATGATCGGCAACGCATGATTTGTCTCATATTGGCAACGCATGATTGACAACACATGATTTGTCATGTATTGGCAACACGATTTGTCGTGTATTGGCAACACATAATTGGCAACGGATGATTTGTCGCGTTTTGGCAGCACGTGATCGGCAACGCATGATTTGTCACTTATTGGCAACACAAGATTGGCAACGCATGATTTGTTGCGTATTGGCAACGCATGATTTGTCGCATATTGGCAACATGTAATTGGCAATGCATGATTTGTCGTGTATTGCCAACACAAGATTGGCCACGCATGATTTGTCGTGTATTGGCAACATATAATTGGCCACGCATGATTTGTTGTGTATTGGCAACATATAATTGGCAACGCATGATTTGTCGCCATATTGGCAACATATGATTTGTCGCATATTGGCAACTCATAACTGGCAACACATGATTTGTCGCATGTTGGCAACACATAATTGGCAATGCATGACTTGTCACGTATTGGCAACACGTGATTTGTTGTGTATTGGCAACACATAATTGGTAACGCATGATTTGTCGCGTATTGGCAACTCATGATTGGCAATGCATGATTTGTCACGTATTGGCAACACGTGATTTGTCGCATATTAGCAACACATGATTGGCAATGCATGATTTGCTCTCGGGAATCATATGTGTATAGCTTTGTGATACGCACTTGAAGGCTGCTTCCAATCCTGCCGGACTCAAGAGATATCTCCCCAGCTCAGGTTTTCCAAATCTCCTATCACTTTCGTTGCTCCTCTGGATTCTGCCCAGTTTATCCACGTCTGTCTCAAACGGGAGTGCCCACAACTGGACACGAGACTCCAACCGAGAGTCAATGCTTCATTTAGGTCATGTTGTTGGCTCGTGTTCTGTGGGTAATTCACAATAACTCTTGGATTCTTTGGGGGAGTATTTCCCTCTAGCCAGCTAGTCAAGTACCTAAAAGGGTGTTATAAGGAGAAGGGAGAAAACTTGTTCATCTTGGCCTCTGAGGACAGGACAAGCAACAATGGGCTGAAATTGCAGCGAGAGAGTTTGAGGTTGGACATTAGGAAAAACTTCCCACCTGTCAGGGAGGTTAAACACTGGTGCTATGTCTACACTGGCGGCTTCTTGCACAAGAACAGCTGTCTACACTATGCGCGTTCTTGCGCAAGTAAATTTACAGTCTAGCGTCGGAAAACACGAGGAAGAAGCCCTCTTGTGCAAGAGGCCAGTGTAGAGAGGCAACATGAATTTCTTGCGCAAGAAACTGCTATGGTTAAAATGGCCATCAGAGCTTTCTTGCGCAAGAAAGCGTCCACACGGCCATAGACGCTCTTGCACAAAAGCACATCTCTTGCGCAAAGGCACATGCCAGTGTCGACGCGCTCTTGTGGAAGACTTTTTGCGCAAGAACTCTTCCACAAAACAGTTCTTGCGCAAGAAGCTGCCAGTGTAGACGTAGCCAGGAATAAATTGCCTGGGGCTGTGGAATCTCCATCCCTGGAGATATTTAAGAGCAGGGTGGACAGACACCTATCGGGGCGGTCTAGCCCAGTGTTTCTCAACCAGAGGTACTTGGGTACTCAAAAGAAGTCGGGGGGGTACGTCAACACAACTGACATTTGGAGAAAAATTGAATTTTGTTGTAAGTTTTACAGCACTTTCTTATTTTTGTACTTTTTACACCCAAAAATTTTATCATCTGCCCGGTGATGATGAAGTTGTTTAAACAGATGTGTTGCAATGGTAGCAAAAAATGTTGTGTGTCTGAAAGCTTGTAGGTACTTCTAATTTTTTTTAAAAGGGGTACTTTAGAAGAAAAGGTTGGGAAACACTGGTCTAGACAGTGCTTGATCCTGCCGTGAGGGCCGGGGACAGGACTGGATGACCTCTCGAGGTCCCTTCCCGTTCTAGTGTCCGATGATTCCATACGGCACAGCATGTTCATTAATCGAATCGTCAGACAATAAATTGACGTGGTAAGGAATGAATTGGCTACAGATCGGAGGCCTTGCTATGAATTCAACTGCACAAGGGGGAAGGAGGCGTGGGGAGGGTTAAGTGTCCTACACACACGGTTTTGGAGTGACACATAACAGTGCGAATTCTTGCCCGTCTTATGGGTTGATACAGACCCGCAAAGGAGGGAAGTGACAAAAATTGCTCAGGCCGGGGAAAGAGCCGAGAACGGCCTCTTCCAGCCGGAGACGCTGGGCCGAGTCCCACAAACTCACTTTCAGAGGGGCGGCCGTGTTTAGTCTGTAACTGCAAAAAACTGAAAAACCCAGCGAAGGATGTGGACCGATTTCTGGAACATCACTGCCATCTCCTGGCTGGCTTCTGCAACCCCCGAGAAACCAGAAATTGCACAACCAGCCTCCTTCAGCAAGTTTGATGCCGTCGGGCATGGCCCGAAAAAAGCAGCGAGCTGGCAGGGCTGGTCTATTCCACACCCACATAACATCAAAAGCTTAAGTGTGGGATACTTGCAGTCCACTCAATTAACCTCATTAGCACCGGCATGACAACTGAGTGTGGGTTTTTCTCCCTCCCCCCTCTCTTCTTTTTTTGTTATAAATTGGGAAGTTCTCCCTTTTTCCTCCGCTGTCATCTGAGGAAGTGGGTTGTGCCCACGGCGGCTCGTGATCCTAAATATTTGTGTTAGTCACTAAGCGGCCATGGGACCACGCGTTGGTTTTGTAAAGTTACAGATGAACATGGTGACCCCTCTGAGACAGGGAACCCAGAAAGCATCTCCAGCCGGGTGGTCCATGGGGCTGTAACACCCCCAAAGGGAACCCCAGAAGATGCTGAGCGCAGACCGGCGACCAGATCTGAGTGGGGTTTCTTCCTTACAGCCAAATGTTATCAGGCACGTGGAGCCACACGACTTCCGTTCAGAATTTATTTCTCCTTGGTCCATATCAACTCTTTGCATATCCTCTGGGGGGATACCACCAGTGTCCCCTGAAAAATGAGCATGGGAGAGATTCAGATGCTGCCCAACGGATTAGCAGAGCGCCCAAAGCTCTGGTTTTTCGTTTCTACCGGTGGTGCACATTCCCATGCACCTCGGTGCACATAAAAAATTGATTCCGTACATGGATGGAAACGATTAGAAGGAACATTGCCCTGAGACCCCCACAACATCCTTGTGCCCCCCTTAAAACCTCCTTTTGGGTCAGAACCCCCAACGGTTCCTCAGATTTCAGTAGCTGACCCCGTGAAATATACAAGTTTGAAAATCCCATGACTGTGAAATTGATTTTGAATGTGATGGAATCTTCATCGAGTTTCAGGCTGATTTTATCTCCTATGTAACACGGGCCACTAAATTTTACCCAGCTACCCCAGGCCTGAGCCCAAAAACTAGTGGCTAACTCATCGTGCATGTCCCCGGAAAAGATCCAGTCTGGTTTTGAAGGCCTCGCTTTGGCTGGTAGCGTGCCCTGCCGGCTAATCACGCTGAGTGTTTAAAAACTTGGGCCGTATTTCTCCTTGGCATTTCTCTGGCTTTAAGCATCTTGTTTGTATGCTGCCTCTCTTCGCTGCATTAAAAAACCACGACAAGTCCTGTGACTTCCTGAAAAAACGAGGTTTACAGGGTTCTTTCGCAAAAGGGGTTTTTTTTTCCGAAAGAACCCGGTGTAGACTGCTTTTTTTTTTTTTTTTTAAATCTCTTCCGAAAAAGCGATCGGAAGAGATTACGCAAATGAAGCGCGAGATTTGCAAATCCGCGCTTCATTTGCATTTTTGATTGCCCTCATTTGCATTCCGCTTTCGAAGGAGGAATGTAGGCTAGACCGGTATTTCTCGAGCAGTGGTATGAATACCCTTCGGGGCACTCATAAGAACATAAGAACGGCCGTACTGGGTCAGACCAAAGGACCATCTAGCCCAGTAGCCTGTGTGCCGACAGTGGCCAGCACCAGGTGCCCCGGAGGGGGTGGATCGAAGACAATGATCAAGCGATTTGTCTCGTGTCATCCATCTCCAGCCTCTGACAAACAGAGGCCAGGGACACCATTCCTACCCCCTGGCTAATAGCCTTTTATGGACCTAACCTCCACGAATTCATCTAGCTCTTTTTTAAACTCTGTTCTAGTCCTAGCCTTCACAGCCTCCTATAGCGAGGAGTTCCACAGGTTGACTCGAGAGAAGTCTGAGGGCTACGTCAATACCATTGAAATTTGGAGAAAACAGAATTTTTGTTTTAAGTTTTACAGCGCTTTATTAATTTTGTACTTTTTACACCCAAAAATCGCATCCGGCTACGATTAAGTTGTTTAAACAAATGTGTTGCCACGGTAGAAAAATTTTGTGTGTGTCTGAAACCTGTAGGTACTGGGGGTACTTATATATATATATATATATTTTTTGAAAAAGGGGTACTTTATAAAAAAAAAGGTTGAGAAACACTGGTCTAGACACAACTTAGGGTGTGTCTAGACTAGAGGGTTTTTTCAAAAAAGGGGCCTTTTTTTCGAAAAAACTGTACCTGCGTCTAGACTACTGCCGCATTCTGTCGACAGTAAATCAACAGAACGAGGCCGTTTTGCCGACCACGGTAAACCTCATTTTACGAGCAATAACACCTTTTTCCGAAAGTACACTTCTAGACTCTCTTTCGAAAAAGCGGCTTGCTTTTCCGACAGTCCTGGTTGTCGTCTAGATGCTCTTTTTTGACAGAGGCTTTGTCGAAAGATACTTTCGAAAAAGCCTCTGTCAAAAAAGGCGTTAGAGACTGACAAAAATAGATGAGATCGTGCACGTTCGTCGGTAAAACCCACTTCCTCTGATATTAAAGACGTTTTTCGTCCCGGGTCTCTCCTTCCCAGGAAAGTTACTTATTCCTAAATCAAGTCACCTCTTAATTTTCCTTCTGAGCATAAATTAAACCTCCAATTTGGCAGGGTAAGGCGTTTGCCCGGCCCCATCGGTAACCTGGCACTTGGCGACAGCGTAAGATACAGGGAACCCTCAGGCGGGTACGCAAGAAGTCCTCGGGTGTATACCAAATTAGTTTGACAGGACCAAGACTTTGTTTAAGAGGAGGGAGTAACCGTTTGCGGGAAGTGAGCCAGGAACCGAGCGGTAAAGGCAAAGAGAGGATGTTGTGCCTTGGCAGCCAATTAACCCACAGGCTAACGAGTAGGCGGCAGATAATTAACATCTGGAAATTGGGAACCAGCTACAGTCATGTTGACATGACACGTGGAAGTAGGAATAAGGTGGAGAGGTACCAAACCAGCACTGATTAAGAATAAGGTACGGTGGACGGTAGCGGGCGCCCATCTAAAAGTCACTACCCAGCCCTGGGGATTTTTTCACCCATGTTTGGCTCGGCCTGTCGGCATCCCCGGCATGGGTTGGCGTTAGTAACGCAAGCCCCGGACGCCATTGATGGACCTCACCTCCACGAATCAATCTCACTCTTTTTTGAAGCCTGTTCAAGTCCTGGCCTTCACCACATCCTCTGGCGAGGAGTTCCACAGGTTGGTTGTGTGCTGCGTGAAGAAAAACCGCCTTTGGTTTGTTTTAAACCTGCTGCCTCTTCATTTCATTGAGGGACCCCTCGTTCTTGTGTTACGGGAACAAGTAAATAACTTTTCCTTATTGACTTACTCCACACCAGTCGTGATTTTATAGACCTCTCTCCTATCCCCCCTTAATCTCCTCTTTTCTATGCTGAAAAGTCCAAGACTTTTTAATCTCTCTTCATATGGGACCCATTCTACTCTCTACAGGCCGTGAAGCCCAATCCGATCACCTCCCGCTAACGAAACCCAATTCTCCCCGCCTGATCCAGCCGACGTCCGAGGTCTGTTTCTGTTCACTGCTGCCCCGGAAGCCTGACCGCTTGGCACCTTCCGTGAGGCGGGTGGGTTTGGTTCTTATAGCCCTGTGCCTTGGATCGCGCCCCCGGGGAGGGGAAGCTAAAATGTCGACACCGTGGCTTGTTGGGTCGGTTTACGTTCCGATTCCCCGGTCGAAACGCTGCCGTGGGGGGGCTGGGAGACTTTTGCAGCTTGTGAGGTCTGATTCTGCCAGCCAGTCGTGTTTCCGGGAGGTGAAATTTGCGGGCCCGACAGGAAGGGATTAGGGGAGGGGGGAGGGGAGAGAAAGCGAAGCAAGGGTGGAGCCTCGGAGGAGTGGGAGGAGCCTCCGGGGAAGGGGCGGAGCAGAGGCAGGAAGAGGCAGGCAGAGGGCGTGACATCCCCCCATCTCCAGGCTGGTGCCCAGGGTCCCAACCGCTGGGCAAAGTCACAGCCAGTCCCCTGCACCCACAGCCTCCCTTCCCCAGCCTCGTTGCACAGGGGGAAACTGAGGCACGTCCCCGCTGCTGCGCCACCCCCTTGCGGCGTGGGTACCCGCGTTTCTCCCAGTCCGGCCGTCGGCGCGGATTGCTTCGTTGCGCAGCGCTAGGGCCCCGGGTTAAACTTGGCACCGCCCTGGTCAGGTGGACTTCCCCTTTGCCTGGCACCGGTGAGTCCCCTTCCCCCGCACCACCCTGTTACCACTCCGTCTGCAGTGGGTGAAACCCGGTTTTATTGGATTCAGGCTGGGAACGCTAACACGGACGCCGCATCCCTCATCTTGCTGGCGCAGAGTCGAGAGTGAAATGCCTTTGGGTACAAACTGAGCAAGGAGCTGCCTCCTGAGGCGGTGCGCAGTATAGGGCTTATGACACACAGAGCAGCAGGCTTAATTCGAGCCAGCGAGAAAAAAACCCCATTTCACACACAGCAGGCGGGATGGAGTTTCATCTACCCGGCGTTAATCCGGAGTGACGCCACAGACTACTGTTCCGCGCTGTTTACACTGAAGTGGAAGAAAGGAAATCCCCCCCCCCTTTTTGAAACAGACCCCCCCCCCACTTGTGGACTTTTCCCTCCTCCTGTCCCTGGGTGATAACACTTGAAGATGACCCCCGAAACACACCAAGCAATCAAATTTAGACACTGCCTCCCAACCTCCCCTTTAAGAAGCAAAGGGGGGGCGGAGCTATTTAAAGGCAAGGTCAGGCTGGGGTTTTTTTGCCCTCCTACCAAAATTTTTCCTCTCCCTCCTGGCAGGTGGAGCAGGGATTACAGGCCCTGGGTGAGCCGGGGAGCCAGCATGGCCAGGCCGGCAGCCAGGGAGAGCCATGTCCCAGCCCCCACAGGCAAGTTGCCATGATCGTAGTCCAAGTCGTAGTAGCTGGTGAGGTAGCTGGTGGCCGAGGTCACGGTGTCGTTGGTGTTGCATTTCGCCTTCTCCACGCAGCCGTTCCTCGTGATCGGGTTGTGGCTGGCTGGGGTGAGAAAGAGGGAATGAAAGAGACATGAGAACGGCCAGACTGGGTCAGACCAAAGGTCCATCCAGCCCAGTGTCCTGTCTGCCCCACAGTGGCCAATGCCCGGTGCCCCAGAGGGAGGGAACAGAACAGGGAACCCTCACATGATCCCTCCCCTGGGGCAAACAGAAGCTAGGAACACCAGTAATAGCCATGGATGGACCTAACCTCCAGGAAACTATTTAGCTCTTTTTTGAACCCTGTTCAAATCCAGGTCTTCACCGCATCCTGTGGCGAGGAGTTCCACAGGTTGAGTGTGCGCTGCGTGAAGAAAAACTTCTTTTTATTTGTTTTAAACCTTTTGCCTACTGATTTCATTTGGGTGACCCCCTAATTCTCATATTGTGGGAGCAAGTAAATAACTTTTCCTTCTTCACTTTTTCCATGCCGGTCCTGATTTCATACACCGCGATCCTACCCCCCTGAGTCTCCTCTTTTCTAAGCGGAAAAGTCCCAGTCTTTTTCATCTCTCTTCATATCGCTCCTGCTCCAACCCTTGCTCATCTTTGTTGCTTCACCACCAGTAGAGAGTAGAACGGGGCCCATCTGAAGAGAGATGAAAAAGACCGGGACATTTCAGCTTAGAAAAGAGGAGACTAAGGGGCGATAGAACAGAGGTCTATAAAATCATGACGGGTGTGGAAAAAGTGAATGAGGAAGAATTATATATTTGTTCCCATAGCACAAGAACTAGGGGTCACCCAAAGAAATGAACAGGGAGAAGGTATGAAGCAAACAGAAGGATGTTTTTCTTCACACAGCATGCCGTTAACCTGTGGAACTCCTCGCCACAGGATGCAGTGAGGAGTAGGTCTTGACCAGGGCCATTTTGCCGGGTGCTTGGCGCAGGAACCCTGCTGGCTTAGGAACGGCCCATAAACAGAGAGTGAGGCAAGTACCCGGTAAGACTCTGCAAAGACCCTGCAGACCGGCTCGGAGCTACGTCCCCCAACTGGGGACTGGGGGGCCGGGGTTGCTATTCACTGGGTGACAGCTGGCGCCCGAGGGGCTGGGCGAAGGGGAGGACCCAGGAAGAGGGGGCTGGCGAGGAGGGGCAGTACCTGTGCACCCGCAGGGGGGGTGGCACAGAGCTGCCCCTCCTGGCAGGTGAGGGCACAGGCCGGGCAGGGGAGGCCGAATAGGGTGACGTCGCATTGCAGGCAGCTCACGGCCGCTCCAGGGAGCAGAGAGCAGGGGTGAAACTAGCCCCCCCCCCCAGACCCAGCAGGCAATTAGGGGCTCCCAGTGGGACCCTGGGGGCAGCTAGGTTAGGTGGGGGCAGGGGTTATGGGGATAGACGAGGGGTGGGATGGTTGAGGAGAAAGGAATCAGGTGAGTATGGGGGGGAAGTAGGCCCCTCCCCCAGCCCTGCCCCCCCCACAGCCCTGCTTGTGCCCCTCTCTCCTGACCCACAGCTTCCGCCCCACAGCCCTGTCAGTGCCCCTCACTCCCGCCCCCCAGCCCCTGCCCCAGCCTTACCAGTGCCCCTCACCGCCCCACAGCGCCTGCCCCACAGCCCTGCTTGTGCCCCTCTCTCCCATCCCCAGCCCCTGCCCCAGCCTTGCCAGTGTCCCTCACTCCCACCCCTAGCCCCTGCCCCCAGCCTTGCCAGTGCCCCTCACTCCTGCCCCACAGCCCCTGCCCCACAGCCCTGCCAGTGCCCCTCACTCCCGCCCCACAGCCTCTGCCCCAGTCCTGCCAGTGCCCCTCACTCCCGCCCCACAGCCTCTGCCCCAGTCCTGCCAGTGCCCCTCACTCCCGCCTGACAGCCCCTGACCCCCAGCCCTGCCGGTGCCCCTCACTCCCGCCCCACAGCCCCTGCCCCACAGCCCTGCCGGTGCCCCTCACTCCCGCCCCACAGCCCCTGCCCCACAGCCCTGCCGGTGCCCCTCACTCCCGCCCCACAGCCCCTGCCCCACAGCCCTGCCGGTGCCCCTCACTCCCGCCCCACAGCCCCTGCCCCACAGACCTGCCAGTGCCCCTCACTCCCACCCCACAGCCCCTGCCCCACAGACCTGCTGATGCCCCTCACTCCCGCCCCACAGCCCTGCCAGTGCCCCTCACTCCCGCCCCAGCCCTGCCCCCAGCCCTGCCGGTGCCCCTCACTCCCGCCCCACAGCCCCTGCCCCACAGCCCTGCCAGTGCCCCTCACTCCCGCCCCAGCCCTGCCCCCCAGCCCTGCCGGTGCCCCTCACTCCCACCCCACAGCCCCTGCCCCACAGCCCTGCCGGTGCCCCTCACTCCCACCCCACAGCCCCTGCCCCACAGCCCTGCCGGTGCCCCTCACTCCTGCTCCCCCAGCCCCTGCCCCACAGCCCTGCCGGTGCCCCAGTAGCTACTCAGTTTCCAAGCTGCCCCCCCCAACTCCTTCCCTCACCTCTGCCTCCCCAGTCTGCCCCTGCCGATAAGGGACGTCTGGCGACCGATAAGCTTTCAGCGACAGCCTCCCTCTCATTACAAGAGGGGCCGGTAAACAGGGCAGGAAAAATAATCCCCCGACATCTTCCCAGCCTGCTGCTTCATCACTGCCCCCCAGTTCCCCTTCAAGCGCCGTCTGCCCCCCCCCCCCTTCACTGCCCACAAGGCCCCTGGCTCCTTCATCCTCTGCTGAAAAAGCCCCACACAAGATGTCGCGCTTGTGACATTTCTTTTCCCTTTTTTAAACTGTCCCTTTCCCTCATGCCTCCGGCCTTGACTTCCCTCCGTATCCTCTACGACAATCCCCCGGCCCTCCAAACAGCCTGACCCAGGAGTTAAGGTTGCAAAAAGGGCAGAGTTAAGGGGAAATTTCTCATCTCACCTTAGCTCTGATTCCCCACCCCCCAAGGAGATGGTCATAGAAAAGGAGAACGACTGAGTGTCTTAACCAGCTCACAAGCCTGGTTCCCCACACAACTTGTGCTCACGAGACCCACTGGGATCCTGGAGGGTGGTCTGGGAGTACCACTGATCCAAGGGAGGGCAGAGTTAAGGGTATCTTCATTCTGACTGCTCTTCATCCAATAGTCTGCGTTTGGGGAAATACTCTTCTGTTCAGGAAGCCTTAATCCTCCGTAATGAAGTGGCTCGGGGGAAGGAAGAGCTAAGAGCCGGGACGGGGAGAAGGCTCCCTGGGTTTCGTGACTTACTGAGCCTGGCGCAGGTCAGGACAGCCAGACACAGGAGGAGCATTTTGCCCATGGCTGTCTCCTGGCGAGGCGGACGACGGAGCCGATTTAGTGAGCTGAGCGGGACCGTCCTGGGACTTGGGGGCTGGCGGCGGAGTCTGCATCAGGCTGCGTGTGAGCTGCTTGATAACAACACAGGGGGCGGGGCCGGGCTGGAAGGGGGTGCAGCCAGAGAGCCACATAAGAAGGCAGGAGCCCAAATTGACCTATGGGCACGAGCTGGGGGCACCCAGGGGTGCGGGGCTGACACGGACCCAGGGATCAGGTGGAGATATATTTGTGCAGGTGCCCCACACACACACACTGACACACACACACTGACAAACACACTCGCATACATACATACACACTGACTTGCATACATACTGATACACACTCGCATACACACTGACACACACACACACACTGACACACATACTTACACACTGACTTGCATGCATACTGACACACACACACACTGACTGACACACACAGTGACACACACACACACATACTGACTTGCATACATACTGATACACACTCGCATACACACTGACACACACTTACACAGACACACACACACTGACACACACTTGCATACATACACACACACTGACTTGCATACATACTGATACACACACTTGCATACACACTGACACACACTGACACACACACACTAACACTCACATACACACTGACACAAATATACACACTCATGTACACACTGACACACACACTGACATGCACATTTACACACTGGCATGCACACTGACACACACACACTTACTGACGCATACACACACACAGTGACTCACACATACACACACAGTCACACACACACTCACACTCTCTTTAGCACCCCTTCACCCATTTGCACACCTACACACTCTCACAGACACAAACCCACACACCCGGTGTCACAGTACACACTCACAGCCACGCTGACACACACCATACACCCACTCCCCACACACCAACCCAGGGGGGTAAAGACCCTAGTAGATAAAACACACACACACACACACACACACACACACACCCCTCTTGTGGCTTCCCCATAGCTCTTTGCCCCTCCCGGCCCCGCCCCAGCTGGGACGTTTTCATCCCCAGAGGAGCAGGTGCTGGGCGAGGCCAGAATTTCCCACGCCCCACGGCCTGGGCAGGACCCCCAGCATAGGGCAACTGTGGCTCCCTTAAGTGAGCCACAGAACCCTGGCCAATCAGGAGTGAGCTTTTAAGCAGCCAATGGGAGGGTGGCTTGTTGGGGCAGCCCTGTATAAAAGGAGCTGCCCAGCAGAGACTCCTCAGTTGGGCCCTGGCCAGGGAAGGGGCAGGGACTGGTTCCTAAGGAAGGCTCGTGCTCGTGCTCGTGCTCGTGCTCGTGCTCGTGCTCGTGCTCGTGGGGGGCCGGAGAGGGGGTCAGGCCAGGCTGCGGCCTTGCTACCAGGAGGGTGCAAAGGTCCCAGGGGAAGTGGCCCAGACAGCAAGAGGCAGGGCAGGGGAGCAGAGGGGTTTGTCCCCCTTGCCCCACATCCAGCCACCATCGCGCGTGGGCCCCCCCCAAGTGAGGGGCTGGATTGGGGCAGTGGCAGGCCAGGCCCCTGTGAGCTGGGCGCTTGGGCAGCTGCCCAGGAGACAGTGGGGGTGGGGGTGTGTTTCCATGGGTGGTGCACGTCAGCCCATGCCTTGGTGCACGCGACAAAATTTATTCTGCACCAGAAGGGGGGAAAAGGTGGCAGGACCATTGGCAGCAGGCCACGGAGGCAGCGCGGGAAGCAGGAGGGCAGATCGCCTGACCGCGGGGGGAGGGCGCGACCACAGCGACGCCGGGGCCAGAGCGAGGCACGTGGCGCAGGGGCGGAGAAGGGGCCAGCGTGCAGGGGGGGCCCTGCGGGGGAAGGACTCATTCCCCAGGGCAGCCCGGGTGAGCCCACCCTGGGACACCCCCCCACCCACAAGGTGCTATAGAAATGCCAGGGAAAAGGGGCCCGGGGGGGGGTGTCAGGCGGAGGGGTATGATTTCTCTTGGGGGGGCTGGGGCTCAAACCAGCTCCGTAGGGCAGGTCCAAGGGAAGCTGCATCACCCCCTCCCAGAAGCCGCCTGGCCTGGCTTGGTTGGGGTGGAGGGGGAGGCTGAAATCAAAAAGTTTACAAACAGCGAAGGGGTAGCGAAGGGTGTGGAAAGAGGAGTAGCAAGGGGCTGTGTTCAAGTAGGGGGTAGTTCTGTGCGCAGGGAAGGGGTAGCTACAGGCTGTGTGGCCGGGTGTAGCTCCGTGTGCAGGGAAGGGGTAGCTACAGGCTGTGTGGCCGGGTGTAGCTCCGTGTGCAGGTAAGGGGTAGCTACAGGCTGTGTGACCGGGTGTAGTTCCGTGTGCAGGGAAGGGGTAGCTACAGGCTGTGTGGCCGGGTGTAGTTCCGTGTGCAGGGAAGGGGTAGCTACATACAGGCTGTGTGGCCGGGTCTAGTTCTGTGTGCAGGGAAGGGGTAGCTACAGGCTGAGTGTGGTTGGGTGTAGTTCTGAGTGCAGGGAAGGGGTAGCTACAGGCTGAGTGTGGTTGGGTGTAGTTCTGTGTGCAGGGAAGGGGTAGCTACAGGCTGTGTGGCTGGGTCTAGTTCTGTGTGCAGGGAAGGGGTAGCTACATACAGGCTGTGTGGCCGGGTCTAGTTCTGTGTGCAGGGAAGGGGTAGCTACAGGCTGAGTGTGGTTGGGTGTAGTTCTGTGTGCAGGGAAGGGGTAGCTACAGGCTGTGTGGCTGTGTCTAGTTCTGTGTGCAGGGAAGGGGTAGCTAGGGATTGTTCAGGCAGGCGGTTGCGGGGGGGGCAGGGACGGGGTGGTTAGGGGCTCTATGTGGGCCCTGGATGGGGTTTCAGCTTAACCCCCTGTCCCAGCAGCCTCAGAGGAGGGAGCTGCTGCCCCATGGCTCCGGCTCCTGCTGCTGACCTGGCTGGGGGGCAGGGAGGGGCAGGGCCAGGGAGGGCTATGCATTGGCTAGAGGGCCCCACGTCTCTGCCCACAAGCTCTGGGGGCCTCTCCCCACAGGACTCAGCCCTGCTCCTCCCAGCTCGCGCTCCAGCTTCCATGGTGCAGAGGGGGTGAGGGGGCAGGGCCCGGGGCTTCGGCGGGATAGGTGAGATCTTTTGGGGGGTACGTCAGCCCCAGCCAGGTCTTCCCCGACTTTTACAACCAGCAACAATAAACCACCAGCAAAGCCAGCGCGGGCTACGACTTTCATCACCGGGGAGTTTCCACGGCGCTGGGCGCTCTCCGCGGAACGGGAACGCCGAGGTCTCGACTGTGCTGGATTTCAGGGCCACGTGCCCGCGTGCCAGGCCCACGCTGGGGTTTCGAGGTTGGACTTGGCACGCGAGAGGCTGGGAAGGGAAGTGGCAAATTCGTCTCCTGCGAGGGGCAGCGTGGGCGGTGCCAGAGCCTGGCTCTAATTGCAGAAGTCGCCATCGCAGCAGGTGTAGGAGGTGACGTAGGAGACGCCGGCCCAGAGCGCGGTGTCCTGGGTGCCGCATTTGGCCTCGGCCACGCAATTCTTCCGCACGATGGTTTTGTAGCCAGCTGTGGGGGGGAGAGAAAAAAGGAAGGGGAGACAGGGAACGGGACAGGGACCGAGGAAGGGAGCCGGAGCTGGCGAGTGAGGGGACGGGAGCTGAGGGAAGGAGCTGGAGCCGGTGAACAATGGGATGGGATGGGTGCCGAGGAAAGGAGCCGGCGAGTGAGGGGACGGGAGCTGAGGGAAGGAGTTGGAGCCGGCGAACAATGGGATGGGATGGGTGCCGAGGAAGGGAGCCGGCAAGTGAGGGGATGAGACGGGCGCGGAGGGAGGGAGATGGAGCCGGCGCATGAGGGGATGGGGCGGGCACTGAGGGAAGGAGCTGTAGCTGGCGTGCGAGGGGACAGGACGGGCGCCGAGGGAGGGAGCCAGCGAGCGAGGGGACGGGACGGGCGCCGAGGGAGGGAGCCAGCGAGCGAGGGGACGGGACGGGTGCCAAGGAGGAGACGGGCCGGCAGCGAGGGGATGGGACAGGAGCCGAGGAGGAGCCGGCGAGCGAGGGGATGGGACGGGAGCCGAGGGAAGGAGCCAGCGAGCGAGGGGATGGGACGGGCGCCGAGGGAGGGAGCCAGCGAGCGAGGGGACGGGACGGGCGCCGAGGGAGGGAGCCAGCTGGCGTGCGAGGGGACAGGACGGGCGCCGAGGGAGGGAGCCAGCGAGCGAGGGGACGGGACGGGTGCCGAGGGAGGGAGACGGAGCCGGCGAGCGAGGGGATGGGACGGGAGCCGAGGGAGGGAGCTGGAGCCGGCATGCGAGGGAACGGGACAGGCGTTGAGGGAAGGAGCCGGAGCCGACGCATGAGGGGACGGGACTGGCGCCAAGGGAGAGAGATGGAGCTGGCTAGCAAGGGGACGGGCGCCGAGGGAGGGGGAGGGAGCCGGCGAGCGAGGGGACGGGACGGGCACCGAGGGAGGGAGCCGGCGAGCGAGGGGACGGGACGGGCACCGAGGGAAGGAGCCAGCGAGCGAGGGGATGGGACGGGCACCGAGGGAAGGAGATGGAGCCGGCGAGCGAGGGGACGGGACGGGCGCCGAGGGAGGGAGATGGAGCCGGCGAGCGAGGGGACGGGACGGGCGCCGAGGGAGGGAGATGGAGCTGGCTAGCGAGGGGACGGGACGGGCGCCGAGGGAGGGAGATGGAGCCGGGCTAGCGAGGGGACGGGACGGGCGCCGAGGGAGGGAGATGGAGCCGGCGAGCGAGGGGACGGGACGGGCGCCGAGGGAAGGAGCCGGCGAGCGAGGGGACAGGACGGGCGCAGGAGGAGACAGGGAAGGAGCCGGGGCGGAGGGGTGCGGGCGGGGCTGTTACCTGCCTGGCCGCGGATGGTGGCGCAGACCTGCCCGGCCTGGCAGGTGACGGGGCTGAGGTCACAGGGGGCGTCGAAGTTAGTGAAGTCGCATTTCAGGCACTGCAGGGCAGCCCCTGGGGGCAGAGAGCGGGGCTGAGAGAGGCCCCCCCAGCGGGACGAGGGGGGTTGCTGCTTCCTTGGGGGTCCCCAGCCTGCCTGTGCCCCAGGGAATGAGTCAGGCGGGGGTGGGGGGGCTTGGTTCGGAGGGGGGGATGAGGGCTGGGATTCGGGTGGGTTAAGGGGAGGGGTGAGGTGGGGGCTAAGGGGTGGGGGTCTCAGACTGGGAGGTGGGGTAAGGTCAGGAATGGGGGCGGGGCCTGGCTGGGTCTCAGATAGTGGGGGGGCGGGGCAGGAGACGTCCTACCCCGCTCCAGCCAGACAGGAGCTTAAGAGTTAACGTGGCTTGAGGGGGAGGGTCCATTCCCACACACACACACACACACACACAGAGTCCCACAGGGACCAGCTGGGGGATGGAGCCCCTGCCCCCCCCCCAGCCTTGCCCATGCCCCCCACTCCCACCCCACAGCCCCTTCCCCACAGCCTGCCGGTGCCTCTCACTCCCAACCCACAGCCCCTGCCCCCAGCCCTGCCGGTGCCCCTCACTCCCTGCCCCCAGCCCCGCCCCTCCCCCCCACGTCCTGGCACTCTCCGCGCCCGGAGGACAAAGTGCGCCTGTTCTCTGGGAGAAGAAATCTCTGGCGCAGCTAAAAATATTTCTGCTGGGCTGGGAGGTCCGGCGCTGCAATGCCTCCCCCCACCCCTCCACTATCCCCGCCTCCCCACACACACCAGATCCCCAGCTGCTGCCTGATGAGCCGTGGTCATGCGACCCGGGTCCAAAACTCAAAACGGGGCCTTTAACCAGGGCCCGTATTTAAAGCAGCGAGACGAACCTTCCCGCCCCGATGTCCCCTCCTCCACCTCCCCCCACGTCCTCTTCAAGGCGTTGTCCAAACTCATTAACGTGCTTAACTGTGACACCTAACGACCCGCTTTGTGAGGAAAGATGTACGGTGCCGGGCACCACGGTGCTGCTTGATTTCCAACAATTCTCTTGCAGAGAAACCGGGTTTATTCCGCAACGGTGGGGAAAAGCAGGAAAGGGCAGAGTTAAGGGGGCATGTCCTACCTCACCTTAACTCTGACCCCCTCTGCCCCGCCCGGGAGAGATGTGAGGAAGAAAGGAGACCGACCGAGCAGCTTAACCCTCGCGCACAAGAACGTGGTTCCCACCGCAGCTTGTATTCCCGTGGCCCGCCAGAATCCCTCCGCGTGGCCTGTGAGGATCATGGCGCCGGGGGAGGGCAGAGTTAAGGGTATCTTTTGGAAGACTCCATTCAATTCTGCCCAACAGTCTGAGTTTGGGGGATTAACCTCTTCCACTCGGGAAGGAGAACCGAGCCTTTGGTGAGGAAGCGGGGAATTTTCCCGGTGTTTTGCATCATGAATACACGGTGCGTGCCTCAGTTTCCCTCAGTGGTGTGTGTTATCGGGGTGCAGAGGGAGTTTGTTGTTGCAGGGACCAGGTGTGAACGGGCCCAGCTGCCGGGAACCAGATAACAGCCTGGAGATGGGGGGCCCCCAGCACCCTCATTTTGAGAGCAGCTGGGGGCAGAGGACAAAGGGCTGAGGAGAGGGGGCCCCGGGTGGGCTTTGCCCGAGCGGGGGCGTCTCGTTGGCCGGGGGGAGAGGGAGCAACGCCAAGCGGGGGCCCGAGCGGCAGTGGGGGCGACCTTTCCCCGGGGCGGGCGGCTTACCGAGGCCGGCGCAGGCCAGGGCCGCCACGCACAGCAGGAGGACTCTGCCCATGGCTGTCTCCGGGCGACGGGGCGGATGATCGAGCCAGGCGGGACGTCCCAGGGGTGGCGGCGGCGTCTGCGTCCGGCCGCCTGGGAGCTGCTGGGTAAGGACAGAGGGGGCGGGACGCGGACGCCGGGGCCTGGACTGGCACAAGCTGTAAACAGCCCGGACGGGCCGACCCGGACCCCGGGGGGAGGTGGAGACGTGTTTGTCCAGCTAAACCACACACACAAATACACACTCACACAAATACACACACAGACACACAAACACATGCACACTCATACACACAGACACACACAAATACACACACACTTATAGACCCAAACACATAGAAAAGCACTCACACAAATACACACTCACACAAATACACACACATACACACGGACGCACACAAATGCACGCACACTCATACACATACAAATACACACAGACACATACAAATAAACAGTCATACACACACTCATGCACACAGATACACAAATACACGCGCACGCAGATACACAAATACACGCGCACTCACACACACTCATACACAGATACACAAATACATACAAATACTTATACACACAGACACACAGAAATACACAAATACACAGACACACACATATACACACAAATATACACACATTCATACACGCAGACACACACAAACACACACACTCATACACACAAATACACAAATACACACAAATACATTCACACTCATACAGACACACAAATACATGCACACTCATGCACACAGACACACAAATATATGCACACTCATACACACAGACACACAAATACACGCACACTTATAGACCCAAACACACAGAAAAGCACACACACAGATACACACTCAAACATACTCACGCACAAGTACACAAACAAGCACACACACAAATACAAATATACACAAACATACTCAGACACACAAATATACACACACACAAGCACACACAGATGCACCACCCTGAAAGACAGACCCAGGGTGTGGAGAGACACCGAAGTAAAACACACACTGCTGTCGCTAAGACACACATGCACAAACCAAACAGGCCCCGAGGAAGTACTGACACGGCCGTGTGCAGCTGACACACACACACACACACACACACACACACACACGCAGGGAGCAGCCCATGGGGGGCCAGGTTTGGCAGCCCCGGATCTCATCACGGACACGCCGCAGGGTGCCCGGCGGGAAGACCGGCCCTGGGTCCTTCCCACCCCGGGAATTGGCCCCGGGGAGCTGCCGGTGCAGGACAGACCCGGGTGCAAGCGCATGAGCTGGGTGGGTGCCCCCAGCTGCCCCAGTGCCAGCACCCCCCTCCCAGCCCCCTCCTGGCACGTGCCTTTGTGGGGTCCCAGCCCCAGCCCTTAGAGGGAACAGCCCTCGGCCCCATACCCTGCCCCTTGTCCCCAGGCCCGGGGTGCAGGGTTCCCGTCCCCGTGACCCCAGTGTCACAGCCGCCTCCGACCAGCAGCAGGAAATTTCACAAACTGCCCGACCCTGAGTAAGCGTCTTGAGACAGGGGCGGGGAGCGAGGCTCTGAGCCAGCTCTGGGCCAGGAGCAGGGCCTAGTGGTTACAGCGGGGCTGGGAGCCAAGATACCTAGATTCCCTTCCCTCTGAGCCAGCTCTGGGATAGGAGCGGGGCCTAGTGGTTAGAGCAGGAGGGAAGGGCTGGGAGCCAGGACGCCTGGGTTCCCTCCCTGGCTCTGGGAGAGGAGCAGGGCCTAGTGGTTAGGGTGGGGGCTGTGGGACAGGAGTGAGTTCCCTTCCTGGCTCTGGAAGGGGAGAGGGGCCTAGTGGTTAGAGCGGGGCCGGGGCTGGGAGCCAGGACTCCTGGGTTCCCTCCCCGGCTCTGAAAGGGGAGTGGGGCCTAGTGGTTGGGGGTGGGCTGGGTTCTCTCCAGCCTTTGGGAGGGGAGCGGAGCCTAGTGGTTACAGCAGGGAAGGGGCCTGGGGGGGGTCTGACGGGCTCTGTGCCCAGGTCTGCGAGTCGGCTGCGGCTGCTGAGGGTGGCGGGTTCAGCTGCGATTCCCGAGCTCTCCTCTTGCCGCCCGCCCCCAGGCGGGTGGGGGGCGCCGGAGCCTGGATTCAGGCCCGGTAGCCACTAGCCACCCCCAGCTCACGGGGTTTTCCCGGGCGGGGCCGGGGCCAGGCTGGCATCCGCCCCCCCTTTCCCAGCATCTGCTTTTCCCGCCCCCAGAGTCTGGGCGTCTCCCTCTCCCGGACCCTGGCCCCTCCCAGCCCCGGTGAGGGATAAATCCCCCGGGTAGCTCCGCCTGCCTCGATTTCCCCTGGAAAACACTCGGGCTGCAGCTCTTCCCTCTGCTGGTGTCTGGCCGGCCTCACCCCCGTCCTGGCGGCTTGGTCCCTTTCAGCCACCATGCGCCACATCGTGTTCCTGGGCCTGGCCCTGCTGCTGCTCTGCTCCCAGGGTGAGTCCCAGGGGCCCAGCGGGGTGGGGCTGGAGTCAGGGGCCAATCCGGAGTGACTCCCCTTTCGCCAGAGGCCGGGAGAACAGAAGCCGGACCAGCGAGTTTGCCTGCCGATGCTGGCTTCTGCCCTCAACTCCAGGAGGGGAGTGGGGGCTAGTGGTTAGAGCAGGGAGGGGCTGGGGGCCAGGACACTTGGGTTCTCTCCCCAGCTCTGGGAGGGAAGTGGGGGCTAGTGGTTAGAGCAGGGAGTGGCTGGGAGCCAGGACTCCTGGGTTCTCTCCCTGGCTCTGGGAGGGGAGTGGGGGCTAGTGGTTAGAGCAGGGAGGGGCTGGGAGCCAGGACTCCTGGGTTCTCTCTCTGGCTGTGGGAGGGGAGTGGGGGCTAGTGGTTAGAGCAAGGGGAGGCTCAGAGCCAGGGCTCCCCAGTTCTGCCCTCAACTCCGGACAGGCAGTGGGGTCCAGTAGTTAGAGCAGGTTCAGCCTGAATTCCTACTCCCCCAGGGGCTGCTTCTGGGTTCCCAGCAGGTTTGGAGTGGGGGGGACTTGAAACTGTCGTGAACAAAACATCCTTGCGGGGGGGCTCAAAACAGTTTTTCTTGTTGCTTTTTTTTTTTCCGCTCGGAGGGCTCTCTGGGGGCACCTCTCGGCTCTTGAAGAGGGGACATGACATGGGGGGAGGGGATGGGTTTTTTTTAAGTTCCCACCCCAGATGGAGAACCTAGAAACTGTTTCCCCTGCCTAGATGGGGGGGAAGAGAAAATAGATTCACCCCTGCGTGCAGGTTGGATCTGAAACGCTTCCCTTTGAATGAGCCAGAGACGCTGCCCTCTGGGCCAGGCCTTGTGTAACTCCGGCTGCCGTCCCAGGGCGGGGCCCCCTCCTTGCTCATCCGCCCCGGGGCCGACTCTGCTGCTGCACTGGGTGGTGGGCGGCGGGCAGGGCCCCGGGGAGCCTCGTGACTTCTCCAGGGGTCCTGGCAGTGACTCAGCGGCCTCTGGCCTCGTGCGAGGGCCCCAGTGGGAGGCGGCTGCGCTCTCTTCTTGTGAGTGGCGCTCGCCAAACGCCCTGCTGGAACGCCCGACGCGGAGCAACCTCGGCGTGCCCCTTGACATACTTGTCTGTGTTCCTTGGCGTGCCCAGAAAGGTTACATTCCTGGGGAGAGGGCCCAGGCGTCCTGGCTCCCAGCCCCGCCCAGCTCTAACCACTAGCCCCCACTCCCCTCCCAGAGCCGGGAGAGAACCAGGAGTCCTGGCTTCCAGCCGCTCCCTGCTCTAACCACTAGCCCCCACTCCCCTCCCAGAGCTGGGAGAATATCCAGGAGTCCTGGCTCCTGGGGCAGTCTGCTCTAACCACTAGCCCCTGCTCCCTGCCCAGAGCCGGGAGAGAACCCAGGCTTCCTGGCTCGCAGCCCCTCCCTGCTCTAACCATTAGCCCCCACTCCGCTCCCAGAGCCAGGAGACAACCCAGGAGCCCTGGCTCCCAACCACTCCCTGCTCTAACCACTAGCCCCCACTCCCCTCCCAGAGCCAGGAGACAACCCAGGAGTCCTGGCTCTCAGCCACTCCCTGCTCTAACCACTAGCCCCCACTCCCCTCCCAGAGCCAGGAGAGAACCCAGGAGCCCTGGCTCCCAACCACTCCCTGCTCTAACCACTCACCCCCACTCCCTGCCCAGAGTCGGGAGAGAACCCAGGAGTCGTGGCTCCCCTTGCTCTAACCACTAGCCCCCACTCCCGTCCCAGAGACCTGACGTCCTCCCCAGCCGTGGGCTGTCCCCGCTAAGCGATGCTGCTTTCCCTGGCTGGGCGCCAGCTGCATACACGCGCTGGGGTTGTGGTTGGCCGGGCGTGCTCCACCCCAGAAGCAGCCGCAGCTCCGCCCCCGGCGTTCGCGGCTTCCCGCACAGCCTGGCCGGGTCACGCCAGTGAGTCAGGGCCTTTCTGAGGCTGGGTCTCCGTCCGGCCTGCCCCCTCCCTCCACCTCCACCTCTCTCACACCCACGTGCGGCATGTCGGGGACAGGCTGTTCCCGGCCCTCCTGCCTCGTGCCACCCCGGCAGAGCACAACGCAGCCCTGGGGCTCCGCTTCCTTCCCTCTTGGCACTGGGGTGATGAGTGGGGATAGAAGTGTGGGGGGAAGAACCCAGGAGTCCTGGCCCCCAGCCCTCCTGCTCTAACCACTAGCCCCACTCCTCCCGGAGGCAGGGAGAGAACCCAGGCATCCTGTCTCCCAGCTCTAACCACTAGCCCCCACTCGCCTCCCAGACCTGGGGAGAGAGCCCAGGAGTCCGGGCTCCTAGCCCTCCTGCTCTAACCACTAGCCCCCACTCCCCTTCCCGAGCCAGGGAGAGAAGCCAGGAGTCCGGTCTCCCAGCTCTAACCACTAGCCCCCACTCGCCTCCCAGAGCTGGGGAGAGAGCCCAGGAGTCCGGGCTCCCAGCCCTCCTGCTCTAACCACTAGCCCCCACTCCTCTCCCAGAGCCAGGGAGAGAATCCAGGAGTTCAGGCTCCCAGGGCCCCCTGCTCTAACCACTAGCCCCCACTCCACTCCCCGAGCCATGGACAGAACCCAGGCGTCCTGGCTCCCAGTGCCCCCCCGCTCTAACCACTAGCCGCCACTCCCCTCCCAGAGCTGAGGAGAGAATCCAGGCATCTGGACTCCTGGCCACCCCCGTGACGTGTTGTTTTCTTGCCTCCCGTCTTCCCCCGCAGCGGAAGGCCTCATGTGCCGTGTGCAAGTTCAAGGTGGGCGTGCTCTGCTTCCACCCCAAGGACCCCTGCGAGGCCAAGAGAGACCAATCCTGTGAGACCACCAAGGCCTACATCGGTAAGTCCCATCTCCCCGGTAGCTCTGCCCCCCTCCGGCGCCTGTCGGGCCCCTGCCCGGAGCCGGGGCCGCTCGCTCGGACACAGTGAGCGCGCACCCTGAGACCCGCAGAAATGTCTCTCTCCCTTCCACGCTGTAGGGACACCCACCTTTACCCAGTTCCTAGGGCTCAAGGTGTTAATTTACACACTCACCCTCACCCAATTCCTAGGGTTCAGGGCGCGTCTTCCTGCGCCCCTGAAAGAGCCTCACCCAGGAATATCCTTCTCCTCTGTTGATTGACAATTCCCAAACAAGCAGAACACACACGCTAAGCACACAGTCTCATGCTCCCCAGTCCGGGTACAGGCAGACTTCCCCTGTTGGCCAGGCCAGGTCAGTCTCTCTGGTCCTAGGCTGTGTCTCATGAGTTCTTCTTCCAGGTCTTCCCCCTTCTTCTTGGTGTTCCTGGACTTCCAGCCTTTTCCTTCTTTCCGCCTGTGTCTGTGACTTCCCATCTTCTTCCTTCTTGGACCCCAGTTTAGATAATGAAAGCTGAGTCCTGCTTAGCTAGACCGTCACCAACGATTTTAGTATCATTTTACTAACCAAATGACCTAACCAATCACACCCCACCACCTCAATTGATTTCAAAGAATCATAGAGCACGAGGACGGGAAGGGACCGCGAGAGGGTATCGAGTCCAGTCCCCTGCCCTCACGGCAGGACCCAGTACGGTCTAGACCCGTGGTCACCAACCAGTCGATCGCGATCGACTGGTTGATCCCGAGGCCTCGACCCATCGATCGCGAGGCGTTCTGGGCCCCCCATTTCCCCTCACCCCCAAGCAGCCCCACTACCTGCCTCGAGCAATGATGGAGGTCGTGGCGGCTTCCCGCAGGGTGGACGGAAGTCCTACAGCTGGGTGTCACTTGCGGGGGTTGCGGAAATGCGCTGGCTGCTTCCTTGTCAGCTCCCTGGCGTTCTGGGAACTTACCGGGTAAGTCCCCAGAGGCGCATATTGGGACTTCCCTTCTCTGCGGGAGGGGGGAATCAGGCCCGGAGGAGTCGTGTGCGCGGGCTTCCCTGCTCCGCGGGGCGGGGGGGGAAGTCAGGTCCGGCGGAGGCGCGCGACGGGGCTTCCTTCCTCCGCGGCAGCGGGGGTCGGCCCCGGAGGGAGCGTGCAACGGAGGCTTCCCTCCGAGGCTGGTGTAGGGGACTCCCTGCCCCCGAACCCTGGTCCCTCTCCCCTGCCCCCGAACCTTGTCCCCTGCCGCAGAACCTTGTCCCCGCCCTCCTGCCCCCCTGTTCCCTCTCCCCTGCCCCCAGCCACAGAACTCTGTCCCCGTGCCCCCCTGTGCAGAAACCTGTCCCCCGCTGGCACTCTGCCCCCTGCTGCAGAAACCTGTCCTCCTGGCACCCTGTTTCCTCTTCCCTGCCCCCAACCACAGAGCCCTGTCCCCACTGGCACCCTGTCCCCTGCTGCAGAAACCTGTCCCCTGCCCTCCAGGCACCCTGTTCCCGCTCCCCTGCCCCCAGCCGCAGAACCCTGCCCCCACTGGCACCCTGTCCCCTGCCCCAGCACCCACTAGCACCCTTCCCCAGTACCATGTCCCCTGCTCCCGACTGATTTTTCTGTGGGTCCGTGACCCCTGACTCAGAACAGGTTCCCTGCCCTTCTCAGAAATAAAGGCAATGCAGACACTTTTTGTGTTTGACATAGCATTTTATTTAAAAATGAAGCCTGGCCAACAGCCCCGCAATTGAGGCCAAGCCCCCATCTGGCCACAGCATCATAACACTCCTGCACTCTCCCATCCCCCAGACCCTAGATCTGAGCCTATCATACACTGGAACCCCCTGCCCTGAGCCCCTCTCATACCCCAACCCAAATTCCTGAACCCTCACATGCAGAAGTCTGTGGCTTGCTTAGCACCCCAACACTGCCCAGCCTGGAGCCCCCTCCCTGAGCCAGCGTCCCCTTCTTCGCTTCCTCCTGCATCCAGATTTCCTCCCAGAGCTTGCACCTCTCACCCCTTCCCACCCCCAAATCCCTCATTCCCACCCCGGAGCCCACACATCCTGTCTCAACCCAGCGAGGGTCCGGCTAGACTGCAGGAGTTTTTCAGGATTCTGGAGATATCCCAGAAAAAACTCTTCTGCATCCAGGGATGCGTTTGTTCTTCCACTTTTTTTAGTGGAAGAGCAAACATGCTCTTTCGGTCACCCCTATATTCCTCTTTCCACGAGGAATAAGGGGGCTTCCAAAAGAAGGGGTTTTTCTGACATTTGGTCCAGTCTAGACAGGCCACATGTTGGAAAAAACCTCTTCCTACCGAAGAATTGGGGGAAAAAGCAGCAATATAAGGGTTGGGGATAGCAAGTGATGGAGAGGAGGAGAATAGAGAGGGCAGGGCTTCAAGGAAGGGGCGGGGCGGTACATCTTGGCTTGGTCTGTCATTTAAAAAGTGATCTTGGGTGTAAAAAGGTTGGAGACCACTGCTCTAGACCATCCCTGATAGACATTTATCTAAACTACTCTTCAATATCTCCAGAGATGGGGATTCCACAACCTCCCTGGGCAATTTATTCCAGTGTTTCACCACCCTGACAGGTAGGAAGTTTTTCCTAATGTCCAACCTAAACCTCCCTTGCTGCAGTTTAAGCCCATTGCTTCTTGGTCTATCCTCAGAGGCCAAGATGAACAAGTTTTCTCCCTCCTCCTTGTGGCACCCTTTTCAATACCTGAAAACCGCTCTCATGTCCCCCCTCAATCGTCTCTTTTCCAAACTAAACAAACCCAATTCCTTCAGTCTTCCTTCATAGCTCCTGTTCTCTAGACCTTTCATCATTCTTGTTGCTCTTCTCTGGACCCTCTCCAATTTCTCCACATCTTTCTTGAAATGCGGTGCCCAGAACTGGACACAATCCTCCAACTGAGGCCTAACCAGCGCAGAGTAGAGCGGAAGAATGACTTCTCATCGTGTCTTGCTCACCACACGCCTGTTAAAGCATCCCAGAATCACGTTTGCTTTTTTTGCAACAGCGTCACACTGCTGACTCATATTCAGCTTGTGGTCCACTCTAACCCCGAGATCCCTTTCTGCCGTACGCCTTCCTAGACAGTCGCTTCCCGTTCTGTATGCAAATTGAATTATCCAGCAGACAGGAACAGTTACAAACCAGACCGAGATCACACAGACAAACAATAGGAAAGTGTAATAATGACAATGATTATAGAATGAGGATTCCACAACATCCTCTATGGAGAAGCCGTTTCTTGCCAGACAGAATGGGGTGACTTCAGTTTTCTTTACCCATCTTGAGCTGGTGACAGTGGGGGAGCTAGCAGGACAAAGTCCCCTTCTCACAGCTTGGCGTGACACTTTTTTGGCTGCCAATATGGCTTCAGGCCTGCCATCATAGGTACAGAAAAGCCATCATGTTACAACCCAGCCTCTGCTCCCCTGCAGGGATCTTGGGGGGCTCCATTCGGCAGCCTCTGGATGCTCTTGGAGATGAGGGACCAGCAGGTACCTCGCCAGAGCCATGAGTGGGAGCAGCTCAAACTCCCCAGTGCAGCCACGGGAGAAGGTTTGGGTTGGTTGGGGAGGGCTGGGGCTTCTTAGCACTAGCTTTGGTTGCCTCTCAAGGGGTCCTTCCAAACTCAACTGGGTCCTCCAGGGTGCTCACAGGAGACAGAGCTGCCTCCAAAACCCCTGCGAGATAAGAAGGTCAGGATGACGGGGCCAGACGGAGGACACCTCGGGTGGGAACTCGAGAGAGCGGGCGTGAGGATGGAGAGCTGTCTGGGGAGGAGAAAAGCAGGGTGGGGTCTGTCTCTTGACCCTCCAGATGAGGTTTGAGGATAGAGAACAGGGAGAAGAAATCCAGATTTGGTTTCTTTTTTGGGCTCATCCTGAAATCCAGGTGTGGGGCTGGAGGGAACCGATATAGGGCAGCTCCAATCTGTCCAGATAGGGTCTTGGAAAGGTCCCATGGGGCTTGTTCCCATTTCTGAACAGAGAAGGGGGCTAGAAGGTGAGGCTGGAGGTGTCTACCTCAGACACCCTCCTGCCTCATCTCACCTGCTTACCTGCTGGGATCTCTCAGTAAAGATTTTTGGAGTTTGCTTCAGTGGTGGATAAAGCTCCTATAAAACTCATCATGACTCTTCCCCTGGAGGATAACAACCTACTAGTGCTAGCACCAACTCTGTCTCTCTTCCAGCTCTAAAGGTGGAGAGCAGAGCTGGTGGTCCAGGGTTCAAGCCCTGCTGTTGATCCACCTTAGGAGGTGGGCACGGATCCCAAATAAATCCATCTGCCTCTGTGTAAAGTTTTGTAAAGGGGAAACTCACATTGTGCGCATAAGGTGAGTCCTTTGGTCCATCAGGCCCCCTCCCAGCTACTCACGGCAAAGGACACAGTTTTAGATGGATCTAGATGGTGCTTGGTCTTGTCGTGAGGGCAGGGGACTGGACTTGATGGCTTCTCATGGTCCCTTCCAGTTCCAGTGTTCTATGATTCTATCATCCAGTATCAGGGGACGTGGGCACATGTCCCTGCAAGACCCCCGACTCTGAACTTCACGGGCTGACCCACACATCTGCTCAGCTCCACTGTCCCTTTGCTGTGGTCCTGAGGTACCACTTGTGGGCCTTACCCCGCATGGCTACAGTCGTCACACAGGTTTAGACTCCATGGTCATCACTGGATTGACAAAGCTCACAAATGGGAACTTGATATTCGGTAGATTATAAGGTTTCCCATGAGGTATTTCGGCATGAAGCACATTCCAGTTATGTCGTGTTCATAAGCACGTTTTCAGAAAGCCTCTGGAACACCCTGTCCCACCTGCCTCAACCCAGAGTCCTGTACCCCTGCTCACGGCTGCTTCCTTTTCTTCTGCAGGCAAAGTCCCGCTGTTCTCCAAATACGGCTGTGGCCTTTCCTCCGAGCGCTGCAACACGACGGACAATAAGGACACCATCTTCGATGTCAGCTACAATCGGACTTGCTGCGAGACAGACCTGTGTAATGCTGCGGGATCCCCACCTTCTGGGCTACCGCTGCTCTCTGGGCTGGGAGCCGTGCTGGGGTGGTGGCTGTTGAAATAACGCCCGGGCGGCTCTTCTCTTCCCAGTCCTAGCCTCCGGGTACTCCCTGCTAAGTGCTTTTCCCTCCCAACTCCACTCCTGCCGTCACGTTCCTCCTCAACGCACTCTTCATTTGCCAGCTCCACCCCACTCCGTCAAGTCGCCTTTTCCAACTCTTCGTTAGCCGACTCCACTCCACCCTGTCAAGTCGCCTTTTCCAACTCTCTCCCACCAGCCCTCATCTATAGCAAAAATGTTGCCGCCTCTTCCCTCAGGCATTCACCTCCTCTTCAAGTCCCTCTCATATACTGAGAACTTCCCCTCCAGTAGGTCCAAGCTCATATTGTCTCTCCCTGGCTTTCTAGTCTAACCCACAAGCAGCTGCCTCCTCACCCCTCCAAAATCTTCTGTTCTGGGTTGTCTCTTGAGTCCACCACAGCCTGGGAAGAGGACCAGGGAAAACCAGTTACCACAGGCAGGATGGAAGGTACCTGAGCCCCCCCTGAATCTGCCACCTTCCTTCTGAAGAGTTTCAAGACCCCCGAGAATGCCACCTCCTCTTCTGGCCTGTGTCTTGAAGGGGTGACATGATGACCGGCCCTGAGCTAAAGAAGACGCTTGTTATTTTAGACACCACGGTGGAAGGGGGCTTCTCTCTGGAGCCCTCACTCAGGAAAGCGGGTCTGAATATTCCCATCGTCCCGTGAGCAGGAGAGCGTCCTCAGCATTTCCACACTAGCCCTTGTAGCCCTAAGATTGAGATGGAGGCAGCTCTCTCTCCAATTCTCTCTCACTCACCCACCGCTCCCCTGAAGCCAAGTCCCCCACGCTGAGAACCATAGGCAGTTTCTTTCCCCTATTCCCCTAGACGGGGGGTTGGTTTAGGGTCGTCTTTGACATCTCAAGACCTGCTAGAAGCTGGTGGATAACTGGGTCCTTTAGGCCTTTCAGGAGCAGGGGATGAACCTTCCCAAAGCTCCCAGGAGATCCACATAGCTTGTTCCCACTGGGACCAGCACTTCCAAATCTCCAGAGGAGACCAGATGGTCTTTGCTCCATTGTCCTAGACTCTGGTGGCTTCTAAGCCCTTCTGAGGCATGCCAGCAAGATGCCAAAGCTGGGGAAGGATAAACATTGGCTCTGGAGATGTACACCCATCCCGTCCTTTCTGGCGTGTCCATTATAACCATTCTCGTGTCTCCGTGACCGAACCGACTCCCCAGGGTGTCTGTTCAGAAAGCGTTGCTTCGCTCCAGATGTCCGGGTGGGTGGGTTTTTTTTTAAATACTTTGTATGTACAGTGAATGGATTAATAAAAAGTTTACGTGGCTTCCTGGTCTGGAAGGCATCTTCTTGATGGGTTTGCTCAGTAGCCCGGAGACCTCGTGGCTCTGAGAAAAGCCCTAAGAATGGTTCCTGATCCGGAGACTTCTTAAGGGCACACCAATAAGGAGGAGGGCTTTGGTGATGAACCAGAGCTAGGCACACAACGGAGAGGTGGACTCTGCCCCACAACACTTACAGTCAAAGCATCAGACATGGGGCAGTCGACGACCTCAGGCAGGGGCATACAAAGAGATGACGTCGGTCAGCATTATGGCCCATGGGACCAGCATTATCCAAGGGTTGGGACCATGGGAAACCAGTCTGGGGTGGCCAGAAAGGCAGAGCTGGAGGGTCATTGGTTGGGTAGGAAAAGGTGGAGCCGTTCCCACCAGACACGTTGACTTCACAGAACTTTTGCACAAGGTCCACGATGTGATTTCTGGTCTTAAAAAAAAAAAGTCCATCCCCTTCCTGGGAAGAAAACGTGTTTGAGGCGTGGGGAACCAAGTTTCAAATTCCAGCTCCCCGGTGCCAACGTGGGAGGAGGAGACTTGGATTCAGTGGGGCTGAGTCTCCTGCTTTGGGGTGAGTTTCTCGACCACTTGCTCCATGGTCCCAGAGTCTCACCAGAATCACCAGGTTCTGGGGTCCGTCTTTCTCTCTCTCCCTCTGGGCTTTTTGGGAGAGGGGCAGAACATTTTAGAAGATCTCCAGCGCCCCCCGGGGAACTTGATCTCCCTCGCAAACATCTGCTGATGGACCTTTTGGCCCAAAGCTTCCTCCATGTCCCATCCAACGCAAGCTCCTACCCATTCACTCCTCCATCCAGCTGGTCCATTTCTGGGTGAGCTTCTTCTTGGGAGACCAAACCCACCCCTGCATTCTCAATGTCAAGAGGAAGGAACAATCAGTTTCACACATACAGAATGGGAAGCGACTGTCTAGGAAGGAGTACGGCAGAAAGGGATCTAGGGGTTAGAGTGGACCACGAGCTGAATATGAGTCAGCAGTGTGATGCTGTTGCAAAAAAAAGCAAACATGATTCTGGGATGCATGAAGAGGAGTGTTGTGAGCAAGACACGAGAAGTCATTCTTCCGCTCTGCTCTGCGCTGGTTAGGCCTCAATTCATAGAATCATAGAATACTAGGACTGGAAGGGACCTCGAGAGTCATCGAGTCCAGTCCCCTGCCCTCATGGCAGGACCAAGTCCCGTCTAGACCATCCCTGATAGACATTTATCTAACCTACTCTTCAATATCTCCACAGATGGGGATTCCACAACCTCCCTGGGCAATTTATTCCAGTGTTTGACCACCCTGACAGGCAGGAAATTGGAGTGTTGCATCTTGAAATTGGGCACCGCATTTCAAGAAAGATGGAGAAATTGGAGAGGGTCCAGAGAAGAGCAACAAGAATGACGAAAGGTCTAGAGAACATGAGCTGTGAGGGAAGGCTGAAAGAATTGAGTTTGTTTAGTTTAGAAAAGAGAAGACTGAGGTGGGACATGATAGCCGTTTTCAGGTATCTAAAAGGGTGTCATAAGGAGGAGGAGAAAACTTGTTCATCTTGGCCTCAGGATAGAACAAGAAGCAATGGGCTTAAACTGCAGCAAGGGAGGTTCAGGTTGGACATTAGGAAAAAGTTCCTACCTGTCAGGGTGGTTAAACACTGGAATAAATTGCCCAGAGAGGTTGTGGAATCCCCATCTCTGGAGATATTTCAGAGTAGGTTAGATAAACGTCTATCAGGGATGGTCTGGACAATGCTTGGCCCTGCCATGGGGTAGGGGATGGACTCGATGACTCTCGAGGTCCCTTCCAGTCCTAGGATTCGATGATTCTATCTACGAAGTCGCTGGGCACATAGTCCCCAGGGCGGGTTGCTGTGGCTGAAGAATAACTCTGAATGAGTCTTGTTCCGTCTTCGAGCGGTTGGCTGCCCCTGCTCCCGTTGCCCATCGGTTCTAAAGGCCGGGAGGTGCCTGTTGAGTAAACGACTCTGACTCTCTCGGGCGACTCTGACTCTCTCGGGCGACTCTGACTCTCTCACCCGATCCCTCTCGAGCCAGCCCCGTGATGCTCTGTTTTGACCAAAGCTGCCATTCTAGGTCGGGAACTGGCCGATCCTCCGCCTCCTCCTCGCCCTGCCTTTCTCCGCAAGAAGGAAGAGTTCTTCTGCTCCAGGTTTCCCCCCGCCGGGGGAAGTCACTTACACACGAAGTCTCCGACCAGTTTAAGGGAAGCGCCGAGCTCTCGGTGGCTTTTTCTCGCCGCTCTCGGCCCCTTCCTCTTTGATTTTTCTCACGGGCTGGGAGGCCCCAGACCTAGCTGGGCTCGGGGGGAAACTTTTTCAAGTTCTGCTCCCAGCAAAGGTCCTTGCACGGTAGCTGGGAGGTCTCCACGCAGCACGGATACCCCTTGGGATCCAGCCTGCTGGACGTCTGCGTTTGGGAAGGGGGGTTGTTTCATCCTTGCTGCTCCCCGGGTTATAAATCCGGGGAGCATGGGGGGGCTGCCCCGGGGTGAACGGGTGCAAGGCGGGGGAAGCGGCCGGGGCACGATCAGCGCTTGCGTTCCCTCTGATCTTTCTCAGCCACGTGCGGAATATTTTTGTTCTAAGTGCAGCGAGGCATGTGCAGAGGTGCACCACCCGCAGAAACAAACCGAGCTGGGGGCGGGGGTCTGCTGGTGGGCTGGGCAGCATTGGAAGCCCTGTGGAGTCCCGGTCTTCATGGCTCGTCTCCACCCCACAAATCGGTCCCTGCAACCAAGTGTTTATTTCAACTCTCTCTCCCGTTGAGAGAAAAAATGTTGGGGCACCAGGGGGCGCTGTGGGAGAGGGTTTGGGGATAGAGATCCCAGGGCTGGGGGTCAGGGGCTGCGGGGCAGGAATGAGGGGCACTGGCAGGGCTGTGGGGCAGAGGCTGCGGGGCAGGAATGAGGGGCACCGGCAGGGCTGGGGGGCAGGGGCTGCAGGGCAGGAGTGAGGGGCACTGGCAGGGCTGGGGGGCAGGGGCTGTGGGGTGGGAGTAAGGGGCACCGGCAGGGCTGGGGGTCAGGGGCTGCAGGGCAGGAATGAGGGGCACTGGCAGGGCTGGGGGGCAAGGGCTGGGGTCAGGAGTGAGGGACACTGGAAGGGCTGGGGGCAGGGGTTGGGGGGGTGAGGGGCACTCGCAGGGGCTGGGGGCAGGGGTTAGGGAGGAGTGAGGGGCACCGGCAGATGTGGGGGGCAGGGTCTGGGGGGCAGGAGTGAGGGGCACCGGCAGGGCTGGGCAGGGACTGTACCCAGCCTGGAGCAGGCGTTCAGTGCATTAACTTCTGAAAGTTTGAATTGCACAACCCAGGCTCCTGGGACGGGTGTGGGGGCTAGTGGTTAGAGCGCGGGGCAGGGGAAGCTGGGAGCCAGGACGTCTGAGTTGTCTCCCGCCTCTGGGAGGGAAGTGGGGGCTAGTGGTGAGAGCAGGGGCTGGCTCAGAGCCAGGAGGCCTGGCTTCTATTTTTAGCTCTGCGGCTGACTTACTGGGTGTCTTTAGTCCATCTCCGGTGCCCCCACTCCCCGGTGTAATTCCTGCCTGTACCAATCTCAGCAGGGGCTGAAGCAGCCTGGGGTGGAGGGGGCTGAGTCCTGCTCCGGGGGGGGTCCCCCACTTTGGAGGGGAGCGATGTCCCTGGGATGGGGGCGTGGCCATTAGCCCATCAAATCCCATCCCGCCCCTGCAGATTGTGTATGAAGGTCTGCCCCTCCCCTTCCTCCCCCCCCCATGCCCCCCTCCTCCAGCGGCCTGGCTTTGCGCCAAGGGAGTTCCCGCAGGGAATCGGGAACTCTGGGCTACGCCGGCGGGGGGGCTTTGGGAGGAGCCGGGATCTGTTGCGGCCTGCTGGAGGGCGGAGCCCTCTCACCTCTGCCCGCCTGGGACGCCCAAGAAATCTTGAAACCGCCAGTCCAGCTGGGTTAACCTGCCCGCCCTCCCCCGGAGGTTCCCCTCCCAGCCCAGACGCTGTGGGTGGTCTCTTGGTTTGAGAATCCCAAGATGTAGCAAATTGGCGTTCGAGAACCCAGCAAGTTTGGAGCCACGCCTGCATCTCGGTGGCTCAGAATGAGGGCCGGGGGGGGCCTCGAAACCGACATTCTTGGATTCCAGCATCAAGCCAGCTCCGGACAGGCCTGTCCATTTGAAGCACGAAGCCGGAGCCTGAACCGAATCTGGATTGGGAGGCTTGCGAAGGATCCAGCGCTGACTTTCCAGAAGGAGGCCCGATGGCCGTCTGGAGCCGCCGGGGGAGAATGAAAACTCACAGCATTGGGCTGGGTGACCCGCAGGGCTCCCTGGAAGTGGGGCGGCCACCCAGGAGAGATTAAAATGCCACCCCTGCTCATTAGCAGAGCGCCCAGCATCTGGGTGGTGCACATCCACAGTGCAGAGAATAAAATTTATTCCACACGTAATTGGGGGGAAATTAGCGGGAACCTTGGGGACCACATTTTCCTCATGGGAAATACGGGGCAGCCAGACACATGACTCAGAGCCAAGCTGACGGAGGGGGCTCCAAAGAAATCCCACCGAGTTGGATTTTGATCCATGGGGAAATCAGTCGGGTCCCGCACTGACCTGGCCCCAGCTGAGAAGCAGGAAAAAAACCAGAGCAGGAGGCTCCCCTCACTCTTCCCGGGCCTGGCCCCATGGGGGGTTGGGGAAGGCTACGGGAGGGATTAACTCTCCTGGGGGCCGGGGGCGTGTAGATTTTGGGGCCCCTTGGGCTCTGGGGTGAGACTGAAAATGAGGGGTTCACTGTGTGGAAGGGGGCTACCAGGGAGCGGGCTGGGGTGGCTGGGTGGGGTCTGGTTGGGAGGGAAGGTGCAGGAGTTGGCTGGGATGGGGACGTGGGGTCTGGCCGGGAGGGGGTGTGGGCGTGGGTGTGGGATGGGGTGGGGATGTGGGTCTGGCCAGGAGGTGGGGTGTGGGTGAGAGCTGAGGTGAGGGGTGGGGGTCTATCTGGGAGGGTGTGCGGGCATGGGCTGGGGTGGGGATGTGGGGTCTGGCCGGGAGGGGGGTGTGGGTGCGGGCTGGGGTCCGGCCGGGAGGGGGTGCAGGAGGAGCAGGGGAGGGGGGTGCCCATCTGGCCCAGTTTCCAGGGGGCTGCAGGTGGCTGCACATGCCCCATTGACCATGAACCCCAGCCAGGGCATTCCACACCCAGGATGCCTGGACCCTTTCCCGGCTCAGGGGAAGGGGAGGTGCTAGAGGCTGCCCCTGTTCAAGCCCCCAACATTGAGCCTAGAGCTCTAGAAGCCTGGGAGGAGCGCTGAGCTCCGGCGCCGAAGAGGTGATCCCCCGGCTCTAGACCCTCTAGCCCCCACACCCTGTGGTCGCCTGCGTGCTGGGACAGGCAACACGGAGCCGAGTTGCTCTGGGAATTGGCCTCATTCGTTTCCCAGGGGCTCTAGAGCCCGTGATGTTCGTGTTCCCTTCCGGAGCTCTAGAACAGCCAGCCTCCCGCCGCCCCGGGGTCTAGAGAGTAGAACGTAGCCAACACAACACACAATCAATTGGTAAATAGTATTAGAACGGCCAAGTCTCGCTTTGCTATAAATTGGGCTTAGTAAGAACAATCAATGGGCAGGAATGGGCAGGATCGACCCACACGTCCTTCCCGATGTAACTGGACGTAAACAGGTCCTTCACACAGGTGGCCCAGTGCATGGTGTTCCTATACGTGGGAAGAAACAGAACCACGCCCTCCTGCCTGGCACGGTAGGTAGCACACGGATCGATGTGGATCGAGATAGAAGCGAGGTCATCTGGTAAAAACCGGGGGAAAGATGGACTGGCATTTGTAAAGCAATAGGAAGCTCTAAGAACAGGAATAAAAGTAGAAGAGCTAGAATTTTGCAATTCATGTAAGATGGCTTCAACAGCATCCCACTATACCAGCGTCCCCAAGACATGAAAATTTGGATTTACCCCAAAAAAGGAACCAGAAGTTAAGAAGCTCACCCTTCTTGCTAAATTAGTAAGGGACAAAACCTGTGTCCATGGAAAGGAGCCAGTCAGCAGAGAAAGCAGGATCAGGCCCAGGCAGACAAGAAAGCAAATAAACATGGGTAAGAGGTTCGGAGCCCTGAGGGTATAGTGGCAGGAATAAGGAAAGCAGTAAGTACAGGCATTGGAGAGTTACATTACTTGGAATGGTGATATCTAAACTGGTGACGTTTTCATGTGAAGGACAAAGCAAGTGCTTAAGGGTAAGCGAGTGAGACGTTAACTCTGAAACAAAAGGAAAAACTATGCCGCACTTTAAAGACGAACAAGATGGTTTAATAGGTGATGCACTTTTTCGTGGGCCAGACCCACTTCCTCAGATCATATTCTGGAAGAGAATTGGCATGACCCTATATCCCAAAGGAATACAATGAAAAAAGTGAACACATTATTAAACTGACCAATCAGATTTAGAACAGAAGGTGGGGTGAGGGAGAGGGAGAGAGGGAGGGAATAGTTATCTATAAGTCAACAAATGGCTAATCAGGGGTGATAAGTGGGAAGCTATCTTTGTAATGGGTACGGTAATTAGCGTCTTTGTTTAAGGCCCATTCGTAAAGTGTCAAATTTAAGCATGAAAGAAAGTTCTGAAGTTTCTCTTTGTAGTTGGTGTTAAAGTCTCTTTGAAGTAAGATGCATGTAGTAAGGTCGTTAAGACTATGTCCAGGTAGGCTGAAATGAAAACCAACTGGTTTTTCCTTGTGAAGATGTCTGATTTCTGGGCATTAATTCTTTGGCGAAGTGTCTGAGAAGTCTGTCCAATATACATAGCAGGAGGACACTGTTGGCACATGATGGCATAAATTATATTTCTGGATGAGCAGGAATCTGTGTCCTTGATGACATGGTTAAGGCCAGTGATGGTGTCACCAGAGTAAATATGTGGCAAATGAAATTAATGGGTAGCAGGTTTAAAACTAATAAAAGAAAGTTCTTCACACAGTGTGTAGTCAACCTGTGGAACTCCTTGCCAGAGGAGGCTGTGAAGGCTAGAACTATCACAGAGTTTAAAGAGAAGCTAGATAATTTCATGGAGGTTAGGTCCATAAAAGGCTATTAGCCAGGGGATAGAAATGGTGTCCCTGGCCTCTGTTTGTCAGAGGCTGGAGAAGGATGGCAGGAGACAAATCGCTTGATCATTGTCTTTGGTCCACCCCCTCCGGGACACCTGGTGCTGGCCGCTGTTGGCAGACAGGCTACTGGGCTAGATGGACCTTTGGTCTGACCCGGTACGGCCGTTGTTAAGTAACCTTGTAACATATGATTTTGTTTTGGAAAAGGAAAACCCTTTAAGTATAATGAAGTGGTAGTTGGAAATGCACCTTTTCTGAAGTATAATAAGGAAACGGATGTATACCACCTTATTAATTGAATGATTAAACAGTGGGCTAATTTACCCTCAACCCATAAAGGGAAAAGTTATTAAAACCTTGGTCTGCTTATAAAACAAAAGTATAGGGAAGTATTGGGGTAACTTAAGGCAAAGAGAGAAATCAGCAAGTATATCTGTAAAAGAAAGAAGTATTTTAAGATATAATGTGCCACCCCCACGGGGGGTAGAAAAATGTTTTCTTTTGTCTTTCCGAACATCAGAAAGAGCTGGGAGCAGCAGAAGAGCAATCAAGAATAATATGAATTTATTGTCGCGACAAAAATTGTGTTTCATGTGTTGTTCTGTCTGTTGTGTTGTATGTGTGGTTTTTTGTGTCGTTGGTCTCAATGCTAGCATTAGTGTTGGGAAAAGAGGGGATACTGCAGTAAGCAGGAAAATCAATGACTCTCTGATCAGACCTCTTCCTCTCCCTACCCTTCCGCCTCCTGTCACCACCTAAAGACCAAGGACAGGTTGTGGCATGGTTGTTGTGGAAAGCTACTAAAATTGATTCTGAAACTCGGTAAGTAAAGCAGAAGTTGGAGCGGGGAGGGCCAAAAAGAAATGGTAGCAAGTAAAGAGATGCAGGCACGGCAAATTTAAATCCATGTGAATGGTAACAGCTGAATATGGGGATGTTTTAAGCTAGTAAAAGTAACATTTTAAAGACTAGGCAGTTCCCCAGAGTGATATGGAACATAAATAGCAGATAAACCAAGGGGGGGTTCCTTTCCTGAAGCACACAGAAGGGCAACCCCGCTTTAACACCCCGAGAATAGTTTTGTCTTCTCTCTGCAGATGCTGTTAATCCTACGCCCATGGCGGGTGGAAGTCTGGACGTCACCGTAATGGGATTTAAGCAACAACGAATGTCGAAACAATGGCTGCACCGCGTCTGAGAGCCGGCAACTTGACCTGTCCTGCCACGGCTCACACACTGGTATGGGGAAAGAACCACGCTCCTCCACTCTAAGGCTGCGTCTAGACTGGCAAGTTTTTCCGCAAAAGCGGCTGCTTTTGCGCAAAAACTTGCCAGCTGTCTACACTGGCCGTTTGAATTTGCGCAAGAGCACTGACTTTGTAATGTACAAAATCAGTGCTTCTTGCACAAATACAATGATGCTCCCGCTCAGGCAAAAGCCCTCTTGCGCAAATGTATTTGTGCAAGAGGGCCAGTGTAGACAACCCAGAACCATTTTGCGCAAAAAAGCCCCGATGGCTAAAATGGCGATCGGGGCTTTCTTGCGCAAAACCGCGTCTAGATTGGCATGGACGCTTTTCCGCAAAAAGTGCTTTTGCGCAAAAGCGTCCGTGCCAATCTAGACGCTCTTTCCGCAAATGCCAGTCTAGACGTAGCCTAATGGTCTTATGTAAAGAACATGAACTGGACCTTATGGGAAGAAGATACCGAATATGTTGCCGAAGTACAGTGAAAGCTTTGTTATCCAGCACTCTGTTAACCAGAAAACGTTGTTCACCGGCATTGTCCGCAGCCACATCTTCAGGCTCACAGGCCTGGCTTGGTTCCCCAGGATTGGCTTAACCATTTTTTATTTGAGAAGGACTAATCATCTTCAACTCAAAATAGAAATGGGCGACCAACTGCCTCACACCACAAAATGACCAATAGTAAAGACTTGAGTTTTGCTATTATTGTCTATGGGTTTTTCCTAGGTTGATAGGGATCCTCAGATAACTGGAAATTTTAGACCACCAGAACACTTTAATCCCTGAGTGTGCCAGAGAACAGAGGTTTTATTGTACATGTACAGGTTTTAACACCCTAATACCTTCCAGAACCCACCCCACCTCTCTACCTTCAAGGTATCCCTTATCTGCACTTCCTAATGGGGCAACAGGTGCTAGCTAGGGTGACACTCTAGGGTAAGCAGGGCTCAAACCCACCAGCCCTAGGGTCCCTAGGCTACTGCCCTAACCTCTAGGCCACTCCAGCATCCACCCTACCCTTAGCTGGCCCTCCTGATGGGGCAGCTGGTGGTGATGCTCCTGATGGGGCAGCTGGTAGTGGGGGCGGGCCTTAAACCCACAACTCTGGGGCAGGTAGGGCTTTCTTCAGTGGCCCAGTGGCTAAAGTACCTGCCTTCAGAGCCAGGGGTCTAGGGTTCAAGCCCCACCCTCATCCAACATGGACCTGGCACCCTCAGGGCCTAGGACAGATAAATGGGGGCTAGGGAGGTTTTACTGTACTGTAAAACCCCTGTTATCCAGCATGCTGAGGGATTAGGGTATTCCAGTGATCCAAAAATTCCAGTTAGCTGAGGGCCCCATCAACCTAGGGAAAACCAATGGACAATGAGGGTATGTCTAGACCAGCATTTCCCAAACTATGGGCCATGGCCTGTTGCTGGGCCTCAGCATGGCTGCCAGGGTGTTCTGGACTGCCTGTGCTGTGCTGGGTTCCCCAAGCCCTTGGCTGGGCTGGGTGGATGCAGCTGTATGTTTCAGGCTCCTGGCAGAAGCATAGTGGGGTTACCAGGTGAGCTCTGTATTGCTGGCTGTGGTGGGGGGGTTGGATCAGGGAAGCAGGGTTGGGGCAGTGGAGCTGCCTGGGGAGATAGGAGGAACTGGCCGGCAGAAGCGGGGGTGGGTGGGAACAGTGGGCCAGCCAGGGGAGATCGTAGTCGGGGACTGGCTGGTAGAAGCAGGGCTAGCCAAGGGAGATCGCGGGGAGGTGGGGGGAAACCGGCTGGCGGGGGCAGTGAGGCTGGCTGGGCTGGCTGGGGGAGATCGCGGAGCTGGCTGGGGAACCGGCCGGCGGAAGCAGGGGCTTGCCGGCGGAGGCAATGGGGCTTGCCGGAGAGATCGGGAGAATCGGCTGGTGGGGACAGCGGGGCTGGCTCAGGGAGAGAATCGGCCAACGGGGAGCGGGACAGTTCAGGGCACACGCAGACCCTGAATAAAAATGTAAAAGCAGTGCCTTTTAAATATCCCCACCGCTGACAGCGAGGTTTAAAGGCACTACACCGTGTCAGAATGGAGAGAACCTGGTGCATTCACCATCCGGAACGAGAATATGGATAACAAATTCCAGAGATGGTGTCGGCTTTCTGAAAATAAATGAGCCGCTTTTCAATACACGATGTGGTGGTGCAGGGTTTTATTGGCTTACAGTCCATTTTTCCAATCCATATTCCCTTAACTTGCTGGTAAGAATGTTGTGGCCGTATCAAAAGCTTTGCTAAAGCTGGCCCTGGGGGCTTTGGGAGGACCAAAAACAACGTATTTGCATATTCGTCATTTGCTTAATGACTATGCAAATATGCAAATGAATGTTACCGGTCCTCCGAAAGCTTGTGAATGGATTTACTGGTCCCCGTGTCAAAAAGTTTGAGAACCCCTGGTCTAGACTACCGGCTTTTGTCAACAGAGGCTTTGTGGACAGATACTGTCGACAAAGAGCGTCTAGACCCAGGCAGTTCTGTCAACAAAGCAAGTCGCTTTGTCGACATGAGAGTGTAGACGCAAAGGACAGTGTAGATGCACTAACGCCTTCTGTCGACAAAAGGCGTTATTCCTCCTAGAATGAGGTTTACCGCCGTCAACAAAACTGCCGCGTTCTGCCGACGTTATGTCGACAGAACTCGGCGGTAATGTAGACGCAGGTACAGTTTTGTCAACAAAAGTCCACTTTTGTCGACAAAACCCTGTAGTCTAGACACACCGTAATAGTATAAAGCGCAAGTGTTTAATATCGCAAATATTATTTGCAGTGTGAGGCAGTTGGTCGCCCATTTCTATTTCGAGTTGAAGATGATTAGTCCTTCTTGAATAAAAAAGTGTTAAGCCAATCATGGTAAACCAATCCAGGCCTGTGTGCCTGAAGATGTGGCTGCAGGACAATGCTGGTTAACAACGTTTTCTGGTTAACTGAGTGCCGGATAACAAAGCTTTCACTGTAAGCTGGCAGCAGATATAGACTAGGTAGCAGGGCGATACGGGTATGATATATTTGCAGGATATTTACGCACAGCTAGCGCGCTGAAGTGTTTTAACCCACCCCACAGTATTATTAGGCGTCCGTATAGCTGTGTTGATGCTTTTATGGCTGACTCTGGGGCTCTCTCTGGCAAGTGTGGCTCGTCTTAAAAAGCAGTTAAGTTGGCACTTTCCTGACCAGATGTTTTAGCTCTGCAGACTCGACTTGATCAGGGGGGGGGAGTCTGCCCTACCCGGCCTTGGCAGTAACCCGGTGCTGTCTGCCTTGCCCACAGCGCGGATCTCTGGCCTGTTCCAAGTCTGGTGGAACAAAGCACACTCGCAGGGCCCGAGAGAGTCAGGAATTGTTTTGCACAACAATGCAAACGAAGCCTGGTACGGAGACCACATCAAGAACACAGGCCAAGCGGCCTTCGACATGGACTTCTGTTTCTGCTACGCAAGAAGTACAGATGCAGCCAGGAAACTGTCAACTGCGCCCAGAGCAGCAACACCCTGAGCAGCAGGGTGTACCCCAACTAGGAGCACGGGGCCTTGGAGGTATCCTACACAACACATAATCAATTGGTCAATAGTATTCGAGCGACCAAGTCTCGCTTGGCTATAAATTGGGCTCAGTAAGAACAATCGAGGGGAGGAAACAGGCAGGAGCGACCCACACGCCCTGCTCCAGGTCACTAGACGTGATCAGGCCCTTCACAGCGGCTATGCGTGGGAAAAGACGGAACCGCGCCCTCCTGCCTGGCCCGGTAGGTAGCACGCGGGTGACGTGTAAGTGACTGAGGGTTTGTTATTGTATTATAGTAGATCTTCTAGGAATTGCTGTTGCCTTGCTTTGCGCCGTCTGAATTGCGTTAGAATCGATACTATTTACGGTTTGAATTGTCTAGTCCTTGCTTGTAACTGCATGGAGCGCTTGGAGCGGGCCGTAAATAAGAAAGTGGTTCAGTAGCCCTGGTGTGTCCTGGTTTCCCTTGGATCGAAAATAAATCGAACCACACAACACTCCCCCCCCATACCCTGCCCACCCCCCTTGGGTGCTGCCCCCCCCCCGGGGAAGAGATGCTGGGTCGGAACCCTATTTCTGTGGGGGTGTGACATCAGCGCTAGAGCGACCAATCAGAGTCGCCCCCCCCCCCAGCCGCTGCCGGCCAGCCCGGCCATTGTCGTGAAAAGTCACGTCCCTGGGTAAGTCATGTCCCCCCAGTGCCCCTAGCCCCCATGTCCCCCCAGCCTGCCTGCCCTCACTCCCGCCTCAGTCCCCCCAGCCCTGCCGGTGCCCCTCACTCCTCCACAGCTTCTGACCCCCTCAGCCCTGCTGGTGCCCCTCACTCCCGCCCTGCAGCCCCTGCCCCCCCAGCCCTGCCGGTGCCCTTCACTCCTGCCCTGCAGCCTCTGTTCCCCCTCAGCCCTGCTGGTGCCTCTCACTCCTGCCCCACAGCCCCTGCCCTGCAGCCCTGCCCCTCCACCCCCTTAGAAGAGACAGGCCCCAGCCCCATACCCTGCCCCTTGTCTCCAGGCCCGGGGTGCAGGGTTCCCGTCCCCGTGACCCCAGTGTCGCAGCCGCCTCTGACCAGCAGCAGGAAATTTCACAAACTGCCCGACCCTGGGTAACCATCTTCGGGGCGGGGAAGGGTCTGAGTCAGCAACCCAGGGCTGGGAATTGCGCCAGGCGCCGATACGCCTGGGTTCCTTCCCCGGCTCTGGGACAGGAGTGGGGGCTAGTGGTTAGAGCAGGAAGGGGCTGGGAGCCAGGATGCCTGAGTCCATTTCCCTCCACCCCACACACACACACACAGTCCCACAGGGACCAGGGGTGTGGGTGCGGGCTAGGTGGGGGTGGGGTCTGGCCGGGTGGGGGTGGGCATGGGTTGGGGTGGGGTCTGGCCGGGTGGGGTGGGTGGGGTTGGCGTGTGGGGGTGGGGTCTGGCTGGGTCGGGGTGGGCACGGGTTGGGGTGTGGGGTGGGGTCTGGCCGGGAGGTGGGCAAGGGTTGGGGTGTGGGGTGGGATCTGGCCAGGTGGGGTGAGCACGGGTTGGGGTGTGGGGTGGGGTCTGGCCGGGAGGGTGGGCAAGGGTTGGGGTGTGGGGGTGGGTCTGGCCAGGTGGGGTGGGCACGGGTTGGGGTGTGGGGTGGCGGTGGGGTGGGGACTGGCCAGGTGGGGTGGGTGCGGGTTAGGTGGGGCTGCAGGTGTGGGCTGGGGTGGGGTGGGGCTGGCTGGGAGGGTGGGCACGGGTTGGGGCGTGGGGTGGGGCTGGCCGGGTGGGGTTGCGGATGCGGGCTGGGGTGGGAGTGGGGTCTGGCTGGGAGGGGGTGCGGGTTGGGTGGGGTGCAGGTGCGGGCTGGGGTGGGGCTGGGGTCTGTCGAGGAGGGGGTGCAGGAGGAGCAGGGGAGGGGGGGCACCCATCTGCCCCAGTTTCCAGGGGGCCGCAGGTGGCTGCACACAATTCCCGGCCAGGGCAATCCACACCCGGGACGCCTGGGCTCTATCCCGGCTCGGGGGTGAGGGGGGCGCTAGAGGCTGCTCCCGTTCGAGCCCAGAACGTTCAGCCTCCGGCTCCAGAATCCTGGGGCGCTGAGCTCCGGCGCCGGAGAGGTGACCCCCCTGGCTCTGGCCCCTCTAGCCCCCACACTCTGTGGTCGCCCGCACGCTGGGACGGGGAACATGGAGCCGAGTCGCTCTGGGAATCGTCCTCGTTCTTCTCCCCCGGGGGCTCTAGCGCCCATGACGTTCGCGTTCCCTTCCGGGGCTCTAGAACAGCCAGCCTTCCGCCGCCCCGGGGCCTAGAGCGTAGAACAGACCCCCTGTGTGGTGCATGCTGGGAAAGCCTCTCCCCCGGCCTCCCACCCCAATTCTCTGGGTTCAGGGGGGCGCCGGCGGCTCTAGCACCCAGTGCTCCAGAACCCAGCAAGCATCGTGGAGAGGAGGCGGGAGGGGAGCCAGCAAGAGGTGGGAAGCCAGCCTACTACTGCTGCCGGGCTCTGGGGTGTCGGCGGGGAGCGGCCGTGGGGAGGCTCTGGGGTGTTGGCGGGGAGCTGCTCCGAGTAGGATAACAGCCTTCTACTGCCGCCGGCTAAGGGAGTCGCTCCTCCAGCCTATAGGGGGGCTCCAAGTCCCTCTGCCATGGGACGGTGGGGGTCATAGGAACCCTTCAGATATAGGCATCAGGGGGTGGGGCCTGTCCCCTTTTGGGGGCACCAGCTCCCACCCCGCCCCAGGGCAGGGCCTGGCTGTCTCGGGGGGGCAGAGGCTTGGCCCCTTTGGGGCCAGAAGTTCCTAACAGACCTTGTGTTGCAACTCCCGAGTTCTCCCCTGGGAGGGGAGCGGTCCCTAGTGGTTACAGCAGGCGGGGGCTGGGAGCCAGGACTCCTGGCTTTGGGAGGAAGGGGGAGCCCCCCCCCCGTGGTGTGACGTCAGTTCTGGTGTTCACTGGGTGTGGCGGGAGCGCTGCTGGGGGGGGCTGACTCAAGGGGCGGTGACGTGGGGGGTCATGCTGGCTCACGGCAGGCTGGGCTACCCCGCCCACCGGCCTGTCACATGCACGTTACACACCCGCCGGAGAGGGGCCCAGCCCCACTGGCTCTCCAGCTCCGGGAGGGGGCGTGTGTGTGTAGCTGGTTTGTGGGGATGTGTGTGTGTAGCTGGTTTGTGGGGATGTGTGTGTAGCTGGGGGTGTAGCTGGTTTGTGGGGGATGTGTGTGTGTGTATAGCTGGGGTGTGTGTAGCTGGTTTGTGGGGGATGTGTGTAGCTGGGGTGTAGCTGGTTTGTGGGGATGTGTGTGTGTATAGCTGGGGTGTGTGTAGCTGGTTTGTGGGGATGTGTGTGTGTGTGTGTGTATGTGTGTGTGTGTGTAGCTGGGGTGTGTAGCTGGTTTGTGGGGCGTGTAGCTGGGGGTGTAGCTGGTTTGTGGGGATATGTGTGTGTGTATAGCTGGGATGTGTGTAGCTGGTTTGTGGGGATGTGTGTAGCTGGGGGGTGTCACTGGTTTGTGGGGATGTGTGTGTGTGTATAGCTGGGGTGTGTGTAGCTGGTTTGTGGGGTGTGTGTGTGTGTGTAGCTGGGTGAGTGTAGCTGGTTTGTGGGGGATGTGTGTGTGTGTGTATAGCTGGGGTGTGTGTAGCTGGTTTGTTGTGTGTATAGCTGGGGTGTGTGTAGCTGGTTTGTGGGGATGTGTGTGTGTGTGTGTGTGTGTGTGTGTGTGTGTGTGTGTGTATGTAGCTGGGGGTGTAGCTGGTTTGTGCGGGGTTGTGTGTGTAAATGGCGTGTGAGAGGATATTTGAGGTGTAGCTGGTTTGTGAGAGATGTGTGTGTGTGTCTGTGTATAGCTGGGGTGTGTGTAGCTGGTTTGTGGGGGGTTTGTGTAGCTGGGGAGGTGTAGCTGGTTTGTGTGGGATATGTTTGTGTGTGGGTATAGTTGGTTTGTGGGGAATGTCTGTGTGTGTGTGTGTGTAGCTGGTTTGGGGGGGTTGTGTATGCAGATGGTGTGTGAGGGGATGTGTGTGTGTGTAGCTGGGGCATGAGGTATGTGTGTGAGTGTCATTGGGCTGTGTGTGTGTTCGTGTAGCTGGGTGTTTGTAGCTGGTTTTTGGGGGATCTGTGTGTGTGTAGCTGGAGAATGAAGGATGAGTGTGGGTGTGCATAGCAGAAAAGTGTGTGTGTCGTTGGACTGTGTGTGTGTGTGTGTGTGTGTGTGTGTGTGTGTATAGCTGGGGTTTGTGTGTAGCTGGTTTGTGGGGATGTGTGTGTGTAGATGGGGCATGCAGGGATGAGTGTGGATCTGTAGCTGAGGCTTGGGGGCTGTGTGTGAGTGTGCAGTGGGAGAGGAGGGTGTGTGTGTGTGTGTAGCTGAGGCGGGGATGTGTGGGGGTGTGCGTACCGGGATGTGTGTGTCTCGTTGGGCTGTGTGTGTGTGTGTAGCTGGGCGGGTGTCGCTGGTTTGTGGTGGGTGTGTGTGTGTAGCTGAGGGGTGTAGCCAGTTTGTGGGGGTTGCGTGTGTGCAGAAGGAGCATGCGGGGATGAGTGTGGGTCCGTAGCTGGGACGTGGGGGCTGTGTGTGGGTGTGCGTGCGTGTGTGTCGTTGGGCTGTGCATGTGTAGCTGGTATGTGTGTTTACATCTAGCCTCCTGGCATTCCTGTCCCTATTTATACCCCTGCGATCATGTGTCCTGCCCCCTTTCCAGCCTGGCACCGCGCCCCCGCCCCGCCTGTGCGTGTGTGTGTGCAGTTGTGCCTGCACACAGATATATAACGGCACAGCTCACAACAAGCCTGACTCACCCCCAGCTGCCGTGTCCCGGGACCGTCCGATCGCCGAGCTCTCAGCCTCCGTCCGCCCCTCGACGACCATGGGCAAACTTCTCCTGCTGTGTGTGACCGCGCTGAGCTTCGTTGGCATCGGTAAGCCAGGCCCCTGCCCCACACAATCCCCCGCCCCACTGCCTCTCCCCCTAGGGCACTTTCCCCGATCCCTTTGTCTTCGCTAAGTTCCCTTCCCCACCCTGCGGAAAGTCTTTGCCACGCAACAAACCAATCTGGGCAGTGGGGCTGGGGGAGGAGAAGGACTGGGGGCAAACTGGCAACGATTCAGCCCACCGCTGCCACCAATCTGGGCACCGGGAATAACCCCCTCCCCACAACTTTCTGTGCCCCTCTTTTTGAGCCTAGATTTCAACCCCATAAGCGCCCTCCCTGGGCAGAGGGGCTGGGGAGTTTAGGGATGACGCCTCTGCGCGCTTGGGGGCAAACTGGCAACGATTCAGCCCACCGCTGCCACCAATCTGGGCACCGGGAATAACCCCCTCCCCACAACTTTCTGTGCCCCTCTTTTTGAGCCTAGATTTCAACCCCATAAGCGCCCTCCCTGGGCAGAGGGGCTGGGGAGTTTAGGGATGACGCCTCTGCGCGCTGGGGGGCAAACTGGCAACGATTCAGCCCACCGCTGCCACCAATCTGGGCGCCGGGAATAACCCCCTCCCCACAACTTTCTGTGCCCCTCTTTTCCACCCCCACCCCCCAATTTTGGCCACAGGTTGCGCCCCGCCCAAGAGACCCACCCGCCACCCCCCACTCAACCTGCATTTCCAAATTGTCCCCCCCGCAGCCCCGAGGCCGCACCCCAGTCTCATTTCAGGGAACTGGCTCGGAGAAGAAGGGGAGGTCAGTGGAGGGAACGGGTGGGAGCCAGAACTCCTGGGTTCTTTTCCAGCCAGCAACGCCAGTTCAGAACCTCCCCGCTTCCTCAGTTTCCCCTTCCTCTAGGAAGGGTCTCACCCACTCCCACGGGACACACCAAGCCCTGCCAGCCCCAGCCCCATTCCCCCACCCTTGGGAGAAGCTGCCATTTCCCATCCAAATAGGCAACCAGGAGGTTTTTTTTGTCCTTGACTCAGGCTGAGGCAGGGCGCTGGCTGGGGGGAGGGGGGGGAGGAATCCAGTAGGCAAGAGAATTTCCATGCAGTACACACACTCAACATCCAGGACACACACACACACACACATACACACACACACACAACTGAGGGAGGAATCTGGATTTGGTTTTGACTTGAGTCCAGTTTTCCAGGCTGGGCTGTTTTTGCTATGGTTTGAAACCTCGCTTGCCAAAACACACCCAGCACTTCACATGTATGTGCACGTGTGTTTCCTGTGTCTGCCTGCCGGGCTTTGTGGTGTGTGTTCCGCACTGACGCCGTGGGCCACGTGCCCGTGGGTTTGCCTCGCTGTGGGGTGCGCAGGCACAAGTCTGCCGGCACGCGTGTGTCCTTGCGAGCAGCTGTGTGTGTGTCGGCCTGGCAGTCCCTTCCTGAATGTGTCGCCGTGTTTGTGTGCCTGCGATTGCAGTGTTTGTCTTCTGTTTTTAATGGTGTGTTGGGGGAATCGTTGGGGGCCAATATCAAGATGGGCAGGAATCCCAGAATCCAGCTGCTTTTAAAGGTGCTACATATAAAAGGGTAGTTATCTATCCCACTACTGGCACCACTGCTCGTCGATCTGATTCCACTTCTGCCACCAATGCTAGCGAATCCACTCCCCTTCTGCTACAGATGCCGATCCCACTACTGCCACCAACACTAGCGAGTCCACTCCCCTTCTGCTACAGATGCTGATCCCACTACTGCCACCAACACTAGCGAGTCCACTCCCCTTCTGCTACAGATGCCGATCCCATTCTGCCGCCAACGCTAGTGAATCCACTCCCCTTCTGCTACAGATGCTGATCCCACCACTTCCACCAACACTAGCGAGTCCACTCCCCTTCTGGTACAGATGCTGATCCCACTACTGCCACCAACACTAGCGAATCCACTCCCCTTCTGCTACAGATGCCGATCCCATTCTGCCGCCAACGCTAGTGAATCCACTCCCCTTCTGCTACAGATGCTGATCCCACCACTTCCACCAACACTAGCGAATCCACTCCCCTTCTGCTACAGATGCCGATCCCATTCTGCCGCCAACGCTAGTGAATCCACTCCCCTTCTGCTACAGATGCTGATCCCACCACTTCCACCAACACTAGCGAATCCACTCCCCTTCTGCTACAGATGCCGATCCCATTCTGCCACCAACACTAGCGAATCCACTCCCCTTCTGCTACAGATGCCGATCCCATTCTGCCACCAACGCTAGTGAATCCACTCCGCTTCTGCTACAGATGCTGATCCCACCACTTCCACCAACACTAGCGAATCCACTCCCCTTCTGCTACAGATGCTGATCCCACTACTGCCGCCAACACTAGTGAATCCACTCCCCTTCTGCTACAGATGCCGATCCCATTCTGCTGCCAACACTAGTGAATCCACTCCCCTTCTGCTACAGATGCTGATCCCACTACTTCCACCAACACTAATGAGTCCACTCCCCTTCTGCTACAGATGCCGATCCCACTACTGCCACCAACACTAGCGAGTCCACTCCCCTTCTGCTACAGATGCCGATCCCACTACTGCCACCAACACTAGCGAGTCCACTCCCCTTCTGCTACAGATGCCGATCCCATTCTGCCACCAACACTAACGAATCCACTCCCCTTCTGCTACAGATGCCGATCCCATTCTGCCACCAACGCTAGCGAATCCACTCCTCTTCTGCTACAGATGCCGATCCCACTACTGCCACCAACGCTGTGGACTCCAATCCTGTTTCTGGCTCCAAAGCTATAAAACCCATCCCTGCCTCTGCCCTCCAGTGCAGCCAGCGTGGGGCCCACCCCCCAAAGCCCAAAAGGAGATTGGCTTGGTCTCACCCTTTCTCTCTCTCTTCCCAGGAGCGGCCGTGCAGTGCCTGAAATGCGACTTCACCATATTCGGCATCCCCTGCCACACCAGCACTACCACCTGCCAGGAGGGGCAGCTCTGTGCTATCATCCGCGGCCGTGCAGGTACAGCCCCTCTTCCCCGGCTCCTCTTCCAGTCTCGTGTCCTCTCTCCTCTTCTGTTTCACTCGACCCCTGGCTTTCTCCACGTCCCTGCCTCATTTCCTCATTTTCTCCCCTTTCTCCCATTGTCACGTTTTCATTTCCATTTCTTTTCCCCCCGCTCTGTCGTTCTAGCCGGCCACAAGCTGATCATGAGGAAGAACTGTGTTGACAAGTTGAAATGCAACACCAACGACACCTCGACCTGGGCCGGCATCAGCTACAGCACCTCCTACGAATGCTGTGAGGGCGACTTCTGCAATTCGGCCGCAGGCGCTGGGGCCCACCTCTCCCTCGTTGTAGGGATGGCCATGCTGGGCGCCTGGCTTGCCCAGGGCCTCTAATCCCCACCCCACCTGCCAGGAGTGAGGGAGAAGAAACCATTTCTGTTGAGAGAGGAAATAATCCAGCCTGACATTGCCTTTAAATAGCCCCGCCCCTTTTCTTTTTAAAGGGGCGCTTGTTAGCCAGAGTGGAGACCCAACCTGTGACCTTTTCTGGATTGTTCTGTTTCTTTTCGGCTAGTCTCACGCTCGGTCTCGAACCTACCCAGGGCCCCGGCCTCCAGCCCCAAACCCGCCCCGGAGGGCGCGCTGCCATTTTTGCGTGACCCACCCCTCCCAAAAATCCCCCCAAGAATTGCCCACCCTTGCCTGTGGCTCCCGATGACACCGGCATGTCAATGAGGGAGCCGGGGCCTGCGGATAAATGCCCCTCCAAGAATGAGGTACGGGGGCACCCCCAGCCTTGAACCCCCCTCGCTACGGCCCTCAATCCCGCAGCAAGCCTTTGTGAGCCAGAGGTGCCCACCCCAGCCACGAATCTCCGGAGCCAGGCGTGCCTCGGCCCTGCGAAACTCCGGACATGGAGGTGCAGGAGGGTCTCCCGGCAAAGACCTGGAGGCCGATGCGCCCTGGCTTTCACATCTGTGCCCTCGCTCAACCCCGTTGGTGGCAGCGGTGGGATCTGCAGGGAGAAGGAGGCTGCAGCTGGGGGCAAAACCCCGCCCCCAACTCCAGCCACCAACATCCGGCCTCGATGGTTGCAGTTGACGGCTCCTCTCGTGCCCAGAGGCACCAGAGCCATCTGGCGTGCAAAGCTCCCAGCCCTGCCCGCGCCAGCCCCGCCCACGCCTGTGGGCAGCAGTTTTATGCTCCCAGCCCTGCCCACACCAGGCCCCACCTCTTAGCCCAGCGGCAGGATGGGCGTCGGCCCTGCGAACACCAGAAAGCAGCTCCCACACGAGGAGGGCTCGGGACTTCGTCCCAAAGCCCACAGAGGCCAGGCAGGGATAGAGGGGGCCCGGAGTGTTGTATTGACTCCACCTGGTGGCCTGGCCGTTGGTGCTGCCCCCTGCTGGTGCGGGGTGGCTCAGTGCCTCAGTTTCTCCTGCGCTTTGTTCTCCTGAAATGTACCCAAAATAAAATCGTGTCTCGGCTCCGATCGCCTGGCAGTTGTGTCTCTGTTAGTCCTTCACGCCTAATCGCAGCCCCTGTCCCCTCAGCCCTACCAGTGCCCCTCTCCCCTGACCCACAGCCCTTGCCCCCAGCCCTGGGCTCCCCCAGCCTTGCCAATGCCCCTCACCCCCGACCCACAGCCCCTGCCAATCCCGCCCTGTCCCCTGTGGGTCTGATCTAGGACACGCAAGGGCTGTGCCTGGGCCAAGTGTGTCAGAGCTGGGTGGTTGTGTTGTTCGCACTAGGAATGTGACGGGGTGGGGGCCAGAAATTCCCAGTGCAGTACACGGAGTTCGCCCTAGAGCCGGGCGAGAGCAGACAGGTTGTGGGTGCGGAGAAGGGAGCCCAGCTGCAGGAGGGGCTGGGTTGTGGGGTGTGAGATTGCGGAGCAGGGCATGTTGCGGTTGTGAATGTGTGTGGTGTGTGCATGTGAAATTGGGGAGCAGGTTGTGGGGAAGGGGAGGTGCATGGGGTATGTGGGGGGCAGGGCACAGTGCGGTTGTGTGTATGGAGGCGTTTGGGGGGGTGTTGGCAGGTCGCAGTTGTGTGGTGTTGCCCCCTCTGTCACATGGGCAAGGGGGCAGGTTGGTGTGTGTGTGATTGGGTGTCGCTGCGTTTCTGTCTTGCTGTGAAGTTGTGTGTGTGTGAGTCATTGGGTGTAGCTGTGTAAATGTGCCTGTCATTGTGTGGTGTATAGCTGGCGTTGCTTTTGCTGTGTCGTTATATGCGCGTGGTATTTGCAGTGTGTGGATTGTTTCCTTGTGAGTATCTGTGTGCCTGTTGTGGTGTGTGGTGTTGTGTCATGTGTTTCTGCATAATTGTGTGTGTGGTTTGCTCTGCCTTGTCCTCTGCAGAGCTGTTTGTCTATAGGTCTGCTTTGTTGGGTGCGTTCAGTGGTGTGTGATTGTGTTATTGTGAGAGGTTTGTTGTGTGATTGTGGGAGTTTCTCTGTGTGTGGTGCGTATGACTGTTATTGGGGACACTGTGTCAGTGGTATGTGTGATTGTGTTACTGTAGGAATTTGGGGGAGGTTGTGTGATTGTGTTATTGTGTGGGCTTCTCTGTATGTGGGTGTTGTGTGTGTTATTGTGGGAAGTTTCTGTGTGTGACTGTGTGTTTTGGGGGTTGCCTGTGTGTGGTGTGTGTGTCTGATAGTGGGGGGCGGTTCTGTGTGTGTATGATGGTGTGTGTTTGTGGCATTGTGGGAGGGTCTATCTGGGTGTGATTGTGTGACGTGTGTCTTCGTGGGCTGTGACATTGTGGGCTGCAATTCAGACCCACAACAACCTGTGTCCCCCGCCTCTGCCCCACAACCTCGCCAGCCCCCTGACACTCATAACCCCCACCTGGCAGGTCCCCCCGATGTCTGGGGGTAGCTACAACCTGCTGACGACGACACCCCAGGCCCACGCTCATACCCTGTAGGGCAACCCCAACACGCCCCACACCTGGATCAGCCCCCTCTCCTGCCCTGTGATGGCTGCTCCTCCCCAGGGCACCGCAGAACCGGCCGCTCCGAGCCCCAGAAGGGACCAGTACACACCAGTTTGCGCTGTAACTGGCGTCTCTCCTGCGGCCTAGCCTCCTCTCCCTCTTGGCTCAAGAACCTGGCTTGTGACTTACAGGTAAACTGAGGCACAGCCACATTGCTTTGTTTCGCACCACTTCCCTGGTCAAGTCGAGGCTCTGACTTACAGGTAAACTGAGGAACAGCCATGTTGCTTTGTTTGGCATGGCTTTCCCGGCCCGGTCTTGCCTGAACTCTGGGGAGCTGCCAACACATACGGGGGTGTTCATAACTTTATAGGTAAGGTTTTACCCTGGCGGTTGTGAGTTTTCAAATGCCCCTTTCTGGGTTGTGTTATGCCCAAAAACTGTCACACAAAGGTGTGGAGCATGAAGGCAGGGGCACTTTCCATATAATTGTGGGGGTGTTGTAGTGCTAGGTGTGATTGTCTCGGTGCATGGCAGGTTGTCAGTGCGTGTGATTGTGTTACAGTGTTTGGTTTTCTCTTTGTGTGTGTGTGTGTGTGGTCTCGTTCTGTGCATGTGGTTGTGATTGTGGTTGAGTGAGTGTCTGCGGTTGCGTGTGTGTGAAACTGTGTGCATACGGTTAACTGCATGCAAGCTATTGAATGTCTGTGGTTGTGTGTGTGTGTGTGCATGTAGTTGTATGCATGAGTGCAGGGGTGTGTGTGTGCGTGTGGTTGAGTGTGTGCATGTGTGCAGTTGTCTGTGTGGTGTTGTGCGTGGCTGTGTCCACGTGTATGGTAGTTTGCATGCATGCAGCTGTGTGTATGCATGTGTGTTGGTATGTGTGCAGTTGTGTGGGGGGGTATATATGTGGTTGTGTGCATGTGTGCAGCTTTGTATATGTGGTTGTGTGTGTGCACATGGTTGTGTGTGTGTATGGTGGTGTGCATGGTTGTGTGTGTGTGCAGTTGTGGGTGTGCAGCGGAGTGTGTGGTTGTGTGTCTATGTGCAGTTGTGTGTGTGTGTGCAGTTGTTCATGAGTGAGTGTGGCAGTGTGTGCACAGGGTTGTGTGTGTGTGTGCAGTTATTTGTGTGCATGTGGTGGGGGGGTGTGGCAGAGTGTGTGGTTGTGTGTGCATGTGTGGTTGTGTGTGTGGTGGTGTGCGGGGTTGTGTGTGTGTGTGTGCAATTGTGTGCTTGCGGTGGGGTGTGTGGTTGTGTGTGCATGTGCGGTTGTGTGTGTGTGTGTGCAGTTGTGCATGGGTGAGTGCAGCAGTGTGTGTGCACCCAGGGTTGTGTGTGTGTGCGTGGGGCAGGGTGTGTGTGCGATTGCGTCCCCTCAGCCCCATCTGCCAGTCACAGATTCTGCTCCATCCTTTATTGCAAACACCCCCCAACCCCCACCCTCCCTCTGCCCCACAGCCCCACCCCACAGCGGTGGGGGTAGTGGGGGCCGGATGCCTGGTTCCAGCTCCTCCTCCTGGCAAGCCCCTGGTGGCCTCAGGGAGCCCCCGGCCCGGCTGGGGGGGCTCTGGGTACCCGTCACAGCTGGGCCAAATCGGCGTCCCCTGTTGGGATGACAGAGGGTACCACTGTCACCCCTGAAACGGGGCTGGCTGGGGGGGGGAGGGAGCAGGGGCTTGGCCCCACCCGGGGGGGCTGGCTCTCACCTGTGCCGCGCGGCCCCACGTTCTCGTACAGCTGCATCTGGGATTTGGGCCCTGAGGGATCTGGAATCCGAGAAACCACATGAGAGTGGGTGAGAGTAAGAGATTCCGCCCTCCCCCAGCTCCCCGAACGAAGTGGGGCACCTACCTGGTCGGGGGTGGGTGGGACGGTCGCCCAGCGGGGACCTGCAGAGAGGGAATTGGGGTACGAGTCAGTGGGGGGGGCAACCCCTTCTCAGCAGCACACATGGGCCCAGCCCCCTGCTCTAACCACTAGGCCCCCGCTCTCCTCCCAGGACTCACCCGGGCGGCGGCCGCCACTGCCTCCACAGGGCCGCCCCCATGGCGACGAGGAGGAGGAACTCCAGCGCCGCACACACGGCCAGCGGGATCCAGGCGGAGCTACCGGGGGGGCCCTCTGGGTCGCAGGCTGGGGAGTCCCTCGCTGCTTCCAGCCCTCAGGGGAAGCACAGACGGTCAGTGACAAACCCAAGCATCCTGGCCCCCACCCCCCTGCTCTAACCACTAGCCCCCAGTCCCTCCCAGAGCCAGGGAGAGAACCCAGGAGTCCTGTCTCCCAGCTCTAACCACTAGGCCCCACTCCTCTCCCAGAGTCAGGGAGAGATCCCAGGAGTCCTGTCTCCTAACCTCCCTGCTCTAACCACTAGGCCCCATGCCCCTCCCAGATCCAGGGAGAGAACCCAGGCATCCGGGCCCCCAGCCCCGCCCCCTTCCCCCCGCTCTAACCACTAGTCCCCGCTCCCTGCCTGGAGACCCCCGGCGACCCGGCCCTGGGTGAGTACCGGCGAGGTCGAAGATCATCTTGGTGTTCTTTATCCGGCACGACAAGCGGTTCTTCTTCCTGGGATTGCTCCGCTTGCAGACCCGGAGTAGGGCCTCCCGGGAGCCCCAGAACAGACGGTACCCATCCTGCACGCTGTCCTCCGTCACCGTCTGCCCGTCGGCCAGCCACTCCAGCGCCTCCTGGAGCGGCGACTCCAGCGGGGCAGAGAAGGCACAGGAGAGCAGGTGGCAGGTAGCGTTGGCCGGGCCATGGGTCAGCAGCATGTGGGTCCCTGCAGGGGGCAGAGGGGCCGTGGGGCATGGAGCGGGGCTCCTCCAGGGGGGCGCTGGCTCCCCGGGGCCCCCGGCTCACAACCCACCTGTGATCACCACCAGCTGGTAGCTGTTGTGGTTGTCGTTCTGCACCGAGCACCAGTAGCTCCCGGTGTCCCCGTCCTCGGCAGCCTGCAGTTGCAGGGAGTAGTTCTGCAGCAAGGACAGGCGCTCCCAGGCGCCCACCAGCCGCTCCGGGTCCTGGCCCCCCACGGCCAGGAACAAGCTCACTGAGGTCGGGGGGCTGGGTCTCTGGAAGGACCACACCAGCCGCTCCCCGTTCGCGAGAGGCCTGTCCAAGCCGCAGGAGAGCAGCCGGGCGCGGCCCTTCCGGGCGTAGGCAGCTGAGAGAGAGGGGGAAGCAGAGGGGTTAGATTTCCCGCTGAGATGCGGCTGACTCTGGGGTGGGCACGCTGGTTACAGGGGGACCCCTCACCTGGCACTGGGGTGCAGCTGGCTCTGGGGTGGGGGGCTGGTTACACGGGGACCCCTCGCCCAGCGCTGGGATGCGGCTGGCTCTGGGGTGGGGAGCTGGTTACATGGGGACCCCTCGCCCAGCGCTGGGATGCGGCTGGCTCTGGGGTGGGGGGCTGGTTACACGGGGACCCCTCGCCCGGCGCTGGGATGCGGCTGGTTCTGGGGTGGGCGGGCTGGATACATGGGGACCCCTCGCCCGGCGTGAGATGCAGCTGGCTCTGGGGTGGGGCAATAATACATGGGGACCCCTCAGCCGGCACCGATGCAGCCACCTCTAGGGAGGACAATAAAAAGCAGGTTTTTACCTTCCTCTCTGGAGAGTCGCAGCTGGAGAAAGAGTAAGAGCCAGACCCCGGTCATGATGCCCCAAGCCCCAGGGTCCTTCTGTGGGGCTCTATCTCCAAGACCCCGGGAGGCAGAGCCTGAAACAGAGCCGGACGTGGCTGTCTCCGGAGTGACGTGGGGCTTTGGTGGCTGGCTTATCAGAGAGGCACAGCATCGGCAGGGTGTGGGACAGGGAAAGAGGACTGGAGTGATCCACCGCCGAGGGGGGAAGGGAGCCCTGTTTAAATGGCCGCCCCACCCCAGAGGCGGTCGCATGTCAGCGTGGCAAGATGGCTCCCATGGTCCCTAGTATATTGGCGCGGCTTAGAGTCATAGAATCATAGAACCATAGAGCTGGAAGAGACCTCAGGAGTCATCAAGTCCAGCCCCCTGCTCTAGGCAGGACCAATCCCAACTAAATCAACCCAGCCAGGGCTTGGTCAAGCCGAGACTGAAACACCTCTAGGGATGGAGACTCCACTACTTCCCTAGGTAACCCATTCCAGTGCTTCACCACCCGCCTAGGGAAATAGTTTTTCCTAATATCCAACCCGGACCTCTCCCACCACAACTTGAGCCCATTGCTCCTTGTTCTGCCATCTGTCACTACTGAGAACAGCCTCTCTCCATCCTCTTTGGAACCCCTTCAGGAAGTTGCAGGCTGCTCTCAAATCCCCCCTCACTCTTCGCTTCTGCAGACTAAACAGACCCAACTCCCTCAGCCTCTCCTCATAAGTCATATGCTCCAGCCCCCTAATCATTTTGGTTGCCCTCCGCTGGACCCTCTCCAATGCGTCCACATCCTTTCTGTTGTGGGGGGCCCAGAACTGGACACAATACTCCAGATGTGGCCTCCCCAGAGCCGAATAAAAAGGAATAATGACATCTCCGGATCTGCTGGCAATGCTCCTCCTAATGCAACCTAATATGCCGTTAGCCTTCTTGGCTACAAGGGCACACTGTTGACTCATATCCGGCTTCTCATCCACTGTAACCCCCAGGTCCTTTTCTGCAGAACTACTACTTAGCTGGTTGGTCCCCAGCCTGTACCAATGCTTGGGATTCTTCCGTCCCAAGTGCAGGACTCTGCACTTGCCCTTGTTGAACCTCATCAGATTTCTTGTGGCCCAATCCTCCAATTTGTCTAAGTCGCTCTGGACCCTATCTCTGCCCTCCAGCGTATCTACCTCTCCCCCTAGCTTAGTGTCATCTGCAACTTGCTGAGGGTCCAACCCATCCCCTCATCCAGGTCATTAATAAAGATGTTGAACAAAACCAGTCCAAGAACAGAACCTTGGGGCACTCCGCTAGAAACCGACCGCCAACCTGACATCGAGCCGTTGATCACTACCCGCTGGGCCCGGCCTTCTAGCCAGCTTTCTATTCATCTTACTGTCCATTTATCCAATCCACATTCCCTTAACTTGCTGGCAAGAATATTGTGGGAGACCGTATCAAAAGCCTTGCTAAAGTCAAGGTCTATCACATCCACTGACTTTCCCACCTCCACAGAGCCAGTTACCTCATCATAGAAGCTAATCAGATTGGTCAGGCACGACTTGCCCTTTGTGAATCCATGCTGACTATTCCTAAGCACTTTCCTCTCTTCCAAGTGCCTCAAAATGTTTGAATTTCTTTTCAAATCAGAAGAAGAAAAAACGAACTTTTAGGGTCGAAGACAATGTTTTAATTTTTCTCTCACATCAGAAAAAAATGAAACTTTTAGGGCCCACGAAAATCTATTACATTTTGCCTAAAACAGAAAAAAAATAAAATGTTGAAGTATTTAAAGTGATATCAAAAATCATTTTTAATATTGATATTATGGTGGGAGGGGCCCACGAAGGCAAAAGTGCCTAGGGCCCACAAAAGTCATAATGCGGCCCTGCCTTCACATCCTTTGCCAGTCGCAATTCCACTTGCGCTTTTCGCCTTCCTGATAACCCCCCGGCATTCTCGAGCTCTACATTTAAACCCCTTCCTGGTCAGTTGTCCAAGTTTCCACGTTTTGTAAGCTCCCTTTTTGTGCTTAAGTTCACCAAGGATTTCCCCCGTAAGCCAATCCGGTCTCCTGCCATGTTTGCCTCTCTTGCTACGCGTCGGGATGGTTTCTTTCTGTGCCTTCAATAAGGCGTCTTTAAAATACTGCCAGCTGTCCTGGACTCCTTTCCCCTTCATGTTAGCATCCCAGCTCATCAGGTGTCTGAGGAGTCACAGGATGCTTTTCTGAAGTCCAGGGTGTGTATTTTGCTACTCTCTTTTCTTCCTTTGGTCAGGATCCTGAAATCTACCATCTCATGATCACTGCTGCCCAGGTTGTCACCAAAACAAAAAACAGGACTGTGTAGCACTTTAAAGACTAACAAGATGGTTTAATAGGTGATGAGCTTTCGTGGGCCAGACCCACATCCCCAGATCAAATAGTGGAAGAAAATTGTCACAACCATATATACCAAAGGATACAATTAAAAAAATGAACACATATGAAAAGGACAAATCAAATTTCAGAACAGAAGGGGATGGAGGGGAGGTAAATGTCTGTGAGCTAATGATATTAGAGGTGATAATTGGGGAAGCTATCTTTGTAATGGGTAAGATAATTAGCGTCTTTATTCAAACTTGAGTGTAAAGTGTCGAATTTAAGCATGAATGACAGTTCAGAGGATTCTCTTTCAAGTGAAGTCTTAAAAGGTCTTTGAAGCAGGATGCAGGTAATCAAGTCGTTGAGACAATGTCCTTTCTGGTTGAAATGGCAAGAAACTGTTTTTTCTTTGTGATCCTGTCTGATGTCTGTTTTGTGGGCATTGATCCTTTGGCGAAGTGTCTGAGACGTTTGTCCAATGTACATAGCAGACGGACACTTTCGGCACATGATGGCATAAATTATATTTCTGGATGCGCAGGAATATGTGTTCTTGATCTTATAACGCACTTGGTTGGGTCCAATGATGGTATCAGCAGAGTGCATATGTGGACAAAGCTGGCAACGGGGTTTGTTGCAAGGGAAGGTACCAGGGTTGGTGTTAGTGTGGTATGTCCTGTGATTGTTGGTAAGAATCATCTTGAGGTTAGGTGGCTGTCTGTAGGAGACTATGGGTCTGTCACCCACCTCTACTTCCCCTCTTAGTTCCTCCCTGTGTGTGAGCAGCAGGTCAAGCTGTGCATGGCCCCTGGTCGGACCCTGCAGCCCTTGTACCAAGAAGTTATCCCCAACTTTCTCAAAAAACATCCTGGATTGCTTGTGTACTGCAATTTGAGGGGGGGGGAAATGGTCGCCTGGCCCTTTAAGAGCAAGGAGTGGGGGGGGAAGGGAGGAGAAAAGGGCGTGGAAGCGTTCTGAAATCCCCTGAATAAATGTGTCCGCCGCCGGCCGCCGTAGGAAACCCGGAAGTAGCGATTTTTTTTATTTGACTCCCCCTTTCCCGGTCCCCGGCTTTGGTCCGGCCTAAGATGGCGAAGCTGCTGAGCTGCGTGCTGGGGCCGCGGCTCTACCGGGTCTATCGGGACCGGGGCCCGGCCAGGCCCCTCCGGGACGGGGACGAAACGGCCGAGGGGGGCCCAGCCGCCCAGGATGGTTCTTGGGTGAGTCCGCCCCCCCTCCCCCCGCGGGAGGCAATGGTATCGCCCGGGCTCCCGTTATCTCTATGGGGGCTTGGGCAAGACCATGGCGGGGGAAGGGGGGCCGCTCCCTCCCCCCCATTCTCCATCATGGAATCTTCTGAGCCCCAGGGTCTTGACACACCTCTGGGCGATACCATTATGGAAAGTGGGGTGAACTTTGGTCTTTTGTGGGGCTGCGCCCCGTTATCCAGCATGGGGTCTTCCCCCAGAGGATTGATACCCCCAGCCCTGGGGAGAGACCATTGTAGAAAATGGAGGGCGGGGTGTCACGCGAGGAACTGTGGCACTAAAGTCCTTCCCATCATCTCTGGCACTGGTAAGCGCTCTCTTATGGGAGAGACCATTGTAGGAAATTGAGGAGTTTCACAAGAGTTGGACCTCTTCCCCTCCCTCCCCAGTTTTTCAATGGTATGGTCCAAGCCTCATGGCTATTGATACTCCTTTGGAGAAACCATTGTAAGATGGGGGAAGGTGCCACTCCCTGGCACTTGATATGGTATCTCCCAGCCTCTAAGGTAATGATGACCTCACCCTCTTGGGAGAGACCACTGTGCAGAATGGTGGGGCATGTGTGGGTGTCAGTGGCCTCTGGGTCTAGTGTCTTGCTATCCCAATGGGTCAGTCCGCTGAGAAGAAATCCCTTCCCTTCACCCCCCATTATCCAGTGTGGTATCTTCCAGCCATCAGGGTATTAATGTCCACCTGGGACGGACTATTGCAGGAAATGGGAGGGCAGCCCCCATGCTCTTTAGTGTATTGCTAGCACTATAAGTAAGGCCATGGTAGAAAATGGCAGGGGGAGAATGGTATTTCCCAGACCCCAACATTAATATCCCCCTTATCTAGGCTCCCATTCTCACCCTGTTGCCATGACACCATCTTCCACAGACGCCAAGTTGGCCTTACTCCAAAATGGCCGCCATGACCACCCCATCCCTTCCAGGGGCGCCAAGCTGGCGTGACTCCAAAATGGCCACCATGACCACCCCCATCTCTCCCAGGGGCACCAAGTTGGCGTGACTCCAAAATGGCTGCCATGACCACACCCATCTCTCCCAGGAGCGCCAAGGTGGCGTGACTCCAAAATGGCCACCATGACCACCCCATCCCTCCCAGGGACGCCAAGGTGGCGTGACTCCAAAATGGCCGCCATGACCACCCCCATCTCTCCCAGGGGCACCAAGGTGGCGTGACTCCAAAATGGCTGCCATGACCACCCCCATCCCTCCCAGGAGCGCCAAGGTGGCGTGACTCCAAAATGGCCGCCATGACCACCCCATCCCTCCCAGGGGCACCAAGGTGGCGTGACTCCAAAATGGCCACCGTGACCACCCCATCCCTTCCCAGGAGCGACTCCAAAATGGCCACCGAGACCCCCCCATTGCCCTAGGGCGCCAAGGGTGGCGTTCCCAAAATGGCCACCAGAACACCGTCCCTCGGAGACTCCCAACTTGGCGCGACTGCAGTGTGGCAGCACCAGAGCAGGTGCCCTCTCCCACCTCCTCCCCAGTGGTGCCGTTTTGGCACGACTCCTGTGTCTGGTGTAAGCAAGATGGCTGCCACATCCCCAACCCTGAGGTGCCACGTTGGCCTGCCTTGCAAAACGGCGTCACCAAAATGGCTGACGCGCCCCTGCCCCAGCTGTGCCAGGTTGGCGTTACTCCAAAATGGCTGCTACTCTCTTCCCCCTTCTTGAGCCGCCATGTTGGCCGGCGGCTTGTTGCTCAGGAGGGGTGGGGTTGGCATCCCCTCTGAGGTGGCCTTGTCAAAATGGCTGCCGTGTCCTTCCGTGGGTCAGGTTGAGGTGGCATAGCTAAAATGCGCCCAGCATTGATGCCAGCCCTAAGATACACCCCTACACACACCTGAGCACAAACGCTGCATTGGTGGCAGCATGGGGATCTGCGCTGGGACCTGTCTGGATTCATCTGAGTTGGGGACTTAACTCCCCCCCCCGCCTGTCACTCAACCCCCCCCATAGGTTCCCCAGATGACGAGGGATTTCTCCCCCCAGGAGTCGTACTACCAGCCGCGGACACTGGAGAAACATGCAGACAGCATCCTGGCCTTGGTGAGTCTCCCCCGCCCCCCTTTCCCGCTGTGGGGCAGGGCTGGGTCTTCCTTTGGAATCCAGGTGTCCTGGCTCCCAGCCCGTCCCCCCCCCAACCTGCCCCAGAGGGAAGCATGACTCACACTCTGCAGCGAAAACATGTTTGTTTCTAATTCCATCCCACGGGCTTTGGCTGGGTTGGATACTCCGGCCCTGCAGCAACCCCCACGTCGGGTTCCCAACCTTCCTCCCCTGCTCTAACCACTAGTCTCCGCTCCTCTCCCTGAGCCAGGAGTGAACCCAGGACTCCTGAGGGCGGGTTTTGTTTGCTTTTCAGCCCACTGATCCTCTCTTGTTGCTTGCAGGCATCTGTGCTGTGGTCCATTTCCTACTACACTTCCCCCCTGGCTATGTTCTACTTGTATCGAAAAGGTAGGGGGCACGAAAAGGCGGGGGTCTCCCCTCTGGCCCTGGCTCAAATCCTACTTCTGTCTCCCTTGAACTTCCCGGCCGGCAGTTCTCTTCATAGCTGCCATTTTCCCCTTCACTTCCTGTCCCAAACTGCAGTGGTGTGACTGGGTTACTGCCAGCCCCGTAACCGGGTGCATCTCACGCCAGATGATCCATCCCTGTGAAGTGTTATATGTGGCTGTGACCCAGCGGCCGCACCCCAGAGGTAGCTGCATCTCCACACTGGGCGGCGTTCTAGGCTGCTGGTCCCCAGCGGTCACGCCCCCGAGGTGGCTGCGTCGCTCCAGGCTGACCCCTCCCGGGGCGGCCAGTGGTGTTGGCTGCTGAAATCCGGATAAGGGACCTTTGCCTCTCCGCAGGATACCTAACCATGTCCAAGGTGGTTCCTTTCTCGCACTACGTGGGCACCTTGCTGCTGCTGCTGGCCGGGGTCGCCTGCCTCCGAGGTGAGGAGTGGGGCCTAGTGGTTAGAGCGAGGAGGGGAGAGCTGGGAGCCAGGGCGCCTGGGTTCTCTCCCCGGCTATATCGGACGTGCCTGATCCTTGTTTGTGCCGCAGGCATCGGGCGTTGGACCAATCCCCAGTACATCCAGTTCATCACCATCCTGGAAGACAGCCACCGTCTCGGCACCCCGGAGATCAAGGTGAAAGGGGCGGGGGAACCCGGACCCCTCTCTCCGGCCCCTACTTCAAGGGGGCTGCCTCCCACGCTCCCCTGCAGCCCGGCCAGCTCCCAAGATGCCCTGCTGCACGCTCCTGCCTCTCCTGCCCCTATTGCTCCCCATGATGCTCGGGGATGGTGGGGGGAGGCAGCCCTGTCTGTATCTCCCACAATGCTCTGCTTCTGCCCTTGTCTCTCCCATGATGCTCAGGGGCTTCCCATGATGCTCCTGTTGCTTCCCCCCACAGCGGTGCCATTTCCCAGAATGCATTGCATCTCCCCTGGTGTCCGACAGCTGCCTTCCCCTTCCCCTCCACACTGGGGTGCAGGGTGGGGGATCAGCTACCCTAATGGCTCCCGGTCAGCTGGGGGTGCTGCCGACTCCGCCGTGGGGCAGGCTGACCCATTCCGGCTGGGGGCGTGGGGGGGGTGCTGGGCGCATCCCTCTGCCTCCCTCTCTCGCTCACCGTCCTCTTCTCTCTCCCCCCGCCGCAGAAGAAACTCGCCAGCTACAACTCCGACTTCAGGAGCTGGCCCGTGGACTTCCGCTGGGACGAGGCCTCCAGCCGGTGAGTGCAGACAGAGAGCCCAGGCATCTGGTATCCCAGTCCCCCCTACTCTAACCACTGGCCCCCACTCCCCTCCCAGGGCCAGGGAGAGAACCCAGGTGTCCAGGCTCCCAGCTCCCCCTGCTGCAACTGCTAGTCCCCACTCTCTTCCCAGTGCCAGGGAGAGAACCCAGACATCCGGGCTCCCAGCCCCATCCCTGCTCTAACCACTAGCCCCCACTCCCCTCTGTGCCAGGGAGAGAACCCAGTGTCCTGGCTCCCTGCTCTAACCACTAGCCCGCACTCCCCTCCCAGCACTGGAGAGAGGGTCCAGGCTCCCCGCCGTAAGCCCCGTGTGCTGCCCCCGCAGGTCGGACTCCCGGAACGTCGCACTGCTGCGGCCGGAGCCCAAACACCGGAGCGCGGCCAACGGCTTCCTGCAGGCTGTCAAGAAACTGCCCTGCCAGATCACCAGGTAGGCTCCGCCCCCCTCCGCACTGGGGGAGGGGCTGAGCGGGATCCTGGCTTCCCATTGGCTGGAAGGAGGGGGGCCAGGAGAAGATGCGGGAGGCCCAAAGCATCTGGGGGGTGGGAGCTGATTGGCCAGGTAGGCGGGGGAGGAGCTGTAATGTAGGGAAGATCTTCTGGAGGCTGATTGGCCCGCCAGGAGAAGGGGTGGTGCCTGTAGAATGTTGGTGGCCGGGATCCTGTCTGCTGATTGGCTGCAAGGCTTGGCGGGCCTGCTGGTTCTGGAATACTGAGAGGGAAGGATGCTGATTGGTTGAGGGATGATGGGTGGGGCTTGGAATTATGGGAACAGATCCTGGCTGCTGATTGGCTGGAGGTACAATTTGGTGGCTTGAGGGATGTAGAAGCTTGGGAGGGGGGAAGGAATCCTGCCTTCTGATTGGCTGTGGGGCCCCTCGCTGCCGATTGGCAGGGGGTAAACCAGAGGCGGGACTTTCGGGCCTTGGGGGATCCCAGCTGCTGATTGGCTGGGGCAGGGGAGTGGCTCCTGGGGAGGGGCCCAGCTGGGTTCCCGCCCCTGCCCGGCCTACCTGCCTCCCTCTGCCCCCCCAGCTACGTGGTGGCGCACACGTTCGGGCGCCGGATGCTCTACCCCGGCTCCGTCTACCTGCTGCAGAAAGCCGTCATGCCCATGCTGCTGCAGGGCCAGGCCCGCTTGGTGGAGGAGGTGAGTCCAGCCCCCTCCGCTCTAATCACTAGCCCCCACTTCCTCACTGTGCTGGGGGGAGAACCCGGGAATCCTGGTCCCCAGCCCCCTCTGCTCTAACCGCTAGCCCCTGCACACCTCCCTGCTCTGGGGGGAGAACCCAGGAATCCTGGTCCCCAGCCCCCTCTGCTCTAACTGCTAGCCCCCACTCCCGTAGCCGGGGGGAGGTCCCCTGAGTCCTGACTTTCCAGCTGAACCTGGCTCCAATCTCTCTTCTCTTTCCCCTTCCCGTCCCCCTCCCCGTGGCGGTGCAGTACAACGGGAAGCGCGCCAAGCTGCTGGCCTGCGACGGCAACGAAATCGACACCATGTTCATGGACCGGCGGGAAAGCTCCGAGCCCCGCGGCAAGAAACTGGTGAGCATTTCCCTGCCTGCCCCTGGGGGGGCTGGAGTCAGCTGGGGCTGAAGATGAGGAGGGGGAGTGGGTTACACAGGGGAAATATCCTCGCCACCAAAATGCAGCCACCTCTGGGGCAGGGCAGCTGGGGAAATGGCCGCATGACGGGGCCGCCCAGCGCTGAGATGCGACCAGCTCTGGGGTGGGGAACACAGGAAAGCCACAGCAACTTAGGGCAGAGGGAGGCGGGTAGGCTGGGGCCAGAGAGGGAACCCCAAAGGGGAACCCTGTGTCTGCTGCTGAGGGCCCCTCCTTATCCCCTCTGCCCCCCAGGTGATCTGCTGCGAAGGCAACGCTGGATTCTATGAGGTCGGCTGCCTGCCCACCCCCCTGGATGGTACGATCGGGCATCAGGAGGGAGGGATCCCCCTCCTGTTCCCTCTGTGGTAGAGTCCAGTCCCTTTGGCAACAGTGGAGCACAGCTATGCTTGGACTAGTCCACTTCTCTGCATGGGGGGGCAATGGCTGCTTTTGGACCAGTCTACCTGCTCTGGAGGGCCGGTGATGTTGCTGTTTGGGTCAATGCATTCCTGTGCTTTGGGATGGGATTGGCGGGGAAGGGCTGCCTTTTGGACCCATCCATTTTGTGCATGGAGGTAGGGGTGTATTGATGCGGCAGCCCCATTTGGACCAATCCATTTTCCTTTTGGAGGGAAGGTGCAGAATAGAATTGTCCTGTTTGGACTAGTCCATCGGGGAGTGGGGAGGGTGGTCCTATTTGGATTACCCATATCGCTGTGCAGGATGGGGGGTGCAGTAATCTTTCTTTGGAGCAATCTATTTTTCTGCAAGGGATAGGGGTGCCTTGGGAGGGATCCATTTCTCTTGGGTGCCACCACCCTCCCTACCCCTGGGGCTCTATCCAGGTTGGGGGACAGGGTGTCCTAACCTGCAGCTGTGGTTCCCCCCCATATTCCACAGTGGAACTGCCCTTCAGTTCCCCGCACATTGTTGCAACTGCTGATCTCTCTGGCACCTGCCAGGGGTGGGTTGGCTCTGTCCCTCACACATTAACACTGCCTCCCTCCCCCGTTTCTCTCTCCCAGCTGGCTACTCGGTGCTTGGATGGAACCACCCCGGCTTTGCTGGCAGCACAGTGAGTTGTGTGACTCCAAGTCCCAATTGCTCTCTGGGCACGTGAGACCCAGGCGTCCTGGCTCCCAGCCCGCCTCCCCAGCTCTAACCACTAGTCCCCGCTCCCCTCCCAGAGCTGGGAGAACCCAGGAGTCCTGGCTCCCAGTCCCTGCTCTAACCACTAACCCCCGTTCCCCTCCCAGATCTGGGGCGGAACCCAGCCCCCCACCCCTGTAACTCCGGCCCTCTCCCCACAGGGCGTGCCCCTGCCGCAGAACGAGGCCAACGCTATGGACGTGGTGCTGCAATTCGCCATCCACCGCCTGGGCTTCCTGCCCGAGGACATCGTGGTGTACGCGTGGTCCATCGGGGGCTTTGCAGGTACCGGGCGGCGGCAGGGCAGGGAGCCTGTGGGGCTGGGGAGGGGGGCGGGAGGCACTGGGAGTGGGGGGGACCTATCAGCTCCCTTCTCCCCACTGACGCATCGCCGCCCTCCCTCCTGCAGCCACCTGGGCGGCCATGTCGTACCCCGACATCAGCGCCCTGGTGCTCGACGCCTCTTTCGATGACCTGGTCCCGTTGGCACTAAAGGTCATGCCGGAGAGCTGCCGTAAGTGGACACCCCCCCTTCTCCGCCCACGTGGTTTGGCCCTATTTATTCACTTCCCTCTGCCTGCACGGTTCAGCCCTTTTTTTCCACCTCTTCCCCACACACACATGGTTTGGCCCTATTTATTCACCCCCTTCCCTCCACCCGCATGGTTTGGCCCTATTTATTCACCGCCCTTGGCCCTGTTTGTTCACACGCCCTCCTTCCCTCTGCCTACATGGTTCAGCCCTTTTCTCCATTCCCTCCCTCCACCCACATGGTTTGGCCCTATTTATTCACTTCCCTCCGCCCACATGGTTTGGCCCTTTTCTCCACCCCCACCCCCGCATAGTTTGGCCCTCTTTGTTCACCCCCCCTTCCCTCTGCCCACATGGTTCAGCCCTTTTCTCCATCCCTCCCTCCGCTCACATGGTTTGGCCCTTTTTTAAATCCACCCCACTTCCCTTCTTTGCCCACCTGGTTTATCCCAGACACGTGGACTAGCCCAAGAACCCACCAGCCAATCTCATTTCACAATTTCCCCCCATCATGTGACTCCAACCAGCCAATAAACACCCCCCCAACCCCTACCCCTCGTGCCACAGTGTTTTGGAGCCTCCCATGTTGCACGATTGTTTTCACGTTCTCCTTCCTCGTGTCCTAGGAGGGCTGGTCACCAGGACGGTGAGGCAGCATCTGAACTTAAACAACGGCGAGCAGCTGTGCAGGTAAAGATGGGGTGTTGGGGTGCGGGCGGCTGAGAGAAGTGGAGATCTGGCGAGTGTCGGTTCGGCTAATAATTCTGCTCTAGGTGACGGGTTCTGGTTGTGAACCCTGATCTCTTTGCCCACGCTTGCTAAATTTTTGGCCTTGCTGATAACCTGTGGAACTCACTGTCGCTTGATTTAATACACATTAATGGCTAAATCCCTTTTTTTCCCCTTAGTCCTTCCAAATACCATATGGCAGGGAGTCCCACAGGTTAACTTGATCACTTCTTGAGCTCCCCCTTAATCTCAGCCCTCGCTAATAACCCTTGGGACATCTTGCTGATGGTGAAACATCTCTGACCATGATGAGAGAGCATTCACTCTCTCCAGACAGGCGGCGTCACTTAGCTGTTTTATTTCTCTGTTCCCAAGATACCAGGGTCCCATATTACTGGTCAGAAGAACGAAGGATGAAATTATCACCACCACGTGAGTAAAGCTTGGGGCTAGTGGCTAGAGTCGGGGACCTGGGAGCCAAAACTCCTGGTTCCCCTAGGGAAGGATGTGGGGTGTTATGGGATTTGGGGAGTGAATTCTGAGGGTCTAGAACTGTCAAACACATGTAAACGAGCTATCTGGAAAAAAATACCCTTAACTCTGCCCCTTGTTGGCATCCTCTAGGATCCCGGAAGATATAATGTCCAACAGAGGGAATGACCTGCTCCTGAAACTCCTCCAGCACCGGTGAGTCGCAGGAGCCCAGGGTCGGAATCGCAGAGGGTTGTGGGTCGGGAGTGAGGGGCGCGGCCGAGCCCAGCATGTCTAACCACCCTCCGCCCCCGGTTCCAGGTACCCCAAGGTGATGGGCGAGGAGGGGGTGCGAGTCGTTCGGGAATGGCTAGAAGCTTCCAGCGCCGTGGAGGAAGGTAAATGCTCTACCCACCAGGCCCTACTCCCCTCCCAGAGCTGGGGTGAGAATCCAGGGGTCCTGGCCCCCCATCCCCGGCCCACTCTAACTTCCTGCTCCTTGCAGCCTCAGTGTACAGCCACTACGAGGTGGAAGAGGACTGGTGCCTGTCCGTGCTGAAATCCTACCAGGCCGAGCACGGAGACCACTTCCCCTGGAGCGTGGGTGAGTGTGGGGCAGCCGTGGGGGCAGCCAATGGGATCCCAGGGCTGCAGCTCAGGTTGGGGGGGGCGGGAGGAGTGAGAACCAGCCGGTGTGGGAGCTGGGGATCGGCCGATGCAGTGGCTTGCAGGTGGGATTTCCACCCATGGCCTGGCTGGGGAAGGTTTACTGGAGGGGCAGTGGCCAATGAGGCAGTGGGGAGGGGTGAAATCTGGGAGGTGTTGGTCGACCTGACCTTTGACTTCTCGCCCTCCCCCAGGGGATGACATGATGCCCGAGGGGCGACGGCAGCTGGCCCTGTTCCTGGTGAGTGCTCCCAATGTCCCCGTCCCCCCCACTGAACTGTCTGTCTGGAAAATACCCTTAACTCTGCCCTCTATCAGCATCCTCCAGGGTTCTGGAAGATACTAGATGAGAGGCGGGGGGGGGGAGAGTTCTCTCCCTAGCTTTGGCGGGGGGTGGGGGGGGGTCTCATGGCTACATCAGGGGCTGACAGCATTTCTACCTGCCCCCCCATCACTAATATACTCCCCCCCTTCTCTGCCCCCCCCAGGCCCGGAAGCACCTGCGGAACTTCGAGGCGACGCATTGCACCCCCTTGCCGCCCCACGAGTTCCATCTGCCCTGGCACTTGTAGTGTGGGGGGGTCCAACCCCCCTCACGCCCATCAGTTGCACTTACCTCCACCCCCTGTTTGTTTTATACGGCGCGGGCCCTCCTCCCCACTGTGTGAACCCGGCCCTGCCTGCCCCACGCTGTAAATCCGCCCCCGCTCCTGCCTCTGGGGGGGGCCCTCCTGTGCTAGAGAAACTAACAGTAAATAAGGTATTTTTTGTACTCCGGGTGTGTGTCTGCTTGGGGTGATGCGGCTACCTCTGGGGGGCAGCTCTCTGCTTCGAGGCCCAGCGGGGTCCTGGGGAACTCCCAGCTACTGGAGGCGGGACCGAGTTGTTCGCCAGGATGGCTGGATCACCCTTGGCCTCTTCTCCACTATTGGCTCTGAGCCCCATATGCCAGGGGGCTGCCTTCTTACAGCGTGGTTAGCTTGCGGCGGAGAGTTCCCCAGGCCTATCGCCTTAATTAGCCTGGAGATCTCTCGGCACCAGGCTGTGATCAAAGCACAATAGGGGATGCCCTTGGGCGATGGGTCGTTAGCCTGGGGAACTCACAGCCACTAGCAACTGCCTATAACGAGCCTGGGGCACTCCCAGAACAGCATCCATCTCTCCTTTCCCATTAAAACCGGCTCCTGCCGGTTCCCAGAGCGGTGGGGAAGTTGGTTGCTACACAGTAACAGGTCTGGTTTCAGGCACGTGTGATTTCACCTGGGGAACTCCTTGCCACATGATTCTCGGCCAGCATTTGTCAATAGGGCAGGTGGGGGCACATCAGCTCACGGCGGGCAGTTGGGTGAGGGGCACATCGTGGCCATGGGATGGGGTGTTTGCAGGGCACAACCAGCAGGGGGAGAAGGCGACTGTCAGTAGGGTTCAGAGTTAACGCCGCGTGGCAGCCAAAGGAAGCAGTGACAGCACCTTCAGGCACATGCGGGCAGGCGCCCCCCAGGCCAGGAAGTCTGGGCTGCTGCGATAAAGGCCCTGGCCCCTGACTCAGCCCCGGAGGCACAAACCACGACCCACCCCTGCCCCATCGCTTCCGGCCCAGGAGTGGGACATGAAACCACCCGGAGCTGATGGACTCCACCATCTGGGTCCTGCTGGCCCTGCTCAGGCCTGGCCCGATGTGGGGTGAATAGTGGGGCGGGGAGTGGGAGCGAGGGGCACCGGCAGGGCTGGGGGGGCAGGGGCTGCGGAGGCGGGAGTGAGGGGTACCGGCAGGACTGGGGCTGTGGGGCAGGAGTGAGGGGCACTGGCAGGGCTCGGCTGCAGGGCTGGGGGGGCAGGGGCTGCAGGGCGGGAGTCAGGGGCACCGGCAGGACTGGGGCTGGGGGGGGCGGGAGTGAGGGGCACCGGCAGGTCTCGGGTGCAGGGCTGGGGGCAGGGGCTGGGGCTGGAGTGAGGGGCACCGGCAGGGCTGGGGAGGGGACTGGGGCTTGCGGGGGAGGGGCTTTGCTAACCCTCTTTTTCCCCCCCCCCACCTCCAGCGTCCTTCCCACGGCTGAAGGAGCATCCAGCCGGCGCTGAGATCGAGCTGCCCTGCGAGGTCGCGGGCCCCCCGCTGCGCTGGGTCTGGTCCCCCCAATACCCCGAATGCGCCGGCGTGGCCGGGGACCTGCTAGAAATCGCTCACCTGGACTCGCAGCTGGTGCTCCCCCTGGAGCGGTTCAAGGGGCGGCTGGACCCCCACCCCTCGGCCCGGGGCTCCCTGCTGCTCCGCGACCTACGCATGGGCGACTCGGGGACTTTCACCTGCCTGGGGGCCACCAGGAATGAGCCCCCCATCCGGCTGGAGGTGAAGGGAGGTGAGGCGGGGATCACGGGGGCTCCCCCTCCTTCCCCTTTCCCTGCTGGGAGAATCCAGTGGCGGGTAGTTCCAGAGGTGAACCAAGCTTTTTTTGCTTCGATTCTCCCCACACATGCACTTCCTGCTACCCTGCCCTCGCAGTCATCTCCCCCGCCCCCCCCCCCCCACTGGATCTGGGGTCACAAAGGCTCCCGCCTGCCCTGCTCCCCACAGTGCCCCCTACTGACCCCCCCCTCCCCACAGGCTGCCGCAACAACCTCACCATCTCCTCCTCCCTGGGACCCCTCTCGACTCTGATCCTCTGCTGCCAGCCCTGCTCCCCACAGCTCTCATTACGGGCCTTCCGCTGGCGCCTCAACTCCCAGCCCCTGGGCAACCGGCCCTGGGCTAGCAAGCGGGAGCAGGGGGCTATCGTGGAGCTGGACTCATCCCAGGGCAAAGCTTGGGGTCACTGGGAGTGCCAGCCCCGCAACGGCCACTCCCAGGGCTTTGAGTTCTGCGTGGCGCCCCCGCTCCGGGCGGGGGACACAGGTAAGTTGGGGTCCCGCTACCCCTCCCCCTGCTGCCTGGTGCCACCCTACCGGCTCTGACCTGCCTCCGTTACAGGCTCCGGCACTGAGTGGGCGACCTGGGTCGTGGCTGCCGTTCTGGTTCCGGTCGCGGTGGGCCTGGCCGCTTGGTGCCTGCGGAGACAGAGGGGGGTCAGGTGAGTCGGGGAGCCAGGAGTCCGGGCAGCGGCACCCCCCCGTGGGACTAGATGAGGGGGGAAGAGCCACGAATCCACAGAGGAAAATCCAAAGTGGGCGGGGGAGAGGGATGGACCCAGGAGTCCCTCCCCCTGTTCCAGGATGGGGGGGGGAAGAAACGTTTTCATCTTGAACCTTCCCCTTCTCCCCTCCACACCCCCCGGCCCGTTTCCCTCTAGGTCCCGACGGGATCCAAAGAACCGTGAGACCGAAACAGGTGAGGCAGGAAAATGAACCCCACCCACAAGCCTGGTATCCCACCGCTGCCACCACAGGTCAGACCCCTGGGCCCATCTACCCTTGTATCCCACCTCCCCAGCTGAGTGTAGAATGGATTCCCCCAGCCCCTGCCTGAGCAGCTGGCCCTGTAACCTTCCTGGCTTTTTCCCTCTGAGGGAAACCAGTGGCGGGCAGTTCCACAGGTGGATTTAGATTCTCCCCCTACCTCCTCCAACTCTCTTCTTCCCTCTTTTTCATTTTTTTTTTTCCCCTTTTCTCCATCCTGCACTAAGGGGCCCCTGGCCTCAGTTTATCCCCCTTGGAAGAGCCACAGCTGGGAGACAAATCGACCGACAGATGCCTGGTGCCCCGGAAAGGGGAAGGGAAGGTGAGGGACGCAGGGGCTGCGGGTCAGGAATGAGGGCCAGCGGCACAGTTGGGGGGCAGGGCTGGAGTAGCAGGGGCCTCTCCATCTCTCTTTACCCTTCTCTTCCCAGGTCCCAAACACCCTCCTTTACGCCGAAGTGGCACACCCTCTAGCAGCTCATGGCTTCCTGCCTCCCCGCCCGGGACCACGGTCTATGCCACTATTGTCTGACCCCCACCCCAGCCGGCTTATGTCACCTCACCACCCCCATCATTATCTGAATGGACCACTCCTGTCTCCCTGGTGATGGAAAACTCCGCTGGAAGCGGCTACCAATCGCTGTTAACCTGTGGAACTCCCCGCCACAGGATTTTAACACCTTGCGGCATTAAAATCCACCCTTGCACCCTTCTTGTGTCTTGCCTTTGTCCTCACCAACCCCACCCCTTTGGACCCAGGTCCAAGCAGGGGCAACAGGGTTCAAGCAGACCTAGGTTCCCCATCACTTCCTGCCCCTAAACTTCTGGGCAGCGGCTGCCCCCTAGAGCGAGCACTGGGCCATATAACCAACACTTGTGCCTCACCCCACAGTGGGCTGCAGCGTGGGCCCGTTGACAACGTCTCCAGGGGTGGGATTTGAACTTGCAGCCTGGGCCCTGAACTATTATCTTACAGCTGCCATACCAGCCTGGACCAGTGGGGGGGGGATGAGCCAGGACTGCTGGGTTCCCTCCCCAGCTCTGGTAAAGGAGGGGGGTAGAGGCAAAGGGGGAAGCAGGGGTTTTGGGTTATTTCCCTGGCTGTGGGGGCTAGGGGTTAGAGCACAGGAGGCTGGGGCCCGGAGGCCTGGGTTCTTGGCCCTGTGGGGTGGTAGGACTAGAGGATCTTGCACACAGCCCCTCGTCACACCCTGTGGGTGCGGCTTCCTCTTCTCAGTAGCCGGGTGCGCGCCCCTCCCCAGAGGCAGGCGCACTCCACGGCCGCAGGCCCCTCGCCCCAGCGCCATGCGCCTCCCTCTCCTGCCTCTGGCCCTGGCCCTGCTGTGAGAGGACTTGGGGGCTCAGCAAGGTAAGGGGGGAACCCGGCTATGGGGCTGGCCCCTCTCACTCTGGGAGGGCTGTAGGAAATGGGGCAGCATTGCTGGCTGTGGACCTGCCTGCAAACAGGGCGTGAAGCCCAAAGCGACCCCCGTAAGCGCCCCTCCCCCCAGCTTCTGCTGGCTACGCCCTTCCCCTTCACTTCCTGTCCCAAACTTCTGTTCAGCTGTTGCCCACCCCAGAGGTGGCCACATCTCAGGGCGGGGCAAGGGGGCTCTCCGCCATCAGCCCCTTGTCCCATGCCGGGGTGGCTGCATCTCCGCCCCCACTGAGGAGTCGCACGCTGCCTCTCTTGGGGAGGACCCCCCCCCCTCAAACTCTGGTGTTGGCAGGCCTACAGGTGACAGTGGAAGCCGGCTCCAACGTGAGTCTCCCCTGCAACCTGATCGGGCTGCAAGTGACCTGGAAGTGGCTCCGTGCTGTGCTGGTGTCAGCGGTGGGATACAAGAGCTTTACGCAGCGACGACGGCCGGGGCAAGCCACATCCTGCTGGAGAGATTTAAGAATTTGCTGTGGCTGCTGTTAGATCAGGGAACCCAAACCTCCCTCCTCACGCTTCAACCCACCCACGTGAACACCTCGGGGGTCGTCTTCTGCGCCAGCCCCAGCCGGAACGGCACGCCCATCTCGGTGACCGTCACGCCCGGTAACAGCCCTGACGGGTGTGGGGCGGGACGCCTGGAGTCCTGGGTTCTCTCCCGGCTCTGGGGGGTGGGAAGAGTTAGATGGGAGTGGGGGGGGGGGGCAGGACTCCTGCGTTCCTCCTCGCTCGGGCAGGGGAGGGGGAGGAAGTAGCCAGGTGCCAGCCTGGCCAGCAGGAGGCGTCCCTCTCTGGATCCGTCATTCGAGGGTTTATCTCCCCAGGCTGCCCGGCCGGGGCGTCCATCCAAGCGTCTCCCGAGGGGCCTGGCCGGAGGGGAGCGAGTGTGTCCCTCTCCTGCGCCCCCTGTGGGGAGAAGGGACCCCGCCCGGCCCCAGCAGGGGGCGCCACGTAGCTGATCAATGGCAAACCGTTGTTGAATCCCACGCCCCTTCGGATCCTGCAGGGAAACAAGGCGACGCTAGAGGATTTCTCCGGCCAGTACGAGGGTTTGTGGAGCTGCCACCTGCCCGGGGATCCCCCCCGCTCTGGGAGCTACTGCCTGGGGCTAGACCTGGGGGCGCCCAGCTCCAGCCCCAACCCTCCAGGTGGGTATTTGTCCCTCGCCCAATGTGGCCACCTCTGGGGCGCGGCAGCTGGGTACCAGCCGCATAGAACGGCCCCGCTATAGGGCTGGGGAGTGCCGGGGGCGCGGGCTCCCTGGGCAACCCCACCCCGCTTTGTCCCCACCCCAGAGGTGGTCGCCTCCCCGCACTGGGTGGTGGTGATGGCCGCTAAACGCGTCTCTCCCCAGTTGCGGGCGCTTCGTCAAGCACGGCGCTGGCCCCGTGCTGCAGCCTCGTCGTCCTCTTCCTCGCGGCTTCTGTCGGGACCCTCTGCTACGCGCACCGAAAGCCCCTGGGCCTATGGGGGGGGTAGCACACCCTGCCCCGAGTCTGGGCTGGGCCCCACACGGGTCTGTCTCCCTCCTACTTTCTCAACCCCCTTTCCTCTCCTATAGGCTCCCCGGGATGGCAGCCACCTGAGAAACCTCCCCTCCCAGCCTCTAGCCTGCCTGCTCACCTGCCTGTGTTTACTTTCAATAATGTAGGACCTACATTATTGTCACCACTGCCGGCAGGCGTGGGGAGTGACCCATTCACTGGTATCAACCCCGTCTCTGCTGGAGCTTGTGGAAGGGGCAACCTGTAAACACATCCCACATCCTCTTTGTTTACCCTACATAATGTAGGACCTACAGTGACCCTCTCGCCTGGTTTGCAGACCTTGGAAGCAGCAGGAATGTTCCCAGAGGGCCACGCCCTGCTTGGGGTTGTTTTCCACACATCCTGTAGGACCTACAATATTGTCAAGGCCGTGAATTAGCTGCAGGGAGGGACTCGTCGCGTAGACCCTCTCTGGTCTCCTGGCTTTGGGGCTCACCCAGAGCTGGGGGTGTCGGGGGCCGAGGCGGGGGGCCAGCCGTGGTAGGGGACCAGCTCGCTGTAGATGGTGGAGGGGCCGATTTCCCCTCGGCCCGGCGGGGGCTGCTGGAAGCTCAGGGGGGGCGGAGCCGATCCCCTCGGGGCCCTGCAGAGAAGGGGGCGGGATGCACCCCTGAACTATCATCTTATGGCTGCCACACCGGGTTGAACCACTGGGGGGGCAGAGCAGAGCATGGTGGGGCAGGGGATGAGCCAGGACTGCTGGGTTCCCTCCCCAGCTCGGGGAAAGGAGGGGGGTAGGGGCAAGCAGGGGGCCGGAGGAGGAAGCAGGATTTCTGGGTTATTTCCCTGGCTGTGGAGGCTAGTGGTTAGAGCAGAGGATGCCGGGGGGCCCGGACTCCTGGGTTCTCAGCCCCGAGGGGGGAGGCGGCTTGGAACTAGCCAGAGGATCTTGCACAAGGCCCCTTGTCACAGCCTGTGCGTACTGGCTGTTGCTTCCTCTTCCCAGTAGCCGGGTGAGCGCCCCTCCCCAGAGGCAGGCGCCCTCCACAGCCGCAGACCCCTCGCCCCAGCGCCCTCCATCCCGGCACCCCATGCCTCTCCCCCTCCTGCCTCTGGCCCTCGCCCTGCTGGCAGCGAGGGACCTGGGGGCACAGGAAGGTAAGGAGGAAACCAGGCTGGGGGAGAGGGGGGGCTGTAGGAAATGGGGCAGCAGGGTCGGCCCCGGGGCCTTGAACCCGTCTGCAAACAGGGCGTGAAGCCCAAGGCACCCCCTCCCAGCTGGAGATCCCCCTTAAAAACACCCCCCTGCAGCTTCTGCTGGGTTCACCCCCCTTCACTTCCTGTCCCAAACTTCTGGTCAGGCATTGCCCAGCCGCCCATCCCAGAGGTGGCTGCATCGCAGAGCACGGTGAGGGGACTCTCCGCAATCAGCCCCTTGTCCCACCCCAGGGCTGGCTGCGTCTCAGCCCCCACTGAGGGGGGTCGGTCATGCTGGCTCTGTCGTGGGGAGGACCCTCCTCAAACTCTGGTGTTTGCAGGCCGAGAGGAGACGGTGGAAGCTGGCTCAAATGTGAGTCTCCCCTGCAACCTGATGGGGCCGCAAGTGACCTGGAAGTGGATCCCGCGCTACCCGCGCTGTGCTGGTGTCAGCGGTGGGATACAAGAGATTTACACAGTGGCAACGGACGGGGCAAACCGCATCCTGCTGGAGAGATTTAAGAATGGGCTGTGGCTGCTGTTAGATCAGGGAACCCAAACCTCCCTCCTCACGCTTCAACCCACCCACATGAACGACTCAGGGGTCGTCTTCTGCGCCAGCCCCAACCAGAACGGCACGCCCATCTCAGTGACCGTCACACCCGGTAACAGCCCTGCTGGGTGTGGGGTGGGGGGCCTGGACTCCTGAGTTCTCTCCTAGCTCTGGGGGGGTGGGAAGAGTTAGATGGGGGAGGGGCAGGACTCCTGCGTTCCTCCTCGCTCGGGCAGGGGAAGGGGAGGAATTTGACGGGTGCCAGCCCACCCCAGCCAGCAGGGGGCGTCCCTCACTGGATCCATCAGTCGGATTTCTCTCCCCAGGCTGCCCGGCCGGGGTGTCCATCCAAGGGGCTCCCGAGGGGCCCGTCCAGAGAGGAGCGAGTGTGTCCCTCTCCTGTGCCCCCTGTGAGGAGAAGGGACCCCACCCGGGCCACGTGGCTGATCAATGGGAAACCGCTGTCGCATTCCACGGCCCTTCGGATCCTGCGGGGCAACAAGGTGACAATAAAAGATTTCTCCGGCCAGTATGAGGGTGTGTGGAGCTGCCGCCTGCCCGGGGATCCCCCCCGCTCTGGGAGCTACTGCCTGGAGCTAGACCTGGGGGCGCCCAGGCCCCAGCCGACACGCCGCCTAGCTCCGTCCCCAACCCCAGGCCCAGCCCCATCCCTCCAGGTGCGTATTTGTCCCTCACCCAATGCAGCCACCTCTGGGGCACAACAGCTGGGTACCAGCTGCATAGAACGGCCACGCAGTGGGGCTGGGGAGTGCTGGGGGCGCAGGATCCCTGGGCAACACCTCTTCCCCGGCCATCCCATCCCAACCCCAGAGGTGGCCGCCTCCCAGGGCCAGGCAGAAGAGGTGGGGGGGGAGCTGGTAAATGCTTCTCTCTCCCCAGTCACGGGCGCTTCGAGGAGCACGGCGCTGGCCCTGCGCTGCAGCCTTGTCGTCCTCTTCCTCATGGCCTCTGTCGGGGCCCTCTGCTACGTGCACCGAAAGCCCCCGGCCCCCCCACCAGGTACCAGCCCCACAAGTCCCAGCTCCAGCCCAGTTGGGCCCTACACGGGGTCTGTCTCCCTCCTGCTTTCTCAACCCCCCTTTCCTCTCCTATAGGCCCCCCTGGGACTGCGGCCACCTGAGAAACCTCCCCTCCCAGCCCCCAGCCTGCCTGCTCAGCTGCTGTGTGTTTACTTTCGATAATGTAGGACCTACATTATTGCCAACAGTAGACGTGGGGAATGACCCATTCGCTGGCATCAACCCCTTCTCTGTTGGCGCTTGCGGAAGGGGCAACCTGTAACCACAACCCACGTCCTCTTTGTTTACGGCTTGGTTTGTTTACCCTACATAATGTAGGGCCTACAGTGACTGGGCAGGGGTAGAGGGAATCCCTCCCCTTCCTCCTCCACATTCAAGAAGCCTTGAAGTATTTTGCTGCATCTACTCCTGTCACTTTTTACAGTTGGGTTTCTTTACAACATATAATGTAGGACCTATAATATTTTCCCTCTGTGGACTATAATGGAGGGCAACTCCCTGCAGCTACCCCCTCCCATCGTATTCTGCCCACAGAAGAAGAAGGGGAAGTGCAATTGCAAACAATGCATTTACATTTGGTCTAGTCTTGATTTATTTACAATAGAAAATGTAGGACCTACAATATTGTTTGTGAAGTTGTGGTAGATTCCCACTAGCAATATTTCCCTGGACACTCTGACCCGGCCCGTTGCTGCTTCAACCTGCAGGAACCTTCCTTCTTGCTTAACAAACACCGGCCCTGTTGACACTAGGGCTTTGTTTACAATACATAATGTAGGACCTACGCCATCAGTCACTGGAGGGCAGACCCAGAAAAGGGTCCTCCTCCCCAGGTTTGCAGACCTTGGAAGGAGCAGGAACATTCCCAGCAGGCCGCGCCCTGCTTGGGGTAGTTTCCAACACATCCTGTAGGTAGGAGCGCCAATCGATGTTAACCTGTGGAACTCCCTGCCACAGGACTTTAACATATTCCAGCATAAAAATCCACCCTTGCTCCCCTCTTGTGTCTCGCCTTTGTCTTCACTAAGTCTGCCCCTTTGGGCCCAGGTCCAAGCAGCATGGATGGGGTTCAAGGGGACAGAGGTTCCCTGTCATTTCCTGCCCCAAACTTCTATGCGGCGGCTGCCCCCAGCGTCAGCACTGGGCCATATAACCGGCCCCTGCACCCCACCCCACCGGTGGCTGCAGCGTGGGCCCATTGACAACGTCTCCAGGGGTGGGATTTGAACTCGCAGCCTGGCCCCTGCCCTATTATCTTACGGCTGCCATACCAGCCTGGACCACTGGGGAGGTGGAGCAGAGCATGGTGGGGGAGGGGATGAGCCAGGACTCCTGGGTTCCCTCCCCAGCTCTGGGAAAGGAGGGGGGGAAAGGTAAGGGGGGGAAGCAGGATTTCTGGGTTATTTCCCTGGCTGTGGTGGCTAGTGGTTAGAGCAGAGGAGGCTGGGGCCCCAGACTCCTGGGTTCTCAGCCCCATGGCGGGAGCAGGGTTAGGACTAGACAGGATCGTGCACAAGGCCCCTTGTCACAGCCTGTGGGTGCCTGGTTGCAGCTTCCTCTTCTCAGTGGGTGAGCGCCCCTCCCCAGAGGCAGGCGCACTCCACGGCCGCAGACCCCCTCGCCCCAGCGCCCTCCATCCCGGCACCACCATGCGCCTCCCCCTCCTGCCTCTGGCCCTCGCCCTGCTGGCAGTGAGAGACCTGGGGAGCACAGGATGGTAAGGAGGAAACCAGGCTCGGGGGGGGGGCTGTAGGAACTGGGGCTGTAGCGCCGGCCCCAGGGCTGTGGTCTCGCCTGCAAACAGTGTGAAGCCCAAGGCAACCCCCCCCCCCATGGAGATCCCCCTTAAAAACACTCCCCCTTCCCCCCCCCAGCTTCTGCTGAGTACACCCTTCCCCTTCACTTCCTGTCCCAAACTTCTGCTCTGCCGTTACCCAACCACCCTCCACAGAGGTGGCCGCAGCACAGGGCGGAGCAAGGGGGCTCTCCGCCATCACCCCTGGTCTGCATCTCCGTGCCCACAAAAGAGAGTCTCACGCTGCCTCTCTCTTGGGGAGGACCCCTCCTCAAACACTGGTGTTCGCAGGCCCGGAGGTGAGGGTGGAAGCCGGCTCAAACATGAGTCTCCCCTGCAACCTGACCAGGCCGCAAGTGACCTGGAAGTGGCTCCCACGCTACCGCCACCGTGCTGGTGTCAGCGGTGGGATACAAAAGCTTTATGCAGAGATGACGGCCGAGGCAAGCCACATCCTGCTGGAGAGATTTAAGAATTTGCTGCGGCTGCTGTTAGATCAGGGAACCCAAACCTCCCTCCTCACACTTCAACCCACCCACATGAACGCCTCGGGGGTCGTCTTCTGCGCCAGCCCCAACCAGAACAGCACGCCCAGCTCAGTGACCGTCACGCCCGGTAACAGCCCTGCTGGGTGTGGAGTGGGGAGCTCAGATTCCTGGGTTCTCTCCCAACTCCAGGTGCGGGGGGAGGGGAGGAGGTAGATGCGGAGGGGCAGCACTCCTGGGTTCCTCCTCGCTCGGGCAGGGGGAGGAATTTGAAGGGTGCTGGCCCAGCCCGGCCAGCAGGGGGCGTCCCTCACTGGATCCGTCATGCGCGGGTTTCTCTCCCCCGGCTGCCCGGCCAGGGCGTCCATCCAAGGGGCTCCCGAGGGGCCCGTCCGGAGGGGAGCGAGTGTGTCCTTTCCTGTACCCCCTGTGGGGAGAAAGGACCCAGATTGGCGCCAGCAGGGGGCACCATGTGGCTGATCAATGGGAAACTGCTATTGGCTCCCACGGCCCTTCGGATCCCGCGGGGCAACAAGGTGATGCTAGAGAATTTCTCCGGCCCGTACGAGGGGCTGTGGAGCTGCCTCCTGCCCAGGGATCCCCCCGCTCTGGGCGCTACTGTCTGGGGCTAGACCTGGGGGTGGCCAGGACCCAGCCAAGTGCCCTGCCCAGCCCCAGCCCTGACCCTCCAGGTGCGTATTCGTCCCTCGCCCAATGCGGCCACCTCTGGGGCGTGGCAGCCGGGTACCAGCCACATAGAACAGCCACGCTCTAGGGCTGGGGAGTGCCGGGGGCGCGGGATCCCTGGGCAACACCCCCCCCCCACTCTGACCCCACCCCAGAGGTGGCTGGCTCCCAGTGCCAGGTGGGGGGGGGGCCGGTAAGCGCTTCTCTCTCCCCAGTCACGGGCACTTCGTGGAGCACGGAGCTGGCCCTGCGCTGCAGCCTCGTCGTCCTCTTCCTCGCGGCTGCCATTGGAGCCCTCTGCTACACGCAGCAAAAGCCCCTGGCCCGCCACCAGGTACGGGCCTCATAGGGGGTAGCAACCCCTGCCCCAAGTCCCGGCTCCAGCCCAGCTGGGCCCCACACAGGGTCTGTCTCCCTCCTGTTTTCTCAACCCTCCTTTCCCCTCCTATAGGCCCCCCGGGACTGCAGCCACCTGAGAAACCTCCCCTCCGAGCCTGCCTGCTCCCCTGCCTGTGCTTACTTTCGATAGTGTAGGACCTACATTATTGTCACCACCGCCGGAAGGGAGGAGGCTGGGGCCCCAGACTCCTGGGTTCTCAGCCCCATGGCTGGAGGAGGGTTAGGACTAGACAGGATCTTGCAAAAAGCCCCTGGTCACACCCTGTGGGTACCTGGCTGCAGCTGCCTCTTCTCAGTGGCTGGGTAAGCGCCCCTCCCCAGAGGCAGGCGCGCTCCACAGCTGCAGTCCCCTCGCCCCAGCTCCTGCCATCCCTGGCACCACCATGGGCCTCCCTCTCCTGCCTCTGGACCTCGCCCTGCTGGCAGCGAGGGACCTGGGGGCGCAGGAAGGTAAGGGGGGAAACCAGGCTGTGGGGGGAAGGCTGTAGGAAATGGGGCAGCAGGGCAAGGAAATGGGGAAAAGCCGATTGGTGCGGAGAAACACGTAAATCGGATGGAGACTGCTCTTAGAGGAGGATCCATTGATAGAGATTCTCTAGGCTGCAGTCAGAAAGCGAGGAGGGAAGAGGGCAAACTATGGGCCAGAGCAAACAAACACCCGCATATAAAGGAATCCAATGCATCAGGGAAGGGCAGACAAATAAGCAGTGGCAAATCTTTAAAATGCTTCTACACAAATGCTAGGAGTCTGACTAATAAGATGGGTGAACTAGAGTACCTCGTATTAAAGGAGGAAATTGACATCAATGAAACCTGGTGGAATGAGGAAAATCTGTGGGACACAATCATACCGGGATATAAAATATATCGAAAGGATAGAGCAGGCCACGTGGGTGGCGGAGTGGCACTGTATGTGAAAGAGAATGTAGAATCAAATGAAATAAAAATATTAAATCTATCAACATGTTGAATAGAATCGCTATGGATAGTAATTCCATGCTCCAATAATAAGAAATTAGCAGTAGGGCTATATTATCGACCACCTGACCAGGACGGCGATACTGACATTGAAATGCTGAGGGAGATTAGAGAGGCTACCAAAATAAAGAACTCTATAATAATGGGGGATTTTAATTATCCCCATATTGACTGGATACATGTCACCTCAGGAAGAGAAAGCGGAGATAAAATTTCTCAATGGCCAAATGACTGCTTCTTGGAGCAGCTGGTACAGGAACCCACAAGGAGAGGCAATTCTCGATTTAGTCCTGAGTGGAGCGCAGGATCAGGTCAGGAGATAACCGTTACAGGACCGCTTGGGAATAGTGACCATAATATAATAACATTTAACATTCCTGTGGTGGGAAGAACACCTCAGCAGACCAGCACCCTGGCATTTAATTTCAAAGAATTACACAAAATGAGGAGGTTAGTTAAACAGAAATTAAAAGGCACAGTGACTAGAGCCAAATCCCTGCAAGCTGCATGGAAACTTTTTAAAGACACCATAATAGAGGCCCAACTTAAATGTATACCCCAAATTAAAAAACATAGTAAGAGACCTAAAAAAGAGTCACCGTGGCTTAACCACCGTGTAAAAGAAGCAGTGAGGGACAAAACGGTATATTTCAAGAACTGGAAGTCCAATCCTAGTGAGATAAGTAGAAAGGAACATAAACACTGTCAAAGCAAGTGTAAAAATGTAATAAGAAAAGCAAAAAAAGATTTTGAGGAACAGCTAGCCAAAAACTCAAAAATGTTTTTTAAGTACATTAGAAGCAGGAAGCCTGCTAAAAAACCAGTGGGTCCCCTAGACGATCGAGATACAAAAGGAGCAATCAAGGACATTGCGGATAAACTAAATTGTTTCTTTGCTTCAGTCTTCACGGCTGAGGACGTTAGGGAGATTCCCAAATCTGCACCGTCCTTTGTGGGTGATGAATCTGAGGAACTGTCCCGGATTGAAGTGTCATGAGGAGGTTTTGGAACAAATAGAAAACTTAATGTTAACAAATCTCCGGACCGGATGGCATTCATCCAAGGGTTCTAAAAGAACTCAAATGGGAAATTGCTGAACTATTATCTGTGGTTTGTAACCTATCCTTCAAATCGGCTTCCGTACCTAATGACTGGAAGGTAGCCAACGTGACACCAATATTTAAAAAGGGCTCTAGAGGCGATCCTGGCAATTACAGACCGGTAAGTCTAACTTCAGTACCGGGCAAATTAGTCGAAACAATAGTAAAGAATAACAATGTCAGGCATGTAGAAGAACATAATTTGTTGGACAAAAGTCAGCATGGTTTCTGTAAAGGGAAATCCTGTCTTACTAATCTATTAGAGTTCTTTGAAGGGGTTAACAAACATGCGGACAAGGGGGATCCAGTAGATATAGTATACTTAGATTTTCAGAAAGCCTTTGACAAGGTCCCTCACCAAAGGCTCTTGTGTAAATTACATGGCCATGGGCTAAGAGGGAAGGTCCTTTCTTGGATTGAGAACTGGTTAAAAGACAGGAAGCAAAGGGTAGGAATAAATGGTAAATTTTCAGAATGGAGAGGGGTAACTAGTGGTGTCCCCCAAGGGTCAGTCCTAGGACCAATCCTGTTCAACTTATTCATAAATGATCTGGAGAAAGGGGTAAGCAGTGAGGTGGTAAAGTTTGTGGATGATACCAAACTGTTTAGGATAGTCAAGACAGAACTGTGAAGAACTTCAAATTTGAAGATCTCACCAAACTGAGTGATTGGGCAAGAAAATGGCAAATGAAATTTAATGTGGATAAGTGTAAAGTAATGCACGTTGGGAAAAATAACCCCAACTATACGTACAGGATGATGGGGGCTAATTTGGCTACGACAAATCAGGAAAGAGATCTTGGAGTTATCGTGGACAGTTCTCTGAAAGCGTCCACGCAGTGTGCAGCGGCGGTCAAAAAGGCAAATAGGCTGTTAGGAATTATTAAGAAAGGGATAGAAAATAAGACACAGAATATCTTACTGCCCCTGTATAAAACTATGGTACCCACATCTTGAATACTGTGTACAGATGTGGTCTCCTCACCTCAAAAAAGATATTTTGGCCTTGGAAAGGGTTCAGAAAAGGGCAATTAAAATGATTAGGGGTTTGGAACGGGTCCCATATGAGGAGAGGCTAAAGCGACTGGGACTTTTCAGCTTGGAAAAGAGGAGACTGAGGGGGGATATGATAGAGGTCTATAAAATCATGAGTAGGGTGGAGAGGGTGAATAAAGAAAAGTTAATTAGTTCCCATAATAGAAGAACTAGAGGACACCAAATGAAATTAATGGGTAGCAGGTTTAAAACTAATCAAAGAAAGTTCTTCTTCACACAGCATGTTGTCAACCTGTGGAACTCCTTGCCGGAGGAGGCTGTGAAGGCTAGGACTATAACAGAGTTTAAAGAGAAGCTAGATAAACTCATGGAGGTTAGGTCCATAAAAGGCTATTAGCCAGGGGGGTAGGACTCCTGGGTTCTCCTCACTTGGGCAGGGGGAGGAATTTGACGGGTGCCGGCCCAGCCCGGCCAGCAGGGGGCGTCCCTCACTGGATCCATCATTCGTGGGTTTATCTCCCCAGGCTGCCCGGCCGGGGTGTCCATCCAAGGGGCTCCCGAGGGGCCCGTCCAGAGGGGAACAAGTGTGTCCCTCTCCTGCGCCCCCTGTGGGGAGAAGGGACCCCGCCCGGCCGCAGTAGGGGGTGCCACATGGCTGATTAATGGCAAACCGCTGTCGGATTCCACAGCCCTTTGGATCCTGCAGGGCAACATGGTGACGCTAATGCATTTCTCCAGCCAGTACGAGGGTCCGTGGAGCTGCCGCCTGCCCGAGGACCCCCCCACCCGGGAGCTACTTCCTGGAGCTAGATCTGGGGGCGCCCAGCTCCAGGCCCAACCCTCCAGGTGCGTATTTGTCCCTCGCCCAATGCGGCCACCTCTGGGGCACTGCAGCTGGGTACCAGCCACATAGAACGGCCCCGCTGTAGGGCTGGGGAGTGCCGGGGGCACGGGATCCCTGGGCAATCCCCCACCCCGCTCTGTTCCCACCCCAGAGGTGGCCGCCTCCCAGCGCCAGGCCCGGGGGGAGGGCCGCTAAATGTGTCTCTGTTCCCCAGTTGCAGGCGCTTTGTCAAGCACGGCCCTGGCCCTGCGCTGCAGCCTCGTCGTCCTCTTCCTCACAGCTTCCGTCGGGGCCCTCTGCTACGTGCACCGAAAGCCCCTGGCCCCACCACCAGGTACGGGCCTCATGGGGCATGTAGCACCCCCTTCCCCAAGTCCCGGCTCCAGCTCAGCTGGTCCCCACATGGGTCTGTCTCCCTCCTGCTTTCTCAATCCCCCTTTCCTCTCCTATAGGCCCCCCAGGACTGCAGCCACCTGAGAAACCTCCCCTCCCAGCCCCCAGCCTGCCTGCTCAGCTGCCTGTGTTTACTTTCGATAATGTAGGACCTACATTATTGCCGCCACCGCCAGCAGATGTGGGGAGTGACCTGTTTGCTGGCATCAATCCCTTTTCTGCTGGCGCTTACGGAAGGGGCAACCTGTAACCACAACCCATGTCCTCTTTATTTACCGCTTGGTTTGTTTACCCTACATAATGTAGGGCCTACAGTGACTGGGCAGGGGTAGAGGGAATCCCTCCCCTTCCTCCTCCACCTTCAAGAAGCCTTGAAGTATTTTGAGGCATCTACTCCTGTCATTGTTTACAGTTGGGTTTGTTTACAACACATAATGTAGGACCTACAATATTTTCCCTCCGTGGACTATAATAGAGGGAAACTCCCTTGAAACACCTCCTCCCCTCATATTCTACCCACAGGAGAAGAAGGGGAGGTGCAATTGCAGACAACGCATTTACATTTGGTCTAGGCTTTGATTTATTTACAACAGAAAATGTAGGACCTACAATATTGTTTCTGAAGTTGTGATAGATTCCCACTCCCAATATTTCCCTGGACATTCTGCCCCCAGCCCGTTGCTGCTTCAACCTGCAGAAACCTTTCTTCTTGCTTAACAAACGCCGGCCCTGTTGACACCTGGCTTTGTTTACAATACATAATGTAGGACCTACGCCATCCATCGCCGGAGGGCAGGCCCAGAAGCGGGCCCCCTTCCCTGGTTTGCAGACCTTGGAAGCAGCCGGAACGTGCCCAGCAGGCCACGCCCTGCTTGGGGTTGTTTCCAAGACATCCTGTAGGACCTACAATATTGTCAAGGCCGTTGCTCCGGCCCCGGCCCACCTGACCTGCAAATTAGCGGCAGGGAGGGACTCGTCTCGTAGCCCCGTCCCAGTCACCTGGGTCTGGGGGTCACCCAGAGCCGGGGGTGTCGGGGGCCAAGGTGGGGGGCTGGCCGTGGCGGGGGGCCAGCTCGCTGTAGATGGTGGTGGGGCTGGTTTTCCCTCGGCCCCCGGCCAGGGGGGGCTGCTGGAAGCTCAGGGAGGCGTAGCAGATCCCCTCGGGGCCCTGCGGAGAGAGGGAGGGAGGCAGCGGGCGTTAGCCCCCCCCCAGGCCATAAGGGGCCCGTAACAACAGCCCCAGCAGGATGGGGGCAGGGCCCCCCCACCATGACCACCCGGGCCCCACTTGTACAGGAGTCAGGTTGTCTGCCGTGGGAGAGCCCCTCGGTGCTCCCCACCCCGCTGCCCCCCACCCCATAGCCCGCCCCCCCCCCACTGTCTGGGGAGTTACCTCGCTGCCCGGCTGGGGGTCACAGGCTGGAGGGTTCTGCTGCCCTCCACCAGTCTCTGGGGGGCTGGGCTGCTCAGCTGGGAAAGGAGAGAGAAAGCGAAGGGTTAGGGGTACCGGGGGGGGGGTCACCCAGCGCACCCTAGAGGGGCCGAGCTCCCTGCCCCCTTCCCTGCCCCCCGACTCACCTGCTCGCTCCCACTTTCCATCGGTCTTCGTCGCCATCGGGGTCGCGCTGGGGGGCGGGATGGGGACAGTTGGAGGGTTTCCGTGGGGCCAAGAACCGCCTGGGCTGGGCCCAGCTCCTATGGAACAGCCCCCTATAGCGCCCAGCCTCCATCGCCCCCTATACCCTGTGCCTTGTGGCTGCCCCTATAGAATAAATTCCCTCTCTATTCCTCTAGGCTAGCTTTACCCATCCTATACGTACCCCCTATAGGTTATTCCCTCTGACCCCTATAGACTATCCCTATAGAACAGCATCTGCCATATCCCCCACCTCGGCCCCTGCCCCGTCCCAGCCTGGCTCCCCTGTCCTGGACCGGCCCCTATAGAACACCCCACCCTATAGCTCCCGTCACTCCCCCCTCCCACCCCTATAGAACTGTCCCCCTCTAGCCCCAGGTTTTCCTCCCCCAACACTCTTCCCATCCTGCCCCCACCATGGCACCTCTCCCTAGAGCTGCCCCATTCCAGCCCCGCCCCCTATGGGCTGACTCCACCTACATTCCCCTCCCGTACTGCCCCATCCCTCCCACCCTGTACCTGGCCCGCCGGGGCTGGCGTCTCCGAAGGTAAATCAAGGCAGCAGCGGCCACGAGGGTCAGGGCGAGAACAGCCCCCACGCAGCCCCCGATCACTGGCAGGAGGGGGTCGGATCTGGGAATCAGGTTATTGTCAGGGTCTGGGGAGAAAATTGGGGCTGAGATGTGGCCACCTCAGGGGCAGAGGGGGGGCGCTGGTTACACTGGGACCCCTCGCCCAGCGCTGAGATGCGGCTGGCTCTGGGGTGGGGGGCTGGCTACAGGGGGACCCCTCGCCCAGCGCTGAGATGCGACTGGCTCTGGGGTGGGGGGCTGGCTACAGGGGGACCCCTCGCCCGGCACTGGGATGCAGCTGGCTCTGGGGGGGAGCTGGGTAATGTTTTTCTCCCAGTGCTGGTGCCTTTCTTCCTTTGTGTCCATCTCTCTGCGCCGGTGGCTGCGCTGGGCTGGAATTGGAGAGAAGCAAGGGGCGGGGGAAGGGGCAGAGTCTGGGCTGATCCACACACCTGGCTGGGCGGGGTCATTCTATGTGGCTGGTACTCGGCTGCCGCGCCCCAGAGGTGGCTGCATTGGGCGAGGGACGAATACGCACCTGTAGAGATGGGGCTGGGGCTGGGGCTGGGTGGGCATGTCGACTGGGTCCCAGGTGCCCCCAGGTCTAGCTCCAGGCAGTAGCTCCCAGAGTGGAGGGGATCCCCGGGCAGGCGGCAGCTCCACACACCCTCGTACTGGCTGGAGAAATCTTTTATTGTCACCTTGCTGCCCCGCAGGATCCGAAGGGCCGTGGAATTTGGTAGCGGTTTGCCATTGATCAGCCACGTGGCGCCCCCTGCTGCGGCCGGGCGGGGTCCCTTTTCCCCACAGGGGGTGCAGGAGAGGGACACACTCGCTCCTCTCTGGACGGGCCCCTCGGGAGCCCCTTGGATGGACACCCCGGCCGGGCAGCCTGGGGAGATAAACCCACGAATGACGGATCCAGTGAGGGACGCCCCCTGCTGGCCAGGCTGGGCCAGCACCCGGCAAATTCCTCCCCTCTCCCCCTGCCCCAGCGAGGAGGAACCCAGGAGTCCTCCCCACCCCCCCACCTACCTCATCCCCAACCCCTCCCCCGCCCCCCAGAGCTGGGAGAGAACCAAGGAGTCCGGGCTTTCCAGCCCCACACCCGTCAGGGCTGTTACCGGGCATGACAGTCACTGAGATGGGCGTGCCATTCTGTTTCGGGCTGGCACAGAAGAAGACCCCCGAGGCGGTCATGTGGGTGGGTTGAAGCGTGAGGAGGGAGGTTTGGGTTCCCCGATCTAACAGCAGCCGCAGCCAATTCTTAAATCTCTCCAGCAGGATGTGGCTTGCCCCAGCCTTTGTCTCTGTGTAAATCTCTTGTATCCCACCGCTGACACCAGCACAGCGCGGGTAGCGCGGGATCCACTTCCAGGTCACTTGCGGCCCCGTCAGGTTGCAGGAGAGACTCAGGTTTGAGCCGGCTTCCACCGTCACCTCTCCGCCTGCAAACACCAGAGCCTGGTGTGACCTGCCAGACAGCGTGCAGGAGAGACGGGGAACCCTGGCCCAGCCCTGAGAGACAGCCACCTCTGGGGCAGAGCGGCTGTTGAGACACCCAGCTGGCCCCGAGATGCAGGCGCTTCTGGATGTGATGCCGGCGTCCAAGGGGCTGAACCGGAGTCAAGCCACAATCCGGGGCCTGGGGCTTTGCTGCCAGGCCCAGGGGTCGCGATGGGTTCATGGGGCAGCACCAAAGGAGCCGGGGGGACCCTCTCCATGCCCGCCAGCACCTCTGCCCCTCCCCCCAACTTAGTGTCATTTGCTCACGGGCCGTGGGAGCAGTCCAGGCCCTGGAGAAAGAGGAACAAAACCAGCCCCAAGGCTGCCCGCCCCCCCACGGACGGGTTGGCTCCTTACCTTCCCGAGCCCCTGTGGGGGTCGCTGCCAGGAGACCGAGGGCCAGGGGCAGGAACTGGGGGCCCATGGTGGAGCTGGGGGGCTGCTCCGGGGCACGGAGCCGCTGGGTGCATCTGGCTCTGGGGAGGCGCCCGGCTCCCAGCCCCTGCCCGGAAGGGGAAGGAGGCTGTGAGGAAATCAGGAAACCCACAGGGCCCGGGCAGCGGGAGTGGGGGGCAGCAGGGGCGCTCTGACCCCTGCCCCCAGGCCGTCCTGGGGCTGCTTGTGAGGAATTCACACCCACACACAGGGACACCGAGTCACTCTCATACACAATTGCACGCACACACGGCCAGCAGGGAGGCACAGTTACACATACACTGAGAGAGAGACAGTTACACGCAAACACACACACGGCCAGCAGGGACACACACACATAAGTACACACACACAGCCAGCAGCGAGACACAGTTACACATACACCGAGAGACAGTTACACACACAGCCAGCAGGAACACAGTTACACACATACAAACAATTACGCACACAGTTACACACACACACCCAGCAGGAGCACAATTACACACACAATTACACACAGCCAGCAGGAACATAGTTACACACACACACAGGTACACATAGAGTTACACACACACAGCCAGCAGGAACACAATTACACACACACACAATTACTCACACAGTTACACACACACAGCCAGCAGGAACACAATTACACACACAAACAATTACACACAGTTACACACACATAGCCAGCAGGAACACAGCTACACACACACACACACACACAATTACACACACACAGCCAGCAGAAACATAGTTACACACACACACAAATACACATACCGTTACACACACACAAACAATTACACACACACAGCCAGCAGGGAGGCACAGTTTTACACACACACACACACACACACACACACACACACATACAGTTACACACACACAAACAATTACGCACACAATTACACACACACAGCCAGCAGGAACATAGTTACACACACACACAACTACACATATGGTTACATACACACAAACAATTACGCACACAATTACACACACAGTTACACGCACACAGGCAGCAGGAACATAGTTACACACACACACACACACAAGTACACATACAGTTACACACCCACACAAACAATTACACACACACAGCCAGCAGGAACACAATTACACACACACACAATTACACACACAGTTAAACACACACAGGCAGCAGGAACACAGTTACACACACACACAATTACACATACGGTTACACACACACAAACAATTACACACACAGTTACATACACACAGCCAGCAGGAACACAGTTACACACACACACAATTACACATATGGTTACACACACACAAACAATTACGCACACAGTTACAAGCACACAGCCAGCAGGAACACAGTTACACACACGCACACAAGTACACATACAGTTATACACACACAGGCAGCAGGAACATAGTTACACACACAATTACATATACGGTTACACACACACAAACAATTACACACACAGTTACACACACACAGCCAGCAGGAACACAATTACACACACACAATTACACACAGTTTTACACACATACAGCCAGCAGGAACATAGTTACACACACACAATTACACACACACACATCCAGCAGGGACACACACATACACAGTTACACACATACACAGCCAGCAGGGACACACACAGTTCCACACACACGCAATTACACTATCACATATACACACACAGAGCCAGGACACACACAGACACACACACCATTACACTGCACACACACAGCTGACCGGGACACACACAGTTATACACACAGACCCGGCAGGGACACACACAGTTACAGTCTCTCTCTCTCACACACTCACACACAGTTACACACAATTACACGCGTGTCCCTTTCCCCGCTAGCGAGGCGGGGGAACCCGGGGGCAGGGAACCCGGGGCGCTGGTGACGTCACTGGATATTCCCTGCAGGGGAAAGTTCCGCGGGGCTGGCCCGGCTCAGGGGGCGGGGCGCGGGGCTGGCTGCGGGGCTCAGAAGACAGACTGACAGACACACGGACAGGCTGCTTCGGGCGGTGAGCGGCCCGGGGGGATCTGTGGGGCTGGCCGGGGGGAGAGAGGGAGGCTCTGGCGCTGGCCGGATCTGTGGGGCTCGCTGGAGGGAGGCTGTGGATTGGGGGCTCTATGGGGTTGGCCGGAGGGAGGTGGGGTCTGTGGGGCTGGCTGGGGGGTCTGTGGGGCTGGCCGGAGGAGGCTGGGAGTCTGTGGGGCTGGCTGGAGGAGGTGAGGTGTGGGGGTGATCTGTGGAGCTGGACGGAAGGTGGTGGGGTGGAACTGTGGGGCGGAGGCACTGTGGAGAGTGGGGGTGAATATGTGGGGCTGGTCCGAGGCAGGGTGGGGGGATCTGTGAGGCTGGCCGGGGATGTGTGGGGTAGGGGATCTTTGGGGCTGGCCGGAGACGGGGGCAGATCTGTGGGGCTGGTCGAAGGATGTGTGGGGATCCGTGGGGCCGGCCGGAAGGGAATGGAGGAGATCTGTGGGGTGGGGAGCTGTGGGGCTGGCCGGAGGATGTGGGGATCCGTGGCGCTGGTCGGGGATGTGTGGGGTAGGGGATCTTTGGGGCTGGCCGGAGGCGGGGGAGATCTGTGGGGCTGGTCGAAGAGATGTGTGTGGGGTTCTGTGGGCTGGCCGAAAGGGGATGGAGGAGATCTGTGGGGTGGGGGGGAGCTGTGGGTCTGGCCGGAGGATGTTTGGGGATCCGTGGGCTGGCCGGAAGGGGATGAAGGAGATCTGCGGGGTGGGGAGCTGTGGGGCTGGCCGGAGGGGGGGCGGCTAGGCAGCCAGCAGGGGGTGTGGGGGAGTCGGGCCCGGCCGGGGGGCGCCCCCAGAGGAAGGCCCGTGGGGGGATCCCCTCTGGGCGCTCCGGGAACCTCCGCCGGGGAATCCCCCGCCCGTGGCCTCGTGACCCGGGGATTGGAATGAATGGGCAGGAAAAGTTCCAGGCTCCCAGCCAATCAGAGCACAGGGGAGGATAGACCGTCCCCCTCAGCCAATCGCCGCCGGCACAGAGCTAAAGGGGGCGCCATTATCCCTGAGCCAATCGGAGCCTGGGGACTGGGACATGCCTGCCCCAGGCCAGTCTGAGCTGGGGAAATGGGATAAACACCCATCTCCCAGCCAATCAGACTTCAGGGAAAGGGCTAGACCCGCCCCTCCCCGCCTCTCAGCCAATCAGAGCTTGCGGAATCTGGTAGCGCAAGCCCCCACCTCTTAGCCAATCAGAGCTCGGGAAATCGGATTTCCCCCCCCCCCCAGCCAATCAGCTCCCTTTAACCAGCCTCCTCTCCCAGCAGGTTCCCTCCTTCCCGCCTGCGATGAGTTTAATAATCTTCAGCCCCTGGGGCAGCACCAAGCCCATCCCGGCTCCCAGCCCCCCACTCCAGGGGGACACGGAGGGGTCTCCAGGGGGGCCTCCCTCCGGGGCCCCGGGCCCCTACCAGGGGGGATCCCGCTGCGACTGGTGCCAGCTGCAGCTGGCGGAGCAGGGCCAGAAGCTGGACTGTGGGCACCAGCTCTGCCAAGCATGCGAGCAGGGCTCCAGCAGGTAGGGGGTGCCGGGGTGTGGGGCAGGGTGGGGGGACAGCAGGCGATGCCAGCATGTGGGGCAGGGCGGGAGACCAGCAGGGACCACTAGGGTGTGGGGCAGGCGGGGCCAGCAGAGGATGCCAGGATGTGGGGCAGGGCGGGGGCCAGCAGGGGGTGCCAGGATGTGGTGCAGGGCGGGAGACCAGCAAGGAGCACTAGGGTGTGGGGCAGGGCAGGAGGCCAGCAGGGGGCACTGGGGTGGGCGGGCAGGGCCTCCAGGGGGCGCTGGGGTGTGGGAAGCAGGGTAGGGGTCTAACAGGGGGCACAGAGGGAGCAGGCAGCACAGGGGGACTGCCAGGAGGCACTGGGCTGCATGGGGCGGGGGCTGGGGTGTGGGGAGCAGGTCAGGGGGCCAGCAGGGGGCAGTGGGCTGCAGGGAGCATAAGGGGGCTGGCAGGGAGCCCCGGGCTGCATGGGGCAGGGGGCCAGCAGGGAGGCTCCCCCGACACAGCACTCAGCCCCCCTTCTCTCCCCCCGGTGTTGCAGGGCCTGTCCCCAGTGCTTCAAGGACCAGGGGATGCAGCTGCTGAACAATCTGGACCGGGTAGGTGGATCTGGGGGGCAATTTCAAATTCTACCCCCTTCCCCCCCCCCCGGCCCCAGGCTCAGGCAGGCAGGGGCCTGGCTCCTCCTCGGGCAACATTCCCTCGAATTGTTTTCCCATGCATGTGCGGATTAAATTTTGTTCGGTGCACCCATGCCTGCACAGATGTGCACCACCCACACAAACAGATGCCCGGCTAATCAGCCCCCAGCTTATGGCTGGCTCGGGGGTGGGGGGGGCAGGAATGGGGCAGGGGCCTCATCTCTTTAGGGGGCCCCCCACTAATCATTTCCCCCCTGGATCTTTGCCTCCCCCAGGACACCCCTCACCCTGTGTCCCCGCTGGAGCTGGGTCCTTGCTCCTACGCCGCCTCGGCTGCCCAGCCCAGGTGAGTCCCGGGGCGCTTGGACCCGGGAAAACATAGTCCCAGCGTCAAACACGAGGCGGATGGAGACTGGGGGGCAGCAGGGGGGCCCCATGGGCTCAGCTCTCCCCTCTCCCCCAGCAGGCGCATCATGGGAAGGCGGAGGAGGAGTCCCCGCTCAGCCTGGCCCAGCAGCGCCTCCTGCTGGAGACGACGCAGGAGGCCCAGGGGCGGCTGGCACGGCGGCTGGACGAGGCCGAGGCCCAGCAGAAGACCTTGCAGAACATCGTGACGGTGCTGAGCCGGGAGATGGGCCGGCGGGAGGCGGCCGGCGGCTCGGCCGACATCTTGGGGGAAGCCATGGCCCGCATCCTGCAGCTGGAGGAGAAGGTCAGCGCCCCCCTCCCGACCTCATTTGACCCCAGCGTGTTGACCTATGACCCCAACATGGCCGCCCCCTCATCCCTCAGTTTTTGGACCACCTGGGGGGCCCAAAAGTTTCACGGGCCTCATGGTGACCCCTGACCTCTCCCCATTAAGCCAATGGCTGGCCCGGGAACTTTCAGCGTTGACCTATGATCCAACTCGAGCCACATGCTCTCGACTTTGACCTCTGACCTCTCCCCCTTCGATCCACGGGCCAAAAGAAGACCTACGACCTTTTCTACTTGGCCTACAACAGCCCCTAGTGGCTCGTTTGGGCTCTTACCCACGGCCCCCGCCAGGTTCATTTTGGACCCACAAAGACTGAATCTAGCCCCACGGCCTGCCCTTGGACACGTGACCCCTTCACCTTTGACCCAGGACCTTAGCCACGTGGGCCTATCACCCCCCTCTTCCTTCCAGGTGGCCCATCAGGATTCGCTCCTGGCTCTCAAGGACGTGATGATCAGTAGCCTGGGGGCCCGGATCCAAGTCCTAGAGCAGGTCTCCTACGACGGGCGCTTCCTCTGGAGACTCTCGGATGTGGGGCAACGGATGCAGCAAGCCCGCTCCGGACAGATACCTGCCCTCTACTCCCCCCGTGAGTGCCACCACCCCATCATGCACCACACCTTAGTCACAGCAATATCATGTGGCAGAGAGTTCCCCAGCCCAACACCGTAGGGGGACAGCAAATCCGACAATGACACATGATACTGGAAGATAGTCTGGCCATGTGAATATCCAGCAGCATGGAGTTCCACTGGTCACCACCAACCCACGGCAGGGAAAACTGCTGTGGATGTTCTGAAATCCTCCACAGTGTTGTCCCTGGGGGGTGGGCCGTGCAGTCTGGGGATATTTTAGACACAAATATCCAGTCCCACAGGCCACACCCCCAAGATCAGATGGTGATGTTGAGCTCTGTTAAGGAGACCCCGAAATGCACCTCACTAGACAGCACAGCCCCACCACTGGAATATGCTCAGCACAGCGATTTCCTGCTGTGTGACATTCCCGAGCTTAATAGAGGGCACCTAAATCCCCCAAAATGCACCTCAACAAGCTTTATCTCCCCAAACACTTTGGGCACAGTGAAATCCAGTGGCGGGTAGTTCCACAGGTTAACACCATTCCAAGTAATTCGCTCAAGCAGAAGCACCCCACAACAGGCAGTTGTCTCCTGTGCAATAGCTTGGGACGGGGATATCATGAGGCAGGGAGTTCCACAGACACGCGGGGCTTGTAGTTAAGCACGGCAGATCTCCATCATCTCTTTCTCTCTCCTCTGCCTCGGGTAGCCTTTTACACCAGCCGCTACGGCTACAAACTCTGCCTCAAGGTTTACCTCAACGGCGACGGCAGCGGCACCAGGACGCACATCTCCCTTTTCTTGGTGGTGATGAAGGGCGAATATGATTTCCAGCTCAAATGGCCTTTCCAGCACAAGGTGAGGGGCGGGGAGGAGAAGAGGGAGCCGGGAGCGTTGGCCTGGAGTCGGGGACGGTTTTCGCCTTTAATCCTTCCCGTTTCGTGCCCCCAGGTCACCTTCACGCTCCTGGATCAAGCCGGCGAGCGGCACGTCTCGGCGTCGTTCTGCCCGCCGGCGTCCTCCTCTTCCTTCCAGCGGCCCGTGAGCGACAGCAACATCGCCAGCGGCCTCCCCGAATTCTTCTCCCTGTGCCGGCTCCATGCCCCGGAAGCCACCTACCTACGCGAGGACACCTTAGCCTTCCAGGCCGTGACAGACACCAGGACCTAGGCGGGGGCGGGGGGAGGTCCCCCTGCAGCCCACGGGGACCGGGGCTGGGGCCTCAGTCGGGCCTAGAGACATAGCCAGCCTCCCGGACTCCAGCGCCGGCGTCTTTCAAGATGGCCGCCCACGCTGCCTCGCCTCCCCACTACGCCTTCTCCCAAGATGGCCGCCCACACACACACCCCCCCTCCCTCCGCCAGGCCTTCTCCCACGATGGCCGCCCACACCGCCTCTCTGCCAGGCCTTCTCCCAAGATGGCCGCCCACACCGCCTCTCTGCCAGGCCTTCTCCCATGATGGCCGCCCACACCGCCTCTCTGCCAGGCCTTCTCCCATGATGGCCGCCCACACCGCCTCTCTGCCAGGCCTTCTCCCAAGATGGCCGCCCACACCGCCTCTCCGCCAGGCCTTCTCCCAAGATGGCCGCCCACACCGCCAGGCCTCCTCCCACGATGGCCACCCACAGCACCTCCGCCAGGCCTTCTCCCAAGATGGCCACCCACACAGCCTCCCCACCTCTGCCAGGCCTTCTCCCAATATGGCCGCCTACACCACCTCTCCCCCTCCCCCCGCCAGGCCTTCTTCCAAGATGGCCGCCAATGCCACCTCTCTCCTCCCGCCAAGCCTTCACCCAAGATGGCTGCCCACACCACCTCTTCCCCCCTGGCCAGGCCTTCTCCCAAGATGGCTGCCCACACTGCCTCTCGCCCCTGCCAGGCCTTCACCCAAGAGGCCTACACCGCCTCTCCTCCCACCTCCAGGCCTTTTCTCAAGATGGCCGCCTACACCGCCTCTCCGCCAGGCCTTCTCCCAAGTTGGCCACCAACAGGCTTCCCCCTCCCCACACTGGCGTCCCCCAAGAAGCTGGCCATGGCAAATGGAGCTTGACCCTTTTTGGTAACCCCCATGGAAGAGCTTTGCAAAACCGGAAAACGACCCTGAAGTCTCCTCCAAGATGGCTGCCCACCCGTGGGCTCTGCCTCCTTTGAAAGCTAAGTGCCCGAGGGTGGCCCCGAATGGTGGAGGGTGAGTCTTGGCGGAAGCCATCTTGGAGGAGAGGCAAGATGGAGGGAGACCCCCCCCGGCCCCCAAAGTCTCTTCCAAGATGGCGGCCCATGAAGGATGGGGGTTGCCCTCTTGGAAGAGGCCATGAAGAAGAGAGGCCCAGCCTCCTGCCGCTTCCAAGAGGGCTGACCACGAAGGGGAACTGATGTGGTGGCCATCTTGGAAGTTTCTCGGACAACCGAAGGTTGACGTTGCTTCCTAAAGATGGAGGACAATCCTGCGTCCAGCCCCTAAAATCTCTCCCCCACAGGGAGGGGTCAGTTATGGGGCAACCTCCCCCCCCGCCTTTTAATCATGTGAAGATCACAAATGCCTCCACCAGGGAGACAACTCCCCGCACCTCGTCAACCAGCTGCACAGGCATTCTTGGAGGGGGCTGGCGGGTTAGCTCTCATTTTTGTAGGTCCTACAATAAGTCATAATGACCATGGCGGCGGCAGCAATGGGCCGAGTCACTCTGGGCTTTTCCAGAGGCCGATTCCCCTGCTGTGACGGGGCAGAAAAAGGCCAGAAATGGGGCGTTTTGTTCTGAATACGCCAAAAGCAACCAGCTTGTTTATAAGGGGAAATATTTTTAACTGAATTAAACTATTTATTGGGGTGATATTTAAACCTAATTCAGGCTCGCAGCAGCTGTTCCTGGAGCGCGATATTTCATCATCCCCGCCTCTACTTAAATGGGGTCAAGTGGAGAGAATTGAAATGGAAGGGAAAGATTTCCCCTCTAGGGGGCGCTGGCCCAGGGGTTGGGCAAAGGGATACGGGGTCTCCCCCAAATTGAGACAAGACTCAGAGGAGGCTAAATAGGTTCAATTCTTTATTGTGTCCAGGATCTCAAGAGGCAGTGAGTAGCTAAAGAAACACCCCAGCCTCTGGATCGAACACCCCGACTCCGCCCTAGAGAGTGCTCCTACCCCACATCACAGGGGGCTGCTAGAAGCCCCCCTAACTACTCTAACACACACACACAAGGCACCCCTGTCTTTTGGGGGCAGTCACCTTTACAGAGCGAACGGCCTGGGAGCGCCGCAGCAGATGTAGTCAGCTCGGTATCCCACTACTGCCACCACCAGTCAGCCCCACAGACCCACAGTTGCTACAGCTAACGGCGGAGGGGGTCAGGCTATGAGGGTGTGGCTATAGGGAGCAAGTTGTGTTTTGGGGGGGTGAGAGGGGTTACCCCCAAAACACCAGCACCATAGATTAGAGGTGAGTGGCTGCGGGGCAGCAGTGAGGCTGAAAGGTCCTAATCAAAATGAAATGCCCCCCTCATAGTAGCATGATAGATCGGGGTCCCCTAAAACCCTGCACTACCCTAGGAAGATATAGCTGTGTACCCCCAAATCCACATTCTTGATATGACAATCTGGGGTCCCCCCCGAGACCTATATGGGGTTGGGTTCTAACCCCTCCCTCCCCATGTCATCCAGTAAGTATAGAGGGGTCTGCCTATAGCTGATGCGCCTCCCCAAAAAGGGAGAAAAGGACCCTCAAAAATTTGTGGGGTCTCACCCAATGGGATTTCTAGCCTCTCCCACTGTTGGGGTACCCTGCCCCCCACTCTCCTCCCACTAAAGGCAGCACCCCATTATTTTCAGGGTTCACCGTCTCAGCTGGGGGAGGTTCCAAATATCCCCTCCCAGTTGGGTTTTGAGTGGAGGCTTTTGGAGGGGTCGGGGGGCCCCCCCACTTTCCAGGCAGGTGGAGAATAGTGCGGGAAAGGGTGACTGCCACTTGCCAGATTGGGGGGGCAGCAAATTGAGGGGCCCCCTGAGGCTTGGGGGTGCAAGGCATGGATGTGGGGCGCATAGGGAAGAAGGGGGCACTGAGGGGGGCTCCCCCACATTGCCAGGGGTCTGGAGGCACTAGCGGTCGAGTTTCTTGTTGATGAGAAGGGAGCAGGAGCTGAGGGCCCCGCCCAGTTTGGCCACCTCGGTGCAGGCTGCGGGGATCAGGGTGAGGTCGGGCAGTTTCTGGAAAGGCTGGGGGGTGGAGAAAGAGAGACGGGGTGCAAGGCATTGTGGGTAAGGAAGAGCCATTTCTATTGGTAGCCCCGCCCACTCCTAGCCCCGCCCCTATCCCAAACCCCGCCTCCAGATGGCCAAGCCCCCCCTCCTCCATGGCCCCTCCCCATCCATTCCTAGCCCCACCCCAGGCCCCACCCTCCTGCCCCAAGCTCCACCCTCTGCCTTGCCCACAGCTGCAAGCTCCACCCCCAACCCTCAGTAATCAGGCCAATACACTTTCTAGTCAACAAAGCTTTTATAGCTCCACCCCCAGCAGCCCAATAGCTCCGCCCCCTCACCTGCAGGCTGTTGGGGAACTCCTCTGGGCTGCGATGCAGCAGGGCACTGCCCTTGGGCCCCAGCCTCACGTAAATGCAGTTCCCGGCGGGGTCGTCCGGCACGGTCAGTGTGTCGTAGTGGTGATCGGTCAGCTGCTCCATAGTCTGGGGGCGAGAACAGGGCCTGGTGTTGCCTTTCTTCCACGCAGTCCTTAGATCAGGCCCCTTAGCCCCCTCCGGGCAGGTATCCCACCGCTGCCACCACAGCAAAGCTCCTCTAGACCCGCCCAGCCCGGCATCCCACCACAGCTCAGTTCCCTTGGCCCACCCAACCTAGGATCCCACCGCTGACACCACACACAGACCAGTATCCCACTTCTGCCACCACAGCAAAGCTCCCCTAGACCCACCCAATCCAGTACTCACCCCTGCCACCACACCCAGCCTGGTATGTCATTACAGCCGCTATAGCTCAGCCCCCCCAAAGCTGACCCAGACCGGTATCCCACTGCTGCCACCACCGCTCAGCTCCCCTGGGCCCACCCAGCCTGGTGCCCGACCCCCATTACCCTCATGGCTTTCTTGGCAGCCTCGCTGCTTCCAATAGCGACTGTGTCCGGCCCAGCCATGCTACAGAAGCTCTTCAGATGGGAGGAACCCACCACGGGGACAGTAGAGACTGCAAAATCCTAGCACATGAGGGAAGGGTGAGAAATAGAAACCCAGCTCTGCCGGTGCCCCTCAGTCCCGACCCACAGCTCCCAGCTCTAGGAGTTCCCTGTACGCGGAGCGATTGGGTAGCCACCCAGGGGAGAGTCAAATGCTGCCCAGCTGATCAGCAGAGCACCCAAAGCCAGCCAGAGGTGTTTCTACTGGTGGTGCGCCTACGCAGGTGCTTTGGTGCACACAAAATTTATTCCACACACGGGCCGAAAAACTAAGAGGGGGACATTAGCTAGGTGCCAGGACTCCTGGGTTCCCTCCCAAACCCTGCCAAAATTCCAGCTCACCCTAAAAGCATCCGCCACCATCTCCGCTCCTCTGTGATTGGTCCATTTGGAGATGCCCACAAAGAACTCTCGACCTGTAAGGAGACGGGAAAGGGCCGGACCAGACTCAGTGACCTTCAAGATGCCACTGATTTAAGTCAGATACACCCACGCTGGGGTTGATCCCTCGGATGACCCTGTCGCTACCCTATGTACCCCCAGTCTGCTCCGCCCCCCCACCAATCTACCAGCCCAGTGGGGAATTGACCAATGGGGGGGGGCGGAGGCGGAGGGGTTGGGAGCCAGGACACCTGGGTTCTATTCCCAGCCCTCAGAAACAAGGAGGGAATTACTAGATTCACAGCCAGGCAACACACGTGTCAGACCATGACATCTGGTGTCTTCCTGTGAAATCTTGTGTGTGTTTTTACCATAACCCATACAGATTTCACAAGGAAGACCGGCGGCGTTTCTCAAAAAGAAATTGCAGGGGGATCACAAGATTATTTTAGAAGGCCCAGCAGCCAGATATCCGACTGCTACCACCAAAGATCAGTCCCTTTGGGCCCACCCAGCCTGGTGTCCCACTGCTCTGACCAAAGTTCAGCCTTTTTGGGCCCACCCAGCTTGGTATCCCACCGCTGACACCACAGCTCAACCCCCTCCCCACAGGCCGAACTATCCAGAGATCCCACTACTGCCACCACAACTCAGCCCCGGGGCCCACGGTATTACCACCCTTACTTCTGCGCTACTTTCACAGCAGGGCAACTGGTGGTTGTAATGTTGGCCGGGTGCCCAGCTCTGAAGGCAACATCCCGCCAGCAGCAGTGAAGAAATCAGGGTGGCAATAGCGTCCGTGTCTCCCTTACATCGGTACCGCTGCTTTCAGAGTTGGGTGGCCAGACGGTGGTGGCTGCTGAGCAGAAGTAAGGGTAACAATACCGCAACCCCCCTACAATAACCTTGCAACCCCTTCCCCACACACACACGGGCTGCTCACCTGTGAAGAGTACATCACTGCCATCCAGGGTGGCCCCGTCATCCGTCACCTCCACCACCCGCATCTTCAGCTCCTCCAGGACCTTCTTGATGCTGCTGATCTGGACCAGGCCCCCCACCCCAAGAAACAGAGATTAACTCTTTCAGGGTCTCCCCCATCCCACCAGCCTACCCCTTAGCAGCCCCTTGAGACTAATGATCAGACAAGCTTCAGGGCCTACACCCCAAGAGAGAGATTGGGAGGGTTCCAAAATGGCCACCAATACCCCCTCGCCAGCACCCCTCAGTTGACACCCCTGTCCTGCCCAACCAACCCTGCCAACGTGTGCTCTCCAACCCTGTCCAATGGTTTGCGAACTAGGCCTCTGGCACCCCTACTACCAGGCAGGCTTCAGGGCCTACACTCAAGGAGAGAGAGATTGGGAGGGTTCCAAAATGGCCACCAATACCCCCTCGCCAGCACCCCCTAGTTGACCCCCTTATCCTCCCCAACCAACCCTGCCAACGTGTGCTCTCCGACCCCATCACAAAATAGAGCTCTGGTACCCCTACTACCAGGCAGGCTTCAGCGGCCTACGCCCAATGTCAAGAAGAGTTTGCAAGGCTCCAGAAAGGGCTGCCTCCACCTCCTCCCCGGTGACCCCAGCTGAGTCACTCACCCACCCCCAACCCCGTAGGCCCTTCAACTCCACCCCATGGCCCCCCAACCTACGTCTCAAGCTTCACTACTTCTAGGCAGGCTTCGGCGGCCTACAGCCAATGCCGAGGAGAGAGGGTGACGGTTCAGAATGACTCATAGCCCCCCACATTGTCGGGGGGCAACCCGCCCAGCCAGGCTGCGGTGGGGGGCTGCCGAGCTGTGCCCCATGGCCACCGGGAGGTGCAGGGAACCAGAGTGCAGGCGGAGGGGGTGGAAAATGCACCCAGAAAGCCCGGGGCCATGATGCCGGCTGCCGAGGACTCCGGCCTCAGCTGTGGCCAATCAGCTGGGAATTCAGGCCACCCCCACCAAGTCAGCCCCCCTGCCCCAGTCCCCCCAGCCCCACTGCTGGGCCAGATTCACCAGGATTCCCCTCCCCCCAACCTGAGGGGGGCAGGGAATGGGACACAGGGGCCTTTCCCCATCTGGCCCCAGGGTGGGGCCCAGCTGGCAGGGTGGGGGGAAGGGGGGGGGATGACAGGTCTCTAGAGGCGTAAGGGTTTGCATCACCGATGAGGTCATGCTGGGATGAGCGGTTGCCTGGGCAACGCAGGTCAGGTGACCAGCTCGCCTCTCCCGGACCCCAGGGGCTGTGGGGAGGGAAGGGGATGGAGAATTTGCCTCCCCCCCCCCGCTTCCCCACCTCCCCTTCCCCCACTGGTAGACCCTGCCCCTGTAGAGCCAGGGAAGGGGCCCCAAGAGTCCTGGTTCGCAGCCTTCCCCCGCCTCCTGCTCCAGCCACTAGGCCCCACTCCCCTCCCAGAGCCGGGGAGAGAACGCAGGCATCCTGCCTCCCAGCCCCCTCCCTGCTCTAACCACTAGGCCCCACTCCCCTCCCAGAGCCAGGGAGAGAACCCAGGCATCCTGCCTCCCAGCCCCCTCCCTGCTCTAACCACTAGGCCCCACTCCCTCCCAGAGCCAGGGAGAGAACCCAGGCATCCTGCCTCCCAGCCCCCTCCCTGCTCTAACCACTAGCCCCCACTCCCCTCCCAGAGCCTGAGAACTGGCTACCTCTCCCCGCCGGGCTGGCTCCCAGGGCCGGGTGAGGAGCGCCGTGTCGCCCTGGACCACCGCCACGTCCTCCACCAGCACGGAGCAGGGCAGGGCCTCGTCGGCCGGCAGCTCGATCACCTGCAGGCCCAGCTTCTGCCGCAGGATGCCGGTGTAGACCCCGTACTGCCGGTGCGCCTTGGCCAGGTCCACCGGCTCCGCCCCGTCGCCCTCCTCGGCCGGCCGGGCACCCAGGGAGCTGGGCACGCTGCACACGATGGCGTGGGTGTAGCGGCCGAAGGAGGCGACGCCGGCCATGGCTGGGGGGCCGCCGGTCGACAGGGCCCCGCGGCGGCGCTGAGATTCCCACGGAGCACCCCGGCTCTGTCACCGCAAACTCAGCTCCCCTTCGAGCTGGTGGTCAATTTCAAGCAGACTGGTCAATTTCCCGATCAAGGAGTTGGGGGGCCGGGAAGGGGGGGAGATCCGCCTTCCGGTCAGAATGGCCCGGGGGGCATGGCTCCGTCCATCAGCCCCGGTCCCTGGCCAGCCCCGGTCCCCGCTCTCGCATCAACAGCGCCCCCTTAGTGGCCGGTCCGCTGGTCCTCCACGCCGAGCGATTCCCGCCCTGCAACTTCCACGTCCACGGGGTAACCGGGTCCAGGGAGAAACGGGTCAATTTCCTCCCTCTCCCGGGTTTCCTCCAGCACGGGATGGGCGCGGTTCGGTTTTGGGTTCGGTTCGAATCCAGCGTCTGCCCCGCGTCTCCCGTGGCAGGGAACTTCGCCTCCTCTTGGCAGATCTCGCTGGCTCCCCACGGTGTCAAAATTCCCTTCCCCTTTCCAGGAATTTTGGGGAGGAGGGGCGGGGAAATCACGGCTTATTGCATCCACGTGGGCGTGAGGCCGGTAGGGCTCCGCCGGGACCTGGAGAAGCGAGAGATGAGGTTAAGCCGGGGTCTGTTTTGTCCCCTCGAAAACACCCCTCGCCCCCCAACCTGGCCCCAGCCGGCGTGCGGGCCCGCCCCACCGACCTCCCCGACGGGGAGCCGCACCCACCAACCAATCCACCTGAATGCGGCGCACCCCAAAGATCTCTCCCCGGCCCGGGGCCCCCCCAAAGTCCCTCCCAAACAGGGACCCCCAAAAGTCAACCCCCAAGGAAGGTGCACCACCCATCTGCCCTGTGCCCCCCCAAAATCTCCATTCTAGTCTCCCCTCCCTAAATGCCCTGCCAAACTCTGGCTGTGGGAGGGGAGTGGGGGCTAGCGGTTAGAGCTGGGGGTCAGGAGGCTGAGAGCCAGGACGCCTGGGGTCTCCCTCCGACGCCTTCTGCCAGTCCCGCCCCGCCCCACGTCTCCCTTTCTCCTCCCACCCTGGCCGGGTTGAGACTTGTTTGTGTGGCCGACACAATGCGGCCCATGTCCAGCTGGAGACCGAATTCAGGAGTCCGGAGGTGGGGGTGGGGAGCAAAAGGAAGAGGAGGGGCTGGGAGCCAGGACTCCTGGGTTCTCTCTCTGGCTCTGGGAGGGGAATGGGGGCTAGTGGTTAGAGTGGGGGGGCTGGGTTCTCTCCTGGCTCTGGGAGGGCAGTGGGGCCTAGTGGTTAGAGAAGGGGGCAGGGAGCCAGGACTCCTGGGTTCTCTCCTGGCTCTGGGAGGGGCATGGGGGCTAGTGGTTAGAGCTGGGGGGCTGGGTTCTCTCCTGTCTCTAGGAGGGCAGTGGGGTCTAGTGGTTAGAGAAGGTGGGGCAGGGAGCCAGGACTCCTGGGTTCTCTCCCTGGCTCTGGGAGGAGAGTGGGGGTTAGTGGTTAGAGCGGGGGGGGGGCGACACTGGGAGCATCTGGGGTCTCTCCTGGGATGGGGGTGGGGCCTAGCGGTTAGAGCACGGGGGGCAGAGTCTGTCCTGCCCTGTGTGTCCGTGCAGTCCCCAGCATGACAGGGGAGGAGAGCCATGATCTGGGGGCGGGGCACGCAGGAGGTCAGATCTGGGGGGGGTCTGGGTAGCCCCCAGCACAGAGTCCATGTGGGGTTCTGTGCACTGCTTGGGGGGCTCAGCCCCCCATCTCAGTCTTTTCTGCCACACCCACTCATCCTTGGTCAGGGGGCTCATTGCCCCAGGGAGAGGAGGGTCTGGGGGGGCGTTGCCCCGATTTCCTCAGCTGCCCCCCCGGCCTGGGGAACCCAGATTCGCTCAGGGCGAAAAAATGCAACAGCTGGTTCCTTTTAACCATATCCGGCGAGGGGGCGGGGGAGGCAACACAGCGCGATCTCCCCCGCCACAGCCAGCTGCACCCCCCCATGCCCCTCCCCGCACACCCGGGGGGGGGGGGGGCTGGAACACACAGCTGGGCCCAGAGACACACCCAGAGCCCCACACCAGGCCAGAGAGACAAACAGACACGTGCCCCATGGATACCCCCCACCCAGTACAGAACCCCCGGCACAGTCTGCACCAGGGGGAACCCCGTCTGAGCTGGGGGCCTTGCTACCCCTAGTCCCGCCTTCCAGGCCCCCCACCCGCCCAGCAGAAGGATCCTTGGGCGGATTCAGCCCCCCGGGACCATCAACAATAAATCGGGCGTGTTCCTCCGAAGGGTTTTCTCCTTCCCAACTTCCCAGCCAGGCCTGCCCCCCCAAAACTGCGGGGCAGGGAACCCAGGAGTCCTGAGCCCCTCCACTCCAACCCCAGCCCCACAGAGATCCCCCCTGAGCCCCACCCAAGCCCCCTTCCTACCCACAGCCCCCATCCCCACCTGGGCAAACCTCCCAAATGTCAGCCTGCCTCCCACATGTAACCCAGCCCCAGGATCCCCTCAAACACCCAGCCCCAGCACGCCCCAGACACCCAGCCCCACCTCTGCTCTGCCCCAGGGCCCCCAAACACCCAGCCCCAGCACACCCCAGACACCCAGCCCCCACCTCTGCTCTGCCCAGGCCCCCAAACACCCAGCCCCCCAGACACCAGCCCCACCTCTGCTCTGCCCAGGGCCCCCAAACACCCAGCCCCCACCTCTCCTCTGCCCCAGAGCCCCAGAACACCCAGCCCCGGCACCCCAGACACCAGCCCCACCTCTGCTCTGCCCCAGGGTCCCCCAAACACCCAGCCCATCCCAGACACCCAGCCCTGGCCTTTCTTCTGCCACAGAACCCCCACGTACCCAGCCCCTGCCTTTCCTCTGCCCCACAGTCCCCCCAAACGCCCAGCCCCAGCACATCACGGACACCGCCTCTCCTTTGCCCAAGGGTCCCCCAAACGCCCAGCCCCCCTCTCCTCTGCCCCAGGGTCCCCCCAAACGCCCAGCCCCCCCGTGCGCTCTTACCTGCCTGCGCCCCGCTCGCCAAGCGAGACCGGGGGGTACCCTGCCTTTGAGGCCCCTTTTCCTTGGGGGGGGGCTCTTTCGCCGGGGGGAGGGCTCCCCGTCCCAGAATGCCCCGGGGCTGCCGCGCCTTGGGCCGGGGGGGGGGGGGTTTCCACCAAGCGACCCCCCCGAGCGGGCTGCGCAAAGTGAGGGTGCGGGGGGGGGGGGACCCCGGGGCGCGTCAGACCCGCCCGGCTCCGAGCGCAGCCGCCGCCAGCCAGCGCCAGCGCATTGTCTGGCCGGGGGGCCGGGGCTCCACAGGCCCCGCCCACGCAGCCCCAAGCCCCGCCCACGCAGCCCCAGGCCCCGCCCACGCAACCCCCCAAAAGCCTTCAATGGGGCACAGGGCGGTTGGGGCCTTTCCCAGAAGGCCCTGGACCTGGGAGTGGGGCCAGATTGGAACTAGCTAACTCGTGGGGTGGGGGGGAGGCTGGGCTGTATGAGGGGGGCAGGCCCCCACTCCTGTCCCCGGGGGGTCTCGCTCCATGGGCTGACCCTGGCCCTGCTCTACCTATCCCTGGCGCTGAGGCGGGGGCTGTGGGTCGGGAGTGAGGGGCACCAGCTAGACCAGACCTGAGCTCCCCCAGCCCTGCCGGTGCCCCTCACTCCTGCCCCCAGCCCCTGCCCCCACAGCCCTGCCAGTGCCCCTCACTCCTGCCCCACAGCCCCTGCCCCCACAGCCCTGCCAGTGCCCCTCACTCCCGCCCCACAGCCCCTGCCCCTAGCCCTGCCAGTGCCCCTCACTTCTGCCCCAGCCCCTACCCCTCAGCCCTGCCAGTGCCCCTCACTCCCACCCCCAGCCCCTGCCAGTCCAGCCCTGACCCCCAGCCCTGCCAGTGCCCCTCACTCCCGCCCCACAGGCCCTGCCCCACGCTAGCCATTCTGGGCCCATGATTGCCAGTCCCCGGTGCCTCCATACAGCCTGCGAAGAACCGACGGTTCCTGCAGAAATAGCCTCAAGTCCCTCCTGCTGGACCCTCCCAGCCCAGGGGGCGTTAACTCTGGAGCCTACTGACAACCGTGCTTGGCGGCAGTGAGAATGAGCATGCAGAGCCAGTGTCTCTGCCACCCCCTGGTGGTGGTGGTGGGGGGGGGTGCATGTGTCTCCGTGTCCTTGCTCCCGCTGGCTGGGCGTGTCTGTCTGTCCGTCTGAGAGCGCCTTTGCCTCCGGGCCAGACTTGTGTGTTGGCTGCGGTGCCATCTGTGTGTGTGTGTGTTTGTGTGTGTCCCTGCTGCTGGGACTGGGCGTCCCTCCATCTGCTGGCGGCTTGTGTTGTCTGCTCCTCACACGCGCCATCTGCGGCGGGCCCCCGCCGCGGCTGCTCCCAGCCGCCGTGTCTGCCACATCCCCGCCTTCACCCCGGGGGGGCAGCACCTGGTCCTCAGGGCTGGGGGGTGTTCCTTCTCCTCCGGGCGAGGCCAGGGGGGCGCTGGGACCTAGAGCCGGGCCTGTCCGTGTGGGTCGGAGGGACTGCGGCCCAGCCAGGCCCGTGGGAGCCACGGGGGCGAGGCTGGGGGGCAGGATACGATTCACGGCACTGAGAGGGTAGGATGCGAGTGTGAGGCCAGGACAGTCCAATCCCCCCCCTCCAGCTCCAGACACATCCCCCCAAGTTCATATGCAACCAGCTCAGCCCCATGGTTCGGGGGGGAAGCAGCTTTAATCCTCTGCTCCTGGAGGACACGGGGGGGGGGGGAAGGTCATCGCACCAGCTGGAGTAGAGAGGAGCTTTGGTCTAATTGGGGGCTGGGGGTCCCCTGGCAGGAAATCCCCATGGGACCCCACTTCCTCTAGAGCCTTGAATGGATACGTGGCCCCTTCCCCGCTTTCTGCTTCCTTCCGTCACGCCCCCCCCAACCTCCCCCCCCCAAGGGAAACAGCTTCAGCCTCTCACAACCTCCCACCTCCCTCCACCAATTTCCCTCCAGCGCGTGACGGCCGCGTGACTAGCGGCAGGGAAATGGAAAAAATAAACACAGCCCAGCCCTACCGGTGCCCCTCATCCGCCCCCCCCAGCTCCTGCCAGCTCAGACCTGCTCCCCCCAGCTCTGCCGCTGTCCCGCTTCGTTTTTATGAACCGCACATGGCCCCTCTCCCAGCCCCGTTGACGCGCGTGTGTCATGGCCCCCGTACTGCGCTCTGGGCAGGGAGGAGCAGGGTGGCAAAGCGGGGGGGGGGGAGCACGACAGCAGGGGGGCTCTGGCAGGAGTCCCCGAAGGTCCCAGAGGAAGCCGGAGGACGATGAGACGTCAAGAGAACCGGAGGGAGGCTTCACAGGGGGAGGGGCTGGCGGGCTCCCCCCACTGGGGACCTGCCGGGGGCAGGTGGGAACGGGCGGGGCCGGGGCACCAAGCGGGCCGGGGCAGGAGGCGTCTTTCGCAGGGAGGGGAACTGCCGGGAACACGCCACGGTCCGGGGGGGTTCGCCGTCACCCAATCCCTGGGGGCTGTTCCAGGGAAATCGGGAGATAGCTGGATATGAGATTCAGGGGCCCTTCCCCCCCCCTCCAGCTCCCTGCCCCCAGGGCTGCCCATCCAGCCCCAGCGCTAATTGGCGGGCGCTCGTCTTGCATTAGCAGCGGGGCAGGGTGGGACCCGCTCCCCCCGCCCCCCGGGACTCAGCCCCAGAGGCGCTGGGAGGGAGACGCCAGACAGACAGCAGCTGAGCCGGACGGACGGAGCCATGAGGGCAGCTCTGGGCTGGGCCCTGCTGGGCGCCCTGCTCGCTCTGCCGGCCGGTGAGAGGGTCAGGTCTCAGCTCCAGGCGCCTCGGCCAACCACAGCGGGGGGGCTGCGGGGGGGAACCGGCAGGGCTGGGGGTAGGGGCATGGGAGTGAGGGGCCTCGGCAGCGCTGGGGGCAGGGGCTGTGGGGTGGGAGTGAGGGGCACCAGCAGGGCTGGGGGCAGGGCGTGGGAGTGAGAGGCCCTGGCAGGGCTGGGGGCAGGGGCTGCGGGGCGGGAGTGAGGGGCACCAGGAAGGATGGGGGGCAGGGCAGGAGTGAGGGGCCCTGGCAGGGCTGGGGGGCAGGAGTGAGGGGACCCCGGCAGGGCTGGGGCTGCAGGGTGGCAGTGAGGGGCCCTGGCAGGAGCTGTGGGGTGGGAGTGAGGGGCACCGGCAGGGCTGGGGGGCAGGGGCTGGGAGGCAGAAGTGAGGGGCATCTCCAAGTCCCATTCACGGTTTCTTTGGCCAAGAGCCCCCAGGGCCACTCCCTTTCCTTGGGGGGAGGAGGTTTGCCCCCCCGGTGGCCCCTCTCCCCACGTGCAGCCTCTCCCCAATGCCCGGGTGCCTGGGTTCACTCCCTCTCTCCCCGCCCACCAGGGGAGCCCTTGCGCTGTTACACCTGCCTCTTCCCCACCCTCGCGCCCCTGGACTGCCTGAAATTTGTCACCCCCTGCGCCCCGGCCCAGCGCTGCCTCTCCTCCGTCGCCATGGGACGCAGAGGTGAGTCCACCCCGCCCCTGCCTGGGCCCAGGGTGGCTGCACACTGAGGTGTGGACTCCTGCACCGGTGGAACTCCCTGCCGCTGGATTTATCCACACGGCCCAGAGCCGGTGACTGGGGCCACCGGGCTCAGGCGGCCGAGCTGGGGTTATGGGGCGAGGTCGGGGATCCCCGGCGGTGGGGGCTGGGTTGGGACAAGAGGGAGCTGCTCTCATTTTCCGTCTCCTCCTCCTCCCTCCCGCCCAGGTGCGCTGGAGCTGGTGGTCCACGAGAAGAGCTGTGGGGAGGCCACACTGTGTGGGGCCCGGGGGACCCGCTGGCTGCTGGGGGCCAATTTCACCTACTCCACCACCTGCTGCTCCAGCGACCTGTGTAACCGGGGGGCCAGGCTGACCTGGGGGGTGCTGGGGGTCACCCTGCCCCTCGCCCTGCTGCTCTGAGCCCCCGAACCCCACCCCACAGCTGCCTGGGGCCCCAGTCCCTGACCCAGCTCAGTGACCCCCTAGCCCAGGCCCCCGTTCCCCGGGCCCTCTGGACCTGAGACCTTCTCCCCCTCTGAAACTTCCCCGTAGACTCCCACCTGTTCCCCCAGGACCGTCCCCCACGTCCAGCTGTGAGAGACACACCCCCCCCCCCCCGACTGCCAGGGGCTCTGCCCCCCCTAGAATCCGTTGGGAGTCTCCCTCCCCCCATCACCTGGTTCAGCTGGGAAACTCCTCCCAGTTTGCCCCTGCTTCGCCCTTAAAAACCCTCAATTGTTCCCCACCAGGACCCTGACCCCTCCCGCCCCTCCCTGCTTTGCCCTTGAAAACCCTCAATTGTTCCCCACCAGGACCCTGAGCCCCCCGCCAGCCCCCGAGATCTGTTCTGCCCCTGGAATTGTGCTTGGAAAATAAAGAGTTAAAAGCTGCCCTGGGGGGGTGACTGATTGGGGGTAAGGGGGGGCAGAAACTAGGGAGGGGGTTACAGAGTATCGGAATTGGTGGGTGCAGTGGGATCCAAGTGTGTGAGTTTCAAGGCTCCCCCTGGTGGGTAGGAACCACCGATGCAGGGATCCCAGCCAGGACCTGCCCCGGCCCCTAGCTCTAGTCATGTGACCAGAGCCGACCGCGGGCTCCGCCCCCCCCAGGACACGCTCCCAGCTCAGGACTTCGCCAAGGGGAGTTTGAAAGGTTTATTTACTAGGTTACATATCTCAGCGCCAATCCCCCCCCCCCCCAACCACGTACAGCCCCCCTGAAATCAGCCCCCCCTTCCTCCGGGCGCGCAGCCCCCATGCTCGGGCGGGGCCCCGACGGCCCCCAGGGCTATTTCAGGGCTTTGGCCACCTGCTCGTAGGCCAGTTCGATCTCCTCGGCGTCGGGGCAGGTGCTGGCGAACTCCTCGCGGGCGTAGGCGTTTCGCAAGTACCGCTGCACCCCCTGCAGCTCCGCCGGGATCGTGAAGCCCCGGTACTTCTTACACACCACCTGGGGGGCACACGGGGGGCCGGGCGCTGGGATCAACCGCCATGGCCCCAGCCAAACCCATGGCCCCACCCCCAGCCCCGGCCCGACCCACGGCCCTATAGCAAACTCACAGCCTGACCTATGGACCCACAGCCTGACCTATGGCCCTATAGCAAACTCACAGCCTGACCCATGGCCCTATAGCAAACTCACAGCCTGACCCATGGACCCACAGCCTGACCTATGGCCCTATAGCAAACTCACAGCCTGACCCATGGACTCACAGCCTGACCCATGGCCCTATAGCAAACCCACAGCCTGACCTATGGCCCTATAGCAAACTCACAGCCTGACCTATGGACCCACAGCCTGACCTATGGCCCTATAGCAAACTCACAGCCTGACCCACGGCCCTATAGCAAACCCACAGCCTGACCTACAGCCTGCCTTCTGGCCCGACCTACAGCTCAACCACGACCCTAGAACCAAACCCACGGCCTGACCCATGGCCCCATAGCTAAATCTCTGTACTAAGCCACCCCCCTATAGCGAGACCCGCACCCCCCGGCCCCACTGGCCAGCCCCGCCCCTCGCGCCCTCGCCCGCCGGTTCGTAACCAGCGGCCGGACCCCGGAGAGATGAAGACACAAAACCAGCCCCAGGCGGAGATGCGGGCACAGCTCGAGGGACGGGGGAGCGAAGCCCGAGAGGGGCCAGGAGGACGGACCCGGGGCCCAGGAGAGCTCCCCAGCTGGGCCCCCGCAGCCCCTAGCGCCTCACTGGGCCAGCCCCCTGCTAGCCCCGGCCCCTACAGCCAGGCCCTGAAGCTGTGGGAGTAGCAGTGAGTGGCGCCCCCTGGTGGCTGGCCCCGCCCCCTGCAGCCCAGCCCCGCCCCCAGCAGCCTGGCCCTGAAGCCATGGGAGTAGCTGTGAATGGCGCCCCCTGGTGGCTGGCCCCACCCCCTGCAGCCCAGCCCTGAAGCCATGGGAGTGGCTGTGAGTGGCGCCCCCTGGTGGCTGGCCCCACCCCCTGCAGCCCAGCCCTGAAGCCATGGGAGTGGCTGTGAGTGGCGCCCCCTGGTGGCTGGCCCCTTCCCCTGCAGCCCAGCCCTGAAGCCATGGGAGTGGCTGGGAGTGGCGCCCCCTGGTGGCTGGCCCCTCCCCCTACAGCCCAGCCCTGAAGCCATGGGAGTAGCTGTGAGTGGCGCCCCCTGGTGGCTGGGGCCATGGGAGCGGCTGTGAGTGGTGCCCCCTGGTGGCTGGTCCCTCCCCCTGCAGCCCAGCCCTGCGGCCATGGGAGTGGCTGTGAGTGGCCCCCCTGGTGGCTGGCCCCTTCCCCTGCATCCCAGCCCTGGGGCCATGGGAGCGGCTGTGAGTGGCGCCCCCTGGTGGCTGGCCCCGGCCCCTGCATCCCAGCCCTGGGGCCATGGGAGCGGCTGTGAGTGGCGCCCCCTGGTGGCTGGCCCCGCCCCCTGCATCCCAGCCCTGGGGCCATGGGAGCGGCTGTGAGTGGCGCCCCCTGGTGGCCGGCCCCTCCCCCTGCAGCCTGGCCCTGGGGCTATGGAAGTGGCTGTGAGTGGCACCCCCTGGTGGCTGGCCCCTCCCCCTGCATCCCAGCCCTGGGGCTATGGGAGTGGCTGTGAGTGGCGCCCCCTGGTGGCTGGCCCCGGCCCCTGCATCCCAGCCCTGGGGCCATGGGAGCGGCTGTGAGTGGCGCCCCCTGGTGGCCGGCCCCTCCCCCTGCAGCCTGGCCCTGGGGCCATGGGAGTGGCTGTGAGTGGCGCCCCCTGGTGGCTGGCCCCTCCCCCTGCATCCCAGCCCTGGGGCTATGGGAGTGGCTGTGAGTGGCACCCCCTGGTGGCTGGCCCCTCCCCCTGCATCCCAGCCCTGGGGCCATGGGAGTGGCTGTGAGTGGCGCCCCCTGGTGGCTGGCCCCGGCCCCTGCATCCCAGCCCTGGGGCCATGGGAGTAGCAGTGAGTGGCGCCCCCTGGTGGCTGGCCCCGGCCCCTGCAGCCCAGCCCCGGCCCCAGCAGCCTGGCCCTGAAGCCATGGGAGCAGCTGTGAGTGGCGCCCCCTGGTGGCCGGCCCCTCCCCCTGCAGCCCGGCCCCGCCCCCGGCTACCTGCACGATGTGCAGCTTGGGCAGCAGGTTGCAGTCGGCCAGCGTCAGCTCGTCCCCGTCCAGGAACTTGCGCTGGGAGCGGCTCTCGTCCTCGGCGCTCGTCTCGTCCACCTCCTCCGGCAGCGGCGCCATCAGGTAATTGTCCAGCACCTTCAGCGCCTTCAGCAGCCCCTTCTCCAGCGCTGTGGGGGGCCAATCACGGTTGCCCGCCGAGGGGGGACGGCCAATCCGACGAGGGGGGGCAGGGAGAGAGGGAGAGGCGGCCAATGAGGAGAGAGGGAGGCGCCAATGGGAAGGGAGGCGCGTCGGAATGGGGCAGCCAATGGGAAGCCAGGGCGTGGCAGCCAGCCAATCACAAGAGGGCACAGGAGGGGCAACCAAGGAGCATCAAGACGAGATTGGAGACAGCCAGAGATAGGCAGAGTCACAGCCAATGAGAATCTAGTGCAGGGTGGGAGGGACCAATCGGAAGAGAGGAGCCTGGAGACAGCCAATGAAATTCAAGGCAAGATCAGAGGGAGCCAAGGGCCAACCAATGAGAACCAAGGGGAGACAGGAGCGACCAACGAGGGAAGAGACAGGGATTGCGGCTACCGAGGAAAGGAGCCAATGAGACGGAGGGGGGAACACAATGGGCAGCCAATGAGCGGACAGAGCTAGAACCAAGGGGAGCAGAGGCCCAACCAATCAGAGCCAAGAGGAGACAGAGACCGCCAAGGGAGGGAGCCAATGAGAGACAAGGGGTTAACACCGGTGGCCGACCAATGACAAGGGCCAGCCAAGAGAAAGAGTCAATGGCAATGAGGGGGCGGGGACTGAGTGGCGGCCAATGGCAACAAAGTAGAGCCAGCTGCAGCAGCCAATGAGATCAGAGGGATTCCCGCCCCCCCCCTTCCCTTCACCCATCCCCCACCCCCGGGGATTCCCCCTCACCAGGGTCCTGGGCCGGGTTCGAGTTCTTGATGTAGGCGGAGAACTTGGCGAAAGCGTCCAGCCCGGCCGTGTTGGACTCGGGGTTGCGGGCGGCCAACCTGGGGTACCTGGGGGGGGGCACAGAGAGACACGTAGGGGGCTTCCCTTATTATCCACCCCCCAGGCTGCCCCTGGCCCCCAGCCCTCCTCCAGCCTCCCCACCTGCTCAGCGTAGCTACCTTCCGCGCCCCCAAAACATAACACCCCCCTGAAGAACCCCTCCCCGGAGTGACCAGACCCCCCCAGGCCAGGGAAGGGGTGGGCAGAGCTACCAGCTAGGCATGGGGCTTAGTGTTTCCTTTGCGGCCAGGGGAACTCCCCGCCACATGACAGCAGGCCCATGAGGCACCGTAGCCTCCTCCCCCCCCCCACCCCCCCAGACCCGCCACGTGGCACGTACTTGGGCGGGCACAGCACCTCCTCCAGGAACTCCTCGATCTTGTTGGTGTCGGTACGAACCTCGTTCCCGTACATCAGGAACGGGAGCTGCCCGCCCGGGCACAGCTTCTGAACCGTCTCAGTCCTCCTGCAAGGAAAGGGGTGAGAGGCACTGGTGGGGCAGGAGCTGCGGGGTGGGAGTGAGAGGCACTGGCAGGGCTGGGGAGGCAGGGGTTGCAGGGTGGGAATGAGGGGCACTGGCAGAGTGGGGGAGACCCAGGAGCTGAGGGGCAGGAGTGAGGGGAACCAGCAGGGTAGGGGGTCAGGGCTGGGGCACAGTGGCTGGAGGGCAGGTGCTGTGGGTCAGAGGGAGGGGCACTGGCAGGGCTGGGAGGCAGGGCTGGGGGGCAGGGGCTGCGGGTCAGAGTGAGGGGCACCAGCAGGGCTGGGGGGAAGTCTGGGTGGCCGGGACTGGGGGTCAGAGGGAGGGTCACCGGCAGGGCTGGGGGTCAGAGGGAGGGTCACCGGCAAGGCTGGGGGCAGGGGCTGCGGGTCAGAGTGAGGGCACCAGCAGGTGGGGAAGTCTGGGGTAGGGCTGAGGGCCAGGGGCTGGGGGCAGAGAGAGGGGCACCAGCAGGAGGAAGTCTGGGGGCCGGGGCTGAGGTCAGAGGAGGGGCACCGGCAGGGCTGGGGAAGTCTAGGGGCCAGGGCTGGGGGTCAGAGGAGGGGCACTGGCAGGGCTGGGGGCAGGGGCTGCAAGTCAGAGTGAGGACACCAGCGGGAAGTCTGGGGCGCAGGGCTGAGGGCCAGTGGCTGGGGGCAGGAGCAGAGGGTCAGAGGGAGGGGCACTGGCAGGGCGGGGGTGGAAGTCGGGGCCAGGGCTGAGGGTCAGAGCGAGAGGCACCGGCAGGGCTGGGGGCAGACTGGGGGGCAGGGGCTGTGGGGCAGGGGCACCGGCAGGGCGGGGAGGGGGCCCAGGGGGCCGAGGGGCACGGGCCTCATCTCACCCACCGTTTGGTGTCCACCGTGGTGACGTTGAAGGTGACCCCTTTGAGCCAAAGCACCATGAAGAGCCGCTGGGAGAAGGGGCAGTTCCCGATCTTGGCCCCATCGCTGCCAGCCTGGGGCACAGAGCAGAGGGGGGCTCAGCCGCCGCCCCCTTGTCCCGCCCCAGGCCGGGGGGTGGGCAGGAGCATCCCGCACAGGCCAGACCCCGGAGCTCCCACCGGCCCCCCGTCCAGCCCCGACGCTGCCTCCCCCCACGGAGCAGGTCTCTCCCATCGGGCGGGCGAGCGCCCCTCGCCCAGATCATCTGGGCTGCCATCCCAGCTGCTGCCACCAGGCGGCGCCCGCCCTGCTGCGCGCCTACAATGGGGTGGGGGGGCCATACCAGGCCTGCCCACCAGAGGGCGCCCGGCGCTAGGCTCTGCCCTATGGGGGTGTGGGGGCCATACCAGGCCTGCCCACCAGAGGGCGCCCGGCGCTAGGCTCTGCCCTGTGGGGTGTGGGGGCCGTACCAGGCCTGCCCACCAGAGGGCGCTGTGGAGGACTCCCATTGTACAACCCCGCTCCGCCCCCCACCTCACCCTGGGGCCATGCCCCTGCCCCCCACATCGCCCCTTCCCAGCTCGGTGCCATGGGGCTGGGGCACTGCTAACAGTGTGGGGCAGGGAGCCCCCCCTGACTGACAGCCAATGCTTTGGAGGGTATGGGAGGGGCTGGGGGAGCTGCCCAGGGTGGGGAATGGGGGGAAGGAAAGGGGAGGGGCCTGTGGGGTGAGGTGAAGGGGCAGGGTGGGTGGGGGGTGGGGAGAAGGGGTTGTCTGCGGGGCAGAGGAGAACAGGTGTCAGGGGCAAGGGAAGAAGAGGTGTCGGGGCAGCAGAGGAGGGGCGTCTGGGGACCAGGAATGGGGACAGGGGAGGGGTTGTCTGTGGGGGCAGGAGAAGACAGGTGTCAGGGGGCAGAGGAGGGGGTGCTGGGGACCAGGAATGGGGACAGGAGGAGGGGTTGTCTGGGAGACTGGGAGGTTTGGGGGCCGGTAGCAGTGTGAGGTTCAGGGCAGAAGGGGGGCAGATCTCTGGCTGTTGTGGGGGGGGCACACAAGGGTTAATGTCCCCCCAACACAGGAGTCACAAGGCCCAGGATCCTGGCTCCCCAGCCAGCCCCTGCCGCCTGTTGCCAACACCCGCCAGCCCCACAGCTGGAGAGACACCCGGCCACCAGCCCCCTTCCCCAGCCAGCACCGGTTGCTAGGCAACAGCTTCACACCCACCCTTGCTCTCCCCACCCCCAAGGAACCGGACACCTCCCATTGCCGTGGAGACGACACACCTCCTGGCAGCTGTTCCGCAGGACACGCCCCTGCAACAGGTGGCTGCAGTGACAACTTCTCCCCGGCCCCGCCCCACAGCTCTGGTAGCAGCTCACACCCATGCCCAGGTGACAGGCACCAAGGGCTGACAGGCACAAACAACACCCCGCCCAGCGCTGGCAGGGAGGGACACCCGCAGGCAGACCCCGGGAATCTGGGCCCCTGGGTTCTCCCCGGCTCTGGGAGGGGAGTGGGGCCTAGTGGTTAGAGCGGGGGGGACTGGGCGCCAGGACGCCTGGGTTCTATTTTTGGGGTGACCACCTATCTCCGACCACAGGCCGGAGATGGGACCTTCCCCCTCTAGGGGCTGGCAGGGGCTGCGGGTCGGGAGGGGCACGAGCTGTGTTTCCTACGCCCTATACTGCAATGAGCTGCCACGATTCCTCGTTGACTACCCCCTCACTTCTCTCCCCCATGGGTCCAAGGCCCCTCTATTCACCCTTGAGAACGCCTGCCCCCCCCACCCCCAATTTGTCCTACCCCCTCCTGGGCCGACACCCTGATCCCTACCCTGCCTGACACTGTCCAAAGCCAAAAATCGGGGGCCTCTCCCCATAGCACCCGCCCCTCGGGCCTCGTAAAGCCCCCCTGGTCCTTCCAGCCCCCCCGGGGAGAAATTCCAACCCCGGTGACTCAGGGACAGTTTATAGGGAGACTCGCCCTTCCCAGGAACATTTCTGGCTGGGCAGTGCCAGGGAAACGCTGAGTCAACCCACCCCAGGGCAGCTCTTTACTGCTGTGTGGTGGGGGCCCGTTTACCCCCTTCTCCAGGGGGCTGTCACCCCGGGGTCTAATAGCTTCTTCCAGCGCTCCCCCCTCCCCTCCCGCCAGGGTCAAATGGTTCCTTCTGCTCACGTCAGCCCCCCCCCCGGCCTCTGACTTTAGACAAACTATTGAGCTGGGATCCCCACCCGCCCATGGGGAAACTGAGGCACAGCGCGATCAAGTGACTTGCCCAGGGTGTCCCCCTCCGAAGACTGGGGAGAAACCCGCAGAGTCCCAACTGCCCCCCCCACCCTCTGGTCTAACCACTAGCCCCCGCTCCCCTCCCAGTGCCAGGGAGAGAACCCAGGAGTCCTGGCTCCCTGCCCCCCTGCTCTAACCACTAGCCCCCACTCCCCTTCCAGAGCCAGGGAGAGAACCCAGGTGTCCTGGCTCCCAGCCCCTCCCCGGCGCTAACCCGGCCCAACTTCGCTCCCCCCCCCCCAGCCGAATCCTGTTCTGCCAAAGCTGAACTCATGTTCCAGGCCCCGGTGCCGCGCCCCAGGGCGGGGTGAGCTCGGCCCACAGAAACCCTGTTTGGGTTTTCAACAAAGCAGATCTGGCGCTGGAACCTCCCCCAGGGGAAAAGTACAGGCCACAAGGTGGGGGGGGAAGGGTGGGTATACCTGTGCACAGGGTCCTGGCTCCCAGGCTCCCCCCACTCTAACCACTAGGCACCACGATCCTTGCCAGAGCAGCAAAGGGAAGAGAACCCAGGCATCCTGGCTCCCAGCCCCCCTGCTCTAACCACTACCGCCCCACTCCCTTCCCAGAGCCAAGGAGAGAACCCAGGGACCCAGATTCCCGGGGTCTGCCTGCGGGTGTCCCTCCCTGCCAGCCCTGGGCGGGGTGTTGTTTGTCCCTGTCAGCCCTTGGTGCCTGTCACCTGGGCATGGGTGTGAGCTACCTACCAGAGCTGTGGGGTGGGGGCCGGGAGAAGTTGTGTCACTGCAGCCACCTGTTGCAGGGGTGTGTCCCTCGGGGGGGTGCCACAGAGGGAACCCCGAAGTCCTGGCTCCCCTGCTCTAACCACTAGGCCTCACTCCCCTCCCAGAGCCGGTTCCTGCCCCAGCCCCACCTTGAGCCAGCACATCTACAGCAGCAAACTGCCAGCAACACAGCGCGTAACTCGACAAGCCAACCACGGCAGCCTCCCACACGCCCGCGCGCACCCCCGGGGGAGGGCACCCGCTGGGGAAAACACAGGACCCAGAAATTCCCCTCTTGCTATTCAGAGATAGGGCCAGAGCAGGAGGGTGGGGCAGAGAGCGAGGTGAAAGAAAGAATGAAGAGCGGATTAACCATGTCCCCAATTTGGCGTGTTTCAAGACCGGTTCGGCGCAATTTCTGAACCGATTTAGGTGTTCCGGGGCCGTCCGGATGTTTTGAAGGCCTAATCATGGTAGAGTTACATGAGAGTTTAGGGGGTTTTTCGTTCACTCAGCTTGGCTACACTTGAAAGAGCATCTCTGTTGCTACACTTGAAAGAGCATGTCTATCAGTTTAATACCTGCTGTGAGATTTGAACTGAAAACCTTCAACTAGACCCGAAATGCCTTTCAAATCCCTGAGAATTGGCACGTTTCTTGCCCGAATGGTGGGGGGGGGAGTCAAAAATGGTTCGCCACCCGAAAATCCAACCAACACACAAAATGTGATTTGGATCAAAACGTCAGGTTCGTTTCCATGCGTTTCATTGTGCGTTTCCAGGCAACACCCAAAAAGGTTTTACTCCCAGAATGGCCCAAAAATGGGATGGCGCATAACTTTTTTCAAAACTTTTTCCCCGTTAATTTTTACACCCCGGACCCAAAACGTTGCTGAGATTGACACTTTCCCAAAGGAATTTTTGGGGCTGAGAAACTAGCTGTTTTCTCCCCCTCAATGAAAAAAGGTTTGATGAAGAGAATTCCCGACCTGTTCTCCGGCATCCTATGTCCTTATGGGAGTAAGGAATAACTCCACATTCGAGGAAAGGTTAATCCAGGACTTTCATTAGCCCCACAGCGCGTCGGAGTTTTTCAACAAACTTTTTTGGGCCAAAAAAAAAGCGTCGCTGTTGGCCAAAGATCGCTGGGTTTGACAAATTGCCCTGCTCCAAAGGACACCGCCAAAAGTTGGATGAAAGTTCAGTTGCTACGTTTTCAAAATAAAACACACATACGCACGCAAATCCCACTTTTCCTATTCAAACTGGCTTTTGCTGGGGCTGAAGGACTTTTTCAAAAAAGGGGGAAAATAGGAAGACATTTAAATTGACCGAAATTGACCAAAACGTTGGGTTTTTGTCAATCCTGGGGAGTGAAATTTGCCGCTTTTGGGCCCTAAAACTTTTCCAAAAGTTTGGCAGCCCAGGGAAACCAGGTTGATGCAACCTCCTTTGGCTGGACGGGTGGAAATTTCAAATCAGGTTAGAAGCCTCTCAAAGACGTTTGTAGCAGACCAGAATGAAACCGACCAAGAATTAAGGCCTAGAAAGGACCAGCCGCTGGAAATGGAAACGAGATGAAGCCGGATGGGAAATTCGGCGTAACTTTTTAACTGGGAGAGAAATTAACCGTGGCTAAAGGGCATGAGGAGGAGGGTGAGTTTTTAACTCAAGATGGGGGAGTTATTTCAAAGACCTGACCAGGTTTGGGGAGGAAGCCATGCAGGACAGAGCTAGGCCCGTGTCAAACGGATGCTAGCTGGTCACAAGGATCCTGAAATTTCAGAATTTCCCAGCGTTCTTTGCCCGCTCGCGGCCAGGAACGAAAAACCAGGCTCAGTGGATGGAGGAAAGTGAAGGGCGAGGCACTAGATCTAAGGGTGGTTGTGTGTGGCCCAGGCCAGAGACAAACAAAACACTCCCAGAGAGGGAATGCAAAAACCCCAGACCGGGAGACCAGCCGACTTTGCATCCGATGCTAAATTTAGCTTCACGGGGCCTGACTTTCCCGCCTAGGCCGGCGGAACATCTGACGGCGAATGAGGCCGCGCTTTGAAAAGGGATTGCAGGGCGCTCCCCCCAGATGGGGATGGCAGGGGGGAGTTCGGGGGCAGGGAGGTCCCCGAAAGCCAGACAGGGGTTTGAAGGCCCGGCGGGGGGCCAGGTTTCGTTTTCGAGCCGCGCCGGAGGGGAGGAAGCGGGCCCGAAAAAGAGAGAAGTCGGGCGCAGACTTTTGAACATGTGTCAGCCCCAGCGAGCGGCGGAAGGGCCACGAATGCGTGGGCCGTGGAGGGGGCAGCCCTGTGCCGTTTTCAACGCCCCCCCCAATAAAGTTGTTCCCTGAGAGTGTCACGGTTGAAGACCCAGCCCCACAGATGCAGCGACTCCGAGCGAACCCGGCCGGGAAGGGGGCGATGGAAAGGCGGGGCCCACGCACGGCGGCAGAGAAAAAAGGGGGCAAGGAAGAGGTGGAGAAAAAGAGGGGAAAAAAGCCGGGAGGGGTGGAGAAAGGCACCAGAAAGGGGGTGAAAGAAAGGAGGAGAGAGAGGGGTGTGAAGAGAGAGAAAGCAGGGGGTGTGAGAGGGAGGGTGGGAAAAGAGGAGGAGAAAGGCGTGAAAGAGATAGGAGCCGAGGGGGGTGTGACCGGGAGGAAAGAGGGGTGTGAAAGGCGGAGGGGTGTGAAAAGCGGGGCGCCGGGGTTTGAACAGGGCAGTGTGGGGGGAGAAAGGAGGGGTGCACAGATGGGCAGAGAAGAGGGGGGCGAGGAGGGGCGTTGAGCCCTCCCCAGACAATAACTCTGCCCCCTTCCCTGCGCCCCCTCTCCCCAGCCCTGCCCCCCACCCCGGAGGGGGGATCCAAGGGGGCTGGAAGCAGTAGGGTCTCTCCTCCCCTCCCCCCTCCACTCTTCTTTTCCGGACTTTCACTCTGCTCCCCCCCGGCCTCCCGCGGCGGGTGCGCACGGGGCTCAATGCGGAGTGACTCCGGAGTCGCCCCCCGCTTACCTTGACGAACAGCTCCACCTGCGGCTGTTCCTCCGCCATGGCCCGGGACTGGCTGGGGCCGGGGGCCGGTGGGGGGGGCTAGAAACGGACAAATCCCCCCGCTCCGCGGCGCGGGTACGTTTCAAGGCTCCCCCACTGGGCGGGAAACGGGAGGGGGGGGGTCCGAGCCGGGGGGGAAGGGCGCGACTCGCCCCCACTTCGCTTCGGAGTCTGCGGGCAACTCGCCTTCACTCGCGGAGCCGATTCGGAGCGTCGGCTCCTGCCCGCGGCCCCACCCAGGAAGAGGGGAGGGAGGAGGGTGAGTCACCGCGGAGGCAGAGCGAGGGGCGGGGTGGGCGGGAGCCCGGGCTGGGCCGGGGGGGAATCCCTCCCGCCAGCCCTCCCCCCTCCACTGCCCTCCCGCCCCTTTCCCTGCCCCACTGCCCTCCTCCAATCCCCCATTTCTCTTGTTACTGTGCCCCCTTGCTGCTTTCTTGCCCCCAACTTCCCTTGTTCCTCCCTTGCCCCTTCCCTTCTCAGCCCGCCCCCGCCCTTCCGCCTGTCTCATTCCCTCGCTCTCCCCTGCCCTGTCCCATTCCCCTTCCCTTTTCCCCCTCCCCTTCACTCTGCCCTCAGCTCCGGCCTCCCTCCCTCCTTCCCCTTTACTCTGCCCTCAGCTCCGGCCTTACTTACCCTTTACTCTGCCCTAATCTCAGGGCCCCCCACCGTCTCCACTGCGTGTGCCCCGCTCCACTTTTCCTTCCCCCTTCATCCACTTCTCCTTCTGTTCCCCTTTCCCTCCTTCCAGCCTTCCCCCTCCCTTCTCTCCTCCCCCTTTCTCCTGCTGCCTGAACGTTTTCATCCCGGGGCCAAAGAGCTGGTGCCAGTAAAAGACCCTGCTTCCTTCCAGGGCATCCATGACTCAGGGCGCCTGGGTTCTCTCCTCCTGCTCTGGGAGGGCAGCGGGGGCCTAGTGGTTAGAGCAGGGGACTGCCAGGGCGCCTGGGTTCTCTCCCAGCTCTGGGAGGGCAGCGGGGACTGGTGGTTAGAGCAGGGGAGCACCAGGGCGCCTGGGTTCTCGCCCGGCTCTGGGAGGGCAGTGGGGCCTAGTGGTTAGAGCAGGGGAGGGCCAGGATGCCTGGGTTCTCGCCCGGCTCTGGGAGGGCAGCGGGGGCCTAGTGGTTAGAGCAGGGGAGGGCCAGGATGCCTGGGTTCTCTCCCGGCTCTGGGAGGGCAGCGGGGGCCTAGTGGTTAGAGCAGGGGAGGGCCAGGATGCCTGGGTTCTCGCCCGGCTCTGGGAGGGCAGCGGGGCCTGGTGGTTAGAGCCGGGGCGCAGCCATTTCGCCGTGGCGCTGAGTCCAGGCGGCCAGGCCCATGTGGCCACGGCCGGCCAGGAGGGCGGGGACGAGAAGCTACACAATAAACCTCTGTCCTCAGGCATGAATGGGGAGCCTCCCGCGAGAGGCCACGGAAATCCGGCCTCAGACATTTCAACGGCTCACAGACAGCGCCGGGGCAGGAACCGGGAGGGGGCGGGCAGGGAGGAAACATCACCCCCCCCCAACACACACTGATACACTCCGGGGGGCAGGGACTGTGGGGTGGGAGTGGGGCAGAGAGGGGGCTGGGGGGGGGCAGGGACTGTGGCGTGGGAGTGAGGGGCAGCGGTAGGGCTGGGGGCAGGAGATGTGGGTCAGGGTGAGGGGCACCAGCAGGGCTGGGGCAGGGACTGTGGGGTGGAAATGGGGGCACCAGCAGCAGGCCTGGGGGCAGGGACTGGGGCGTGGGAGTGAGGGCAGCGGTAGGGCTGGGGGGCAGGAGATGTGGGTCAGGAGTGAGGGGCACCAGCAGGGCTGGGGGCAGGGACTGTGGGGTGGAAATGGGGCACGGCAGGCCTGGGGGCAGGGACTGTGGCGTGGGAGTGAGGGGCAGCGGTAGGGCTGGGGGCAGGAGAGGGGCAGGGCTGGGGGCAGGGACTGTGGGTCAGGAAATGAGGCACCGGCAGGCCTGGGGGCAGGGACTGTGGCGTGGGAGTGAGGGGCAGCGGTAGGGCTGGGGGCAGGAGATGTGGGTCAGGAGTGAGGGGCACCGGCAGGGCAGGAGGGACAGGGGCTGCCCCACTTCCCCCATTCCTCCCTCCCCTGCCCCCCGCCGCCCCCGAACGGCTGTGCCCACCCCGCCCCCTCGGCCTTGCCAGCTGCCTGCTCTGTCAATAGGACCCTGGGCAGCGGCCCAGCCGGCCTGTGGCCCTGGGGGAGGCCGGGGCCGGCTGCCCGGGGGTGGGACAGGCCCAGGCCCCGCACTGCCCCCCGGGGCGAGTTCGACCCCACCCCTCCCCCACAGCGCCGCGGCCGGCGCCCCCACCCGGTTACCCATTAACCAGCCGCCGCGCCCTGCCCCCGCCGCTGACCCACATGCGGGCGCCACGGCCCGGCCCTGGGTGCTCGGCCCCCGCTCCCGGCAGCCCCCTGGCACCAGCCGCCACGCCCCAGAGCCAGCCGCCCAGCCCTTCCCCAGCCCTGCCGGTGCCCCTCGCTGCCCCCAGCCCTGCCGCTGCCTGCGCTCCCCACAGCCCAGCCCTGCCCCCAGCCCTGCTGCCCCTCGCTCCCCACAGCCCCTGCCCCAGCCCTGCCGCTGCCTCGCTCCCCCCACAGCCCTGCCCCAGCCCTGCCGCTGCCCCTCGCTCCCACAGCCCCTGCCCCCAGCCCTGCCGGTGCCCCTCGCTCCCCACAGCCCTGCCCCAGCCCTGCCGCTGCCCCTCACTCCCCACAGCCCCTGCCCCCAGCTGCCGGTGCCCTCACTCCCCACAGCCCCTGCCCCCAGCCCTGCCGGTGCCCCTCGCTCCCCCACAGCCCTGCCCCCAGCCCTGCCGCTGCCTCGCTCCCCACAGCCCCTGCCCCCAGCCCTGCCGGTGCCCCTCACACCTCCACAGCCCCTGCCCCCAGCCCTGCCGGTGCCCCTCACTCCCGCCCCACAGCCCCTGCCCCAGCCCTGTCGGTGCCCCTTGCTCCCCCCACAGCCCTGCCCCCAGCCCTGCCGCTGCCTCCTCCCCCCAGCCTCTGCCCCCAGCCCTGCCGGTGCCCCTCCCCCCACAGCCCCTGCCCCAGCCTGCCTCTGCCCCCGCCAGCCCTGCCAGGTTCCCTCACTCCTGCCCCACAGTTCCTGCCCCTGCCCCTCACTCCCATCCTGCAGCCCCTACCCCCCAGCCCTGCCAGTGCCCCTCATCCCCACCCACAGCCCCTGCCCCTGCCCCTCACTCCCATCCTGCAGCCCCTACCCCCAGCCCTGCCAGTGCCCCTCATCCCCACCCCACAGCCCCTGCCCCCCAGCCCTGCCGGTGCCCCTCACTCCCGCCCCCCAGCCCCAGTGGGAGTGGGTCGCGGGTCGATTTCTGGCTGTCTCTCTCTCTGGTCCCCAGGGCAGGCGCCTCCCGCTCAGGTTCCCGGCTCTGGCTGGTTGGCAGGGAGCAGCTGTCTGCCCGGCCCGGGGACCGTCTGTTCATCCCCCGGGCCCGGGAGGGGGTTGGGGGGGCACGTGGGCCCAGCCAAGACAGCAGCTGCCACTCGCAGCATCTGGGACTCGGCGCCGCAGGGGCCATCCCTGGACCTAGGGACCACGGGGGAAAGCGACCGAGAAAATCAGTGATGGGAGACCAGCAGGGCTGGGGGGCGGGAATGAGGGGTACCGGCAGGGCTGGGGGGAGACAGGGCCTGGGGGTGACAGGGACACCGGCAGGGCTGGGGGCAGGGGCTGCTGGGAGGTAGTGAGGGGCACCAGCAGGCTGTGGGGCAGGGCTGTGGGGGCACAGGGGCTGCTCTTGCCCCAGGACGAGGGGGCAGAGGCGAGGGAGGGGCGTGAAGGGGGCAGTGAATGGGGCAGGGCAGAGGTGGGGTGCCCCTCTTGCCATGCGGGGGCTAAGGCCCCGCTCCCTGGCTTGGGCCGAGGCGGCATTTGCAGTAGGCCCTACAATAAACAGAGCCTGTGCAAGGCCTACCTCCACCAGGCAGCCCCCTCCCAGCGCTTTCAGGACCCCCTACGGTAACACCCCCACCCCTGGCACTTCCAGGAGACCCTACCATAACAAACCAGGCCGATCCTCTTTGCACACAGGAGACCCCACCCTGAGCAAGGTCCCAGGCCAGGGGCAGGCAACAAGGGAAGGGGGCTGGTTTCCTTGACCCCGTGAAGTTGACCCCCTCACCCCGATTCGAGGAGGTTCATTAGCCGGAGCCGCTAATCATCTGGCCTGGAGGATTAAGTGGGACAGGCGGGTGGGTCACGTGACCAGAGCCCAGCTGGGATCCCCCCCTCCTCCCCCCTCCAGCTCGGAGATGGGCTGGCGAGGGACAGACCCAGCCACAGCCGGAGAGGGAACCCAGGCCGCCAGCACCTCCCTGCTCTAACCACTGCTCCCCGCTTCCCTGCCGAGCACCCAGGAGGCCCGGTTCCCAGCACCTCTCCCCTGCTCTAACCCCTAGACCCCACTCCCCTCCCAGAGAACCCAGGGGCCCTGTCCCCCAGCACCCCTCTCCCTGCTCTAACCACTCCACCCCACTCCCCTCCCAGAGAACCCAGGTGCCCTGTCCCCCAGCACCCCCTCCCTGCTCTAACCACTCCACCCCACTCCCCTCCCAGAGAGCCCGGGCCCCCAGACTCACCCCCACTCCTGACCCATGAGTGCCCTGGTGGCCTCCCCCCCTTTGCCCCCGAGGACCCCGCCCTGGCCCCACGTCTGCCCCAGCTTTTCCTCCACAGCCTCCGGACCCTCTTCGACATCCTGGACGAGCAGCAGCGTGGGGCCGTGCACCTCTCGGAGATCGCCAGCCGCTGGGGTCGGGGGGGCCCGGGCCTGGGCCCCCTGTGGGAGCCGCCCCGCCTGCCCCCGGGGGTGCTGCCTGCCCTGCAACAAGTGGCAGGGCCCAGCGGCGGGTACCTCAGCTTCCCCCGCCTGGTGGCCGGGCTGCGGATGGCGCTGCTCCGGGATGAGGCAGCGGAGGGGCCCGGGGCGGCGCCAGCTGAGACCGGACACAGCTTGGCGCAGGAGGCGGCCGGCGCGGGCCCCACGCGTGAGTGCGGGAAGTGGGGCTCGGACGACTGGGGTCTCTCCCTGGCTCTGGGAAGGGAGTGGGGGCTAGTGGTTAGAGCCGGGAGCCAGGACACTTGAGATCTCTGGAGGGGAGTGGGGGCTAGTGGTTAGGGTTGGGGTGGCCAGGACGCCAGCGTTCTCTGGGAGGGAGTGGGGGCTAGTGGTTAGAGCTGGGAACCAGGACTTCTGGGTTCTCAAGAGGGGAGTGGGGGCTAGTGGTTAGAGCTGGGAGCCAGGACTCCTGGGTTCTCGGTAGGGTAGTGGGGGCTAGTGGTTAGAGCCGGGAGCCAGGACACCTGGGATCTCTGGAGGGCAGTGGGGGCTAGTGGTTAGAGCTGGGAGCCAGGACACCTGGGATCTCTGGAGGGCAGTGGGGCTAGTGGTTAGAGCTGGGAGCCAGGACACCTGGGATCTCTGGAGGGGAGTGGGGGCTAGTGGTTAGAGCTGGGAGCCAGGACTTCTGGGTTCTCTGGAGCGGAGTGGGGACTAGTGGTTAGAGCTGGGAGCCAGGACTTCTGGGTTCTTGGGCGGGGAGTGGGGGCTAGTGGTTAGAGTGGGGGTGGCCAGGACTCCTGGCTTCTCCGAGGCCAGGGAGTTAGTTAAGGGGAAGGAGCCAGAGAGGCATTGGGGGGGGGGCGGGATCAGGCACACCCAGAGCCCTCCCCTGGCCCAAGCGAAACCTACCCCTGGTGGGCAGCTGAGAGCTCCCCCCCTCAGCCCTTCCCACCCCAGTGAGTGACCCCGACAAGCTCTGGGGCGGGGCGGGGCAGCTGGGAGTACAGGCTGGGCCAGACACGGTCCGGAGGGGGACGGGCAGCCAGGCGGCCGTGGGGCCAGAGCCCCCCCGGCCCCGACAGGGCTCAGCCAGCAGCATACGGCCAGGGGGCTTAGCCGGGCTGATCCGTCTCCCCGGCCATGGAGAGCCCCAATCCTCTTAGCGCCGGCCCACAGCCGCGCGGAGCTCTAGGGCGCCGGCCCCACGGCGAGCGAACGGCAACCGGGTGCTCCCAGGTTGAAGGGGCCCGGGCCCCCTCTACAACCGGCCAACACCTCCCTCCCTTCCCCAGCGGTGCAGGCCCCGCGCTGGGTGCCCCCCCGGCCTGGCCCCTGGGAGATTTCCCTGGCTCTGAGCCCCAGATTAAAGCGTCTAATCCGACCCACCGGCCGGCCCCATCTGCTGCCTGGGCCCCGCTCGGCTCCGGCCACTGGCCTGTGGAGATCCCCTCTGGAGAGGGGACCCAGCCGCTCCACCCCAGAGCCAGCCGCATCCCAACGCTGGGCGAGGGGTCCCCATGTAACCAGCCCCCCACCCCAGAGCCAGCTGCATCCCAGCGCCGGGCGAGGGTCCCCCTGTAACCAGCCCCCACCCCAGAGCCAGCTGCAACTTGGCCCCTACTGCAGGATCCTTCAGTGGCTCCGTGCCCCGAGCCAGGGACCCGGCCTTGGCCCTGCTGGACTCTCCCAGACCAGGCCGGGCAGGAGAAAATGTTTCTCTAAAGGGGACGGGCAGGGGCAAGCCCTGAATGCAAGAGAGAGATGGATTTACACGCACCGCGACCGGCTCAGCGCCAGGGGGGCAGGGGCTGGGGGGGCAGGGGGTGGGAGTGAGGGGCACCGGCAGGGCTGGGGGGCACTGGCGGAGCTGCCTACGTGCAGGCTGGCAGCGGGAGGCACAGCTGTGTCCGTGGGGGGCAGCCCGGGCAAGCGCCGCTCACTCCTGGCACGGGGCCCCCGGCTTTCCGCTGAGTCGGCTGGGCTGGGCGATCGCCCTCCGTCCCCACGGGAACCCGGCCCACCGGGCCTAGGGGCTCCCCTCCCTGTCAGCCCCCAAAACTCTTCCCCTCCCCACAAACCCTGTCCCCCTTCCCTGCCAGCCAGGGATCCCCAGCCTCAGGCTGCCACACAAGGCCCAGGGCTGGGGGGCAGGGGCTGTGGGGGTGGGAGTGAGGGGCAGCGGCAGGGCTGGAGGGAGGGGCTGGGGGGCAGGAGTGAGGGGCAGCGGCACGGCTGGGGGGCAGGGGCTGGGTGGTGGGAGTGAGGGGCAGCGGCACGGCTGGGGGGCAGGGCTGGGGAGGGCGTGGGGGGCACCAGCCGGGTGGTTTGAGGCCAGGGCAGCCTGTGGCTCGTTAATGACGTGGAGGAGGCGAGGGGGGGGTGCCCCATAGACCAGGCTGGGCGATCAATGAGGAGTTTAATTAATCCCTGTGGTTAATTACAGCCGTGGGGACAGCACAAGGGGCCAAACCTCCAGGGCAGAGGCAGGTCCCGACCCCGGCACCAGCCAGGCCGGCCCCACTAGAGGGCCAGCCCCCTCCCCTCCCGGCCTGGGGCTGATCCCCCGTCTCTCCGCAGGGGAGGGGGAGCCCAGGGGGGTGACTCGTTCTCGCAGCATCAACAGCGCCCTGAGCCAGGCCGGGCGCCCCGCGCCCCCCGGGCCCCCGAGCCCCGACGCCACACCATCAGCCACGGCATCGACTATGGGGCGGTGAGTCCCCCCGGCGCGGTCCCCTGCCGACCTCTGCCCCCTGGCCCAGCCCCCCAGCCCAGCACCCCGACGCCACACCATTGACTATGGGGCAGTAAGTCCCCTCGGCGTGGCCCCCTGCCCCCCGGCCCTGACCTCTGCCCCCGGCCCAGCCCCCAGCCCAGCACCCGGCCACACCATCGACTATGGGGGTGAGTCCCCTGGTGCGGCCCCTGCCAGCCCTGACCTCTGCCCCTGGCCCAGCCCCAGCCCAGCACCCCGACGCCACACCATCGACTATGGGGCGGTAAGTCCCCTCAGCGTGGCCCCCTGCTCCCCGGCCCTGACCTGTGCCCCGGCCCAGCCCCCAGCCCAGCACCCGACGCCACACCATCGACTATGGGGTGGTGAGTCCCCCTGGTGCGGCCCCCTGCCCCCGGCCCTGACCTCTGCCCCCTGGCCCAGCCCCCCAGCCCAGCACCCTGACGCCACACCATCGACTATGGGGCGGTGAGTCCCCACGTCCCGGCCCACTGCCCCACGGCCCAGCCCCCGGCCCTGAACACTGATCTCTGATCCCCAGCCCATCCCCCTGGCCCTGCCCCCCAGCCCAGCATCCCCCACACCATCAACTATGGGGCAGAGAGTCCCCCTGCCCTGCCCTGCCCTGCCTGAGCCCTCCCTCCCGCCCCTCCTGCCCTGCCTGAGCCCTCCCTCCCGCCCTCGGCCCTACCTCCACCAGCCCTGCCCTTGCCACTCACTCCCGCCCCACAGCCCCTGCCCCCCCGGGCCTGCTCGTGCCCCTCACTCCCGCCCCACAGCCCTGCCAGTGCCCCTCACTCCCGCCCTACCGCCACCCCCACCCCCAGTTTCTCTCCTCCCTGGGCCCAGCCAGGCGGACGCTGGGGCTTAGGGCCTTTGTCTGCCGGCCAGGGAAGCGCTGCGCTCAGCAGCCGGGTGGCTTAGCGGGGCACCGTGGTTGGATTCTCCCCCGCCCCCCGCCCCACCCCCACCCCCTGCTCCCCCAGCCAGGCCCCTCAGTCCGCACTGGGCCGGCGGCAGAGCAGGAGCGGCCGCGAAGGGGCTGCGTGAACGGGGGGGGGATCCCCCCCAGGACAGGGGCTGGGATGAGGAGGGGGGTGGCCCGCCAGCCCCCCCAGCCCGCCATGGGGCACTGCCCCCTCCTCTCGCTGCTGCTGCCCCCCGCCGCCGTGCAGCGCGGCTACACCATCCTCATCCTGCCCCTGGGCACCGGGCTGGGCAGCTGGGAGGCGGAGCACTTCTTCCTGTGGGTGAGTGGCAGCCCGGGCCTAGCCACTAGGCCCCACTTCCCTCCGCCGGCAGGGGAGAGAGCCCAGGCGTCCTGGCTTCCAGGGGCCTCACTCCAATCACTAGGCCCCCTTCCCTCCCAGGGCCAGGGAGAGAACCCAGGCGTCCTGGCTCCGCCCCCGCTCGAACCACTAGCCCTCACTCCTCCCAAAGCCGGGAGAGACCCCATGCGTTCTGGCTCCCAGCCCCTCCCTGCTCTAACCACTAGCTCCCACTCCCCACCCAGGGCCAGGGAGAGAACCTAGGCATCCTGGCTCCCCCCCGCTCTAACCACTTGGCCCCTGCTCCCCTCCCAGGGCAAGGAGAGACCCCAGGAGTCCTGGCTCCCAGCCCCCTCTGCTCTAATCACTAACCCCCACTCCCCACCCAGGGCCAGGGAGAGAACCTAGGCATCCTGGCTCCCCCCCGTTCTAACCACTAGCCCCCGCTCCCCACCCAGGGCCAGGGAGAGAACCCAGGCGTCCTGGCTCCACCCCTGCTCTAACCACTAGCCCTCACTCCCCTCCCAAAGCCGGGAGAGACCCCAGGCAGCCTGCCTCCCCCCCCCCCCGCTCTAACCACTAGGCCCCGCTCCCCTTCCAGAGCGGGGAGACACCCCAGGAGTCCTGGCTCCCAGCCCCCCTGCTCTAACCACTAGCCCCCACTCCCCTCCCAGAGCGGGGAGACACCCCAGGAGTCCTGGCTCCCAGCCCCCCTGCTCTAACCGCTAGCCCCCACTCCCCTCCCAGAGCGGGGAGACACCCCAGGAGTCCTGGCCCCCAGCTCCCCCCGCTCTAACCACTAGGCCGCACTGCCCGAGCCCCGCTGACCCCCGTGCCCCCGCAGCTGCAGCGCAGGCAGGCGCTGGAGCGGGAGCGGGACGCGCTGCTGCAGGGGCTGGAGCTGGCCGAGCGCCTGCGGGGCTGGTACCGGCGCCACCTGCTGGAGGCCCAGCGCCGGCAGGAGCAGGCGGGGGCGGAGCCGGTAAGTACCACCCGCAGGGGAAGGGGCGCATGGGTCAGTCCATTGTCTGGGGGGCGCATGGATCCAACCATTTTTATTGGAAGGGGGATGGATCAGTCCCTTAGACGGTGAGGGGACTGACCTCTGAGTATTGATCCATTGTTATCATGGGGGTGGTCAAACCATCGTAACTAGAATGGGGATGGCTCAGCTCGTTGTTCACATGTGGAGGTGGAAGGATCAGTCCACAGGTATTATGGGGGGGAAGGGGTTGGTCCATTGTTATCAATAGGGTGGCAATGGAGCAGTCTATTCTTATTGCAGGGGAGCAAAGCAGTTGAGTGCAGAAAATGAAGTGGGAATATTGGTCCATTATTAGCAATTGGCATTTTGGAACAGTCCATTGTGTTTAATAGGGGGGTTGTACAGAGGGGTGGGTTTTCCTTTTAGGGGGGTCCATTGGTATGTGAAGGGGGAATGGATCAGTACCATTAGGAGTAAATGGACAGGTCCATTGTGACTGTCGCATGGGGAAATGTGATCCAGTGTACCTTCTGTAGGACAGATGGGTCCATTGCAGTAGTGGGAGGCAATGGGTCATTCCATTCTCATTATTGGGGGGGGGGAGATGAAGGGGTTACTGTTGGATGGGGGTATTGGACTGCTTCAAAGTGATTTAGCCTGGTTGGATCATTCCCTTGTTTAGGGTTGGGTGGGTGAAAAGGACCGTTCCATTTCTAGGGGAGTGAAATGGATCGTTCCACTGATCCCATAACAGAGGGGTGAATTGTGATTGTGGGTTCAGTGGAAAAACCCTGTCGTCTGGCCAAGGACCTCAACTTCCACTGCTGGACTTTTCTCCCCATCATGTAATTCTCCTCCCCCCCCCCAGGATTATTTCCCAGATTCCTGCCCTAGTCAGAGCTGCCTCCTGTTGGCCAAGATCCAAGAGGTGAATCTTGGGCTGAGAACCTATTGGCCAGCCCCAGAAAGGTCAGCACAGCTGGGGCTGGGGTGGGGAACCAGTGGGCAGGGGGGCACGAGTGAGGGGCACTAGGATAGCCATGGGGACGGGAGCAACAGGGGATCTGTGCACACTGTTGCCTGGTATAGAAGAAAACTGATGTGTCCTCTCCCCTCCCTCCCGCAGGCAGACCCTCCCCCCTGCTTCCCCTCAGGTAGGTGCGGGGCGCCCCTCTTCCCCACGGGGAAGAAGCAGGAATTTCAGCAGCAAGCCGTGCATGTGCTGAAGGAGCAGAACCACCTCCTGATCAAGGTAGGGAGGTGGCTGCGGGACCCCGGGGGGGTGGGAAAGAGCAGCAACCTTGCACCACCTGGGCCGGAAAGCCAGGGCAGCGGAGGACGGTCCAAAATGACCGACTCTGCAAGTCCCTCCCTGCCTCCTTGGGGCTGTCGGTCAAGTTGGCCAACTCTCCAGCGTCTTCACCCTGCCCCCTGGTGGCTGGGTTGGGTCAGACGTGGCCAGACCAAGATGGCCGCCTGATCAGTTCCGCCAAGGGTGGGCGAGAGCTGGATTCAAGATGGCCGCCCCCACCCTGCCCTGCCGCCCTGTGGCAAGGTGTGTTGGAGGCCCGGATTCAAGATGGTGGCTGAGGCCGGCTGCCCAGGTGCAAAGGCCTCTGAGAGTCTCCACCATATCCTCGTGGTGAGGCCAGGGCCGCGACCTGTCAATGGATGGAGAGCTCTTCGTTGTCCGATGTAGGCAAAATGGCCGCCTGACGAAGCTTCGCTGCCCGTTAAGCCAAGGGGTTCAGCGGAGAGGTAGCACCCCACGGTGGCTGCCCGGGGACGAGGCGCTGCCATGAAACGGCCACCACAGTAGGTCTTCCTTGACATCGGTTGAAGGTCCAAGATGGCCGCCTGAGACCCGAGGCAAAATGGCCACCTGAGGGCGGTGGGGTGAAGGAGGCTGGGAGGTGAGGTGAGAGATTGGCCACCCGATAGCAGCCGGGGGAGTCCGTGCTCCCCCCTTTTCTCAGGTGGGGGGTGGCTACGGGGCCCGGGCAATATGGCCGTCCGAGCCCGACCGCTGTCCTCTCCGTGGCAGGAGGTGTCAGAGAAGAGCGACCGCATCGCCCAGCTGGAGCAGGAGAAGGCCGCCCTGTGCAAGCAGCTCCAGGAGAGCCGGGGCTACCGGCGGCCCAGCCACAAGGAGTCCACCTTCATCTGACGGGTGAGGTCACTTCCTCCTGGCGACACGCTGTGACATCACTTCCTCTCTCACACCAGCTGGACCCAGGACACTTCCTTCGGAGAGAAAAGGCGTAGTCGTTTTCACAGCGGCCCAGTGACATCACTTCCTGTTTTCCTCCCAAGGCCAGCGAGGTCACTTCCTTCTCTCCCCAGGTCACAATGAAGTCATTTCCTGCTTCCTCTTCCTGTCCTGTGATGTCATTTCCTCTTTCCTCTCCTTGGTCTGTGATGTCACTCGTTGGTAGCATGTCTTCTTCAGGTTCTTCTGACATCACTTCCTCCTCAGTGCCATTTCTGGTGATGTCACTGACCGTCACTTCCTGTCCCTTCCTTCTTCACTTCCTCCAACCCCTGTGCACTTGCTGCCAACCCCACCCCATCCTCTCTCATGGACACCTGCACCTGGCCTGATACAACCACCTCATGATGTCACACACCGGGCTTCCTGTCCGCTGGAAGCCTCCTGATGACATCACTTCCTGTAGTAACAGGCTTGTTTTCCCAACTGGGGGCAGGGAGAAGCAACAGTGAAGGATTATGGGTAACAGTGTCCAAAGGGGCTTTCCATGGGGAATGCCCACAGTGCTTTGCACCAGCAGGCCCCTTCGCTATAGCTCTATGGGTCCCCATCCTGCCCCACATCCCCCCTACTTTCCCTTCAACCCCCTTTGCCCCACATAGCTGTCAAACTTTACACACAGGGGAAAGTGTCTTCAGGGGTCTCCCTCGGACCCCACTGGTGTGTTCTGCATGGCCAAGCGCCCTCTGGGGGCTGGATTCAGACCTGATCTCACGTGTGTCATAAGCCCTCTACTGCTACAAGCCGATGGCGATTCTCTTTCCACCGCCCACCGTTAAAGGTGGGGGACTGCATGGGTAACTCCCGTGCCAGCCCCCCAAACCCTCCCCAACTCCAGACAATGGATGTGGGGCAAAGAGTCCTACCATGGTATTTATTCTAACCCCTGTAAATAAATTAATTGCAATTAACATAATAAACTTGGTTGAAAGGAAGAGACGGAATTCAGCTTCACCTTTTTATTCAGTGCCCCGCTCCTGAGCCAGCCAGGCCCTGCCCCGGGGCTGGGTGGGAGCCGGTACCCCTTAGAGGGGAAAAAGCCCCTTGGCCCAGTGTGACAGATCAGAATCGAAACTCGCCTCTTCTGCTGCTTTATCCATTTTCTTTATTTACATCAGGCTAATTTTTACAACCTTTATCATCTTTAAACCCCCATGCCCCCAATAATTAGCACAAACATCCGTGCCCCAAACCCCTCTTAAAATCGTAACCCAGAAATACCAGAATCACCCGCAATAAAAACAAGCCAAAAACTGATTCACAGCATGGAAATAACGAGCCAAAAACTATACAGCCCGGCTGCGCCTCTGCCAAAAGTGGGGAAACAGGCTTACCCCACCTTCCATAACTAAGATCCTAGCCCCCATAGTGCCAGGCACTGCATGGACCCCGCTGCATGCCACCTACACCCAGATATCAGACCGTTTCAGCTTTGAAAGACTTCAACAGATCAAAGCATGGGAAACTGAGGCACAGACAGGGAAAGGGACTGGCCCTGCAGAGGCAGGAATGGTACCCAACAGACCTGACCGGTGAGCTCAAATCCCACCCACAGGACTGAGAGGCCCAGACCTCTATGAGTTCTCTTCACGCAGAGCATTGGTGCTGGGAAACTGAGTCAGGGGGTCATGTTAGTTCCCCAAAAGTTGGGAAAATCTATTCTTGGCTGTGAATGATTAGTATGTTGGGGTCAGCTCCTCGCAACCAGCCCGGTCCTGACTTCTCCACCCTGGGGTGCCACTGTATGAGCCCCGTGAACCCCCAACCCCTCTCCCCACACAGATTCCATGGTGTCACCGGTCCCTTTTCTCCCAGCAGACCCAAGTGCAGCGGCAGAAAAGCTCAGCTGGGTGCTCTATCATAGAAGCCCATCCGAGAGCACCCTGTAGCACAGCACGTCAGCCGGGTGCAGCTCCACCCGACTCCACCAGAGGGCACACCCACCGGGGCGCAGTCCCGCCCCTCCCCACCAGAGGGCACGCCCACTGGGGCGTAGTCCCGCCCGTCTCCACCAGAAGGCACACCCACCAGGACGCAGCACCGCCCGTCTCCACCAGAGGGCACACCCACTGGGGCACAGTCCTGCCCATCTCCACCGGAGCCATGGGCTAGACTGGGTGCTCTACCAGAGCCACCCCCACCCAGGGGGTGCCATGTAGCCTCCGACCATGTGACCGACCAATGCTGCCACCCACCACCAGGGGGCAAGGGCCAGGCCCCCCACGCCGCCAGCAGGGGGCACCACCACCGGGCACCGATACTCGTCCCCCAGCCGATTGGTCACCAGGAGCTCCGCCTCCCGGGTGCAGCAGTCCGCGGAGAAGTTGGCTGTGACGGCCTCCCCGTCCGTCCAGTGGGGCACGGCCACACCCCCGGCCAGCACCTCCCGGACGCCGGCCCCGTCCCAGATCCGCAGCCGGGCCGTCCAGCGGCGCTCGCGGCAGGGCGACCCCGGGAGGCCGCAGGCCCCGGCCACCCCACTGATGTTGCAGAGAGGGGGCGGGTGATTCGGCTCCTGCGGGAAGAAAGCGACAGGGCGGGCTGACAACGCCGAGAGACGCCGCGCACCGTCACAACTCCACACGGACAATCTCCTCTCCTCCCCTCCATGCACCACCAACTGTTCCGGCTGTTTCATCTCCCTCCTTTTCACACATTTTCTCCGCTCTGCTTCCCTAGCTCTCCAGAAAGTCTTGGCCAAGTGGCTTGGCTGTGAATTGCCCTCGTTTCCTATTCACGCACGCAACCTTAATTCACTCCTTTGCTTCCATGGCTTTCTGCGCACCACCAACAGCACGGCCTGGAACGGACCTCGGTTCACACGGGCAACTCCGAGGCTTTGCAAACAGCGTTTCCCTACTTGCGTGCGCTTTGCGGGACGGGGCCGAAATTCAACCTGATCCGGACACACCGGAGAAGTGGGCGGAGGTCAATCGGATGCAGTTGAATAAGGACAAACGCAAAGAGGAAGGAACAAATCCATCTCTCTCACACAGAACGGGAAGCGACTGTCTAGGAAGGAGTCCTGCTGAAAGGGATCTAGGGGTCAGAGTGGACCACAAGCTAAATAGGAGTCAACAGTGTGACGCTGTAGCAAAAAAAGCAAACATGACTCTGGGCTGCATGAATAGGCGTGTTGTGAGCAAGACACGAGACGTCATCCTTCCGCTCTGCGCTGGTTAGGCCTCAGTTGGAGGATTGTGTCCAGTTCTGGGCACCACATTTCAGGAAAGATGTGGAGAAATTGGAGAGGGTTCAAAGAAGAGCAACAAAATTGATGAAAGGGCTAGAAAACGTGAGCTAGGAGGGAAGGCGGAAAGAATTGGGCTTGTTTCGTTTGGAAAGGAGAAGACCGAGAGGGGACGTGAGAGCGGTTTTCAAGCATCTAAAAGGGCGTCACAAGGAAGAGGGAGAAAACTTGTTCTCCTTCACCTACGAGGACAGAACAAGCAGCAATGGGCTTAAACTGCAGCCAGGGAGGTTTGGGTTGGACATTAGGAAAAACTTCCTGCTTGTCAGGGTGGTGAAACACCGGAATAAATTGCCTAGGGAGGTTGTGGAATCGCCATCCCAGGAGATATTGAAGAGCAGGTCGGACAGACACCTGTCGGGGATGGTCTAGATCAGGTCTAGAACACTGTTTCTCAACCAGTGGTACGAGTACCCTTCGGGGTACTTGAGAGAAGTCTGGGGGGGGTCCGTCAACACAACTGACATTTGGAGAAACCTGATTATTTTTGCACCCAAAAATTTCATCACCCGCCCGGCTACAATTACCGTATTTTAGCGCATATACCCCGTGGGTTATATGTGTTTTTACAACCCCACCCCCACCCACACACCCCACGGGGTATACAATATTTTTTTTTACTCACCTGGTGAGTTCTTGCGCAGCCTCCAGCCTCCGGGCAGGGCAGCGCTCATCCTCCTGGTTCCTGCGCAGATGCAGGAACCAGGGGGATGAGCGCTCCCCCCGCCCGGAGGCTGGCAGCTGCACAGGAACCGGGGCATTTAGGCTGGCTAATTCCCCCACCCAGGCCCTCCCAGCACTGTAAATTAGCTAATATATCTGGCATAGTTTGAAAGAAAAGTCTTGTATACCCTGCAGGTTATACTCATGCACGGGGGATACAAGAGTTTTTTTACTCCATTTGGAAAAACCGCAGGGTATATTCGCTAAATTGTTTAAACAAACGTGCTGCAATGGTAGAAAAAAAAATCGTGTGTGTGTCTGAAAACCGTAGGTACTGCGGGTCGTTTTTTTTTTTTTTTTTTTTAAAGGGGTACTTATTTGGGGTTTTTTGAAAAAGGGGTACTTTATAAAAAAAAAAAAAAAAGGTTGAGAAACACCGATCTAGATGGTGTCTGGTCCCACCGTGATGGCCGGGGACGGGACTGGATGCTCGAGGTCCATTCCAGTTTTACACCCACAACTCAAAGATTTGGGAAAACGTCACCTCCCGACTTTTCTGGGCACGACTCTTCGGAGTTCAGTTCCCTCTAACACTAGGGGGAACTCACGACGTCCCTTTGAACGTTTAATTCCCCGAGTTCTGTGCCGGCCAATCGCCACATTTTAATTTCCCTCATTTTATACTGATGCTTCGCAACTTTAGGAGGCTAAATTTCAATGCCTCATCTTAACGATTCCCCAAATTTTGTGACGGCTAATCGCCAGGCATGTGACATTTTAATTCCCCTGATTTTATACTAACGATTCGCAGCTTCAAGAGGCTAAATTTCAATGTCTCGTCTTAACAATTCCCCAAGTTCTGTGCCGGCCAATCGCCACATGTGCAACATTTTAACTTCCCTCATTTTATACTGATGCTTCGCAACTTTATGGGGCTAAATTTCAATGCCTCGTCTTAACGATTCCCCAAATTCTGTGCCAGCTAATCACTAGGCGTGCGACATTTTAATTTCCCGCATTTTATACTAACGATTCGCAGCTTCAGGAGGCTAAATTTCAATGTCTCGTCTTAACGATTCCCCGAGTTCGGGGAGTGTTTCATAATTCACAATGACTGACCGGAAACGAATCACCTGCCCCAAACCTTGACCTGAGATGCCCCTGGTCCCCAGACCCACAACGGTTTGGGCCTTTCCTCGCTTTGGGGCTTCGCTGAATGACCCAGAGTCCGGGCCTCGTTTCCCGGGGGGGTTTCATCACCGGTGCGTCGCTGCCCCCTGCTGGCGCCCCCTGGACTCACCGGCAGCTGGGGCCCCACTAGCAGCTGGAGGAAGGCGAAGATGGCAGCCCCGGCAGGGGCCAGTGGCTCAGCCCGGAGGGTGAAGGTGACGGCTGAGCCGGGGCTGGCGCTGTCGGGCACCTGCAGAGTAATGACGCCCGTCGCTGTCTGGTTCCGGCCCAGCTGCAGCCTGCAAGAGACACAGGGCAGTGGGCGTGTCGGCGGGATGGACAGAGGGACACAGAGAGCCCCGTGGGGCAAGGAGGGACAGACAGACCGACCCGCCCAGGGAGCCACGGGGAGGAGGGACGGACGGACAGACAGACCGACCCGCCCAGGGAGCCACGGGGAGGAGGGACGGACGGACAGACAGACCGACCCGCCCAGGGAGCCACGGGGAGGAGGGACGGACGGACAGACAGACCGACCCGCCCAGGGAGCCACGGGGAGGAGGGACGGACGGACAGACAGACCGACCCGCCCAGGGAGCCACGGGGAGGAGGGACCAACCGAGGGTGCCACGGGACAGACAGATGGGTGGACCGACGGACCCTGGGAGCAGACGGACACACAGACAGGAGGAGCGCGAAAGGAGGCATGGACGGACAGTCTGGCAGCCAAGCAGACAGATAGACGGATGGACGGCGGGCCCCCAGGGTGTTACCGTGGGCTGGAGACGCCGAGGGGGAACGCGGGGTCACTGCTGGCGGCCAGGCCCAGCTCCTGCGGCGACTCGGGGTTCCAGACCCGCCAGGCCACGGCCCCCGCCTGCCCCGGCACCAGGGGCCCGGTGCTGCTCAGCTGGGGGAGGGGAAAAATGAGGAGAGTTGGGCTGGGGGGGGGCACCGCAGGCGGCCCCCCACACACAGCACGGCACCCACAGAGCTCCCCGGCCCCCTTCCTGCAGCCCAGCGCCCCAGAGTCCCCCTTCCAGAAGCCCAGCGCCCCAGCTCCCACCCCTCCCTGCAGCCCAGCACCCCCAGAGTCCCCCAGCTCCCCACCCCTTCCAGAAGCCCAGCGCCCCAGAGTCCCCTTCCAGAAGCCCAGCGCCCCCAGCTCCCACCCAGAGTCCCCAGCTCCCCACCCCTTCCTACAGCCCAGTACCCCCAAACTCCCCCCATCCCTCTCTGCAGCCCAGCACCGACCTGCAGCAGGAACCCCACGGCCGTGCTGACTTGGGGGGCGGGTCTCTCCACGCGCCGGCCCTGGGCGTCCGAGCCCCGCAGGATCAGAGCAAAGTCCCCCGGGGGCAGGTCCGGGGGCAGAGCCGTGGCGAACAGCCCCGTCCCCGGGGCCACCTCCTGCAGCGGCAGCTCCCCGCCGAGCCGCCTGCCCGTCCGGGGGTCAGCCAGCTCCACCGCCTCCATCCGCACCGCGCCCTCGCCCGGCCGGGCCAGCCCCGTCCCGGCCACCACCAGCCGCAGCGGCAGCCCTGTCGGGGCAGAACCGGAGCCGAGTCCAAGCCCCGCCACAAGACCAGCCCCGGCCGCGGTGGATCCCCAAGCCCTCCGGCTCCGGTGCGGCTGCTTCTGGGGCGGGGCACTGAGGGGAACAGCCACACGGAACGGCACCGAGCGGCCGCTCCCCCAGCTCTGCCCGCCACCCTGCCCGGACCCTGGGACCACCCTGGGGCAATGGGGCAGCCCTGCCTGCCAGGGGAGCCCCCCAGGTCCTGCCCCCCCAGCTCGTACCTCTCACAGGGTGACCGTCCAGCTTGAAGAGGCCGGGATGGGGCCCCTCGGTGGGTACCGCGAAGTAGTACAGGAAATCCAGGGAGCTTTGGCCTGAGAACAGAGCAAGGGGGCCCCATTAGAGGGGGGGCCCATTCCCAGCCCCCCCCTCCCGAGCCAGTCAGGCCCTGTCTTGGGGCTGGGTGGGAGGGCACTGGTGTTTGTTCTGGCATTGGCATGGTTTGGGTTTGTTATTGTAGGGCCTAATCAAAGTGGTGGTCTTGTGTTAGTGTTATTTCATCTTCAGTAGAGTGGTAAGTTCTTGTAGGGCCTACTGAAAGCACTGGTGTTTTATAGTCGCTGGCATGGCTTGGGTTTGTTATTGTAGGTCCTACTCAAAGCGATCTTCTTGTTTTGGTGTTATTTCATTTTTAGTAGAGTGGTTAGTTCTTGTAGGGCCTACTGAAAGCACTGGTGTTTGTTTTAGCGCTGGCATGGCTTTGGCTTGTTATTGTAGGTCCTACTCAAAGTGCTGACATAGCTTTGGTTTGTTATTGTAGGGCCTACTCAAAACGGTGGTCTTGTTTTGGTGTTATTTCATCTTTAGTAGAGTGATTAGTTATTGCAGGGCCTACTGAAAGCACTGGTGTTTGTTTGGCTTTGGTTTGTTATTGTAGGGCCTACTCAAAGCGGTGTTGTTGTTTTGGTGCATTACTCCCAGCCCCTCCCCCCCCCCCAGAGTTCCCCCCTTCCCTCACCTCGCACGTGGACCGAGTAGTCGCCCTGCGCCCGCACCTCCAGGGTCCAGCGGCCGACGAGCGGGCGGGGCCGCAGCTCGAGCCGGTGGAGTGTTCCGAGCCGAACGCCGGTCCCCAAGGAGCCGTGGGGGGCGTCCGAGGTCTGGGAGGCCCCTGCGGGGAGAAGGGGAGGGTGGGCGGACGCCGGGACACCTGGCTCCCTCGCCCCCGCTGGGGGGGAGCGTGTCCCCCCGCCGCTCACCCGTGGGGTCCCGCAGCCGGAAGGCGCCGACGGCCCCCTGGACGGTCACCACGGCCCCGTCCACCCGGCTGTCCAGCCAGAAGCCGTGGCTCTCCCAGGCGGCCCTCTTCCTCCGGCCCAGCCCCCTGGGGCCCGGCCCGGCCCCCTTCTGGTACTGGAACAGGGTCACCTGCGAACGCACGGCCCCCAGGGTCAGCACCGGCCCAGCCGCCGGGATCCCCGGCACCTGCGCCGCCCCCGCGGGCCTCACCGAGGACGCTGTGGCCTCGCCGAGGACGCCAGCCACCTCCCGGATGTGGGCGTTGTCGGTGAAGATGGCCTGGCCCCCGGAGCCGCGGGCCAGGTCCACGTAGAGGTCGAAGCGGTCGGCCGCCAGCACCTCCCGCCTCGCCCGCGGCCTGGAGGGGTCCTCCGTGATCAGGAACGTCACCTCGCAGGGCAAAACCGAGAGCGTGAGGCAGCTGCCATGTTGCGGTAGGGCCGGCTCAAAGCGCTGGCGTTGGGTTGGTGCGTTATCGTAGGGCCTACTCAAAGGACTGGCATGGTTTTAGATTGTTATTGTGTGGTTAATCTTTAGTGGGGCGGTTTGTTATTGTAGGGCCTACTGAAAGCACTGGATGGTGTTGGTTTGTCATTGTAGGGCCTACTCAAAGCATGGTTTATTATTTAATCTTCAGTGGGGTGGTTTGTTATTGTAAGGCCTACTCAAAGCATGGTTTGTTATTTAATCTTCACTGGGGTGGTTTGTTATTGTAGGGCCTACTCAAAGCTCTGGATGGTGTTGGCTTGTCATTGTAGGGCCTACTCAAAGCATGGTTTATTATTTAATCTTCAGTGGGGTGGTTTGTTATTGTAGGGCCTAGTGAAAGCGCTGGTGTTTGTTTTGGCACAGGTTTGGTTTGTTAATGTAGGGCCTACTCAAAGTACTAACGTGGTTGTGGTTTGTTATTTAACCCATGATGAATTAGAGTGCATGTTATATCCGGGCCTAAAAAAACCCGCTTTTGTCTTTTTGGTTCCCTGTGGCAAGGGAGGTTTGTTATGGTAGGGCCTACCAAAAGTGCTCTCCTTGTTTTGATTTCTCACATTTCTCCGCGAGGACGGTTTGTTATTGCAGGGCCTCCCGCAAGTCCGGCGTCGCGTCGCTGTATCGTTTACCCTTGGCGCCGCCGGTTTGTTATTGTAGGGTCTCCTGGGGGGGGGGGGGGGGTGTTTGGGTAGGGTCTCCCTCTGCCCACCTTGCACCGGCGCTCCTGGATCAAGGCCTCCACGCTGTCCCGGAGGTGGGCGTCCTTCGCCGAGGCGTCCGTGAAGACGAAGATCTCGGACAGGGGCGAATGCAGCAGGGCCAGCTGTGGGGAGGGCAGAGAGATGATGGGGGTGAGGTGGGGAGGAGGGGAAGGAAATCGGGGTTCAGATGGCGGGGCTCTGAGGGGGAACAGGATGGGGGTAACAAAGGGCTAAAAGCAGGGGCTGGGGGAGCAGGATGGGGGGGCGATGGGGGGGCCCTGGCTCCGGTACCTGCAACGCCGACAGACACATCTCGGGCTCGTCCCCCCCGGCCAGGGGGCTGATCGAATCCAGCAGCCGCAGGAACTCGGCTGGGTCGTTCGTCTTGTGCACCGGCCCGAAGTCCTGAGAGGGGGAAACTGAGGCAGGGAGGAGGGGAAACCGAGGCAGGGACCAACGCCAGTTGCCCTAAATCCCGCTCCCCTCCCCACTCCCCGGCCGGCCAGCCCACCCAGCCCCCCCCGCAGTCGTTCTGATTCCCCCCCCCCACGCACCGGGGTCGTGGAAGGGCACCAGCAGGTAGGCGTCAGGCTCCCAGGGGCCACGAGCCGGTGGGAGACGAGGGCCCGGGCCTGCAGCCGGGCGGCGCTGATCTCCTTCCCCATGCTGCCCGTGGTGTCCACCACCAGGCTGAGCCCCGCGCCGGAGCCGGCCTCCAGCATCCTGCGGGGAGGGAGGTGCCGTCAGTGTCGGGGCCCGCACGCTCTCCCAGGGCCAGCCCCCCCGGCCAGGGCAGGAGGGAGTGCGCGGGGGGGGGAGGGGCAGGACGGGGGGAATCACCCCAGATCTAGGTGTGTGTGGGGGGGTGAGATCAGCAGGATGCAGGACCCAAATGGGTGGAGGGGATGTGACCCCAGATCTAGGGGAGCAGGCGGGGAGGGATATGACCTTGGATCCAGGTGCAGGGGGCCAGGTGGTGGTGGTGGGGAAGTCGTGACCCCAGATCTGTGGGGCGGGGAGGAACCTCATGGTGGGGAGAAATGTGACCCCAGATCTGTGGGGGGACCAGGCAGGGGGGATATGACCCCGGATCCAGGTGCAAGGGGACCAGGCCGGGGGGGGATGGAATGTGACCCCCAGATCCAGGTGAAGAGGAAGGGGGGGAGGAATGTGACCCTGGATCTGGGGAGGGACCAGGCGGGGAAGGGACGTGACCAACGATCTAGGGGAGCAGGCAGGGAGGGATATGACCCTGGATCCGGGTGCAGGGGGCCAGGTGTGTGTGTGTGTGTGGGGAAATGTGACCCCAGATCTGGGGACCAGGCAGGGGATGTGACCCCGGATCCAGGTGCAGAGGACCAGGGCGGGGAACGTGACCCCAGATCTGGGGAGGACCGAGGAGAGGGAAGTGTCTCTGGATCTGGGGAGGGACCAGGTGGGGAGAACAGAACGTGACCCCAGATCCAGGTGCAGAGGGACCAGGGGCACGTGACCCCAGATCTGGGGACACCAGGCGGGGATGACACCCCGGATCCAGGTGCATTGGGACGGGGAGAAACGTGACCCCAGATCTTGGGGGACCGAGGAGGGGGAAGTGACTCTGGATCTGGGGAGGGACCAGGTGGGGGGAGGGGGAGAACGTGACCCCCAGATCCAGGTGCAGAGGGACCAGGGGGGACGTGACCCCGGATCTGGGGGGGGGGGGGGGGGGGGACCAGTCACCTGAGGAAGCGCCGGTCGTGGGCCAGGTCCCGGCGCAGCTGGCGCAGGAAGAGGACAGAGGCCTCGCGGGCCAGGCCGGCCGCGGCCCCGTGCAGATAGTGGTGGGGCGAGAAGAGGGGGGACGAGCTGTCCTTGTTCATCCCCCCTTGGGGCTCCCGCAGGCGGCTGCCGTCAAACTGCCCCCCATGGCTGCACTTCCCTGCGGGGGCACAGAGCGGGGGAGGTCTGTCATCTTGCGCCCCTAAATCTGCCCCCGCACTCCCAACCCTCCTGCGAGAAATCTCCCCCTTTCGTCCCCCTTCCACCCTGGGGTCACCCCTCTGATCCCCAATACCTGCCCCAACCCTGCTCCCCTCACACCTGTCCCCCCAAAAACTATTGGGGTCCCCTGACCCCCCAAAGCTGAGTCAGCTGCCTCAATCGCCTTCAAGTGTCCCCACAAAATATTGGGGGTCCCTTTTTGCCCCCCAATTCACCCCAAGCCCCTGGGCATTTGTTGCCCGCAGCAGTGCTCAGAGGCACCCCTGAAAATTATTGGGGTCCTGCCGTCTGCCCCCCCAAACCTAGCCAGGACTCCCAGAAAGCTCCAGATCCCCAGACATCGGCGGCACCCCTTAAAATGCCTCCCGGAGGCCTCAGCACTCACCCCACATGCACCCCAAAATCCGTAGCTCTTCACCCCACCTGAGCCCTCCCCCTTGGGGTCACAGCCTGCCTTTGTCCCCCCCAATCATGGCCGTGCCTATAAAATATCGGGGTGCCAAGGTCTCCCACCCCAGAGTGGGGAGAAATTGGGGAGAAACGGGGGGGAGGTGGGGAACAGCCCCTCCAAAACCAGCCCCCCGGAGGTATACCGGGCGGTTTCTCCGGCTCGGTGCCGAAATACCCGCTGGTGAGCAGCCCTCGCGGCCGGAGCGAGTCCAGGAGGTTCCCCTCGCACGTCCACCCGGCGCAGGGCCGGCATGTCGGCACATTGGCTGCGGGAGAGATAGGGAAAAGGGGGGCCCTGAAAGTGGGTCTGGGCGGATGCCTGGGTCCCATCCCCAGAGCCCACCCCGCCCCCTGCAGCCACCTCGGACGCCGCCGCCTCGTGCCTCAGTTTCCCCAGGAGAAAGGGACCGGGAATTTCTTAGCCGGGCGGGGTCCCGATCTTGGCGGCTAACGGCTGCAGGGAACCCGCCCCACAACCACAAGTGGGTTACGGGGAACCCCCCCCCCACTGGCGGGGTAGCCCCCCCGGGGTTCTCTGGAGAAAGGGGCTGGGGCGGGCGAGGGGGCTGGTACCTCCGGCGACGGAGCCCAGCACGTGGCCGGGTTGGAGCAGGTCCGGGTGGATCTTGCTGTGGCCCAGTTCGACCCAGTTGGTGTGGCTGTAGAAATCCTGCCAGGGGCGGGGGAGGAGAGGGAGAGAGGGACAGACGGACGGACCATGAGCCGATCGGCCCAATAGGTCACGCGTCTGGGCCCCCGCCCATCCCCCTCCTGGCCGCCCAGGCCAGACCCGGGGCCGTGAAGCGCGGGAGAGAGATGGACGCAGCCGGATGGATGGAAGGGGTCGAGTGGGGCGAGACGGCTGGTTGGACAGACGGACAGGGGTGGAGCGGGGCGGACGCACGGATACACACATCTCCAGGGGGAAAGGAGGAGGTGGAACAAGGCCGAGAGATGAGGGGGCAGGGACAGATGGACGGAGACAGACGGACAGGTAAGCCAGACAGAATCACCAGAGGGCTGGGGCGAGACAGACAGCCCAGATGGACAGAGAGGGTCAGAGACGGCTGGAGGCAGAGACAGACGGCTAGACGGGTGTAGAGACAGACAGACAAACAGGATGGGTGGATGAGGACAAAGACGGATAGATGGGGGAGGAGACAGACGGGCAGACAGGATGGCTGGATGGGGACAAAGATGGACAGACAGGGCAGAGACAGACGGCTAGACGGGGCAGAGACAGACGGCTAGATGGACGGACGGGGCAGAGACAGACGGCTAGGCGGACGGAGGGGGCAAAGACAGACGGGCAGACCAGGTGGGTGGCCAGGGACGAAGATGGACAGGAGGGGACATGGAAGGGAGAAGAGACAGACGGCTAGACGGACGGACGGCACAGACAGACGGGCAGAGGACAGACAGGCAGACTGGGTGGGTGGCCGGGGACGAAGATGGACAGGAGGGGATACGAAAGGGAGCAGAGACAGACGGACAGTTAGGGCGGGCAGACAGACAGACGTCTGGGCCCAGTGGGGGCCGGGGGCTCACCTGCAGGGAGTGGAGCAGCTGGCCAAGGCGCCGGCGGGCCAGGGGGTAGAGCTCGGCGCCCAGGGCCTCCAGCACCTCCCGGCGGGCGCGGAGCAGCCAGGCCCCGCCCGCCCGCAGCCGCTCGCTGTCGAAGTGCAGCACCGGGTCATCCCGCGCTGGCGGCATGAAGTCCAGCGCCGCGTTGGCGTTGGCCACCTCGGCCAGCGCCGCCCGGAACCGCCGGGCCGACACCCCCGGCCCGTAGTAGGCGGCGAACACCTCGTCCGCCAGCAGGGGCCGGCCCTGCGGGGAGAGCGGCCCTGAGACACTGGAGCCAGGAGACGCCAGAGCCCAGGGATCCCAGGGTTGCCGGAGCCCAGGGATCCCAGCAGACGCCGGAGCCCGGGGATCCTGGGGATGCTGGAGCCTAGAGACACCAGAGCCCGGGGATCCCAGGGACGCTGGAGCCCGGGGACCCTGGGTCCCGGGGACGCCAGAGCCTGGGGATCCCAAGGATGCCGGAGCCCAGGTTCACCAGCTTCAGCCGCCTGGGACGGGGGGCAGAGTGCGGGGCAAGGGTACCAGCTCACCTGGAGCCGCTCGAGGGCGAGGCGCCCACCCTGGGGCGGCAGGTCCCGGAGCAGCTCCAGCGTGGCGTTGAGCAAGGCCTCCTCCGTCAGGTCCTGGTGGGTGATGGAGCCCCAGGCCAGGGACATGGCCCGGGACCAGATGTTGGGGAAGAAGCCCAGGGCCCCACGGGGCAGCAGGAGTAGCAGGGGCAGGGCCCAGAGAGGGGGCCCCATGGCAGGAACATGGAGCTGTGGGGAGCAAAGGGTTAAACAGGGGCAGCCCCCCCGCTCCCTGAGTGGGCCCCCCTTATCTCTGCGGAGCAGCAGGGTGGAGACGGAGGGCGGGGCCTTGGGGGAGGAACCTGCCCGGACTCCAGGGTCCTCGCTCCCCTCCCTGCAACACACACAGCCCCCCCTACCTCCGCCAGACCCACAAGTGGGGGCCCTGCCCCTCAGCTCAGCCCGGACAGCAGGAAACCCCCAATTTCCCCCCCCCCATTGGCTGGACTGAGCAACCCCCCCCGACACACACACACAGTGTGTCGCACTCATGCAACCAGCAACTCGCCTGCACTCCGGAGACAACACACGCCACAGCCAGACCCTCACACTGCCTAGAGACGCACAACACACCCCTTCCAGCACCACAACAAACATACCACCACCTAGAGAGACACAACACCTGCACACCACAACACACACACACCTTCCAGAGACCCACAACGCCAACAACACAACACTATCTAGTTCTAGAGACACCTGCACATCAGAGACCCACAACTCCAGCGCCACAACAAACACCACCACCTCAAGACACACACCTGCACACACACCTTCTAGAGACCCACAACTCCAGCACTACAACACACCACCATCTAGAGATACCTGCACACTGCACACCAGACCCACAACAAACACGACACCACCTCAAGAGACACACCTGCACACCACACACACAACTCCAGCACTACAACAAACAACACCATCCAGAGACACCTGCACACTGCACACCAGAGACCCATAACAAACACAACACCACCTCAAGAGACACACCTGCACACAACACACACGCCTTCCAGAGACTCACAACTCCAGCACCACAACAAACACCACAACCACCTCCTAGACAGACAATATCCACACCAAGCAACACCCACACACCAACACTCCCAGAGATACACACCACCAGAACACATCACAACACTCCTCCTAGGGGCACACAACCCCCCCCACCCCACCACATTCAAGCCCCTGGAAACACGAACACAACCCATGGCAACACAAACGCACACAACCCTCCCCCTACACTGCATGTCACAACCCCAACCCACCTATAGCCAATCTCCCACACACACACACACACCCTGCCCCCCGTCTCTCGAGACACACCTGCACACAACACACACACCTTCCAGAGACCCACAACTGCAGCACCACAACCACCTCCTAGACAGACAACATCCACACACCACCACTCCCAGAGATACACACCACCCAAACACATCACAACACCCCCACCCCACCACATTCAAGCCCCTGCAAACACAAACACAACCCATGGCAACACAAACGCACACAACCCTCCCCCTACACTGCATGTCACAACCCCACCCACCTATAGACAATCACACACACACACACCGCCCCGCTGTCCCTGAGACACACCCCACCCCCAGACCAAGTGTAACACAAACGCCCCCAATGCCTGGGTCCCCTCCCTCGAGTTGGCCAAAACCCAAAGACCTCAAGATCCCCCCCATAAGTCCCCACCCACGGGGGGGGGGCCCAGCCCAGACCCAACCCGTATCTCCCAGGGACCAGCCCCACTGCAGAGCCCCCGACACCCCTAACCCAGCCCCTGCCCCATCACCCCCACTTCCCCCCCGGCCTGACACAGCGCGGGGCTCTCCCTACCTGGCTGGCCCTGGCCTCCAGCGGCTTCTGTCTCCCTCCCCCCCTTTCAGGGCAGACCCCCCCACACCCAGCTCCCGGTGCGGCTGACAGCCGGAGGCAGGAGAAAGGGAGGAGGAGGGGCTGGGCCAGGCCACGCCCCTCCCTGGTTGGGGGGGGCCGCTGGGAGAGGGAACTCCCACTGGGGGAAACTGAGGCACCGAGCCAGGGAGGTGCTCCGAGCCCCTCTCCACTCCCTGCTGTAACACACCAGAGCCTTGTCCCCCCAGGTCCCCCCCCTCTCCCCACCTGCACTGCGGCTCAGCCGCCCAGCGGGCACCTGGCCCCGGGCCCAGCGCTGAGTCACCCCGGGCCTGGCACCAGGCGAGGGACAGCGGCTCCCAGGGGGCGCCTGCGACGCAGCCAGGCCGGCCCCACAGCCGGGGGGCTAGCTGGCCCCACCACCCCCACCTTCCATCCCCCACAGATCCCTCAGAGCCTGCCTCCTTCGAGGCCCGATGTGGGACCAGCGCATGGGACCGTGTCGGACGGAGGATGAAAGCCCAGCTACCGCTAAAGGTGGAGGGAGCGCTCCGGCTCAAAACCCGCCCTCAGCTCCCCATTGAACCCACACACACATCCGGGTGCTTGTCGCCCCCCCCCCCAAAAAAAGGTCTCGGCTTCTCTATGTCAGCAAAATAGTTTAATATCGTCCAAGAAAATAGACTCCAAGGGGAATCGGAGCACGGCTGGGAAGGGGCAGAGCCAGCCAGGGGGGCGGAGCCGGCCGGGGGGAGGGCAGCCCCACAGGGACGAGACGCGGGGTCCGGCCGTCTCAGATCATCCTCCGGAAAGTCTCCACGGCCTCCGTCACCTTCTGCAGCTCCGCCTGGCTCTGCTGGGGCGGGGGGGACATGGTCCGGGTGTGAGGGGCGGGAGGGGGCACAGCCCAGCCCCACCCCAGGCCCTCCCTCCTGCTCCCCAACTCCCTCGCTTTTGGCAGCCCTGCGCCCCCCTAGAACCCTGAGAAGCCATGTCCCTGCCTGACCCCCAGGCGGACCCTGCCCTGGAGCATGCGGGTGGGAGTCCCGGGAAAAGGGGGGGCAGGCGGGTACCTTGGCGGCGTCGGCCTCCTGGACCTTGGGGGGCACCTTGGTGCCGTAGTCGGGGGACTCCAGCCGCTCCAGCAGCCGCTCCAGCTGCTTCTGCAGCTCCGCCTGCTTCCCCGCCAGCTTGGAGACCTCCCGCTCGGCGTCGATCAGCCCCTGTGGGAGGCGGCACCCCCCGGTCAGACGCACGGACGCATGGGTCCCCCCCCGGCCCTGCCCCCGGATTCCCCCCAGCCCCGCCGGTCAGACACACGGACGCCTGGGTCCCCCCAGCGCTGCCAGTCAGACGACAGCAGCCATGCCTGCCCAGCCCTGGATGCCCGGATTCCCTCAGCCCTGCTGGTCAGAAGCATGGACCCCAGGGTCCTTCCGGTCCCAGACGCCTGGGTCCCCCCCAGCCCTGCCCCCAGGTTCCCCCAGACACCCAGGTCCCCCACAGCCAGACACACGGACGCCTGGGTCCCCCCAGACACCTGGATCCCCTCAGAGCTGCTGGTCAGACGCACAGACGCCCGGATCGGACCCCAGGGTCCCCCCGGTTCCCAGACGCCCGGGTCCCCCCCAGCCCCACCGGTCAGACACACAGATGCCCAGGTCCCCCCCCAGCCCTGCTGGTCAGATGCACGGACCCCAGGGTCCCCAGCCCCGCCGGTCAGACACACGGACGCCCGGGTCCCCCCGGCCCCTCACCTTGAGCAGCAGGTGCACGGTGCACTTGTCAGAGGCCACGGCCACGGCACAGCCGGCGGGGGGGGCCTCGCCCGGGCCCAGCACGCGCACCAGGCCGGAGGAGGACAGGGTGCTGATGAGCAGCGCGGCGGCGCGGCCGCATCGGGGTCCAGGCACTGCAGGAAACCTGGGGGAGAGGTCAGAGGGCAGGGAGGCGGCGGGGGAAGGGAAGGGGGTCAGGTACTTACAGTCGGCTCGGGTCCGGGTGAGGTTGTAGTCGGCCCGCAGGGAGCGGACGGCCCGGACGATGCTCAGCGCGAAATCCACCGTCGCCTCCAGGTCCGCGTCCCGCCAGGCGCACTGCCGCGGGAGGAGAGCAAATGGGGCCCCCCGCGCCCGACCCCCAGCCCCCCCCCAAACCTGATGGGGCCCCTCACTCCCGCCCCACAACACCTGCCCCCCAGTCCTGCCGGTGTCCTCACGCCCGCCCCACGGCCCCAGCCGGTGCTCTTCACTCCCTGCCCCTGCCCCCCCAGCCCTGCCAATGCCCCTCACTCCCGCCCCCAAACCCTGTCCCCCAGCCCCCCGCTACCTGCTCAGGGCTGGGGTAGGGGGTGACGCAGATGCTGGGGGGGGCCCGGGGGCCACGGCGGGGCAGGCGCTGGAACAGCTCCTCGGTGACGAAGGGCATGAAGGGGGCCAGCAGGCGCAGGCCGGCGTCCAGGCAGGTGTACAGGGTGCAGCGGGCAGCAGCCACCGCCCCGGCTTCCCCCTCGGCGAAAACGGGCTTCAGGCACTCCTGGGGGCGAGGGGAAGGGGACAGGTCAGACCTGGGGCAGGCCCCTGCCCCCTTCCGCCCCCCTCCCCCGGCTCCCCTCCTCTCACCAGGTAGACGTCGCACAGCTCGTAGAGCCAGAAGTTGTAGGCGGCCGTGGTGACGGCCGGGAAGTCGTAGGCCCGGAAGCCGGCCTCGCTCAGCCCCACCGCCAGGCTCAGCCGGCTCAGGATCCACCGGTCCATGAGGCTCTCGGCGCCGCTGGGCTGCGGGGGTTGGGGAAAACGCACCGGTGAGGTGAGGGGGAGGCCCCAACACCCCCAGGGCTGTGCCCGCCCCGGGGAGCCCCCCTGCCCTCACCTCCGGTCCCAGCGGGGGCTGGAAGCCGGGCCCCAGGCCGCGCAGGGCGAACTTGGTGGCGTTCCAGAGCTTGTTGCAGAAGTGCCGGTAGCCCAGGATGCGGTTCACGTCCAGGTTGATGTCGCGGCCTGGCAGGGGGAGTAGGAGGGTGAATTCAGGGCGTGTTCCCCCCCCCAAGGGTGCCTCAGTTTCCCCAGATTGGGAAACACCAAGGAGCCAGAGCAGGGCCTGGCAGAGGGCTGAATTCCGGGCATGTTCCCCCCCCCAAGTGTGCCTCAGTTCCCCCAGCCTGGGACACGCCAAAGAGCCAGAGCAGGGCCTGGCAGAGGGCTGAATGCGGGGCATGTTTCCCAGCGTGCCTCAGTTTCCCAGCTTGGGAAGCGCCAAGGAGCCAGAGCAGGGCCTGGCAGGGGGCTGAATTAGGGCGTGTTTTCCCCAAGCGTGCCTCAGTTTACCCAGCCTGGGCAGCGCCAAGGAGCTAGAGCAGGGCCTGGCGGGGTGGGAGACGGATAAATTTGGGGCGTTTTCCTCCAAGCGTGCCTCAGTTTCCCCAGCCTGGGACACGCCAAGGAGCCAGGGCAGGGTCTGACAGGGCTCCAGGGTCTGGGGTATTCAAGGGCTGGCAGAGACCGACCCACAGCGAGGGGAAGCCGGTGGCCTGGGCCCCAGATGCTGGGCATGGGGCAGAGGCCGGCCCCAGAGCTGCAGAATGAAGGGGGCAGGTGGCTGGGATCGGGGCAGGGCCGTGGGGAGAGACGCCGGTGCCTGCAGGCAGAGGGACGGAGCCAGCGAGCCTGTGATCAAGAGGGAATTTTCGGTGGTGGTTGCATGGCCGTGCCTCAGTTTCCCTGTGTAAGTTGCCTGGCTCCCCCATGGGTGCCAAAGGGGCATGTGGGGTGAACCCGGCCCAGATCAACCGAGACGCCAGGGAGCTGCGGGGGCGGCCAGGCAGAGCAGTGGGGCCAGCCCTGCCAAGGGGTCCGTCCCCTGTGGCAGGGATTCGGGGGGGAGCGAGCAACTCACCCTGGGAGGTGTACGCGCAGAGGGCGAAGCGCAGGGCGTCTGTACCGCACTCCGGGATCCCGGCAGGGTAGTCGCTTTTCTGGGGGTGCGGGAAGAGGGGTGAATCAATTCCCAGTCAACCCCGCAGTTCCCGACCCCCAGGAACCCCCCAGCTCAGTATCCCACTACTGCCACCACAACTCCGTCCTCTTGGACCCCAACGACCCCTATATCCCACTGCTTCCACCACAACTCAGTCCTCCTGGGCCCAACCACCCAGGTATCCCACTTCTACCACCGCAACTCAGTCCCCATGGGTCCGAATACTCAGTATCCACCACAGCTCAGTCCCCCATGGGCCCAACCACCCATGTATCCCACTCCTGTCACGACAGCTCAGCCGTCCCTGCCCCCCAAGTCCCTACTTCTCCCCAAGCTCCTCACCTGGCCCTGCTTGGCTCGCTCTACCTCCGCTGGCTCCAGGTTGCTCTCCAGCAGCTGCGCATGCAAGCCCTGCAGGGGGAGAACAGACATGGGCCCCGTTGATTGGGGAGTCCCATTGGTCGTTAACTCTGAACCCTACTAATGGGCAAGTCCCCTGCTGATCCAGGCGGCCGCAGGGCGACACCGAACATCCAGGCTGGTAACATCCAGGGGTGCGGGTAGGACCAGATGGACCCTCACCAACCGCCTCCCCTCCCCTCCCAGAGGTTACCTCCAGCGTGATCCCGCTGATCACATCCAGCGGGTCGATGACGTTGCCCAAGGACTTGCTCATTTTCCTGCCATGGGCGTCGCGGACGACAGCGTGAAGGTAAACCTGAAACATAGCGGGTGGGGCAGGTCAGGGCCACCCCGGGAGTGCAGGGGGCACCGAGCGGGCGAGGGGGGGGGGAGGGAGGGCAACACGCCCATCTCACCTCATGGAAGGGCAGCTTGCCCGTCAGCTTCAACCCCAGCATGACCATGCGAGCCACCCAGAAGAAGAGGATGTCATGGCCGGTCTCCAGGAGCGTCCCGGGGTAGAAAACCTGCAGGTCTTCGTTCTGCCCGGACAGACAGACGGTGACAGGAGACAGCCGGATGCCTGGGTCCCGTTCCCTAGCACCCCAACCACCACTGCCAGGGTAGAGCGCCCTGGGCTCACCCATTCTGGTATCCCACCGCTGCCACCACAACTCAGTCCCCTTTAGGCCCACCCATCCCAGTATCCCACTGCTCCCACCACAACACAGTTCCCTTAGGCCCACCCATCCCAGTATCCCACTCCTGCCACCAGCTGCCCAGCATCTTCCCCCTCCCGCCAAGGTTGGGAGCCCTTTGCTGCTGTCCCGGACCCCTGGCTCCCCTTCCCCGTCTCACACTCACGGGGTTGGGCCAGCCGAAGATGGAGAACGGGAAGAGGCCGGAGGAGAACCAGGTATCCAGGACGTCGTCGTCTAGGAACGAGACCGACAGAGAGGGACAGACGGACAGATGTTAGTATAGCAGGCGGCGGTGCGCGCTGGGCAATGCCGCAGGGTACTGGCAGGGGCGCTGTTCTCAATGCAGGTGCCCTTTGCTCCCGACCCACAACCTCCCAGCCCTACCTTGCCGCAGCGAGATCTTGTCCGGGGTCACCCCAAAGGTCTTGGCTGCTTTGTCCCTGGCCTCCTCTTCGCTCCGCCCGCTCACCCAGTATCTGCCGTCCGTGTCCTGGGAGGAGGGTTACCAGACAGACATATGGGCCCATCAACCCCGGCATCCTGACTCCTTTCTCAGCTCCGACCCACAAGCCCAACTATCTTGGTGTCCCACCCCTGCTGGCTCAGACCCAAGGGGGCTGAGCAGTGGTGGCAGAAGTGGGATACCTGGCTAGCAGAAGTGGGCTAGCTGGGTGGCTCAGCCCAGGGGAGTCGAGTTGTGTGACTTGCTGTGGGGACAGTTCCTAGGGTCATGGGAGGGGCTGTGGAATGTGGCGTGAATATGGGGCTGGGGTGGGTCACAGGGTTGTGGGCAGGCCCTTGGGGAGGCTGGGCTGGAGGAGAAGAAGGGGCCCCAGGGCTGCAGTGAATTGCAAGGTGCCTCGGACACTCTGTCTGGCTGTCTCCCTTGTTACAAAATCCTGTTGCGGTGAGTTCCACAGATTAACATGATCAAAGCTGAATTCCCTGATGTCAGTTTGTTTCTTCCTGTTGTCCCATGATTTTGGGGTGGGCCTGTCGCAGCTTCCTCCCCCTCCTCCCCTGGCTCTTTCCCAGGGTCTCTGCCCTCACTCACCTCCCCCGGGGGCACCGAGGGGTCGTCGACCGTGACGAAGTAGGCGGGGATGCGGTGGCCCCACCACAGCTGCCGGGAGATGCACCAGTCCCTGGGGGGAGAAAGCGCCTCACACATCACCTGGGTCGGTACCGCCTCCTCGTGGCAGGGCGGGGCGGATAAAAGCTCTACTACCGCCGCTGTGCCGCAGCCGGGGAGGCAGGGCCTGATATGGGGGGGCAGAGGGCAGGACGCAGGCTTCGGGTTACAGCCGTGCCCACGCAGAGGGGCATGTTGCACAGGCGGATAAAAGCCCTACTAGTGCCGCAGCAGCGGAGGGAGCGCCCCCCCCCGCAGCGGAGCTCACCTGATGTTGTCCATCCACTGGAACCAGGTCTTGCAGTGGAAGGGGGGCAGGATGCGCAAGTCGCCGCGGCGCACGGCCTCGGCCGCCCCCCGGGCCAGCCCCTCGCAGCGCACGTACCACTGCGGCTTCAGCAGCGGCTCCACCACGTCCTTCGAGCGGCTGGGGGAGGAGAAAGAGTCCCCGTGTCCTTCCGCCGGCCCCCTCGCGGGCAGCCTCCCTGTCTCCCTCCGCCCCATCCCAAGGTGCCTCAGGAGTCCCGCCCGGATATCCCTCCACCCTCACAAAGAGTTCTCCCCGGCCCGATATCCCTCCGCCCCCTCGCAAAAAGAGTCCCCTTCCTCACCAAGATATCCCTCCCCCCTATCCCAAGGGCACCTAACCATGCACTGATATTCCTCCACCCCCTCGCAAAAAGAGTCCCCTTCCTCACCCAGATATCCCTCCCCCCTATCCCAAGGGCACCTAACCACGCACTGATATCCCTCCGCCCCCTCGCAAAGAGTCCCCTTCCTCACCCAGATATACCTCCCCCCTATCCCAAGGGCACCTAACCACGCACTGATATCCCTCCGCCCCCTCGCAAAAAGAGTCCCCTTCCTCACCCAGATATCCCTCCCCCCTATCCCAAGGGCACCTAACCACGCACTGATATCCCTCCGCCCCCTCGCAAAAAGAGTCTGCCTCCTCACCCAGATATCCCTCCGCCCCATCCCCAGGTGCCTCAGGAGTCCCTGTCCTCCTCCCAAGGATATCAGTGCCTAAGCACACACTGATATCCCTCCGCCCTTAGAGTCCCTGCCCCCACGCACCAATATCCTCCGCCCCGCACAAAGTCGCCCCACCTGCCCCGACATCCCTCCGCTCGCCCCATAGAGTCCCCTCCCAGAGCCATCCCTCCCCACTCTTCCTGCGCGCACGTATCCTTCCACCACCAAAAGCCCCCTCACCTCTCCTCAGATACCCATCCCCCTCAGATATCCTCCGCACCCCACAAAGACACCTGCCCCCAACCGCCCGGTATCCTGCCACACCCCATTTCCCCTCCCATAGGTATCCCTCCGCTCCTTAAAATAGTCCCCCACTTCTTCACATATCGATCCCTCCCACATGCAAATCACACCCCCACCCCTCACCGATATCCCTCCGCTTCCCTCTGAACCCCCACCTTCCTCTCAGAATATTCCTCCGCCTCAAAGAGTCCCCCCTCACCTGCACACCGGCACCACCATGGGGTTGTCCTTTACTTGAAGAGCCCCTTCTGCTTCAGGGCCTCCAGCACGGCCCCTCGGGCCTCGAATCGCTTCATGCCCTGCATTTGGGGAAGAGAGAGTGAGACCCGGCAGGGACTGTCCAAACCAGTATCCCACCGCTGCCACCACACCCCAGCTCAACTCGGCCCATTCAGCCCGGTATCCCACCGCTGCCACCACAGCTCAAGTCCCCCGGGCCGGGCCAACCAGCTATCCCACTTCTGCCACCACAGATCAGCCCCCCTGGACCCGCCCAGCCCTGTATCTCCCTACTACCACCACAGCTCAGCTCCATTGGCCCAGCCACTCTGGTATCCCACTGCTGCCACCACGGATCAGACCCCAGGAGTCTGTTTAACCCAGTATCCCCTACCCTAGCTCAGACCCAGGAGTCCCCTCCTGCAGTTTGATGCCTCACAGCTGACATCACCAATCCAGCCTCGGAGCCTGTCCAGCTCAGTAAACTCCCCCACCCAGCCCGCCGCTCCCCCTCCCCATACCAGGAAAGGAGGGGGCACGTTGATGAGGCAGCCGCTGTCATCGATGATGGTGATAAAGTCCAGACCGTGGCGCTGCCCCACCTCGTAGTCGTTGTGGTCGTGGGCTGGGGTGATCTTCACCGCGCCTGGGAAGGGGGGGGGCGGACGTCAGAGACACCTTGTGATTCGCTGCTGCCCAGGGGCCCCTTCCCCTCCAGCATCAGCCTCACTTCACACCCCAACACCCTGCCCACAACCCTGGCACTTGCCCCCAGCCCCATATTCACGCCACACCCCACAGCCCCTCCCATGACTCCAGGAACTGTGCCCAGAGCAAGTCACACAGCTCAACCCTCCTGGGCCAAACCACCCAACTATCCCACTCCTGCCACCACAAGTCAGTCCCCCTGGGCCTTCCTAGCCCAGTATCCTGCCCCTGCCACCAAAGTTCTGCCCCACTGGCCCAGGCACTCTGGTATCCAACCCCTCCCACCACAGATCAACCCTCCTGGGCCAAACCACCCAGCTATCCCACTGCTGCCACCACAAGTCAGCCCCCCTGGGCTCTCCTAGCCAGGTATCCTACTTCTACCACCAAAGTTCAGCCCCACTGACCCAGGCACTCTGGTATCCCACCCGTACCACCACGGATCAGACCCCCCAGGGGCATATTTACTTCACTTCCTTTGTCTGGGCCCCTCCAGAGTTTCACATCCCTGAATCATGTCCCCAGAGCCCCACCCCAACCCCATTAAGCCCCTCCCCTCATCCCACCTCTGCTCCAGGCCCCAACCCCACCCTAGCCCCTCCCCCTCATACCGGTCCCGAAGCCCATGTCCACAAAGTCGTCGCAGACCACGGGCAGGCGCCGCCCGGTGAAGGGGTGCAGGACGTGCTTCCCATGCAGATGCTAGAAGAGGAAAAGGGGGGGGGCATATGAGGGACCTCAAAACTAAACCCCCCCACCGAGGTCACCCAGCAACCCCCTTCCCTCTCCCACTGAGCCCCGTCCCAGGGGCAGGTACCTGGTAGCGGGGATCCTGCGGGTGCACTGCCACGGCCGTGTCCCCCAGCATGGTCTCCACCCGGGTTGTCGCCACCACCACCTCCTCATCTGCGGGGAGAGAGACAATGAAACCCGCTTCCCCGAGCCAGCCCCTCCCACCAGATCAGGGCTGACCTGGCCGCCCCACTCCCTGCCCCCCTACCTGAGTCCTCAACCTTGTAGGCAAACGACACCAGCACCCCAAATTCCACCTTCTCTTTGTACCCGGGGACGGGCAGGAGGGTCCGGCCGGGCAGTTCCTTCTTATCGACCTGGGGGAGAGCCGAGGCGTCACCGAGCCCCCAACACAGCCCCTCGCGCTGGTCACCCCCTCCCCCCAGCTCAGAGCCCCCCCGCCCACCTCGATGTCGGAGATGGCCGAGTGCAGGGTACAGGACCAGTTGACCAGGCGTTTGCTGCGGTAGATCACCCCTTCCTCGTGCAGCCGGACGAAGGCTTCCTGGACGGCGTACGACAGTTTCTGCGGAGCGGCGGGAGGAGACGTGAGCGCACCGCCCCCTGCCGGAGCGACGCAGGGCTACGCCTCTCTGTGTCCTATGCCCCGTACTGCTCCCGATAGAGGGAGATTCTCCTCCGGGCGCCAAAGCGCCCCGGTGAGGTGTCTGACCTCCTCTCCCGGAGGAAGGGGGGCAGGAGATGTTCCCTGCATTGTGTGTGTGTGGGGCAGAATTGGGGGAATGTCGGGCAGAGGGTTACCGGATCCATGGTGAAACAGGCTCGATCCCAATCCATGGAGGAACCGAGTCTCTTCAGCTGATGGTAGATCCTGTCGCCCTTCCTGTGGGGGAGAAGGAGGGTCAGGGCAGCACCGGGGGGGGCCCCCGCTGCGGGAGGGGGAAGGGGGTTGACTCACTCGCTCTTCCACTTCCAGACCTCGCGGATGAAGGCTTCCCGGCCCAGGTCGTGGCGCGTCAGCCCCTGCTCCCGCCACAGCTTCTTCTCCACCACCACCTGCGTGGCGATGCCGGCGTGGTCGCAGCCCGGGTTCCAGAGCGTCGTCTCGCCGCGCATCCGGTGCCTGCCGGGACCCCGCAGCCGCCGTGAGCGGGCAGCCCAGGGCCGGGGGGGGTGGCAGGGGCGGTGGGGCGGGAGCGAGGGGCACCTGCAGGGCTAGGGGGGCAGGCCCAGGGAGTAGGGGCTGTGGGGCTGGGGCACCAGCTGGCCTGGGGGGCAGGGGCTGAGGGGTACTGGGCTGGCAGGGGCTGCGGGGTGGGAGTAAGGGGCACTGGCAGGGCTGGGGGGGCAGGCCTAGGGGGCGGGAGTGAGGGGCACCGGCAGGGCTGGGGAGGCAGGGGCTGCGGGGCGGGAGTGAGGGGCACCAGGGCGGGCGTGGGGGACATCTCACCAGCGGGTCAGCGCGTCCTGGATGGCATTGGTGAGCGCATGGCCGAGGTGCAGCGAGCCGGTGACGTTGGGGGGCGGGATGCACATCATGAAGAGCCCTTTGGGGTTCGGCTCCGAGACGCGCTGCCGCTGCAGGGTGGGCAACGCAGGCGGAGAGTCACTAGAGCTCTGGCTGTGTCAAGCCCCCCGTACTGTCCCCAGAGGGCGAGTCCCCGCAAACACACGAGGCCAACCCTGGTTGCCCCCCTCCCTGTCGGTGCTGAGCCCGCTGGGGACCCTGCACTGGGTGTGCATGAGCGGCCCCTACAGGCTGCACTGAGAACCACCCTAACGTGAGTCTTATCCCCTCTACTGCTCCCACCCACAGGGAGATTCCCCAGTATCTGGGGGCCACCCGACACCAGCCCCTGCCCGCACTCACCCCGTACTCGGGTTTGAAGAAGCCCTGGCTTTCCCACCACGGGTACCAGGCTGCCTCCACGTACTGTGGGCTGTAGGCGTCCGGCATGGGGCCGGTCACGTCTGCCGGGGAAGAGAGACAAGCAAACCACTGACCATCCAGCCCCCGCGACCAATCGGGCGTCGGCCGGCCGTCACCAGCAGCCAATCCAATGCCTCCCGCCCTAACCAATCAATGGCCGGTAACTAATCAACCGGCCACGACCAGGACCCAATCAGCCTTAGCCAATCAACTACCAGCTATGAACCACCAATCGTCAGCGATCAGCTTCTTCTGACCAATCAGTAGCCACATCCCCCCAATCTCTACCCAACCAGCCAATCCCCCGCCACCGTTAGCCGATAGGCCAATCCGCCACCCCGGCGGGACACAGGGAGCTCCGCCCACGCCGCTGGCTCCGCCCCCTCACAGCTAGCCAGCCTCTCTGGCCAGTCTCCCCACACCCACGGGGAGCCAGATTTGGGGGCCCCCGAATAAGGGTACAAACGCACCCCCCCCAGTACCTTTCTTCTCCCCCGGGCGTGTGGGGACGTCGTAGGTCAGAACCCCGAGGTCTTTCTTCTCCTTCTTCTCGGGTTTGGCCTTTTTCTGCTGCGTGGGGAAGGAGCAATGAAGAGAGAAAGGAGGCGTCGTGATTTCCCCCCTGTCCACGAAGGGCCGGAGTGGTAGCCCCCTGGCCAGCCCCCAGATTTGCTCCGTCGCGCCCTCGCCTGAGTTTTCAAACTGGCTTCGTGATGCCCTGCTGCGCCCTCCGACTCTCGTGGGGCGTTCTATGCAGCGGTTTGCCCACCGCTCCGCCCCAGTGCCAGCCGCATTTCAGCCACAAGCAAGCTGTCCTGCGCGGCGTTCTGTGCGGCTGTTCCCCCGCCACCCCGCCCCAGCATCAGCCGCATTTCAGCGCCGGGCAGTGAGCAAGCCGTCCTGCGTGGCATTCCGTGCAGCTGTTCCCCCCGCTGCCCCGCCCCAGCATCAGCCGCGATTCTCTCACCTCGCCCTGCTGCTGTTGGCTTTTCTCTTTCTTCTGCTGGAATTTCTCCAGCTTTTCTTTCTTCTTCGCCTCTTTCTTCAGCTGGGAGGCGCTCTTGGCCGGGGCCTCCCCGGGAGCAGGGGCTGACCCAGCTGCCAGCCCCATTTCTGCAGGCACCGCGGGTTCTGGGGAAACAAACAAACAAACAAACAAAATAAATAAATAAATCACTCTTCAACAGACTCATGGGTCCATCTAGTTCAGTATCCCACGGCTGTCACCATGAATTGGACCTGCGGGTTAAACCAGCCACGTATACACCACTCTCCCCCAGTCCCTGGCTACCCAGATCACCTTAGTGCCCCCCAGGACCTCAGACCTATTGATCCGTCCAGCCTGGTATCCCACTTCTGCCACCATGAGACTGAGCCCTGGGTCAATCCAGCTTAGTATCCAGACTGTAAAATCCTGCAGCAGGGAGTTCCACAGGTGCCCGCATAGCCGACACAGCAGGTGTACTGCAGGCTTGGAAGGAGGCTCTCTGGGCGGGTGTTGGGGGGACCACTTACCCTTGGTCCCCGGTTTGGGGATGTCACCCCCCGCCGCCTGCTCGCACAGCTTCACCGGCCCCAGCACAGCCTGGAACTGGGGTTGGTTGATGCAGGTCAGGAACCAGCGTGTGACGTTGGTGTAGGGGGCCCGGCTGGAGGGGTCCAACACCTGGGGAAAGACCACAAGAAATTGGGGGGGTATCAATAGGGGGACAAGGGAGATACCATTATTGAAAAAGGGGGGGGCAATAAGGAAATACTTCTAATAGCCCTGGGTGGAAGATATAAGACGGGAAGAGAGGGTAAAAGTATCAGGAAAAACCATTCTGGAGTTTAAGATGGACCATACCATTATTGGAACTGAGGAGAGGGAAGACGGTATCAGGAAAAACCATTACTAGAACGGGGGGGGGGTATCGTTACTGGAATTGGGTGGAGGATGATACCATTAGTGTAACTGATGAAAGGGAAAGAGAATATAAGGAGATACCATTACTAGACTTGGGAGGGAGAGATACCATTAGTGGAACTGAGGAGGAAAGATAATATAAGGAGATACCATTACTGGAATTGAACATAACATAAGAACGTAAGAATGGCCATACCGGGTCAGACCAAAGGTCCATCTAGCCCAGTCCTGTCTGCCGACAGTGGCCAGCACCAGGTGCCCCAGAGGGTGGACCGAAGACAATGATCAAGCGATTTGTCTCCTGCCATCCTTCTCCAGCCTCTGACAAACAGAGGCCAGGGACACCATTTTATCCCCTGGCTAATAGCCTTTTATGGACCTAACCTCCATGAAATTATCTAGCTTCTCTTTAAACTCTGTTATAGTCCTAGCCTTCACTGCCTCCTCTGGCAAGGAGTTCCACAGGTTGACTATACGCTGTGTGAAGAAGAACTTTCTTTGATTAGTTTTAAACCTGCTACCCATTAATTTCATTTGGCGTCCTCCAGTTCTTCTATTATGGGAACTAATAAATAACTTTTCTTTATTCACCCTCTCCACACCACTCATGATTTTATAGACCTCTATCATATCCCCCCTCAGTCTCCTCTTTTCTAAACTGAAAAGTCCCAGTCATTTTAACCTCTCCTCATATGGGACCCATTCCAAACCCCTAATCATTTTAGTTGCCCTTTTCTGAACCCTTTCCAAGGCCAAAATATCTTTTCTGAGGTGAGGAGACCACATCTGTACACAGTATTCAAGATCTGGGTGTACCATAGTTTTATACAGGGGCAGTAAGATATTCTGGGTCTTATTTTCTACCCCTTTCTTAATAATACCTAGCATCCTATTTGCCTTTTTGACCTGACACTGTGTGGAAGTTTTCAGAGAACTGTCCACGATAACTCCAAGATCTCTTTCCTGATTTGTCGTAGCCAAATTAGCCCCCATCATACTGTACGTATAGTTGGGGTTATTTTTCCGATGTGCATTACTTTACACTTATCCACATTAAATTTCATTTGCCATTTTGTTGCCCAATCACTCAGTTTGGCGAGATCTTTTTGGAGTCCCTTACAGTCTGCTTCTGTCTTGACTACCCTAAACAGTTTGGTATAATCTGCAAACTTTACCACCTCACTGCTTACCCCTTTCTCCAGATCATTTATGAATAAGTTGGGGGGGAGATACCATTAGTGGAACTGAGAAGGGGAAAGATAATATAAGGAGATACCATTACTGGAATTGGGTGGGGGGGGAGATACCATTAGTGGAACTGAGGAGGGGGAAGACAATATAAGGAGATACCATCATTGGAATTAAGGGGGAGAGATGTACCATTACTGAAATGAAAGAAGGGAGACACTATTATTGACAGGTTCGGGTCACAACTACCCTCTCAGCCCCATACACAGACTGTGCCAAGTCCCTTCCTGCCTCCCCCCCACACCTTTAGGCTGTCCTGATGGCCGCCCCACCTGCTCCCCAAAAGGTGTGGAAAGGAGGGCGGGGGAGATCTTGGCTTTTCAGTCCCCCCACCCCACCCCATGCCTGAGGCCCCCTTCCCATGGGGGCCAGGGGCTCGTGGGGGGCCAGGACGACGGGGGAGCTGGGATGCTCACGTATTTGTAAGGCAACAGCAGGGCGCAGGCCACGGTCACGTCCGCCAGCGTCACGGCCTCCTCCACCAGGTACGTGCGCAGCTTCAGGTGCGCGTCCAGCACCCCCAGTGCCCGGCGCAGCTCGGCCCCTGCCCGCTCTGCTACCTGGGAGGGCCGAGAGGGACACGCCAGGGTCACCTGACCGACATGGGCCCAGGGCTCCCCGGTTCTAACCACCAGAGCCGCTCTCACCCCCTCCCCGCCAGCTCTATCCCATTTAACCCCACTCCCCTCCCTGGGAGACCAGGAGTGCTGGCTCCCAGCCACTCACTTTAACCACTAGACCCCGCTCCCCTTCCTGGGAACCCAGGAGTGCTGGCTCCCAGCCCCTCACTTTAACCACTAGACCCCGCTCCCCTCCCTGGGAACCCAGGAGTACTGGCTCCCAGCCCCTCACTCTAACCACTAGATCCCGCTCCCCTCCTGGGAACCCAGGAGTCCTGGCTCACAGATTCTACATACACATCCCCGGTCCACAGGCTCTAACCACTAGACACCACCCCCGTCCCAGGGAACCCAGGACCCTGGCGGTCTCACCTGCTTGTTCTGCTTCGCCAGGCCCAGGGCGGAGAAGGCGGTCGCGCAGGCGGCCGGGGCGACCTCCCCCTCGGCATAGCTCACCCACTGCTGCACCAGGGCGGCCCCCGCCGGCCCCCGGCCTCTCAGCTGCTCCGGAGCCAGGAAATGCGCCACGGCGGCCGGGCCCGAGACCCACACCCCCGGCCGGCTCTCCAGCGCGGGCAGCTTGGGCAGGGGGCAGGAGGCGGGGGGCCGGGCTGGCTCCCCCAGCTGCAGGGGCAGCTCCACCACCGTGGGCGGGGCCGGGGCATAGCGGGCGGCGATCAGGGCCCGGTAGTTCTGGAAGTGGTCCGGGTGCGGGGAGAGATACAGGGTGGGCATGGCGAGGGCTGAGCACGCCGGCGACGAGCCTGCAGACGGACAGGGGGAGCTGGTCAGACGCCGCACCCGGCCCCTCCAGCGGGCAGGGCCGGCTGGCTCTGGGGGCAGGGCCCGGCCCCTCTGGGGGGTGCTGGGTGGGGCCTGGCTGGCTCCGGGGGGCGAGGAATGAGGCAGGGGCCTGGCCCCTCTAGGGGGCACCAGCTCCCACCGGCCCCAGGGCAGGGCCTGGCTGGCTGAGGGGCAGGGCCCTGGTCCCTCTAGGGGGTTCTAGGTGGGGCCTGGCTGGCTCCGGGGGCAGGGAATGGGACAGGGGCCTGGCCCCTCTAGGGGGCACAAGCTCCCACCTGGCCCCAGGGCAGAGCCTGGCTGGCTGGGGGGCAGGGAATGGGGCAGGCCTCTAGGGGGTGCTGGGCGGGGCCTGTCTGGCTCCGGGGGCCTGGGGAATGGGGCAGGGGCCTGGCCCCTCTAGGCGGTGCTAGAAAGGGCCCAGCTGGCTCCAGGGGGCAGGTAATGGGGCCCAGGGACTGTCCCATCTAGGGGGCGCCGGGACCTAGCTGGGCTGATGCAATCCCAGCACAAGGACTGGTCTGTCCGGCTCTGAGAACCGGCTCCCTGGCGCGGGGCCACGGGAGGTTTCGGTGGGGGAGGGGTGATCTGCACGGGCGCCATCCCAGCGAACGGCCCCAGGCACCCAGCCCCCTTCCCAGGGTGGGCCCTGGGCGGCTTGGGGGAGGCAGGGGTATTATGGATGGGGGGGTGCAATGGGGAGGTTGGGGCTGTCAGGGCAGTGGGGGGTCATGGAGCGGGGTGGGGAGGCGCAGGAGGAAATTGTGAGGGTGGGGCCGCGGCTGCTATGGGGTGGGGCCTGTCAGGGCTGGAGAAAGCAGGATGCTTATAGGGCAGCAGGAAGGCTGTGGAGGGAGGAGGGGACTGTGGGGGGCTATGGGGCAGGGAGGTGTTGGGGTAGGGGAGATGGAGAGAAGAGAATGGGGAAAGAAGTGGGGCAGAGATGGTTATGGAGCAAGATGGGGGCTGGGAGGATCCATGGGGCAGGGGAGGGGATATCGGGCAGGAGGGGCAGGGAAGATCTATGGGGCAGGGGAGGGGGATATAGGGCAGGTGGGGGCTGGGAGGATCTATGGGGCAGGGAGAGGGGCCATAGGGCAGGTGGGGGCTGGGAGGATCTATGGGGCAGGGGAGGGGGGCCATGCAGGGCAGGGAGGATCTATGGGGCAGGGGAGGGGGCCATAGGGCAGGAGAGGGCAGGGAGGATCTATGGGGCAGGGGAGAGGGGCTATAGGGCAGGAGGCTCTATGGGGCAGGGAGGGGCTCTATGGGGCAGGGGAGGGGCTATAGAGCAGGTGGGGGCTGGGAGGATCTATGGGGCAGGGGAGAGGGGCTATAGGGCAGGAGGCTCTATGGGGCAGAGGAGGGGGCTGGGAGACTCTATGGGGCCGTGGGGGTGTCAGGCCTGGGGAGGGGCGGGGCTGGGGGCAAGAGGCTCTAGACCCCCGCTACCTGCGCGCCCGGCAGCTACTCCGGCCCCCACGTGTCTCCGCCTTGGCTCTTCCTCGCCGGCAGGACCCGCCCCGGGCTGTCCGCGGCGCCGCCTGACCCCCGCGGCCTCCGCAACGCCCGGTCCCCGGCCCGCGCAGCCAGGGGCACCCCGCGCCCAGGGGGCTGCCCCAGCTCCGCTCCCACCTGCGCGGCCGGAGGGGGCGGCGGCGACTTTTTCCGGTCAGGCACCTTCCCGGACAGCCCCAGCCGGGGTCCTCCGGCTACACAACGGCCCGGGAGAGCCATAGAGCGCTAGGGGGCGGGCGGAGAGAGCGGCCCGGCCACGTTCCCTGCCGCACGAAAAGGCCATGGAGAGGGCAGGCGCTGCGCCGCGCCCCCTGATGGTGGGGCCGAGTCACTGCAGCTCAGTGCAGAGGCTGGAGCAGGAACGGGGGAAAAGGGGGTACTGGGGGGGAAGGGCTCCTGCAACTCCGGGGAATTATTCAGGGGGCACTATGACATCATCACTGCCCAGCCCTGCCTGGCCACTGAGGGCTGATGACATCATCCCAGAGGAGGAGCTTAGAAGAGCTTGCTGAAGTCAGTCTAGTGGAAGGGGAGGAGCCTGATCCCATGACATCAGCATGTTTAAAGGGGAGGAGCCTAGCATCCCCTTATGATGTCATTTCTTAAAGGGAAAGATCCCTTAGGACAGGGCATGTGGAAAGGGGCAGAGTTAAGGGGCTGGGTCTTGCCTCATCACTCCTCAGGCAAAAAGGGGGGGGGGGGGAGAGAGAGCTGATGATGCAATAAACTCAGTGGGCGGAGCCTGCTGTGCACAGGGCAGAAAGGGGTGGCGCCTTTTGTAAGATTTAAAGAGACAGGACCCCACTGGCCAATGAAGTAACAAATGTGGAGTGATGTCATAGCAACTGATGAGGCGATATTATTTAAAGGGACAGGTCCCCTTCTGGGCAAAAGCAAGAACAGGGACCAAGCTGAGGGACGCCCCCCAGACTCATTCCCATGCCACACCGCCTCCCTTTGGGGAGCTAAAGTCAGCAGCCCCCTCAAAATCATAGACAAGAGAAGAGGGTCACGACTGAGGGACCAGACACTTGTATCCTCAGCCCACCTCTGGCCTAGCCTGCCCTTTGAGCCTGAGGGAGTCATGTCGCTCTGTGCCTCAGTTTCCCCACAGCCGGAGCACAGATGAACCTGGGCATTTGGGCCCAGCTTCTGCCCCCAGGAGAAGCAAAAATGGACCCATTGGGCCGCTCTAGTGGAGAGGAAGAAAGGAGTGGCAGAAATGAACCTGGGGGCGGGGGGGAGAAATAAGAGGACAACGGAGCTGGAGGGAGCTGCAGACCCTACCATAAACAACAAGTAGTTTGTAACCAGGCTCCAAATGTTTATTCCGCTGGAGTCTGCGAAGCACGAATCAACCATACAAAAAAACCCCAACTCTCTCCATCCCCTTGGCCCAAACCCTAACAAAAATAATCCAGCCCCCCACCTGCCCAGCAGGGCCCCCTTCCTCCATGGGAAATAGCACTTCACACACCCCACATCTCTTCCAGGAAGGGTCCCGTTGGGAAGTGACGGGAGTTAACGGCATCCCCCCTCCTTGCTCCCTGGGGCAGGGGACCCAAACCTCCCCTTAAAGAACTGGGAGAAATTCAAGTTAAAAAATTAAAATGAAACTTCAACCGCTGTGGGCCTTCAGGTGAAAGGGAGCAGGGAAATTCAGACCCTCCCCCCCAATCTTTTCCCCAAACGGGGGGTAGGGGGGAGGGAAATAAAGCTAGGAACCACCCCGCTATTCATCCCATGAGGAATCCGCCGCTCTGGGAAACACACGGACGCCGGGTGTTGGGGTCCTAGATGCAGGGACGCTTTGAACCCAGGCATCCGGGGCCCTAGGAAGGGCACAGCTGAGACCCCCTGCCAGGCCCCGGAGGCCTGGGCTCCCCATTGCTCTTCCTGGGCAGGAGCCAAGATGAAGCCAGGAGGCCGGAGCTTGCCAGGAGGCTGGCAGGGCAAAAAGGAGGAACCCCTGGATGGGGCGGGGGGGGAGACTCAGCTCCTGCTCCCAGACAGGAGGAGCAGCAGCCCCGGACCCAGGCATCCGGGAGCACCATGGTTTTAGTAGCAGGAGCAGCCGAGTAGGGGGGTTGGGGGCCCTGGGGCAGGTCCAGGTCCCCCCCCAACCCGGTGGCAGGAGCGGGGAAGGGGTGTCACTGCTTTTGCTGCAGCGCCTCCTTGCGTGCGGCGTCCTGGAGCAGCTGCGTGTCCACCTCGTCAGCCGGCAGCTGCACGTAGCGCACCACGGAGCCCCGGATAAAGCAGTTCTTCACCGACAGCTGTGGGGGGAGACCAGGCTTAGGGGGAGCACCCCCCCCAGGGGCTAGGAAGGAGGGTGGGGGCAGACCCCGGCCCCTGCAGCTGTAGCCCTGCCCCCTGCTGGCTGGGGGGACCAGATCCTGCACCACTGGCGCCGCCCCCCTGCTGGCTGGAAGGACCAGACTCCGCCCCTTCATCCGTGGCCCCACCCCCTGTTGGCTGGGAGGACCAGATTCCGCCCCCAGCATCCATGGCATCACCCCCTGCTGGCTGGGAGGACCAGATTCCACTCCCTGCATCTGTGATCCTGCCCCCTGCTGGCTGGGAGGACCAGACTTCACCCCCCCTCCATCATCTGCGGCCACACCTCCCGCTGGCCAGGAGGACCAGACTCCACCCCCCAGCATCCATAGCCTTGCCCCATTATGGGGGGCAGGGAGGGAAAGGAGAGGTAGACCCACCTCTGATGCCCTCCCGAAAGCAATTCCAGTTCCAGCCCCCTCTCCCCGCCCCAGGAATGGTCCAGCCCCTTACCATGTGGGGGTACTTCTCCGGATCCGTCACGCTGATGTCCGTCAGCTTGATGTTCAAGTACTGGCAAGACAGACAGACACCCCGACAATTAATACCAGAGGTCCCAGGGCAGGGCCTGGCTTGCTCAGGGGGGCAGGGGCCTGTCCCCTCCAGGGGCACCAGCTCCCACCCCGCCGCATGGCAGGGGCATCTCCTAGGCCAGTCGCACCAGGGAGGGGACCCGCTCTGAAAACAACCCGGAAATTTCTTACCTGATCCACCGAATGGAGGGTCCCGCAGATACTGCAACAGACAGAAGGGGGTTACTCCAGGGGAGTGGCACCCAGTGGTTAGAGCAGGGAGGGAGCTGGAGTAAGGACTCCAGCACTGCGTCGGTCCTGTGGGTTGGGGCAGAAAGAAAGGGGGCACTCACCTCAAGTCATTCTTTAATTCCACCACGACGTCCTTCCCCACCAGGGATTTGAAGAAGGAATAGAAAAGCTGCCAAGAGATGGGGGGAGAGAGGGGGGTGAGATTCCCCCCCAAGGACAGAAAATTCTCTCCTCACCCCAGCCACCCCCTTGCTCTGGGGTCCCCAAGCACCTGCAGCAGCTCCCTGCCCCATATCCTCTGTCAGCATCCTCACTCACCCCCACACCGGAGCCCCAGATTCCTTCTGGTGGGGCTGGAGTGTCCCTCTGTGGCTCATGGACATGCAGGTGGGGCCCCCATTTCCTTCCCCACAAGTAGCAGCATAAGCTGCTTCACCCACCAGGCACCCCCCCCACCATGGCCAGCTGGGGAGCCCCATGCCTCCGGGCTCGCTGGCAGGCGGCTTCTCCCTGGCTCCCCAGCCCCACCCCACGGATCTGAAGCCAGCAGCCCCCCACGCACCAGCACTGCCCTCCCAAAGCCAGCCAGGGCCCCCCACTTGCCTCCAGCAGCAAGAAGTGCCCCCTTCCCACTCCCAATTCCCCCCATGAAACCCCAGCTACGTGCACACCTCCCCTGCTCCCCACACGGCCCCCAAACCCCTCGCATGCCCCCAGACCTCTGCAACCCCCTCCCTCCAAGCCCCTACTCCCCAGGCCTCCTGCATCATTCTTGCTCCCCAAACTCCCTGCACGACCCCAAGCCCCCTCCTCTGCCTCCCAGGTCCCCAGCAGCCCCCGTGCTCCCCACGTGCCTCCAGCCCCACATCCTCCCCGCACCCCCTACATGCCCGCTGCTCCCCCCCCACATGGCCTCCTTGCCTCGCCTGCCCCCCAAGCCTCCTGCGCCCCCTTGCCCCCAGCTCTCCCCTCCTCCACGTGCAGCCCCCAGTCGGGGATTCCGTGGGGGGGGGGCGGTGACGTCACACTCTCACCATCCCGCCAGCAGCAGCGCGAGCCGCGTGGGGCAGCCCCGGCACCGCAGCGAACAGCGACTCCAAATCCGAACCGCGCAGGCGCAGTGGAGGGGCGGCTTTTCGCTCCTCCTCTTAAAGGGGCCGCTTCCTGTTACTCCCCTTCTTAAAGAGGCCAGTCTCTGTTACTTCTACCCTTAAAGGGGCAGCTTCCTGTTATTCCCCTTCTTAAAGAGGCCAGTCCCTGTTACTTCTACTCTTAAAGGGGCAGCTTCCTGTTACTCCCCTTCTTAAAGGGGCCAGTCTCTGTTACTTCTACTGTTACTCCCCTTCTTAAAGGGGCCAGTCTCTGTTACTTCTACTCTTAAAGGGGCAGCTTCCTGTTACTCCCCTTCTTAAAGGGGCCGATCCCTGTTACTTCTACCCTTAAAGGGGCAGCTTCCTGTTACTTCCCATCTTAAAGGGGCCAGTCTCTGTTACTTCTACCCTTAAAGGGGCAGTTTCCTGTTACTTCCCGTCTTAAAGGGACCAGTCCCTGTTACTTCTACCCTTAAAGGGGCAGCTTCCTGTTACTTCCCGTCTTAAAGGGACCAGTCCCTGTTACTTCTACCCTTAAAGGGGCAGCTTCCTGTTACTTCCCATCTTAAAGGGGCCAGTCCCTGTTACTTCTACTCTTAAAGGGGCCGCTTCCCAATACTCAGGCTGGCTCTTAAAGAGGTCACCGCCCACTTCACTCTCCTGATCCCACCCTCCCCAGCTCCCCCTGTGCTGCAATGTGGGGCTTCCAGACTGCCCCCCCCATATCCCCCACATGGGGTCACCGAACAGGCCTACCCTTCCCCAGGCCAGAGGGATGCCACATCACACCGTGAAGGGCCCAGGGTTGGCCCGGGCCTGCCCAAGCAGCTATCAGCCCCCCGACGCTCCCACTCGTGAAATCGACCCCCCAGAAACTGGAGCATGAAGGGGGAGATCGCTGGCCCTTTAAGAGTCAGGGGCATGGAGAGAGACAAATGGGTCTACACCGCCCCCCCCCCAAGAGGGGCTTTGTGTAAACTGCAGCACCTAGCACTGAGGGGGCCATGACTTCAAAAAGGGTCTAGGGTGGGGGGTTGGGGTGGGACCAGGACTTCTGGGTTATCTCCCTGGCTCTGGGAGGGGAGTGGGGTCTAGTGGTTAGAGCAGGGAGGGTGGAGAAAAGCTGGGAAACAGGTTGCTAGTTGCCAGCCAGAGGCTGATTAAGAGCTGGCCGGCGAGGTGAGGAAAATCCTCAGTGTCACCGTAGATCCCTTGAGCAATAGCACTCCTAGGAAAGACAGAGCTAGTCGCCCACACCTGTGCTGGCAGAAACCGGCTCAACCAGCCCTGGCGGGGATTGGGAAACAGCTGTGTTTCCCTGCCCCCATTGTACTCCAACACTTCCCAAACAGTTAGGAGCAACACGCTCGTCGAGCAGCCCTTTCAACAGAAGTTAGAGAAAGGGGAGGCTGAAAGCTCCTGCCATTTCTAAGGGTCACACACATCCAAAATGAACGCCTTGTACACGCCGATGCTTGGCCAACTGTCAGGTGAACCTCCCTCCTCGTTAAAACCTTCATTAGCTAAAAACAGGCGACAGGATGGCTGAAAGTGGCCGGCATGCCTCAGGAAAAAACTAAATCCAATTTTCAAAACACCTGTTATGAAATGAATATGTATCCCACCCGAAAGCTGGGCTGAGAGGAGAAACAAAATGCTTCTTTCTAAAAAGTTCTTTCACACAGTGGTTTTTGATCTGTTTTCAACTGTGACCACCTAAAAAAAATTAGAGAATGTGGACACTTTGAAAACCTAAACACGTAGTCTGCCAGCATCCCAGGGGTGCACGGCGCAGTTCGAAAACCACTGAACTAAGCAACAGGAGAAAAGAAGAATGAACGGGCCTGCTGTTTCGAAGGTAAGAATATCTCATAGTAAGAAAAGCTGTCAAACAAAATCCACTTATTATACTCATATGCTTGGCTAACAGCGCGGAGAAAAATGCTCGTTTCTAAAACGGCTGGATCCTTGTAGTAAAACACAACCGGTGTCAGGGACAGCGATGTTTCTATTCCTCTTTTCACAGCTAAACTAAAGAAGAGGGAATGAAAATTAAAAATGAATGCAGCAATTCAGATGTTCTGGTGAAGCCCCAAGCCGACGAATGGCTCCTAAAATGCCCGAGGCTCGGGGGGAAAGGAGGTATGGCCATGGGGGTGAATTTTGAAGGGATAGTGGAGGCGGTGGGGGAGAGAGAGACTCCCCCATCTTGTAACCACTGGGTGGCAAAACCATCAGGGCGTGGAGCCCTAGTTTGGATCAGCAGCTACACTGGCAGCTGGATGCCACAGACCTCTCTCACCCTGACCATCCCATAACAACTGAGTGTCTGGCAGGGATGGGAAGGGCTGGGGGTTACCGCAGCTGCCTCTGCACTGTATGTGATGCCAAGGACATATATGTATTCATGTGGCGCACAGCCAACCTGCGGAACTCACTGCCAGGGGATGCCCTGACACCTAAAGGATCATGGAGCTCAGAAAAGCACCAAATATGCTCCTGGAGATCAAACCTGTCAACTAGCCAAGGACACAACCCCACACTTGGGGGGACCCTTAACCTGTCACTGCTAGAAAACACCAGGCAAGATGCACCATGTTTTGACCCCATCCAAGGGTCCCAAAACAACAAACCTAAACTTAAACTTAAACTTAAACTTAAACTTTCTCCTTCTCCTTCTCCTTCTCTCTCACATACACACACCCAATCCAGTCGGCCACAGGCTTCCTTATCCAACCAAGCCAGCCCGTGTTTTTGGTGGGGGTGAACCCCCAGAGCCGCCGCCCTGGCTGTACCTCCTACTGTCCATCAGTCCATCCCTCTCCCCACAGCTTGGAGAACAGCATTTTGTGGTCCTGCCTCCCGCCTCCCAGCTCCAAACGTAGCTCGATTTTCACCAAAGAGCCCCCAGGATGTCCCGGGGTCGATATGCAAATGAGGCCTGGCCCCGCCAGCGGTTCCCCTCCCTCACCAGCGGGGGGGCAGTGAGCACTCTGAGACCTAGCGACGGCCAGGCTGGTGTGTCCTTGGTCATGTAGCCCGAACTGGACACTGAACCGGTCCCTAAGCCCCGCACTGCCTCCTCTCCCCATAGCTGGGAGGCCCCCTTTCCAGCCAGGCCCACTCACTGCACCCCACTCCCAGCCCCACACACCAGCCAGGCCCCCTCACCCTCCTCCCGCCAGGTGTGTTGGGTGTTGTCCACTTCACGCTCCCTCCCCAGAGTCCCACTGGGGACACCCCGAGAGGGGCAGGGCCCCCCAGCTTCTGTCATCCACACGGGGGGGGGCTGGAAAAGCAGAGACCCCCCCAGAAGGCAGGGCCCCCCCCAGATCTTAACTCATGGGGGGGGCAAGGAGAGAAACTCAGATACTCCCCCAAGAGTGACAAGATTCCCCCCATGTCCCAGCTCACATGAGGGGAGGCAAGGATGGGGAATCAGCCCCCCCATAGACAGGGCCCCCCCAGATCCTCATACACCCACAAGGGAGCAGGAAGAGGTGCTCTGAGCCCCCCATCAGCAGCCCCTCCAGATCCTAGAAAGAGGGGCTTGGATCTGCCGTACCCCAATTCCACCTCTCCCAAATGTTACCCCCCACACACATTGCCCCCCCCCCGGGAAAGAATCACACTCCTGCCTCCAGCCCTCTGCCCCGTCTCCGAGATCCTGGAGCAGGGCAGGAAAAAGGGGGGGTGCCCGGTTTTGTGGGGCCTGGCAGGCTGCCAACCTTTTGGGTAGCTCCGGGGCAGTTGTGAAAGCACCCGGCTTCTCCCCACCCCATGACTTAGCCTGGCTGCGATCCGGCCGGGCCGGGCGCTCCGGGGCCGGGAGGTGGGTATATAAACTTGGATGGTCCCCAGGGACGAGGGAGAGGCACCAGGAGCCACTGGCAACCGGTAAGGAGCTCTCGGGCGGGGATCGGAGGGGAAAAGCCAGGCCGGGGAGAGAAGGGGGGCAGCCTGTTTCCTCTGGCTCCCTGGAAATGTCTCCAGCTAGGAAAGAAGGACGCCGGATGCTGGGGGGACTAGCACGGGGAAGGGGTCAGTCCTTGGCAGATGGGGCAAAAGTTTGGGGACGAGGCAGAGAAGCAGCCAGGTCTGACCTCCCATGTCTGGGGGAAGCGTCGATCAATTTCCAAAGGCTCAAAGAAGAGCCGCGAAAACGAAGAAAGGACTAAAAACCTCTCCGTGTGGGGGTCGGCTCCAGAACTTCGGTCCCTTAGCTCCACGCAGAGCCTGGGGGGGACGGGAGCACCTCTAGGCGCAGCAGGAAGGGGGGGCAGAAATTCGAGGCTAGAGGGTTTTCCGATCGGACGCCCGGTCGCGGGCACCAGACGGATGCAGACGGGCAAGCAGGTGGGAGGTTTTAACAAGGTGGGGACCCTTCCCCGAGGGGTCCTGGCGAAGTCTCTGCCCCCGGTCGTGTCTCCGTGAAACCCGGGAGTTTTCCGGGATGGATCCACTACAGACCAGCTGGGAATCCATCCTCAGACAGAGCCAGACTCTGAGCTCCCTGGCCCCGGTGTGAATCAGGAGCCAGCCCCATGCACCTCAAACCGGCCTGGCCATCAATTCAGGGTGTCGGGCGTCTAGCCAGGAGGCTCCCGGCAGGGTAGCACAGGGATCTGATTCACGCGCCGTGGTGGCCTGATTCCCATGCTGCGGAGGAGTGCGGGCGGGGTGGTTAATTACGCCAGAGTGAGGGGGTGGAGGGGCAGCACCCAGCCTGGGGAAATGGCCCAGCTGTGGGCAGGAGCAGACCTCCGTGTGCATGCCTCCCCTCCCCCCCCCCAGACAGTCGCAGAGGGGTCCCAGCCGGGCGGCCAAGAGCAGAACGGGTCTTGAAGGGAGGGTGAGAAAGAACTGAGCCCGGACTGGCAGGACACCGGCCCAGGGGCCAGCCCCGCAGGAAGTTGACGAGGCAGGCAGGAGCAGATCTGACCACTGGCATTTTCCCACCGCCCCGACGCAGGCGAACCCACAGAGCCCCCCACGATGTGTGACCAATGCAAGTGCTTCTGCCTCCTGCTGAAATGGATATGGCACGTCATTAAGCGGCTGTGCAGGAGGAAGAGAGGTACTGGGCAGGGGGGGCACCTGGGAGTGGTGGGTAAGAGGGAAAGAGGATCTAGTGGTTAGAGCAGGGAAAGGTCGGATCCAGGACTCCTGGGTTCCAGCCCTGGCTCTGGCAGGGAGAGGAAGTCTAGTGGTTAGAGCAAGGAGGGGTGGGAAGCCAGGACTCCTGGGTTCCAGCCCTGGCTCTGGGAGGGGGAAGGAGTCTAGTGGTTAGTGCAAGGAGGAGAGGGAAGCCAGGACTCCTGGGTTTCAACTCTGGCTCTGGGACTGGAAGGGAGTCTAGTAGTTAGAGCTAGGAGGGGAGGGAAGCCAGGACTCCTTGGCTCCATCCCCGGTTTGCCGCTCCGTGCCTCAGTTTCCCTTTGAACTGCATGATATTTAGCAGCACCCACTGGGGGCAGGGTAGGCGATGCCAGCTGTGATGGGTGGCGGGGCCACTCCGGATTGAGCATGGCTGGAGTGAGGGCCACCGGCGGTGGACGCAACAGCACCGACTCCACAGCAACCAGCTGGACCAGCTGCATACTCGCTGGCAGGGCGGAGGCCGGTGACTCAGATGAGCCGGCGATTGGCCAATCCGCTGATTGGGCCATGTGAGGGTGGGAATGAAGCAAGCCAGGCCCAGCCATTCCGGAGAATCACCCATGTCCTGCTCCCCCCCCCATCACGAGAGAGGTAAACTGAGGCACGGGAACACTTGGAAGTGATGCAGCTGCAGCTGAGACAGGAGCAAGCCATGGGGGGAGAAGGGAATGGTCACCCTGCTCTAACCTCTAGTCCCCACTCCCCTCCCAGTGAATTGGTTGGAGATTCCCCTGTCTGTGTTTTTGTTGCAGAATCAAGCAAATGCACCAACGAGAGGACGTCTTTATTGGGCGACCAGTGTAAAGGCGGGTCCTGAGGCAGTCACGTTCCATCTGCCAGAGTCCCCCCTCCCCTCTCCTCCCATGAAGCCAGCCACTCCTGCGTGGTGAGGGGCTGGGATTCGTGGTCGGACCCCCCCTGTGGAAGGAAAGGGATAGCCGGGAAGGGCCCTCTCATGAACCCGTCTTCTCTTCTTCCCCCACGTTTGTATTTCTCTCGGTTGTAATTGTTAACGGAGTGTAGAGGGCTGGGTGGGACATCTCGGCTAGATGCCCCATCTTGCTGGCGTCATGGGCAGCCAAGGCTCACAGAAAATGATCCCCCCAATCTGCGAAGGTGCCGGGATGGATGTTGTTTCGGCCTCTTACGGAATTAGCATCCCTGCAACTCCAATGGTCGGACACCCATTTGGAGAAAAACACTCAGTGTTAAAATTCTCACTCCTCCCAAGGCACACATGCCGGCTCACTGCCTCCCACCCACCGCAACACCGCAACCGTGTAGACAAGGCGCTACAAAGTGATTCACTTGTTCCCACAATAGAAGAACGAGGGGTCACCAAACGAAATGAACAGGCAGCGGGTTTAAAACAAACCAAAGGACTTTTTTTCCCACGCAGCGCACCGTCAACCTGTGGAACTCCTCGCCAGAGGAGGTTGTGAAGACCAGGACTTTAACAGGGTTCAATAAAAACTAGAGAGATTCATGGAGGTTCATCAATGGCTATTAGGATGGGTAGGAATGGTGTCCCTGGCCTCTGTTTCTCTGGAGGTGAGTAACGGAAGGGATCACATGAGGATAACCTGTCATGTTCCCTCCCTCTGGGGCACCTGGAATTGGCGACTGTGGGCAGACAGGGTACTGGGATGGATGGACCTTTGATCTGACCCAATCTGGCCGTTCTTACGTTCTTAAAAGGAGGACTCCTTTCCGATGCTCAGGGAGATAGATGTAGATGGAAAAGCCAATAGGTCAGAGTACTCCAATGCGCCGACTGGATTCGGGAGGAAAACACCGAGGCTTTGTCTACACAACACGTTTTTGCGGCAGAAAATATGCTAATGAGGGGCCCATTAGCATAAGGTGTGATCTCATTAGCATATTTCCTGTCACACAAACGTGTTGTGTAGATGTAGCCTCAGGGTGGAAAGTAGCCGCGGCTGGGACGCTGCGCTATTATTCCATTACATGACGCCATTTCTAAAGGTAAAAAGACAATTCGATTTGAAACTGACTGTCCTCAAACACTTAGGAGAAAAAGGCTCTCATCCAAAATTTCTTCAGGGACAATAAGGGGGCTGGGGAGCCGGCATGTGCAGTTATTTCGGAGGCTCAATAAAAGCCCAATAATAAGGAAAGCTGTAAAAAAAAAATCATACTTCTTACTTTCAAATGGTCCAGTTTAAGCTAAAAACACATGGGGTCAAAAATCCCCAGACTCACTGTGTCTTCTACCAAAGCTGATGTTATCGTTGCTGTTCATTCTCAGGCCCAACACCAATCCCATAACAGCGTTAAAAAAAAACAACAACCCATATTTGACTCCAATGTCTGCATCACAGTTCGGAGGAAACCGCTCTGTGTTAAAAACCTGCTCGCCCGCTCTCAGAGAGGCGGCATGAGCGGTGTGGTTACTTCTAGGGCTGCGCACAAGCGAGCAAGGAGAAAAGTTTGCCGAAAAGTGAATCCCTGTTAGACTCAAGCGCTTAGTTAGCACAGAGGAGACAAACGGTCTCTGTTAAAACCCAGAGGCGGGGTCTTTCCTCGAGGCAGCTGGCTCGACTTCGCAGCCGCTTCTACGAACCAAGCAAACGGTAACAATCCCTGTCTGAAAACATCACCCGGCCACAGGAGGTGAACGAAGAAAATGCTGCCTCCGGCTGCTCCCCCCCCCCAGGCCCTGGCAGGGGGCGCTGGGCAGACGGGAGGCTTCGGTGCCTTGGAGGAGGAGCGTTGTACCTGTCAGTCGCGCTGATTGTTGGTCCCGCAGGGGCTGGTGCGGCAGATTCCTTCGCCTGCCAAACCAAGGCGGACGGGTGTAAAAATGAACCACGTATGGAGCTAACAAACTCAGCGGCCTGTGTTTATTTTGGGACCAGACCCCACCTGCTCTAACTACTAGTCCCCTCTCCCCTCCAAGGGCTGGGAAGAGAACCGAGGAGTGCTGGCTCTCAGACCTCCCCTGCTCTAACCACTAGGCCTCACTTCCCGCCCAAAGCCAAAGAGAGAACTCAGACCTCCCCTGCTCTAACCATTAGCCCCCACTCCTCTCCAGGGACCTGGAAGAGTCCCCAGGAGTCTGGTGGGTCCGACTGGCTGAGTGTCTCAGCTCCAGGTGGCCGGGGGTTGGGGGAGCCCCAAGGACCAACGCCCCCAGCAGGGCGAGGCGGCTGCATGTGGCTCTGTGTCCCCAGGCCCCTCCGCTCACTCATCCCTCCCAGTTCCCCTGCTCCCCTTCCCCCATGACTACAGGGGGGGCACGGATTCCCCCCCCCCCGAGCTCCATCCTGTCACCATGACAACCCACTGCTGTATCCACCGCATCCCTGGTCCATCCATGCAGGGAGCTGGTTGCCATGGTGACAGCTGGGGGCGGGGGGGATGTGTGTAGGTGGGGGGCTGGGTGCCAGGACTCCTGGGTTCTCTGTCCCTGGGGAGGGGGCACAGACACCCCAGGAATGGGGGGGATGTGACACCCCCCCCTTCCGGTGCCCTCGCCCGGTGCTCAGATGCGGCCACTTCTGGGGCAGAGCGGGGAACCACGCAATAGAACAACCGCCCCCGTGGAGTTTGGGACAGGAAGTGGAGGCGCCCGCCCCCCCTCCCCCCACGCACACACTCCCTGCTTCCATCAATGGTTCATTCATAAACACCGCCAGCCCCTCCCCCCGCCGGGTGGGCGGGCCCAGAGGAGGGGACCCCCCCCCCGCCCCGTCGGAGCGATGCGGCCCCTGCGCTGCGTCCCGGCCCTGATCGCCCTGCTCGGGCTGGGGCTGCCCCCGGGGGCGGCGGGGGAGGCAGGTGAGGGGGAGGGGCGGGGACCGGGACTCCTGGGTCCCACCTCGGGAGGCTGCGGGGCGGGAGGGTGGGGGCAGGGCTGGGCTGTCAGGGGCTGGGGTGGAAGTAGGGGCACTGGCAGGGCGGGGGCAGGGCTGGGCTGTCAGGGGCTGGGGGTGGGAGTAGGGGCACTGGCAGGGCTGGGGGCACTGGCAGGGCTGGGCTGTCAGGGGCTGTGGGGTAGGAGTGGGGCACAGCACTGGCAGGGTGGGGGCAGGGCTGGGGGCAAGGAATGTGGGGCTGGAGTGGGGCACTGGCAGGGTGGGGGCAGGGCCAGACTGTCAGGGGTTGGGGCGAGAGGGGGCACTGGCAGGGGGCAGGGCCAGACTGTCAGGGGTTGGGGCGAGGGGGGGCACTGGCAGGGGTGGGGGCAGGGCTGGGCTGTCAGGGGTTGGGGGCAGGAGGGGGCACTGGCAGGGCGGGGGCAGGGCTGGGGCAAGGGCTGTGGCGGGAGCGGGGCACTGGCAGTGCTGGGGGCAGAGCTGGGCTGTGAGAGGCTGGAGGTGGGGGGGCGCTGGAGGGTGGGGGGCAGGGCTGGGCTGTCAGGAGCAGGAGGGGGCACCGGCAAGGCTGGGCTGTGAGAGGCTGAGGGTGGGAGGGGGCACCGGCAGGGCTAGGGGACGGGGCTGGGCTGTGAGAGGCTGTGGGGTGGGGGCACCGGCAGGGCTGGGGGCAGGGCTGGGGGCAAGGACTGTGGGGCTGGAGTGGGGGCACTGGCAGGGTGGGGGCAGGGCCAGACTGTCAGAGGTTGGGGGCAGGAGGGGGCTCCGGCTGGGCTGTGACGGGCTGGGGGCAGGAGGGGGCACTGGCAGGGCTGGGGGCAGGGCTGGGCTGTGAGAGGCTGGGGACTGGGGGGGCACCGGCAGGGCTGGGGGGGCGGGGGAAATGTTTGTCTCCTCTTTGCTCTCGCTGGGCCTGAGCCCCGGGATTAGGAATTGAGGCCGCGGGGCCAGATGTTGGCACATGTGGCGGGGGCTGGGGCCTAGTGGTTAGAGCCGGGGCACCGGGTGACGGCTCCTGTCCCCCCAGGCCCATCGGCGAGCTGCCCGGCCCGGATCCGGCTGAACTGCCTCCTGCGCCGGCGCGAGGGCTGCGGCCCGGGGGGCATCCGCAGCTGCGGCCCCTGCATCCCCCCCTACGCCGAGGACCCCGGCGGGGACTGTGTGCTCAAGAAACCGCACAGGCCTGGTGAGGGGCAAGGGCTGGGGGGCAGGGTGGGGAGCAGAGCTGGGGGGGGAAGGGGAGCAGGGCGGGGGCAGGGTGAGGGGCAGGGGCAGGGCTGGGGGCTCTGGCAGGGTGGGGGCAGAGCTGTGGGGACAGGGGCAGGGCTGGGTGGCACCGGCAGGGTGGGGGCAGGGCTGGAGGGCAGGGTGGGGAGCAGGGGCGGGGCTGGGGGCAGGGTGGGGAGGAGGGGGCAGGGCTGGGGGGCAGCGGCCCGACTCCCCGTGTCCCCCCCGCAGATGACCGAGCCAAGGCCCAGGGGGGCCCCAGCGACCTGGCCGCCCTCATCCGCTCCCTGGTGGCCAAGAAGCGGAAGGGACTCAGGGCCCGTGGGACACACGCCCCCCAGCACGGTAGGGAGGGAAGGGAATAAGGAACCAGCAGGGGGCGCCGGGCTGTGGGGCGGGGCTGGGGGCTGGGTAGGGGGCGCCAGGCTGTGGGCGGGGTGGGGCCTGGGTAGGAGGTGCCAGGCTGTGGGCGGGGCGGGGCGGGGCTGGGTAGGAGCGCCGGCTGTGGGGCGGCTGGGTAGGGGCGCCGGGCTGTGGGGCGGGGGTGGGGCTGGGTAGGAGGCGCCAGCCTGTGGGGCGGGGTGGGGCTGGGTAGGAGGCGCCGGGCTGTGGGGCGGGGTGTGGCTGGTAGGGGCGCCCGGCTGTGGGCGGGGTGGGGCTGGGTAGGAGGCGCCGGGCTGTGGGGCGGGGCTGGGGGCTGGGTAGGAGGCGCCGGGCTGTGGGGCGGGGTGGGGGCTGGGTAGGGGCGCCGGGCTGTGGGGCGGGGTGGGGGCTGGGTAGAGGTGCCGGGCTGTGGGGCGGGGCAGGGCTGGGAGGGGGCTCTGGGCTGTGGGGCGGGGGCTGGGTAGAGGCGCCGGGCTGTGGGGCGGGGCTGGGTAGGAGGCGCCGGGCTGTGGGGCGGGGCGGGGCGGGGCTGGGAGGGGCGCGGGCTGTGGGGCGGGGCGAGGGCGGGGCTGGGTAGGGTGTGCTGGACTGTGGGGTGGGGCTGTAGGGGCGCCGGGCTGTGGGGCGGGGGCTCTGTGGGGGGAGTTCTAACATCTCTGTCTCTGCAGCTGGCTCCGTGGGGTTTGACCCCCAGCTCCCTTCGGTCACCGAGACCCCCCCTACGTCCGCGCCGTCTCCCCCCCCCAGCCTGCCCTCCGCCCTGACCCCCAGCTCCGGCCCCCCCCAGCTGGACGAAGATCTGAACTTGGGGCCCCCGGCCCCCCAACTCAACGAGGCCGCGTCTCTATGTGAGTAGGGGCAGGGGCTGGGAATGGGGGGTACGTGGGGGGGGGGAGGTGTGAGGGCCGGGGGGGTCGGTGCCCAGAGGGTTCATGTCTCCCCCCCCCCCCGCAGTGCTGGTGCTGATGTGCACAGTGACCGGCCTCTCCGGCCTCGTGGTGGCGGCCCTCTGCTGGTACAGGTAGAACGCCCCGCGCCCCACAACCCGCCCCCGCGCCCCACAACCCGCCCCCTGCCCCTGCGCCCGACCCCGCCTCCCGCGCCCCCAACGCTGCCCTGCCCCACAACTCCCAACCCCGCCCTGACCCCTGTGCCCCCAATGCCACCCTGCCCCCACGACTCCCAACCCCATCCTGCCCCTGCACCTCCAACCTTCCCTTCCCCATGCCCCAGCCCGCCTGCCCCCATGCTCCCCAACCCTGCCCCCTGCACCCTCCAGCCCAGCCCTGCCCCTCACTCCCGCCCCCGCTCTGACCCCCTTGTGCCCCCAGGCTGCAGCGGGAGGTGCGTCTGGCCCAGCGGATGGCGTCCGCGACCCACGGCGGGAATCACTATCGCTACCACCAGCCTGGAATGGTGAGACCCCGCCCCCCTGCCCCCCCCCCCACGCTCACCCCCCGGGGCCGGGGAGGGGACCCAGGCGTCCGGCTCCCCCTGGCCACTGACCCCCTCCCCGTCTGTCTGTCTGTCCCCCCAGTACATGGACACCCGCCTGGGCCAGGCCTGCCAGGTGCACCACTACCAGCACCAGAAGAAGATCCTGACCAATGAGGAGTGAGTTCCCCCCCCCCCATGCAGCCCATTGGCTGTGGGTGGGGAGGGGGCGGGGCGCAGTGCCCCACCCACACTGGGCACGGAGGGGGGCAGAGCTTCCTTCCCCATCCCCACCCCATGTGCCCCCCAATCTGCCCCCTCCCCCAGCACCTGATCCCCCCAATCCACCTCTAATAACCCCCAACCCACCCTTTAATAGACCTCCTGCCCCCCCACTGCCCCTGAACCCTCCTCCTTCTGTCCCCAACCCGCCCCAGCCCTGCCCCATGAACTGCCCCTCCGCCCCAGTGTGGGAGTCTCTCAGGACAGTTATTCTCAGGCCCTCGTTTCTGGCCCCCCCCCCAGGGGACTGGAGATGATCCGGTCTCTGGCTGGGCCCTCGGGTCTAGGCCCCCGCCCCTTTCCCAGCCGGATGCCGGGGTCCGTTGGGGCCTGCCGTGGGGCGGGGGGGGATCTGACCCCCCCGAGGTCACCCCAGGCCCTGGCTTCCCGGCTGGTGCGGCTCCTCACCCCGGATCTGGCTCCGTCTGCCCCCAGGGGCCCCGCCAAGCCCGTCCACCAGCTGTCGACGGAGTCAGAGACTGAGAACGGGGACTACACCGTGTACGAGTGCCCGGGACTGGCGCCGGTAGGGGCGCTCTGTGGGGGTGGGGCCAGCGGGGGCGCTGTGCGGGGGCGGGGCCAGCAGAGGGCGCTGTATGGGGGAGGGGCCAGCAGGGGTGCTGTGCAGGGCAGGGCCAGCAGGGGCGCTGTGTGGGGCGGGGCCAGCAGGGGGCACTGTGTGAGGAGGGGCCAGCAGGGGTGCTGTGCAGGGGCGGGGCCAGCAGGGGCGCTGTGTGGGAGGGGCCAGCAGGAGGCACTGTGTGGGGCGGGGCCAGCAGGGGGTGCGGGAGGGGCCAGCAGGAGGCACTGTGTGGGGGCGGGGTCAGCAGGGGGCACTGTGCGGGGACGGGGCCAGCAGGGAGCTCTGGGCTGCAGGGAGCGGGCGGAAGTTTGGGGGCGCTGGGCTCCAGGGGCGTGGGGTGGGAGCAGTAGGGGTGCTGAGCTGCGGGAGCAGGGTGGGGTTTTGGGGAGCGCTGGGTGGCAGGGGTGAGGCAGGGGTTGGGGTGCTGGGCTGCGGGAGGGGCCAGCAGGGGCGCTGTGAGGAGGGGGCCAGTAGGGGCACTGGGCTGCGGGGTGGAGGCTTGGGGGGGGTCGCTGGGCTGCGGGGAGAGGCGGGGCCTCGGGGGGCACTGGGCTGGCGGGAGGGGCACTGGGTCCCCCCGCTCCAGCCCGGCCCCCTCACTAACGGTTCCCTTTCTCTTTTTCCCCCCTTGCTGGTTCCCAGAGCGGGGAGATGGAAATCCACAACCCCCTCTTCAACACGGCTTCCGCCCGACAGCGCTGCCCCCCCTAACCCCAGCCCCCTAAGTCAGCTCCCCCACCCTCCCACCAGCACGGCCCCCCCAGCTGAGACATGGGAGGGGGAGAGGCTCAGATGGGGGGGCACTTGTCCCAATCACCCCCCCTCCGCATCCCCAGCATGCCTTGGGGGAGGGGAGGAAGTCAACGGTCGTCCCTCAGATGGGGGGGGGATGCCCCAGGGCCCCTCCCTCGCTCCCCATGCTCTCTACCCTCCCTGCAGCCCCATCTGCCCAGAGCACAGCTCTTTCCGGGGGGGGGAAGGGGCTGAGTTATGGGACTGGTCCATAAAGGGCAGCTATTGACTGGGGAGAACCCTGCACGGTAGGAACCAGAGGAGGGTGCAGGCCGGAGGGGTTGGGGACTGGATTTGGGGTGACACTAGGCTCGCCAGGCGGCCTACATCTGGGTATATTGCCTGGGGGGACCTAAACAGGGCAGGAACCCCGGGTCAGGGTCTCTGGCAGGGGGGGACATGTATTGACGTGACACCCCAGGGCCATATTGACGGGGGGGGCTGATACAGGTGGCTAGTGACTGGAATCATGGGAGGAGCCAGTGACTCGGCGGGGACAGGAATTTAGGGGGACCCATATTGCGGGGACACCAAGTTCCCCCCCAACTGTATATTGAGTGGGGGAGGGGCTGATATAGGGGGACATGGACCAGGAAGCCCCCCATTCACTTTTCTTCCCCCCTAAGAGCGTAGGGATGTGGGAGGGGCAGAGCCCCCACATACATGGCACACGGTTGGCTCCCCTTCCTGCCACACCCGTGCACCTGCATGGGAGCAGCCCCCACTGTCACGTGTCATCACGTGTCCGTTGGCGTGTGAGGCCCACGGCAGCCCTGGAGCATCATGCGTGGCCGGCGGCTCTCCCGTCATGGGATTTACACGTGTGTCACGGCCGTGGGGCTGCTGCTGGGCGAGCGTGGGGCAGCCCTGGCCCCCCCAGCAGGGGGCTCCGGGGGCAGCCGGATGCCCCTGCTCTCCCCCCCCCATCCCGCCCCCCATGTCTTATTTATTCACCCCTTCCCCTTGGAATAAAAGGAAAGCAAAAGAGACGAAGGCGTCTGCAAATCGGGGACACGGGGCCCTGGCTCTGATGGGGGGCACGGGCTGGGGGGTGCCGTGGGGGGGGGTGTCCCTGCTCTGGAGGCACAGACCTGGGGGCGACCCAGCGGGGTGTGGTCCCATCTCCTGGGCTGCAAGGCCTGGCCAGGGGCAATTGGGGCAGGATGTCAGATGGGGGGGCATGAGGGGCCTACACCCCATAACCCCCCTTCCCTCCATGGCTCATGTGACCTAGAGCTGTGGGGAGCCCCCCACATCCTTTGCCAGGGCCCCAGCCTCTGACGTCTCCCCCACGTTGCCCCCAAGTGCCAGCCAGGCCCCTCCTGCTAGGCAGGAACCCCTCAGAACACCCCCAAACCGACGGCCCCCCTGGGAGCCTGTGGCAAGTCCCCCCCCACCCTGACACAGAATTACACCCAGTTACCCCCCCCCGGGGATCGCCCCAAATATCACCCCGAATTCTCTCTGAATGCTGGAAGCTCCCACTGGACCTGCCCCCAGCTCCGCCCAGCACCCCCATTTCTGTCCCACAGCCCAGCCCCCACAGCCCCTGCCAGTGCCTCCCACTCCTGCCCCCAGACCCGCGCTCCTGCCCCCAGACCCGCCAGCGCCCCATTTCTGTCCCACAGCCCAGCCCCAGTGCCTCCCACTCCCGCCTCCCAGCCCCTGCCCCACAGCCCCTGCCCCCCAGCCCTGCCAGTGCGCCCCCCGCTGCCGCCCCCTGCCCCTGCCCCCCCGGGCCTGGGCCCCCGGCTCCCTGGGCGGATTTCGCAGCCCATCGAGCGATACACAAACCGGCTCCCAGGGGAAGGGCCGGGCCGGGCCGGGCCATTGAAACCTGAATGGCCGCGTCTCACCGCCCATCCCCGGCACAATAGCGCCCGGCGGGCCCAGCCACCCCCGGGGCCTGCTAAGTGCCAGGCCCCCCCCCCCGCTCTAACCACCAGCCCGCACTGCCCCATCCAGCTCTAACCACCAGGCTACTCTGCCCCCGCTCTAACCACTAGCCCGCACTGCCCCCACTCTAACCACCAGCCTGCACTGCCCCGCTCTAACCACCAGCCCGCACTGCCCCCACTCTAACCACCAGCCTGCACTGCCCCGCTCTAACCACTAGCCCGCACTGCCCCCACTCTAACCACCAGCCTGCACTGCCCCCGCTCTAACCACTAGCCCGCACTGCCCCTCGCTCTAACCACCAGTCCGCACTGCCCCCTGCTCTAACCGCTAGCCCGCACTGCCCCTCGCTCTAACCGCCAGCCTGCACTGCTCCCTGCGCTCTAACCACTAGCCAGCACTACCCCGCTCTAATCACCAGTCCGCACTGCCCCCGCTCTAACCACCAGTCTGCACTGCCCCCGCTCTAACCACTAGCCCGTACTGCTCCCTCCGATCTAACCAGTAGCCCGCACTGTCCCCCCTCCCAGTAGGTCGCACCCCCCTCCCACAGCCGGGGAGCGAACCCAAGTGTCCGGGCTCTCCCCTCCCCCCCAGACAGCCCCACCCATCGGCCGCCCAGCGATCAAACCCACCGAAACCTGGGGGGGGGGGAACCTCCGCCCCGCCCCTCCTCCCCCCAGGGCTGCGCCTTTCTCTTGCTAAGCGCTCGGCTCTCACATCAATGGGGCAGCCCGGGCGCTGATGGCTCCCCCGGGGGGTTGGTTTCCTGGCCGCCTCCCCGCCCCCTTCCCCGCCAGCTCTTGGCCGTGAACCCCCCGCCCCGGGCCCGGACGCCTGGGTTCTGCCCTTGACTTTCCGAGCCCCCCCCTTGGAGGGCCGAGTGGGGGGGGGCGGCACCTCTGGCGCCCCCACTTCACCCGCCCTCCTGGCTCCCAGCCCCCCACACCGCTCTAACCACTGCACCTCCCTCCCCCGAGCCCAGGAGTCCCGCCCCCCCCGCCCCGGGGCTATTGTCTGCAGCCGATTGGGACCCATTGAGCGGCGATGGGGCACTTAGCGGGGGGGGGGTGAGTGCCCCTGGCTTTGATCCGGGTGGGAGGGGCCGGCTCCTGGGAGCGGAGGGGGAAGGGGGCAGCCGCTGCGCGGGGTGGGGCCCGGCCGGGGAGGGGGGCAGCGGTGGAGCAGAGGCCGGAGCTGCGGAGGGTCCCTCTGGGACTTCACCTGGGCGAGGAGGCAGGGGCCGCGTTCCCCCCGGACGCCTGGGTCCCCCCGACGGCTGAGCTGCGCCCCCCGGACTCCTGGGTCCCCCCCGAAGGCTGAGCTGCACCCCCCGGACACCTGGGTCCCCCCGAAGGCTGAGCTGTGCCTCCCGGACTCCTGGGTCCCCCCGAAGGCTGAGCTGCACCCCCCTGGACACCTGGGTCCCCCCAAAGGCTGAGCTGTGCCTCCCGGACGCCTGGGTCCCCCCGAAGGCTGAGCTGCACCCCCCTGGACACCTGGGTCCCCCCGAAGGCTGAGCTGCACCCCCCTGGACGACTGGGTCCCCCTGAAGGCTGAGCTGCGCCCCCCCGGACGCCTGGGTCCCCCCGAAGGCTGAGCTGGGCCCCCCAGACGCCTGGGTCCCCCGGACGGCTGAGTTGCGCCCCCCAGGACGCCTGGGTCCCCCCGAAGGCTGAGCTGGGCCCCCCCAGCCCAAGTCCTCCGACGGCTGAGCTGCGCCCCACCCCGGACGCCTGGGTCCCTCCGAGAGCTGAGTTACAACCCCCCAGAAGCCTGCGTCCCCCCCCGACGGCTGAGCTGCGCCCCCCGGACCCCTCCGCCCCCCCTGGCCCGTTGCCATGGCCGGCCACGTGGGCCAAGAACTGGGGCGCCCCTACCAGGGCCTGCACCTGGAGCCCGTCCCGGGCCCGGCCAACGGGGCGCCCCACGAGGGGCCCGTGGGCTTCCTGCCCGAGTCCTACAACGGGGCGGCCCCCGGGCCCGGCTACGGCTACCGGCTGGACTACGGGCCCCAGGGCGGGCTGCTGGAGGCGCCGTCGGGGGACCCCGCCGGCACCCAGGCCCTGCTCCGCGCCTGGTGCCCCTTCCCCATGGGGGGCGAGGCCTGGGCGCCCCCCTACACCCCGGCCCAGCCCGCCCCCTACGACGCCCTGAAGCCCGACGTGAAGCTGGAGCGGGAATGCGGCCCCCCGGGCCCCTACTACGGGCCCCCGGGCCAGGCCTGGGGGGGCTGCTTCCTGCCCCCCGCTGCAGCCCGGGCCCCGGCCGCCCTGCCCCCGCCGCCCCCCAGCCCCGCCGGCGAGGGGGCCGAGGGGAGCGGGGCCAGCAGCCCCCGCAGCGACGGCAGCGGGGCCAGCCCGGAGGTGTCCGCCGCCCCCGGAGAGGCCAAGGTGGAGGAGGCGGAGAGCGGGGACGAGGTAGGGGCGCGGGGTCACTAGGCAGGGAGCTCCTGCGCTCCAGCCCCCCTCCCCAGCTCTAACCACTAGGCCCTGGGGCTCCTGCGCTCCAGCCCCCCTCCCCAGCTCTAACCACTAGGCGCGGGGGTTCCTGACCTCCAGCCCCCTCCCCAGCTCTAACCACTAGGCCCTGGGGCTCCTGCGCTCCAGCCCCCCTCCCCAGCTCTAACCACTAGGCGCGGGGGTTCCTGATCTCCAGCCCCCTTCCCCAGCTCTAACCACTAGGCAGGGGGCTCCTGCGCTCCTGCCCCCTTCCCCAGCTCTAACCACTAGGCGCGGGGGCTCATGCGCTCCAGCCCCCCTCCCCAGCTCTAACCACTAGGCGCGGGGGTTCCTGACCTCCTGCCCCCCTTCCCCAGCTCTAACCACTAGGCGCGGGGGCTCCTGCGCTCCTGCCCCCCTCCCCAGCTCTAACCACTAGGCGCGGGGGTTCCTGACCTCCTGCCCCCTTCCCCAGCTCTAACCACTAGCCGCGGGGGCTCCTGCGCTCCTGCCCCCTTCCCCAGCTCTAACCACTAGGCGCGGGGGTTCCTGACCTCCAGCCCCCTTCCCGAGCTCTAACCACTAGGCGCGGGGGCTCATGCGCTCCAGCCCCCTCCCCAGCTCTAACCACTAGGCCCTGGGGTTCCTGAGATCCCAGCGGATCCCTCCCAGGGTCCTGAGGGGGTGTGTGTCGCCGCTGGCCCCGAGGTGCCAGCCGGGCCAGGGCAGCCCCCCTCCCCCCCCCGCGCCCTGGGTCAGAGTTTGGGACAGGAAGTGGAGGTCTGGCTCCCAGGCCCCGCCCATTGCTGCTGGAACCCGCCAGGCCCCACCCCCTCGCCCCAAAGGGTGGGAGAGAACCCCTCCCCCCCCAGCAGATCCCAGACTGCTCTAATTGCGGCTCCTCCCTGGTTTATGATCAACCCTGAATTCCCCTGTGAGGGGCTGGCGAGTCTCCACTCCCCTGCCCGGGGCCAGGACTCCTGGGTTCTCTCCAGCGCAGGGAGGGGAGTGAGGCCTAGTGGTTAGAGCAGGGAGGTCCTGGGAGCCAGGACTCCTGGGTTCTCGCCTGGCTGTGGGAGGGGAGTGGGGGCTAGTGGTTAGAGCGGGGGGGGGGGGGGACTGAGGTCCAGGACTCGTGGGCTCTCCACTGGCTCTGGGAGGGGAGAGCGGCCTAGTGGTTAGAGCTGGGAGGGCCTGGGGGCCAGGACTCCTGGGGTCTCTCCAGTTCTGGGAGGGGAGTGGGGCCTAGTGGTTGGGGGCTGGGCGCAGGGGCCCAACTTCCCTTCCTTGCAGCCAGGCCGGCTTCACCCAGCGGCCACTCCCCAGAGGTGGCTGCAGCCGGGGCAGAGCTGGTCGGACAGGTGCGGGGTCGTTGGCATTCCTGAGAGATGGGCCCTCGCCTGCCTGATGGGAGCAGATTGGCCCAGCCACTCCCTGGGGGCCAGGACTCCCGGGAGAACCCGGCAGGGTGTGGGGCCTAGTGGGTTGAGCCCAGGGGAGGGGGACACCAGGGTGTTGCCTGGCGGGAGGGGCGCTGGGTGGCGCTGGGTGTGTCAGGAATGGGACAGATTCAATCTGCTCGGCTGGGTCCTTGGGCGGCCCCAAACCTCCCCCCAGCCCCTGCCCCCCAGCCCTGCCGGTGCCCCTCCTGCCCCGCAGCTCCTGCCCCCCAGCCCTGCCGGTGCCCCTCACTCCTGCCCCGCAGCCCCTACCCCCAGCCCTGCCGGTGCCCCTCACTCCCGCCCCTCAGCCTCTGCCCCCAGCCCTGTCGGTGCCTCCCTCCCGCCCCTCAGCCTCTGCACCCCAGCCCTGCCGGTGCCCCTCACTCCTGCCCCGCAGCCTCTGCCCCCCAGCCCTGCTGGTGCCCCTCACGCCCACCCCACAGCCCCTGCCCCCCAGCCCTGCGGTGCCCCTCAGCCTCTGCCCCCCAGCCCTGTCAGTGCCCCTCACTTCTGCCCGCAGCCCCTGCCCCCAGCCCTGCCGGTGCCCCTCACTCCTGCCCCCCAGCCCATGCCCCCCAAAGCCCTGCCAGTGCCCCTCGTTCCCGCCCGCCAACCCCTACCAGCCCCGGCCTGTGGCTTGTCCCCCGCTCGGAGCAGGGAGCGCCGTCCAGCGGTTAGAGCAGGCAGTGATGGGCTGGGGCTAGGAGCAGGAGGCCTGGTTCTCCCTCTGACCCCCCTTCCGCCCGCAGGAGACCCCCAGCTCGGAGGAGATGGAGCAGTTTGCCAAGGAGCTGAAGCACAAGCGGATCACGCTGGGCTTCACGCAGGCGGACGTGGGGCTGGCGCTGGGCGTGCTCTATGGTGGGTGGCGTGGGGGGGCCTAGCCCCGCCTAGGCTGGGGGCGCTGGGCCTGCCCCACCAGAGGTGGGGGAGCGGCTGGCCGGTGGGGCGGGGTGTCCCAGGACTCCTGGGTCCCTTTGCCAAAGGGGGTCTCCCGGGGGGTTGGGGGCATCCCAGGACTCCTGGGTCCCTTTGCCAAAGGGGAGTTTCCGGGGGGGGGGGTGTCGCCAGGGTCCCTCTCTGGGGGTGGGGATGCCCCGGGGAGGGGTGGGAGGGGCTGCCTGGAGGGCTGCGCCCCCAGCTGACCCCCACCCGCCCCCCAGGGAAGATGTTCAGCCAGACGACCATCTGCCGCTTCGAGGCCCTGCAGCTCAGCTTCAAGAACATGTGCAAGCTGAAACCGCTGCTGCAGCGCTGGCTGGAGGAGGCTGACAGCAACGCCAACCTGCAGGAGGTGGGGGTGCGCGGCGGGGGGCGGGGGGAGGGGAGTTGGGGTTGCCAGATACTTTCACAAAAAGTGCCAAACATGGCAGGAAAAAAATTGGTTGAGCAAACAAACAAAAAGGGGGCCAAAAGTTGTTGAGCAAAAAAAAAAACCAACCACATCAAAAAAAAAAAAAAAAAGTCACTGCGCCTTTAAATCCCCACGGACCGCTCCCCACCCGCCAGGCGCAGCAGGGGGAGAATGTAAATACCGGACTGTCCGGACCAATACACCTGGCAACCCTAGGCGGGGGGCTGGGCCTGGGGGCTGGCGGGAGGTCCTGGAGTGACTTTGGGTGGGGGGATTTTCAGGTGGGCTGACTTGGGGGCCAGGGAATAGGGGGCACTGGGGAGCCAGTGACTCTCTGGGCGACCAGGAATGGGGAGCTGGGGGCACCTGTCTGGCTGCGGTTTGGGGGTGCCCATCTGATGGGGGAGCTGAGGGTTACCTGTCAGACAGGGAGGGTGCCAGGGGTGCCCATCTGAAGGGGGTATCCAGGAACTGAGGTGCCCATGTGATGGGGGGGACATGGTGCCAGGGGAGCCCGTCTGACAGGGGGGGACATGGCCCCAGGGGAGCCCATCTGACGGGGGGATCCAGGAACCGGGGGGTGCCCATCTGAAAGGGGAATCCGGGTGCCGGGGAGGCCATCTGACAGGGGGACGTGGCCCCAGGGGAGCCCGTCTGACAAGGGGGGGAAAACATGGCACCAGGGGGGCCCATCTGATGGGAGGATCCAGGAACTGGGGGGTGCCTGTCTGATGGGGGGATCCGGGTGCCAGGGGGCCCATCTGACAGGGGCGGACGTGGTCCCGGATGGGCCCGTCTGACATGGGGGAATCCGGGTGCCAGGGGGCCCGTCTGACCGGGTGGGGATGGGGGGACGTGGTCCCAGATGGGCCCGTCTGACGGGGAATCCGGGTGCTGGGAGCCCGTCTGACGGGGATCCGGTGCCAGAGCCCGTCTGACGGGGAATCTGGGTGCCGGGAGCCCATCTGACAGGGGATCTGGGTGCCGGGGCCTGTCTGACGGGGTATCCGGGTGCCAGGAGCCTGTCTGACGGGGGCAGGGGATCCGGGTGCCAGGGGCCTGTCTGATGGGGAATCCAGGTGCCAGGAGCCCTGACGGGGGGGGACGCGGCCCCAGGGGTGCCTGTCTGACAGGGGAAACGTGGCCCTTGGGGGCCCGTCTGACGGGGGGAATTCCGGGTACCGGGGGCCCGTCTGAGGGGGGGACGTGGCCCCGGGGGGCCCGTCTGACGGGACGCCCGCCTCCCCCCAGATGTGCAGCATGGAGAGCGCGGTGCTGCAGGCCCGCAAGCGGAAGCGGACCAGCATCGAGACGGCAGCGCGGGGCTCGCTGGAGACCTACTTCCTGCGCTGCCCCAAGCCCAGCCTGCAGGAGATCGCGCACATCGCCCATGACCTGCGCCTGGACAAGGACGTGAGTCGGGCGGGGTCGCGGCGGGGGGGCGGGGCCGGGGCTGCCGTCCGGCGCGGCTGACCTCTGCCCCCCCCTCCAGGTGGTCCGTGTCTGGTTCTGCAACCGCCGGCAGAAGGGGAAGCGGAACGGGGCCTGCTCCGCCCGCGACGACTGCGAGGGGGGGCCCCTGCCCTTCGGGCCCCCTGCCCAGCTGCCGGGGCCCCCCCTGGGCCACCACCCCCCGGCCCCGCAGGGCTACAACGCCGCCGCCTTCGCCGCCCTCTACGTGCCCCAGTTCCACCACGGCGGGGAGCCCTTCGACCCCACCCCCCCGGGGCCTCCCCTCATGGGCCCCCCCATGCACTCCACCTGAAGGCCTGGGGTCGCTCGGGGAGGGGGAGGAGAAGTCGCTGAGAGACTTGGGGCAGGGCTGGGGGGGGTAGAATTTTAACTGGCTCCCCTCCATGTACAGCAAAGGATCGTGGGTAAAATGCCTGGGCAGGGGTCATTTCTGCCCTCCCCGATTTTAATTTGAAAGCAAAGGATTGTGGGTACGTTTGAAAGCAAAGGATTGTGGGTCATTTCTGCCCTCCCCGATTTTAATTTGAAAGCAAAGGATTGTGGGTACGTTAAAGCAAAGGATTGTGGGTCATTTCTGCCCTCCCTGATTTTAATCTGAAAGCAAAGGATTGTGGGTACGTTTTTATTGCCAGGCCGGGGGGGAGAATCTGCCTCCACCGTGTGAAAAGGGTTCAGTGCACGAAACTGGGGTGGGTTGGTTGGAGCCCGGTTCTAGATCGACCCCTTGTCTAGCCCAGCAGTTCCCAACCTTTTCCAGATGGGGACCCATTCTGACAATTCGGGAAGACTTGGGCAATTTAAAAATGGGGAAGAGGACGGGGAGACGCTTGGCGACCCTTTTGAAATGTAATGGCGACCCATATTTGGGTCCTGACCCATAGGTTGGGAAACCCTGGTCTAGAACAAGCAAAGGTTCTCGAGCCAGTGTGGCTCTAGAGGCTCTGGACTACAGACGCTTCCCACCCCCGGCTGATTCTAGAGGTGGCATGTTTCTCAGCGGCTCCAGAACCATCCCTGGCACGGCCTCCTGAGGTCTAGAGCCACCATCTGGAGCCAGCGGGGCTCCAGGTACCTCAATGGGAGGCTCCGGCATGTCCTAGAGCATCCTTGCTGATCTAGACTCGCAAACCAAGCTCTAGATTCCTCCTTTCTAGCACCTGGGGGAGCAGGTCAGGGCTCCAGAGCCTTGTGGATTCCAGAACAGCATCCCGTGGTGTCTAGTACAACCATTCCTGCTCCAGAAGCCGGTCGCCCATGTGGGGAGCCTTGAGGGGAGGAGGGACGCTCACCACGGGTAGGGGCTCTAGAATATCTTGGTGGATCTAGAGCTCCTTCATACCTTGCTGAATGGGTGTGTGAGAGATCTAGAAAAGCCACGGGGGCTCTAGAGCCCCATCCATTACTCCTCAGGCCCCCTCTCATGGAAGGTCTAGAAGACAGGGGTGCCCCCGCCTTCCCTGCAGGAACCTCACGTGACAGGGGACAGCCTGGCTCTTCGTTGATCCGATCCATGGTGCCGCCGGAGCCAGCCCGCGCCGAGTCTAGACCCGCAGGGGCTCCAGAAGCAACGACGGGAGCCGAGAAGGGCCGTGACGTCAGAACCATGCTCCTCAGCATCCGCAGCCGCCCCCAGAGACCCTAGAGCCCCCCGCCTGCCGGCCCAGAACCCTCGAGAAGGGGGTTCTAGGTCAGACTCTTTTCTCTCGACTTTGTAGCTCCTTTTTCGGGAATGGTGTAAATAGCGCAAGACTCTTTCTCTCCGGCTCCCCACCCCCTAACCACCCCCATCTTTTCCTTTTTTGTTCTTTCTTTGCTGCTGAATCGGAGGCAGGGGACGTGATCTGGGTTTTTTAAACTCTGGCACCGGGCGGGTGGGAGAATTGCGAGCCGGGACGCTCCCCGCCGGGAGCTGCTGGGCGGTCTGGCCCTGCCCGCCTCGTGGTGCCTTATTAAAGGGTTTTGTTACCTGAACGGCTTGTGGCTTTGTCATGGGGATGGGGGGATCCCTGCTGTCCTGCCCTGCTCTCCCAGAACCTCCGCACTTCCTGCCCCACGGCCCGGCCCACAGAGCCAGGGACACGTTTCCCAGGCAAAGGGCTCACGGGGGGGACTGCGCCAGGGCGCTGCATGGTGAGTCAGCGGGCGACGCCCAGCTGGCACCAGGAGTCTTAAGGAAGGATGCAGGTCACCGGGGGTCCACTAGCTCCCCAGCCCAACTCGGCCCCTTCTGGTGAGAGAGACCAGCTCAGGTCAGTGAGAGAGAAAACTGAGGAGGCCTCAGATCGCTGTAACCTCTGGGCCCCCTGTTCCCTCCAAAGCTAGGAGAGAACTGAGATCAAGGATCCCAATGTCCCCCACCAGACTCCCCGTCTGCCAGAGCTGGGGAGGGAACCCAGCCTCCCCTGCTCCAACCACTAGCCCCCACTCCCTTCTCAGCCAGGAGAGAACCCAGGAGTCCTGGCTCCCAGCCTCCTGCTCTAACCACTAGCCCCCACTCTCCCAGAGCCAGGAGAGAACCCAGGTGTCCTGTCACCCCCCCCGCTCTAACCACTAGCCCCCACTCCCTTCCCAGAACCAGGAGAGAACCCAGGTGTCCTGGCACCCCCCCTGCTCTAACCACTAGCCCCCACTCACCTCCCAGAACCAGGAGAGAACCCAGGTGTCCTGGCTCCCGGACCCCCTGCTGTAACCACTAGACCTCACTTCCTGGTTTCCCTTTCCCCCGTTGTCCCTTGGCTTCTGCCCAGGGGCAGTTCCCAGGCCTGCAATACCAGCCTCCCGCCAGCAGGCGGGCCATTCGCTGAGCCGGACCTGCCATTAGCGCAGGGCACTCTGGGCTGCAGCAATTTTGGAGTGGGCGGGAGCGGCACACAAACCACTGCCCCGGGGGCTGGCTTTGCGGTGCTCGGTAGACAGCCCTGGGCACGAAGCAAGTGGCGGGGCAAAAACAAAGCCGGCGACTGGCTGGAAAACCCTTTTTTTTTTTTCCCCCTTTTCCCCCCAGTGCCCGAGCAAAAGAAAAGAAAACGAGCCAAAGAAGAACAAAATTCCCGAGGGGAGAGGTGGATCCGTGTCTCCTCCGGAAGGGGGAGCCACTGGCCAGCAGGCCTGGTGGGAACGGTCTGAGTTAGGAACACGACGAATAGCCGTTTCAGGAACGGGCGGGAAAATCCAGATTTTCTGGCTTTTCCAGCGTGTTTCGTGCCTCCCCTTCCATGGAAGCAGCTCTATGGGAGGCCTTGGATGCCCTGATGGCTTCCTCGGGGGCGTGGAAACAGCTGGGGTCTCTCATGCGAGGCTGCACGACTATCTTGCTTTGTCACGAGGGCCACATGTGGTCTCTGACGCTCGTGTTTCGGGAGGGGGCTGCACACGACGGCAAAGGACTGGTGAGGCACCGGGTCAGCGCCCGCCCCCACGGGAGTAGAAGGGAGCGTGCTCAGTGCAGGTGGCGCTGGCCCTCACCCCGGGCACGTTTTCACAAGCCACGGCCCCCCGTGCGGGGCCTGGATTGTGGAGCCGGGGCCAGGCAGAGGGGAAAGGCCCAGTGTCCTGCTCCTCCCCGCGGGGAGTCAGAAACCTCTGCCCAGGGGCACGGGCTCGGCTCCTAGGTTCGCACCATTGTCTCTGCACAAGTCACAAGCCGGGCACCTCGCCTTTCCATCGCCAGCCTGGTGTGCGTGTGCTCCGTGCTCCTCGGCTGGGTTCACCCAGTACCTGCTCATGTGCACCTGGCTGGCTCGCAGGGTGTCACCAGGCGCTGTGCGGGTGGGCAGGTTTTCACCCATCGTTGCCTGCGCATGCACAATCGCCTGGAACGGTTTCACCAGTCGTTGCCCGTCTCCCACGATTCCACCAGTGCCTTCTAGGGTGTCATGTTTCACCTGTCACTGCTGGAATGTACACAGTCATTTGGCACAATTTCACCAGTCACTGCCTGTGTGTGCACCATCGCCTGGCACTAATTCACCAGTCACTGCCTGTGCGTACACCATCGCCTGGCACGATTTCACCAGTCACTGTCTGTGCACGCACCATCGCCTGGCACAGTTTCACCAGTTGCTGCCTGTGTGCGTACCATTGCCTGGCACAGTTTCACCAGTCACTTCCTGTGCATTGCACCATCGCCTGGCACAGTTTCACCAGTCACTGCCTGTGCATTGCACCATTGCCTGGCACGATTTCACCAGTCACCCATCCGCTGGCCCCGTGTCTTCCTGCCCGTGGCTACGTGCAGCAGCCCCCGCAGCGGAAGTCGGCCTCCTGGACGGCGCTGTAGCTGCAGCCCACGCAGGCCACGTGGAACCAGGCGTCGCAGCCGTCGCACTGCACCCACTGCACCGTCTCGTCCTGGGGCAGGCGGCAGCGCGGGGCCGCGCAGGGCTCCGCCGCCAGCAGCGGCTGCGAGAAGACCTGGCAGGTGTCGCGCAGGGGGTGCTTCCGGGGCCGTCCCCGCCGCTTCCTGCAAACCGGAGGGGAACCGGTGAGCGGTGCCGGGCCTGCCCTCTGGGGGGCAGGCTGGGCCCCATCCCCCCCATGTTATCCCAGGACCCTGATGCTAGGCCCAGCGGCTCCTTCTTCACAACTTTTGGACCTCTCATGCGCCCAGCTCTGGGGCAGCGTGACATCAGCAGTGCTGAGTATAACAAGATGGAGGCTGAGGGCTGCAGGGCAAACTCGGGCCCTTTCGGAGGGTAGGCAGGTGATGGGACCTGGCACCCCCCTATCCCGAGGGCATTCTGGGAAAGCGACTCTACTCACCCGCTCGGCGTGCCCTGGAGCATCACTCCTGCTTCCGGCGGCGTCCGGCGGCTCCCCGCCCCCTCCGGCGCCCTCGGCTGGCTGGGCCGCAGCCGGCTGTGGCGGCCGTATCCGTCCGGCTCCTCAGGACCCCACTGCTCCTCGTCCAGCCGGGTCACCTCGTCCTCCAGCTCGGGCAGGAGGGTGTGGGCTGACTTCCGGCGGCTCTTGGAGGCCCCAGGCCGGGCGGGCGGCTCCGGGCGCGGAGCCCGGCTCAGGGCGAATGTGAGTGGCTGCGGCTTGAGCTTGCTGATGCTGCCGATGGAGCTGAGGACGAGGGACGCCTTGGGGCGGGAGGGGCGGGGGGGCCCGGTGGGCCGGGCGAGGGGCCGGATGCGCGGGGTGCCGCCTGGCACCACGGGTTTGAAGCCACAGGGGAAGGGCCACGGGGCCTTGGGGGCCGTGAGGGCGGCGAAGTCCTGAGGCTGCACCCGCACCTTCTGGAAGAGGAAGCAGAACTCCGAGTCGCCGGGCGGGGGGGGGCCAGGGGGCAGCCCTCGGGCACGGGCGCCGGGTGGCCGAAGATCAGCAGATCCCCGTCGCTCAGCTCCACACGCCGGGCCCGGGGCACCCGCACCGCGTTGACGTAGGTGCCTGGCGGAGACGGGAAGGAGAGAATGGGGTGAAGGGGAGGCCCTGGCACACGGGGAGGGGGAGACGAGTCCTGCTCCCGGGGATCGGGGGGGGGAGGGGGAGGGGAACGGGGATGGAGCTTTGGGTCAGGGCATTTCCAGAGTTTTTATTTTAGTGAACCAAAGGGAGAGATGAGCCGGGGCGAGCTGGGGGGGGGCATGGGGAAGGATGGACGCATGGACAGCGGGTGGTCAGGTGTCGGGGGGCCTGGACAAATAGGTGTGCATAGAGACAGATTGACAGATATGAGGCTGGATAAATGGACAGGCAGACAGACAGGCGTGGATGGGAACAGGTAGACAGGTGTGTGTAAGGATGGCTAGATAGACAGACACGTATGAGGTCAGGCAAACAGGCGAGGATGGGGACAGGCAGACAGACAGACAGGAGTGTATGGAGACAGGCAGAGAGACAAGTGTGGATGGGGAGAGGTAGACAAGACAGGTGTGTGTGAGGACGGCTAACTAGACAGACAGGCGTGGACGGGGACAGGCAGACAGGTGTGGACGGGGACAGGCAAGCAGACAGATAGGTGTGTGTGAGGACGGCTAGATAGACAGGCAGATAGGCGTGGATGGGAACAGGCAAACAGACAGGCGTGGATGGGGACAGGCAGAGAGACAGGAGTGGCTAGGGACAGGCAGACAGATGGACGGATCCAGTGGGAGGGGAGGTGCTGAAGAGACAGACAGACGTCTGAGACAGAGGGGCGTGGATGGGGACAGGCAGACAGACAGATGTGTGTGAGGACAGCTAGATCGACAGGCAGACAGGCATGGATGGGGACAGGCAGACGGACAGGCATGTACGGAGACAGACGGACCGATCCAGTGGGAGGGGAGGTGCTGGAGAGACAGACAGACATCTGAGCCAGAGGGGCGTGTCCGGGAGGAAGCAGAGAGGGAGGCGGGGCCAGTTGCGAGTGCGACACCTGATACTCTGGGATCTTTTCCGCCACCGCTGACAGGCGGCCACCTCTGGGGCGGGGCGCAGCGAGCGGCCACCCCGAAGACCCTCCCCCGGGACCAGCGGCTGAAATGCAGCTGCCTCTGGGGGGCGGCCGCCACTCACCGTGGGTGCTGCAGTCCACCAGGCAGACCCGCCACTCCCCGGCGGCACTGTGCGGGTCCCGCTCGGCGTGGAGCTCGGCGTGGACGCGGGACACCAGCCCCGGGTGGCGCTCCGATGCCAGGGGCACGTCGCAGACCTCGGCCCGGCGCCCCAGCCGGTAGGTGCAGCGCGGCCCGGCTGGCCGGAAGGTGTGCAGGTCCCGGTTCGGGTCGTCGCCCGGGCGGGCTGGGCCCATCCGCAGCAGCTGGAAGCAGGGCAGGGCCTCCGACGGCATGGCCGGCCCCCCCTGCCCAGCATCGGGGGCTGGGAGGCAGGACTCCTGGGGGTCTAGCCCAGCTCTGGGAGGGGACTGGGGGCTAGTGAGCTACCGGGGCAGGGGCAGGATTCCCGGGTTCTAGCCTTCTCGGAGCCGTTTACCGGCGGAGATCGGAGCAACGCATGGCAGCGGTGGCGGGAAACGGAGCCAGCTCCCGTAGCGGGCACTAGACCTGCCCCGGGGGCTTCTGCGTGTGGGTGGGAACGAGAGGGGCAATTAATTCCCTCCCCTTGCCTGCCTCGTTATCTGGCTGAGACCACAGAGGCCCACAGCATCATCTCCCCGCCCTGGCTGCGGCTAACGTGCTCTGGCTCCCTGATGGGGCTCGGGGGCCCTGCTCCCAGCCACGCAGGGGGGTTTCGGAGGCTGAGAGCGGGCGAGGGGGGCCGGCGAGACCTTTCCCTGCTCTGGAACCCCTCGGCCTTCCTGTGCCACGCGGCCCTGGAGCCGGGCAGGGCCCCTCGGCGGCTTGAGACCCGCCCCACTATGGACCGACGGCTCCGGAACCGCCCCCTGTCTCTGGCGCTGCCCTCGGCATCTAGACCCCCCGGGGGGGGGACGCTGATCTAGAACCCCGGCACGCAGCTCTGGAACGTCGTGTCTCCCGGCAACACAGCTCTAGAATCCCCGGTCGGCGTGGCAACCAGGCTCTGGCACCCCCTCCTGGTGCTCGGTGGGGTGGCTCTAGAATCCCGGTCGCCTAGCAACGCAGCTGGGGGTGGGGAGGTTCTAGAACTTCAGCCTCCCTGGCACCAAGGTTCTAGAACCCAGGACTCCTTGGTAACGGGGGGGGGTTCCCCCGCCGTGACGTAGATGCGGGATCCTGGTCTCCTTGGTAACGGGTTCCCCCTGGGGATGTCGATCCAAACGGGGTCCCCGCAGTGACGTAGCGCCGCGGCCCCGTCCCCTTGGTAACGGGGTGTCCTCCAATGACGTAGGTCCGGACCCCGGTCTCCTTGGAAACGGGGTGTCCCCCAATGACGTAGGTCCGGACCCCGGTCTCCTTGGTAACGGGGTGTCCCCCAATGACGTAGGTCCGGACCCCGGTCTCCTTGGTAACGGGGTGTTCCCCAATGACGTAGCGCAGGGACCGGTCCCCTTGTGCCGGGCCCAGCGCAGAACCCCGCGGCCGCTGCCCCAGCCCGGGCTCCCGAGCAGCGCGCGCTGGCCGCGGAGACGCCCGTTGATTGGCCGGGCGGGGACTGAGGGGCGTGGCCCTTGCTCCCCATTGGCCCGGGCCTGGGAGGCCGCGCGCTGATTGGCAGGGCACCCCGAAGTCACGTGGCGAGCAGCCCGGCGGGCCGCTCCGGATTGGCCGGAGCTGACAGGAGCGGTTCAGGGCCACGTGGGGCGGGGCCAGGCTCTCAGCAGGGCGGGGGGCGGAGCTGGCGCCTCTGGCCGCGGGAGCCAGGGAGGGCGCATGCGCAGCCGGAGCCCAAGGGCGGGGCCTTGGGGGGGGGCTACCGGAAAACAGCTGGGCTGCAGGAGGAGGGGGGGAGCAGCAGTAAGGGCAGGAGGGTGCAGGAGGTGGGGGGCAGCAGTCAGGGGCAGGGGTGCAGGAGGTGGGGCAGCAGTCAGGGCAGGAGGGTGCAGGAGGTGGGGGGCAGCAGTCAGGGGCAGGGGGGTGCAGGAGGTGAGGGGCAGCAGTCGGGGGCTGGGCGCTGCATGGTCCCAGCCCAGAGCTCTGGCACCTCCCTGCCCCCACCGCAGTCCTGGGGGTTACTTGGGGGGCGACCCCCCTTTGTGCCAGTAAGACCAGTGGGTGTTGTTCAGCTCATGACCCCCCCCGGGCCCTGTACGGGAGGCCCTGGGCTCACATGGCCCTGCCCCGGCTACCCCGCCCGGGACGCAGTGGCTGGGGGCGGGAAGAAAGGTGGGATAGAAGCAAAAGGCTTCAAGGCAGCAGCTATGGGAGGACAGGAGCCAGGACGCCTGGGTTCTCTCCCTGGCGCGAGACGAGTGGGGCCTAGTGGTTAGAGCGGGGGAAGGAGCCAGGACACCTGGGTTCTCTCCCTGGCGCGAGGAGATGAGTGGGACCTAGTGGTTAGAGCGGGGGAAGGAGCCACGACGCCTGGGTTCTCTCCCTGGCTTGGGGAGGGGAATGGGGCCTAGTGCTTAGAGTGGGGGAAGGAGCCAGGACTCCTGGGTTCTCTCCCTGGTGCGAGGAGATGAGTGGGGCCTAGTGGTTGGAGCGGGGGAGGGAGCCAGGACGCCTGGGTTCTCTTCCTGGCTTGGGGAGGGGAATGGGGCCTAGTGCTTAGAGCGGGGGAAGGAGCCAGGACGCCTGGGTTCTCTCCCTGGCTCGGGGAGGGGAGTGGGGCCTAGTGCTTAGAGCAGGGGAGGGAGCCAGGACGCCTGGGTTCTGCCCCAGACAGATCCACGCGGACACGTGCGTGTTGAATCCAAACAACCTTTATTCCAACTACAAACCTGAAGACCGGCCACAAAACCGGGAGCCAGCTCCCTGCCCCCACCCCGCCCTGCTGTCAGGGTGGCCCCTCCTCGTCCTCTGGGCTGCCTTCCTCGCCCGGCAGCGTCTCCTCCTCCTCCTCCTCCCGCAGGATGGCCGTGCTCAGGCTCTGTAGCTCCTCCAGCACCGCAGCCAGGGGCTCTGCAGGGAGATCAGCATGGGGCAGCCGGGGGGCAGCTGGGGATTGTGGTGGGGCAGCTCTGGCTGGGCCACGGCCCAGGCTACAGAGACTTGGGGGCGGGAGGGGAAGGGGGGGTTCCGGCGGGAGCTCAGTACCTTTGGCGGGAGCCCGGGTGCTGCCTTCCCCCAGCGCTGGCGGCTCCTCTGGGCCGCGCCGGGCCGCCAGCCGGTTCTGCCTGTACTGGGCCAGGAGCCCCTCCTGCCGCAGGGTGGCCTGGGGAGAAGAGCGCGGTGAGGTCAGGACTGGGGGGGCCCAGCAGGGGCCCCCCCCCCCCAATCCCAGTACCTACCATCAGCAGGTTCTTGTCCCGCTCCAGGGCCCGCAGCCGTGCCCCCAGCCGGCTGCTCTCCTCCTGCCGGGCTTCCTCCTGCAGCCGCGGCAGCTCCTGGCCCCTGGCTTTGTCCCGGGCCGCCTGGCGCTCGGCCTGACGCAGGGCGACCACTGCAAGGAGAGCATGGGTGAGAGGCGGAGTGGAGCCCAGGGCTAGGGGGTGGGAGTGAGGGGCACCAGCAGGGCTGGGAGAGCAGGGGGGTGGGAGTGAGGGGCACCGGCAGAGCTAGGGAGGCAGGGACTGGGGGGTGGGAGTGAGGGGCACCGGCAGGGCTGGCGGGCAGGGTTTCACGGCAGGAGTGAGGGGCACCGGCAGGGCTGGGGGCAGAGGCTGCAGGGTGGGAGTGAGGGGCACCGGCAGGGCTGGGGCAGGGGCTGGGGCAGGAGTGAGTGGGGGGGGGGGCATCTCTCACCAGCCTTCGTGTGCTCCCTCCGGGCCTCACTGAGCCTCTTCTCCAGCTCTGCGAGATCCCCCCGCAGCCGCGTCTCCACCTCCGTCACCTTCTCCTGTAGGGCTGCGGGGGCAGGAGGGGGAGTTAGCTCTGACTGCTGGGGACAGCATCCCCCCCCAGCTGACCCTCGCCCCCCCGCCCTCCTCCAGCCGCTTACCCCTCTCATACTCCTGATGCAGCTGGGCCAGCTCCCGTCTCAGCCCCTCGGCCGCCTCCTGGCTCTCCCGCCGCTCCCGCTGCGCCTCCTCCAGCTGGCCCTGCTGCTGCCGTCGCTCCCGCTCCAGCGCCTCCTTCTGCTCCAGCGCCCCCTGCAGGCTCCGGGTGGCCTCCCGCAGCTCCCGCTCCGCTGCCGCCGGAGAGGGAGAGGGGGTTAGTCACCTTGGGCCGGGTCCCTGCGCTTCCAGCCACGGCCAGCAGGCCGGACGCGGGGTCCCCCTGAGCTGGGCCTGGCCCATGTACCTTTCTCCCGGGCCTCGGCCACCTGCTGCTCCAGGATCTGCGCCCCTTTCTTCAGCTCCACCGCCAGGCGGTCCCGCTCCTGGTGCAGCAGGGCCAGCTCGGCCCGCAGAGCGTCCTGGGACAGGCTGGGGGGAAAGGGGAGAGACAGTCAGAGAGTCCAGCCCCCGCCGCTCTAACCACTGTACCCTACTCCCCTCCTGGAGAGACAACCCAGGTGTCCTGGCTCCCAGCCCCTCTGCTCTAACCACTAACCCCCACTCCCCTCCCAGAGCCAGGATAGAACCCAGGCGTCCTGGCTCCCAGCCCCCCCTGCTCTAACCACTAGCCCCCACTCCGCTCCCAGAGCCAGGGGGAGGACCCAGGCATCCTGGCTCCCAGCCCCTCTGCTCTAACCACTAACCCCCACTCTCCTCCCAGAGCCAGGGGGAGGACCCAGGCTCCCAGCCCCCAGGCTGCCTGTGCCTGGGGGCTGGAGAGGACTCACCCGTCGTCCTCCGAGCCAGCGGCCTTGGGCTGCTCTTCCCTCCGCAGTCGCGCCAGGGCCATTTTACGAGACACCAGCCCTGCAAGCCCACAGATGTAGAGTTATGGACCAGAGATGCAGCCAGCTCTGGGGTGGGGAACAGCCCACAGCAACGTAGCTGAAAAGTTTGGGACAGGAAGTGATGGGGATCTTGCCTCCTGTGAGACCCGCAGACCATCTGGCCCAGGGCAGAGGGACCCCAGCTGGACAGGCCTGTGGATCGGTTCTGGGGCAGGCGGGATACCGGAGTAGATGGGCCCGTCGAACAGATTCACTGCTCTGGGTCAAAGCTCTCACCTTGGATGGTGTCGACTCTCTTGGCGGCGAATGTGACTCGGTTTCCGAGCCCGGCCAGGCGCGAGGCCGCCGCCTTCAGCTCCGCCTCCTGCCCCCCGACCTGCTGGTGGAGCCTGCCGAAAGCACGAGGGTCAAAGGGCGTGACCCCCACACCGCGACCAATCACAGAACTTGTGTCCCACCCGCCGGGCCTGCAACCCCTAGAACTGGAGGATGAGGGGCCGACCGGGGTCGTGACCTCACTCACGCCATCCCGGTGGGCCGCAGATGCCAAAACTCTGCAGCAAAGGATTCTGGGTAGAGGGGGGTTGCCAGGAGTGGCTGGCTGAAAGGTCAGGCTAAGGGTGGCAAGATCAGGAGCTAGGGATGCTGGATGGGGCCAGTGCCCCCATAGAGAGCTGTCCGGGGTCCCCCCCTTTGCGCATAGAGCGCCCCCAGGCGGCACCTGCTGACGATCTCCACGAGGCTCCGCAAGGCGCCCTCGGCCGCTTCCGCCTGGCGCTGGAGGCGCTGCCCGGAGCCCTTCTGGTGAGACAGCTCGGCCTGGAGCGTCTGCAGGGGAGCAGAACGCTGGTCCTAGTTAGTGCCTGCCCCATGCCCCGCTCCCCTGAGCCAGCCAGCGCCTGCCCTAGAGCCAGAGGGGAGCCAGCAGGCCCCTGCCCCGCCAGGACCTCACCGTGTTCTTCACTCGCTCCATCTCGGCCTCGGCTGTCTTGTCCTGGAGGCTGTGAGCAGCAGCGCCACCTTCTGGTCCCGCGCCTGCACTTCCCCCTGCAGCTCGGAGACCTGGGGAGCGAGCAGGGGAGGCACAGAGCTACCCCGGGGGCAATTCTGCGCCGCTGGGGAACCCCACAAAACCCCTCTGGCCTGGCAGGTGCTGCAGTTCCGCCTTCGCCCACCAGGGGCTGCTGTGGTGCCGCTGCAGCGCCATCTGGTGGGCAAGGGCGGAACTGCAGCACGGCCAGGGCACCATGTATGTGAGGGGGGCAAATAATTACATTCTCTGCCCAGCGCTGCAGAGCCCAGCCCAGCCCCCTGGCCACGGGGACAGGCAAGGACGGTGGGGAGCAGGGGGCTGCTGGGGGGCACCGATAGAGGGGCAGAATCAGGAGCAACTGCTGAGGAGGGACGGGGAGAAATAACTCCTCCCCGTACCACCCCTAGCCTGGGGAAAGGCCGGGACAATTCCCCCTCTGCCCCACCCCCTCCAGATTCACTCCTAGGCTCCTTCCCTCTCCCTCAGCATCTCCAGGACCCCCGACTCCCCACGCCCTTTGAGGGGTGCAGGAAATGCAGCTCTGCATTGTCCTTCCAAGGAGTTTCACCCCGCTCTGTGGTACGTGCCCCATCGGGAACCTCTTTGTAAAAAAAAAAAAAAACAACCCCAAATTATCCGCTTCCCGAACTTCTCTGTGCTCAGATCACTGGAAAGTGGCCCAGGGGCTCGCCGGAGCAGTTAACCATCTTCCGAAGGGTGTAAAGCGCTATATAACCCCCCCTTCATAATCGTTCGACCTGTAACAGCGCGCAGCTCGTGTTTGAGTATCCACAGGGGCTCTCCCCCACCGGGGCAGCCACAGGGAAGGAGGCACACGCAGCCCCGGAGTTGAGGAAAAGCCGCCTCTTTCTCCGGTCTCCGCAGCCCTGCCCGACCCAAATTCCCCACCCGTCTCACCTCCCTCCTAGTCCCACCTCACCTCACACGTGAGGGTCCGGGGCAGTGCTCCCTCTATTTTTTTTCTCTGTGTGTGGACTAAATTTTGTTCTGTGCACCAATGCATGTGCACCACCAGTGCTCCCAGTCCCTGCCGCCAGCAGGCCCTCACCTGCCTCCGGAGCGTTTTGGTGGCGTCCGTGTGGCCGAGCTCCTGGGATCTGAGCTGCACCATGAGGGCAAAGACCTTCTCCCGCCAGCGGCTCAGCAGGGACTGGCTCTTCTGGGCTGGCTCGGGCTGCAGGGGGTCTCCGGGCTGGGAGGGGGGAACACACCGGTTCAATGCCAGGCTAGAGCACAGCACCCCCCGGGGAAATCGGCCAGGCCAAGGAGCCGGGGAGCGTGACCCCAAGCTCACAGGGAGCTGTTACCTTCCTGCTCAGCTCCAGCTCCTGCAGGGCCAGGACGTCGCTGAGCGAGGCCAGTCGGAGCTGCAGCAGCTCCGTCGTCGTCTTCAGGGCCTCGCGCTCCCCTTCTAGGCGCTGGGGGGAAGGGGAGGGAGTGAGCGCCCCCTGCTGGAATGCCCTTTCCCCCTCCTTGTGAGAGCGCCCCCTGCTGGAACGTCCTGTCCCCCTCCCCGTGAGAGCGCCCCCTGCTGGAATGTCCTGTCCTGTCCCCCTCCCCATGAGAGCACCCCCTGCTGCGACGTCCTGTCCCCCTCCCCATGTCAGCGCCCCCTGCTGGAACGTCCTGTCCACCTCCCCGTGTCAGCGCCCCCTGCTGGGACGTCCTGTCCCAGTCCTCTGGTGTGTGAGCGCCCCCTGCAGGACGCAACCGGCTCTGCGTGCATCGCTCATCCCTCCTCACCTGCACCTGGCCAAGCAGCTGCTGCCTCTCAGAGCCCAGCCCGCTCCCCTGCTCCCCCACGTAGGTCCGCAGCTGCTGCAGCAGGGTCTGCTGGGAGGCCAGCTCCGCCTGGGCCGTGCTGCGGGGAGAGAAATCATAGAATCGGACAACTCGAGGTCCCTTCCCGAGGCCACCGAGTCCAGTCCCCGGCCCTCACGGCAGGACCAAGCACCATCTAAACCTTCCCAGACCAGTGTCTGCCCAACCTGCTCTTCAATATCTCCAGAGATGGAGATTCCACAAACCTCCCCAGGCAATTTATTCCAGTGTTTCACCCCCCTGACAGGCAGGAAGTTTTTCCTAATGTCCAACCTCAACCTCCATTGCTGTAGTTTAAGCCCATTGCTTCTTGTTCTATCCTCAGAGGCCAAGGGGAACAATTTTTCTCCCTCCTCCTCGTGACGCCCTTTTAGATACTTCAAAACTGCTCTTATGTCTCCTCTCGGTCTTCTCCTTCCCAAACTAACCAAGCCCAATTCTTTCAACCTGGCCTCCTAGCTCATGTTCTCTAGACCTTTCATCATTCAGTCTTCTCCTTTCCAAACTAAACAAGCCCAATTCCTTCAGCCTTGCCTCCTAGCTTATATTCTCTAGACCTTTCATCATTCCTGTTGCTCTTCTCTGGACCTTCTTCAATTTCTCCACATCTTTCTTGAAATGCGGTGCCCAGAACTGCACACAATCCTCCAGCTGAGGCCTAACCAGCGCAGAATAGAGCAGAAGAATGACTTCTCGTGTCTGGCTCACAACACTCCTGTTAATGCCGCCCAGAGTCATGTTTGCTTTTTGTGCAACAGCGTCACACTGTTGACTCCTATTCAGCTTGTGGTCCACTCTGACCCCTAGATCCCTTTCTGGAGGACTCCTTCCTAGACAGTCGCTTCCCATTCTGTGTGTGTGACACGGATTGTTCCTTCCTAAGTGGAACACTTTGCGTTTGTCTTTATTAAACTTCATCCTGTTTACCTCAGACCATTTCTCCAGTTTGTCTAGATCATTTTGAATTCTGACCCATCCTCCAAAGCACTTGCCACCCCTCCCAGCTTGGGATCAGCTGCAAACTTAATAATTGTACTCTCTATGCCAATATCTAAATCAGAAGAACATAAGGACGGCCAGACTGGGTCAGACCAAAGGTCCATCTAGCCCAGTGTCCCTGTCTGCTGACAGTGGCCAGTGCCAGGTGTCCCAGAGGGAGTGAACAGAACAGGGAATGATCAAGTGATCTCTCTCTTGCCATCCATCTCCACCCTCTGACAAACAGAGGCTAGGGACACCATTCCTTACCCAGACTGGCTAATAACCATTAATGGACTTAACCGCCATGAATGTATCTAGCTCTCTTTTAAACCCTGTTATAGTCCTAGCCTTCACAGCCTCCTTAGGCAAGGAGTTCCACAGGTTGACTGTGCACAGTGTGAAGAAAAACTTCCTTTTGTTTGTTTTAAACATGCTGTCTATTAAGTTCATTTGGTGGCCCCTAGTTCTTATATTATGGGAACAAGTAAATACCCAAAGTGAATAAGGGAAAGTTATGTCTACACTTGCACCCTCTTTCGAGAGAGGGATGCAAATGAAGACATTCGAAATTGCAAATGAAGCCCGGATTTAAATATCCCGTGCTTCATTTGCATATTCGCATTACGGCGCTCTTTCGAAATAACGCTATTTCAAAATAACAGACGCTGTTGAGACGCGGTTATTTCGGGAGAAAACTCTTCTCTCGAAATAACTGGTAAACCTCATTGTATGAGGAATAAGGGCTATTTCGAGAGAAGGGTTTTCTCTCGCAATAACTTTCGAGAGAGGGTGCAAATGAAGACCTTTCGAAATAGCGCCATAACGCGAATATGCAAATGAAGTGCGGGATATTTAAATCCCGGCTTCATTTGCCATTTCGAATGTCTTCATTTGCATCCCTCTCTCGAAAGAGGGTGCAAGTGTAGAAGTAACCCTTCTCCACGCCATCTTCAACATCGTTGAAGATCTGGACCAGAACCGATCCCAAAGCAGACCCGATCTCTGCGGAACCCCACTTGTTCTGAACCGTGAATAACGACTCTCTGAGTACGGTTCTCCAGCTAGTTATGCACCCACCTTCTAGTAGCCCCGTCTGAACCTACCCCATTTTCACTGGCGTCCAATCACCACCAAGCGTCTTGGTGAAAACCGACACAAAGTCGTTAAGCACCTCTGCCAGTTCCACGTTTTCTGTCACCGTTTTTCCTTCTTCACTGAGCAGTGGGCCTACCCTGTCTGTGGTCTTCCTCTTGTTTCTAATGTTTTTTTAGGTGACCCTCAATGTTACCTTTTATGTCTATAGCTCAGGGGTGGGGAACCTAACGTCCGGGGGCTGGATGCGGCCCCCAGGGTTAGGGCCTCCCCCAGCATTGGGGCGCCTGCGCTGGCGCTCCAGACCACCCCCACTTCCACTGCCTCCCCGCAGCCCCAGATCCCTGACTGATTTTTTGTGGGTCAGTGGCTCCCGACCCAAAAAGAGTTCCACACCCCTGAATCCACTGTCTTTATTTTGCTGTTCTCTCTCCTACCTTTCCCGAGAGTCACGCACTCTGTCAAATCAGGAAGCTGACAGAGGGGTCCGGCGGCTGTTCCTACCTCAGTTGCTCCTGCAGGCTCTGGCTCGCTTGTTCCCGCGCCTCCAGCGCTTGCTCCAGCTGCAGGGACCGCTGCCACAGGGAGCTGACTTCAGCCCCATGGGCCTGGTGGAGACAGGAGAGCTGGGGGGACAGAGGGGACCTGTCTGGGAAGAGAACCCAGGAGTCCTGGCGCCCCTGCCAGCTCTAACCACTAGTCCCCGCTCCCATTCCAGAGCCAGTGATGGAACCCAGGAGTCCTGGCTCCCTGCCCCCCACTCACCTCAGCCTTGTGCTCACCCAGCACCTCCTGCATGTGCTCTGCCGCCCGCTGGCTCAGGGCTTCCCCTTTCTCCAGTGCCGCCCGCAGCTCCCCCTGCGCCGCCGCCAGCTCCTGCCGGTGCCGCTCCACGGCCACCTCTAGCTCTGCCCTCAGGGCGTCAGCTTCTGCTTGGCCACTCCTCTTCTGCTCCTCCAGCTCCGCCCTCAGGGCGTCGGCTTCATCCTGGCCCTGCCTCCTCAGCTCTTCCAGCTCCGCCTTCAGGGCAGCAGCTTCTGCCTGGCCACGCCTCTTCTGCTCCTCTAGCTCTGCCCTCAGGGCCTCGCCCTCGGCCTGGCTCCTCCCCCTCAGCTGCTCCAGCTCCCCCTGCAGGTAGGCCACGGTGTTCTCCCTGGCGGCCGCCGTGGCTTCCTGCTGGAGGGCGGCGGCCCGGAGCCCGGTTAGCTCCGCCTCCAGCCGCCGGATCTCCTGGAGCTGGTGGGAAATGAGCTCGGCCTGCTGGGATATGGCCAGGGTGTGACGGGCAGCTGGGGGCTCTGCCTCACGGTCCAGTGACCTGTGGGGAGGGAGACATGGAAGTGGGGCCCTTTCTACTCTAGCTCGAGGAGGGGCCTGGCTGTGGGGAAACGGGGATGGGGGCCTTTTACCTGGTCCTGGCTCCGGGCTCCTCGGTCTCCATTGTTGCCCTGCCCCTGGGCGCCCGGCGCCCCTCTCTGTCCATCTTTGCAGCTCATTTAGAAGGCACTGCTTCTCCTGTCTCAGTGCTGTGAGCTCGTGGGGCTGCCAGCAGGGGGGCCAGGCCATCCAGGGCTCCGGTCCAGCGGCGACCAGGGGCGCGACCGGCTCTGGAAATGCGAGGGAAGGATCAGCCCCCTGGGACCTACGGGAGACATGACAGGGAATGGGAGGCAGGCACCCAGAATGGCGATGCATGGGGCTCCTCCCCAGAGGGCTGGAGAGGGGGAATGGGAGCCGGGTGTCTGGTGTAGCAGCACGGGACGAGGGGGTTCACCCCTTTGCAGGCCGAGACCCGGATGGGGAATGGGACCCAGGGATCCAGGACGGCAGCGTGTGATGCGGGGCTGCGGGGACCCTCAGATCTGGGGGCGTTACCGCTGGGTCTGGGGACTCCGAAAGTGGCTGGTGGGTCCAGGTGTCTCCTGGACTCTTCCCTCCTCTCCATGGTCCCAGAAGCGCCCGGACGACTCCCCGTCCCTAGAGGGGAACAGAATTTTATCCACGGGCCCAGATGCCTCTCCCGCCGGGGGGATTGACGACAGACCCTACGTAAACAGCCCGAGACACCGCACAGTGCCAGGAAGGCATCTTCCATTCCTCCCCCAGCACCCATCAGGCCCCCGGTTCCCCCCTGGAGCCTCCCTCCTGCCAGGCCCCTTAGTGCCCCACTTCTCCCCTTTCCCCCACCTGGTCCCTTCCCACCTCCCCACAGCCTCTCCCTCCATACCCATTCCCCGGCCTCCCGTTCCGCCTGCCTGCTGCCCTCCCCCCAGTTCCCTTCCCACGTGTCTCCTGAGTGGAAGTCTGGTCCCACCCCCTGCGCAGTGCATCCTGGGAGTCTTGTCCCCATGCAGTGCATGCTGGGAGTCTGGTTCCCCACATGCAGTGCATGCTGGGAGTCTGTTCCCACATGCAGTGCATGCTGGGAGTCTCTGGTTTCCCTCAGTGCATGCTGGGAGTCTGGTTCCCGCGCAGTGCATGCTGGGAGTCTAGTCCCCCCGCGCAGTGCATGCTGGGAGTCTCTGGTTTCCCCCGCAGTGCATGCTGGGAGTCTGGTTCCCCCGCACAGTGCATGCTGGGAGTCTCTGGTTCCCCCTCCGCGCAGTGCATGCTGGGAGTCTCTGGTTTCCCCACGCATTGCATGCTGGGAGTCTGGTCCCCAGTGCATGCTGGGGTCTCTGGTTTCCCCACGCATTGCATGCTGGGAGTCTGGTCCCAGTGCATGCTGGGAGTCTGGTTCCCAGTGCATGCTGGGAGTCTGGTTCCCAGTGCATGCTGGGAGTCTCTGGTTTTCCCCCTCCGCGCAGTGCATGCTGGGAGTCTCTGGTTCTCTCCCCAGTGCATGCTGGGAGTCTCTGGTTCTCTCCCCAGTGCATGCTGGGAGTCTCTGCCCCCGCGCGGAGCACGCCGGGAGTCTGGCCGCCCCACCTGTCCGCCGCCGGCTGCGAGGCCGGACCGTCGCGCGCCCCAACCGCCCAGCGCCCGCGGGCTCCCGAACGGGCCACTCAGCGGGCAGTGGGGGCGGGCCCAGCCAATCAGCATCGAGAGGGAGGAGGGGTCGGGAGACGTGCGCCCCGCCCCCCGGCAGCCGTGACCAGTCAGCGGGGAAACGGGGCCAGAGTCTCCGCCCCTTGGCAGCGGCGACCAATCAGCGCGGCAGGAGAGGCGGGGCTACAACGGCCTCCTCGGGAGCCCACCAATCGCCGCGCGGAAGCCGGGGCGGGAACCTATGAAAAGGGCCAATCAGAGCGTGAAGAGGCGGGGCTAGGAAGCACGTGGACCCACCCCTTTCTGAGATGACCAATCACAGCGCAGCGAAGGCGGACCTCCCAGACCGGAGACACGCCCATCACCGCGAGGGCCAATCGGAGAGCAGCAGGGGGCGGGGCTAGGATTCCACGCTTCTCTCCCAGCCCTAGAAGGGGAGGGAACGGGAGTGGGAGCGAGGACTCCTGAGTCCCCCCCCCCGGGGTCTGGGAGGGCAGTGCGGGCCAGTGGTTAGAGCAAGGGGGGATGGGAGCCAGGACTGCTGGGTTCCCCCCTGGCTCTGGCAGGGGAGTGGGGGCCAGTGGTTAGAGCAGGAAGGGGGCCAGGACTCCTGGGTTCCCCTGGCTCTGGCAACGGTGAAACTGGTGGTTAGAGCAGGAAGGGGGCCAGGACTCCTGGGTTCCCCCTGGCTCTGGCAGGGTGAGAGCCAGTGGTTAGGGCAGGAAGGGCCAGGACTCCTGAGTTCCCACAATACGGCAGGGTGAGAACCAGTGGTTGGAAACAGGAAGGGCCCAGGACTCCTGGGTTCTCTCCCCTGGCCAGGGAGTCCCCCCATGGAGGTTCGCTCCCTGGCAGAGCGAAAAGGGGCCGACTCTGTGTCAGGACCCCTGGCCTGTCAGACTTATGGGCAGCAGCACCCCCCATCAGTGGGCCCTTCACGGGGATGCGTTTCCATGGCCCCGCTCAGTCCTCGGCCGCCGGGGGGTTCAATCATAGGGGCCACACATGGGAGACACCCCTCCCCCCAGAGCCAGCCAGGCCCTGCCTTGGGTCTAGATGGGAGCCAGAGGGACCAGAGGCTGGTCAATCCCTGCCCTGGGGTCAGAACCACCAGCCCCTAGACAGGCAGGCCCCCTCCCACATGCCCTGCCCTGGGGCTGGGTAGGAGCCAGCACCTCCTAGAGGTGCCCCATTGTCGGGAAACAGAAAAAGCCCAGTACACAAACCAAATCCCTCTGCCCACCTAGCAAGAAGGCAGAAGGCCCTGTCCTGCCTGTTGCCCTCACCTCTGGCCCCGTGTGCCACCAGAAACACAGACACACACCTTTTCCCCCACCACACAAGGACTCCCTGGGGCGGTCCCGCTAGAAACCACCCTGACTCGGGCTCCTTAGGGCACGAAGGAGCGCAGGCCCAATCCCGGGAACGAGAGCCCATAAAGTTCCTGATGTGCAGGCAAAACTGCTCTGAGGTCGGGGTCTCCGTCACTGTCATTCAAAGAGCCTTTATTTTGCAGTAAACTATTAAGCTCCTGGATAGCAGCGCCCCAGGGCATGTTGGGAAGCAAACCCGCCCCACACGGCTGTAAGGGGCTGGAGGGCGCAGGGACAAGGGACAGCAGGACGTTTACACCACAGCCGAGTGACTTTGGGCATTAGCAGGACATGCATCCTGATGTGGATCTACCCTCGACGGGGGGGGGTCATGCATCCTGCCACTAGATGCCCCTCTCCTCCCAGAGCTGGAGATACAACCCAGAAATCCTTCCTCCCAGCCCTCCTACCCCCAACCCCCGCTTTCCAGTCTCCCTCCCACCAACCACTGGACCCTACTCCCTCCCAGAGCGGAAAGAGTCCTGACTTCTAGCTCCCTTCCTCTGCCCAGTCTAGCTAGTCCGGCAGGGCTGCCTCGTGTAGACACAGCTCACCGTGATACTAGGAGCGTTCTGGATGGCCCAACAAACCCCATGAAAAGATGTTCGTGGTGTCTTAGCACTGGAAAAAATGCAGAAATGGGTCACAAAAATGATTTGGGGTTTGGAACGGCTGCCGTATAAAAGAGAGATGAAAAACCCTGGGACTTTTCAGCTTAGAAAAGAAGAGACTAAGCAGGGAGAGGCTAGAGGTCTGTAAAATCATGACTGGTGTGGAGACAGTGAGTAACGAAATGTTATTTACTTGTTCCCACAACACAAGAACTAGGGGTCTCAATTTTCTCATTTTGTTTCCCAAACAGAAAGCTGAATTACTGGACTGTCTGGTTCAAAACCGGACCCCTGGCAACCCTAGCTGGGTGGGGGAGGATAGCAGATTTTGTGGGACCCCCTATGCTCTACTATGGGGCCCTAGACCCAGGAGCAGAGAATCAATGCAGCCCTGGGGAAGGCGCCCCCATGGGAAATTACCCTCCAACAATCCCACCTCTTTCCGGAGGGAAAATGGGTTTGGAAAGCGCCATGCTCAGTGCGACCCACCAGGGCTCACAAGGGCTGATCACGAGGGCCTCCGACGTGTGACACAAGGAGCCTAAACAGTGACCAGCGAGACACCAGCAGCGCCTCTTGAGATGCAAAGACACACAACACAGTCAGAGACAGGAGTTGTTTTATCATGGGACACCGCACGCCCCTCCCCCCCCATGTCCCTGACTGACTTGTGGGGGGGGGGCACAGACTGGCCGTTAGTCAGGGATGTGGGAGGGGCTGGCAGAGGGGGGCTCTGTCCGTGGGGCACAGACTGGCCGTTAGTCAGGGACGTGGGGAGGGGCTGGCAGGGGGCTCTGTCCGTGGGGCTCAGACTGGCAGTCAGTCAGGGACATGGGGAGGGCTGGCAGAGGGGGCTCTGTCCTGTGGGGCTCAGACTGGCAGTCAGTCAGGGACGTGGGGAGGGGCTGGCGGGGGCTCTGTCTGTGGGGACAGACTGGCAGTTAGTCAGGGATGGGGAGGGGCTGGCAGGGGGCTCTGTCCGTGGGGCACAGACTGGCCGTTAGTCCCAGGGATGTGGGAGGGCTGTGGAGGGGAGCTCTGTCCGTGGGAGGCTGGAGCGGCTGTTAGTCAGGGATGTGGGAGGGAGGCTGGCGGGGGCTCTGTCCGTGGGGCTCAGACTGGCAGTGAAGTCAGGGACATGGGAGGGCTGGCAGAGGGGCTCTGTCACGCTGGGCTCAGACTGGCAGTCAGTCGGGGACGTGGGGAGGGCTGGCAGGGAGCTCTGTCTGTGGGGACAGACTGGCAGTCAGTCAGGGACGTGGGGGAAGGGCTGGCAGGGCGGGGCTCTGTCTGTGGGGACAGACTGGCAGGTAGGGACGTGGGGTGAGGAGCTGGGGGGCCTGCGGCAATGCCCTAGCAATGGGGCAGGAGGCAGAGTCTGGAAAAGTTTTGCAGGGAGGCCAGGCTGCTGGCGATAAAGGGGTGTTGGTTCGGTGGGGTAGTTGAAGTGACGTCGTCACAGAGGTCTTGCTAATTTGCCTGGACATGTTGCAAACCCCCAAAGTCCACCCTTGGCCCTCCTGGCCTTGTGCTACAGGGAACCTCACAGGGACCCCACTCTGCGCCCCCATTCCTCAGCCCCTCTCGGTCTGGCTAGAGAGACCCTCACTCATGCCTGGCCCCGGGTACTCCAGGGGATGCCCCTTATTTCAGTAACGCATTGGGTGTCCCGTAGGAAATCAGCAGGGACGGCCTTTTAGCTTCAAGCACTGTGTCGAGCCGGCCCATCGGGTCTCAGCCCCACCCAGATCTGGCCTGGCCACCCCTCTGGTATTTTAGAAATGCAGCCCCTTTCCAGCCATCCTCTTTGACCTACCCCAGACCCGTGTTCAGGGTCACTTGACCCCCCCAAGGACGAGCTGGGACCCCCAGGCTGGCCTCAAAAACTTACTGTGACCATGGGCTTACACTCTTGTGCCTTTAAACAAGCAAAACAAGCACATGGTCCCCTCTGGGATCTGAAATCCTGAAAGACTGTTTGTTGCGTGTGTTGGCTACACTCGGGTTTTGGAGCTGTTCCTCATTACAAGCTAACATCACTGTGGGCTTATCTGGGCAGATCTCTCCCCCCCTTCCCCAAGGGCCGTGCTGATCAAGGCTCATAGTTCACCCTGCCATGGATCCCAGACTCTGACCATGGGAACCAGCGTAAATAAAGTCCCCACTTGATAGACAGAAATGCCCAACGGTCCAGTGGCTCCATTGTTGTCTTCCAAACAGCCTTTGGTTTGCAGTGAAAGAGTTTAAGTTCCTTAACAGCTGTAGCGCATCTTGGGAAGCAAAGCCCTCCCCCTCCCCACCCTGTAATAGCGACATGCTCTGAAGTGTTGGAGGATGCATGATAGGTGTGAGGGGAGCACACCACAGGGTGTTCATTAACAAGGAAAGCCTCATCCACACAGCTGTACAGCCCCCATCCCTGCTCCACCCTCTGTTATTCTTGTCCCTACCCCCAATAGCCTCCTCACTCCAACCCACTAGACCCCGGTCCCTTCTCAGAGCTGGGGATGGAACTTAGGAGTTCTAGCTCCCAGCCACCTTCCTCTACCCACTAGATCAGGAAAAAATGAACACTTGGCCTGGAATACAAAGCAATGTCAGACACTTCTCAGCAGGTTTAAAACAAAAGGAAGTTTAATAAGTAGCAGGTTTAAAGCCAACAAAAGGAAGTTTTCTTCATGCAGCACACAGCCAATCTGTGGAACTCCTTGCCAGAGGATGTTGTGAATACCAGGACTTTAACAGGGTTCAAAAAGAGCTATATAAATTCATGGAGGACAGGCTATTAGCCAGGATGGGCAGGGAGGGTGTGTGTGTGTGTCAGGAGGAGGGAGGATACGGTGCTGCATGGGCCCTCTGTCATGTGGCAGGGAGTTCCCCTGACTCCGGGGAAGTATTGAACCCCATGCCTAGATGGCAGCTCCTCTGTTTGTCAGAAGCTGGGAATGGGCGATAGAGGAGAGATCACGTGAGGATTCTCTGTTCTGTTCCCTCCCTCCAGGATACCTGGCACTGGCCACTGTGGGCAGACAGAACACTGAGCTAGATGGACCTTTGGTCTGACCCAGTACGGCCATTCTTATGTTCTTAAATGGTTCAATCAATAATGAATATATTAGAATCAGATATCTGTAAGGCTTTTAGGCAAGAAAATTCATTGATCTCACTAGATTGAAATACCTAGAGTAAGGGACAAAGACACAGAAAAGGAGACCCAAAATTTCATCCCTAATTTCTGCAGTTGTGGTTGGCCATACATGCCCATAATTTGCCAATTTTAGGGCTGCATGAACTCTCAAATACCAGAGAAAGGTTCAGTTCTGCCGGGTTGGAAAACAAACTGGCTTTAAAATAATATTTTCTGCTGCATTTTTGTTTTCCTTCTGGTTGATTTCACCCCTTTTGAAAACCGTTTGCAAACCAGATAACGTTCCTGTCTGAAACTTTTTTTGGGAAAGTGCAGGGGGGGATCCCAAATAAGAAATATCAGGAAGTCCCTGAGTGATCAATATAAAAATCAAATTGTTGGGGGATTTTGTTTGTTTCAAAAAACTTGTCACATTTTGGAGAAAAATGCCAACATTTTTGCCAGAAACTTTCCATTCCCTTCCACAGAAAGGGTGTGTTTGTTGGAAAATATTTTTCCAAACCAAAATTGGTCTCCTGTCATACACTTTGCACTTCACTGACTGAAGCTAATTTGTTTTCTACACTGCAGAACCCATTAGTCTGGCCGCTGGGTTTCCTCGTGTAGACAGAACTCACGCTGACACCAGGAGGCTTTTGAATGGCACAAGAAACGCCACCTCCCAAAAAGACGTAACAGAGCCTGGTCTAGAGTGGGGGATTTACCAGCACAACGCTAGTGTATTGTGTCCCCAGCCTGCCGAAAAGAACAAGGCCCCTAGAAGTTGTAAGAGCAGCTCAAGTTACTCCCAAACCAGAACAAAGCATTAGCAAGCTTGTGAGACCCATGCCAGGTCCTGTGGCAGTGAAGTGATGGAGGTTTGAACTGGCCTCTCGGAAGCAGCAAGCTGGCAACGCTACCTAACAAGCGTGGGAACTCTGTATGATTCTCAAACCTAGATCGAAACCTAGCTATTGGCCTAGGTGGGTCTTTCAAACTGTGGCCCTAATAGTCAATTGCTGCTGACTCGGCGTCGGCCAGGGCTCTGAGGCCTTGGCTGCCCGACTTCAACTTCTCAGTCAGGTCCCAGAGTTCCCCCAGGGCCAGGAATCTCGTGCCAGCCTCACCTCCCGGGCTCATTAGGGGCAGCACCTGCTGGACGACCTCTCCCAGGATGCCGGCTATCTCCTCGTAGATCAGCAGGTCCTTGGTGAGCCTCTTAACCACCCAGACCCTCCCCGCCAGCACACTGATGAAGGTGGTGCATTTCCGCAGCCCGCTCTGCAGGGCGACGATCTCCCCCTGGAATCTGACCAGCGCCTGCTTCTCCTCGTCGATCTGAGCCAGGCGCCGCTCGTTGGCTGCAATGTCATCCTTTGTTTGTTGCTCTTGCTCTTGGTACCTGTGGACTTCCTCCGAGTACCTGGACACTTCATCCGTATGTCGATTGACGGCTCCTGGGCCTCAGCCATGGCTCTCTCAGCGGCATCCAAAGCCACCTGCCCGCAGCCGACCATGACGGAGCCTGGCGAAAGCGAGTAGAAGTAGAAGTTGCATGATGATGATTATTGGTATTACTCTCATGCTTAGCGGCCCCGACCAAGACGGGTGTGCCCATCAGCCAGCCCCTGCACCGACCCCTCCCAACCAAGAGTGGGGCCTGTTCACTGGATGCTGCACCGACCCCCCCCCCCGCAAAGAGATTGGGATCCAAGCACTTGTGGGCCCCGAGGTAGTAGCCAGTTCCTCCCTCCTTGCTGTGGGGCACAGGCTCCTCCAGCAACTTTGGGGAAGGCAGGAATTCACCCAGGGCTCATCTCCAGCCCTTCACTGTCCCCTGCCAGCATCCCCAGCCCCAGGGGTCCTGCTGCTCCTCAGCCGATCCATCCTATGGCATCGGGAGGATGGACGGACGCTCCATGTTCTAACTGCCTGATAGGGTTGACAGATGGTTTAACCCAAAATATCAATCACCCTGCACCCAAAGAAAAAAAAAATAACCACCAGAGAGAAAAAAAAATTCTGTTGAGGAAAAAAAAGGGGGAGACCAAAGTTGTTGAGGAAAAAAAAAGGCCCCTTAGGCCCCCTTTAAGAAATGCCTTTCAGGCATTTGTTTGGCCCTAACAGGCTGCTGTCCGTCATCTGAGGAACTAGGTAAGTGTGGGCCCAATTGCTGAGTGTGTGTAGAGTTGCCAGGTGTCCCATATTGACCCAGACAGCCTAGTATTTTTGCCCCCTGGCCAGGAAAATCTGAAAACACCAGACATTTCAGGTGTCCGGTATTTTCTGAATTTTTTTACCGGACAGGAGGCAAAAATACCAGACTGTCTGGGTCAATATCGGACACTTGGCAACCCTACTGCCTGATCGTAACTACAAGGTGCGTGTGAGGAGATGCCAGGAGGCCGTAACACACCAACCCCACCAGCCACTCACCAGCAATTGTCCCCACGATAGGAATAAACATCAGGCCGATGCCGATATCTCGCTGCAGTCGGTTCTGATCTGCTTCTGCACGTTTTCTCTGCACCTCGGCCTGCATGTCACTGCAGTGCCTGTTGGCCCTTTCCAGCATCTCTCTGGCCTCTCTCTCTGACTCACGGCAGGACTCCAGCTGGACCCTTAACTTCGTGAGGGTCTCTTTCTTCTCATCTTGCTCATCCTGCAGGCTTTTCTTCGTCACCACCAGCTCCTCCGTTCTGGCATCAACCTCTTTCAGTTGCCTTCCCAGCTCCTCTTCGGCGGCTGACATCTCTCGGGAAGCTGCCTCGATTCGTTCCCGGATTTCCCCGTGTGCATCCAGATCTGTCTCGGCTTCGAGCAGGTGCTGGATGAAGCACACCAGCTCCCTCATCCCTGCCTCAAAGCAGTCCCGGACAACCTGCTTATAACTCTCGTCCCATCCAGAAAGAGTTGAAAGAGCCATGGGGAGAGGCCACAAGAGGGTACCCTGCCTGCAAAAACAAAATCACTCTGAGCAGCACAGCCAGGTGTGGGGCCCAGCTATTAGCAGAGGATGGCTGTTACCTGCTCCGTGCCCTGGTGCAACTGCACGAGTACAAATCACTTCACTGGTGCAGCAGGGCCGTGCTGGATTTACGCTGGGGTCACGGAGACCAGATTCCAGCCTCCACTGACATCAGTGGGGTGACTCTGGATTCACACCCGGGGCCCTGGGATCAGCATCTGGCCTTTTATCTGTTAGTTAATTCCTCACCAGTGGAAAAGCGCTGCATCCCCCTCAGGCCCCACAGTTTCCTACCAGACAGACTGATCCCTTGGCTGCATTGCAGATCCGTGTCTTTCCTTTCCCCGCTGTTCTGAAACCCAAGGCGCTTCAGGTCCCATATACAGTGTCCGGAATGGACCTGTTTCCAAAGGGAAAGGGCCTCTCATAACCACGGGACACAGGGGGCCTTGATCCCTGCCGTGTTCCCAATTTAACAGAGGATGACTCTCTGAGTTCATATCAACTCTCCCGATTTGAGCCTTGAGGACTGGAGAATGTGGTTTTTCTCAGACCCAGCCTCTCCCACCCCACCCGGCCTTCCAGTGCCTTCCCCGCACCACAGCGGTTTTGGAGTCCAAAAGACCCCCCCTGGCTCCCGAGCACAGCATGAAGCTAAACCCCCATTCCTGTTTCTCCTTTCTGCTTTGGTTGGGCAGCTCGGTCTCGTGGCATCACGCATGCCAGCCAGGCACATCTGGGGGGGGAATGCAGCCCCCTCCGGCCTGTTAGTCAAGTCTCCTTTTTCCAGGGTTACCATACAGAGGTTCCCAAATTAGGGTTGCCAGGTGTTCAGTTTTCAACCGGACAGTCCAGTATTTGAGTTTTCTGTTCAGGAAACAAATTGAGAAAATAGAACGGTCCGGTATTTTCTCAATCAGATGGAATGTCGATTGTGATGTCATGTCAAGTGTGTCCGGTATTTTTGTTGAAACCATCTGGCAACCCTGGGGTGGGGGCCAGAGGAGGGGCTTGAGAGTGGGTCCACATGTGGGGTGCTGGGTTGATATTTGGGGATGCTGGGGTTTGTTGGCAGCGAGAGTGTATTTCAGAGGTGCTGTGGGCTGGGTGTGTACCGCGAGGAGGTACATGGGGGTGCTGAAGGGGGTATTTGGGGGGACTATTTGGGCGCTACTAAAGGGGGCATTTAGTGGATTGTGGAGAGAACAGCATAGGACCCCCAATGCAGACACTTGCCCCCTGAGCCCAGGGGGTCCAGAAGCAGACACAGATCACCCAGGCTGGACGGAGTTTCCTGTGGGGATTTCTGTGCTGGGCTGTGCAGAGCGGATGCTGTGTAGGGCTCTACATCACCTCCTTCCGTCAGGGCATGCCAGGAACTGCAGCGGTCCCCAAACCTCCAGCTCCCGCTCCTGCTCCGCCTGGTGCCTTCTGTTTGCGGGCAGGGGAGCTGGGCTCTAGCAGGTCCAGCAGCCCCTGCTGGCAGCCGGGAGCGCTGCAGCGCCAACGCAGCGGGGAGCAAGGCGACTCTGTGCAGAACGGAGATTCTGCTCAAACTCTGCAGCACTCTACTTAAGAACGACACCGAGAGGCTCTGCAATGCTCGGAAATGCCAGCGGCTTTATTGCAAACACTCAGGGCTGTGGCTTTGCCAAGCAGAAAGACCGGGGATGGGATGGGCCGCTCACACGTGATGCTTGTCTCTGCGCCAGATGTTCCCTGTGCATCACTGGATACTAGTGCCATGTGCTTCCCTCCCTCTCCCCCACCATGTGCCAGGTTAACAAAGGGATTTAGGTACCTAACAGTGCACCTGGGGGCCTACTGGGATTCTCAAAAAGCACTGAAGCTGGTTAGGTGCCTAACTCTCTTTGCAGGCCACTAGGTGCCTAACTCCCTTGGCAATGCAATTTAAAATCCCACCAGGTGCCAATCTGTACCCTAAGGTGACTAAATACCCCCCCACACTCCTTTTCCAGAGTCAGAGATTGAACCCAGCAGTCCTGCCTGCCAGTCTCTAGTGCTCTAACCACTAGACCCCACCTCCCTCCAAAAGCTAATGATAGAAACCAGGAATCCAGAGCCTTCCTCACCTCCCTAGTGTAACTGGCTGGCTGCCCCACTGATTCCAATGGACATTTCTCCTGGGTCACCAAGGGTTTGGCTATACTACAACTTTTTGTGGCAGAAAATATGCTAATAAGGGACTCATTAGCATGAGTCCCGATATCATTAACATATTTTCTTGTCCATGTTGTATCATCTTGTCCATGTTGACGTGCGCGGCGTTGAAGGCCTCCCAGCCTTGGTTGCTGACTTGACACAATGAACCCCAAACAGCCCTTGCGCAAAAAGAAGTGGCAGAAAATATGCTAATGATATCCCAGCTCATGCTAATGAGTCCCTCATTAGCATATTTTCTGCTGCAAAAACTTATACTGTAGACATAGGCTGAGGGTGGAATTTGCTTCCCACCCCAGGTCATGGGCGTGTTTTCACTTATGACATTGATAAAATCTGCACATCCTGCTTTGGAGAAAAGGGGCATTTTCCTCATCTCCCCTCAATCGTTCCGTAGGATCCGTAGGGTCACTTCTACATGAGTGCACCACCCCGCACGCGCACACACTGTGGCTGAGATGGGGGCAATGAGACAGCCCTAGCTTACAGACGGGAAGCCACAGCACGGAGCAACACGGTGACTTGCCCAGGGGGAGAAAGGACAGCATGTGGCAGAGTGAAGACTGGAATCCAGATCTTCTGCGTTCTCACAAAGCACCGTGACTGCGCGGCTGGCCTCTCTCAGGTTCAGGTCTTGCAAAGCAAAGGTCGTATATGGAGCGAAGCGAGGTGGAGTTGCAATTGCTTGATTATGAAGACTCCCCACAGCGAGAGCCAGTTGCTAGGACCCCAGCAATGCATCCATCTACGCATACTGATCATATTCCTCTGCGGGCAACTCCTTCATCCCCTGGTGCACCACTCCCTCGATTGCCTTCTGCTCTGCCACACTCACCGGGGGCAGCACGGCCTTCAGCTCCCTGTCAATCGTATCCACCCTGGCCTCCACGCTCCGATCAAACTCCTCCTTCTTCTCGATCACCAAGTCATGGATGGCTTGGCGGGCCTCTTTGCAACCTTTCTGTAACGCTTCCCGCTCAGTCTTGAAGCTCTTGTCGGTTGGTTCCAGGGCGATCAGTCGCCCCAAGCGGCTCACGCGATCCATCAGGAATTTATTAGACACTTCAGTGTAGGTCTCGGAGATCATGTGCACCAGCTGGGCCACGTTGGAAGCGTTGAACGCCTGGCTGTAGATCATGTCTAGCACAAAGGAGCTGGAGGAATAATTTCCAATTTTCTGTACGTCCGAGACAGAGCTCACAAATTCCTTGATGTCCCGACTGAGGCAGGAGTCAATCAGGCTGGAGATCATCTGGAAGAACCTCACCATCTTCTCCCACTGCTCCTTCACCCGCCCCAGGGCCTCCAGCCCTTTGATCAGCATCTCCCTGGCCGTCTTGAAATCGATTTCCTGCACCTGGCATTTCTGCATGGCGCACATGAGCTCCATCAGCTCGTCGTTCTGCTTCTTGAAGTTGTCAAAGCTCCTCTGATACTCCTCCTGGGTCTCCTTCATCATTGCCCGGCTCTGTTCCACCTTCAGATGTGCATTTTGCAGGGCACTGGACGCTGCCATGGAGGCTTGTTGGGATTTAGCCATGTTCGGCGGCTTGGCGGTGAAGGCAGGCGATCCCATTGAGGATTTACTCATTGTATCAAACTGTGATGCTGTTTGGTATAAGAGTTGGATCTCTTTAATGAGAGACTTTTCTTCTCCCTTTCCTTTGTTTTCAGACAAGGCCAACTTTTCCAGCTGTTCACAAATACTAAGGCCCAATGTGCAGATCTGCTGCGCTTGAGTTTTTGGCTTACACTCCTGTTCTCCATCTATATTTCTCTTCTGCTCTTGGAAACTGTTTTTCAGCCAGGTAACTTTCTGATGAGTTTGCTCATTGAAGACTTTCTGCATGTCGAGGCCAGCGGGCTCAACAAATAGCTCTTTGAGGCTTGTTGCATACGTCAGAAGCATCCCTGACTTGGGAAAAATGCTGAGTGCGGACACTTTACTTCCAGAGTCATTTTCCTCTGGGCTGGCTGCGACACCGCCTCCTGTTTTCCCTGCTTGTGTATTGCCGAGTTTTCCTGTGAACAAGCTTGCAGCCCCATTGACGGCAGTTGTGATTCCATTTGCAAGATTCTCCACAATGGTCATGCCCACTACATCCCACCCTGTGGGGATGGATTTCATGGCATCCTTGTACTGGTCAAAGGTCTCATCGACCTGCTTCTTCATCTGCTTGTGATACTGCTCAGCCAGGTTCTTTGCCTCCTTGGCGGCTTTCTCCTTGATCTGAGCCTGCTGCAGGGCGATTTCGACATCCTTCAGCTCATCCTCGTAACCCTTCTTGGCGTTCAAACAGGCCTCCATCAGCTCCTGGATCAGGCGGATGACGGCTGAATACTTGTCCTCCACCGCCGTGGCTAAGGCTTGGCAGTCATCTGCCACCGTCTTCATGTTCTTTAGGTGCGTGGGCAGCATGGCGTTCACTGTCTCCACGTCCTGGAACAGAATTTTAACTATCACCTTCACCCGTCCTGGGACGCTCATGGAGAGCAGCCGAATCCTGTCCATGTTGACGTGTGCGGCGTTGAAGGCCTCCCAGCCTTGGTTGCTGACTTGACACAATGAGGCCCTGAAGGACTCTGGGTACCTGATGTGCTTGAAGCCGCCTGGAGGGGGGTTCTTATTGATGGAGAAGTCCTTCTGCGCCGCTGAAATGAACACCAGCTCCCCCAGGATGGCGATGGAGATGGGGGCCGGCATGAGGAACTCCTCCCAGTTGGCGTAGGACTTCATCCTCAGCGCCGTCTCTTCCTGCACACTCTGGGCTTTGCTGACACTCAGCTCAGCTTTAACCAGCGCTTGGGACGACTTCCTGGCTTCATCCGCCATTGGGCAGCCAGTAACGCTGAAAACATGATGAGTTGTGATTAAATGTGTGTATTGGGATAGCACCCAATGAGGAAGAAGGCCCCATTGTGCTGGGTGTAGGACAGAGACCTGGGCAGACTTGTTCTCTTCTCTAAAAGCTGCCACATTAAGAGAGGTAGACTAGTGGTTAGAGCAGAGAGAGGTGAGGGTGAGGACTCCTGGCTTCTCTCCCCAGCTTTGGTGGGGGGGAAGGGAGTCTAAGGTGTTAGAGTGGGTGTTGGGCAGAGACTGTGATCCTGCCGTTCCTTGCTCTGAGGGACGTATCGCTTCCGCTTTACTGCAGGGTCTGAGCACCTCGCAGCCTCTGATGTTTTACCCTCCCACAGCTCAGGGAGACAGGTCAGAGCTCTTGTTGCCAGGACATGGATGAGAATGGAGGTACAGACAACCCAAATGCCAGATGTTCAAAGGTGTCCAGCCATCTAATTATCTTTCACTGTGTGTCTGTGGAGTGCTGGGGCAGTCATCTCAGCTGGGGCAGGGCCTGTCTCTTACTGCATCTGAGTAACATCTGGCACAACAGGGTCCTGATCTCAGCTATAATATAAATATAGCAGTAGGGATAGATTTCTGCCCACCTGACCAGGAGAGCAATAGTGAGTATGAAATGCTAAGAGAATTTAAAGAGGATATAAAAAAGTCAGGAATAATGGAGGATTTCAATTATCTCCCTATTCCCAGGATATACGTTATCTCAGGACAGAATGCAGAGATAAAGTTTTTTGACACCTTAAGGGTGTGTCTAGACTACAGGGTTTGGTCGACAAAAATGATACCTGTGTCTACACTGCTGCTGAGTTCTGTCGACAGACGGCGTTAGTGCATCTACGCTGGCCTTTGCTTCTACACTCTCATGTCGCCAAAGCGGCTTGCTTTGTGAACAGAACTGGCTGTCGTCTAGACGCTCTTTGTCAACAGAAGCTTTGTCCACAGTATCTGTCGACAAAACTTCTGTCGACAAAAGCCTGTGGTCTAGACATACTCTAAATGACTGCTTGTTCTGGAACCTACAAGGGGAGAGGCTAATATTGGTTTAGTCCTAAGTGGAGCGCAGGCTCTGGTCCAAGAAGTGAATATCATTGGATTGCTTGGGAATAGCGACCATAATATAATAAAATGTAACATCCCTGTGGTGGGAAAAACACCTCAGCAGCACAACACTGGCATTTCATTTAAAAAAAGGAGATTGCACAAAAATGAGGAGGTGAGTTAAACAGAAATTAAAAGGTGCAGTGACTAAAGTAAATCCCTGCAAGCTGCATGGAAACTTTTTAAAGGCACCATAATAGAGGCCCCATCTTAAATGTATACCCCAAATTAAAAAACACAGTAAGAAACCCCCAAAAGTGCCACTGTGGCTTAACCACCAAGTAAAAGAAGCAGTGACAGTAAAAGGCATCAGTTAAAAAGTGTCAGTTAAATCCTAGTGAGGAAAATAGAAAGGAGAATAAACTCTGTCAAATAAAATGTAAAAATAGAATAAGGAAAGCCAAAAAAGAGTTTGAAGAGCAGCTAGCCAAAAATTCTAAAAGTAAAGCAAAATAGTTTTTAAGGTGATGAGGTCATTGCGGAGACACAAAATGAATTCTTTGTTTTGGTCTTCACAGCTGAGGATACTCGGGAGATTCCCAAACCCGAGCCATTCTTTTGAGGTGACAAATTTGAGGAATTGTCCCAGATTGAGGTGTCATTAGAGACGGTTTTAGAGCAAATTGACACACTTAACAGTAACAAGTAACCAGGACCAGATGGCATTCGCCCAAGAGTTCTGAAAGAACTCACATGGAAAATTGGGGAACTATTAACTGTGGTTTGTAACCTTTCCTTTCACTTACCTTCTGTACCTAATGACTGGAGGCTCCCTAACCTGACGCCAATATTTTAAAGGGGCTCTAGAGGTGATCCTGGCAATTGCAGACTGGTAAGTCTAATGTCAGTACTGGGCAAATTAGTTGAAACTATAGTAAAGAATAAAATTGTCAGACACCTAGATGAGCATAATTTGTTGGGGGAAAGCCAACACGGATTCTGTAAAGGGAATTCATGCCTTACTAATCTGCTAGAGCAGCCATGTCAAACTCGAAGCCATTTACCTTCCCCCACCCCTATCCCCCTTCTGTTCTGAAATTTGATTTGTCCTTACGCATGTGTTCATTTTTTTGATTGTATCCTTTGGTATATATGGTTGTGCCAATTTTCTTCCACTATTTGATCTGAGGAAGTGGGTCCGGCCCACAAAAGCTCATCACCTAATAAACCATCTTGTTAGTCTTTAAAGTGCTACATAGTCCTGTTTTTTGTCGAAGGCCACTGAGGGCCACACAAATGAAAACTGATCGCTTTCAGGGGCACCAGAGAAAATGGACTTCTATCGGAAAGTTGTAATTATTGATTATTATAGATTATGTTTTAGATACATTTTATAATATTTTTTCAGTTCTTGTTTTAATGTAACACAGTAACATGATGTGTAAAATTATTTGCTCATATAAAATAATTTTTAATTTAAACATAAATTTAAGGCATTTTTAAATGTTTTTTATGATACATAACTTGTTTTATTGAAATAAAAACAAGTATAAATCATGGTTGATTAAATAGAACAGGTTTCTGTGGCAATTTCAGATATTTTATAAGTTTGAGATTTTGCATAACCATATAATTTATTTGTGTAATTGCAAAAAATGACATATTTGATATAAAATTAATATACATTTTGTGATTTTATATGGAAATAAATAAATAAAACCCAAAACATTAACAAAATATTCCTGTCCACTCCCCCAGAGCCAGGCACTCCCATATCCCCGTTTTAACCCAATGCCCCCTCTCTCTCTCAGAGCCAGGCACTCCCCTACCCCCATTCTAATCTAATCCTCCCCGCTCTAACTCGATGTCCCCCCCAAGCTAGCTCCCCACCGAATGCCTCCCCCTTCCCCAGAGCCAGGCACCCCCAGCCTCCCTTAACCTAATGCCTGGGTACTGGACCCGCTCTTGCCACTGCCACACATTTCTTCCTCGGGCGCTGGGATGGCATGAGCACAGCAGCCAGCTGTGAGCAGGGCTTGATACCTTTACAGAGCGTCCCAGCTGGCTGTGAGCGTGTGCACAGAACGCCCAGAGCAGAGCGCCCCAGCCGCGTGCACAGAGCGTCCCAGCTGGCGGTAAGTGCGTGCACAGAGCGCCTAGCACAGAGCGCCCCAGCCGCGTGCACAAAGCGCCCAGCACAGAGCACCCCAGCCGTGTGCACAGAGCGTCCAGCGCAGAGCACTCCAGTTGCCTGTGAGGAGTCACTGTGGCACAGAGCGGCCGGCCGGCCGGCTGTGATCTACACTTGGCTACATGCTCCAAGGGGCCAGCAGGCTGCACTATGTTCTTTTATAAAAATATAGTTGCCAGCCTCAAAACATTTTGATTGGGTGACATGCAGCCGGCCAGATGCCTAGAGTCTTTGAGAGGGTCCACAAACATGTGGACAAGGCGATCCAGTGGATGGACTATACTTAGATTTCCAGAAAGCCTTTCACAAGGTACATCAGCAAGGGCTCTTAAGGAAAGTCAAAGGGTAGCTATGTGGCAAAAATTGCAGATCAGTGTAGATGCAGCAATGTGGGGGTGGGACGGGGGTCTCTTTTCAGGAGCCCGGTGGGCAAAACAATTCCTCCTTCCACCCACCATCATCTCTACTGGGATTTTGCTGCCCTGCTCAGGGAGTGGACAAATGGACACTGTAATGTGGAGAAATGTAAAGTAATTCACATTGGAAAAAGAATCCCAACTAGCCATGTAAAATGATGTGGACTAAATTAGCCGTTACCACTCGCAAGACAGATTTTGTGGTCATTGCGGATAGTTCTCTGCAAACACCCACACAGAGTGCAGCAGCAGTGAAAAAAGCAAGCAGTGTCGGGAATCATTTAAAAAGGGGCTAGAGCATAAGACTGAGAATATCTTATTGCCTCTGTATAAACCCATGGTATGCCCACAGCTTGAATACTGCCTATAGATGTGGTCACCTTGTCTCAAAAGAGATCTCTTGGCACTTGCAAAGTTTCACAAAAGGGCAACAAAAATGATTTGGGGTTTGGAACAGGTCCCAGATGAAGAGAGGTGAAATAGCCTGGGACTGTTCATCTTAGAAAAAAGGAGAGGAAGGGGGGATAGGATAGAAGTCTATAAACTCATGACTGGTGAAGAGATAGTGAATAAAGACAAATTATTCACTTGTTCCCATCACACAAGATCATGGGGGGGGTCACCAAATGAAAGGACTAGGCAACAGGTTTTCAAGAAACAAAAGAATTTTTTTCTTCACACAGCGCACAGTCAACCTGTGGAACTCCTCGCCAGAGGATGGTATGAAGACCAGGACTTTAACAGGCTTCAGAAAAGAGCTAGCTAGACTTATGGAGGTTAGGTCTATCAATACTCACTATCCAGAATGGGGAGGGAGGATGTCCCAAGCGTCTATTTGTCAGGGCCTGGGAATGGGTGATGTGATGATTCCCTCTTTTGCTCAGTCCCTCTGGGGCTCCGAGCATTGGCCACTACGGGACCTGTGGTCTGACCCCACCCAGCCACTCTGATGTTATTCTGCTGCTATTTCAGCACTGATCAGGCCCGGCTCAGTGGTTCTGGAGTCACTGAGCTCCTGCCCCCTCCCCGTAGTGAGCGGCTCAGAGAAGCCGGCCAAGGGAGTGCTCTGGAGCATGCTGGCATACGGAGCACACCAGCCAGCTCTGACCTGCCTGCTCTGCCGGGTGAGGATTTGCTAGGGCAGGGGCTTGCTGTTGTTTTCTGACCATCAACCAGCCAACCCCCCCTCCCGCCCCAGCCCCTGGAAGCAGAGAAAAGACTCACCCCGAGCTATTTGCTACCAGCAATGCTGCACACCGTGGCCTGGTGCTGAGGGGAGAGCAGTGACTCCAACCCTTGACCCCCTGGGGATTTTATCAGCCCGTGGTGCCCTGTGGGTTGCGTGGGGACAGGTGTGATATTGCCTTGTAAGGTGCTGGGGACGTGCAGCGGGCTGGGCCCATCCGTTTTCTCTCACCCCCTTCCCTGGACCAGCCTCCCCCCATCCTGTGACAGGATGGGGGCTGGATGTGAGAGATGCTTGGCTTTCCCGTGAGCTCCCCGCAACTGGCCTGGCTGCCCCCTCCCCTGGCTTATGGGAACCCACTCATCCCCGCTAAGGGCCCTACCTGCCCTGCTCCCTCGCATGCACAGAGCACCCAGCACAGAGCAGCCCGCCGGCTGTGATCTGCTCTTGGCTACATGCTCCAAGTGGCCAGCGGGCTGCACTTTATTCTTTTATAAAAATGTAGTTGCAGGTGGCAAAAAAATGTCAATTGGGCCACAAGTCTCTTTGACATGCCTGTGCTAGACTCTTTGAGGAGCTCCACAAACATGCGGACAAGGGGATCCAGTGGCTCTAGTGTACTTAGATTTCCAGAAAGCCTTTGACAAGGTCCCTCACCAAAGGCTCGTAAGGAAAGTAAATGGGTCAATAGCTATATGGCAATATTTGCAGATCAGTGTAGACACAGCAACATGGGTGCGACAGGGGCTTCTCTTTTCAGGAGCCCGGTGGGCAAAACAATTCCTCCTTCCACCCAGCATCATCTCTACTGGGACTTTGCTGCCCTGGTTAGGGAGTGGACAAATGGACACTGTAATGCAGAGAAATGTAAAGTAATGCAAATTTTTCATGTTTTTAATGTGCTTTTATATTTTGGGGCTGCAAAAGACAGCACTGAAAAAACCGGGTTCCAATTAAAGTAAAAAGTTTGGGAAACCCTGATCCAGCCAGCCTGCTATCCACCTTACCGTCCATGTATCCGATCCACATGCCCTTAACTCGCTGGCAAGAATATTGTGGGTCACTGTATCAAAAGCTTTGCTAACGCTGGCACTGGAGGCTTTGGGAGGACCAGAAACAACTTATCTGAATATTCATCATCTGCTTAATGAATATGCAAATGATGGTTACCAGTCCTCTGAAAGCTCGTGAATGGATTTACTGGTTGCTGTGTCAGAAAGTTTGGGAACCCCTGCTATGGAGCATGCTGGGATGCAGCGCATACTAGCTAGCTCTGACCTTCCTGCTTTGCTGGGTGAGTATTTCCTAGGGCAGGGGCTTGCTGTTGTTTTCTGACCAGCGACCAGCCAACCCCCCCTCCTGCCCCAGCCCCTGGGGGCAGAGAAGAGTCTCACTGTGAGCTGTTTGCCACCAGCAATGCTGCACAACATGGGCCAGTGCCAAGGGGGCAGTGGCTACTGCTCCCGGCCCCCCGGGGATTTTATCAGCCTGTGGGGGCCTGTGGCTTGCGTGGGGACAGTGTGATATTGCCTTGTAAGGTGCTGGGGACGTGCAGCGGGCTGGGCCCATCCGTTTTCTCTCACCCCCTGCCCTGGACCAGTCTCCCCCCATCCTGTGACAGGATGGGGGCTGGATGTGAGAGATGCTTGGCTTTCCCGTGAGCCCCCCGCAACCGGCCTGGCTGCCTCCTCCCCTGGCTTATGGGAACCCACTCACCCCCGCTAAGGGCCCTGCCTCCCCCACGCCGAGTTCTGTGCCCCCTACTGGGGGCTCCGCACCCCCATCCATCCCTCCCTCCCCTCCTGCCAGTAGCTCTAGGGCCCCCCCACTCATCCTGCTCCCCACCAAGGCTTCTACACTTCCATCCATCCTGCCCCCCCCTAAGGGCCCTGCAACCCCCCAATCCATCCTTCTCCCCGCCCCAGGAGCTCTGTGTCCCCCATCCCTCCCTCCTCCTGCCATGGGCTTTGCACCCCCCGCATCCATCTTTCTCTCCCCGCCAGGAGCTCTGTGCCCGTCACCACAATGTACATTTCCGTGTTGGTTCTAAGACTAGAGGTAGGATGCATCTTGATTTGCTGCCCAAAGGTGGGTTTCTAGGGGCTACAGGCTCCTTTTGCCCCCGTCTCTCCCACCGGGATGTGCGGACCATGCAAACTGTGCTGTGTCGCCAGTAACTGCCACCCTGCCTGTGGGAGGGCGGGGGAAGGTGCAGACAGCCCACAAACTTTGTAACACTTGGCGTGGAGGAGAGGACAGCTGGGGCCTGGCGCTGGACGGAGGTGGAAGAGAGGACGGGAACAGCCCAGCGCTGGGGCCACACAGGCACTGGGGGCGGGACTCTTGCCTGGCCAGCAAGTCCACAAGAGGCAGATAGACAAAGACAGAGAGAGAGAGACAGGACACAGAGACATAGACACTGCAGCCTATGCCCTGGAAACTAGTTTACGTGACGTAGGCAAAGAAGTGGGGATTTAAATAATCCCCGCTTCATTAAAATAAACATGGCTGCCGCGCTGTGCCGACGATCAGCTGATCCGACACAGCACAGCAGTCTAGACGCGGATCTGTGGGCTGGGGAAGCCTTTGCCAACCGATTCTGTAAGAGGGGCCTGTGGAGGGCGACCAGAATGATTTGGGGGCTGGAGCATATGACCGATGAGGAGAGGCTGAGGGATTTGGGTCTGTTTAGTCTGCAGAAGAGAAGAGTGAGGGGGGATTTGGTAGCAGCCTGCAACTCCCTGCAGGGGGTTCCAAAGAGGCTGGAGAGAGGCTGTTCTCAGTGGGGGCAGGTGGCAGAACAAGGAGCAACGGGCTCAAGTTACAGTGGGGGAGATCTAGGTTAGACAGAGTAATTCCTCATTTAACACTATAGATGCATTTCTGAAAACGTTCGTGCTAAGCAAAAACGTGCAATGCGGGGTCAATTTTCCCATTACAAATAATGGAAAAGGTGAGGGTTGCGTTTCAGGTGGTGGTGGCCAAGTCAATTTTTTGTTGGTGCTCGGTCGTCCATATCAACATTAGATATCTAGCCACACAAGATGCCTCAGTTTGTTAAAACAAAGATGAACACCTGAGTGAGCGAAGGAGCACTGTGTCCACAGCTATTCATCCGCTCATGCGTATTACCACCGTTTTCACCAACTTATACCGCCACGTGAAGTAGTCCGCCACTTGATTATTTTTGTGTTATTTCGGGGACAGTCATGTTCTTCAAAAAAGTTCCCTTAAAAAAATCAGGCTATTGCAAAAACGTGTTAAGCAGGCACGTGGTAAACAAGTAATTACTGTATTAGAACAAACAATTTCCCTGTGAGGGTGGTGAAGCACTGGGCTGGGTTCCCTAGGGAGGAGGTGGACTCTCCATCCCTAGAGGTGTTTAAGTCTCAGCCTGACCAAGCCCTGGCCGGGTTGATATAGTTGGGTTGGTCCTGCTTTGGGTAGGGGGCTGGACCCGATGACTCCTGAGGTTTCCTCCAGCTCTATGATTCTATAACTGTATGATTTAAAACCTGTGGCCCTGTTGCTTTCCATGGGGGAGGGAGGGGGTGTGGGTGTGGGTGTGTGTGTGGCCATGGGCTGGCAGCCAAGGAGGCTCTGTGGGGGACTCTGAAATCTGAATCAGGCCCCAAGGAGGTGGCCTCAGGGGGCAGCAGTCGTGTTTTCTCTTGTCACATTTCTTATCTGCAGCGGCGGTCAAAAAGGCAAATAGGATGCTAGGAATTATTAAGAAAGGGTTAGAAAATAAGACCCAGAATAGCTTACTGCCCCTGTATAAAACTATGGTACACCCACATCTTGAATACTGTGTACAGATGTGGTCTCCTCACCTCAAAAAAGATATTTTGGCCTTGGAAAGGGTTCAGAAAAGGGCAACTAAAATGATTAGGGGTTTGGAACAGGTCCCATGGGAGGAGAGGTTAAAATGACTGGGACTTTTCAGTTTAGAAAAGAGGAGACTGAGGGGGGATAGGATAGAGGTCTATAAAATCATGAGTGGTGTGGAGAGGGCGAATAAAGAAAAGTTAATTAGTTCCCATAATAGAAGAACTAGAGGACACCAAATGAAATTAATGGGTAGCAGGTTTAAAACTAATAAAAGAAAGTTCTTCTTCACACAGTGCAGTCAACCTGTGGAACTCCTTGCCAGAGGAGGCTGTGAAGGCTAGGACTGTAACAGAGTTTAAAGAGAAGCTAGATAATTTCATGGAGCTTAGGTCCATAAAAGGTTATTAGCCAGGGATAGAAATGGTGTCCCTGGCCTCTGTTTGTCAGAGGCTGGAGAGGGATGGCAGGAGACAAATCGCTTGATCATTGTCTTCGGTCCACCCTCTCTGGGGCACCTGGTGCTGGCCACTGTCGGCAGACAGGCTACTGGGCTAGACGGACCTTTGGTCTGACCCAGGACGGCCGTTCTTATGTTTTTACGTACCCCCGGGTTTGCTTCTTATACGTCATGCTGGAGTCAAAGTGCTGAAGCCCAGAGACATTCCAGCTGGCTAGCGAGGGACTCAATAGGTTTAAACTCATGGGGGTCAGGGTGTCTTTCTGTGCATGTGTGCGTGTGTGCATGCATCTGGCTGTACACGTCTGTGTGCATGTGCACGGGTCTGTGTGTGTGCGCACGTACACACCACAAAACATAACACGTAAAGAAACCTTTCCCATAGTTCTCTACCTCAGCCCAGCACCTCGCACCCCGTGTAAAATGCAACACTTGGGTTGTTTTGATCTTTGTGTTCAAACCCGCAAGCTGGGAGAAAAGGTCACACCAAGGGCAGACGTGGCTGGGACGGAGCCACAGCCACGAACCATCACACGGCAGCTGAGACCTGCATGTGATAGGGGTGAATCAGCGAGGGATTTGGAACTTCGCCCCGTCAGTGTCCCCGGGAAGCTGAGCAGTGGAGTGAGCCCCCAGGAGAGACCCAAATGCGGCCCAGCTGATTGCAGGGCATCCAGAACCGGTGGCAGGTGTTGCTAGGGGTGGTGCACACTCACACACACCTCAGCACACACAAAATTTATTCCACACACGGCTGGAAAGGAGCACAGACCAGCTCAAAGCAGTCCCAGAACGGAGGCCAAACCTGCAGCTGCACTTCCATCATGCTCCGCACTCCGATCCAGGCTCCTGGCCCTGACTCTCCGGACACGGGGGTACTGCACCCCGTGCACAACGCGCCCCAGCATGGAGCGGGTGAACCCAGACAGCATCTGGGCTCTCAAACAAACTCACAGGGGACCCCACCGTGGGTGGATACGGCCCCATGGCCAACTTCTCCACACTGGTCCTCCAAGGCCAGCAGGACGGCGCTTTCTAGGGACGCGCCCGGGAGCCAACCAGCTCGGTGGGGCTTGGAAGCCGGGCTCCCGCCTGGCAGCACCTGGGCCAATAGGAGAGATGACTGACTTTCTCCACCGCGCGGATTGGGCCCCCAACTTTCCCGCACTGTTCCGGCGCTCACACCCCATCACAAATGTGGCTTCATCCCTTGTGGCGCCCCCTGTGGCCGGGTGCGGCATGGACATGCTCCCCTTTCCAGCGCCCCCTCCTGGCTGGCTGTGGCATAGTGGCTCTCTCCCCTCCAGCGCCCCCCTCCTGGCTGGGCGTGGCCTGGTGGCTCTCTCCCTTCCGGCGCCCCCTCCTGGCTGGGTGTGGCCTGGTGGCTCTCTCCTCTTCAGCACCCCCTCTAGGCTGGGTATGGTACGGTGGTGCACCTCCTCGTGGCTGACTCCGGCCTGGTAGCTCCCCTTTTGTGGACAGTCGCTTTGCTCTCTTCCTACTCAGCAGCTGGGTCAGACTTGAGTTCAACAACAAAACTCAGCCACTTCCCAGCGGGCCCTTGGGCCATGGTCGGCCCGGCTTTCCCGCAGGGCCTCGAATTGCCCCTTGCTTCCCACGGCCAGGGGCCTCACGCCCCTTCCCCAGGCAACGGCTCCGGCCACGGGGCCGACCCAAGGCCCCTCCTTGCGAGCTCAGCTATGAAAGGCGAGTGAACGCCCCGGAAAAAACCCGGCCGGGGAAACGGCGACGAAACCAGAGACCCCGAAGCGGCTGCCCCTCTGGGCGGGCGGCAGGGGCTGGGACCCGGCCCGGCAGCCCAGGGAACCGAGGGCCGACAATTCAGAAGCCGCACGTGGCCGGTGGGAAACGAGCCCCGATTGGGGGACAGAGGAACGAAGCCGCGGCGGTTTTATTCCAAAATGGCTTTATTGCGGCTAGAAAAGCGCGGGTGGGGGGGCCTATGTACACGATTAAGGCTGGTGGGGCAGGGGCAGGGCACGGGGGCCCTCAGCGCCGCCGCTTGGCTGTGCCGGGCGCAGCGGGGGCAGGGCCCGATGCCCCCTTCCTCTTGCTGCCCCGCGTAGAGGGGGCGGGTGCGCTGGGCGGGGCTGGGGCAGGCGGCCCGTCCAGGCGGTAGGACATCAGATCCACCGCCTGCTGCAGGATGCCCGTGAGGAGGAACTCGGCGCTGGCGACGGGCAGCCGGGCGCTCAGGGCGGGGCGGCAGCGGGGCAGGTCCTCGGGGCAGGAGATCACCAAGCGCTTGTCCTGAAAGGGTTAAATGCTGCTCACTCCCGGCCCATGGCCCCGCCTGGCCCCCTCGGCTCTCCACAGCCCCAGCCCTCTGCCGTGCCCGTCACTCCCGACCCACGGCCCCTGCCTGGCTCCCACCCCGCACCCCCTCTCTACCGACAGCCCCTGCCAGCCCAGCCCTGCTCTGCTCCCACAGCCCTGCCGTGCCCCTCACTCCTGGACCACAGCCCCTGCCCGGCTCCCACCCTGCACCCCCTACTGACAGCCCCTGCCAGCCCCGCCCTGCCGTGCCCCTCACTCCTGCCCCGCAGCCCCTGCCCCGCTGGTGCCCCTCACTCCTGACCCACAGTCCCTGCCTGGCTTCCGTCCCACATCCCCTCCCTACCGACAGCCCCTACCCCCCCCAGCCCTGCTGGTGCCCCTCACTCCTGGCCCACACTCCCTTCCTACTGACAGCCTAGCCCTGCCCGTGCCCCTCACCTTGTACGCCCGGGGCATGTGGGGCAGGAAGGCCCCGCCGCTGCACTGGATTATGTCCTTCATATGCTCAGGCTCCGGCTTGACGTTGGGGGTGACGTGGATCTCGTAGCCCTGGGGGAGAGGAAAGTGGCTGTGACCCCACCGATCCCCTGCTTCCAGGAGGGAAGGGGCGGGGCTAGTAAGGGGGCGGGGCCGGTGATGAGCAGGGGAGACAGCTGCGATCAGGGTCCAGCCCGGCCAGGTGCTTAGGGGAGGGTGGATCAGGCCTGGCAGCCCCCCCACAACCCCAGTGTGGTGGTAGAGGCTGTGGGGGGGTTGGGGGTGTCTCACCTGGAGCAGGGGCCCCCTGCGCGCCCGTTGCAGCGAATGGGCCAGGCTGAAGTGGAAGTTTTGCTCCTGCTCCGCGTCCCGCACCAGGAAGCCGCCGGGCGACAGGAAGCAGGCGCTGCGCCCGCTCTGGGGGGGGGAGAAGGGGGCAGCGTCATAGAGGGGTGATACCCACCGGCTCCCAGCCACACCCCAATTGCTCCCTCCTCCTGCCCCCCCCCGCCCCAACCTGCCCCCTCCCCCCCGGAGGCACCTTGTCCAGCCAGTCCAGCGTGACGATGGGCACCCCGCGGGCCAGGGCGCACAGGAACTTGACCGTGCGGCGCACTCGGTCCGTCACCAGGTGGGTGCAGTCGAAGACCGACTGGGCCAGCGCCCCGCCCAGCGCCGCCACCACCCGCTCGCCCGCCTCGTCGATCACCCCCGTGAACAGCACCTGGGGAGGGGAGTCCCGGCGCGTCAGCACAAACCAGCCCATCCCCCCCCGGATTGTTCTCACCCCCCCCGAAAGGAGGGAGGTGTGGTACAGTCCTCACACCACCCCCCCCAGGAGCAGGTCAACTTGGTATATCCCCTTCCCACCACCTCCAAGAGCAGGCCAACTTGGTGCATCCCCTGCCCATCACCCCCAGGAGCAGGTCAACTAGGTACATCCCCTCTCCCCCCGAGTAGGTCAATTTGGTACATCCCCTCCCCACCACCTCCAGGAGCAGGCCAACTTGGTGCATCCCCTCCCCACTATCCCTAAGGACAGGGAAACTTGGTACAGTCCCATTACTACCACCCCAGGGGTAAGGCAACTTGGTACAGTCCCCTTCCTATCACCTCCCCAGGCAGGCTGGCTTAATAATCCCCTCCCCAGGGCAAGGCTGCATGGTACAATATACTCAAGCCCCACCCCCCAGGCAAGGCACCATGGTAGATTCCTCCCCTACCTCACCCTTATAGCTTGGTACAGTCCCATCAGGACTGGTAAAGCTTGGGGTACAGCCTCCCCCCCAACCTAACTTGGTACAGCCTGACCACCCACTTCCCCACCAGGGCAGACCAGCTGGTCCAACACCGCTCCCCCCAGCTGTGGTGCCAGGCCTCCGGGCACAGGCGCTAACAGGGGTACTGCGGCCGCCGCAACAGCCAGCCACACAGTGTCAAGTGCGTCAGTCGCCGCGGTGACAGGTACACCAGCAACCGCTGCAGCCGGCCTCACCGCAACAGCCAGCCACACGTGTCATGCGCGTCAGTCGCCGCGGTGACAGGTACACCAGCAACCGCTGCAGCCGGCCTCACCGCAACAGCCAGCCACACGTGTCATGCGCGTCAGTCGCCGCGGTGACAGGTACACCAGCAACCGCTGCAGCCGGCCTCACCGCAACCAGTCCACCCGGGGGAGCCCGAAACCCCAGGGCTGACGTCCGATCTCACTGCCCCCCGGCTGCCCCGCCCCACCCAGCCCGGGGGGCTCTTACCCGGGGGGAGGCCACGCCCCCGGCCGCGCCCTGGGACCGGCGAGAGGGCCTGGCCCGCGGCCCCTCCGCTATGTTCTCCGTGCTCTGGCGGCGCAGCAGGGGGGCCAGTGCCTCCTGCGGGGGGAACGGAGGGAGTGAGACGCCCCCGGCCGCCCCTCCAATCTGCCCACCCCGGGGCCAGCTGGCCCCGCCCCTCAGCAGGTCACCCCGCCTCCTCCTGGCCAGGCCCCGGCCCCAGCACCACACCCCCATAATCCCCTCCCCAGCAATGCAATCCCGCCCCCGCTCCTGGTTTGCCCCCAGCAAATTAAGCCTCGCCCACTTTCCAAATAACCCCAGAATGTCCAGAGTAAATAGCACATAGGCCACACCCCCCGTGGCCAAGCCCCACCCACAGTTTATCAGGCCCCACCCACAGGCAAGTAGGCCCCAACCTCCTGTGGCCAGGCCACATCCACCACATAAGGCCCGCCCCTTTCTCCCAGTCCTGCCCAGTGGCCCGTTACCTACCTTCTTGCTGATGCCGCTCCCAGCATCCTCTGGGGCCCTGGCACCGCCCGCTCGTCTCCTGCCCTGTGCCTGAGGGGGGTCCGGCGTGGGCATCTCTCTCCCCTTCCCGCCTCGCTCCGGGGCCCCCCTCCTCCCGGCCGCTGGCTCCCGGGCGGGGGCTCTCTGGGACCGCCGGGCTCGGCCCTGTGACACCGCCGGCTCTGCTCCCCCGGAGCCACCGCTGGGCTCGTCGGTCGGGCCCGGCTCCGCGCCTGCAGCCCCCCGCGATCGCCGGGCCCGGCCCGGAGCCCCCCGGCTCGAGGCCTCTGGCTCCGTGGGAGGGACCTGGGTCCCCGAGCCCCGCCTGGGCCTCTTGACGGGGACAGGCGGCTCCACCTCCTTGGCTCCGACGCTGCCCGGCTCCGGTGCATCCATGTACACGGCTGGGCTACAGAGCTGGCGCCGCCCCTTGCGCTGAGGGGCGGCCGGGCTGGGTTCTGCGGGCCCCACAGGCTCCTCCTCCCTGGCGCGTCCTCTGTCCGCCCCACCCCGCCGGCTCCGCCGCTCTGGGGCGGGTGGGGGGGGAGCGGGCACCGGGGCGGATCGCAGGCTCCGGCGCCTCACGGGGAGTGGGGGACTGGGACAGGCCTCTGGGACCTGGTGGGGGCAGAGAGAAAGAGCGATGAGGGGGCAGGAGCCAGGACTCCGGGGTCCCATCCCCGGCTCGGGGAAGGGGGGTGCAGCCCCTGTTTCTCCAGGAGAGGCGCCAGCCTCGGCTTACCTTCCCGGCACCTTCAGGCTGGGCCCCCGGCGGCTGGGCCTCGGCCTCCGTCACCCCGGCAGCCGCCGCGGCCTCCCCTCGCTCCGCGGCCTCCGGGCCCCCTGGACAAGAGGGGGATGGAGAGTCAAAGGCTGCAGCTCCCTTCACCGCCACTGGAGGGCGCTGCCAGGCTGGAGTGACCGCCAGCAACAACCGGGCCTGGAAAATACACCCGGGGAAAGCAGCCTGTGCGTTCACACACACACACACCCCCTGCATTTACACGCACAGACGTTCTGCATCTTACACACAGGTTCTGCATTTACATACACAGACCTCCTGCGTGCTACACAAACACCCACACGCACCTCCTGCATTCACACACCCACCTACCCCTCCTGCATTTACACACACACACCCCTCCATTCACACACACACGTTCTTATAGCCTACTCACACACACACACATCCTGCATTTACACACACATTCTGCATTCTACACAAACACCCTGCATTTACACATACGCGCATAACCCCTGCATTTACACCCCCTCCTGCATTCACACAAACCCCCTCCTGCATTCACTCCCCACACACACCCCTCCTGCATTCACCCCCCCCCCACACCCTCCTGCATTCACACACGTGCGTCCTGCAGACCGTTTCTAGTTACCAGCGTGTGCACTTTCAATAAATGCGGCCACTCGCCTTCCCCCAGGAACGGGTCCCATGCGCGCCTGACAAGCGTAACACCGTGTCACACAAGCGCAGTCCCACTGGGCGTGTCCCACACGGCACTGACACCCCCGGCGTGTTGCCCCCGCGCCACCCCCAGCCCCACTCACCCGGCCCTCTCCGGCTCCGCGCTCGCAGCCTGGAGCTGCCTCCCCCAGGCTCCGCTCCTGCCCGCGCGCCCTCGCCCTGCGGCGCCCTCGCCCTGCGGGGGGCGCTCAGCACCAGGCGGACTGGCTGGGTCTCTTCCTCCAGCACCTCATTCCCGGCGCCCCCTGCTGGAAGGGCTCTGCCAGGGGCCTCCGACCCCTCCTCCGGGCCGGGTGCCGGCGGGGGGGCCTGGGCACCGAGGGGCAGCAGCCCCACTGAGGCCGGGCTGGGCACTGCAGGGCGCGCCCGCTCCAGGGACAGGGCGCCCCCTGGGGACGCCTGCGGGGTCAGCAGCTGGGTATCCTCCTCTTCGGGGGCCAAGGGCTGGGGGGGCTCCTCCGAGGGGCGGCCGGGGTCCTGGCAGAACGCCTGAGTCGCCTCCACTGCGCACGGCTCCTCCTCTGAGTCCTCCTCCTTCTCTGACGAGGTGCAGACTGGGGGTGGGGGTGGGAATGAGGAGAGAACCCAGGAGTCTGGGCTCCCAGCCCGGCCCCGCCATGACTCCCCTGGGGCGCTTGGCCGGGGAGACCACACAAGACACGGCAACAGCCTTGTGTGTCCCAGAATCCTTTGCAACCCCTCCCCGGCATGAAATCCAAGATGGCGGCTCTGGACAGGTCCCCTCTCACCTGGAGCAAGCAGGGCTGGGCCAGCAGGGGGCGACATCACGGACCCTGCAAAGGCATCAGAGTGACAGCAGGAATTGGCGGGGGAAGGGTGACCCTGCCTGAGGCCCCGCCCCCACTGGGTCACTAACTCCGCCCCCTGCCTGAGGCCCCATCCCCACTGGGTCACTAACTCCGCCCCCTGCCTGAGGCCCCGCCCCCACTGGGTCATTAGCTCTGCCTCTGCTTGAAGCTCTGCTCCCACTGGGTCACTAATTCCGCCCCCTGCCTGAGGCCCCACCCCCACTGGGTCATTAGCTCCGCCCTCTGCCTGAGACACGCCCCCCGGCCATCACTAGGTCACTAGCTCCACTCCCTGTCTGAGGCTCTGTATTTAGTCACTAACTCTGCCCACACGAGGCCTCGCTTTCACTAACTCCGCCCCACAGACACTAACTCCGCCCCTGCCCAAGACCCCGGCCCCACAATCACTAGCTCCGCCCCCCGAGGGACCTACACACACAATGGTGCGTTCTCAGCCCAGCAGGGCCAGGGAGCGCGACTGTCCTGTCTGCCCCAGGGATGAGACGCTGGGGAAGGGTGGCTCCCCCCACCCACCTTGCGCCGGCGATCTGAACACAAATCTCTGGGTAGCTTCCTCTTCCGGGCCGCCCCCCGAATCTGTGGGAAGAGGAATTACCCAGGATCCTTCCCAGCTTCCCTCAGCTCCTCACTCACGGCCAGGCACCCCCACCGGTTCCCCACCCGGGGGAGAGTCTAACGCTGCGTTGGGGGAAACTGAGGCCCAGAACGGGGAAGGGATGTGCCAGAGGTCACATGGCAACCTCAGGCATCCTGGCTCCCTCCCTCCCCCACCTCCAGCTCTAACCACTAGACCCCACTCCCCTCCTCGGGCCAGGGCGAGTCCTACCTGCCGGTGCAGGGGCTCTGGCGGGTTCAGCCCCCGGGCACGGGGCCTCCTCCGGCAAGTAGCACTGCGTGGCCTGCAGGGCAAAGTCAGCGTCGTCTGGGACGGGGAAGGAAAGCGAGACGCCGATGAATCCAGCGCGCCTGACCCCTTCCCAGCATGCAATGCAGGGCGCTTGCCCCCGAGGAAGCTGGGCACCGGGACGGGGAAGGGGGACCCACGCATCTGGGACCGTGCGTCCCAGCCCCCATATTTACCCTCCACATCTGTCTCACTCTCCTCCCCCGGGCCCCACGTTGGCTCCTCCATGCCTTCGGTGTCCACCACCTTGGCCTCTGGGCTGACACGGGACTGGGGGGCTGGTTGCTCCTCCCCACGCCTCTGGGCTGGGCCCCCCATGGGGCCTGGTGCCCCGCCGAGCTCCGCCCCAGAAGCCTCCTCCACGTCGGTGTCGCTGTCGGCCGCAGCCCGGCGGAGCGTCTGTTGGCCAACATCTAGATTCTCCTCCACATCTGTATCGCTGTCCCCAGCCGCCGCAGGCTCCCTTTGCCTTCCAACACCTGGTTTCCCCACGGCCTCCTCCACATCTGTATCACCGCCCGCCTCCGCGGAGGGCTGATGGCTCTTCTGCGCAACAGCTGGACTCCCCGCCGCCTCCTCCACATCTGTATTGCTGCCATCATTTTCGGCAGGCCGATGGTCTGTGGGACGCACGTCTGGTTTCCCCACCGGCCCTGCCACATCTGTGTCTCTGCTGCCAGGAAGAGCATGTCGATGGCTCTTTGTTACAACATCTGGATTCTTGGCCGCCTCTTCTTCCACATCGGTATCGCTGCCCACGTCAACGGCAGGCACCGAGGCGTTGGCAGCCACACCTGGGTCCCCGGCCTCCTCCACATCTGTATCGCTGCCCTCGTCGAGAGCAAGGGCATGGCTCTCTGCAGCCACCACATCTGGATTCCCGCCTGCCTCCTCCACATCTGTGTCGCTCCCCACCTCAACGCTGAGCTGATGGTTCTTTGGACCCATAACATCTGGATTCCCACCTGCCTCCTTCACATCTGTGTCGCTCCCCACATCAACACTGGGCTGATGGCTCCTTGAGCCCACAACATCTGGATTCCCGCCTGCCTCCTCCACATCTGTGTCGCTCCCCACCTCAACGCTGAGCTGATGGTTCTTTGGACCCATAACATCTGGATTCCCACCTGCCTCCTCCACATCTGTGTCGCTCCCCACCTCAACGCTGGGCTGATGGCTCCTTGTGCCCACAACATCTGGATTCCCGCCTGCCTCCTCCACATCTGTGTCGCTCCCCACCTCAACGCTGGGCTGATGGCTCCTTGCGCCCACAACATCTGGATTCCCGCCTGCCTCCTCCACATCTGTATCACTCCCCACCTCAACGCTGGGCTGATGGCTCCTTGCGCCCACAACATCTGGATTCCCGCCTGCCTCCTCCACATCTGTGTCGCTCCCCACCTCAACGCTGGGCTGATGGCTCCTTGGACCCTCAACATCTGGATTCCCGCCTGACTCCTCCACATCTGTATCACTGTCCTCAGGGGCGGCAGGCTGCCTCTTCCTTCCTTGCAACACATCTGGATGCTCCGGGGCTGCCTCCACATCTGTATCGCTGTCCCCATTTCCGGCCAACTTCTGGCCCCTCGGAGGAACATCTGGATTCTCTACTGCCGCTACCTCCTCTGCATCTGCACCCCCGGGGAGACCGTGCTGATGGCGGTGCTGCGCCACATCTGGACTTCCAGCAGCCTCCTCCTCCACATCTGTATCGCTGCCCACCTCGATGGCAGGTGAGCGGCTCTTGGGATCCACCTCTGGATGTTGCACCGCCTCCTGCACAGCTGGATCGCTGCCTGCCTGGATGGGGCAGCCGTTCCCCAGGCCCCCGACAGCCCGTCCCTCCAGGGGGTTGGCAGGTCCCCGCCCTGGGGCCAAGGCGATGCCCGTGCGGCTGGGTCCCCTCACCAAGTGGCAGGAGGCCAGGGCAGGCTCCGGGTCCGTCCCGGCCACTCCCGTGGCCCTGGGCAGCTCAGCGAGGCCGTTCTCCGGCGGGCTGGGGGTCTGCTCGCTGTCGTAGCGCAACCGCAGGGGGGGGCAGGGGCCGTCGGGGGTTTCGCCGCCTTCCTCATCGCTGGGGGCACAGAACAGCCAGGGATTAGAACCCGTCGTAAGATAAGGAGTCAGCGCTACCAACCCCCTGCCCCACAGCACCCCCTAACCAGCTGGCCCCACGGCTCCCCCTAACGAGGCCTCTGCCCCACGGCACCCTGTAATGAGCCGGCCCTGTGGTACAGCTCTGGCTACCAACTTCCCTACCCCACAGCACCCCCTCCCGAGCCGGCCCCACGGCACAGCTCCTCCTAACGAGGCCTCTGCCCCATGGTACCCCCTAACGAGCCGGCCCCGCGGCACAGCTCTGGCTACGAACCCCCCTGCCCCACAGCACCCCCTCCCGAGCCAGCCGCACGGCACAGCTCCCCTTAACAAGGCCCCTGCCCCATGGCTCTCCCTAACGAGGCCCCTGTCCCACAGCACCCCCTAACAAGCCGGCCCCATGGCACAGCTCTGGCTACCAACCCCCTGCCCCACAGCACCCCCTCCTGAGCCAGCCCCACGGCACGGCTCCTCCTAACGAGGTCCCTACCCCACAGAGCCCCCTAATGAGCTGCCCCACAGCACAGCTCTGCCTACCAAGCCCTTGCCCCACTCCCTGCAACACATCCCCTCTCACGTTAACCACCCGCCCTCGCTCCCCCCCTAGAACTGAGACAGAACCCTGGAGTCCTGGCTCTCAGCACCCCCTGCTCTAACCACTAGTCCCCACTGCCCTCCCAGAGACGGGACGAGAACCCAGGAGTCCTGGCTCTCTCAGCTCGGCCTGTCTCTACCTTTCCGGCACCACGGTTGCGGAGGGGGACAAAAACGTCGACTGAGAACGGGCCCTGGCATCAGCGGGGGAGTCGGATCCTGGTGGACAAGACGGACACGGGGTGTCAATGGGGAATCCAGGGCCTGCGTGTCTCTCCCTGCAGCACACCCTGCTCCCTGGTTTGTTATTGTAGGGTCTACCGAAACGGGGGGTGGGGGGGAGGAACTGCAGATGAAGTAAACCAAACCAGGAGTCCTGACTCCCAGCCCCCTCCCCCGCTAACCCTTGACCCACAGAAACAGAACCAGGAGGTCTCCTCACAAACAATGGCTTGTTATTGTAGGGCCTACAGTAATACCTTAGGGTCTCCTTCACAGGACTGTGTATAGCTGGGTGGGAGGGGAAAGAGCGCCTTAACAGAACCTTCCACCAACCAACACATGCCCCCACCTGGCTACTTTGTTATTGTAGGGTCTATCATAAAATCAGAGGCCATGCTAGTGCCGCCATCGTGTATAATGTCGGGGAAAGAGGGAGCACAGAGGAAGAGTCACCCCTAGTGCCTTCCCACACGCCAGGCCTGGTTTGTTATTGTAGGGCCTACCATAATATCACAAGAAGGCTGCCCAGTGCCAAGGCTGTGTCTAAGCTGCATGGAAGTGGGTGTCCAGATGTAGACTCACTCCCAGGCCCCCTGGGTGCAGACTGTGGTTAGGTGGTTATTGTAGGACCTACCATATGATTATAGGGCAGCCTTAGTGTGAGGGCCGTGTCAGCCACGTAGAAGAGGGAGGGGCCCAGACACAAAATCATGCCCAACTCCTCCGATTCATGCCACGGCTCGTTTATTATTGTAGGGTCTATCATAATACCATAGCGCATCCGGCTGCTGTGTAAACGTGAGGGCAGGAGCCCACACACAGACTCACCCCCATTCCTGCTTCACCCCACTCCCCCATCCCCCACCTGGTTTGTTGTTGTAGGGCCTACCATAATCTCATGGGGCGCCCTCATCACGCAAGGACGGGCTGCAATTTCTGCGGAAGCGCCGAGCAACCCCACACTTGGACCACGGCTAGTTTGTTATTGTAGGGTCTACAATAACTTTACAGGCCCAACCCCCCACTCACCATCGCTTCCCGGCAGGTGCAGGAGCTTTCCTACGCTCTGTGGGTCTTCCTCATCTTCAGAGTCTCTGGCCAGTAGGGCTCCGTAGCCCATCCTCTTGCTGGGCGCGGGGGTCTCCTCGATGGCGAGGGCGGCGGGGGGCCGGGGCTGGGTGGGGGGCACCTCCAGGGAGTCCTCGGGGTCGGCGCCCTCCGGGGGCAGCAGGAAGTACTGGCAGCCCACATCCCCGAACATGAGCGTGTCGCCGTGGGTCAGGCTGTAGCGGACGTGGGGCAGGAGCACGGCCCGCTGGCGCCGGGTCCGGTTCAGGCTGCCCCGGTCGTAGAGCAGGTGGGGCCCATCCGGCGCCGGCACCTCGATCACCGCGTGAGCCTTGGAGACCGAGGCAGCCGGCAGGCAGACGCGGCAACTCGGCAAGCGCCCCACTACGTTCTCGCCAGGGTAGATCCAGAAATCTGGGGAAGAGAACCCAGGAGTCCTGACGCCAGCCTGAGCCACTGGCCGCAGCTCCCCTGCACAGATCCAAGCTTCCCTCTAATTGTTTCTGCCCGTGTGCAGAATAAATTTTGTGCACACTGGGGCATGTGCAGACGTGCACCACGCGTGGAAACACAAAAGCAGCAGCGGGCGCTCTGCCTTTGAATCTGGCCTGAGCGGCCGCATAAGTGCTGCACAGAACCCAGGGGTCCTGCCTCCCAGTCCCCCTGCTCTTAACCACCAACCCCCTGTCCCCTCCCAGAGCCAGGGAGTCCTGGCGTCCTGACGCCACCAAGGGCCACGAGACCCCCCCGGCGCCTTTCCCAGAAAGTGGCTGAAGTCTCAAGAAGCTCTGACGGGTGGGGCTCTCCCCGGCCTCAGACCAATGGGCCTGCTAATCGGTTCCCTCCGTGTGCGGAGTACATGTTGTTCAGTGCACGGGGGCGTGTGCACCACTAGAAACACCCCCCTCCCAGTTGTGGGCGCTCTGCCTGTCGGCTGGGCGGCCTCTGGATCGCTCCCCAGCAGCCGCCCGAGTGCCGGGCTCACCGGGACCCTGCTCCAGCCCCCCCCGGGCAGCACTGACCTTGCTCCGGCCCGTACTTGCTGGTCAGCAGGTGCAGCCGCCCCACGGGCCGGGGGGTCTCCCCGTCGGTGTCGCCCCCTGGCGGGTCCCCGTCCTCCTCCCACTCCAGCAGCTGGGTCTGCTCCATGGCTGTGGGCACAGGGCTCCCGGTGAGCGACAGCGGCGCCCCGGAGCCCCCCAGCACCCTCCCCATCCCCCCACTCCTGCCCCCAGCACCCTCCTCCCGCCCCTCCCCACTCCCTGCCCCCGCACCCCACTCCCCGCCCTCCCTGCCCCCAGCACCCTCCTCCCCGCCCTCCCCACTCCCTGCCCCCAGCACCTCCATCACCGCCCCGCCCCCAGCACCCTCCTCCCCGCCCCTCCCCACTCCCTGCCCCCAGCACCTCCATCACCGCCCCTCCCCTCCCTGCCCCAGCACCCTCCTCCCCGCCCCTCCCCACTCCCTGCCCCCCGCACCCCACTCCCCGCCCCCAGCACCCTCCTCCCCGCCCTCCCCACTCCCTGCCCCCAGCACCTCCATCACCGCCCCTCCCCAGCACCCTCCTCCCCGCCCCTCCCCACTCCCTGCCCCCCCACCCCACTCCCCGCCCCCAGCACCCTCCTCCCGCCCCTCCCCACTCCCTGCCCCAGCACCTCCATCACCGCCCTCCTGCCCCAGCACCCTCCTCCCGCCCTCCGCACTCCCTGCCCCCAGCACCTCCATCACCGCCCCCTCCTCCCCGCCCCCAGCACCCTCCTCCCGCCCCTCCCCACTCCCTGCCCCCCGCACCCCACTCCCCCCCTCCCCACTCCCTGCCCCCGCACCTCCCTGCCCCCAGCACCCTCCTCCCCGCCCCTCCCCACTCCCTGCCCCCAGCACCCTCCTCCCCGCCCTCCCCACTCCCTGCCCCCCCAGCACCTCCACCCCGCCTCCCGGCGCCCCTCACTTCGCACCCGCGACTCGCTCCGGGCGCTCCTGTCCCAGCGAGGAGGCCGCTGATTGGCCAGCCCGCCGCGCTTTTAAAGCTTTCCCTTGGGCTGATTGGCCCCCGTGGGCGTCAATCACGGGGAGTGGGCGGGGCCAACCGTCGTTAGCCCCGCCCCCTGCCCCTCGGGGCCCGAGCGGCTCCGGGCTGCGGGCCGCCCCATTGGCTCCACGGCGGACCATAGAGAGGCGGAGCGCCGGGCAGACAGCACCATGGCCACCATAGAGTACCCCCCTGCGCCGGGCTAGAGTGTACACCCCGGTCCGCCACAACATGGCGGCGCCCGCCGCGTCTCCCTTCTAGCCCTCGCGCCATAGAGCGGGCACCCGTTCCCTAGACAGTACCTACCGGAACCATAGAGTCGTAGGGGGTTCACGGGCTAGACTGTATGGGCTGGGTCCTCCCAGGCAGGGTGGCCCATAGAGATGGCACTGTGTGTAGACAATACCACCCGCAACCATAGAGAGGAGGGGCTGTCTGCTCAGTGGCTGCTAGAGTGTACACCTGTAGGGCCACCCACACTCAGGCCCCGCCCCCTTCTGCCCATGACATCACTGCTGGCCCTACAGTCGAACCCAGTTGTGCAGGGAACACCGGGAAACCACAGACACGTGTGTGGGGGAGGCTAGAGTGTAACCCCTGGTCCTCCAAACACGGCTGCCTTCTCCTCCGTGTGTTCACACCCCTGAAATAATTGGGGGGGGGGACATTTCAGCCCTCAAGATGGGGCAGGCGCCGCCACGAACCCACAATGGGCCTGCGCGATGCCACGCCAGCTACAACGACCGGCCAATGGGGCCGTGCCATGGGCCACGGCGTTGCCTGGCAACACGCTAGACATTGGGAGCACTTGAGCCACGGCGTTGCCAGGCAACACATTGGTCACTGGGAGAGTGCCAGGAGCCATGGTGTTGCCAGGCAATAAACAAGCCACTGGGGCCATGCCATGAGCCACGGCGTTGCCAGGCAACATCCTGGTCAATGGGACTGTGCCATGAGCCCCGGTGTTGCCAGGCAACACGCTAGCCATTGGGGCCCTCCTATGAGCCATGGCGTTGCCAGGCAACACGCTAGCCATTGGGGCCATGCCATGAGCCACGGCGTTGCCAGGCAACACGCTAGCCATTGGGGCCATGCTATGAGCCATGGCATTGCCTGGCAACACGCTAGCCATTGGGAGCACCTGAGCCACGGCGTTGCCAGGCAATACATTGGTCACTGGGAGAGTGCCATGAGCCATGGCGTTGCCAGGCAACAAACAAGCCACTGGGGCCATGCCATGAGCCACGGCGTTGCCAGGCAACATCCTGGTCAATGGGACTGTGCCATGAGCCCCGGCGTTGCCAGGCAACACGCTAGCCATTGGGGCCCTCCTATGAGCCATGGCGTTGCCAGGCAACACGTTAGCCATTGGGGCCATGCCATGAGCCACGCCGTTGCCAGGCAACATGCTGGTCACTGGGACTGTGCCATGAGCCTTGGTGTTGCTGGCAACACGCTGGCCATTGGGGCTGTGCCCTGAACCATGGCGTTGCCAGGCAACACGCCCACCAATGGGGCCGTGCCATGAGCCAGGAGGATGCATCGCGGCGTTGCCAGACGCCGCTGTCTCGGTGCAGCCAGACACCCTGGGCCCTGGCCAGGATTGGCAGGGGATGGGACCCTCACGCTGGCCCCCCTCAACACAGAAAACAGAAACGACAGCAATACCAGAACAGGCATCAGTGCTGATGTGGCAAAAGTGAATCACGGTGCCACGTGAGTGCAGCTGTCACTGGGCCCACGTGGCAGAGCCAGTGGGAGGGAGGGAGGGATGCACAGGGATGGATGACTAAAGGAGGTATCTGGGGATTAGGGATGTGAACAGGTGATGCATAGCAGGTAACAGTTAACCGGTTCCCCAGGGAACAGCCCAGAGCAATTAACTGATTAACCCAGATTTTATATCCCTACTGGGGATAGGTAGATGGAGCGATAGAGGATCTGTATAGGGGTGGATGGATGTGGATGGAGGACCATGGGGTGCATGAGAAGCAATGCATGTATCAATAGGGTGTGTATTGGGTGAATAGATAGAGAGGGCGTATGGGGCTGGGTGTAGGGACACAGAGAGGGGGTGTTTAGAGACTGACAAGTGGATAGAAGAGGTGTATGGGGCTGGGTGTAGGGACACAGAGTGGGGGCGTATAGAGACTGATAAGTGGATAGAAGAGGTATATGGCTGGGTGTAGGGACAGAGAGGGGGGGTGTATAGAGACTGGTAAGTGGATAGAAGAGGTATATGGGGCTGGGTGTAGGGACAGAAAGAGGGAGTGTATAGAGACTGACAAGTGGATAGAAGAGGTGTATGGGGCTGGGTGTAGGGATGGGCAGAGGAGTGCAGCGGGGGGAAGGGAGGGAGGGATGGGCAGAGGGGCTATAGGGGCATGGCGGGCTGGCTAGAGGGAGTGTTGGGGGGCTGAGAGATTAGGAGGATGAACAGGACAGTCTGGCAGCCGGGAGGGGTTGGCTGGAAGGCTCCAGGCCTGTCTGGGGCTGGTTACAATCACCAGCAGGTTCCAGAAGGGATCATGGGGGGTCGTTGGGCAGCCTGCCGCTGGGGCACGTCCAACCCTGTCTGCACTGGCAGGCATCCTTTCCCGGCCCTGGAGGCAGGACACTGCTGAGAGAAGTTCGCCACCTGCACTGGGCTCCCCCACACTCCTGCCACCAGGCCGGGAATAAACAGGAGGGGACGAAGGGGAAAAGATTCAAGCCAACGCACAGGCGGGGAGCTGGGCAGAATAAGGGGGCTTTGAGTCGGTGGGAGATGGCCAGAAAATTCCAGCAGGAAACCTCCCCCCCCCGCGTGGGAAGCCAAAGTGGGGAGGGACCCCCAGCTCCCTGCCAATCTGAGCTAGGGGCAGATCCCTTCCCCCTGCCAAGCTGGGTGCAAGACGCACGAGCCAGGCAGTGCAGGAGAGATTCTCGGGGTCGGCTGAAGAGCCCAGCATCAGGCCATCCGAGGTCCCATCGCTGAGGCCTGAGCCGGGTCTCCCCCGCATTCAGGGGTGCAGTGAGATTCAGAGGAGGAACCCCCCCCCCCCGCGAAGAGGGCACATCTGGCCAGCTGAGCAACAGGGAAAACCATTCCTTCCCGACCCTGGGTGGTGGAAGCCCTGAAGCATGTGGATTATACACATTGTCGGAGCCAGGCGTGAGCTGCGGGCAGTGCCGGTGACCCTCTTCTACCCGAGTCCACGAAGGACCGGGACAGACGGGGCGGTTCACAGATTCACACCTGCCAAGACCAGACACCCCCTCCCCCCCACAGGCCTGCGGATTTCTCCTCTCCAGCCCAGATCTAACCGCGTCCGAGCGACTCCAAGCCAGGGGCGTGCGGAGGCTGGGAGCCAGGATGTCTTGTTTCTATCCCCAGCTCAGAAAGGGAGTGGGGGCTAGTGGTTAGCAGGGGTGTAAAATTCCCATTTAATCAGTTAACTGGTTAAAAGTTTTGTTTAACTGGTTAATGGGGGGCTGGCATGGGGCTGGGCTCTGCTAGGCCGGGTGGCCATTTAATTGTAACCAGCAAGCATCACCCCGTAAGGACGATACGTACCAGTTAACTAGTCACATCCCTAGTGGTTAGAGTGGAAGGGGCTTGGAGCCAGGACTCCTGGGTTTCATCCCTAACTCGGCGGAGAGGGAGTCAGTGACTGCTCCATCTCTTTCGCCCCCCTTCCCGGCAGCTCCCAGATTCCCAAGATTTGAGCTGCCTGCTCCCCATGGCCAGGCCACCTCTGCTGCCTCCCCCGGCCCGGGATCCCCGCTCTGCTCAGCCTGGCTGGAGCAGAGGTGCCGGGGGAGACGAAGGTTTTCTCAGCCGCTCATTGGGGCTTTGGGTAAGGGAGCAGCACAGCGAGCTGGGGGCGGGGGAGGGGGGGAGGCAATACAGCCCCTCTGGGGGGCTGTGGTGTCCTGCTGGGATCTGGGTGGGGTTACAGATGCATTAGGGAAGGTGTTATCTTGACTCACGCTCTGGGCAGGGACTGCCTGGCTGGGGGCGGGGAGGGGGCTGGGAATGGGGCCCCAGGGCCTTTCTCCTCTAGAGGCTGCCACTCTGCTCTGAACCCTTCTCCCCGCCCAGAGCTGGGGAGGGAACCTAGGAATCCTGCCCCCTCCCCCACTCTAACCGCTAGACCCCACTCCCCTCCTGGGACCAGGGAGAGAACGCAGGAGTCCTGGTCCCCAGCCCCTCCCTGCTCTAACCACTAACCCCCACTCCCCTCCCAGAGCCGGGGAGAGAACTCAGGTGTCCTGGCTCCCAGTGTAACAAAAATATTCATTTTTGTCTTGGTTAGTATTGGTTATAAGACTACTAGCTGGAGTTACCCGGCGTTGCGCAGGGCGGGCGGTGGGGTCCTGCCGGGGGTGCCCCGTGTGAGGGGCGGGCGAGAGGGGGCGAGCACAGGACCTAGGGTGGGCGGGGTGGCCCAGCTTGCAACGACCCCACCGACCGCCCCGAAACTTTCGCCCCGCTCCCTGCCACACCATGGGGCTGCGCCGGGGGCTCCCCTCTCCCCGCCACGCAACCAGGAAGTTGTGCCAGACCCCGGCCGCTCCCAGTGCCGCTGCCGCCGCCGCCCCACTGGGCCCGGCCCGCTGCGCCCGCAACCGCCCCCTAGCGGCGGCCGCGAGCTCCAGCCCGCTGCTCGGCAACCCTCGGCCGCCACCGGAGCGGAAGGGCCCGGCCGAGTGACATAGTCAAATTAGTTTACCCGACATAGTCAATGAAGCAGGGATTTAAATAATCCCCGCTTCATTAAAATAAACATGTCCGCCGCGCTGTGCCGACGATCAGCTGATCCGGCACAGCGCGGCAGTCTAGATGCGGATCGGTCGACAAGGGAAGCCTTTGTCGACTGCTCCTGTAAACCTCGTTTCACGATCCGCGTCTAGACTGCCGTGCTGTGCCGGATCAGCTGATCGTCGGCACAGTGCGGCGGCCATGTTTATTTTAAGGAAGCGGGGATTATTTAAATCCCCGCTTCATTGAGTATGTCGGGTAAGACGGAGCCATGTAGTCTGGACATACCCATAGTGTCCAAGGGTACGTCTACACTTGCACCCTAGTTGGAACTAGGGATGCAAATGCAGGCATTCGAAATAGTCAAGGAAGCGCGGCTATAAATATCCCACGCTTCATTAGCATGATCTCGCCGGCGTGCTAGTTCGAATCGTAGCTGATTCGAAGCAGGAAGTGCGCACCAGAACGCGGTAGTTCAAACCAAACCCCTTTGCTTGAACTAACATTACTCCTTATTTTTTTTGGCCACAGCTGTGATTTGAACGAGCGCGCCGGCGAGATCATGCTAATGACGCGCGGGATATTTAAATCCCCGCTTCATTGACGATTTCGAATGCCTGCATTTGCATCCCTAATTCGAACTAGGGTGCAAGTGTAGACGTACCCCCAAGTTAGTAGCGCACAAACTTACAAACATTCTCTTTTACATAGCAGATAAGTATGGTGCATAATGATTTCCTATCTCATGACTTCCTGGTAAGCTCTTTAGCTTCTACTTCTCTCTGTCTCTGATGATTAGATACTAAAACTAAAGACAGGACTATGCAGCACTTTAAAGACGAACAAGATGGTTTATTAGGTGATGAGCTTTCGTGGGCCAGACCCACTTCCTCAGATCAATTTGTGGAAGAAAATTGGCACGAATCTGTGGAATTTCTTCCACAATTTGATCTGAGGAAGTGGGTCTGGCCCACGAAAGCTCATCCCCTAATAAACCATCTTGTTGGTCTTTAAAGTGCTGCATAGTCCTGTCTTTTGTTTCAGCTAGACCAGACTAACACGGCTACATCTCTATCATGATTAGATAGTTACTGCAAGGCCTTAACTATTGATCTTGACTGAAACTCCTCGATGCAATTGTGTGGTGTGAATGGAGGGGGGGGTGAGTGTGAACGACAGCTCAGAGGCCCAGGTGATCAAGAAGAAGTGGAAACTTTGGAACAGCCATTGTGTCTTGAGGCTGAATTGAATTAGCCCCTTTGACTAACCCTGGAGACAGGCAGAGACCCCCCCCAAGAGTGAGAGACAAGGATGGGGAACCCTGACAATCCCCAAAACACAGGACAACTCCCCAAAACACAGATTAACACCTCCTAAAGGTAGATGAGGCAGCATGACCCTGCAATATCCATAGACCCCAATGGGAACTGACAGGGTATGTCTACACAGCAAAGTTATTTCGAAATAAACAGCCGTTATTTCGAAATAGCTCTCCTAGCATTTACACAGCGATTCCGGTATTTCGAACTTAAATCGAAAGAGCGGAGGGCTTATTTCCAAATTGGTAAACCTCATTCCACGAGGAATAGCGCCAATTTCGAACTTGCTATTTCGAAATAAGCGCTGTGTAGATGAGTATTTCGAAATAGGGGGCTTCCAGCCCTTCCCAGGGTGCCCTGCTGGCCGCCCTGGCCACAAGGCAACTTCTGACCTGATGCCCTGCCGGAACGGGTTCCAACCAGCCTTAAATGCGATTCAGCGTCCACACGGTGGGGACGTGCTATGTTGAAATGGCGTTTTGGGTGTAGACGCGTGATTTCGAAATAAGCTATTTCGAATGAACTATTTCGAAATTAGATAGTTTGAAATAATGCTGTAGCGTAGACATACCCAGAAGGATAAGGGGGCTCTGGCCATGGGACTCTGGGTTCTGTCCTGCAAGCCAATCACTTAGCAACTATACAACATCTGCAGGACGTGTGTGTGTGTGTGTCTTTATGAAGCGGATGCTAACTGCTTCTCTACTGTAGTCTCAATGAACGTGGCGTGTTGCCTTCCCCCCTGAAAAAGATCCCATGTGCTTCTTTGAAACATAACAGCCAGGCTGGAGCAGAGGTGCCAGGGGGAGACGAAGGTTTTCCCAGCCGCTCATCGGGGCTTTGGGTAAGGGAGCAGCACAGCTAGCTGGGGGAGAGGGAGGGGGCAATACAGCCGCTCTGGGGGGCTGGGATCTGGGGCGGGACTGACCTTGGTGGGGTTACAGATGCATTAGGGAAGGTGTTATCTTTACGCAGCCTCAGGGTGGGGACTGCCTGGCTGGGGTGGAGAGGGGGCTGGGAATGGGGCCCCGGGGCCTTTCTCCTTTAGGGGCTGCCACTCTGCTCTGAACCCTTCTCCCCGCCCAGAGCTGGGGAGGGAACTTAGGAATCCTGCCTCCCCCCCACACTCTAACCACTTAGACCCTACTCCTCTCCTGGGACCAGGGAGAGAACCCAGGAGTCCTGGTCCCCAGCCCCTCCCTGATCTAACCACTAGCCCCCACTCCCCTCCCAGAGCTGGAGACAGAACCTAGGAGTCCTGCCCCCCCAACCACTAGCCCCCACTCCCCTCCCAGGCCCAGGGAGAGAACCCAGGAGTCCTGGCTCCCAGCCCCTCCCTGCTCTAACCACTAGCCCCCACTCCCCTCCCACAGCCGGGGAGAGAACCCAGGAGCAGGACTGAGTTCACCATCCTGCACTAAGTGCCTTCGAACAGGGCCAGCCTCTGAGGGGGTCCCCCAAGCCCCACGTGGCCGTGCCCATCCTGGCTGAGGGCATGGTGCGGCCGGTACCTGCCTCCCACTCAGCCTGCCGTGGGCCGGGCAGTGGTCGCCCAAGGTTCCAGCCCCAGAGGCCGCGGGACTGTACAGCCCAGCTTGGTACGGCTCTGCCAGGGCTTTACCCCTGCTGCATGGTGGCCCGGATGCTCCCCTGCCTAGTTGGGTCTGCCCCGGCTGCCCCCTTCCTGGACCTGGCGCAAGGAAAGTTTGTTCCCAAGCCGGGAGGAGGGCTGAGAGGGGGTGGGGTCTGTCAAAGATTTGCCTCTGGCCAGCCTGAACTCTGGGTGTGGGACTGAGGGAGATCCGGGGTGCAGGGAAGGACAACCGGGCCCGGAAGAGGGTGCCTGCCTGGAGGGGGGCAGGGACTAGAATCCCCACATCTGGAAATTGGTGCCGGGCCTTCCCCTGCGATCGTGGCAGGCTGGGAAAGCGGGACCTGTCCCCAAGGAAGAGGCTGGGCAGTGGGGTGCAGAAGGCTGAGGAGAGGAGGGGGATCCTAGGAAGAGGAGCATGTAGTGGGTGGGGCGGGGGGGGGGTTGCTGGTAGCACAGCAAGGGGGGGGGAGCTCACCAATTTTCATAGCACACAGCCCCTCGCAAGCTGTTTAACTTGCGCCTGGCTCGCAGCCCGGCCCTGCTCTACCCACTAGTCCCCACCCGGAACTGGGATTTGAACTCAGGTGTCCTGGCTCCAGCCCTGACCCACCAGAGAGGCAGGAAGGCTGGTTCCAAGCCCCGGCTGGGCTGTTCCATGGGGAAGGCAGGAGGGACCACCCCATCCCCTCTTCATGGCCGGCAGCCAGAGGAGAGCAGGGTGGGCCCCACGGCTGGGCGAGGCGGCCGGGCTCTATCCTTTCCCCTCCCCACCACCCTTTTCAATTGTCTCGTTTGTCCTCTGTTGCTTTTCTCAGCCATTCCTGCTTTCCTCCAGTCAACCCTCCGGCTCCCCGGGCGGCCCGTCCACGGGGTCGATCGCCTTTGCGTCCGTTCCTCTTCCTTTCCCCCCCTCGCGCCTCGCTGTCCTTGCGTTCAGCCTGCCCTTTTCTCCCTTTCCCCTCGTTCCTCCTCTCCCCTTTTCCCATTGTCCTTCCCTTCCTCCATTCGTTTCTCTCTCGCTAGGTGGTCTATTCCTCCCTCTCTTTATTCCTTCCTTCGTTTCTCTCTCGCTAGGTGGTTCATTCCTCCCTCTTCTCACGCTCTCTCCCTCCATCGTTCTTTCTTCTTTCCTTCTCCTTTCGTAGCTTTTTCATTTCTTTTTTTTGTTTCTTTCAGGCCCTGTTTGTCCTCCTTTTCTTTTCCCCCCTCCTTCCTTTCCTCTTTTTAATTGTTGTATTCCTCCCTCTCTTCTCACGCTCTCTCCCTCCATCGTTCTTTCTTCTTTCCTTCTCCTTTCGTAGCTTTTTCATTTCTTTTTTTTGTTTCTTTCAGGCCTTTGTTTGTCCTCCTTTTCTATTTTTGCTTCCTTCCTTTCCTCTTTTTAATTGTTGTATTTCTCCTTCTCTTTGTTTGATACTCACTAATTCTTTCTTTTCATCTTTCCTTTTCCTTTACTTACTTCTTTCAGCCCTTTTTCTTTTTCTCTCATTCCTTCTTGTCTCTTTCTAGTGGTTTTATCCCTTCCTCTCGTGTTTACACCCCTGCTTTTCTCTCTTTTTCCTTCCTTCTTTTCTTTCCTCCACCCCCCTTTTTTCCCTTTCCTCTGGTCTCCTCTCTCCTCCCCGCCCTGTTTAGGGCTCTGGCAGGCTCTGCGGCACCCCGCACGCCGTGTAGACCCAGGAGGAGGCGGAGGGGGAAGAACTGCATTACGACTCCCCGTCACACCCATTTTTTCCCCGCAATCCCACTTTAACAACGGGACAACAAAAGGAGACTACCACTCCCAGCGGGCTTTGCGCCCCAGCGCCCCAGCCGGCTCCCCCCCCCTCGACGTGTCTCTCCGCTCTCGTCCAATGGGCGGCGGGCTCGTGATCCCAGCGGGCCAATCAGCGGGCCCCCCGCCCTCCGGCGTATAAAAGCTTTGTCTATATCAGCCCCAGCCCTCTCGTCCTCGCGGTGCTGCCCGCTTGGAACGTTCGCTCCCGGCGCGTTCGGCGGAGAGAACCTTGCGCTCCCCAGCGTTCGGCGGCGAGAACCTTGAGCTTCCCCAGCGTTCTGTTCTTAAAGGGCACCGCACCCGGCTAGACCAAAGGGAGGCGAGATGAGGGAAATCGTGCACATCCAGGCTGGGCAATGTGGCAACCAGATCGGGGCCAAGGTGAGCTTGGGGGGCGCTTCCCAAATGAGTGGGGCTTAATGAGCCTGGAGTGGGGGGAGGAGCTCCTGGGGTCTTTGGGGGGGGGAATGATTTAAAATATTACTTTTCATGGGAGGGTGGGGGAGTCTCTGGCCCAGATTTGGGGGGGAGGGGCCGCTTGTTTCTCTCGTCGGGCCAGTTTTATGCAGGCGGCTTAATTTGGGCAATTAAAAAAAAAAAAGGCGGGGTGGCTGGAGCAGTTTGGGGGCGGGGTGGAGGAAATCCCGTGGCCGGACTGGGGGAGGCGGGATCCGACGCGTGTGCAAACCGATCTTGGGGCTTTTTTTTCCCGCCCCCCCCCTTCATTTTTTTTCTCCTCTTCCCCCCCCCCCCCAATCCGGATTTAAAACGGTGGCTCCGGTTTGAATTCGTTCCCGCGCCGACGCCTCCGGATCCCGGCCCGGAATGAAGCGATGGGCAGGGGGGTTCGGGATTAGCCGGGGCGGGAGATAACTCCGGGGGGTGGGTTGCAGAGGGGGGATGGGCGGTGCGGGAATGGGGGGGGGGCAGGAAGGAAGCCCCCCCCTCCTCGCCCGCCAGCTACGCGCTTTCCAGCCGCGCGGTTAATTTTTTTTTTAGCGCCAAATCCGCCTGCTGCTGGGGGTGGAGGGGCTGGTCTTGATATGGGGGGGGAATCCGCTGAGGCATGTGGCCCCCTTGGCAGCCCCCCGTTCACCTTGTGTCTCTCCCCCAACTTTTCTGGTAAATTTCAACCCCGCCCTTTGATCTCCATTGTCTGCCGCGGAGGGGATACCGGGAAAGGAGCGCCCCCCCCCCCATCTCGTGTTGGATAAAATCACTGCCCCCCACAGGAAAAAAAGTCTAACTTCTCTTCCACTAACCGACCGGGGCTTTATACAAGTATCTATATCTTCTCTTCCCCCCCCCCCCCCCAAAAAAATTGCCCCTTTATCCCACTTGCCCCCCCAACCCCCAGTGAATGCCTAGGCACAAGGTGGGGGGCATATCTAGCGGCGACCCGCCCCCCTTTTGCTAGATTGCTCCTCTGTGGCCCATCTCTGGTGACAATGTTGCAAAGAGGGGTGTGTGTGTGTGTGGGGGGGGGAAGCGGCTTTACAATGTTGCCTTGTCTGTGTCCCTGGCAGCAGGAAGATGTTACATTTCTGGCGCCAACCCGCCCCTCCCCCCATCTTCCCCACCTCTTTGTCTGCTGGCTGGCCCCACATGGCTGGCTGGGGGGACCGCCCCCCCCCATTTCTCCCCCAGACCCCTCTGCGGCTTGCAGAGCCCAGATCTGCCTGGTTTCCCACCCCCGGAGTCAAACTGGAGTCAACCCGGATTGCAACTGGCGTGGCGGTCTCCCCATCCTTTGTGCCCTACTTGGGGAGAGTTCCCAGGCGGCTCAAGCTTTGTGCTTGGATGGCTGTAAAAAATTCTCCCCACGGGTGTGGGTTCCGTTTTCTTGGTGCACAAAGACACTTTATTTCCCCGCCCGCAGCTGGTCCTGGTCTGCAAAGAGGCCTGGAATTTATATTGGTGTCGTCGTCCCCAGCAGAATTTTTCCCTCCTGCATCATCCCAGCCCCGCCTCGGCCTGACCCGGTTAGCCGGGTGCACCCGAATACCAGGGATTAGGTGGGGACACACACACACGCACACACAGTAATGTTGGTATCCTGGCTGCTGTCACCTGGCACCACACGGATGAGTTGTCTTGGGACGGAAAATTGTGGTGCCAGGCGTATTGTGGGGCAGATTTTTCTGCCGCTCCCTTCCCAAGAGCCCTCCTGGTTCTCTTGCAGCCAATCGGTGTCTCCCTCGGGCCCGGGTGCCTGCAATCCCAACCCAGCCCTGAATCTGCTGACTCGGGGGTGTTGACACTGTGGTGAACCCCCGCTTGGGTCTCCGAGTCCTGCTGTGACTCTGGTTTCCAAGTGGATGCCATGTGAACCGCAGCCTTGTGTCAAAGCTTGGCACAGTGTGCCCAGCTGGGAGACCTAGGGCCGGCTATGGGGTGCCCCGGTGTGCCACGCCGCCCCCAGTGTGGACGCAACCTCGCTCAGTCTGGTGTGAATCCAGAACCAGCCCGTATTGGTGGCTGCGGTGGGCTCCTTTCAGAGTCACTGAGTTGGCTGGATCGGGGGCCTTTGCCAACTTGTGGGCCCCCCCAACGGGCTCGGTTCTCCGCTGTCCTTGTGGGGGTGAGGCGGACAACAGCTGTGTTCTCTGTGGGGCAGAGAAATTGACTCACTTGTCCCAAGCACGCATGGAGGGGGGAGGGAGGCCTGGGCAGGAGTTTGTGACCCCCCCCACTCCCCCCCCAGGGATTGATTTCTCTTGAAGCCTGTCCAAACAGCCCCTGTCCTTGGGCCCTGGACCGCACCCTGCTGGGGCTGATCACAGCTGGGACTGATTTAATGGCTGGTCGGCCCGGACCGCGGCTCCCTTTCAAAATGGCAGAGCTGATGTAAGAGGGGATTTAACGCACCAGGAGTCCTGGCTCCAGCCCCCTCCCATCTCAAACTGCTAGAACCCCCCCCCCCACTCCCTTCCCATCCCCCACTCTGCTCCCAGAGCCGGGGATAGAGTCTCCAAGTCCTGCCCCCCCTGCTGCGGCCCAGAATCGGCAGCCGCCAGCCGGCGGGGGTGGGGAGAATCTCCTCCCGCCCGGCGCCATCTGCTCTTGGCTCTGCGCAGAGGCCGGGACCTGGGTTTGCAGCGTGGCGGCGGGGGGAGGGGAGGGGCGTGTAACAGGCCGCCAATCCCACCGCTGCCACCAGCGCTGTGTCAGCCCTGCCGCGGTGGGAGCACTGTGGGGTGTATAAGGCCGGCATGGGGCCAGGGAATGTGTTGGGCAGCAGAGGAAATACCTACAGCAGCAGCAGTTCTTCCCTGCGCAGCCGGGTTTGGCTGTCCCTGCCTAGCAGGGCAGGGGCCGTGGCCAGCAACGCCGGCTGCAGCAGCTGGGGGACTTTCTTTACCAGGAGCCTGATTAACAGCCGGAATGGGGTGCGTTCCTAGGGGGAGCCCCATTTCTGTAGTAGGCTGTGGTCACCTGTAGAGGGAGCTGCTGGGTGCTCCTGGCCTTCCATAGTGGGTGTGGCACTGTCACCCCCCCCCCCACCCCTTTGTATGCTTGGGGGGGGGGCGCCGCCAGAGCTCAGGAGCATGTACCGGATGGGGGTAGCCCCACATGGGGCCGTGGCTTAGACCCCCCCAGGAGAGCAACACTCCCTTGCTGAGTGCTGATCAGTCGGGGGGGAGCAGGGGGGGGCAGTTCTTGGTCCTGTGTCTTTAAATCGTGTGGGGAAGGGTCCGTCCCCTCACAGGGGTGAGGGTGGGTTACATGTGTGGGCCCCAGACATGCCTCTCTAGAGGCATGGTCGGGGGTGAGGGTGCCTGAGGGTTAACCCTAGCCCTGGTTTTGGGGGCCTCCTGGCATCCAAACATGGTATTGCCCATCAGGTCACCCACTGCAGGCTACACCCCGATTGCCTCAATTGGGGGGGGGGGGTTGGGGGAGGCTGCTGCCCCCGTAACCCCCTCCCACCGCTCTTGCCCCTAGTTCTGGGAGGTGATCAGCGACGAACACGGCATCGACCCCACCGGCACCTACCATGGAGACAGCGACCTGCAGCTGGACCGCATCAGCGTCTACTACAATGAGGCTACAGGTACGGCCGGCAGCACCCCTCGGCCTAGCAAGTGTGATCTGTCCCGGGGTCCCCCCTCCACACAGCCATGGTTCGGTCCCCCTCCCCCCATGTATGCGTGGTTTGGTCCAGTCAGTCCCCCCCCTCCCCCCCCCGTACGTGTTGCCATGGTTTGGTCTTGTTCCCCTCCGCTATGTGCAGGGAATGGGACGATCCAGGGATGGCTTCATAAATATTCAGTGGGGTCCTGTCCCTCTGTCTGGGGAGGGGGCTGGTCCAGGATCCATCCCACATACGCCCATGGGCTGGCCCATGTCCCTTCTCTTACCTGTCCATGGACTGGTCTGTTCCTGTCCCTGCACCCCCCATACCATGTGTGGGTTGGTCTGATCCTGGGCACCCCACTCCCAGATGCCCCATGGGCTAAGCACTCCCCACTCCCTGCCCCTTCCTTCCCACGTGGCTGAGACCAGACACACTCAGTTCACCTGTGCCTCGTGGCTCTGGAGGTCCCTTTGCACCCCCCCATCCCTCTTCCGGGACAAGCCACGCCCCCTAAGTTCATCCGGGTGCCTCTTGCTTTGATTGATGGGGGCTGAGACATTTCTCGCTTGCCCCCCCAGGTGGTAAATATGTCCCGCGCGCCATCTTGGTCGACTTGGAGCCAGGCACCATGGACTCCGTCCGGTCCGGCCCCTTCGGCCAGATCTTCCGGCCGGACAACTTCGTCTTTGGTAAGATTCCCGGTGCAGTCTCCGGGGGTGTCTGTGTGTGGGGCTGGTGATTACTCAACCACCGCTGGGTTGGTCATGGCATGAGTGGCTGACCCTCCCCCCCCCGCACGTGCTTCTCCCGACCTTACCCCATCTTTAGCCAGAAGGGTGGGGTCGCTTCTTGAGTTCAGCCAGCGTTTCTAGGCTTCGTCTACTTGGTTGACTCCAGATTGGGCCTAGTAGCAACCAAGAGACCGTCCCCTAAATTTTGACGTCGCCAATGGGTTATGGCTTTGAGATGGGCCTTGATTCTGGGGGGAGGAGCGTGGAGAGGCCCAGCTGATGCCAGTTGACTGGATTTGATAGTGGCTCTCTGCTCAGAGCGCCGGGTTGGGTTTCTACCCCCTCAGAAAACTGGGGGGCCTTGCATTGCAGGGGCATCCATCTGCCACGGCCACGTTTTGTAGCGTGGCGGCTCTTGGTCTAACCATTGGAGGGTGCCTAGGTGCCGCGGCAGGGTGGCACCTTCCCTCGTCCGTGAGCCGAACCCAACGAGAGTCCACGTTCATGGGATAAGTGATGTCATTTTGGGGGGGGGGAGGGGCGGGGAAAGGTTGGCCAAGGAGCAGCTGGTTTCCCAGGGCCGTCGGCCAACGGTTGTGGCTTCTTCCTCCTCCCCGCCCCACATCTACAGGCCAGAGCGGCGCTGGTAACAACTGGGCCAAGGGGGCACTACACAGAAGGGGCCGAGCTGGTGGACTCGGTGCTGGACGTGGTGAGGAAGGAGGCGGAGAGCTGCGACTGCCTGCAGGGCTTCCAGCTGACCCACTCGCTGGGTGGCGGCACCGGCTCGGGTATGGGCACCCTGCTGATCAGCAAGATCCGGGAGGAGTACCCTGACCGCATCATGAACACCTTCAGCGTGGTGCCCTCCCCAAAGGTCTCGGACACGGTGGTGGAGCCCTACAACGCCACCCTCTCCGTCCACCAGCTGGTGGAGAACACGGACGAGACCTACTGCATCGACAACGAGGCCCTCTACGACATCTGCTTCCGCACCCTCAAGCTGACCACTCCCACCTACGGCGACCTCAACCACCTGGTCTCGGCCACCATGAGCGGCGTCACCACCTGCCTCCGTTTCCCCGGCCAGCTCAACGCTGACCTCCGCAAGTTGGCCGTCAACATGGTGCCCTTCCCTCGCCTCCACTTCTTCATGCCCGGCTTCGCCCCCCTGACCAGCCGAGGCAGCCAGCAGTACCGGGCCTTGACCGTGCCGGAGCTGACCCAGCAGGTCTTCGACGCCAAGAACATGATGGCAGCCTGCGACCCCCGCCATGGGCGCTACCTGACGGTGGCGGCCGTCTTCCGCGGGCGCATGTCCATGAAGGAGGTGGACGAGCAGATGCTGAACGTGCAGAACAAGAACAGCAGCTACTTCGTGGAGTGGATCCCCAACAACGTCAAGACGGCCGTGTGCGACATCCCGCCCCGCGGCCTCAAGATGGCCGTCACCTTCATCGGCAACAGCACGGCCATCCAGGAGCTCTTCAAGCGCATCTCGGAGCAGTTCACCGCCATGTTCCGCCGCAAGGCCTTCCTCCACTGGTACACGGGCGAGGGCATGGACGAGATGGAGTTCACCGAGGCGGAGAGCAACATGAACGACCTGGTGTCCGAGTACCAGCAGTACCAGGACGCCACGGCCGAGGAGGAGGAGGACTTCGGGGAAGAGGCCGAAGAGGAGGCTTGAGGCTTCGCCCGCCGCCCTCACCGCGTTCGCACAAATTTTAAATCTTTTAAAAAAAAAAAAACCCAACCACCCCGACATCGCATCATGTTCCAAACTTTTCTTTCTTCCCTCTCGGCTGTCGTCTCCATCCGGGTTCCTCCAGGGCTGGTTCCGTGATCTCCCGTGTCAACACCGTGGTTTGGGCAGTGGGGGGAAGAGATGCTACTTTTGTCTCTGCTGTCTGTCCCTCTTCTCCCCCCCTCCTCACATCTCCGTCTTCTGTTCTTCCCCGCCACTAACTTATTTGAGGTTCTGTCTCCAATAAACGTCATACTCCCCCCTTCTCCGTTTCCAACGGCATCTCTGCTCTCCAAGAGGGGGGTCTATGGGGGGGTAGCTTTTCTCCTGGCGGTGTTCTCCACCCCGGGGCGAGGAGCTGGCAGTGGGGTAGCAGGGTGGGCTGTCAGAACGGAACGCGAGGAGGTGTAAGGTCCGGCAGGAGAGGTGATCGATTGTCCCTTTCTTGGCCGGTTGGGCCAACAGGCTGGAGCGGTGTTCTGCAAGAACGTGGCTGACCCACGTCCGGGTGTGGTCTTGCTGGAAGGAACTTCTCCCCACAACTGGCTCCAAGGAGCAGCTAGGCAGCAGTACCATAACCCCCGTAGTGGTGGGTGCAGGGACGGGGGGGCGCTGGAACTGGATGGGGTGAAGGGGGGTTCCCCAGCACTGAGCAAGGTGCATGAGGGGAGGCAGGTAGTAAGTTGAGGGGGTGGATTTGTAGCCCCAGGAGAAGGTAGGAAGCCGTAGGGCTGGGTGGCGGCTCTGAACCTGTAGAGAAATGGGTCACAGCAGGGGTTGATGGGGGACTGGCCCGCCTCGGAGACACAGGGCCGCTTGAGGAATTCGAATCTCTTTTGTAAGTAGGTGTCTACTACGTTGCTTGCTAATGCCCTAGCCGTGGGGGAGAAGGGCTAGAACCCAGCCATCCTGCCCTGCTGCGGTGGGAGGGGGCAGCCAGGACCCCTTGCTTAGAGGGGGCCTGCTCCACCCCCCCCATCTGTGTGACATTCACTGTCTTGGGGAATATCCCCCCACCCCATCAGCTCAGCTGGAGTTAAGCCAGGGGGCAGCCTGCTCGACCCTCAAATTGTGTCCTGAATCTTCCCCCTTCATACCCGTTCTGTTGGGGGGTTGGCCCCCTGCTTAGCCAGGTGGGGGCTCCCCTTCCCTTTGAGTTCCCCCCGTGCTGAGCGTTTGGCTGACAGGATTTGGAAAATGGGGGGCAGGGAGTGTCTGCCCCCCAGAGCCAGGTTTTCCGGTGCTGAAAGGGCACCTCCCCGCAGAGTGAAGGTCTGTGGTGAATGTCTCCAGTGAAGCAGGGTGCGTGCTGGCAAGGTTGTGGGGGGTCCCCGTTCCCGCGAGGGTACCCCCGCAGAAAGGAAACTTCGCCTGCCCGGCTCCATGCTGGGGGAGCTGCCTCTGGTACGTGGTAGGGAAGGGGTCCCCCCCAAAGTGGGATAGGGGGAGGGGAGATGTGGATTCTGCCCGTTTGCAGCTGGACGCCAACGTCCGGCCGCCGGGCTGTCTACGGCTGGAGGCGCTTAGGGGAGAGGACTCAGCCCTGGAGGAATTGGAGGTGGAGAAAAGGGGGGAGCTTCCCCCCACACGGAGGTGGGGGCCAGCGGGTACCGGAGAAGCCCCGTTGGGTCCCACCACGGGGTGCCCTCAGCTCTGTCATTTTCGCGCTGCGCTCCTGCCTCTTTCTGTTGCTCTCCCGCCATCTTTCTCTTGTGTTAACTGCTTTTTTCATATTGAAAAGACGACGTCCCTGTGAAAGAATAAACCGATTTTTTTTAAAGTTTTTCTGAGTCTCCTGTCTTCTGGGGGGGGTGGGAACCGGCCTGCCCCCTCCCTTCTGCCCCTCCGCTTGCTGTCAGGAAAATCCCCAGATCTGCACTGGTTAGCTAGCCCTACCCCCCCCTCTGTGCTGTAGGGCCCCCCTTCACATGGGGGGCAGCTGACACATGGCTCAGAAGCAGAAGATGGGGGGCAGAAATCACAGCACAGCCCCGTGTCTTCCCTGCTTTCCTGCCCCCATCCCCACAGGGGTACCATTGTTGGCTGGGGAGCTGTGGGTCCAGAGGGGCACCTGCAGGGCTGGGGCAGATGCTCCTATCCCCCTGAAAAAGTCTAGGTGGATTGTGTTCTTCCTCCCCAGGACACAGCTGCCCCACTTTCCCCGTGCAATGGAGGGGGGAGCCCAGGGGATGTGGGTCGGTGATAGTGCAACCCGCTTGCACCAGTGACTGAAGTTGGGGGGGCACTTTGCCTGGGGGGGCCTTTTCCCCTGATATCCATGCAGCCCCCCTCCCCATAGGGCACAGCAGGGGGTGTTGCCATTTGCCCCAGCCCCTTGAGACACTGAGTCTCCAGCATCCTGCAGCCACCCCTTCTCTATTCTCGTGCGCCCCCCCCCCGCCCAGCCCCAAGCAGAAGAGGCGCTGTTCACAGAGCAGGCGTTTAATGGGGGGGTGATACATACACAAGGCCACTTAGAGGCAGGATGGGCAGAGAAGGCATCTTTGTGTACATGCTGCCATTCAGGGGGTCTCCAGGGATGCCCCTCTCCTTGGCACTGCTCCCAGGCAGGGGGGGTCTGGCCCCTCTGAGACCAGCAGGAGGAATGGGCAGAGGTTGGGGGTGCAGCTGGCTCTGGGGGGTGGCCAGTTCTAGGCCAGGGAAAGGCTAGAGGAGGGAGGGGAGCCCCTGGGGATGGAGGGTGGTACTGCAGGCTGACGCCCCAGCGCCTGTAGGGGGCGCTGGCTCAGATGCATCCTTCACCCCCAAGAGTTGGCTTCTCAGAGTGGCACGGGGGGCTACCCCCCAAGACATGCTGGATCCTGGGGGCTACGCCTCTCCTCCTCCTCTTCCCCCCCCCCCCCCCCCAAACAGGCTTTTCTCCTGTCCCTGCCTGCCCCACGGCTGGGGCACTGGAGAAGAACTGGACCCATCTGGGGCCAGCAGTGGAAGACCGCAGCGGGCGACCTTTCGAACCCGGGGCACTCGGCTTTCAGCTGGCGTCCCACTTTTCCAGGGGCTTTGGAGAGAGACTAGCAGCTACAGGGGGGCAGGTGCCGGGGCAAAACAGCCAGCGGGCTCTGGGCACATCTCGGGAGGAGGGGGAAGAGGTTGGGGGGAGCTGGAAGAAGGAAGATCCAAACATCGCTGGGGGAGAAAGGGGCTTGTTTCTCACTCTCGGGGGTCGCCCCCCCCCCCCCGTGCGCCAGAGACACAGCACCCGCCGGATCTGCCGCTCCAGCGCCCGAGGTGACCGGGCTCTTCCATCCAGACGATGGCGTAGGCGGGGCTGATTTCCCCCCCCCCCCCCTCCCTTTGGGGAAGGGCAGAGGTGGGAGGCTGAGCCCCAGATAGTCACAGCAAGGAGAACGGGGGAGGGAGCGGCTCAGGAACACGGTAGGGGGCAGGGCCCCCCAACTTCCGGCAACTACGACATCCGGCCTGGCTTCTTCCGGCTCATCTGGGGGCAGGAGGGAAACACAAGTGGGGGAAGCAGGGTCAGCATGTGGCCCCCTGATGGCGGAACAGAGTCACAGATGCCCCGCCATGGGGGAAGGGAGTCAGCGAAACCATCCAGGAATCTAGGCTTCCAGCCCCTCCCCTGCTCTAACCCCTAGGCCCCACTCCCTTGCCACAAATGGGGAGAGAACCCAGGCGTCCTGGCTGCCAGAGGCCCCTGCTCTAACCACTAGCCCGCACTCCCCTCCCAGAACTAGGGAGAGAACCCAGGGTCCTGGCTCCCAGCCCTGCGGCTCTAACCACTAGCCCCCACTCCCCTCCCAGCACCAGGGAGAGAACCCAGGCGTCCTGGCTGCCAGCCCCCTTTGCTCTAACCACTAGCACCCGCTCCCCTCCCGGCACCAGGGAGAGAACGCAGGCGTCCTGGCTGCCAGCCCCCTTTGCTCTAACCACTAGCCCCCACTCTCCTCCCAGAACTAGGGAGAGAACCCAGTGTCCTGGCTCCCAGCCCTGCGGCTCTAACCACTAGCCCCCACTCCCCTCCCAGCCCTGCGGCTCTAACCACTAGCCCCCACTCCCCTCCCAGCACCAGGGAGAGAACCCAGGCGTCCTGGCTGCCAGCCCCCTTTGCTCTAATCACTAGCTCCCACTCTCCTCCCAGAACTAGGGAGAGAACCCAGGAATCCTGGCTCCCAACCTCACCCCACACCCACCCGTGCTAACCCTCCCCCAACCCGGGTGGGACCCAGGCATCCTGGGGCCGGTACCTGGGAGATGCTGACGCCGGTGAGTTTCTCCACAGCGTCCGGGAGCTTGGTCATGATATCCAGCACCTCCCCGGTCAGCTTGGCCGCTCCCACTTCCCCGGCCCCGCTCGACACCATGGTGATCTTCTTCACCTCTGTCAGCGGCTTGCTGATCTCATCTGCCACCTGGGGGGTAGGGGCACGCCGCTCTGTTATTGTAGGGTCTCCCTTAAGTGCCGGGGCTGAAGCAGGCTGGATTGTTATTGTAGGGTCTGCCTTAAGTGACCGAGGAGTGGGACCAAGCAGGCTGGGTTGTTATTGTAGGGTCTCCCTTAAGTGCCGGGGCTGAAGCAGGCTGGGTTGTTATTGTAGGGTCTCCCTTAAGTGCCGGGGCTGAAGCAGGTTGGGTTGTTATTGTAGGGTCTCCCTTAAGTGCCGGGGCTGAAGCAGGTTGGGTTGTTATTGTAGGGTCTCCCTTAAGTGCTGGGGCTGAAGCAGGATGGGTTGTTATTGTAGGGTCTCCCTTAAGTGCCGGGGCTGAAGCAGGCCATATTGTTATTGTAGGGTCTGCCTTAAGTGACTGAGGAGTGGAACTAAGCACGCTGGGTTGTTATTGTAGGGTCTCCCTTAAGTGACAGGGTTGAAGCAGGCTGCATTGTTATTGTAGGGTCTGCCTTAAGTGCCAAGGGCCAGCAGACTGGTCTTTTACTGTAAGGTCTGCCTTAAATGACTGGGGAGTGACGGGGGGAGGGGCTAAGCAGGCTGGGTTGTTATTGTAGGGTCTACCTTAAGTGCCAGGGCTGAAGCAGGCTGGGCGGTTACTGTAGGGTTAGTGCTGGGAGCCAAGCAGGCTGGTTTGTTATTGTAGGGTCTGCCTTAAGTGCTGGGGAAAGCAGGCTGGGTTGTTATTGTAAGGCCAGCAGCTTGGTTTGTTATTGTAGGGTCTCCCTTAACAGCCGGGGGACAGCAGCCTGGTTTGTTATTGTAGGGTCTCCCTTAACTGCCAGGGGGCAGCAGCCTGGTTTGTTATTGTAGGGTCTCCCTTAACTGCCGGGGGACAGCAGCCTGTTTCTTATTGTAGGGTCTGCCTTAAACGCTGGCGGAGAGGCAGTTGGCTAAGTGACATCCGGGTCTCCCCCCGGGGGCGCAGGTGGGTGTGTTGCCGTAGGGGCCGCTCTGTTATTGTAGGGTCTCCCGTCGGGCCGACCCCGGCCTCACCTGGGGCAGCCTCTCCAGCAGCATGTCGACCATGGCGGCGTCCTGGTACTGCTGGAAGGCCTCCGCCTTCTTGGCCATCTGCTCCGCGTCCGCCCGCGCCTTGGCTTCGATGGCGAAGGCCTGCGCCTCCCCCTTCACCTGCATGGGGGGCAGGGGTGGGTCAGCGCCGGCCCCACCAGGCCCCTCTCAGATCCCCCCCCAAGGGGGTCCCCTGGCTGCCCCCCCCGGAAGGGAAGAGGGCCCCCTCGCACTGTCCCAGACGCCTGCTTCCCCTGGCTCCCCTCCCCCTTGGGAAGGGCAGACAGGCCTGCCCCCTCCCGCACTGTCCCGGACGCCTGGGTCCCCCCCCAAGGGCGTCAGACTCACCGTCAGGGATTCGGCTTCAGCCTCCGCCTGCATGATCAGCCGGCACCTGGGGGGAGGCGGGGGGGAGAAGGGGGGAGGGTCAGTGACTCCAGCTTGGCTGGGGCATGGGGGGGAGCTGGTGGGGACAGGGCAGGGGACTGTGGGGGGAGGGGATGAGTGCTTTCCCCCGGCACTTAAGGCAGACCCTACAATAACAACCCAGCCTGCTTGGCTCCTAGCACTAACCCTACAGTAACTGCCCAGCCTGCTTCAGCCCTGGCACTTGCTGTAGACCCTACAATAACAACCCAGCCTGCTTTCCCCAGCACTTAAGACAGACCTTACAATATCAACCCAGCCTGTTTTCCCCAGCATTTAAAGCAGACCCTACAATAACAAACCAGCCTGCTTGGCTCCCAGCGCTAACCCTCCAGTAACAGCCCAGCTTGCTTCAGCCCCGGCACTTAAGGTAGACCCTACAATAACAACCCGGCCTGCTTCAGCTCCAGCACTGAAGGTAGACCCTACAATAACAACCCAGCCTACTTGGCCCCACCCCCCGTAACTCCTCAGTCACTTAAGGCAGACCCTACAGTAACAGACCAGCCTGCTGGCCCTTGGCACTTAACAACCCAGCCTGCTTCAGTCCTGGCACTTAAGGGAGACCCTACAATAACAACCCAGCCTGCTTCAGCCCTGGCACTTAAGTGGGGGAGGGGATGAGCGTGGGGTGCTCTATGGAGAGGGGAGAGGTGGTGGGAGGAGAGGGGAGGCCCCCGTGAGGGTGGGGGGGACGGGCATGGGGGGTGAGGCTGACCAGGGGGATGGGGTGGATTGGGGTCTGGGCGCCAGGGTGGGGAGAGGCTGTGGCCCCAGTTGGGAGGGGTCGCAGGGAGGGGGCTGCCCATCGGTTGGGCACGGGGGGGGCCCCCCGATACCTCTGGGCCTCGGCCAGTTTCTCCAGCCGGTAGCGCTCGGCCTCGGCCGGCTTCTTGATGGTGGCTTCCAGCTCGCGCTCCTTGCGGATGATTTCCTGCTCCTGCAGCTGGATCTGCTGGGTCCTCTCCACCACCAGCACCTGCATCTTCTGCTCCTCGATCTTCTGCTTCGTCTTGGCCACCTGCCCGGGGGGAGGGCTCAGCACGCGGGCGCCCCGGGGCGGCGTCCAACGTGGGCGGCACCGAGGGTGGGGAAGAGGAGGTCGCCCACCCTGGATTGCCCGCGTTTCGCACCAACTCCCGGGGAGGTCAAAGGTGAATGAGGAGAGGTCACGGGGTCAACCCCCCCCCCGGGATTCGGAGGGCAACCTGTGCCCCCCCCCCGTCCTCCCGGGAGAGGAGCGAATGGTGAAGCACTGGCAACGAGTGGGCCATGGGGGGTCAAGGGCCCAGCCCACCAAGGTAGGCCAATGTTGGGAAGGTCAACACTACTGGGGCGGGATGGACACCATCAAGGGGTCAAAGGTCAACACCACCTCGGTGACCTCGCCAAGGCGGGTCAAAGGTCAGCGTCGGGGGCTACCGGGGCCAAGAACAGCCCCCAACGATGGGGGAAACGTCACCCCCGCCTGGGATTTGGGAGCCAAAAGCGGATGTCACCAAGGTCAGGCCAGGAGGGGTCAACATGGCCATGGGGGGGGGGGAGGGGGTCAAAGGTCAACAACCAAAGCGGGGGAGGGGTTCGGCCTGGCCCGGGGGGGGTCAGAGGTCAGGAAACGACGCCACCGAGAAGCAGGCGGGTGGGCCGGGGACGCCGTCAGGGGTTGGCCGGGAGGGTGGAGGCATCGGGTAGGGCGGGACCCCCGGAGGGGCGACCCACGAGGCTGTCCAAAGGGCAACCCGGGGAGGTCAGGGGTCAAAGGTCAGCAGCTGTGGGTGGCCCGCTCCAGGGAAGCCACATCAAGCCACCGGCCCCACCAGGTTTTGGTGTCCCACAGGCATCGGGGCGGAAGCCCCAACCCCACCCCTCGGGGGGCGTCTCACCTGGAGCTGGTAGGCCAGGTCGGACTCGGCTTTGCGGGTGTTGACCTCGATGTCGTAAGTGGCTTTCTTCAGCTCGTAGTCCCGCTGGGCCTTGGCCATCTCGATCTCGCTGATGTACTGGGCGGACAGCTTCTCCTGCTTCGCCTTGGCCTCCTGCGGGCGCGGGGGTCAGAGCCGTGGGTCGCCTGGTACCGCCCCTCCCTCCCCCCCGCTGACGCAGCCTGGATCTACCCCCCTGCCCCGCAAACACAGCCTGCCGGAAACTCCCCCCGACCCGGATCCGCCCCCCAACCTGCAGACACAGCCTGACGGCACCTCCCCCACCCTGATCTGCCCCACACTACAGACACAGCCTGCCGGAACCTCCCCACCCTGATCCACCCCCACCCTGCAGACACAGCCTGATGGCACCTCCCCACCTGATCCACCCCACCCTGCAGACACAGCCTGCTGGAACCCCGCTCGGATCCGCCCCACCCTGCAGACACAGCCTGACGGCACCTCCTCCACCCTGATCCACCCCTACCCTGCAGACACAGCCTGCCGGAACTCCCTCCACCCTGATCCGCCCCAACCTGCAGACACAGCCTCCCGGAACCGCCCCGCCAGGATCCGCCCCCACCCTGCAGACACAGCCTCCCGGAACCCCACCAGGATCCGCCCCACCCTGCAGACACAGCCTGACGGCACCTCCCCACCCTGATCCACCCTCCAGACACAGCCTGCCAGAAACGCCCCACCGCCCGGATCCGCCCCCACCCTGCAGACACAGCCTCCCGGAACCCCAGGATCCGCCCCACCCTGCAGACACAGCCTGACGGCACCTCCCACACCCTGATCCACCCTCCAGACACAGCCTGCCAGAACCCCTCTCCCCCACCCTGACCGGATCCACCCCCCACCCTGCAGACACAGCCAGCCGGAACCCTGCCCCCCCTCTGGCCCGGATCCGCCTCCCAACCTGCAGACACAGCCTGGATCTGCCCCCTGCCTCGCCGACACAGCCTGCTGGAACGCCCCCTGCCGGGATAAGGGACGCCCTGAAGGTAAGGTGGTGGGGTGGGTTCCGGCGTGGCCTAGGGGATAGGGCGTTCGCCTGGGGAGGGCAGGGTGGTGCTGCTCCCTCTTCCCTCCCCCCCCCGGCAGATACAGCTTGGATCCGCCTCCCACCCTGCAGACACAGCCTGCGGGAACCCCCTCGCCTGCCTGGATCTGCCCCCCGGCCCGCAGACACCGCCTGCCGGAACCCCTCTGCCCCGCCCAGATCCGCCCCCCACGCCCAGCACTCACCCTGATGCCGGCGTCTCTCTTGGCCTCGGCTTCCCCCATCCGGGCGTCCTTCTGCACCTGGGCGGTCCTGGCTTTGCCCAGCGAGTGCAGGTAATCCTGGGGCGGGGACAGGAGAGACAGAGCCCTGAGTCCCCTCCCAGGGCAGGGCAGGGACACGGGGCCCGGCCCCTCCCGGGGGCGCCGGCTCCCCCCTCACCTGGTCGTCGTGAATGTCCTTCAGCGTGTAGCTCACCACGCTGATGCCCATGTTGACCAGGTCCGACGAGGCCACTTTGAAGACCTGCTCCGAGAACTTCTTCCGATCCTTGTAGATTTCCTGCCATGGGGGAGTGCCACAGACAGCGAGTCGGGGGGCGGCTTGGTAATGGGAACTAGGGGGGAGCGGGTGTAGCTGGGACACACACGAGGGACAGGACTCCCAGCAGGACGCTAACATAGGGGGCTATGACACACAGGGGGCAGGACCCCCAGTAGGGGGCTATGACACACAGGGGACAGGACTCTGAGTGGGGGCTATGACACACAGGGGGCAGGACTCTGAACACGGGGCTATGACACACAGGGGACAGGACTCTGAACATGGGGCTATGACACACAAGGGGGCAGGACTCCCAGCAGGGCGCTAACATAGGGGTCTATGACACACAGGGGGCAGGACCCCCAGCAGGGGGCTATGACACACAGGGGGCAGGACCCCCAGCAGGGGCCTATGACACACAGGGGGGCAGGATCCCCCAGCAGGGGGCTATGACACACAGGGGGCAGGATCCCCAGCAGGGGGCTATGACACACAGGGGGCAGGACCCCCAGCAGGGGCCTATGACACACAGGGGGGCAGGATCCCCCAGCAGGGGGCTATGACACACAAGGGGGCAGGCCTGACCCCTGCCGCAGCCCCACCTCCACGGTCATGTGGGCCATGATGGCACGCTGGTGCCCCTCCAGCGTCTCCAGGGCGATGTGGGTGATCTCGCTCTCCGTCTTGCCCAGGAACATCTGGCAGGCGGCCGCCAGCATCTCCTTGTTCTGGCCCTGGATCTTCACCTGCCGGGGCGAGGGCGCCAGAAGTGGGAAGGGAGGGACCCTGGCCGGGCCAGCCCAGCCCCCGCAGCCCCCGCAACAGCCCCCCCCCCCGCGAACCCGGGGATGGTCCAGGGATGGGGCGCCTGCCCCTTTAAGAGGAAGAGGCTATTGCCTGCGCCCTGACAACGGTTGCCTGGAGACCGTGTCCGTGGTGGTGAAGGGGGCTCTGGCCCTGTGGTCCCCTGAGCATCACTGGCTGGAGGGGAGGGGGGGAATGGACCAGGCTGGGCAGGTACCATTGGTGTAAATGTGGGGGGAGGATTGAGCCAAGGTGGGCAGTACCATTGGCGGAAATGAGCCAGGCCACGGAAGGTACCACTTGAGGAAATAGGGTGGTGGTGCCAGTGGCAGTTACCATTGGGGGAGAGCTGGGCTGGGTAGGTACCATTGGGAGAAACGGGGGGAGCGAAAGACAAGCTGGGCAGGAACCATTGCAGGAAAGAGGGGGTGCAGGTTGGGCAGGTACCACTTGGGGAAATGGGGGAGCCAGGTTGGGCAGGTACCATTTGGGGAAATGTGGCAGTGATGCCAGTGGCAGTTACCACTGAGGGAAATTGGAATGGAGGGGGGGGCCAGGCTGGGCAGCTACCATTGGAAGAAGGGGGGGGGGCACGGAGAGCTGGATTGGGTAGGTACCATTGGGGGAAAATGGGGGAGCCAGGCACCATTTGGGGACATGAGGTGGTGGTGCTAGTGGCAGTTACCACTGGGGAAACTGGGGGTTGGGCAGGTACCATTGGGGAAAAGGGGGAAGACAAGCTGGGCAGGTACCATTGGGGTAAAGGGGGGGGAAGACAAGCTGGACAGGTACCATTGGGGAAAAGGGGGGACAGGCACCAATGGGGGAAGTATAGGGTTGAGGGGGTGCCAGTGGCAGGTACCACTGGGGGGGACGGGGGTACCCGGCTAGTTTCCTAGGTGTTCCCGCCTCCCCAGGGTTTCTATGGCGACCTCGCAGCTGGGGAAGCGGTTACCTGGGCGATGCCGGTGACGGAGATGGGGACCCCGTGCCGGGTATAAACCTTCTCGCTCTTCACGTTCAGGGTCAGGGTGTTCAGAGAGATCCTGTGGACGGGGCACCCCCATGTCATGACCCAAAGACCTATGTACCCCACACCCCCGCCCCCCACACGCTGCCCCTCTTCTGACCTGTCTCGAATCCCTCCCCAGTGCCGGCAAGCCCAGCGGGGGGAGGGGGGGAGGGAGGGCCCCCAGAGGCACAGAAAGTTGGGAATCATTTAAAAAGGGATCTTACGAATATTTCCGAAAATTAGTTTGTTTGTGTGTCCCGAAAGATCTCCGAAACGGTCAGAGCTAGAAACACCAAATTTGGCACGGATACTACTGACTTCCTAACGTAAATAACTGGATTGGTTATATCTCGAAATCGGTTCCCCCCAGAGCCTGAATTGGGCACTCATGAGCTTTTAGTAGCGCCTGATCATAGGCATTTGCTGGACTCTTCTGTGAAGCATGTCACAGAAACTGCAACTACGAGATCGTTTCCCTACGATAACAGAAAAAGTACTAGCTGTGTTCATTTCTTAAAGTAATATATAAGAGAAAAGTATTTCCAATAAAATATGCTATGTTAACGTCATTGACGTAGTTCATTCATCACACCTTTTACTATATTTTCCCCGGGCGACGCTGGGTATTTCTGCTAGTAGAGAATAAGACAGAGACTATCTCATTGCCTCCGTATAAATCCATGGTACGCCCACAGCGTGAATACTGTGTACAGATCAGGTCGCCTCGTCTCAAAAAAGATCTCTTGGCATTGGAAAAGGTTCAGAAAAGAACAACTAAAACAATTAGGGGTTTGGAACGGGTCCCATATGAAGAGATGAAAAAGACTAGGACTTTTCAGCTTAGAGAAGAGGAGACTAAGGGGGATAGGGTAGAGGTCTATAAAATCATGACTGGAGTGGAGAAAGTGAATAAGGAAAAGTTATTTACTTGTTCTCATAATCAAGGCTTGACGAACAGTGGCAAAAGACGCTCGCCAGCCCCGCACTGTGCATGCGCAAGAGCCGCATTGCACATGCACGCGCCGCCGGTAAACGGGGCGCCGGGCTGAAATCTACTTGCCACAGGCGAGTACATTCAATAGATTGTCCAGCCCTGCTCATAATATAAGAACTAGGGGTTGCCAAATGAAATTAATAGGTGGCAGGTTTAAAACAAACAAAAGGAAGAGTTTTTCTTCACGCCGTGCACAGTCAACCTGTGGAACTCCTTGCCAGAGGAGGTTGTGAAGACCAAGACTTTAACTGGGTTTAAAAAAGAGCTAGGTAGATTCATGGAGGGTAGGTCCATCAATAGCTATTAGCAGGATGGGCAGGGATGGTGTCCCTAGCCTCTGTTTGGGACTGGGCGACATGGGAGGGATCATTACATGATTCCCTGTTCTGTTCACTCCCTCTGGGGCACCTGGCTCTGGCCACTGTGGGCAGACAGGACACTGGGCTGGATGGGCCTTTGGTCTCACCCGGTATGGCCGTTCCTATGTTCAGCTTTCTGAGGTAGGGACTTACCTCTGGATCTGTTGGATGCAGGGCAGGACGAAGACCCGGCCTCCGGCCACCATCACCGGGGGGGCTGCGGCAGAAGCCTAGCGGGGAGGGGAGCAGAGTGTTAGCCGCCGCTGGGCACTGAGATGCAGCTGCTTCTGGGGCGGGGCAGCTGGGGAAACAGCCGCATAGAACAGGGACGCAGCACGGGGCTGAGACGTGGCCGCCGCTGGGGCGGGGCAGCTGGGGAACGTGGCGTGAATCCTGAACAATTGGAAACCAGCAGGGGAAATGTTAAGGAGGCAGGAAGGCCCAGCGCCTCCTGCTGGCCTATCCTGGCACAGAAAAGAGGATTTGATTGTTTACCGTTGGATTAGCTCCACGGTCCCATCCCCTGGGAACTGGTGACGTCATCCTGTCTCAAATCCCGGCTCTTCACTCCGGGTATTCAGAGGGGCAGGGAATGGGGCAGAGGCCTGGCCCCTCTAGGCAGCGCTGGCTCAGCCCCAGGGCAGAGCCTGGCTGGCGGGGCGGAGGGAGGGTGGGGGCAGGGGCCTGGTCTGGGTTTCCCCTGGGGGTCAGGGGGTTATGGAGCTCGTGACTTTGGGCCTGGGTCTCAGCTGGGCTGACAGGGCTGGGGCGGGGAGTGTGGGAGGTCCCAGGACAGGAAGGGACTGGGCGGGGGGCATCAGGCTCCCCCGCCCTGGGACTGGCTCCTCCCATGTGAGAGCGGGAGGGGGGGCGGAGCCACTCACCGGAGACCACCATCGCCTCGTTGGGGCCACAGGTGAAGAACATCCCGGGGCCGGAGGGAGCCTGAAAGAGAAGAGAGACTCATGGAACGCAGGCCCCCGGCTCTAACCACTAGCCCCCACTCCCCTCCCAGAGCTGGAGAGAACCTAGGAGTCCTGGCAATCCCCCAGCGGTGGGTGATCATTACAGACCCCTCCCTGGCCAGACTCCAGCTGGGTCAGGCCCCAGCCACCCCCAGGACCCCTCCCCATCTCAGCCCCACAGAGCCACTGCTGGGTCTGCCCGTGCCCCCCCCCCCGTACCTGTGCAGCCCAATTCACCGCCCCAACAGCCTGTGCACTGTCTGCCCTGCACCCCGGCTCCAGCCGCGCCCCAGCGTTGGCCACCTGCCCCTGCGGCCCCGAGACACCCCCGCCCCGCCTCGATCCCCTGCGCCCGATCCCCTGCCCCTCCCCTGATCTCCCTGCACCCCGCCCCTGCCCCGATCTCCTGATCCTCTGCCCCCCCTGCCCCTGCCCCGATCCCCTGTGCCCCGTGATCCCCTGCCCCTGCACCCCGCCCCTGCCCCGATCCCCTGCACCCCCGATCCTGCCCGTCCCTGCACCCCCGCCCTCTTCACCCCGCCCTCTGCACCCTCCGATCCCCCGCTCCTGCACCCCGCCTCTGTGCCCCTGCACCCCCGCCCTCTGCGCCCCTGCACCCCGATCCTGCACCTCCCGCCTCTGTGCCCCTGCAGCCCCCGATCCTGCACCCCCGCCCTCTGTGCCCCCGCCCCGCTTCTGCCCCCGCCCTCTTCACCCCGCCTCTGCACCCTCCGATCCCCCGCTCCTGCACCCCGCCTCTGTGCCCCTGCACCCCGATCCTGCACCCCCGCCTCTGTGCCCCCGCCCCGCTCCTGCACCCCCGCCTCTGTGCCCCTGCACCCCGATCCTGCACCCCGCCTCTGCGCCCCTGCACCCCTGCAGCCCCGCTCCTGCACCCCGCCCTCTGTGCCCCTGCACCCCGATCCTGCACCTCCCGCCCTCTGTGCCCCTGCAGCCCCCGATCCTGCACCCCCGCCCTCTGTGCCCCCGCCCCTGCACCCCGCCCTCTTCACCCCGCCCTCTGCACCTCCGATCCCCCGGCTCCTGCACCCCGCCCTCTGTGCCCCTGCACCCCGATCCTGCACTCCCGCCCTCTGTGCCCCCTGCACCCCGATCCTGCACCCCGCCCTCTGCGCCCCTGCACCCCTGCAGCCCCTGCTCCTGCACCCCGCCCTCTGTGCCCCTGCACCCCGATCCTGCACCTCCCGCCCTCTGTGCCCCCCTGCAGCCCCCGATCCTGCACCCCTGCCCTCTGTGCCCCCGCCCCCCTGCTCCTGCACCCCTGCCCTCTTCACCCCCGCCCTCTGCACCCTCCGATCCCCTCTGCTCCTGCACCCCGCCCTCTGTGCCCCTGCACCCCGATCCTGCACCCCCTGCCCTCTGTGCCCCCACCCCCTCTGCTCCTGCACCCCTGCCCTCTGTGCCCCCGCCCCCGATCCTGCACCCCTGCCCTCTGCCCCTGCACCCCCTGCAGCCCCTCGCTCCTGCACCCCTGCCCTCTGTGCCCCTGCACCCCGATCCTGCACCCCCGCCCTCTGTGCCCCTGCAGCCCCCGATCCTGCACCCCCGCCCTCTGTGCCCCTGCAGCCCCGCTCCTGCACCCCGATCTCCTTGTGCCCCCGCCCCCTCACCGCGTCTCCGGCTCCTGCCTCCGCCCGAGGGTCCAGCCGCAAACAGGCGCCCCGCCCGCCCCGCACCCCCAGTGTCCCGTCGGCCCCCGCGCGCCGCCCCACTGCTGCCACCTGCCGGCCCCCCCCCCACGTGGCAGCGGAAAAGTGTCTGTGTGGGGGGCAGCACATTCCCCGGGATCCCCCCCCCCCGCGGGCGGGCAGGGGCTGCGGGTCGGGAGTGGGGGGCACTGGCAGGGCTGGGGGGCAGGGCTGTGGGTTGGGGGGCCACTGGCAGGGCTGGGGGCAGGGGCTGTGGATTGGGGGCACTGGCAGGCTGGGGGCAGGGGCTGTGGATTGGGGGCACTGGCAGGGCGGGGGGGCAGGGGCTGTGGATTGGGGGCACTGGCAGGGCTGGGGGGGCAGGCTGTGGTTGGGGGCACTGGCAGGCTGGGGGCAGGGGCTGTGGGTTGGGGCCACTGGCAGGGCTGGGGGCAGGGGCTGTGATTGGGGGCACTGGCAGGGCTGGGGCAGGGGCTGTGGATTGGGGGCACTGGCAGGGCGGGGGCAGGGGCTGTGGATGGGAGGGGCACTGGCAGGGCGGGGGGGGGCAGGGGCTGTGGATTGGGGGCACTGGCAGGGCTGGGGGGCAGGGGCTGTGATTGGGGCACTGGCAGGGCGGGGGCAGGGCTGTGGATTGGGGGCACTGGCAGGGTGGGGGCAGGGGCTGTGGATTGGGGCACTGGCAGGGCTGGGGGCAGGGGCTGTGGATTGGGGGCACTGGCAGGGCTGGGGGGCAGGGGCTGTGGATTGGGGGCACTGGCAGGGTGGGGGCAGGGGCTGTGGATTGGGGGCACTGGCAGGTGGGGGCAGGGGCTGTGGATTGGGGGCACACTGGCAGGGCGGGGGCAGGGGCTGTGGATTGGGGCACTGGCAGGGCTGGGGGGCAGGGGCTGTGGATTGGGGGCACTGGCAGGGCTGGGGCAGGGGCTGTGGATTGGGGGCACGGGCTGTGGATTGGGGGCACTGGCAGGGCTGGGGGCAGGGGCTGTGGGTTGGGGGCACTGGCAGGGCGGGGGCAGGGGCTGTGGATTGGGGGCACTGGCAGGGTGGGGGCAGGGGCTGTGGATTGGGGGCACTGGCAGGGCTGGGGGCAGGGGCTGTGGATTGGGGGCAGGGGCTGTGGATTGGGGGGCACTGGCAGGGCGGGGGCAGGGGCTGTGGATGGGAGGGGGCACTGGCAGGGCGGGGGGGCAGGGGCTGTGGATTGGGGCACTGGCAGGGCTGGGGGGGCAGGGGCTGTGGATTGGGGGCACTGGCAGGGCGGGGGCAGGGGCTGTGGATGGGAGGGGCACTGGCAGGCGGGGGCAGGGCTGTGGGTTGGGGGCACTGGCAGGGCGGGGGCAGGGGCTGTGGATTGGGGGCACTGGCAGGGCTGGGGGCAGGGGCTGTGGATTGGGGGCACTGGCAGGGCTGGGGGGCAGGGGCTGTGGATTGGGGGCACTGGCAGGGCGGGGGCAGGGGCTGTGGATGGGAGGGGCACTGGCAGGGCGGGGGGGCAGGGGCTGTGGATTGGGGCACTGGCAGGGCTGGGGGGGCAGGGGCTGTGGATTGGGGGGCACGGGCTGTGGATGGGGGGGGAGTCAACTCTGGTGTTTTAGTGAGAGTCCCCCCCCCCCGGCCGGCCGTTCTCCTGCCTTTCCAGGCAGACTCAGGGCATCTGAGAGACTTCCTGTCCCAAACCTCTGGGGGCCCAGCAGGTGGCGCACGGGGCCCATAGTCCAGCGGGGTGTGGGGGGGAGATCAGATGAATGGGGTGGGGGGAATTTTCCAGTTCCCCTGTGTGTTGGGGGGTAGGTGTCCAGCCAGTAACGCCCCTCTCCGGATCCGCTGGGCGCCCCCAGAGGGAGCCCCCGCCCCCCAGGCAGCCGCCCACGTCCCTGCCCCACGCCCAATGGGGGGCAGAGGGGGTCAGCCGGCCAGGGGTCGGTCGGTGCCCGGACAGAGACCCAGCAAAGTCGTTCCACAGAGCTGGGCTCACTGGAGTGCTCCGAACCGGGCCGCCCTAGAGGGGCCAGGCCCCTGCCCCCCGGCCTGCCAGTGCTGGTATTTCTACTCCTTGGCCCCTCTGCGGGGCGTTCTGTGGGGCGGGCGGGAGGGGGGGCGTGTGGGGAAGTGCAGCAGGCGGGCAGGCGCAGCCTGGAAACCAGGAGCTCAGGCAGTTCCCAGCCGCGGCCTGGGCCCCGGGTCAGCCCTTGCTAGCCTGTTTCCTCAGCTGGTCTGGGAGTGTGTGTGACCCGGCACGTGAGTGTGTGCACACGTCCAGGCTGGCCTGCAAGACACACACACACACACACACACACACACACTGTGAACCCTGGAGTCCTGGCTCACGTCCAGGCTGGCCTGCAAGACACACACACACACACACACACACACACACACTGTGAACCCTGGAGTCCTGGCTCCCAGCTTGGGAGGGGGTGCTGTGGGGCAGGAGGCTTAGTAGCCAGAGCCGTGCTGCGGGGCCGGCTCGTTAGGGGGTACCGTGGGGCAGAGGCCTCGTTAGGAGGAGCTGTGCCGTGGGGCCGGCTCGGGAGGGGGTGCTGTGGGGTAGGGGAGTTGGTAGCCAGAGCTGTACCACAGGGCCGGCTCATTACAGGGTGCCATGGGGCAGGGGCCTTGTTAGGGGGAGCCGTGGGGCCAGCTTGTTAGGGGGTGCTGTGGGGCAGAGGGTTGGTAGCGCTGATTCCTTATCTTACGACGGGTTCTAATCCCCGTGGGCGCTGGCTATATTTAACCCTCCACTCGTGGCCCAAACAGGTGCCGCCGGGAACCCGCCGTCCCTCTGCCCCCGCCGAGAGCCCTGAATAGCCCCTTATCAGGCCTTGCCGCTGGGGTTATCTGTGGGCCAAGGGCACCGGGCGCGGCTCGCCCAGCCTCTGCAGGCCTCGCTGCCTGGGAGCTTAGTGCTAAAAATACCCCGGAGGGGCGAGCCGGCTGGGGGAGGGTGAGTCGGTAGGGCTGGGGGTGGCTGGACGGCCGGATACCAGCGAGATTAGCTGGTTCCAGCTCATGGTTGGGAGGGGGATAAGGCCAGAAGGACAGCGGCTGAGTCCTCCCGGGCATGGTTCCTAATATTTTCCATCCATGAGTGGAATAAATGTTGTGCTACGCACCAAGGCCGGTGTGGATGCGCATGTGACGACGCGTTGGGGTCCCCTGACTCCTGCACCCCCGTAATGGCACGAACAGACTCCACCAGCCCGTAGAATGGAGGGAGTTTATTCCTTCTCCAGGATACAGCACAGCACAGCACAGCACCGATGTAATCTGGTTACAGGGCAGGCCTGGGATGCCTCAGCCCCCCTTGAGATGGGGGAGACTGGGCCCCTAAATCCCAGCCCCTGGCTTAGGCTGGTTCCTCCATGATCCCAGACAGAAACTAAACCACTCTCTTCCAGCCCTGCCCCAGCCAGGCAGCATTCCCCCTTTGTCTCTCTCCTGGGGTAGCTGGTCAGACAGGTTGAGAGATCCTCTTTGCATAATGACTCATCCTTCTGGGCTGTGGTACCGATGGCAGCCATTGGGGATTACCACAGAGCCAGCATAGGAACTAGCCAGATACCCCCACTACGTCACAGTTCTCCCCCCTCCGAGAGCGAACTGAGCAGGGTCACTCCGCTCGTGACCTAGGGAAGTTCGGGTCCTCTGCGTGGGAACCCGCCCTGGGGACATGGGTGCTCCCCTTGACTCGGGCCGGCCGGCGAGGCCCCACATGAACTGGCTTCCCTCTGTCCACTCGCTGCATCGCTCCAGGGCGACTGGCACAGGCCTGTCCTCTGTGGTCGCACCCATCCTTCCGCTGGCCTTGATCTCTGGCCAGGGTCTCTCGGGCCGGGGCCATGAGCCCAGCGAGCCTCCTCTGGACAGCCAGGGCGGCCTCCACCCCCGACGCTCCATCCCGGGAGGTCTTCCCCTCCCATAACTCTCTCAGCAAGCCCAGAGGCTCCTCTATACAGGGTAGGGGCCCCTGAGCAGCTTTCCTCCCGTCTTGGGCCTTCCCGCCCCTCTGGCAGGAGTCGCAGGACCGGCCGTACCGCTGCACGGCTGCGAATATTCCCGGCCAGTAGAAGTGTTGGAGCAGCCTCAGCCGGGTGCTCCGGATCCCCCGGTGGCCCGCAAAGGGGACATTATGGGCCAAATACAGCAGCTTGAGGTGATACTTTTGGGGGACGACCAGCTGCCGCTGGACCCCCCATGCCCTCACCTTCCTGGGGGGAAGCCATTCCCGGAACAGGAATCCCCGCTCCCACAGGAATCTCTCCTGGCCTCCTCTCCCCAGGGGCTGAGCTGTACGGAGGCCAGCCTCGTCCCTCAGCCTCTGCAACGAGGGGTCTGCCTGCACCTCAGCCTGGAATTCAGCCGCTGGGGCAGGGATCGGGACCTGTTCCCCACCTTTGCCTAGGTCCGGGGTCCCCGCTTGGCTGGACCCTGGGGACCCTGCTGGGAGTCCTTCCCTGGATCCAGGTTGCCAGCCCCTCGCTGGCTCTGGCTCGAGCGGTGACTAGAGCCCGCTGGGATTCATGGGGCCCTCCTCTGGGTCATTCCCCATTAGCACCTCCGGTGGGCAAGTGCGGGTGCACCCCACTTCCTTGAGACCTTCCTTGGCCCCCATTTCAGATGCACCCTGGCTACGGGCACCTTAGCGGGGACCCGTCTATGCCCTTCAGGGTCAGCTGCGTGTGGGGTAGTATCCGGTCTGGGGCCACTATGTCAGATCGGGCCAGCGTCACCTCCGCCCCGTGTCCCAGAAACCCGTCACCTTCCTACCATCCACCTCCAGGGTATGAGGCACTCGCTCCGCAGGCCGTCCTGCCCCACCGGTACACGGAGAAATCCGCCTCCCGAGGTCAGACCTCCCAGGGTGCACTGAGCATCCTTCCCCCACTCTGAGCTGAGGTTTGCCTGCCAGCCCCTGCCTCTGGGGCAGCCTGCCCTTCCTCCAGCCCCAGCCAGTTAACCCTGGAAAGTCCCAGGTCATGGGACCTGGTGCACTGAGCCCTCTTGTGGCCTTTTTGCCCACAGCGATGGCAAGTTAGGCTTTGGGCTGTCTCTGTCAGGCCCTGGCTGGTTCTCTGGGGCACAGACGACCTGTTCCTTGGGCTCGCCTCGTAGTTGACTCCCTCCGTCGCTCAGCCGACATCCGGTCTCTGTGCGATTCCCTTTCTCTCCGGGACTCCCGTTCACACCCGGACCGGCTCTCCGTGAACTCATCTGCCAGTCTCCCGGCCTCCTGGGAGTCTCTGGTCTTCGGTCCTTGAGCCACAGCCTCAATCTGGGTGGGCATGCTTCATAGAACTGCTCCATCATGAACAGGCAGCAGCCCTCTGCAGTCTGGGCTCCGACTCCAGACACCCACTTGCGGCAGTATTGCGCCAGGCGGGAGGCCAGGTCCACATAGGTCTCCGTGGCTCCTTCTGCACCTCCCGGAACTTCTTCCTGTACATCTCGAGGTCAGCCCGAACTTGTGCAGCAGGGCCTCCTTGACTCACGGTTGTAATCCCTGGCTGTAGGTCCTCCAGCTGATTGAGCACCCGGCAGCTTCCTGGTTCAGTGCGGGATGAGCTCCTGCAGCCAGTCAGCTGGGGACCCGTTGCAGTCCACAGGCCCTCTCAAAGGAGCTGAGGAACCCATCTACATCGCCCATGTCCTTCAATTGGGCCACCACGAGCTTCTCCAAGCGTCTGGCCGCCCTGGGCCCTTGGGGCCCGCCCGCAGCGCAGCCGGGGCCCGCCACTTCTCCGCTCTGCCATGGCCAGCTCATGCTGCCGCTGCTCTCTGTCCTGGACTTCCAATTCCTTCATCTGCAGCTGGATTTCTAGCCGCCACAGCTCCGAGGTTGGACCTCCTCGGCGGACTACGGCTTGCAGTGCTCCTGGGAGGCAGTCCGGTCTCTTCGGCGGCCTCCAGCGCTCCGCCCCTCTCCGAGCCTGACACGCTCCCAGTGGGGTCTGGCTGCTCCCACGAGGACAGGATCCCAGCCCTGTGGCTGGTCATTCTCTTCCAGCCGGGCAATCAGCTGGGCCTTGGTTGCGCTCCGCACAGGCAAGCCCTCTCTGCACAGCTTCACCAGCTCTGCCTTCAGGAGTTGGGTATAGGCCATCTCCCGCTGGTCCCCTCGGTGCAGACTCACCAGTCTAGTGCTGCTGCGATTCTCAGGAACCGCTTCGCTCTGTTTCCAGCACGCCTGGTTCCACGGCTCTTGCTTCTACTGCGCCTGTCGCTGCGCTGGATGCTCCATCCACGGGGTGCAGTGCATCCACTTCTGACACCAGTGTGACGGCGTTGGGGTCCCCTGACTCCTGCACCCCGTAATGGCGAACAGACTCCACCAGCCCGTAGAATGGAGGAGTTTATTCCTTCTCCAGGATACAGCACAGCACAGCACAGCACCGATGTAATCTGGTTACAGGGCAGGTCTAGGATGCCTCAGCCCCCTTGAGATGGGGAGACTGGGCCCCTAAATCCCAGCCCCTGGCTTAGGCTGGTTCCTCCATGATCCCAGACAGAAACTAAACTCTCTTCCAGCCCTGCCCCAGCCAGGCAGCATTCCCCCTTCCTTTGTCTCTCTCCTGGGGTAGCTGGTCAGACAGGTTGAGAGATCCTCTTTGCATAATGAGTCATCCTTCTGGGCTGTGGTACCGATGGCAGCCATTGGGGATTACCACAGAGCCAGCATAGGAACAGCCAGATACCCCACTACGTCTGGCACCACACAGAAAAGCACAGACTGCTGGCCAGGTTCCTGCTATTTTTTCCATCCATGTGTGGAATAAATTTTGTGTGGCACAGCAAGCCTGTGCAGATGCTCACCACCCTGAGAAGCACTTACTCCCCACAAGGTTCCTGCTAATTTTTTCCCACCCATGCATGGAATAAATTTTGCACAGCGCATGAAGGCCGGTGCGGATGCGCACCACGCAGAGAAGCACAGACTGCCATCAAGGTCCCTGCTAATTTTTTTTCCATCCATGCGTGGGATAAATTTTGTGCTACTCACCAAGGCCGGTGCGGATGCATACCACGCAGAGAAGCACTTACTGTCAGTAAGGTTCCTGCTATTTTTTCCATCCACATGTGGAATAAATTTTATGCTGCGCACCAAGGCCGGTGTGGATGCACCATGCAGAGAAGCACAGACTGCTGGCAAGGCCCCTGCTAATTTTTTCCCAAGCAGTTGTGGAATAAATTTTGTGCTGAGCACCAGGGCCTGTGTGGATGCGCACTATCCAGAGAAGCACAGACTGCTGGCAAGGTCCCTGCTAATTTTTTCCCATCCATGTGTGGAATAAATGTTGTATGGCGCACCAAGGCCTGTGCAGATGCACACCATCCAGAGAAGCACTTACTGCGCAAGTTTCCTGCTAATTTTTTCCCCACCCATGTGTGGAATAAATTTTGTGCTGTGCACCAAGGCCTATGCAGATGCGCACCACCCAGAGAAGCACATACTGCCAGCAAGGTTCCTATTTTTTCCATCCACTCGTAGAATACATTTTGTGTGGTGCACCAGGCCTGTGCAGCTGCACTTCACCCAGAGAAGCACGTACTGCCGGCAAGGTTCCTATTTTTTCCATCCACGTGGAATACATTTTGTGTGGTGCACCAAGGCCTGTGCAGCTGCACTGCACCCAGAGAAGCACAGACTGCCGGAAAGGTCCCTGCCCTCTTCAACTTAGGCACCTCTTCCTCGAAACGCGGTACCCAGAACTGGCCGCAGCGCAGCCGCTGGGGGCGGGTGCGAATCAACACGGAGTAGAGTGGAAGGATTACTCCGCATTTCCTGCTTACACCACACCGGTTCATGCCTCCCCCTATGACGTCTGTGGTGTGGTTTCACAACCCCGTCACACTGCTGATTCATGTTGAGCTTGTGGCCCTCTCCGACCCCTAGATCCCTCTCCGCAAGTCTCCTTCTGAGACGGCCGCATCCTGTTGTGTGCGCGACACGGATTGGTTCTCCCCAAGTGGAGCCCTTTGGATGTGTCCTTGTTGAACTTCATTCTGTTTGCCTCTGACCATGTCTCCAGTATGTCCAGCTCAGCTTCAATTCGGACCCCGTCCCCCAAAGCACTTGCCACCCCTCCCAGCTTGGGATCAGCTGCAAATTTAAGAAGCGTCCTCTCTATGCCAATATCTAAATCACTGATGAAGATATTGAACAGGGCCGGTCCTAGAACCCATCTCTGTAAGACCCCACTTGTTATGCCCTTCCAGCATACGAATGGCCAGCCTGGATCAGACCAAAGGTCCATCCATCCCACAGTGGCCAACGCCAGGTGCCCCAGAGGAAGGGAACACAACAGGTAATCTTCATGTGTCCCTCCCCTGTCACCCACCTTCAAACAGAGGCTAGGGACACCATTCCTACCCATCCTGGCGAACGGCCATTGATGGACCTCACCTCCATGAATGTATCTAGTTCTTTTTTGAACCCTGTTAAAGTCCTGATCTTCAGCGCATCCTCTGGCGAGGAGTTCCACAGGTTGGCTGTGCGCTGCATGAAGAAAAACTTCTTGGTGTTTGTTTGAAACCTGCTGCCTGTTCATTTCGTTGCGGGACCCCTCGTTCTTATATTGTGGGAACAAGTACATAATTTTTCCATATTCACTTTCTCCACTCGTGTCATGATTTTATAGACCTCTGTCCTATCCTTAGTCTCCTCTTTTCTAAGCTGAAACCTCCCAGCCTTTTTCATCTCTCTTCAGACGAGACCTGTTCCAAACCCTGAATCATTTTTGTTGACATTTTCTGAACTTTTCCAATGCATCTTTTTTTAGATGAGATGACCGCATCTGTATGCCGTATTCAAGCTGTGGGCGTACCATGGGTTTATAGAGGCACTAAATATTCTCTGTCTTGTTCTCTAGCCCTTTCTGAATGATTCCAAACATTTTTGGGGGGTGATGCTGAGCACCGAGCACGCCTGGGAACCCCTTGGTATCTACTCTCTGGGGACAGTAGCCCAGCCCGCTGCAACCCCGCCTTACAGAAGCCGTGTAGGTTGGATTTTCCTCATGTACGAGACAATCACGGGAGGCACAGCTGAAGGCTAGCTGTACCACATCTACCACTTCCCCCTTAGCCGCAAGGCTTGTGACCCTGCCAAAAGTAACAAGCCGCGTGGATGGGACTCAGGAACTCCACCCTGCGGCAGTAGATGAGAACTCAAGCCTCTGTCCCGAGTCCCAGACAGCTCCTGCACTAACCCCTAGACCCCACTCCCTTTGCAGCTGGGAAATAGAACCCAGGAGCCCCCATCTCCCAGCACCCCTCCCCCCCAGAAATGGGCTAGTTTAAGCACCCCCAAGGCCTGGCCCCAATCAGCCAGGGCCAATGAGAATAGGGTTGGCAGGTGTCCAGTTTTTTGACTGTTTGGTATTTGCTCCCCCACCCCCTTATAAAAAAACGGAAAATATCACATGTGAAATGTCCGGTATTTCCTGTTTCCCGTGGACGGAAACCTGGCTGCTGCATCTGGCGGGAGCTCAACTTTGGTCTCCTCCTTCCCCTCCCCCCTTTTTTTTGCTCAACAACTTTGGTCTCCCCCAACTTTTTTTTTGCTCAAAAGCTTTGGTCTCTTCTCCCTCCCTCCCCCCCCTTTTTTTTAGGCTCAACCAAGTTTGCCATATTCGGCCTTTTTGTTGAAAGCCGCTGGCAAGCCTAAATGAGAATGTTACAACATCAGGGTACACTTGTGATATAGCAAAGGGGCAGAGCTTGGTGGGGGAAGGCCACGCCCTGGTCACACACAGTGGGAGATGGATGCTTAGCTCACCCCCCCCAAACCAGAGAATTCATCTCCTGGTTTCTCCACTCACGTGGACCTTCCTCAGAGAGAGCCACTCACCCCACCAAGAATGGGGGCCCTTCCACCCCCCACCAAAATCAGCCACACCCCCAGCCACAGAAGTCAGCATGTTTATTGTGTTCACAGAACATACACCATTTGGACGACTCGTCTAGGAAAAAAATCAAAACTGTTCGGAGGCGAAACGCCTCCAGGCACATCAGCGTGAATTTCCAGCTGTTCGGACTAAGTCTGGGCTCTGGCGGCCGGCAGAGGCTCTGGCTTACACAGTAAGCGCACAGCAGCCAAAGTCAGGCCAGGCCCACACCCATCCCCCCACCTGCAGCTCCCGTCAAGCAGCTATTTTTTAAGAGACCCATGGATCACAGCCTTCCATGGTGGAACTGTAGTGTGTCATGTTTGTACGTGTGGCAGTCCATCTCTCCCCAGTAGCACTCAGTCTTAGAAGTCCCTCGGATTTGGTTTTGCCCCCTTGGGAAGGCAATTCAAGTCCCGTTAGAGGCAAGAGGAAAATACAGATCTCTGTCTGGGCGGACGAGGAGTTTTATTCCACCCCAGATCCAAGCAGCATTCTTCTCCTCGCAGGCCTGTCCTTAAATAGCCCCCATTATAAATTACGTGCACATAAATTATTATAATAAATATTAGATTAACAATAAATTAAATTATGCATACTCTGCCCTTCCCCCAGAGCGTCTGAGACACGCCCTGCGTAGGGAATGCTCCAGGCCTGGCTGGCCAAGAGGTTCTGAGCTGCCGCTGACGTCAGGCGGCCGGCAAATGTCTGGATTCTTCCCCGACTTAGTTCATAGGTGGTGGCAGGAAACGGAGCCCGGCCGGTGTTAACCCTGCGGCAGCCGGAGCCAGGATAGGTTCGGGGGACTCAGAAGGCAGCTGGGTTTTGCTCCAGGAGCTGCGAGAGATCCAGGCTCGGGTCCTGGCCCCCGGGCGAGCTGGTGGCGTTGGCCACTTCCGGCACCTCCATGGGCACCGCCGGGAGGGGGGGCTGGCTGGCCGGGGGGCAGGCGGGGGCCTCCTGCTCCGGCCCCAGGGCCAGGTCCTCATCAGCGCTGTAGACTTGGTAGAAGAGGATGGTGAGGAGGAAGAAGAGCAGGCGTTTGGCTCGGCTACGCTCCTTGGCGGGGTAGTAGCGTTTCACCTGGTCGGGGGGAAAGACACGGGATGTTAGAGATCCAGTAGGGGGCTTGCATTACCCACTGTGCACCAGGCCTGCCCCACGTGCCCTGTGGGCAATAGGATACCCAGAATGCCCTGGGCAACCCCAATGCACCCCCTCCCTGTTACCCAGAATGCCCTGCGTCTACCCAGAATACCCTCTTCTGCAAAAAGCCAACATGTAAAGCTGCAGGGCCAACAGGCAATCAGAGCCCCATTGCAGCATGTGTCATATGACCCGTACTGCTCCCCCACTGGGGAGGGAAGATGAGCTCACTCCTTTGCAGGGGAATCAGGGCCACACCCAGGGCAGAGACAGCGCTACCCATGGGGCCTCCTGTCTGGGATGTGTCTCAGCAGGTGGGGCCGACTGACTCATGGAGTCAATGTGACACTCACCGCATCGGCGCTGGGCGCCAGGTCTCGGCTTCCCCCATCCTGCAGAGATGGGGAGAGACCAACCTCCCCCTTCCTGCATTAAGCCCAGGTCCAGCATTGCTTCCCCCATATCACCCTCCAGGGGGCAGGGATTCCCCCAGCCACCTTCTCCAGCAGGGGAAACTGAGGCAGAGGAGGCTGGATCAGAGCAGAGTCCTAGCCACACTCCCCCTCCTCCACCCCAGAGAAGCCAGGCAGCCTGCCCCCCACCCCAGCCCCAGTTGCCCCCGGACTCACCACGGGCGGGTAGAGGACTCTGCGCAGCCGCTTCCTGCCCCGGCGGGCCGGGGCTCGGTCCAGGACCGGCAGGGGGTCGAAGGTGAAGTATTGGGGGCCGGGGGCCTTGCTGTGGGGCTCGGCCGCGGGGAGGGCGGGCAGGCGGGGCTCGCAGGCCAGGCACATGCTGGTGGCACCGTAGAGGGCGTTCATGGGGCTGGCGCGCAGCGCGATTTTCAGCGCGACTCCCCGTGCGCGTCGCAGAGCGATCAACTGGCTGCGGCCGGCGCCGGCCGCCTTATGAAAGGGGGGATGGGCCCCGCCCCTGCCGTCCCATTGGCTGCGCCCCGCTCCCTTGCCGCCCCATTGGCTGCGCCGGGAGTGACAGCATGGGGAAATTCCAGGCAGGACCGACACGTAACGCGCGCGCGCGCGTGTGTGTGTGTGTGTGTGTGTGTGCAGGGTAGAGAATGCACCCTCCATCAGTGCAACACAAACACACACACACACACACACACACACAGAGTTGTGCCATTGTGCCACACAACGACTGTACGCACACAGTTATGCAACACACACTGTATCTACATCCCTCATCTGTGCAACACACACACACTGTGTGCACACCCACCTGCAGTTGTGCAGCACACACACTACATACACACAGCTGTACAACACACACAGTGTATATACACCCCACGGTTGTGCAATAGACACACACAGAAAATACGCACGCCAGCTGTGCAACACAGCACACTCACACACACTGTATAACTACCCCGGCTGTGCACACGCACAATGTATCTACACACCCTCCCAGTTGTCTAACACACACTGTATATACTCCCCAGCTGTGCAACACACTTACGTATATACACCTCCAGTTGTACAATAGACACACACAGAGAATACACACATCAGATGTGCAACACGCTATACTCACACACACTGTTTAACTACCCTGGCTGTGCACAAACACAATGTATCTACACACTGTATACACACTCCGGCTGTGCAACACACTCACTGTATATACACCCCCATTTGTGCAATAGACACACACAGAGAATACACACACCAGCTGTGCAATACACCACACTCTCACACACTATATAACTACCCCGGCTGTGCAACACACTCATGTATATACACCTCCAGTTGTGCAATGGCCACACACACACACACACGAGTTGTGCAACACACACACAGTGTTATATACAGCCCAGCTGTGTAATAGAAACACGCTGAGAATAGGCACACAGAATACAGACACTCCCTGAGCTGTGCAAGAGACACACACAAAGAGCAACAACATGCACACACACACACCTGCAGCTGTGCAATAGGCACAGAGAATACACACACAGTGAGATGTGCAACAGACACACACACCGAGAACACACACAGATATGGAGCTGTGCAACACACCACCCAGAGAATATGTATGCACATACACACACACACACACATCCTGAGCTTATGCAGTGCAAAATGACACACATCCGGAGCTGCAAAAGTCACACACACTTCCTGAGCTGTGCATTACACACTCACAGTGAAACCCACATTCTGAGATGTGTGCTAGATACACACAAAAGACTCTCACACACAGAGATCCAGAACTGCGCACATACACACAAATCACACAGCATAGACTCACACTGACCCCCCACCAGTGGTGGAAAGCCCCCACACCCCAGCTGTGCGATAGACACACACTCACCAAACACCTTAATAGAAAATAAACTCTTTGATCTAAATATCCTCATGTGTAAAACACACCCACACACACCCACGCACACACACACACCCCACTGAGCAGTGGGACACCCCCTCCAGCTATGCAATCGACACACACACATTAAAACCTTAATCAAAAATAAACTCTCTGACTTAAACTTCCTTATGTGTATAACACACAGACACACACAAACACACACACGTAATGCATACACACAGAGAGCTGCACTTCCTGAACTGTGCAATAGACACCCCCACACCAAACAAAACGACTCATAAAGTCCACACACACACATGTTGACCCCCACATCCTGGTGTGTGCAATACACAAACACAGGCAGCCCAAACACGACCTCAGAAGATAAACTCTCCCGCACAGACACTTCCTGATGTGTAATGAACACACGCACACATTTCTGAAGAGCCATAGAAGCGGACTGCCTGACCTGGCCAAAAGAGGCACACACAAAATCTCTGAACACATTCACTCTGTGTGCAGCGGCAGCCAAAAAAGCAAATAGCATGTTAGAAATAATTTTAAAAGGGCTAGAGAATAGACAGAATATTTTATTGCCTCTATATAAACCCCTAAGACGCCCACAGCTGGAATCCTGCCTACAGATGTGGTCGCCGTGTCTCCAAAAAGATCTTTTGGCATTGGAAAAGGTTCACAAAAGGGCAACCAAAATGATGACGGGTTTGGAACAGGTCCCAGATGAAGACAGATGAAAAAGACAGAGGCCTTTCAGCTTAGAAAAGAGGAGACGAAGGGGGAATAGGCCAGAGGGCTACAAAATTGTTTCAGGGAAATTCTACAATTGGCCAGCAAATTGCCTTAGCAGAGAAAATTGTGTCTGTGGTCCCAAAAACGAAGTGCCCCGTTGTGTGGAGTCGCATCAGATTCAGAGATTGGATTTCATTCATATATTTCCTGTTTCGCGGTGGCCGGGGAAACGTGCCATAGACACTAGAGAAGAAATGGGGGACTATATCCGCTTTAGAACAACAAGCAATGGGCTTAAACTGCAGCAAGGGAGGTTTAGCTTGGACATTAGGAAAAAGTTCCTAAATGCCAGGGTGGTGAAACACTGGAATAAATTGCCTGGGGGGGTTGTGGAATCTCTATCACTAGAGATATTTAAGAGTAGGTTAGATAACTATCTATCAGGGATGGTCTAGAGACAGTGCTGGGTCCTGCCGTGAGGGCAGGGGCCTGGACTCGATGACCTCTCGCAGTCCCTTCCTGTCCTAGTGTTCTATGAAAATCATGACAGGTGTGGAGAAAGTGAATAAGGAAAAGTTATTTACTTGTTCCCCTAACATAAGAACGAGGGGGTCGCTCAACGACATTAATAGGCAGCAGGTTTAAAGTGAACCAAAGGTAGTTTTTCTTCATGCTGTGCACAGTCAACCTGTGGAACTCCTCGCCAGAGGATGTGGTGAAGGCCAGGACTTTAACAGCGTTCGAAAAAGAGGTAGATAAATCCATGGAGGTTAGGTCCATCAATGGCTATTAGCCAGGATGGGTAGGGATGGTGTCCCTAGCCTTTGTTTGTGTGGAAATGGGTGATAGGGGAGGGACAACTGGATGTTCCCTCTCTCTGGGGCACTTGGCATTGGCCACTGTGGGCAGCAGGACTCTGGGTGGGATGGGCCTTGGTCTGACCCAGAAGGGCCATTCTTATGTTCTGAAATAAAATCCCAAAACACTGCTGGAAAACAGTCCGAGGGGAGGCATAAATTGATCTTGCTGCCTATGCTGTGCAACACACGCACAACCAGCACTTCCAGATATACACACTTGTCACACACGGCCTGATCCGTGCAGTAGAGACCGACACACACGTTCCACACAAAAGACAGGACTATGCAGCACTTTAAAGACTAACAAGATGGTTTATTAGGTGATGAGCTTTCGTGGGCCAGACCCACTTCCTCAGTTCAAATTGTGGAAGAAAATTGGCACTACCATATATACCAAAGGGATACAATCAAAAAAAGTGAACACATATAAAAAGGACAAATCAAATTTCAGAACAGAGGGAGGATGAGGGGGGAGGTTAATGTCTGTGAGCTAATGATATTGAAGGTGATAATTGGGGAAGCTATCTTTGTAATGGGTAAGCTAATTAGCATCTTTGTTGAGACCCAGGCGTAAAGTGTCAAATTTAAGCATGAATGATAGTTCAGAGGTTTCTCTTTCAAGTCTGGTGTGAAAATGTCTTTGAAGCAGGATGCAGGTAATCAAGTCCCTGAGACAATGCCCTTTCTGGTTGAAATGGCAAGAAACTTTTTTCTTTGTGACACTGTCTGATGTCTGTTTTGTGGGCATTGATTCTTTGGCGAAGTGTCTGAGACGTTTGTCCAATGTACATAGTAGACGGACACTGTCGGCACATGATGGCATAAATTATATTTCTGGATGAGCAGGAATATGTGTTCTTGATCTTATAACTCAATTGGTTAGGTCCAATGATGGTGTCAGCAGAGTAAATATGTGGACAAAGCTGGCAACGGGGTTTGTTGCAAGGGAAAGTTCCAGGGTTGGTATTAGTGTGGTATGTCCTGTGGTTGTTGGTAAGAATCATCCTGAGGTTAGGTGGCTGTCTATAGGGCTGTGTCTAGACTGGCAAGTTTTTCTGGAAAATCAGCCGCTTTTCCGGAAAAACTTGCCAGCTGTCTACACTGGCCGCTTGAATTTCCACAAGAACACTGACGATCTCATGTAAGATTGTCAGTGTTCTTGGCGGAAATATGCTGCTCCCGCAAAAGTCCTTTTGCGCAAAGCTTTTTGCGCAAAAGGGCCAGTGTAGACAGCTCAGATTTGTTTTGCAAAGCCCGATCGCGCAAATGGCGATCGGGCTTTTTGCAAGTGCATCTAGATTACACGACGCTGTTCCGCAAAAAGTGCTTTTGCGGAAAAGCGTCCGTGCCAATCTAGATGCTATTTCCGCAAATGCTTTTAACAGAAAACTTTTCCGTTAAAAGCATTTGCGGAAAATCATGCCAGTCTAGATGTAGCCCTCGAGACTATGGGTCTGTCTCCCAGAGCCTCTAGGAGAGTAGTATCCTGTTCCAGTATAGGTTGTAGGTTATTGATAATGTGTTGGACAGGTTTAAGTTGGGGGCTATAGGTGATGACAAAGTGATGTTCTATTGTTGGTTTTCTTGGGTCTGTCTTGAAGTAGATGGTTTCTGGGTATTCATCTGGCTCTTTCAATTTGTTTTTTTTTATTTCTCCGGGTGGGTAGTTGAGGTTTATAAATGCTTGGTAGAGATCCTGAAGTTTCTGGTCTCTGTCAGTGGGATTAGAGCAGATGCGATTGTACCTAAGGACTTGGCTATAGACGATGGATCGTATGGTGTGTTCTGGATGGGAGCTGGAGGCATGTAGGTAAGTGTAGCAGTCAGTGGGTTTTCTGTAGAGAGTGGTGTCTAATTTACCATTGCTGATTTGTACTGTGGTGTCCAGGAAGTGGATCTGTTGTGTTGCGTGGTCCAGGCTGAGATTGATGGTGGGGTGTAGGTTGTTAAAGTCTCTGTGGAATGCATCCAGTGTTTCTTGGCCATGGGTCCAGATCATAAAGATGTCATCGATGTAGCGAAAGTAGAGAAGGAGTAAAAGGGGACGGGATCCGAGGAAACGTGGCTGACTTAAATTTGACACTTTACGACTGGGCCTCAACAAAGATGCTAATTATCTTACCCTTTACAAAGATAGCTTCCCCAATTATCACCTCTAATATCATTAGCTCACAGACATTAACCTCCCCCTCTCATCTCCCCTCTGTTCTGAAATTTGATTTGTCTTTTTTATATGTGTTCACTTTTTTTGATTGTATCCCTTTGGTATATATGGTCATGTCAATTTTCTTCCACAATTTGATCTGAGGAAGTGGGTCTGGCCCACAAAAGCTCATCACCTAATAAACCATCGTGTTAGTCTTTAAAGTGCAGCGTAGTCCTGTGTTTTGTTTCAGCTAGACCAGACTAACACGGCTACATCTCTATTACTGTCCCACACAAAGGCGCTGCAGAGCATTAACATGCCCTGACCCACCCACCCCCGATCTGTGCAAATAACATAGCTGGTCACACACACACGCACCCTCAGCACACCCACGGAAACGCACACCACCAACCCACACGCACACCCACATGCACATGCCCTGGCAAGCGCACATGCGCGTGCACGCACACACACACAAAGCAACCATGCAATCACTGTGACACAATATTCTCACGAAGGGGCACAGCTCTACACACACACACACACACACACACACACACACACACACACACACACACACACAGCAAACATGCATTTGCTGAGACACAACTTTCACACAAAGGGGCACAGCTCTACACACACACACACACACACACACACACACACACACAGCAAACATGCATTTGCTGAGACACAACTTTCACACAAAGGGGCACAGCTCTACACACACTCACACACACACACACACACACACACACACACACACAGATCAACCATGCATTCACTGAGACACAACATTCACACAAAGGGGCACAGCTCACACACACACACACACACACACACACACACACACACAGCAACCATGCATTCGCTGAGACATAACATTCACACAAAGGGGCACAGCTCTACACACACACACACACACACACACACACACACACACACACACAGAGCAACCATGCATTCACTGAGACACAACATTCACACGAAGGGGCACAGCTCTACACACACACACACACACACACACACACACACACACACACACAGCAACCATGCATTTGCTGAGACACAACATTCACACAAAGGGGCACAGCTCTACATACAGATGCACACACACACACACACAGACAGACAACAACCATGCATTCACTGAGACACAACGGTCACACAAAGGGGCACAGCTCTACACACACACACACACACACACACACACACACAGAGCAATCATGCATTCTCTGAGACACAACTTTCACACAAAGGGGCACAACTCTACACACACACACACACACACACACACACACACACACAGAGCAATCATGCATTCTCTGAGACACAACTTTCACACAAAGGGGCACAACTCTACACACACACACACACACACATACACACAGAGCAATCATGCATTCTCTGAGACACAACATTCACACAACGGGGCACAGCTCTACACACACACACACAACAACCATGCATTTGCTGAGACACAACATTCACACAACGGGGCACAGCTCTACATACACATGCACACACAAACACACACACACACACTGCAACCATGCATTTGCTGTGACACAACATTCACACAACGGGGCACAGCTCTACACACACACACACCAACCATGCATTTGCTGAGACACAACATTCACACAACGGGGCACAGCTCTACACACACACACACACCAACCATGCATTTGCTGAGACACAACATTCACACAACGGGGCACAGCTCTACATACACATGCACACACAAACACACACACACACACAGCAACCATGCATTTGCTGTGACACAACTTTCACACAAAGGGGCACAACTCTACACACACACACACACACACACACACACACACAGATCAACCATGCATTCGCTGTGACACAACATTCACACAAAGGGGCACAGCTCTACACACACACACACACACGCATTACAACATACACTCCCTTCCCGCCCGCCCGGCTGCCTGCTGGCTCAGCTCCAAGCGATCCTGATTTCCAGCCTGTTGTGATTTCGTAAGACGAGAAACCCCAGGTGTTGCAATACGACTTCCCCTTGGGCAACGGGGCAGGGGTGGCCGGGGCCGGGGCAGGGGAGGGAGGCAGCGGGACAGGGGCCCGGGCCCTCCTGGGGGTGCCGGCTGGCTCTGGGGGTGGGGGATGGGGCCGTGCGTGAGGCCTGGGGGGCTCCCGTGTGGGGGCTGGGCCTGGAGGCCCATCGGGCCAGAGGGAACGGATGATTCCAGCGGGTGAAGTGGAAAAATCCGGTTCCGTAAACAGCACCAGAGGCTCTGACGTCCCCGAGTCAGCAAAATCCGAGCTGGAAAAAACCGGCTGAGCCTGGAGGCTGGATTCTTCCCCAACACATATCTTGGGGTCTCTGCTGGCCCTGGAAGGGGAGTGTGGGCTAGTGGTTAGAGCGGGTGCAGGCTGGGAGCCAGGAGGTCTGGGGTCTCTGCTGGCCCTGGGAGGGGAGTGAGGGCTAGTGGTTAGAGCGGGTGCAGGCTGGGAGCCAGGAGGCCTGGGTTCTCTCCTGGCCCTAGGAGGGGAGTGGGGGCTAGTGGTTAGAGCGGGTGCAGGCTGGGAGCCAGGAGGCCTGGGGTCTCTGCTGGCCCTGGGGGGAGGGATGGCAGGTTTGCTGGCTCCATCCCCGCTGGCTGGGGGAGCGGTGTGGGGGCAGCGGTGGGGGCCTGGGCAGATGCGGAGCCGAGCCCAGAGGCTCTGGCAGGAAAAGAGGAAGCCCAACAAGGCCCTAGGGCCAAGGGGAGGCCCCCTCCCCCCAGCTGACACAGCCCAGCTCCCGGAAGGGCCCTGGAGTTGGGCATGATGGGAAGTGGGGGGAGGAAGATGAGCCCTCACTTCCCGTGTGGGAACCGAGTCTGTGAGGGGCACTGGCAGGGCTGGGGGATGGGAGTGGAGGGTGCTGGGGGCAGGGGGGGACAGGACCGAGGGGCACTGGCAGGGTTTGCGGCCGTGGACAGTGCCCGGCTGGTGCGAAGGGGCCGGGGGTGCTGGGCGGGGCAGGGAGCCGTGCGACGGGGCAGCGTGCAGGGCGCCGGTTTCCCGGGCGGGCTCGGATGCTAATTTTAGTGTTGCGCCGCCGGGGAGGGAGGCTGCGGGTGGCCAACGGGCCAGGACAGGTCCTGGGTTCCACCCTCAGAACCGCAGCTTCCGAGGCTGACGGCAGCGCTGGGAGGGCAGTACGGCCCAGTGATTAGAGCAGGGCGCGGGGCTGGGTGTCCGACACCTGGGTTCCTTGCCCCTGACTCACTGGTCCTTTGGGCTCTTATGTCAGAGCCGCTCTCCGGGCAGGAATTTTCCACTCCTGAAATGGAGCGACTGATGCAAACCTGGAATTCTCCAGCCCCGGAGAGAGGACCCAGGCGTCCTCGCTCCCAGCTCCCCCCTGCTCTAACCACTAGCTCCTGCTCCCTCCCAGAGCCGAGAGAGAATCCGGGCGTCCTTGCTCCCAGCTCCCCACCGCTCTACCCATTAGCCCCCACTCCCTTCCCAGAGTTGAGAGAGACCCCAGGCATCCTGCTCCCAGCCCCTTAGCCTGCGGGGTCCGGGTGGCCCGGCCAGGTGACAAAGTTGGTGACTTAGCCCTGAACTTTATCTTTCAGGCCGGGGGCCGGGTTTGTTTGCCCTCTGTCCAGCCCCCAGAATGCTTAGCAGGACACAGCTGCCCGGCTCGCCAGGCCGGGGGCGTCTGCACCAGGTGAGTCACTGGCCACACGCTCAGGAATGACTCAGGGGGAGCCCCTGTGAATATCAGCAATACAGCCCAGCTCTGAGCTCAGCTCCCCCTGTGAATGCAGAGTGACCGCTGCACCATGCATGGAGCCAGAGCTGGGTCTGAGCCCGGTGACTCAGCTGTGAATCCAGAGTGACTCCCCTGCCATGTATAGAACTAGAACCGGGTCTGAGCCTAGTGAGTCTGGCGTGAATCCAGAGTGACTCCCCTGCCATGTATAGAACCATAACCGGGCCTGAGCCTAGTGAGTCTGGCTTGAATCCAGAGTGACTCCCCTGCCATGTATAGAACCATAACAGGGCCTGAGCCTAGTGAGTCTGGCTTGAATCCAGAGTGACTCCCCTGCCATGTATAGAACTAGAACCGGGTCTGAGCCTAGTGAGTCTGGAGTGAATCCAGAGTGACTCCCCTGCCATGTATAGAACCATAACCGGGCCTGAGCCTAGTGAGTCTGGCGTGAATCCAGAGTGACTCCCCTACCATGTACAGAACTAGAATCAGTTCAGAGCTCAGTGAATCTGGTGTGAATCCAGAGTGACTCTCTTGCTGTGTATAGAACCATAACCGGGCCTGAGCCTAGTGAGTCTGGCTTGAATCCAGAGTGACTCCCCTGCCATGTATAGAACTAGAACTGGGTCTGAGCCTAGTGAGTCTGGCGTGAATCCAGAGTGACTCCCCTGCCATGTATAGAACCATAACCGGGCCTGAGCCTAGTGAGTCTGGCTTGAATCCAGAGTGACTCCCCTGCCATGTATAGAACTAGAACCGGGTCTGAGCCTAGTGAGTCTGGCGTGAATCCAGAGTGACTCCCCTGCCATGTATAGAACCATAACCGGGCCTGAGCCTAGTGAGTCTGGCGTGAATCCAGAGTGACTCCCCTACCATGTACAGAACTAGAACCAGTTCAGAGCTCAGTGAATCTGGTGTGAATCCAGAGTGACTCCCTTGCTGTGTATAGAACCATAACCGGGCCTGAGCCTAGTGAGTCTGGCGTGAATCCAGAGTGACTCCCCTGCCATGTATAGAACTAGAACCGGTTCTGAGCTTAGTGAGTCTGGTGTGAATCCAGAGTGACCCCCCTGCTGTAAATGGAGCCAGAGCTTGTTCTGTGCTCAGTGACTCTGGTGTGAATCTGGAGTGACTCCCCTGCCAAGTATGGACCCAGAACCAGTTCAGAGCTCAGTGAGTCTGGCGTGAATCCAGAGTGACTCCCTTGCCGTGTATAGAACCAGAACCGGGTCTGAGCCTAATGAGACTGGTGTGAATCCAGAGTGACTTCCCTGCCGTGTATAGAACCAGAACCGGGTGTGAGCTCAGTGACTCTGGTGTGAATCCAGAGTGATTCCTCTGCCAAGTATAGAGCCAGAGCTGGTTCTGAGCCTAGTGAGTCTGGCGTGAATCCAGAGTGACTCCCGTGGAATCTGGGCCAGATTCCCCCACAATCTATGGCTGCTTTAGTCTGGGCAGAGGGCATCCGGGGGACGCCGCGGTAGCTCGCTTGTTGTGGAAATTACAACCGCTCTTCCTGCCTCTCTCCCATCTGCTGAGTCACCCACTTCCTAGCCAGATTAGCACGCAACTCAGCCTCTGTGTGTGTGTGTGTGTGTGTGTGTGTGTGTGTGGCCTGGAGCATGTGTGGACAGCTACGCGTAGGCATGGTGCTGAGAATGTGTGTGTTTGTGTTGCCGTGCCTGGGTGTGTTTGTGTTGCTAGGTGTGTGTGTTGTTATGACTGGGTGTGTTTCTGTTGCTGTAACCGTGTGTGCGCGGTGGATGTGTGAGTGCATGTTAGCGTTACTGCTTGCACGGGTGGTTCGGTGCCTGTGTTGTGTTTGTGTGGTTGCTTGCACAGGTGCGTGACACGTGGCTGTGAGAGTGGGTGCTTGCGCTGCTGGGTACAGGTTTGTGTTGTTAGGGCTGTGTGTGTTTGTGTGGCTGGCTGTGGTGTTGTCTATGTGTGGGTTGCTGGGACTGGGTATGTGCATTTTTGTTGCTGGGACTGTGTGCGCGAGTATTGCTGGGAATGTGGGGCGTGTGTATTTGTGTTACTGTTTAGGTGTGTGAATCTGTGGCTGTTCCTGTTGCTGTGGCTGGGTGCACGCGTGTGTGTGCCTGTGTCCCATGAGGAAGGGTACATGTGCGTGAATGACTATGTGAGGGGAAGGAGGCGTGTGTGTGTGTGTGAGAGTGAAGGTGATTGTGTGTGTGTTAGATGTAGTGTGTATGGAGGGTTGAGTGTGTCTGTTGGCCACTTTCTAACTCAGCCCCATCAAACTCGTCTCATCTTTCCCTTTGCCCTCCCAGTCCCGGAGAGCCAGGCCCCTCCCAGCTATGGGATCCCACCGCTGGCACCAGCAGTGTCTTGCACTGGGCCCTGGGGGGCCACCCTGAGGAGAAGAGCCACAGGGTGGACTGAGGAATAGGAGGGGGCCCCTGCCAGCACTCCCGCAAACAGCTGACTGCCGCAGGGTAGTTCTAGCTGGGTGCGAACACAGCCCACTGCTCTCCGGCCTCCGCCAGCGTTGGGGCCTGGCAGGAACTGCCGCGGGCCGGGGCGTCTCGGGCCGCTGCTCCAAGGACAGATCAGCAGTGGGGGAGGCTGAGCCAGGCTCCGGAGACGCTGAATTTGCCCAGGACACGTTTCTTGTGCAACGGATGTCAGGTGAATTGTTCGGGGAAGGAAGGTGAAAGTCAGGGGAAGGGAAGGAAGAAAGAAAAAAATTTCCACTCCGGATTGCTAAACAGGCCCGGATATCCTTCCTTCCTCCTGTAGCCCCAGCCCTGCCCGTGCCCCTCACTCCCGCCCCACAGCCCCTGCCCCCCAGCCCTGCCCGTGCCCCTCACTCCTGCCCTGCAGTCCCTGCCCCCCCAGCCCTGCAGGTGTCCCTCATTCCCACCCCACAGCCCCTGTTCCCAGCCCTGCCAATGCCCCTCACTCCCGCCCTGCACAGAGCTGAGCGATGGGGGGGCCGGCTGGGTCCCAGAGGCCCAGCCGCGCATTCCAGGGGCGAGCGAAGCCGGTGGGGGCCGGATCCGGGCAGCGCGCAGGCACCTCGGCCGGCCCAGGCATGCTAAGGACTCGGGCTTTGGAAAAACAACTCCCGGCCTTGGCAGAGCCCTGGGGATGTTTATTAAACACAGCGGCTAATTACCGTCACTTCCCTTCCCCTGTGGCCTCCCGACCTCTCCCCGGGATGCTTGGCTGAGCAAGGGGGCTGGGAGCCAGGATGCCTGGGTTCTCTCCCCAGCTCGGGGAAGGGAGCGGGGGTTAGTGGTTAGAGCAGGGGGGCCAGGAGCCGGGATGCCTGGGTTCTCTTCCAGCTCTGGGAGGGGAGTGGGGGCTAGTGGTTAGAGCAGGGGGGCTGGGAGCCAGGATGCCTGGGTTCTCTTCCAGCCCTGGGAGGAGTGGGGGCTAGTGGTTAGAGCAGGGGGGCTGGGAGCCGGGATGCCTGGGTTCTCTTCCAGCCCTGGGAGGGGAGCAGCGGCTAGTGGTGGGGGCAGGGCGCCTGGGTTCTCTCCTGGCTTGGGGAGGGGAGTGCAGGCTAGTGGTTAGAGCTGTGAGCCAGGACGCTGGGGTTCCCCCCAACTCTAGGAGTGGAGTACGAATGCTGCAAGAGGAACGTGATTGCTGGTGATGTCAGCCCTTGGCCGGTGTGCAGGCTGACACAGAGGCGCTGGCCCGGCGGTTCAGACATGTGGTGCAGCACAGCACAGATGGCGTGGCTGCTCAGGGCCAGCTGGGATGCTCCTGCCAGGGGCCTGCACCTGTAGCAGGGTCCCTGGAGCAGCAGCATGTGGGGTGTTTGGGGGGCTAGAAAGGGGGGGTGCGTAAGTCAGGGCCCCGTTGGGCCGGGTGCTGCACAGACACAGCGAGAGACAGTCCCTGCCCCAGCTGAGATCAGGGGCCCGTTGTCTATCCACTCCATATGTCTGTCTGTCGCCACACATCTGTTTGTCCGTCTGTCTATTCCTGTAACCCCCCCGTATCTCCCCTCTCTCCATCCCCTCCCCATGCATCCTCCTGTGTCTCTTCATCCCCACGCTCTGCCATCTGTCTGTCCGTCCACCCCCCCTCCCCTCATCTGGCTACGCTAGCGAGCCCCGGACGCCCCTGCTCCAAGGGAAAACACGCAGCTCGTCAGGCTGGAAACGAGTTTGCAGAGCAGAGAACCCACGGCACTGATGGTTTGGAGCAGGTCGGAAGCAGGAAGCCACAAGCACTCAGAGACAAGGCCGTTGAAATAAATTCTTTGGCTCGCACTTCACGGCGGAGGATGTTGGGGAGATTCCCAAACCTGCACCTTTCTTGGTGGGTGCAAAGCTGCGGACCAGTCCCAGAGCGAGGGGTCAGTAGAGGAGGCTTGGGAACAAATGGATCAACTGAACAGTAACAAGTCCCCGGGACCTGAAAGAACTGAAATGTGCAATTGTGGAACTAGGAACTGTGGTTTGTAACCGATCCTTCAAATCAGTTTCCGGCCCTAACGACTGGACGATCGCTAACGTGATGCCAATGTTTTAAAAGGGCTCTAGAGGCGATCCTGGCAATTACAGCCTGGTAAATCTCACGTCAGTACCGGGCAAACCGATTGAGACTTACTGTAAGCAGGGAACGATCCGAGAGAAAGATAAATATGCAGTGGGCGAAGTGTTAGCACAGCCTTGAAGGGCAATTCTGTCTCATCAGCAGGGGAAATTAGGCCTCACCGATCTGCTAGACCGCTGTCTCTCAACCAGTGGTACGAGTCCCGTTAGGGGTACTTGAGAGAAGTCTGGCGGTATGTCAACACAACCGACATTTGGAGAACACGGACGTTTGGTTGTAAGTTTTACAGCGCTTTATTATGTTTGTACTTTTTACACCCAAAAAAGTCATCGCCCGCCCGGTTACGATGAAGTTGTTTACACAAATATGTTGCAATGCTAGAAAAAAAAGGGTGTGTCTGAAAAACTGTAGGTACCGGGGGTACTTACAATTTTTTTAAAGGGGTACTTGATACAAAAAGGTTGAGAACCACAGTGCTACAGTTCTTCGAGGGGGTCAGCCAACATGTGGCCAGAGGGGATCCAGTGAATATAGTGTACTTAGATTTCCAAGAACAACGAGAAGTCCTGTGGCTCCTTATAGACTAACAGGTTTATTGGAGCTGTCATGGCTCCTTCCCCACTCTGGCACAATAAATGCAGGAGTGGGGGCCAGCAAAAGTACCCCAAAACCTTATCTACCAGGCTTTGGTATAAAACTTCCCCCCAAAATCTTAACAATCTAGATTTTGGGGATAAAATCCCGTTGCCACCACCCAAGTATTGATACAAAGAAATCAGGGGAACATCACCCCTAAAGTACAAACCAGGACACAAAAATTAACCACTACCAGGTTAATAAAAAGAAAAGAGAAAGAACTTTTATTATCACCACACCATTCCTCTTGCAAGCATCATGACTAGATGGAAAAGTCACAAAACAATATACTGATGGAGAAACGCCACCATGGGCCTAGAACTTAGTTACAAAGGAAAGCCAAAACATTTTTTAAGAGTGCACAGACATCAGATCCCATTTCCCAATCCATAAAACAATAAAACCTAACGGAGTGATCTAAACTTTACCCTACTTACAGAAAGTGAGGAATGGTTTCTTGGCTTTTGGCCGTCCCGTCCAGATCCAACCCGACCTGACCGGACCCTGGGGTCTCAGTAGCTGGAGAGGAACTGCCCAGGACAAAAGAGGGAAAAAACTCCCAAATTCCTTTGTCCTAATTTGAAATTCCTACTTACATTCCTATTGGCCACTCCACCTGGCTTAGGTAAGGTTAACCCTTTAGTTCCCAGGCTGCTGGCTCACCCTCATGATACGACAGGAGCATGAGCTTTCGTGGGCAAAGACCCACTTCGTCAGATTTCCAGAAAGCCTTTCACGTGGTCCCCCACCAACAGCTCTTAAGGAAGTTGTCATGGGATAAGAGGAAGGTCCTTTTGTAGCTTGAGAAATGGTTACAAGACAGGAAACAAAGGGTAGGAATAAATGGTCAGTTTTCCGAGTGGAGAGAGGTCACTAGTGGCGTCCCCCAAAGGTCCGTCCTGGGACCCCTCCTATTCAATCTATTCATAAAGGATCTGGAGAAAGGGGGAAAACAGAGAGGAGGGAAAATCTGCAGGTGATCTCAGCCCAAAGCAGGCAGCCCAGACTCGCCATTCAGCTTTGAGATTTGCAAAGTTCGGCACGCTGCAGGACAGAACCCCCCGGCCATGCCGGCGGTGGGGTGCCAGTTGGCAGATCTCGGCGTCACGGTGGAGGGTCCTCTGCAGACACCCCCTTCTCTGGGCAGCTGCCGCCAGGGAAGCAAAGAGGAAGCGGGGACTCACTAAACCGGGAGGGAGAAGAAGGTAGGGGCTGTTTTAATTGCCTCTGGAAAAATTCCCCCGGACGCCCTCCGCTTGGGGGCTGCGGACAGATGTCTCACGGGCAGGGGGTGACTCGTGGATTTCGGGAGGCCTGGGAGGTCCTAGCTGGGGGGGAGGGGCACCAATGCCTGGACCATGGCCCCGCCTCCATGCTCAGAGGCCCCACCCATGTTCGACCACTTCCCCCACCCCCAATCCGCCTCTTCCTCTGAGGCTTCCCCCGCCCGCAGCTCACTCCTCTCAGGGCCCCCTCCTGTTCCTCTGCACCCCACTGTGCCCCCCCACCAGCCACCCACTCCTCTCTGTCCCTGGCCCCGACCTCCCACTCGCTTGCTGCTGTCTGCCCCACCTTCTGGCCGTCAACTGGATCCATTCTGGCGGAAAGGCAAGTGCTGGGGGAAAGGGGGCCGGGAGGAGCGAGCGAGGGGGCGGGGCCTCAGGGAGGGGCGGGGCCACAGTCGGGACACAGGTGGACTCCCACGTCTCGGGAACTTCAGGGGGCGACCCTGCACAGGGAGACAGGCCGCATCCTTTGTGGCGGCTTCGCCTTCCTAAGTCTCTTAGAATCAAAGACGCCTAGAGCCGGAAGAGACCTCAGGAGGCATCAAGTCCAGCCCCCTGCCCACGGCAGGACCAAACCCAACTCAATCAACCCAGCCAGGGCTGGGTCAAGCCGGGACTGAAACACCTCTAGGGATGGAGACTCCACTACTTCCCTAGGGACCCATCCCAGGGCTTCCCCACCCGCCTAGGGAAATAGTGTTTCCTAATGTCCAACCTAGACCTCCCCCACTGCAACCTGAGGCCATTGCTCCTTGTTCTGCCACCTGCCCCCACTGAGACCAGCCTCTCTCCAGCCTCTTGGGAACCCCCTTCAGGAAGTTGCAGGCTGCTATCAAATCCCCCCTCGCTCTTCTCTTCTGCAGACTAAACAAACCCAAATCCCTCAGCCTCTCCTCATCGGTCGTGTGCTCCAGCCCCCAAATCATTTTGGTCGCCCTCCGCTGGCCCCTCTCCAATGCGTCCACATCCTTTGTGTAGTGGGGGCCCCAGAACTGGACACAACGCTCCAGATGTGGCCTCCCCAGAGCCGAATAAAGGGGAATAATGACATCTCTGGATCTGCTGGCAATGCTCCTCCTAGTGCACCCTAATATGCCGTTAGCCTTTTTGGCTGCCAGGGTGCACTGTTGTCTCATTTCCAGCTTCTCATCCACTGGAATCCCTCTGTCCTGTTCTGCAGAACTGCTGCTTAGCCAGTCGGTCCCCAGCCTGTACCAATGCTTGGGATTCTTCCACCCCACGGGCAGGACTCTGCACTTGTCCTTGTTGAACCTCCTCAGATTTCTTTCGGTCTGATCCTCTAATCTGTCTAGGTCACTCTGGACTCTGGACCCTGTCCCTGCCTTCCAGCGTATCTACCTCTCCCCAGTCACCCTGCTCTGCCCCGGCAAAGCAGCGTGGGAACTGGAAAAGGCCCAGAGAAACGAGGCGGGGCCAGGAACGGCGTCCGGCCGGGGCTGTCCTGTTTCGGAAAGAGACACCTCTGCCGGAGGTGAACGAGATCCTGACGGGGACCAAGAAGGCGAGTCGGGAAAGCGGCATTCATCCCGACTCGCGCCAAAAGTGCCAGAGGGAGCCTGAGGAAAAGAACAGGCAGCAGCCTTGAAACAAACCAAAGGCAGTCACTTCCACGCAGAAGCCAGAGTTAACCTGTGTAACTCCCTGCCCGGGGATGTTGTGGAGGTCAAAAGTGTAATTGGGTTTCAAAAAGAATGAGAGAGTTCATGGAGGATAAGCTATCTATCTATCCCCTCCTCTCTCTCTCTCTACACTATCTATCTATTTACCCATCCATTCATCTCTCTCCCTCTCTCTCTCTTTCTCTTTCTCTCTCTCTGTCTATCTCCATTCACTCTATCTATCTATCCCCATGCACCCCCTCTATCTATCTACATTCCCTCTATCTATCCCCATGCACCCCCTCTATCTATCTATCTATCTACATTCCCTCTATCTATCCCCATGCACCGCATCTATCTATCTATCTATCTATCTATCTATCTATCTATCACACCCCCTGTCCATCCCTCCCTCCCTCTCTCCTGCGGGGCTGGGGAGGGCAGCTGAGCAGCGGCGGGTGAGTCAGCGTGGCGTGTGAGCGACCAGAGGGTCATGCAGCTGGAGGATGAGCGATCCCTGGGTGTCATCATCTGGTTCTTTCCCTGCTGGGTGCCAGGGGAAGGGTTTGGTTTGCAGGCCGGGGCCTCGGGGCTACTAGCCCTTCCCCTGAGGCTATGTCTAGATGGCAGGCTTCTTGCGGAAGACGTTTTTCTGGAAGACATCTTCTGGAAACCCGTCTTCTGGAAGAGAGCGCCCGCGCGGCCACAGCGCCTCGAACAAGCCATCTGCTTTTTCGACAGAGCATCCGCGCTGAATGGACGCTCTGTCGCATGTCAGCTGGGATTGCTACGGGCAGAGCTGGGCACCTGGACTTTTTCCTCTTCCCCCTTCTTCTGACAGAACTCCCTCTTCCCCGCCCACATGCGCCTTTTCCCGAAAGAGCTCTTTCCCCAAAAGGCTCCTTCCTCACAGAAAGAGGAATACTGATGCCGGAAAACCCCTCTGATCTTTCAATTTTCTTGCAGAAGAATGTAATCGCAGTGCGGACGTAACTCACGTTTGGTCGGGAAAAATGGCCGCTTTCCCGACAAAGCTCTGTAGCGCAGACATACCCTGAGCATCAGACTCATCTGCTCTCCAGCGGGTGGGACACGATGTGGGAATGGGAAAGGGGGCAGGGGCCTGGCCCCTCTGGGAGGCGCCGGTTCCCACCCGGCCCCAGGGCAATGCCTGGCTGGCTCAGGGGGCAGGGGCCTGCGTGCGTGTGAGTTACAGGCTGACACTCGATCTAACTCTCCTCGGTACGCTCTGTCCTGGACAGGCCGTTAGTTCCAGCTCATCGCTCTGCTGGGAGAACAGCCCCGATCGCCCCATTGGCCCAGTCCTGGCCAACACGAACTAGATGTTTGCCCTGCTGGCGGGGGCGGAGTGTTCTGGATGCAGCCCGTGACACGGGTGTTGGTGTGACCGCCCGGGGGAAGGGGCGCCCGTCAGTGCCAATAGCCCCATGCCCAGCACCGGCGGTGATAATGCAGCCAGCGCTGGGGTGGAGCGGATGGGAACAGCCGCACAGGGACGGCTCGCCCGGTGCCGAGATGCAGCCAGCTCTGGGGAGGAGCAGGTGGGAACAGCCGCACAGGGACCCCGCACAGGGATGGTTTGCCCGACACCAAGATGCAGCCAGCTCTGAGGAGGAGCGGGTGGAAACAGCCGCTCAGGGATGGATCAGGCCAACGCCAAGATGCAGCCAGCTCTGGGGTGGAGCAGGTGGGAACAGCTGCACAGGGATGGCTTGCCCGGTGCCGAGATGCAGCCAGCGCTGGGGCGGAGCGAGTGGGAACAGCCACACAGGGACGGTTCACCCGGTGCTGAGATGCAGCCAGCTCTGGGGCGGAGCAGGTGGGAACCACCACACAGGGACAGCTCGCCCGGTGCCAAGATGCAGCCAGCTCTGGGGTGGAGGGAGTGGGAACAGCCGTACAGGGACGGCTTGCCCGGTGCCGAGGTGCAGCCAGCTCTGGGCTGGAGGGAGTGGGAACAGCCACACAGGGACGGCTTGCCCGGTGCTGAGATGCAGCCAGCTCTGGGGAGGAGCAGAGGGTCCCACCCTCACCACATAAGCTGAGCAGGGCAGGAGAATCCTGGACCCGATTGACATGAGACAGGTACCGAGAGAGGCTTCGGCTGGGCAGGGGCTGGCTGCTAGGGGGCTGGGCAGGGGCCTGGGCGGGCCAGGGGGGCCGGCCCCTGTCGGTCTCTGTTCTCTGATTGTTGGGGGGACGTTCCAGGGGCAGGAGGCCCGGCAGGGTTCAGACGCTCTGCACTGGAGTCCCCCCACCCCGCAGAGTTGCCCTGCCCTGGGACAGGCTGAGAGAGGCTGTAATGGGGGGCCCATGGGGCCAAGGGGGCATGTGCCCGAGGGAACCTCACCCTGGGCCCATTCTGCAGCCTGCTTGGACTAGAGAGCGGCACCGCCCCCGGCCGGGGGCGGCCGGGAGAGAGACCTGGTGTGTGTGTGTGTGTGTGTGTGTGTGTGTGTGTGTGTGTGTTAGCACTGCCCCCTGCTGGTGGGTATAGAGACCTGGGCACGGTGTGTGTGTTTGCCACTGTGTGTGTTAGCACTGCCCTCTGCTGGTGTGATAGTGACCTAGGGCCTGTGTGTGTTAGCACTGCCCCCTGCTGGTGGGTATAGAGACCTGGGCACAGTGTGTGTGTTTGCCACTGTGTGTGTTAGCACTGCCCTCTGCTGGTGTGATAGTGACCTAGGGCCTGTGTGTGTTAGCACTGCCCCCTGCTGGTGTGACTAGTGACCTGGGCTCTATGTGTGTGTGTGTGTGTGTGTGTGTCTATGTGAGAGAGAGACAGTGTGTGTGTTAGCACCGCCCCCTGCTGGTGGGTACAGAGACCTGGGCGGTGTGTGTGTGTGTGTGAGAGAGAGAGAGACAGTGTGTGTATTAGCACCGCCCCCTGCTGGTGGGTATAGAGACCTGGGCACAGTGTGTGTGTGTTTGCCACTGTGTGTGTTAGCACTGCCCTCTGCTGGTGTGCTAGTGAACTAGGGCCTGTGTGTGTGTGTGTTAGCACTGCCCCCCTGCTGGTGGGTATAGAGACCTGGGCGGTGTGTGTGTGTGTGAGAGAGAGAGCGAGATGGTGTGTGTGTTTGTTAGCTCCGTCCCCTGGGGGTGGGAAGGAGGCTTGTTCAGAGTGTGTGTGTGAGCTTGGGGGTGACACTCTCCCTCCTCCACTAGTCACACAGACCCCCGCTGCCCTTTTCTCTGGTCTGGTGACCCCCCCCATAACACACCCATCCCCCACTTCGACCCAGACTCCTCTTTAGCAATCCCCCAGCCCTGGTCCCATGTGCCCCCTCGCTGAAACCCCACCGGTTGCACCCGCCGACGGCAGGGCGGGGTGGGGCAGGGGGGAGGGATAGGTGGGCAGGGCCGGAGGGCTGGCTGGTGGGACGTCTGTGGGGCTGGGTGGGGGGCCGGGGAGGGAAGCGGCACCTCTGCCAAAGATTTGGGGGTCGTGGGGGGCTCTCCATTGTCTGGGACCTCCCTTGGGGACGCTGCAGAGACCCTGGGAGGCATAATCAGGGGAGACCCGAGAGGAATTGGCCCCGGTGCGACCACTGCTGGGATCCTGTGTCCACATCTGGGGCCCTCCGTCCACGCAGTCAGGGCCACGTGAGTTGTTAACGGCGCCGCGGTGGCGTCTCCGTCACTCACACGTTTTAGGTCAAGACTGGCTGCTTTTTGGAAAGCGCTGCCCCTAAATTATCCGGGCTCCCCTGGGGCCCAGACTGGAGGAGCCCAGCAGTTCTGTCTGGGCCGGGGGTGGGTAGGACCACCTGGCATTTTTAACCCGGCACCTCTGTTTGCGGCCACAGTCGCTTCCATCCCCCCTGGCCGCAGCTTTCCCTTCCTCGTGGCCGCAGAAAAACATATCGGTCTGCGTAACCCGCGCAGCCCGGAACATTTTAACCCGCCGGGGCACTCGATCACGGGTTTACAAGGAGCCGTTCTTCTAAAATAATTTCACGAGAGTGTGAAATTGACACTTATCAACAAATGTGACACAGTTTCCCTGGGTTTGCACAAAGACTTTAACTGGATGTCGCATTATAAAGCCAGTCTCTCTCCCCTGCCTCTAACCGCCGCATGTTTTACATCAAACACAAAGACTGGGACACTTCTAGCCCACCCAATTAACCTCATTAGCATCGTCCTACAATTGACAGGTAGCTTTCCCCTCTGTTATAAACATCTTGCTTCTGTTCTTTCCACGCCAACACCTCTGAGGAAGTGGGCTTTGCTCACGAAAGCTCGTGGCCCCGTCTAGTGATTCGTTTTTAAGGCGCCCCGGACCCGCTCGTCGGTTTCGAAGCCGAACGGATTCGTTTTCCCATCTCCGACCGATCTCTGGGCCTAGCGTGGCTCTTGGACGGTGTCTCGCGTGGGTTTGCTGTGTTGGGGACACGGCACGCTTGCGTTAAAATCCAGATCCTTCCGTGCCGTCCGACGTTAGCCGTGGGCTTCGGGATGAACCCGGACCCAGCGGTACTACAGGCTTCCCGCATGCGAGGGTGACGCTTGGAGGAGAGTATCAGTCAGAGGTAACCTGCGAAGACGTGTTCTGGTGTGGTCCAGTCCGGTTTCTGCCGGGAGCTGTCATGTAAGGCTGCAGGTTGAGGGCTCTTAACACTTGGCGTCTTCTGGCGACACGCCCATCCGTCCGTCCGGCTTGCTGCAGGCCCATTTCCTCTCTGTGTCGCACCCCGCGCTGCTCACAACGCCGTCCGCCAGGTAAGCGCACATTCCGGCCCCCCTGATCGCAAAGCTGTGGGGCACAAGGGGGCTGGTTAATCTATCCAGAAAAGGCACCCATGGATAGAATGAGGTACAAAGCGCGTGTGTTAACAGTGCAGGGACGTAGCTACACCCAATCCTTCCCCCAAATGATATATTTATCTCCTCCCTGCCATGCTCCCCGAACCCCCCTTCCAGCTCCCCAAAGCCCTGCGGGCTGAGTTTAATGACGTTTCCAACCCGGGCCAGCTGGCCTGGCTGCTCTCCGGACTCCCTGGAGACTTCTGTGCCCCAACATCGCACGGTTCTGCCGCTCTCGTGTTAAAAATGCCACGCCCGATATTTAGAAGTGTCCGCCTCACGCTGCCTGTCGGGCACACCCAAGTCACGGGATCGATTCCGGCCAGGGCGATTCCTTGGGTCAGTGATTTCCAAGTAGCTGCCCACAAGTCTGTCCGTCACAATACAAAAAAGAGTCCGGGGGTGGTTTTTTGGCACACGGATTCCTTACAAGGGACACCATGCTGGGTGTAACTCACTGACCAGACAGCTGGATTTCCTGCACCTGTCAGATGCAGGGCGAAGGCAAGGAGGAAGTCGGGGGTCATGGAGGAGCAGAAGGAGAGAGAAAAGGAACCTGGTTGTGAACCTGGAGAGCGTGGGGTAGATGCAGGGGGACGGACAGACTTGCCAGGCCCCCAGAAGGGGCAGGACTTCAGACGGAAGGAGCGGGGCTGGTCCCAGCCCCCAGTTTCCCCCACTAGCCATTTTGACCCCAAATCTGTGCCCTCCAGCAGCTCCATCTGCCCCACGGTTCTTGCCTAGGGGGCTGGGCTGGGTTCTGCCCCTGGGCACTTCTGCAGCGCCGGGCAGAGAATTTAATAGTTGCCCCCATCACAAACATGGTGCCCTGGATGAGCTGCAGTTCTGCCCTCGCCCGCTAGGGGGCGCTGCAGTGGCTGGTTTGGCGCCACAGCGGCCCCTGGTGGGCAGAGTCGGAACTGCAGCTTTTAGGCCAAAGGTTTTTTTAAGCAGGGAAATACAAAACCATGCCAGGCAGATGGATGCGCAGAAATCCCCAAGTCTCTCACGAGCGCTTGTGTTATACGAATCCTGGGACATATTCCTAAATACCGTTAGATGGCGATGTTCCCGTTCCAGGAACTGGCCTTGGGAGACGGGGAAACATTGTCTGCCATCCTCTCCCAGTCATGACTTACAACACTGCCTGGACACGGGGTGTTGCACCCCTGCTAGTGAGTGACCGTCCATGCCAACCCCATCCCAGCAGGGGGTGCTGTGGGGCAGGAATGAGGAGAGCAGTAGGCCCGGCTGTTGGGCAAGGTATCCCACCGCTTCCACCAATACCACTCTGGGAGTAGACAGCCTCTGCGGCCGCTTCTGGAGGTGCCGGAAAGGGGGCGGCTACATCTCTGGGAACGAGGCTTTCCTAATGCTCCCAAGTAGTGGCGGGCTCTGACCATAGTTGTCTTCTATCATGACGTAATCCCCTTAATCCTGCCCTTCATGTGCAATCAAAAAGAAGAGGACTCACGGGTGGTTGAATGCAGCGCCATCCACCCATCTCCAGGGCTGGCCCAGTTCCCTCCGGAGTCCAACCCAGTGATTGGAGGGCCCTTTACGGTGCAATGTGATATTCTGAATAATGCAAAGGGAAATCACATGTCATACATATCCCTCTCCCCTGCCCGTTTATGGCGCATATGCGGCCGTGGGGGTCTACCATGCAGTTCCATTGGAGACCATCAGGTCCGTCCATGGGAGCTGGGCACCTAAATATTCTCTAGGTGACCACAAAGGTCTGTGGATGAGCTAGGAATCGAGCCCAGGTTATTGGCCTAACCCCGAGACTACCCGGTGAAACCAACCTGCATTAACTGCATCTCACCCACCTCCCATCCGGGGCTGCCCTACGGGAGCTGAATTGGGGATATCAGCAGTAGCTTGAAGTCCCATGCCTGGAACCGGGTCGCTGAGCCTGCCCATGGCAGGCAGGGAGTGGGGAGGAAGGGCTGCTATTTTGTGCTCCCAAATCTTAGATTACAAACTCTTCAGGGAAGCACTGGATGGCTCCTTTGTGACATGTCTATAAAAGTATCTCATACAGCCACTAGATATCGCTGGGATCGCACAGAATCACAGGGTGGGGTTCCCTGGTTAACAAGAGAGGCAAAGTTGGAGCGCGAGCTCTGTAGAAGTCTGTTTGGGTTTATAGTTTGCAGCTGTTTTCTTTGAATAATTCCCCACACATTTAAGATGGATTGTGATTCCATATATCAATGTGCCCTGATCTCTGACTGTAACTTCTAGGCCGACTATAATAGAACTAATAGATTCAGAGAATTATGATGCTCTACTCCACATGGTTGAAAATGAGAACTGATTGTAAATGATACAGCCCCTCCTGCCTGAGTCTGAAGAGAGCCTAAGCCAATCATTTAGCGAGATGGCACACACCCTGCTAATTTCCGCTGGGTGTTGACTCTGAACCCTAATGACACCACCTGGATGTTTAACTCCATCTGGAGTTGCCCCCTCTTACGATTTCATCATTAGACTCGGTGTGTAGTCCTGAAACCCGAGCTTGTGAGTCCTGGGACTAGATAAAATTCTCTGCCTCCCGTTAAACAAGTATAAGGTTGCGAGCTCTGTGTTTGCAGAGGAAAGCTTTGAAATGTGGCTGAGTACCACGTTAGCAAAGAACCCCCAAGATTAGTAGGGCAGTAAACATGCCACGGTTTTTAAGCCACATCTCACGATTTCTGTGACAGAGGGACACTTGGTGTCATGAGTGGGTGGGGCTTGGGGTGTGGGCGGGGCTTGCATTATGGGCGGGGCTTTGAACCACATTATTTTTCCTGGTCTCATACCCATACCTCCTACTGTCCCCAGTCTGGTATCACTGAATCAACACGTATCGATGGTTCTGTCTTACCAGAGCCTGTAAGCTACCATTTGCAGCCAGAGAGGCGGCGTGCACAGAGCAATAATTCTGGCTGGCTTCCCAGTTCCTTTCGTCTTCAGAAAAATAGTAGCAGTTTCCGCCGGCACCGATCCAGCCTTCTGGACAACAGGAGGCAGTGGATGGTCTTGGATCAGCCCCATCAGGTTTGACAGCCGCTCCTGGTAATAAGTTATAACAACACATGAAGGCTTCCCCCTCACTGGGGTGTCGTCCTGGTGCCACGAGAATGGCAGGCAAATTTCCCACTGGCACCAGGGAGACACAGCTGTAATTGTTGAAATGTTGGGCTGGGACAATGAGAGGGCATCAAGTCTGCTGGGGCAGAGTCAAGTATACCTAGACTGTCCCAGATGTCCCCAGTCTTGATTTTTTACACTTACGATTTGTTCCCCCTTGGTCAACAAGAGAAGCAAAGTTGGAGCGCGAGTTGTGTAGCCGTCTGTTTGTTTGGGGGCTGTAGCTTGTATCAGTTTTCTTTTCATAATCCCCCCCGTTTAAGATAGTGATTCCATATAAGATGACATTCTCAGTTGTCTACGCTAGTGGGGATCTCCCCTCCAAGAAAGGGAATGGCCAACTAGGAAGCTGCCCATTTCCATCAAGAATAGCTCAAAGGGGGCCAGGATCTGGACTTGCCTGGGAAAGGGAAAAGAGAGCTGGGAGGACAGACTACGTAGCCAAGCCCTAAGCCCTTTCCACTCACGTGCAAAAGCAAAGATGGTGGCGCTCAAGCCGCCGATGGCAATCAGGAAAAGGAACAGGACCATCCACGCCATGAACGTCTGGACCCTGGAGAAAGACGGCGTATCTGCAATGGGGGAAGGGAAAGCCCTTTAAAATCCCCTGGGGGCAAAGTGAGAGCCCAGGTGTGGACAGACCTTGGAGGGCGCTGGCCTGCATTTTCCCATCCCTGAGCCATTTCACCCCCCCCATCTGTGCCTCAGTTTCCCCTCTGCAAAACGGGACCAATTTCCTTTGTCAAGCACTTTGCACCCCACCAATGAAAAGCGCCATGTATTATTATTCCTGGAAACGTTTCAGCCGGGTGGCCCTGCCTTCCTCCATACCCCCGGTATTCGCACATCCCATGATGCACCAGGCTCCTCCTATTGGATGATGCATCACAGGAGTCACGTTATCATGGGTGAATCATGGGAGATGTAGTCCAGCCCGGAAGCCCAGCCCCTGTGGGAAAATGAGGGCATGCAGGAACTACAACTCCCATGAGGCCCTACAGGAAGATGCAGATCCATGCATTGGGGGTCCTGAAGAAGAAACCCTCTGCCCCAAACAATCATTTCCCGTTACCTTTGAGTCCAGCTAGATCACCGTCTGCTGCCAGCTCCTCCATGTGTACGTCTCCACTCGCAGCAGAAGTTGGCTTTGAGCTTGGAAACTTCTCCCAGCTACAGAAACACAAGAATCCACTGAAGACGCCGGCCGGGCCCCCTCCGGGTGGGAGGGGGGGAGAATGGGGAGGAGCAAGGGGGGGTGGGATTTATTATTATTGGCTATGTGGGCCATCAATTGAGTCTTCATCCAACGTCAATAGCTGGCCTCACAAGTTATTGGCCAGTTATGACTCAGCCCCCTATTTCTGTCTCAACAGGAGCAATGAAGCCCCTTTCGGCAGGAGGGAGAGCCGCAAACACCGGACAGACTGCCCAAGGCCCGCGACTGCTGTAGCACAAGACACAGGCAGTCAGGCCGAGGGGGTTCAGAGGAGTCAAAATCAGGAGCCTGGGACAAGGCAGGAGCTAATGCAGCTAATGCAGCTAATGCAGCTAATGCAGCTAATGCAGCAGCCAGCGACAGATTCTACACGGCGAGTTTTCTCAGCAAAAAATATGCTAATGAGGGACTCATTTGCATGTGCTGCCATCTCATTTGCATATTCTCTGCCGATTCGTTTTTGCGCTGGGGGTTTTTGCACAAAAACAAGCTGTGTGGACGGTTTCTTTTTGCATAAAAAAACCCCTTTTTTTGGGGCGTAAGGATCTTGCGGAAAAAGGGGGTTTTGCACAAAAAACCCACCTTTTCCCGCAAGACCGGTATACCTCCTTTTTGGGGGCACAAGGATCTTGCGGAAAAAGGGGGTTTTGCACAAAAAAAAAACCCTTTTCCTGCAAGACCGGTATACCTCCTTTTTGGGGGCACAAGGATCTTGCAGAAAAGGGGGTTTTGCACAAAAAACCCTTTTTCCGCAAGATTGGGTAACCTCCTTTTTGGGGGCACAAGGATCTTGCGGAAAAAGGGGGTTTTGCAAAAAAAACCCTTTTCCCACAAGACCGGTGTACCTCCTATTTTGGGGCACAAGGAGCTTGCAGAAAAAGGGGGTTTTGCACCAAAAAAACCCCTTTTCCCGCAAGACCGGTATACCTCTTTTTTGGGGGCACAAGGATCTTGCGGAAAAAGGGGGTTTTTGCACAAAAACAAGCTGTATGGACGGTTTCTTTTTGCATAAAAGAACCCTTTTTTGGGGCGTAAGGATCTTGCGGAAAAAGGGGGTTTTGCACACAAAAAAAAATGCACGACCGGTATACCTCCTTTCACGCACGACCGGTATACCTCCTTTTTGGGGGCACAAGGATCTTGCGGAAAAAGGGGGTTTTGCACCAAAAAAACCCCTTTTCCCGCAAGACCGGTATACCTCTTTTTTGGGGGCACAAGGATCTTGCGGAAAAAGGGAGTTTTGCACCAAAAAAAACCCTTTTCCCGCAAGACCGGTATACCTCTTTTTTGGGGGCACAAGGATCTAGCGGAAAAAGGGGGTTTTGCACCAAAAAAAACCCTTTTCCCGCAAGACCGGTGTGCCTCCTTTTTTGGGGCACAAGGATCTTGCAGAAAAAGGGGGTTTTGCACCAAAAAAACCCCTTTTCCCGCAAGACCAGTATACCTCCTTTTTGGGGGCACAAGGATCTTGCAGAAAAAGGGATTTTTGCACCAAAAAACCCTTTTCCCACAAGACCGGTGTACCTCCTTTTTTGGGGCACAAGGAGCTTGCCGAAAAAGGGGGTTTTGAGCAAAAAAGACCCTTTTCCCACAAGATTGGGTAACCTCCTTTTTTGGGGCACAAGGATCTTGCAGAAAAAGGGGGGTTTTGTGCAAAAAGAAACCGTTCACGTTGCTTGTTTTTGCGCAAACACCCCCAGTGCAGAAATGGCTCGGCAGAAAATATGCAAATGAGATCGCGATGCATGCAAAACGAGTCCCTCATTAGCATATTTTTTGCGGAGAGAAAACTCGTAGTGTAGACATAGCCTCAGAGAGTGAGGACAGCTAGCGCCTCCTGGCAGTGGCAGAAACTCCACGACAAACAAAGCAGCAAGGAAACCTGGCCGGGGCCCGACCCCGTCTCCAGCCCGAGCGGGGGAGTTCTCGCTGCTATTACCAACCTGCCGCGGGAGCCGGAGTCAGCTGAGTGGGGCCCTGACGCCACTGGCGGCATTTTCGACAGTGCAGACTTACCCTTTGGGCTCAGACCTGTTTCCCTGAGCCCTTCCTAGCATCACAAAGCACAAGAGGAAGCAGACAGCTGGAGCCACTTACCCGCCCCGGGTGCGCCGGAGGTCCTAGAAGAGAAAGCGACAGCACCTTAACCCTGCGTTCCCGACACCTCTAGTAGCAAGATGCGGCTCACACCGGAAGAGGCCACCTCTCTTGCAAATCACTCCCCTGCAGAACGACTGTTTCTTGTCATTCCAGGGCATGGGACATGGGAGCGAGTAGAGGGTGAAGGAAAAGGCTTGGCCGGCCGGATTCATAGCTCACTTATATCTGCCACCGATATTCAAAATGTGCATGTGTCAGCCCCGCATCGGAGCTCTTGGCTCAGGCTGTGACCGCTACAGCTTGTGCTATAGAGATAACCCCATCAGGCGGCAGTGGTAGTAGGCTGTTATCCACCACGCGGACCAGCCGCGTGAGAGCGACGCAGGATGCATGTTAGACGTGTGTTATACGCCCTCCAGTGAAACTCCCCAGGGCAGCGAGAAAACGCGGGAGAAGTTCAACTTTTTGATCCCAGTTTCACTGACATTTATTAAACAATTAACAAAAAATTAAAAATGTCTATTTTCCCACTTAACATATTTTGTTCAAAAATATTTCACTTTGCTCTAAGGATGGTGAGTTTTCCATTGTTTGCCTTGTCCCACCCTGCAAGTTGTTTGGGGCAAAGATTGTCTCTCACTGTGTCTGTGCAGCGTCCGGCACAACAGGCCCTGATCCCAGCTGGGGTAGGGACTGTCTCTCGCTGTGTCTGTGCAGCACCCGACACAACGGGGCCCTGATCTCAACTGGGGCAGGGACTGTCTCTCGCTGTGTCTGTGCAGCACCCGGCACAACAGGCCCTGATCCCAGCTGGGGCAGGGACTGTCACTTGTTGTGTCTGTGCAGCGCCCGGCACAACGGGGCCCTGATCCCAGCTGGGGCAGGGACTGTCACTTGTTGTGTCTGTGCAGCGCCCGGCACAACAGGGCCCTGATCCCAGCTGGGGCAGGGACTGTCTCTCGCTGTGTCCGTGCAGCGCCCGGCACAACGGGGCCCTGATCCCAGCTGGGGCAGGGTCTGTCTCTCGCTGTGTCTGTGCAGCGCCCGGCACAATGGGGCAATCTCAGCTGGGCCAGGGTCTGTCTCTTGCTGTGTCTGTGCAGCGCCCGGCACAACGGGGCCCTGATCCCAGCTGGGGCAGGATCTGTCTCTTGCTGTGTCTGTGCAGCGCCCGGCACAACGGGGCCCTGATCTCAGCTGGGTCAGGGACAGTCTCTCGCTGTGTCTGTGCAGCGCCCAGCACAACGGGGCTCTGATCTCAGCTGGGGCAGGGTCTGTCTCTCACTGAGTCTGTGCAGCGCCCGGCACAACGGGGCCCTGATCTCAGCTGGGGCAGGGTCTGTCTCTCGCTGTGTCTGTGCAGCGCCCGGCACAACGGGGCCCTGATCTCAGCTGGGGCAGGGTCTGTCTCTCGCTGTGTCCGTGCAGCACCCGGCACAACGGGGCCCTGATCTCTGCTGGGGCAGGGACTGTCTCTCACTGAGTCTGTGCAGCACCCGGCACAACGGGGCCCTGATCTCAGCTGGGGCAGGGTCTGTCTCTCGCTGTGTCCGTGCAGCACCCGGCACAACGGGGCCCTGATCCCAGCTGGGGCAGGGTCTGTCTCTCGCTGTGTCTGTGCAGTGCCCGGCACAACGGGGCCCTGATCTCAGCTGGGGCAGGGTCTGTCTCTCGCTGTGTCTGTGCAGCGCCCGGCACAACAGGGCCCTGATCCCAGCTGGGGCAGGGTCTGTCTCTCGCTGTGTCTGTGCAGCGCCCGGCACAACGGGGCCCTGATCTCAGCTGGGGCAGGGACTGTCACTCGCTGAGTCTGTGCAGCGCCCGGCACAACAGGCCCTGATCTCAGTTATGGTGTCTGGGAGCTGCTCCAATGCACATAACAATTATTGAATTTGCACAATTTCCTACCTGGCTCATGTCGGTTTCAGCCTCCCTTCTGGGAACCACTGTGTGGGGTTGATGACTCCGGGCCTCCCGGCAGACCCGGCAAATGAAGGTTTGATCCTCCACGCAGAAGAAGTTTAGCTCTTCTTGGTGGTTCGCACACACACTCTCCGGCCACGCACCCGGGTCCTCGAACAGGAATGGCTCGTGTATTTCGTCCCCCGCCCAGGCGTGGCTGCTGGATTCCCCCCCCTGAAAATCTTCCTCGCACCAAGGACAGGTGATTTGCTCTGTCACTTCCCTCTGGGGCCGGTGGATGCAGGCTGGGCACAAGCGGTGCCCACAGGGTCTGATCACTGGGTCTCGACAGTGCCCCCGGCAGAGAAAACAAGTCGCGGGACCGCGCCAGTGATGAGCAGAGTCCAGCGCTGCCATGTCTCCTGCCGGAGAGCTGGCCGACTGTGAACCTTCCCACTTGTCTCCTGGGGTCACTCCTTGTGTGTGTCGATTTATCCCCGGCCCTGAGCCCCGCCGGCCCTGTGGGAAGGAGGAGACGGAGAGGGGAAGAAGAGGAATCAAACTGAGCACACACAGGCAGAGATATTCCCTGAGGCAGGGGTACAGAGATGGGAGTGCGACCTCAGCGCTAATCAAACCAGGGTGGACGGGGTTCATCTCCAACAATGATAAGAAGATGAGAGCCCCGGGGCGGGGGGCGAATTACCAATTGGAATGTGAGAACCACTCCATCCACCCAGAATGAGGGGTGGCCCAATGAAATTAAGAGGCAGCAGGTTTAAAACAAACCCAAGGACGTTTGTCTTTACTCAGCACACCGTCAACCTGTGGAACTCCTCGCCAGAGGATGCGGTGAAGGCTAGGACTTTAACAGGGTTCAAAAAAGAGCTAGATAGATTCATGGAGGTGAGGTCCATCAATGGCTATTGGCCAGGCTGGGTAGGGATGGTGTCCCTGGCCTGTGTTTGTCTGGAGGTGGGTGACAGGGGAGGGACACGTGAGGATTCCCTGTTGTGATTCCCCTCTCTGGGGCATCTGGCATTGGCCACTGTGGGCAGACAGGACACTGGGCTGGATGGACCTTTGGTCTGACCCAGTATGGCTGCTCTTATGTTCTTATGTGTCTATTGAGACCAGGGATGTAACAGTGTCGTCGATTAACCGATAAGCAAAAGCTTATCGGTTAATGATACAGACTACTACGCATCCCTCCTGCCCCCAGTAAATGTTTTAGCAGGCTGACCAGCAGCCTGGCTCAGTCCCGGCTTGCGCCGGGTCCAGGACCTACCCCGCTGCCGCTCTGCATTTAGAGTGTATTAGGAGCTGGGTGGGCAGGCAGCCTGGCTGTTCCTTCTCGCCCTGGTTCTGGGAGCTCTGACCACCCCAGACAGGGGCTGCTGCCTCTATCAGAGGCAGCAGCACGGGGCGAGATGCAGCCGGGCTGCGAGGGGAGCTGGTTTTTAAACTGATCCCTTGCAGACCAGCTCCCACCTGGTACCCCGCACTGCTGCCTCTGATACAGAGGCAGCAATATGGATTGTTAGGGGCTCCTTGGGGTGGGGGTGGACCGGAGCGCACTGGCTGCCGGCCCTGCTGCCAGGGACTGTGGACTAGTTGAGTAACTGCTAAGAATCCACGAGGTTACTCGACTATTCAATTACCCGACATTTAACATCCCCGATTTAAACCTTCTTTCCGGGCGTCAGATTTGCCTGTGACTATGGAGAGAGCTGAGCCCTTGATAACAGAGGGCAAAGGGGGAGCGATTGCCAACAGGAGCGCTGTTCGTTATTCCTGTTCCGAGACCTGGCCGCACCGGTTTGGCTGAAACTTATGCAAATGAAACAACCCACCCAACTCCGTGCTGGGGCGGAGACTATCAGACCACAGAGGTACAGTTATAAACCGCTGACCGTCCAGCGTTCAGAGAGGAAGCGGACTGCACCCATCTCGAATGCTCGGCTGGAGGATTTCTCTGGCTCTCCGGTACGACAGGGCGGGACGGCGGAGGGGAGGTTGGTCATATAGGGTTCAAAAAACACGGCGAGTTGTCTCGGCAAAAAATATGCTAACGAGGGACTCATTTGCATGAGTTGCGATCTCATTTGCATATTTTCTGCTGATCCGGTTTTTTTCACTAGGGTTTTTGTGCAAAAACAAGCAGTGTGGACGTTTTCTTTTGGCGCAAAACCCCCTTTTCCCGCAAGATCCTTATGCCCCCAAAAAGGAGGTTGACTAATATTGTGGGAAAAGGGGTTTTTGCACAGAAAGAAAACATCCACACTACTTGTTTTTGCATAAAAACCCCAGTGAAAAAACAGATCGGCAGAAAATATGTGAATGAGATTGCAACTCATGCAAATGAGTCCCTCATTAGCACCTTTTTTGCCGTGAAAAACTCGTAGTGGAGACGTAGCTTTAGGGTTTAGACTTGGGGTCGGCTTGAACTCTAGTTTGTTTCAAAATAGGAATCAACAGCAGTTCCTGCTTTTGCATCTGCCTTGGCGCTGTCCTACTATGGATCGTTTTGCAGGCTCTTTACTCTCGTACAGGTTTTTCTCCCGCCCCGCTGCTCTGGGGAAGAGGGACCCAAGCACAGGCCACTAACAAACTGGAGAGGAGAAATTGTGACCGATTGTACACAAAATGCTGTTCGATGCAGGAGAATAAAAGCAGAGAAACATTTTTTTTCTTTCTCAAACCCTGATCTCGCGGACACGCCCGTCGCTGCACGCGTGTGAGAATTCCCACGGGGACTAATCAAGTGATACAAATGATCTTAGACTCAGGTCTTAATTGAAAACAATCCGCTCAGTCTAAGTGTGATTCTGTGCCAGCACACACATCTTTGCACCAGCCACACAAACTAAACCCCCATCCCAGCCAGTTCGAGCTGTGAAACACGCAGCGCTTTCTCCAAAGGCTGCTAGACGGCCGGGGACTGGATCAAATTGATTCGATCGAGGCTTGTGGTGGAAAAGGCAAATTCATTCGCCCGTGTCGGGGTGCAACTAGCTTTCTGGAGAAGCCATACCTGAACGGTGGTCTGGGGTTGTAGCAGTCCCTGGCCCCCGGGAGTCCTCACCTGAGACCCTGCGCTCTGCCGCACCGAGGAGTCCCCAGCGAAACAGCTGGTCGCGGCAGCCAGAGTCCGAGGAGTTCAGAGAGGGGCAGTGAAACTGATCAGGGGGAGACCGAAATAGCGAGCAGGGCTTGGTTGGCTGATTTCTCCTTCTCCGCGAGGGTTGATTGGCTGCTGGCAGGAGCCCCAGCTGGGGCCCTGGCCCACAGCCGCTTCACCTCAGCCTCACCCCACACCTGCCCCCCATAACTCTCCCGTCCTGGCCTCCTTGCCCCTTCCCGTGCCCTAGCTGATTCAGTTAGCTAATGCCCTGGGAAGTAAACCGTGCTGCAGTTAACCTGCCTCACACCGATTGTTTGCTTTACTTGTGTGTTACACCCCCTTAAACCTACCTTGTGTCTACGGAAATTGTAACCCCTTTGGCACAGGGACTGTCTCTCGCTGTGTCTGTGCAGCGCCCGGCACAACGGGGCCCTGATCTCAGCTGGGGCAGGGACTGTCTCTCGCTGTGTCTGTGCAGCGCCCGGCACAACGGGGCCCTGATCTCAGCTGGGGAAGGGCCTGTCTCTCGCTGTGTCTGTGCAGCGCCCGGCACAATGGGGCCCTGATCTCAGCTGGGGCAGGGACTGTCTCTTGCTGTGTCTGTGCAGCGCCCAGCACAACGGGGCCCTGATCTCAGCTGGGGCAGGGTCTGTCTCTCGCAGTGTCTGTGCAGAGCCCGGCACAACGGCACCATGGTTCTTAGGTTCTACTATCCTGCACTTCATGCATATTAACTATGTTAACAAGCTTTTAAATTGGAAGTTGTAAACAGCCGGGCGGCAGACACGCTCCCTTGAGTGACCGGCCCAGGTGCAGGGCGGAAGGCGAGGAAAGCGAGAATGGGAAATGTCAGATCGTTCAGCTCTTTGCTGAGTAAGTTGATCTGCCAGGCTGTGTAATTAATGCTGGACTGCCGGGGGCCGGGAGGAAGTCCTTAAGCACTGGCGGTGGTCGGGGATCTTGCGGCTCCAAGCCAGGTTCCGACGGAGAAACGGCCTTGGGAGAGAATCCGCCTTTTCCACGGGAAAATTTCCATTTGGTCGGAAATTTCCAGACTTTTCCTGATTGCAGACACACGTCTCCTGCGTGGGAGCGGAACCACGGCCAGATCGGGGGCCTTTGGGAGGTGGCACGGAACAGGTGTCACGCGGACACCAACGGGGTTAGCGCGGCTCGTGTCCTACACAAAGACGTGGCCACCAATGGCCACGGATCGAACCCTGTTGACACCGGGGAAGGAAGTGGCGGGCTGAGGCCGGACTCTCAGTGCCAGGGCAGGGCACAGCCTGGAGGATGCAGGGGAGACACTTTGCAGTATGGAAATAGTTAAGAAACACTGCTATATATAAAAAAAAAAAAGTCGCCTGCCCCTTTAAGGGTGGCCATTTTGAATTCTGTTGTTCTCCGTAGCACACCTCTGACTGCCTCGTGGCACGCAGGTGTGGAGCAGAACACAATTTAAGAAACACTGGTGTGGAATGACCACAATGGGGGCCGGGGGGGAGGGAGGGGGCAGCAAGCACAGGCCCTGCCACTCCAGATAGCTCCGGCGAGAGAACCCCTCCACCCTTCCAACCCCTCTGCCCTGACTCCTGCACCCTTGCCCCCCTGCCGAAGCCCCCTACAGCTCCCAACCCCCGCCTTGCCTCCTGCATTCCCCATCCCCTGTCCTGAGCCCCATCCCTGTACCCTGACACCTGTACCCACCATGCCCTGTCCTGAGCCAGCACAAGGACCCAAGCAATTCTGGGTAAATCCTCTTGCCTGCTAGATAGTTGAGAGAGTTTGTGGGTCCGTCTGATTGTCCTTGAGTCTGTTTCTTCCAGAACTCCTTCTAAATCGTAAGAGCCAGGACCACCAAATTCGGTCTGCAGGTTCCTTTTATCGTAACGGAAAGCCAGGTCAGGGTTTGGCTGGGCCGGGAGAATGGGACGTGCCCGGAATGGGTTTGAGTCCCTTCAAACCCCGCAGAAATGAGACAGGATCCCCAGATGAAATACAGTGCTCGAAGTTGAGGCAACTGAGCGACTGTGGAAAGAGACTGAACCAAGTGGAGCCAGAAACAGGGGAGGAACCCGGAATAGGACTGGTTCTCAGGACACCTCTGAGAAATGAGATGAAACAGGCATTTGGAGCCATGCTGTGTTTTGATGCTACCGGGCAATGTCGGGTACATTTGCTAGTAGGGTCATAAATAAGTGATTTTCTTGACGTGTTCTCACGGGAACTCACTAGATGGTGCTCACCCCTATCTGGGCCCATGCACTATAAAAGCCGGACCGGACAGGAAGCCGGCTCACTTGATGAGAAAACGGCCTTCGAGTCTGCAGGTAAGTGTTGAGTGTGGGTGTGTTTATTTGCAGAGTGTGAGTGTGGTGCTCCCCTTTCCTCACACGCCAGCCTTGTTAAGCAATGGTGAAAATATGGTCGCTGGGGCCCAAAATGATGAAGAAAAAAATGTTATTTTATCGTCCCATTTAAGAAAAAAATGAGCCAAACCCGACACACGCAAATGGGTGAGTAGACTACGACAAAGCCTGCTTCAATGCTGTCGAGCGATGTTTTTGGCCTCATCCAGTCAGATTGAAGCATTTGGTTCAGAGTCGAGGGGAGACTTTCTAACCATAAAATTGTCAAGTAAATAAAATAGGTTTGTTACTGTATGTTCCAGAAAGACAGGATCCTTTTAAGTACATAGAAAGAAAGATGTTCCCGGCTCTGATGAGCTTAGATCTCAGAGACACCCTAAGCAGAGGGGAAAGCGAGAGGAGGAAATAAACGTATTTCTGGGAGTTCTTAACTTTTTAATTTCAAAATGTTTTCCCTTAATCCCGTGTTTCTCAAACTGTGGGTCCCGACCCCCTGGGGAGTCAAGAGAAACTTAGAGGGGGGTCGCGAGCAACTTAGAGGGGGGTCGCGGTATCACAAAGTTTGAGAACTCCTGCCTTAATCTGTTATCAGTTCTACATGGGTAGCAGCGTTCTTTAAACAGCTGCAGTTATAAACACAGAGCTCATGCCACATGGTTTTGGACACACACAATTTATTCTTCTGTGAGTAACTCTTATGAACTTCTCTCCTCTATGGACAATGGGAGATGCCAGAGTGGCCCGTTACCGAGAATCCACCCAAGGTGCAGATTGAGATAGCAGTTCCCTGCAATATCTTAGCGAGATCTTGCTGTATTAAGCGGATGTCTGGTGGTGTAAGCCACCAAGTCTACAGTTCCATGGCTGGGTGGGAATCGGGGATGGGAGAAGGGGGAACCAGAGCTCTCCAGGAACTAAGAACAGTGGCAAATTCACTCATATTCTAACATCTCCAGAGAGCTACCACCATAGTTATAAAATCATGACAGATGGGGGAGAAAGTGAAAAAGGAAACATTATTTCTATGTTCCCATAACATGAGGACTAGGGGTCACCGAACGAAATGAAGAGACAGCAGGTTTAAAACAAACCAAAGGAAGTTTTTTTCAATGCGGTGCACAGTCAACCTGTGGAACTCCTCGCCAGAGGATGTTGTGAAGACCAGCACTTTAAAAGGGTTTAATAAAGAACTAGACAAATTCATGGAGGTTAGGTCCATCAATGGCTATTAGCCAGGATGGGCAGGGATGGTGTCCCTCGTCTCTGTTTGCCAGGGACTGGAAATAGACGACACGGGAGGGTTCACTTAATGATTCCCTGTTCTGTTCACTTACTCTGGGGCACCTGGTATTGGCCATTGTTGGCCGACAGGACGCTGGACTAGATGGATCTTTGGTCTGATCCAGTATCACTTTTCCTGTGTTCTAATGTTTTGTCAGAAGATGGGGAGGTGCGTATACTGTCCAAACTGGATTCCCTAGAGGTCAACAGACAAATACAGGACATCTGGATAAACAGAGTCAGTGTAAACTGATTCTGGGCCTTTCTTTGGATCCTGCCAATGGACAGCACCCAATGGACACCACCTTCTGTCCAAAACAGAGGTGGGGGCAATCTTTGTGGAAGGGTGACCTTCTGAGTTGGTTTGCCTTTCATAAAAAATATTGCAGGTTTTTTTTTGTTTTGCAGATGTGGAATTAACCAGTTTCAGCTGCGGAACTCCCTGCTGTAAGTTATCATCAATACAAATACATCAGGGAATGAGAATTTTCCCACTTTCACTTTTAAAAAAGGTGGTTTTTTCCCACTGAAAAAGAGGAGGAGGAAAATAATAAAAAAAAGCGAGAGAGATGTCTGCTTTTGAAAATGTCGGCCAAATTGTGTAAGGTATATTAAAAGATTAAGGGTATTATCTACTTGTCAGATATTAGTATTCAGGTATTGGTCATTGCTCAATAGTTAAGATTTAGTTCCTTTTTGTATTGAAATCAGAAATCCAAGCTTTTTTGGTATGAAAAATTAAATGTCTCCTCCCCACGGCGACTCCCCTTACTCTTTGAGCACAGAAGGGATGGTCTGAGAATTTACAAATCAATCCAGCGATTCATTTGAGTTCATTTTAATTTTCAAATGTGCTCATTAAGAATTTTAGCCTCCGCTGGCAATTATCATCATCATCATCATCATCATAATTAATAATAGAATGAGGAATCCTGGAGCATCTTAAAGATACATTTATTCCGGCATAAGCTTTTCATAAGATGTAACTCACTTCTTCAGTTGCATGAAGTGGGAGCATCAGATTGGCAGGGATCGATACATACATTCAGACAGAGAGGGGAGTGTTACCTCAGTGCTAATAAGGTTAATGACATCAGGGTGAGGAGGTAAGAGGACCCGAAGGGGAAATTACCTATTGTAATGAGAGAGCTAGTCCATGTCTCTATTCAGATCCATTCTGGTGGTGTCAAATTTGCACACCCCCAATAGAAATACTTACCTGGGAACCTACCTTGGCACTAACCCCGTTGCCAACTCTGTCCACACATCTACCCTAGCAACACCATCACAGGGCCTAACCACGTCAGCCACACCATGTGGGGCTTGGCCACCAATGTGATCTAGGCCACCAAGTGCCAGCCATGTCCTTCTGCCATGATCATTGGGCAAGCCAGGCTATTGATACACAACAGAATCAATAGACACAAATCAGCCAGAAGGAATGGCAACACACAAGAACCAGGAGGAGAACACTGTAGGGCTGGGGACAGCAAGTGATGAAGAGCAGGGGAACGGAGAGGGCGGGGCCTCAGGGAAGGGGCGGAGTCTTGAGGAAGGGCTGGGGTAGATCTTGGCTTGCCCTGACATTTAAAAAAGTGATCTTGGGTGTAAAAAGGTTGGATCCCCCTGCTGCCACCTTGCTAGAGCAGCCACGCTGTTGCTTTGCCGGAGCAACGAGGCACGGTTACAGTATCAGGTGTCCAGATGCAGAATAAACAGACAACTCTGTTCAACTCGTAGCTGCCAGAGTTAGACCCAGGGCAGCACGAAATCTTTAAATCGATAACAAGTCTCCAGTAGAAGAAGTGCGGGGGCGGTGGTGTCAGAGAATTCCTCCAGAACCATGGCCCAAGTGTGGGATCCAGAATTCCTCTCTGCCCAGCCCTGCGGGACAGCAGAGGAGTTCTGCATCCTCCTCTGATTATTGGGGGGCCCAAGTGTTCCTCCTTGGCGTCCCTTGCACATGCCTCTGTCTATCTTCAGAACCTTCCCTCAAGCTCCTCTTCCCCTGATGCTTCTCCTGTGAAGGTAAAATCCTCGTTGGGTTTCTGTCTTCAGACTGGTGGAAACCATCATGGATCTTTCGGTTTGCCCAGCAGCAGACACGGTTTTTAAAGAACGTGTCAGGCGGAGCTTCACGATAGGGATGGACAAATTACAGGCCCTGGCCAGGTGCCTGCGTAAAGCTGGGGAAGGCCAAGACGTGTCCCTGGAGGTAAGAGAACATGTAGAGAATGCTTCCAAAGCTTTCGCCCTGGCGGAAGCCCTGACCCAAGCGGAGCTGGGCAAGGCGGATTCCCAGTGCGAGGAGCTGATGTTGAAGAAAAAGAAACTGCAGGAGGAGAAAAAAGCAAAACGCAAGCGGCTCCGGGTTTTAAAAAGCAAACTGCGCATCTCTGTGGAACGGCGGGAGGCAAACGTGGCCATGGTCAACAATTTAACTGACAGCATAGCGGGAAAGACGACAACGTCAGGCCGATGTAGAAAATGAAGCTGAAACCCAAAGGTCTCTAAGAACAGCAGCCCTGTGGTCAATGCTATTCTGTTATGGGCACGATCATTGGTGAGTGTTAATTTGGTGACAGTGAATGGGGGGGGAGAGGGAATTTGCTGTTAGACGAACATGTACAGACATGAAACTAGCTGTTGGAAATAGAAGATGTCAGGTAATTAACAGATTGCCACAAAGCTATGGAAGAACAGGGTAGACAATTTTTTTCTTTTATTTATCAGCCGGACCCTGGTGTCAATGAGTAGCGCTGGCTGAATGATTCCTTGCACAGAGCAGTCTTTGCAAATTTAGCCCTTTTCTCTGTTCAGGGAGCATCTGTAAATGGATCCCGGCTTTCTTTGAACATGTTCATTATACGTAACCATGTGTCAGATAGCTGGGACCGATGGTTTTCAGACTGCTTTCAGATGGGTCATTTTCACTGTTGATTAAACGTGGTGTGTGATTGGTTACGAAGTCACCTGGTATTTTAGCCACTGCATCCAAGAGGTGTGTTTTCAAAGGGTGTGTCTAGACTACAGGGTTTTTTCGAAAAAAGTGGCCTTTTTTCGAAAAAACTAGACCTGCGTCTAGGCTACCGCTGCGTTCTGTCGACAGGAAATCGACAGAACGCGGCGGTTTTGTTGACAGCGGTAAACCTCGTTTTACGAGGAAGAACGCCTTTTCTCGACAGAGATCTGTCAAAAAAAGGCACTATTGCATGAAAATAGGGCTTTTTCGAAAGAGAGCATCTTTCTAGACTCTCTTTTGAAAAAGCGAGCCGCTTTGTCGACAGAACTTCTTGTTGTCTAGACGCTCTTTTTCGAAAGAGGCTTTTTCAAAAGATACTGTCGAAAAAGGTGTGCAGTCTAGACGTAGCCAAAGAAAACAACCTCGGGGTTTGAACAGCCTGATCCAAACCCTGAGGACTTTTGCCAGCTTTTATTTAATCTTTACTGGGGGAAAATGCCATAGAAATCCGGTGCAAGTTGGTCCGAGTCAAGAGAGAATAAGATTTAATTTGCCCCTCTGTTAAGTATGATTTCTAGGATTTACCTGGTGTTGCCCAGGTCCTGGTGGGAGCTCAGGGCAAGGGGCTGGGAGGGCTTGGGGGCTCAGGATAGGGGATGGGGGTGTGGAAGTCAGGGCAGGATCCTGGGTGTGTGTGGGGGGGTTCAGAGCAGGGGCTGGGAGAGGGCACCAGAGAGAGGGCAGAGCTGGGAGGCTCAGAGAAGGGAGTGGAAAGTGATGGACTGAGGGTAGGGGGTGGAGGGTTCAGGCCAGGAGGCTGGGTGTGTGTGTGTATTTTGCTTCTGGGCTTTCAGTTCTTGTTTCTCAGTGGACTCAGGTCACATGGTCAAAGACAGACCCAAGCTGGACTGGACTGTTTTTGTTTTATGCTTGTGTGGTGGTGATCCTGGGCCACACACTGCAGAGGAGTTAAAACAGAGAGACAATATATAGGAAGGATGGAGGCAGCGGGTCACTGTGGTGTTCCTGGGTGGGGGTCCAGCAGGTTGAGGTAACAGGATCACAAGTTGCTGGAGGCACTGTTACTGTAGTTCCAGGTCACGGATACCCACCTGATGTCTGCAAGATACTTTAGGACAGAGTTTCTTAAACTTTTTAAGATGGAGGAACACCAAACAATAACTTTTTTTATGAGGAACACCAAGGACTTTTTGTTGAGCAAAAAAAAAAAAAAAGTTATTGAGGGGGAAAAAAAGTCACCTGTCCCTTTAAGGGTAGCCATTTTGAGCTCTGTTGTTCTCCGCAGCACACCGGTGTACCATGGAACACAGTTTCAGCAACACTGCTTTAGGAGCTGGTCATGTTTCATTGTTCTCTCTCACTTTTTCTTCCTCTCTTCCCCTCCCCACCCGGCAATTCTTTAGCGGGTGTCTATGGGACCCCTTCCTCCAGGGATCAGGTCACTGCCCACCTTCTCCACCAAGTGTAGTGGGTCAGCAGCCAGGTTCCTCTTGCTCCTGTTTGTGGGAGGCCAACCTATCCCACAAGGTCTCAGGGCATTGTTCATGGTGGGGAATTAGCAGCTTCTGCAAGCATCTACAGCTCCGGTCCACAGTCAGGGGCAGAGCAAACAATGGAGTTCAGTAGCTCAGGGCCCTTAGGCTGAGCAGCAAACAGGTTGGTAGCTCAGGCCCTTGTTCAGGATGGGGCAGTAGAGCGTAGTGGAGTTTCAGCCTTATCGCCGTATAGTTTCTCTGGCAGAGAAGCCCTAAGCGAGGAATGATTCAGCTGGTAGCAACCAAGAGGCAATTGGCTGATTTTCGTTTTTAAAAATAAACTCGGTAGAATCTGGAAGTTTCTTTTTCAGGTGGTGTCGTGGCTATTGGTTCCCACCTCGCTCTGAAGAAAACCGAGGAAGAAGTTGTTGCTCTGCAAAGAACCATTACTGAACACAGATTGCGTGTGGAAAAGTATTCTAAAGAAGTTGAAAAATATTCTAAGTGGGTGGAGGAGCATGAAGCCAGCAGCAGAGAGTGTGTGAGAAGACTTTGTAAGATAGAGAAGGAGGAAGGGCAGAGGAGGGTGTTGCACAACCAAATCTTGCAGCTGCAAGGACTACTGAGGCGCACCACTCACTTTCTGAGCACATTGGCTGGGAAAGCCCACGTGGCTGATATAACCACATGGTACATTTGTGACTATGAAAACCTGAGCTGCATTTTGGCAGACATGGAGTGGCACGTGCTTCCGTTACTGACCGCTCAAAGTATTGACACCCAAAGACTGGAGCTCCTGTCCAGCCCTGAAATAACAAACTCCGTCCTCAAGCTAAAATGTCTGTCAGAACCACAGGACAGTTTCAGAAATATATTCTATCAAGTGGAGAAATATTTACCCTTTGGCAAAAGATTATCCATTCACTATTTCTCTTTGGCAATTGTCGTTCTCTTTTTCATTAGGTTTTCCTTTTTCTTGATTAGCTCTCTCTTCCTTTCTTTGGCTAGATTTTCCTTTTTCTTGATTAGCTCTCTCTTCCTTTCTTTGGTTAGATTTTCCTTTTTCTTGATTAGCTCTCTCTCCCTTTCTTTGGTTAGATTTTCCTTTTTCTTGATTAGCTCTCTCTCCCTCTCTTTAGATTTTCCTTTTTCTTGATTAGCTCTCTCTCCCTTTCTTTGGTTAGATTTTCCTTTTTCTTGATTAGCTCTCTCTCCCTTTCTTTGGTTAGATTTTCCTTTTTCTTGATTAGTTCTCCATGGTTTTATATTTGTTTAATCCTTCTCTATATTCTAATTAACAAATGTCTCAGTAGCTTCAGGCCTTGCAGCCTGGGGGCTTGCTTAGCCAGAACCTCCCCAGACCCACCTGCCTTCCCCAGCCCTGCTTTACCACACTGCAAATCCTGCTTCCCTAGCAGCCAGGTCCCTACTGCTCTCTGTTCAGAGCAGCAGTGAGTTCCCCCTCTCCCTCCAGGAGCCCTTCTTTATATTACCCCCAGCTGGGCCCTCATTAGCCAGAACTGCCTCCACTGGGGCTTTGCTCTCACCCTCACTCAGGGCTGGGGATTTGCCCTGAAAGGATCAGTGCAGAGCAAACACCCTATCACACTCCCTTGCTGCAGTTTAAGCCCCTTGCTGCTTGTCCTGTCCTCAGAGGCCCAGGAGAACCATTTGTCTCCCTCCTCCTTGTGACACCCTTGTAGGTACTTGAAAACCGCTCTCATGTCCCCTCTCGGTCTTCTCCTTTCCAGACTAAACAAGCCCAGTTCCTTCAGCCTCCCCACACAGCTACGCTGACCACACGACTTGGAAAATCTGGGACAGTCCCGAATTTCAATCTTCTGTCCCGGTGCCCTGTAAATGTCCCGGAAAGGACAGTGCAGCTAGAAGCGGCTGCAGGCTGCTGTTTCTCCTCCTCCGCCCTCTTCCAGGGGAACACACGTGTGCCAGGACCTTCCAACAGGTTTTCCCCGCTGCTCTGGAGCCAGCCAATAGGAGCAGCGGGAGGTGGGGCCTGATCCTGGCCCTCTGCTGCTCTGCGCTGTGCACAAACCGGGATCAGCGGATTCCCAGCTCGGCTGGCACCCTCCTGGGCGGCTTTGCCTTTTAAAGCGAAGGAGACTTGCGTGGGTCTTCCTAGGTTTAAAGGGCAGAGCGGCAGCAGGAGCGGGAGCTGGGAATCAGCTGATTCCTGGTCCGGCTGCCGCTTTGCCCTTTAAACTTAGCAAGAGCCACGTGGGTCATCTTAGATTTAAAAGGCAGAGCTGTGCAGGGCAGCACCAGCTGAGACTCCCAGGTACTAGCTGAGCTGCTCCTGCACCCTCCCCCTGGCCAGACCCCACACCAGCACCCTGCTCTCTGGCCAGATGACCACCTGCCCCCACCCCGTGCCCCCTGTCCAGACCCCACCAGCACCCTGCCCCTTCCCCTAGCCAGACCCTCCACCAGCACCCTGCCCCTCTCCCTGGCCAGACCCCACCAGCACCTTGCCCCCTTCCCTGGCTGGCCCCTACCAGCACCGTGCTCCTGGCCAGACCCCACCAGCACCCTCTCCTCTCCCTGGCCAGACCTACAATCAGCACACTGCTGTCTGGCCAGACACCCACCTGCCCCCTGCCTCCTACCCCACCCCGTGCCCCCTGTCCAGACCCACACCAGCACCCTGCCCCTGCCCCTGGCCAGAACCCCACTAGCACCCTGCTCCTGCCTCTTCCCTCCTGACCAGACACCTACCCCCAGCTTGTTTCTGTACCCTACTTCCCACCCAGATTTTGCACCCCCATCCCTATCCCACTCGCTGGCAGCCCTGTCCCACACACTGGATCCCTCGTTTTTGACCCCACCTCAGAGCATAGAGAAGCCCACAACATCCACTAACCCTGGAGCCTCAGAAGAGTTAATCTGGCCAGAAGCCTTGAACCTCAGTCCTACCTACCCTCCCCCCACCATGGGGCTGGAGTGGCAGGAGAGAGAGGTGTCTCAGTTGGGGTCACATCCGTGAGGCTTGGGCGGGTTTTTTTGGAGGGATTGTTTTTTTGCATCTCACTTGTGTGGCCCCAACTGATTTTTCTGTGGGTCAGTGGGACCCAAAACAGGTTCCCCGCCCCTCCCATGAATAAAGACAACACTGAAACGGTTTGTGCGGGACATCATATTTTATAGAAAAATGAAGCCTGGCCAACAAGCCCCCAACTGGGGCCAAGCCCCCATCTGGCCACAGCATCATAACACTCCTGCACCCCCAGATCCCAACCCTGAGCCCATCATACAACAGAACCCCCTGCCCTGAGCCCCTCACATCCCCACACTCCTGCACCCCCACATCCTCAGTCTGCTGCCACAACTCTCCTGCACCATCCACACACTGCAAATCTGTGCCCTGAGCCCATTGTACTCCCAGCCCCCCTGCCCTGAGCCCCTTACACCCCAACCCAAACTCTTGCACCCTCACATCCACAAGCCTGTGGCTTGCTAGCACCCCAACCCCCCACATGACCCCGACACTCTCCAGCCCGGTACTGGGCGAGCTGCTCCTGCACCCTCCCCCTGGCCAGACCTCCCACCAGCACCCTGCCCCCTTCCCCTGGCCAGACCCCCACCAGCACCCTGCTCCTTGGCCAGACCCCCACCTGCACCCTGGCCAGACCCCACCAGCACCCTGCCCCTTCCCTGGCCAGACCCCACCAGCACCCTGCTCCTTGGCCAGACGCCCACCTGCACCCTGGCCAGACCCCCACCAGCACCCTTCCCCAGCCAGACCCTCCCCAAGCCAGCTTCCCCTTCTCCCCCTCCTCCTGCACCCAAATTCCCTTCCTGAGCCTCACCCCTTCCCACCCCTAAATCACCCATTCCCACCCCAGAGCCCGCACTTCCTGTCTCAACCCAGTGAGAGTGAGTAAGGGCTGGGGACAGCAAGTGATGGAGAGGAGAACCGAGAGGGCGGGGCCTCAAGGAAGGGGTGGAGTCTCGGGGAAGGGATGGGGTAGATCTTGGCTTGTCCTGACATTGAAAAAGTGATTTTGGGTGTAAAAAGCTTGGAGTCCTCTGGGCTAGACAGGGCTGGGTCCTGGACTTCACCTCTCGAGGCCTCTTCCCATTCCAGGGTTCGAGGATTACCCCTCTGAGACCTTTTCCCATTGCAAGCGTTGTTATTTTGTGTATCGTCCCGTAGGGTGCGCCTGCACAGCAGCCTTATTTCGGCGTAACGGCCATTCTCCCGAAATAACGATGTGCACGTTGACACGGCCATTCTGTTATTTCGAAATAATTTCGAACTAACGGCCGGCTTCTTCCACCTTCTGCAAACCTCATTCCACGAAGAATAAGGCCTCTTCCGAAATAGCAATTTCGAAATAAGGCCGGTGTAGACGCGTCACTGCTGCTGTTTCGAAATAGCCCCTCCCCTGGGCCATTCCAAGTTATTCCTCCGGGGGCTCTAGATCAAAGGAGCACATCTACATGAGGGGAACCTGCCTCAGACCAATTTTGAGGCTTCCCTCCAGGGTAGACGTGCTATTTCGAAATAAGCTATTTCGGCACAACTCTTATTCCGAAATAACTGTGCTGCGTAACCAGAGCCGTAGAGTTCTTCATTTGCCAACACGTTCACTGCTTTTAAACACTGCCAAATGAAGACGTCAAAATAAAGTCCTTCCATATGGGGCATTGTTCGTAATATTTTATGAATCACCTCCAGGTTGCGATTTGTATTGGGTTTGATTTCCATCAGCACTACAAGAGGCAGATTTGTAAAAAAATAGTAATTGAGAACAGGGGTGGGTGGTTTTTGTAAATCCCTTGCATCGAAACAATTCTGCCAGCGTTGGATTATTTTTTAATATAGTCAGTGCTTCTTGCAGATTGAAAAGCAGTCAGGATGAGTTAAAAGTACAGGTGATACCAACAAACATCAGTCATCTGTGGGTGGAATCAAACCAGGGATCTCAGTACATGAGTTGAAAGCCAGCTGGATACTAGCACAGCCTCATTATTCTCGCTAAGGGGGTCTTTGGTGCCACCATACGCTACAGCTGGATGGTTGTGGGTTACATGTTTCCCATAACAGAGCTGTAGCAACCTCCCAGTTGAAACCCCAGACCAGTCCTGCCTTGTAACACTAGCAGGTCCCCAGTCCTTCGTGAGCAGAATTGAACCCAGGACCTTAGCACATGAGCGTCACCATCCAGGTGTGGTACCCATGCACAAATGCTATTTGAAGAGCAGGCTGACTCAGACTATGTCTACACTACCCTTTTTCCGCTTGTTTTTTGGAAGAGGCTTTTCCGACATTTGGCCCGTCTACACTGGGCCAAATTTCAGAAAAACGTCTTTCAGAAGAGCCCTTCTTCCTCATGAACCGAGGCTCCCAGGACTTCCCGAAAGAGAGTGTCTGCTCTTCTGGAAAAAAAAAAAAAGCGGAAGAGCAACCGCATTCCCTGGATGAGGTGGAGTTTTTCCGGGATACGGTATCCCGGAAAAACTCCGCAGTCCAGATGTAGCCTCGGATACTTTTCAACAACAAGAACCAAGCGGTTTCTTCTGAAAAACTTAAATCGTAATCCGGAGGCACCTTCCTCACCCGGACCAATCAAAGTCCTCACTGTAAAAGTTCATCACTATAAAGAGCCCGGCTGTGATTTACACAGCTCTGCCTTGTGATTGTTTGCTTTGGGTACTTTCCAGCAGTGGTGCGGCTCCTGGGAACTGGGCAGCTGCGTCATTCCACAGGAAACAAAAGCTGAAAGCTGCTGCATTCTCGCTCGACGGGAGCTGTGAACCGCAGGCTGTGAGACGTGTGTCTCTAGGATCGGTTTATTTGCTCCGTCGTCTGGGATTATTTTGAGGAGCCAGCGGTGATAGATTGCGGGCACAACGTCTGCCGAGGCTGTATCGGGAAAGGGTGCCTGAAAACCTCCCCCTGTCCCTTGCGCAGGAGGGAGTTGTGGGGAACAGCGCTCACCCCTGACGCACAGCTGGGGAACACGCCGGAAAAGCCAGCCTGCTTCATGCCGTACTCACAGACCGGCAGGTAGGTGACCGAGAAGATGAGAACAGCTGGAGACGGTCGCACCATTCAGTGCAGGGGGTAGGGTTCCAATCGAGGTTGTTTGCTGTCCCATGCAGAGGACGCTTTGGGAAAGCTGCCCCAGGCCCCGGGCTGTCAGGGGCCCTGCGGAGCCCGGGGCAATCGGGGAGAAGGAGGGGAATACCAGAGAGCCTGGTATCAGCAACAGTGCCAGCCCAGTGCCAGCCCGGCCTACTGTACTGTGTACCGCTGCATCACTGTTAATTTGTAAACCCGACTGGCCCCTAGTGAAACTGACGCCACAGCTTAGTTTGGCTTAAGCCTGTCTCATTCCGATCTGTATCTTACCCCTGTCCACGACAAGCGAAATCGATACAACCCTGGTTTAGAACGGAGAAGTGCTCACTCCCAGTTACCAGAGGTTGAACGAAGTCCGTTTCCCATCCTCCCTGCCGTCCCTCTCGTTTATGTATTGGCCAGCCATTCACCTGTGGAACTCACCGCTGTGGGTGCTCACGGAAGTCGAAAACTGAACAGGATGCGATGGCAGGATGAGCACTGACAGGAGACACCTCAGCGGTATGAAAAACTAGATTTACAAACTGACTGGTCAACCGCACACCTCATTTGGAACCAGAAGTATACAACAACAACAACAAAAAGGGAAATGCAGTCCAGGGCTGTGTTAAACACAAATCACTCAAAAAGGCTCAGAGGGAGAGTCCTGTTAGTCTGTAACTTTAAAACAATGTGTGGTCCTGTGGCACCTTAGAGACTGATAAATATTTTAGGGCATGAGCTTTCATGGGCAAAACCCACTTCCTCAGATGAGTTGGAGTGGTAAATGACAGAGTCCAGGGGGTATATAATAGCTGCAAAAGTGGCTACCTGTCCATCTATCTCATAGAACTGGAAGGGACCTTGAAAGATCATCAGGTCCAGTCCCCAGCCCCTACAGCAGGACCAAATACTACCCCTGACAGATTTGCCCCAGATCCCTAACTGGCCCCCTTCAAGGATTGAACTCACAACCCTGGGCTTAGCAGGCCAATGCTCAAACCACTGAACCATCCCTCCCCTTACCTCCATGGCATAATCTGTGCTAATGCAGCTAATTAAATCAGGCTGGGTGTGTCCCATTCATAGCTTTTGATGTGGAAATGCAAATAGCAAAGGTAGGGGAAATTGCCTTTGCAGTGCATTAACCAGTGAAGATCTTTTTCAAGCCCAAGTTGATAGTGTTACAATAGTGAGGAGAGATTCCCTATTAAATGAAAATGTTTGCAATCCCCTGATCTATTTTACCCCATCATAATGGATTCATGGGTTTTTTTCCCCCTTTTTCAGAGCACGCATCTGTGAGTGGATGAACAAGGAAATTCCTAGATATCATCTTTTGCTGTCAGTCGGCTTTGCAGTCATAAGCACAATTTTAGCAGTTGTCTGGATCCCGATGAGAGGTGAGTTCTCAGCCACCCTGCCTCCGTTTCTTTAGCCTGGAGTTCTTACCAATAGCATTCGCTCCTTTCCAAGGTCTTCATTCGACCAAAGCAGCCCACGGCCCCTTACCCAACCTGGCTTATGCAGAAAGAAAATCAGGAAAGGTGAGGGGGGATTTGACAGCAGCCTTCGGCTCCCTGAAGGGGGGTTGCAAAGAGGACGGAGAGAGGCTGTTCTCGGGGGGGCAGATGGCAGAACAAGGAGCAATGGGCTCAAGTTGCAGTGGGGGGAGGTCTCGGTTGGATATTAGGACAAACATTTTCCCTAGGCGAGTGGGGAAGCACTGGGCTGGGTTCCCCTAGGAGGTGGTAGAATCTCCATCCCTAGAGGTGTTTAAGTCCCGGCTTCACAAAGCCCTGGCTGCAGCTGGTCCTGATTGAGCTGCAGCTGGTCCTGCTTTGGGCAGGAGGCTGGACCTGATGGCTCCTGAGGTCTTTGCCAGCCCTGGAATTCTGTAAGGATGGGACAGTATCTTACCCCATCTGACTTTCTTGTTTCCAGTGGGAAACTTTAAACCCTTCCTTGACGTCCCTTGGTGCCCGCCCGCCTGGGTAGGCTACGAAGGACAATGCTACTATTTCTCAGAGACTGAAACGAGCTGGGCTGACAGCCAGAGCTTTTGTTCCTCACATGACGCCACCCTGGCTGTGATCAACTCCACGCAGAGCCTGGTAAGAGAGAGTCGGGGGCTCCTTCTCATTTCAGTCCTTGTGGAGCACTGTTTCTTAAACTTTTTAAGATGGAGGACCGGGGAACACCAGACAATAATGAGGAACACCAAGAATTTTTTGTTGAGAAAAAAAAAAAGTCACCTGCCCCTTTAAGGGCGGCCATTTTGAACTCTGTTGTTCTCCATGGCGTACTTCCGACTGCCTTGTGGCACACCGGTGTGCCGCAGAACACAGTTTAAGAAACACTGGTGTGGAATGTTTCGCACAATCGTTTATATGTGTATGTGTGTGTGTCTGTGTGTGTATATACAAAACTTACTTCTACAAAACAAAACAAATGTGTGTGTTTTGTATATACACACACACATACACACACACATATGTGTCCGAGAGGCCCAACTCCGCCGGCTGGAGGCTGGAGGCCTGGCCACACCCTGCCTCTGGGAGAAGAGCAGTAGAGAGGTCCTCCACAGACTAGAGAGACTGCTTCTGCTGCAGCCAATCGGGGCTCAGCAAGCTGGTATAAAAGAAGCTGCTGGGGCCAGCCCCTGGCCGTTCCTCACTGGAACTCGACCCAGTAGCACCTCGGGCAGTTCTGAGGGGGAGCTAGACTTTGGACCCCTGGGGAAGAGGCCTGCTACTACTGATAGTTGTGCATCCACCCCCCTTCGTCCACGCATGCGGTGGAAAATCTCGCCACGCCCCCGTCTTGTTGCAACCCAGGGATGGGGCTGTCTGTACCCACCAGGACAAAGGGAGGACACAGAGCAAGGCATTCTGAGATGTCCTACCACACCAGGGGATATTAAGAACCGACAGCTGGGAGCCTGTTAGCAATTTGAGGGTGCATCTACACAGCCAAGTTATTTTGGAAGAACCGCCGTTATTCTGAAATAACTATGCGAGCATCTATGCAGCCAATCCGTTATTCTGAAATAATGTGAACATCCACGCAGCCAATAAGTTATTCTGAAATAACAATGTGAGCGTCTCTGCAGCCAATCTGTTATTCCGAAATAACAATGCGAGCATCCACGCAGCCAATCCGTTATTCCGAAATAACAATGCGAGCATCTCCACAGCCAGTCCGTTATTTTGTAATAACAATGCGAGCGTCTCCACAGCCAATCCGTTATTCTGAAATAACAATGCAAGCGTCTACACAGCCAAACCATTATTTCGCAATAACAATGTGAGCGTCTATGCAACCAATCCGTTATTCCGAAATAATGCGAGCGTCTAGGCAACCAATCTGTTATTCTGAAATAATGTGAGTGTCTATGAAGCCAATCTGTTATTCCGAAATAACAATGCGAGCCATCTAAATAACTGACGGCTTATTCTGACTTCTGTAAACCTCATTCCACGAGGAATAATGCCTCTTCCCAAATAGCTCTTTCAAAATAAGGCGTGTGGAGACACTTCAGTGCTGCTATTTCGAAATAGCCTCTTACTGGGGCCATTCCAAGTTATTCCTCTGGGGGCTCTAAATCGAGATAGCACATCTACATTAGAAAATGAGGTTTAAGGGTTAGTTGGAGGAAAGGGTTTTCTCTCGAAATAACCCCATTTTTTTCTTGCAACAGCACTATTTCGCAACAGTGCCAATCCACAATTATGCAAATGAAGCGCAGGATATTTAAATCCCTCTTCATTTGCAGTTTCGGATGTCTACATTTGCATTCCTCTCGCGAGAGAGGAATGAAGTGTAGTCATACCCTTTCAGAATCACTATTCTGGAATAGCTTATTCCGGAATAACTCTGCCGTGTAGACGCAACCTTATTGTCCCTATAAGCTTATTCATGGAGTTGTAGCTTGGTTGGTTTTTTTTTAAATGGCAGCATTGTTTTGCAAAGAGATGGGTCATGACCCTTTGTTTTGGGAAGCAGCATTTTTGAAAATGCTGAAAGCCCCCACCCCCAAATCTTCCTTTCTGAAACCGGAAAACATTTACGAATGATGGGCCAAGGAAGAAAGTTTCCCCGCCCATGGCCCTGCACTTTATTTTGTGTGCTCCAGCCCCACAGTGGGGCAGCTGCACCAGCACAGGCTCCCCAATGTGTGTGTGGGGGAGCTTTGGGGGCTGGATCCAGGCAAGCTGGGGGCTGCATCCGGCCCCTAGGCCTCAAGTTCCCTACCCTGGGCTAGACTAAAAGAACCATTGTAACAACATAGCTGGACACAAGAGGGTGCTCTGGAGCAATGTTCCTGCTACTCTTTCCCATCCATGTGTGGAATAAATTTTGTGTTCTGTGCACCAAAGCATGTGCTGATGTGCACCACCAGCTGAAACACAAACCTAGCGGCAGGCGCTTTGCTAATTAGCTGGGCGGCATTGGAGTCTCTCCTGTGCGGCCTCACAAGAGCCAAACCCTGCTCTGGAGGGAAAAAGCTGGAGGTAGAAGCCAAAGAGGGCCGGGACCTCCAAGAAGAAAGGGCAGGACATAGATCTCTCTCTTTTTCTCCTATAAAGGCTTTCACCATGCGCCAGAAAGGCTCTGAAGACCACTGGATCGGCCTGAAAAGGGCCCAGGAGGGCCAGCCCTGGGAGTGGTCGGATGGCACTGAATTCCGCCACACGTGAGTCCTTTTTGCTGTGGCGTTGGTACAGAAATTCCTTCGTTCTAGAAAAGGACGAGATTAAGGCCTCCAGGATTTCTAGGCCCTATTCCTCTCTTCAAGCCAGGGCACGGTCAACCTGTGGAACTCCTTGCCAGAGGAGGCTGTGAAGGCTAGAACTATAACAGAGTTTAAAGAGAAGCTAGATAAATTCATGGAGGTTAGGTCCATAAAAGGCTATTAGTCAGGGGATAGAAACGGTGTCCCTGGCCTCTGTTTGTCAGAGGCTGGAGAAGGATGGCAGGAGACAAATCGCTTGATCATTGTCTTCGGTCCACCCCCTCCGGGGCACCTGGTGCTGGCCACTGTTGGCAGACAGGCTACTGGGCTAGATGGACCTTTGGTCTAACCCAGTACGGCCGTTCTTATGTTCTTATGAGAACCCAGGAGTTGAGGCTTCCTGCAGGCCTCATCCCCTCCCAGAGTGCAGGAGAGAACCCAGGAGTCCTGGTGAAAGTTGCCAGCCCTCCTGGCTTTGCCAGGAGTCTCCCGGAGTTGTGCTCTATCTCCCTGAGGCTACTGAAGACTGATGGCTCTCCCTGTCTGCCAGGACTCCACGCTGTTCCCTGGAGGCGGTTGGCACATCTGGGCGCAGGGGGGCTCTGTGCACTCCCCCAGCCTGGAGGGCTGGCTCTGCAGCTCCCATTGGCCAGGAAGTGCAGCCAATGGGAGCTGCAGGGGCAGTGCCTGCAGCAGGCGGCGCTCCTTCCTCCCGCTCCCTGGAGTCGCAGGGACGTGCCAGCGGCTTCTGGAAGCGGCGCCGGGCCAGGCCAGGCAGGGAGCCTGCTTTCGCCCCACCTGGGAGCCACCTAAGGAACATGCTTCCTGATTGGAGCCCCTCTCCCTCGTAGCCTCTTTTTAGGAGTCACAGAGCACTAGAACGGGAAGGGACCTCGAGAGGTCACCAAGCCCTCTCAACCTTTTTTTTATAAAGTACCCCCTTTAAAAAAAATCAGAAGTAACCCCAGTACCTACAAGTTTTCAGACACACAACATTTTTTTCTACTATTGCAACACTTTTGTTTAAACCAGCGTTTCTCAAACTGTGGGTCGTGACCCCCGGGAGGGTCGCGAGCAACGTAGAGCGAGGGTCGCAGCTGGATTCAGTTTTTCGCTTGCGACCCCTCTCTCCCGGGCCGCAAAGAGCAGCGGAAGGCAGCCGCCGACAAGCCGCGCAGCGTGGCCGGGGCCGCGGGAGCACAGCTCAGCTGCAGCAGGAGGCAAGGCAGCGGGAGAGTGAGGCCGGCACAGGAGCGGACGCGCGAGGGGCCGGCCGGGGCACGGCTGCTGGGCGACCGGACGCTTCCCCAGCTGGGAGAGGGCGAGGTCCCTCAGGCAGTGGGCTGGGGGATTGGGTCGGGACAGAGGACCCGGAGGTAAATAAGGGCACGTGGATGTCAGAGGAAGAGGCAAAGGAGATGCGGGAGAGGAGTGGAGGACGGAGGAGAGGAGAGAGAGAAGGAACCGAAGGGACTTGGAGCGGAAAAGAGGCACAGAGGAGAAAGAGATGGGGGGGAAGGAGCCTGCAGGGGAAGGGCGTTGAGGACCACAGACGCCTTGAAGGAACCCCAGGAGGGCAAGGAGTCTGGTGAGAAGGGGGGAGGAAGCGACCCCGGGCGGTGAGGGTGGGGTGGGGGGGTCACACACATTCATTTATCATTTTAGGGGGTCGTGGTATCACAAAGTTTGAGAACCCCTGGTTTAAAGAACTTCATCGTAGCCGGGCAGGCGATGCCATTTTGGGGTGTAAGAAGTACAAAAATAATAAAGCGCTGCAAAACTTAAAACCAAAATTCAGTTTTCTCCAAATTTCCATACTTTGGGCTCCCTGTCTCCCACCCCCTCTTTTTTCCCCTCCCCCCTCTTCCCTCCTATTTCCACGAGGCATAACGAGGCGGTCGACAAGGGCTTCCCTTGTCGACCGCGGAGCGTCCAGACTACCGCGCTGTGCTGCCAAACAGCTGATCGGCACAGCACGGCAGCCATTTTGATGTAAATGAAGCAGCAATTATTTAAATCACGCTTCATCTCCCTATGTCTAGAAACCTAATCTACATGGCTCCGTCAACGGAGCCATGTAGTCTAGACATACCCTTAGGGATCTGGGGCAAATCTGCCAGGGATGGTACTTGGTCCTGCCATGAGGGCAGGGGACTGGACTTGATGACCTCTCGAGGTCCCTTCCAACTCTATGAAATAGGTATCTCTCTCTCTCTCTCTTTCTCTCTCTCTCTCTCTCTCTCTCTCTATATAACCACCTGTCCTGACATTTGGTGTTTCTTAGGAGGAGGGAGAAAACGTGTTCATCTTGGCCTCTGAGGAGAGAACAAGAAGCAATGGGCTTAAACTGCAGCAAGGGAGGTGTAGGTTGGACATTAGGAAAAAGTTCCTAACTATCAGGGTAGTCAGACACTGGAATAAATTGCCCAAGGAGGTTGTGGAATCCCCATCTCTGGAGATATTTAAGAGTAGGTTAGATAAATGTCTATCAGGGATGGTCTAGACAGTGCTGGATCCTGCCCTGAGGGCAGGGGACTGGACTCGATGACCTCTCGAGGTCCCTTCCAGTCCTAGTGTTCTATGATTCTATGATCAGAAAGGGTCCAGATCACGTTAGCTAGCATTGCACCTCATTCCGACAGGCTGTGATTCAGACACCCAAGTCACTTAGCAAGAGACTCCAACACCACCCAGCTGATGAGCACCCACAACTTGGTTTCTGTCTCTCTTGGTGGTGCATGTTCACACAGGCCTTGGTGCACATAATTTATTCTGCACAGGGATGAAACAAAAAAACTGAGAGGGACCATTGCTCATAAGTTAGTGGTTTGATAATGATAAGATGTCGATCCTTTCCTTTATTCCCTTCTTCCATGGGTATCTGTTCTCTCTTCGTCACATATAAGAGGGAGTTTATTACTTTTCAGACCCACTGCCCCGGCTAGTGAGCTGTTGATTCTCATAGGGTTATCATGAATCATGCCTCCTACTTTGAGTTGGGTTCTTGTAAACGGCTCCGAACCTCATGGTGTTTGCTCTTCCTGAAAACACCAGCTTTTTCCCATTGTGTTCCCACTCGCTTGCCCTAAAAATCACCTTGCCTGGCCTGGCCGGACAGAGGGGGAAGAGGGGGATGTGACAGGCAGAGAATGAAACCGGAAACGGGCGCTGGAGGGAGGGAAACGTCCGGCCACTCACAGGTCACTATTCTGTTGCTTCTCGACGCAGGTTTGCAGTCAAAGGAGAAGGACTTTGTGTTTATCTGAATGACGTTGCACCCAACACAGCAAGTTGCCACTCGGACAGAAAATGGATCTGCACGAAACCTGATGCATATACCCAGAGGAAAAAACTGGAAATATAAATATATGTTGAACCTCGCTGGTCCAGCAACATCTGTGATGTGACTGCCAGGTGGAGCCGGCAGCAGCAAGCAGGGCTGGGTTCCATATCTAGGGGCTTTTCTCCATCCATCCAACACAGAACCGGCTCCAGCCCCACCCCGTAACCTGTGGGATCCACCCACCACTCCCAGGTGCCTCTGGATGGCTCCACTTCCCTCCAGCAGGCACAGAGTCGGAGCGTAGAAAAGACACTTTGAGTAAATGGGAGGCAGGCACTTGGCGTCCATTTGGGAAACCATTCATGGTTTGTTGTGTCTGAAATCTGCGTGCATGTCCTCGCCACATTGATGGGAGGAACGGATCGGTAATGAACTCACCTAGTGAGGCTTCTGACTAGACCAAAATGTTACAGTTCCAGAGCAAAAGCTCAGGGTTTGGGAGATTTGCTGGGGCCTTTCTGTGATTCATGGATGGCTCAGGGAGCAATCATCCAATCTAGCTGGGTATGAGGCTTCACCCGCTGTTGTGTTGAGTGATAACAGAACTGGGGCAGAGGGGCTGGCGGTTGCTGCTGGTCAGTAGCAAAGCATTATGAGAGACAGCCCAGAGTGGAGAGTGACGGGGGCTCAGCGGTATGCCAATTCCAGGTTTTTACCCATCACAGGAACAGCCTGAACCATGTGAGACTCCAGGGGACTGGAAGAACGAAGTAAGTCATACTTGTGCAGAGCATGAGGCAGAACCTCGTAAACAACATTTTTAGGACTAATATTAGTGTAAGCAGGGGCTGAACTGCTGCTTGCTATCAGCCAGCTAAAAGGAGGGGTAGGTGTGCCCGCTACAAGGCTACATCTAGACTGGCATGATTTTGCGCATAAGCGGCCGCTTTTGCGCAAAATCTTGCCGCCTGTCTACACTGGCCGCTTGTATTTGCGCAAGAACACTGACTTTGTAATGTACAAAATCAGTGGTTCTTGCGCAAATACTCCGACGCTCCTGCTCAGGGATAAGCCCTCTTGCGCAAGTATTTTTGCGCAAGAGGGCCAGTGTAGACAGCCACGTTTATTTCTTGCACAAGAGAGCATCTACACTGGGCACGGATGCTTTTGCGCAAAAGCAAATCTTTTGCGCAAAGGCACATGCCAGTCTAGACGCTCTCTTGCACAAATACTTTTAACGGAAAAACTTTTCCGTTAAAAGTATTTGCGCAAAATCTTGCCAACCTAGACGCAGCCCAATTGTTTAGCTCTGCAAGGTAATTAACTGTTAACTGTTGATATGTAAATACAGCTCAGGAGAGAATCCAGGTGTGAGCTGTAAGACTGGCCCAACCTGCCCCTTTCCCCCTTTGTTTTAAGGACAGACCTAAAGCAGACTACCTGAGGAGACTTTTCTTTTGCTAGTCCAGTGGAAGCTGGATTCATTTGCCAGTCCAGCTGGTGGCTAAAGGGTTGAAATCACTGAGAGCTGAAATCACTGGTTTGGCTGAGAGCCAGACCCATTGCAGATAGTGAAGCGGCAGCGACCAGCAAAGTGGCTGGTGGGAATCACTGTCTGGTGGCGTAACATGGCTGGTAGGAGTGGCGGCCGGCAAGGAGCGGCGACCAGCAGCGTGGCGCGGAGCGGCGGCAGGCGAGGAGCGGCGACCAGCGGCGTGGCGCGGAGCGGCGGCAGGCGAGGAGCGGCGACCAGCGGCGTGGCGCGCGGCAGGCGAGCGGTGACCAGCGGCGGCAGCAGGCGAGGCGGCAGGCAACCAGCGGGCGTCGGTGGAAGTGGGACCAGCTGGTGGAGCGTGGCGGAGTGTCATAAGGTGCCCCCTATCTATCCCTGCACCCCCATTTCTACCGAGGTTGGGAGGTGAAACCCTGCGGGTGAACTTTGGGACTCTGGGTGGCACGGACCAGGGACAGAGACTTTTGGGGTGTCGGACTCTTTGGACTTCAGGTGATTCTTGGCTGGGGGGGGCTTGGCTCATGTTTGGGCTATGAACTCTGTTTGTGGTGTTTTCCCCAAGTTAATGCCGTATGACTTCTCTCTCTGTTTCATGAAATGTTTCTGTGCTTGTGAGTGGGGAAGCATTGCCTCTCAAGTACCCAGGGGTGTGTGAATTTCCCAAATTTCTGGGTGGGGGCTCAAGCTGGTTCTGTGAGAGATGGATCCCAAGATATTGAACCCGGCCCTGGTTACTGCCAGGCGTACCCGGCAGAAGGGTTACATTAGCAATTAATTCTGTCCCCGTATGAAAGTACAAGGTGTGTGACTGCAGTATGTGTATAGCACACAACACAACATACCAAAGAATCAACAATTGTGTAGGCTCCAAGTAGCTTTTGCTGGCACTTTATGGACCACTACAATTGTCTTGTCTTCAATGGAATTTTATTTTGTGTTAGTTCATGGCAGGAGCATGCTTTTTTCGTCATATGTGATGACAAGATCTCAGCCTGTAAACTGTTCTGTGTTGGGATAGTTTGATTGTGCTGGAGCTATAGAGAACAATACATGAACAAATAAGCCTCAATATTGTCTTCTTTAGACCTACTCCAATATGAATTCTAAACAATAATTCTTCTGGATCTTCCTGTGTGTGTCTGTTTTTTTGTAGAGCAAAGATAGTGCTACTTATCTCCTCCCTGGGGAGTGTTCTGAGGTGCATACCTTGTCCAGCATTTGTAAAATGCTCTGCCCTGCCATTTATCTGGCCTTGCTTGGGTCTGTAGCTCACTTTATTTTTTTAATAAAAGGCAAATGAACATCCTTTATTTAATTATTGTATTTTTTAGAAATAGTGTTGTTAGTTTTTATTTTGTATTTCTTAAAGGGATTGTTAATTTTTTTCTGTTTAATTTTTTTAATGGGACTTCCATCAAGTGTATTTTTTATTCATCCCTCTTTTCATTCGCTATGTTTTGATAAAAAGAGCTATTGTCAATTTGGTTTCCAGTAACATTATCTTCTAGTTTTCAAACCTTACGCATTGATGTAGCTGTGCCAAAACAGAGCACTACTTCAAATGTCTCCGTTTTCTCTTTTCTGTAAGGTTTAATTGAGATGCAATCCTGTTTATTCCAGATACATCCTATTTTTCTGGCTCCTTTTAGTTCAGTCTCTTGCAACATTTGCTCATTTATGTTAATGTTGAGGCCTTTACTTGCTTTGGTGATTCTCTCTTCTGTATGGGTTTATGAGATGCAATCCTATTCCGGGCACATCCCGTTTTCTTGGCACAATCAAACCTTGTGTTGCTTTACGTTATGATGAGAGGAAGCTATATTCCGGATTTGGTGGGCCTAGCTCTTACCGTTTTGGAGGCATTCTTGAACAAACAGACAAAACTCTCTAAACTATATAGTACTATTCTCATGGGAAGCAGGCTGCCTGTCAGGTATGGAGAGTTTATTTTCCCCTCTTTCAGTCATTTGTGTGCCACCAAGCTTTCAGATCAGAACACCAGGTGGTACCAGAGCCAATGGCAGAGAACATTACAAGAAAGGAAGTGAGCTCTGGCCTAACCTGATTTAGCTTTTGGGGAAATGGGCAGGCATAGCTGCAGTGGATAGCTCCTGTGCTGTAGCTATTTCTGTATAAAACTACCCCTGAGCCTCTGTGCTAAATAAAAGCAGCTCTATTTCCAACTTTTACACGGCTTCCAAAGTTATTCTGCTCTAGCCATGCTGGTCAGTTTTGTCCATGTAGACGGGCCCTGAGATTTGCCTAAGTATGCAATGATCCAAGCTGATGGAAGCGAGATTTTTGTCATGTTTTATTGGTGCTCCCTTGGAACAAACTAAGGGCAGCAGGGGACTCTCGATGTCATCAAGGGTGCCTGCCTTTCTGGAAGACAGATCTAGTCCCAGGCATGTTATTTGGCTTCAGGTGTGGCAAAAGGATGAGATTCTAATGCCTGCATTACATGGGCAGTCAGATCGAACGACCCCGTTGTCCCTGATGCCTTTAAGGCTAAGAATCAGTTGGTAGCTCACCCCATCCCCAATTAATAGTATATTTTCAGCACTTTAACCCTTTACTTAACTGTGAATCCCCAAAATCTTAACACTGGGCCTGCCTCTTCTCCCCTAAGCTAGAGCGGACGTCACACACTTGGGCTATGTCTACACTCGCGGCTTCTTGCGCAAGAACATCTTGTGCAAGGGTTCTTGTGCAAGAAGTCTTGCGCAAGAAAATGTCCACACTGCCATGTGCGAGCTGTGCTTTTGCGCAAGAGCGCCCATGGCGGTGTGGACGCTCTCTTGCGCAAGAAAGCTCTGATGGCCATTTTACCCATAGGGCTTTCTTGCGCAAGAAATCCCTGCCGAGTGTCCACACTGCCCTCTTGGGCAAGAGCTCCTGCGCAAGAGGGCTTACACCTGTTAAAAAAGAGCATAGCTGTTGCGCAAGAATCATAGAATCATAGAATACTAGGACTGGAAGGGATCTCGAGAGTCATCGAATCCAGTCCCCTGCCCTCATGGCAGGACCCAATACTGTCTAGACCATCCCTGATAGACATTTATCTAACCTACTCTTAAATATCTCCACAGATGGAGATTCCACAACCTCCCTGGGCAATTTATTCCAGTGTTTAACCACCCTGACAGTTAGGAACTTTTTCCTACTGTCCAACCTAAACCTCCCTTGCTGCAGTTTAAGCCCATTGCTGCTTGTCCTGTCCTCAGAGGCCAAGACGAACAAGTTTTCTCCAAACAGAAGCCCTCTCTTACCACGCCTTTAAATTTCCTTGCAAGAGCGAGCTGGCAGTGTGGACGCTTCATGCGGATTCTTGCGCAAGAACGGCTGTTCTTGCGCAAGAAGCCGTGAGTGTAGACATAACCTTGGGTTCCACTGCTTGCCTCCTCAGTGGCAGACTCGCATTCAGCTCCCAGGCCGTGCAGGACCAGAAATGACGAACCCTCCAACATTTCACATCATCAAAGTGCAGAAACTGAACAGGACTCTTCAGTCAGTGGTGGGGAGGCGTGTGTGAATGCTCCATAAGAAACCACATGGCAGTAGATTCAGCAGACAGGAACGAACCTCTGGAGTGGATATCGGCGTGCAGAAATGCACCCTTCTAGGGCTCAGCTCTGCTAGCAAGAATAGGGATTTTGCTGGGTAGGTTTCTGTCAGTGCTCCTGCCCACCCTCCTGGTGTTTGTACAATGCAGTATTTTCAATTTTCCTTCCACCTGACAAGTCTTAGATTATGCAATTTGATCATTTCAAGTGTGTGAGATAAGGCCCTTGATTACAGACATTCATTCTTGATAAAAGGAAGAAAATGATGTGTGCCTCAGGGAACAGTGTAAAATGAGCAGTTCACGATGTTAACAGTCCTATTCTACAAAAGCGGCGAGGAGTCCTGTGGCACCTTATAGATTAACCGAAGTGTTGGAGCATAAGCTTTCGTGGGCAAAGACCCACTTCGTCAGATGCATGGAGTGGAAATTTCCAGAGGCAGGTATAAATATGCAGGCCAGAATCAGGCTGGCGATGACGAGGTGGATCCAATCAGGGAGGATGAGGCCCACTTCTAGTAGCTGATCTGGAGGTGTGAATTCCAAGAGAGGAGAAGCTGCTTTTGTAGTTAGCTAGCCATTCACAGTCTTTGTTTAATCCTGAGTTGATTTGTTTAATCCTACAGGTTTTTGTATGTTGTCATTCCTAATATCTGATTTGTGTCCATTGATTCTTTTACGTAGGGACTGTCCAGTTTGGAGTCCCTACGTAAAAGAATGGCAACATACAAAAACCTGTAGGGGAACACTTCAATCTCCCTGGACACACAATTGCAGCTCTAAAAGTAGCCATCCTGCAGCAAAAAAACTTCAGGACCAGACTTCAAAGAGAAACTGCTGAGCTACAGTTCATCTTCAAGTTTGACACAATCAACTCAGGATTAAACAAAGACTGTGAATGGCTAGCTAACTACAAAAGCAGCTTCTCCTCTCGGAATTCACACCTCCAGATCAGCTACTAGAAGTGGGCCTCATCCTCCCTGATTGGATCTACCTCGTCATCTCCAGCCTCGTCATCTCCAGCCAGTCATCTGCATATTTATACCTGCCTCTGGAAATTTCCACTCCATGCATCTGATGAAGTGGGTCTTTGCCCACGAAAGCTTATGCTCCAACACTTCAGTTAGTCTATAAGGTGCCACAGGACTCTTCGCCGCTTTTGCAGATTCAGGCTAACACGGCTACCCCTCTGATACCTGAGTCCTATTCTAGATCCCCGCTTTAACTCTGTGAACTCTTTGCCTGTTTTCTCATTTGTTGCCCCCTGTATATATTTGATCCTGGATCCAGTAGCTCCTCCCCTTAGTTTGGGGGGAGGCCAGCAGTCCCGGGAACTCAACACAGTAGAAACTCAGTTACAAACACAGCAGGAAGGAGGCTGTTTGCTTGGCATTCTGAAACGTTCGTAACGCTGAACAAAACGACAGTGGTTGTTCTTTCACAAGTTTACAACCGAACGCTGATTAAATACAGCTTTGAAACATTAGAAGATTCTGCTTTTAACTATCTTAAACTAAATGGAAAGAAAGGACAAAAAAAAGTTCCTTTCCCTTTTCAAATCTTTAAGCTTTCCCTCGTATTTTTAGTAGCTGACGTTGAACAGAGCACAGTGTTGTATTTGCTCTCCCTCTCCCCCGTCTTCGCGTCTGCTTCCGGATTGAATATTTTCGGTTCCAACTGAGAAGTGTATGGTGGATTGCACAGCTCGGAGTTTGTAACTGAGATTCTACTGTCGATACAGGGTTAACAGCCTCGTGTCGTCAGCACGCTGCAACGTAAGGGCTGGCCTCATGCAGATGAGACAAGCTCTCTCGGCCGGAGAAACAAGCAACCAGGAAGAAATACACATGTCTGCTGGAATTATTGCTTTCTGAAGCTAAATTACCAGGCAAGAAGTGCTTTCCTTTGACTGGATACACAGGAGACGCTGGACGGCCAAGTACATGCAGGTTTTAGGCAAACATTTGTGAGAGTCTTGTTGTGGTGCTTAGTACATGTCTCATGCATGTCCTTGTGATGTAGAAAAATGTGCAGATAGGAGGGCTGCATGAAATTTCAGCGTATTGGTATCGCTTCTCGGCCTTTTGGCTAAGATCAAGTGTAGTATCTGTTCTTATCAGTTTAATATCTGATACGTCCTCTATCTGAGGACTATATATTAAATGGATTTTTGGAACAGGGAGATGGAATAGGAGCTTGCTCCATCCACTCCACGCATCGACCTGGTATTGCAGTACCTCCAGGAACGGTGCACCTCCCCTTGGGGAGACTATTCTGGTTCAAAAATAGAATTCATTTAACTCTCTGCTTCTGCCAAAAGCTTTTGCTTCTGCCAAACGCTTCACTCTGTTGCTGGTTTTAACCAGAATGGGTCTCAGTTCTGCGCTGGCTGGGAAAACCGCGCGGAATGATGGGAGGGTGGTGTGTGCCCCCTTTTCTCCCCCCTTCCCCTTCTGTGTGTATGAATGAAAGCCTGTGAGTAAGTACACCTGCTTATGGCCCACCTTCTCCCCCCTCTTCTTTTATTACTATCATTACTACTATTTCCTTTTCCTTTTCCTACTTTCCCTTAATTTTATTTATTTATTTATCTATTTCTTTATTTTCTTTCTTTCTATCTTCCTTTATTCCTATTATTATTACTTTTCTCTCCTCCCCAAAAAAAAAAAAGAGGCTCATGAGACCATCCCCGGGTGTGAACCACAAGCAGACTAGAGGACAAGGACGCAGAAGAAGAGGACATCGTGGGATCTGACCCTGACTCTGGGGCTATTGTCTCTAACCAAGCCTCCTACCCCTTGTGCTTCGAGTCTTTGGAGCCGATCCTCGGTCCCCAATCTGCCCCGCCGGGCTCTCCATAACCACTGGTTCCAACCAACCATCACTCACTCTGGGTGAATGCCCGACAGGGGTCCCCGGGGCAACTGCCCCCCTCCAAGAGCCCCCCCCCCGGCGGGAGCAACAGTATTCCCAACGAGGACCGGGATACGGCAATAAGGGAAGCCAAGGAATACGAAGAATGGGAAAATAAAGGAAAGCCATACATATATATATTTATGTCCAGCACAGAGAACCAAGGAAAGATCGTGGTTAACACCCGGGGAACAGTAGATGTTTGTGTGGGTGTACGAGTGTCCCCCTTAACCTTTTCTTCTTTTAATTTTGTTTTGTTTTGTTTTATTGTTTTGTGTGTGTCTGTGTGTGTATGTGGGTATGTGTGTGTGTGCGTGTATGGGTGCGTTGTGTTCCCTCCCTTCCCCACACCCCAAGAAATAAACTAAAACCGCCACCTGAAACTCCAAGAAGCAATCAAGAAACGCTAGCCCTCCCACACCGTGCGGTCCCCAAAATAAATACTACCCTCGGGCTCACTCAACCATTTCCCCCGTCCCCACAATATCTCTGACACGGGTCAGACCCCGAGGGTCCTGAAGCTCCTCCTGCTCAAGAGTCCCCACATTCACTCCCCCCCATAACACCCCAATACAGAGATATTATAACTAGATACGCGGTGGGACGCTCATCCGCTTGAACCTAGATCTCAGCCTACCTAAACCACTGGACCTCCTGCTACAGAATGAACGTCCCTACCCAACCACCTATACACTAGACAACCCCTCACCACCCCACTTCCCGACTACATCCGGGGCCCCACACACTCCCCATTATTCTCTATGGGCTCCTCATAAGCCACGCTCCAAACCCCCCCCCGCCCCACCATCCTACGGAATCCACTTATTCTCGGCACTCCCCACTGAAGGGACACGAATGTTACTCTGGAGGATGGGGGCGCCCCACCGTGGGCCCCCACTCGCAGGCTACGCTGAACGCTTCGCCACGGGCCATACAACCAGGCTTCCAGGTGCAAGATTCCCCCCTACCCTAAGCCCAAACCGGCTCCCGGATGTACCCATTCGCTCCCCTATACCTGTATCAAAATGTATATTGTGCCGTTTGTACTGTTTGTTCGCAAACATTCGCTCAATAAAACGTCAATCTGTTCTTATCAGTTTAATATCTGATATGTCCTCTATCTGAGGACTATATATTAAATGGATTTTTGGAATAGGGAGATGGAATAGGAGCTTGCTCCATCCACTCCACGCATCGACCTGGTATTGCAGTACCTCCAGGAACGGTGCACCTCCCCTTGGGGAGACTATTCTGGTTCAAAAATAGAATTCATTTAACTCTCTGCTTCTGCCAAACGCTTCACTCTGTTGCTGGTTTTAACCAGAATGGGTCTCACTTCTGCGCTGGCTGGGATTTGACTGCAAATCTGCCTGTCATGATTATGAGGGTTAGCCAGCAGCCTGGGGATTAAGGGGTTAACTACACCTAGCCAGGTGGAGTGGCCAATAGGAATGTAGGTAGGACTTTCAAACTGAGACAAAGGAATTTGGGTGTTTGCCCTCCTTTGTCTCTCGGGGCCAGTCCTCTGCAGCTACAGGGAGGGACAAGCATGTCTCTCTCTCTCTCCAAGAAACAATTCTTCACTTTCTGTAAGTAGGGTAAAGTTTAGGTAGTTTCGTTAGGCTTTATTGTTTTAAGGGTTGGGTATGGGATCTGAGATCTGGCACTGCTTAAGAGATGTTTGGCTTTTCTTTTTAACTAAGTTCTAGCCCATGGTGTAATTCCTCCATGAGTATATTTTGTTACCTTTCCATCTGATCCTTATGCTTGCATCAGGAATATTGTTGTAATAATAAAAGTTTTCTCCTTTCTTTTGATTAACCTGGCATTGGTTACTGTGTGTCCTGATTTTTATTCTAGGGGTGAGATTTCCCAAATGATCTTTCCCCTAATCTCGTTATTAATATTTGGGTGGTGGCAGCGGAAGTTTTATTCCCAAAATCTAGGTTTTTAAGATTTTTGGGGGAAGTTTTATACCAAAGCCTGGTAGATAAGGCTTTGGGGTACACTTGCTGGCCCCCACTTCTGCATTTATCATGCCAGAGTGGGGAAGGAGCCATGACACCGGCCGCGAAGGAGGAGATTAGAATCCACGTGTTTCTAAGGGGCAGGTCAGCTCTAGCTCAGCTGAGAAAAAGCTGCCACCAGCACCTCCTCTTCCCCCGCTAAAAAATTGCTCCAGCACCCCTGGACAGACCCGGTATCTCAGTTTGATTAACTACTTACGCCTTTGGGAGGTGGGGCTTCCACCTCAATCATTCCTTAGCCACCTCCCTCCCTTTTTCTGCCTCTCAGACAAGAGGAAGCTGCAACAACCACTTCCTAGACTTAAGGGCAGCAAAAACAATGTGATCATTTGATCTGACCACTTGCCATAGGATGTCATCAAGAGATAGAAAATCCATTGTTGCCTTCAGTTTGTGCCTGGGGCAGCCCTCAGTGGAAAGTCTGGGAGAGAGAGCAGATACTCCCAAGACTGGCGATGTTGTGTCTGAAATCTGTGTGGTTAATTTGGGAAACTATTCATGGTTTGTTATGTCTGAAATTTGGCCGGGCAGGGTCCTTTTCCTTGCAGGTTGTTAAGTCCAGCAGAGTTAAGTATCCCCTTCACAAGTCCCATCTCCAAAAAGATCACTTGGCACTGGGAAAGGTTCAGAAAAGGGCAATAAAAATGATTTGGAGTTTGGAACGGGTCCCAGATGAAGAGAGATGAAAAAGCCTGGGACTTTTCAGCTTAGCAAAGAGGAGACTAAGGGGGGATAGGATAGACAGGGCTCGACAAATTCTGGAAAACCCTACTCGCCAGACAAAAAAGGGACTCACCACCCTCCCCCCCCAAAAAGTGTTTTTTTAATGACACCATGACGTAGCGGGGGTGCTGTCTGCTCTGTGACCCGGTGTCCCCCTGCGCTGTGATGGGAGATTCTCACTGACTCTCCCAAATGTGTATTAACCCAGACACCCAGGCTCAGCCCCACAGGGAGGGAGACAAAGGAGGAGGGCGGAGACCAGCACCTGGCTGGGGGGCAGGGCTGGAAGAGAGTTTTTAGTTGCTGGCTGGAATCATGGAGGAGGCAGCCTAAGCAAGGGGGCTGGGATTTAGGGGCCCAGTCTCCCCCATCTCAAGGGGGCTGTGGCATCCTAGGCCTGGCCTGTAACCAGATGACATCTGTGCTGTGCTGTATCCTGGAGAAGCAATAAACTCCCTCTATTCTACAGGCTGGCGGAGTCTGTTTGGGCCACTACGGGGGTGCAGGAGTCCGGGGAACCCCAACGCCCCACCACAGGCATAAATTCCTAATAAGAATAAGAACAGTAATTACTAATAAGTTATTAATAAATATCACCCAAGTTATTAATAAATATCTTATAAACCTCGACCTTTTCCCTCTGCTGCCATGTCTCCTCCCCTTGCTCCATCAGCTCCCCTGGTGCCTGCTGCCCCCCAACCCCTCACCCGTGTCTGCTGTCCTGACTCCTGCCCTTCTCACTGCCCTCAGCCTTCCTGAGACCTGCCCCCCTCCACCAGCCCTTCTCTCCCCCGTGCCCGCTCCTCCAGTAGCCCCACTCTGATCATGTGAGCTACCCCTCTTCTAACACCTCCCTCTACACACCTGCCCTGCCTCTCTCCTCTGGTGCTGGTCCCGCCCCTGCAGGGTCTGCCCTTCTGCTTCACCCCCAGAATCCCCTGGCAGCTGCACCCTCCTCGTGTCTCCCCCTTCCCTCACTGCCCCGCCCCTTTGCCCTCTTTTTCCTGATGCCCACCCCTCACCACTCTCTGCCCCGTTCCTTCATGCCCCTGTGCCTCTCACATGACTTGCTCCATCCCCGCCTTCCTCATGCCCACCCCTTCTTTCAAGCCTTCTCCCAGCACCTCCCTCTCCCCCCTCTAGTCCCCAATGCCCTTCCCTCTCCTCCCAGCATCACCCTGTCCCCCTCCCCGACACCTCCCTCCTGCCCTTTTCCTCATTGTCTGCACTTGGCCTCCTGGGGTTTGTCTCTCCTGGACCCCTGTCCCTTGGTGCCTTCCCTTTCTTCTTCTCCTGACCTCCTCCCCTCCCCTCCACACAAGCCCCTTCCCCATATTTTCCCCTCCTCCCCTCCCCCAGCCCAGCCTCTACCCCTCCCCAGGCCCAGCTCTAGGTTTTTTGCTGCCCCAAGCAAAACATTTTTTGGCCGCCCCCCCCCCCTTTTTTTTGTTGTCTTTTACACGTTTGCCTTTTGCAATGGAGTTTTCTTTTGTTTGTTTTCTTTTTTGTCCCGGCATTTTAGCCCTATAAATAGCAAATAGCATTTTCATTCAGTTTTTTTCCATAAAGGCAAAGGCGCTTCAAGTGAACTCCCCCTTTCACTGCTGCTGGGTCACAGCAGCCTTTTCCCTGCCCTGTCCAGCCCCTCCCTATGCACAAGCACCCGTCGCTCCCGACTCACAGGGGGAGCAGGGTGCAGGGACAGCACAGAGCCAGAGGGGTGCAGGGAACAGTAGGGGTGTACAGGGGTGGTGCGGGGAATGGGAGGCACAGAGGGATGCAGGGATCGGGGGGAGCAGGGTGTGGTGGAGGCAAGGGGAATGGGACGCAGGGAACAAGAGGGGCAGAGGGATCGCGGTCTGGGGCAGTGCAGGGAACAGGCAGCACAGAGCTGGGGCACGGATCAGGGGAGCAGGGTGTGAGGTGCAAGCGGTGCAGAGGGAGAGGGAGAGCAGAGCAGGGGTCCAGGGGCAGTGCGGAGGGAGAGGTGGGGCGCAAGGGAGCGTGGCGTGCGGGCGCAGCGAGCGGGCCGGTCAGGGCCGGCGGGCCAGGAGCGGCGGCTGTGGCAGGACTGGAGCCGGCGGGGTGGGGCCTGGCTGCGCTGCGCACCGCAGACAGCTCCCAGGGACACGCGGCCAGAGCCGAGCTACTGCGGCCCTTGAAAATCGGCAAGGCCACGTCCTGCCGGCGTCCCGGCCTCTGGCTCGCGCCCCGCCTCCTCGCGCCGGAGCTAACGCAGGCACCCCGGTGGCAAGAATCGCCGCACTTCCCCCTTCCCGGCGGTGCTCTGCTCCTCCGCCGGCCGGCGGATCGAATGGGGCCGCGCCACTCGTAGTACGGGCTTCGGCCAGCCCGTCACAACGGCCCACCGGGCCAGTCCGCCCCTGCACTCGCCAGCTGGTAAAATCTACTCGGCGCGGGCGAGCGGGCGAGTGTATTTGTCGAGCCCTGAGGATAGAGGTCTATAAAATGATGACGGGTGTGGAAAAGTGAATAAGGAAAAGTTATGTACTTGGGACGGTGCTTGGTCCTGGTGGGAGGGCAGGGGACTGGACTCAATGACCTCTCAAGGTCCCTTCCAGTTCTATGAGATAGGTATATCACCACAGGTTATTATTATTCGTTATTATTATTATTATGTTCCTGTAATGTAAGAACTAGAGGTCACCAAATGCAATGAATATGCAGCAGGTTTAAAACAAACCAAAGGAAGTTTTTCTTCACTTAGCGCACAGTCAACCTGTGGAACTCCTTGCTGGAGGGTGTGGTGAAGACTAGGAAATTAACAGGGTTCAAAAAAGAACTAGATAGATTCATGGAGGTTAGGTCCATCAGTGGCTATTAGCCAGGATGGGCAGGGACGGTGACCCTGGCCTCTGTGGCTGTCTGTAGACTACACTTCTCTGTCAACAGAGAGATGTAGATATTAGGCACGTCAAAATAGCTAATGAAGCGGGGATTTAACTATCCCATGCTTCATTAGCATAAACATGGCCGCCGCTTTTTTTTAAAATGGAGCTTTTTAAAAAAAAACCTGGCAGTCTAGACGCGCATCTGTCGAAAATACAACCCTTTTTCGACAGATCCTGTAAACCTCATTTTATGAGGGATAAAGGATCTTTTGAAAAAGGGTTGTATTTTCGAAAGATCCCTGTCTAGACTGCCTTTTTTTTTCCCGAAAAACCTCCTGTGACGGATCCTCCCCCTCTCCCCCCCACGTTTTATGAAACGGATTTATGGACATGAATATACATAACTCAAAGGTGGTGTGAGCGAATTATTTCATGTAACCCAGCCATCTTCATGTCATGATCCGCTGGTTCTGTTTATCTTTCTTTGTTGTATGTATCGCGTGTGTGTGTAAAATTAGACACGGGGAGTGGGGAATACTTTGTGGGTTCCAAATGTGTGAATGAGAGACATGGAGAATGGTACCCTCCACTGTTAAACTAGCTCTTTTGTCCTTCAGTCTGAGCAGTGGTTGGTGGGGAGCGGCCTCAATTCTTTAACAAAAAGAATAGGAAAGCAGAGGGCTGGGTCTTTTCTTGGCTGCACCTGAAGAAAGGGGCCAGGGACCCCAGGGTGGGGGAGACAGCCCTGGTTTTGGAGGGGCAGCTGGGAAAGAGGTTTTAGGGTGAGTTTGATTAAGTTTGTACTGAGGTTTCAGTGGAGAATCAGCCAAGCCGTTTTGTTTCTTTTGATTTGCTCTGTCTGTTCTCACTTATTACTACTTCAATCCTACTGCTTCCACTTAATAAAACCGTTTTAATTTTCTATCTGTCGGGGACTCGAACCCGGACGGCCTCGGTTCGTTGTCTGACCGCAAAGAGACAGGCAACACCAGCAAGATCCAATCACAAGCCCTTTATTGAATAGTGCGCACTACAATAGAGAGCAGCCCGTCTCCAAAGAGAACCAGCCACGATTTCAGTAACAAGTAGGATTATATAGACAGTTCCGTCGCGTCATAAAACATTTGCCCAAGCAACCCAGCCCTCCTTAATTAGTTAGAAGCTTCTAGTGTTAATGCGTATACTTCATGGCCGTAAGCAATTCATAATGCGTCAACAGCGTTCTTATCAGCCCAGAAGGCAAGTACCAAACAACAAGGAGACAGGGAGTTAAAAACAAACAGAGGGCAGAGACAGGGAGTTAAAACATCGAGGAGACAGTTCGTTAAGATCCGGGTGAGAACAGAAACAGGGAGTTACCTTATCAGTTCTCATAACAAGCTGTTCCCATCACAACGGGTACAGGAATGCAGCTTTTCACTTATCCTACTTCTGCAACTTAAGCAAGTATGTAGGGAGCGCCCCTTGCTTGAACCATGTCTCTAGTTCTGCTCAGGGACTACCCAGAAACCTTTGTTAGCCTCCTTCTTTGATCTGTCTTAGCATAACTGCACTAGGCCCAATTCTCTAGGGCCTAACATATCAAACCCAGTGTAAGCAATTGTAACCTGTGGGGACAACCAGTGTGCACATTCCCCCTTTCAGTGTTAAAGGGGGCTTACCTAATTCTTTGGGGGTTTGATCCCATCCGGGGAGTGCTCTGTTAGGCTGGGCCCTAAACTGCCCTCTCCTTGGACCTGAAGTGGTTCAGTGTCTGTACTGCTTCTCGGTGGGGGCAGGGACCTCAGCTCGGGGCCTTGGCTGGGGGAGACCAAGGAGCTGGCCCAGCAGGACCGGGCGGTGAGGAGCCCCAGAGAGCGGGAAGGCGAGTGGGTGAATGTAACAAACCAGCCTCCCCCACCCCACCCCGTTGCTTCCCGGAGAGACCTCCGGCCTGGCTGTCTCTGCAGAGTTTGGAAAGTTTTGTAACTCGGTCCAGGAGCAAGGGGAGGAAACGAAGCTGGCACCAAGAAATGGAGGAGAAAAGAGGATTACCAGCCTGGCCTCCTGGAAGGGAAATGGAAGGAGGAGGGGTTTCCTGCCCTCACACCGTGGCCAGAGTCGGGGACGGGGGAGACTAGATCTGGGATTTAGGATGGGGAGGGGGAATTCCACTTCTCAGCAGCAAAAATAAGGGGAGAGGGCAGGCGGGTGAGGTTTCATAGCCTGTGATGTGCAGGAAGTCAGTCTAGATTAATGTTTCTTAAACTTTTTAAGACTGATAACAATATTTGGTTTTATGAGGAACACCAAGGATTTTTTTTTCCTGAGACAAAAAAAAAAAAAAAAAGAAGAAGAAGAAGAAGAAGAGATCGGGGGAAAGTTATAGAGCAAAAAAAAAAAAAAAAAAAGTTGGCCGCCCCTTTAAGGGTGGCCATTTTGAACTCTATTGTTCTCCATGGCACACCTCTGGACTAGATGATCACAAGGGTTCCTTCTGCCCTTGACGTCTATGAAGAATGGTTCAGCATTTAATTAAATCCAGAGCTACGGAAATACCAGCCCTCCCGCCTGTGCTGCTTCTCCCTAGACCCAGCTCCGGTCCCCAGGCAGACAGACAGAACAGGCCCTTGCTGTGCCCACTGGGAACTGTAGGTCCTGTCCCAAATTCTCCCCGAAAGGCACCGAGCCAGGAGCTGGGCTCACTCCCTGGCCCAGAGCGGTGACTGATGGGCATCCACAGGGGAAGAGGGAGGAGGTGTGGCCGGGGGCGGTCTCCAGAGAGGTAGCTCTGCGGGGGGAAGGGAGGGGTTCTCCTCTATTTCCCCCCCCAACTGGAGCAGGGGAACACGCTGGAAAAGGACTCCGAAACAGCAAGTATCTACAGCGCACAAAACGGGAGAGATGTGATCTAAGCCTGCTTCGAATTCCACCGAATTCCACCCCCCGGCACCACCGGGCCTGGATTTAGCCCCTTCACTGGCTTATATCTTGAAAATGAACAGCCATTTGACATAGTCCCTGACGGTTCACACGGGGACGGCTGCTTTCTGGCAGATCCATTTTAATTCCATGTTGCAGATTTCGGAACGGATCTGGCTCCCCTTGATCAACCCACACGTGTTTCTTCCTGACCAGCTGGACACCGGGAACCTGCAGACCCAGGGAGAAAGTCGTTGGGGTTCGATTTATCGAAAAGCGTCTTTGGCAGCCGGGATCCTATTGGTAAGAGAGAGGTCCCACCTCCAAGCTCCATCCATCAATGCAAGCTCCCCCAGAACCCAAACATCACCTGCATGTGATGCCCAAAAGAGACCTTCCTATTCGTAGACTGAGTGGCCCTTCCTATACGCTTGCCCAGTGCTTTTTTCGTGATGGTACTGCCCGGTACGCGGTACCGGCCCCTCCAGACACAGTACAGGTAGTCCCTGACTTACGAACGACTTATGTACCTGTTCGTAAGTCGGACACCATTCATTTAAATGCGACTGCGCTGTTCGTAAGCGCGGATCGTGTTCATAACTCAGGGGATCAGCTGTAATGCGCTTAATGGGAGGTTGGTCGTAAGTACGAACAGTCGTCAGTTGACGCGTTCGTAACTCGGGGACTACCTGTACCAGTCCCTCCAGAGCTTACCTGGAAAGAACGAACCGGCATCTCTGTCTGACAGTCGGCTGGAAGGGGTGAGGGCGGGAGGTGGGGTGCAGGAGCAGGCTGGCAGTAGGGTGTCTGGCCAGAGGGGAGGGTGCAGGAGCAAGGGAGGATGCAGGACTGGGCTGGGGTTGGGCATCTGATTTGTACAGAAATCTACTGGCTTCCTCTTTTACGATTACATTCGATGGGAGGTGATAACTGGAAACGAAGGGAGGTGTAGACACCGGGCAGCCTCTCTGGGCACAGGGCCATTTCATGCCACTGGACATTTGCACAAGGCTCGAGAATGCCACAGCCATGAAGCATCACTCACAACGTCTGATCTAATGGGGATCCGTCCACCCAGGTCCATTTCCTTTCCGGGAAGAGGAAAACGAGTCCGATCCAAACATGGCTTGTACCCTGGGTGACTTGTTGCAGGAAACTCTGCCAAGTACAGAAAACCGAGGCAGCGGTGAGAATCCAACATGCTGCCAGACAACAGATAGTTCGGGGGCAGCCCAGATAACACCAGAGGATGCACATCTGTGTAAAGTTATTTGAATGGCGGGAGGATACAACCGAAGTAGTGGTAGCTCAGGCTGTGTCTAGATTACAAAGAAAAGTCGGAAAACAACACGCAAACTGCAAACTGCAATTGACCCGTCTACACAGGGCCAGGTGTCGGGGAAAAAGTCTCTTTCAGAACATCCCTTCTTCCTCGTAGAATGAAGTTTACAGGGATGCTGAAAAAACGCTTCTGTCTTTCCGATTTTTTTAGAAAAGCAGACTCTTTCCTTGGACCTCTAGTGTCCCAGAAAAACTCTGCAGTCTAGATCAGTGTTTCTTAAACTTTTTAAGACCGAGGAACACCAAGGATTTTTTGTTAAGGCAAAAAAAAAAAAAAAAAAAAAGGTTGGGGGGGAAAAAGGGTCAAGGGAAAGTTATTGAGAAAAAAAAGTTGCCTGCCCCTTTTAAGGGCGGCCATTTCGAATTCTGTTGTTCTCTGGAGGTGTGCCATGGAACACAGTTTAAGAAACACTTGTCTAGTTGTACCCCCAGACTAGCCCCCTTTTTTATTTCCCTCTAGTGGCTGGACCATGCATAGAGATTTAGGGGCTTGTACAGTCAACTTCAGGTTGTAGCTTTAGATCCACAGCTCCAGGATCGGTCCTCCCAGACATACAACCGGCACCATTGCATTGAAGAAGGAAACAACCTCTCCCCCACTGGAGTCACCTTTCACAAAAGGACTGTACGGGCCAGACCACCGGCGGCGGTGAATACTCAGGGCTCCGCACCCCTACGCAGAAAACGCAGCGACGTGGGGCACCCGAAAATTTGGGGCAGCTCTGGGTCTTAATGTCCCTCCACCTGCCTCTTCCTCGTCCTCTTCCGTGGCTGCTACCCCCAGCTTCGGAAGTGATTGTGCTAGTTGACAGGGCCTTCGTTTAAAAATTGTTTTTACGCTATTTCAGTTGGGCGCCGCTGAAGATGATAAACTCACATCTCTAAAAAATCATCACCCCCTCGGCTGCCGTCGGGCATAGGGACACCCGTTTAATAGCACTGCAAAGCGTCCTGACGACCCTGAGGGTATCTCTGTCTCCACTGGGGTCAAAGGCCCCAAATCCCCAGCTAATCGATGTCGCTCTGTTAACGTCAAGAGACCTGCCGTTATTTACACCCGTTGAGGCTCTGCCTGCCAAGCTGAAGAGCAGAAGCATCGTTGGCTTCTCTGCAACTGAAGCGTGAGTGGCGTAACGACGACTTTCCTTGAGACCAAGCGCATCATTATTTCGTCACTTACCATCTGGTCCTGGCTCTGGATGACCAGGATTTGGGATCTCCTTGCCGAGCAGTTGTCACGAGACTCATTCCATTTCCTCGTCTCCCGGGAAAACCAGTAGCACGTGTCCCAGTGCAGCAGCCAGCCCAGGGGGCAGAGTTTGCACCCGGCGCCCCCTGCAGGGGGAATGGGGAAAGAATCCTCATTTTCGGGACCTCAGACGGGAGCAAAAGAAAGGACTCTTCGCCAAACTCAAACGCTCAGAAACGAAATGCTCAGGGGGCTGCTTCTGTTCGACCCGGCCAGATTCACCCTTCCTGATTAGCAGGTGGGTCATTTCTTTATCTTGGACGGACATGATTTTGTCTCAATGTTTCCTATGAGGCAGTGTTTCTTAAACTATGTTCTGTGGCACACCAGCGGGCCGCGAAGCAGTCGGAGGCGTGCCGTGGAGAACAACAGAATTCAAAATGGCCGCCCTTAAAGGGGCAGACGACTTTTTTTTTCTCAATAACTTTCCTCCAAGCCCCCCCCCCTTTTTATTTTTTGGCCCAATAACTTTCCCCCGGCCCTTTTTTTTCCTCAATAACTTTCCCCCCGACCCTTTTCTCCCCTCACCCCAACCTCTTTTTTTTTGCTCAGCAAAAACCCCTTGGTGTTCCTCATAAAAAATTATTATTGTTTGGTGTTCCTCGGTCTTAAAAAGTTTAAGAAAAACTGCTATAAGGTCTTGCTTCTGATGAGCATGACCAATGAATTCGCCTTCTCGTCTGCATCGCAAAGTAAGCTGGGTGGGGTTCTTCTCTCGTTTCCTTTTGGTCTAAAAGGAAATCCTGTTTGAAAGCCTCTGTAACATTCTTTTGCAGGAAATTCTCTAGAAACAATTAGTCCGGTGGACCCGCCTCCCTCCCCGTGTGTCTGGCCTGGGATGCTGGACCTGCACACCGCCCGCCCACCTCACGCTCCGGGGGCGCGGAGGGTTGGGGGCCTGGGCAGAAAGAGTGGGGCTGGGGAGGAGGGCTGGGGGCTTGTCTCCCCCAGCATTAACTTCACTGACCATCCAGGCTAACAAAAATATGGATGGTATCATAGCTTTCGTGGGAACAACCCACTTCCTCAGTGGCGCATGAGTGGAGTCAGAAGTACAGAGAAGTACAGAGACCCCCACACTGAAAGCAGAAAAAGAGGGGAGAAGCGGAGGAGAAAGGAAGAAAAAAAAAAGAGTTCCAGTCATCCGAGGAAGTGGGTTTTGCCCATGAACGCTCATGATACTCTGTAACATTTTTTGTTAGTCTCTACAGCCACGTCTACACACCAGAGAAGATCAAAGCTGCTCTTTCTTCAACTACCCGCAGCCTGAACAGAGCCAAAAGTCGAGTTAAGCTACTTTGATGCCAGCTCCGCAATGAACGTAGCTTGAGTTAACGTGGCTTAATTCAAACCTCTCCCCGAGTATAGACCAGGCCTAAGGTGCTACAGGACCACACGTTGCTATTTAAGGGTTTTAAAGTTACAGACTAACATGGCCACCCCTCTGAGGCTACATTGAGACTGCCGCTTCTTATCGGAAAAAGGAACGCAAATTGCATGCCGCAATTTGCTTCCCTTTTTCCGATCGTTTTGTCGGAAGAGGTTTTTCCAAAATTTGGCCCGTCTACACTGGGCCAAATTTCAGAAAAACCTCCTTTTTCAGAAGAGCCCTTCTTCCTCATGGCACGAGGGAGACAGGGCTTCCGAAAGAGCGCGTCTGCTCTTCCGCAAAAGATGTTGGAAGAACAGACGCATTCCCTGGACTTGGTGGAGTTTTTCTGGGATACTGGATGTATCCCGGAAAAACTCCGTAGTCTAGATGTAGCCAGAGACTGGTAACTATAAGAACATCTGCAAGATCGCTGTTTGTGGGTGTGAGCTTGAGGGATTTGGGTTTGTTTAGTCTGCAGAAGAGAACCATGAGGGGGGATATGATAGAGGGATATAAAATCAGTTTAGAAAAGAGGAGACTGAGTGGGGATATGATAGAGGTATATAAAATCATGAGCGGTGTGGAGAGGGAGAATAAAGAAAAGTTATTAATTAGTTCCCATAATAGAAGAACTAGAGGACACCAAATGAAATTCATGGGTAGCAGATTTAAAACTAATAAAAGAAAGTTCTTCTTCACACAGCGTGTAGTCAGCATGTGGAACTCCTTGCTAGAGGAGGCTGTGAAGGCTAGGACTATCACAGAGTTTAAAGAGAAGCTAGATAAATTCATGAAGGTTAGGTCCATAAAAGGCTATTAGCCAGGGGATAGAAATGGTGTCCCTGGCCTCTGTTTGGCAGAGGCTAGAGAAGGATGGCAGGAGACAAATCGCTTGATCATTGTCTTCGGTCCACCCCCTCCGGGGCACCTGGTGCTGGCCACTGTGGGCAGACAGGCTACTGGGCTGTATGGACCTTTGGTCTGACCCAGTACGGCCGTTCTTATGTTCTTATGGGATTTGAGAGCAGCCTTCAACTTCCTGAAAGGGGTTCCCACGAGGCTGGAGAGAGGCTGTTCTCAGTGATGGCAGGTGGCAGAACAAGGAGCAATGGGCTCAAGTTGCAGTGGGGGAGGGCTGGGTTCGGATATCAGGAAAGACTATTTCCCTAGGCGGGTGGGGAAGCACTGGGCTGGGTTCCCTAGGGAGGGGGTGGAATCTCCATCCCTAGAGGTGTGTCAGTCCCGGCTTGCCCAAGCCCTGGCTGGGATGACTGAGTTGGGTTGATTCTGCCTTGGGCAGAGGGCTGGACCCGATGACTCCTGAGGTCTCTGCCCGCCCTGGGATCCTATGATTCTATGTGAATGCACACGCTGTTTTTCATGTTGTTTTTTCAACACACCTCGCGTGTGACCTTTTCCCCAAAAGAGATCCCGGGTGCTTCTTACCAGCATAGCAAGGAGACATAAACCTGGCAGGAGAGTCACAGAGGCTACGTCTAGATGGCAGGCTTCTTGCGGAAGAAGCTTTTCCGGAAGAGATCTTCCAAAAAAAGTCTTCCGAAAGAGAGTGTCCACACTGCCAAAGCGCGTTGAAAAACTGATCTGCTTTTTCGACAGAGAGCATCCACACTGAATGGACGCTCTCTCTCATGTGAGCTGTGATGGCTATGGATAGAATGGCACCGGTGCTTTTTCCTTTTCCCTCTTCTTCCGACAGAACTCCCTCTTCCCCACCCACACACGCCTTTCCCTGAAAGAGCTCTTCCCCAAAAAGTCTCCTTCCTCGTAGAAAGAGGTTTACCAATGTCGGAAAACCCCCACCGGTCTTTTGATTTTTTTTTGAAAGAACGCGATTGCAGTGTGGACGTAAGTGAGGGTTATTTTGGAAAAATGGATGAAAAATCTCTGCTGTGTAGACATACCCGGTGTGAGGAGCGGATCTAGGAAGGAGTTTGTCCTGGGGGGAACTGGAAAGGGGCGTATCTCGGAGGGGAATCTCTTTGTTACAGTCCTGGGAAGTGCCTGTGTCCTTCAGCTCTGAGAAGACCTAATTCCGGCCACGTGTTGAGACCCCCCTCCAGAAATCAAAGGAGTGAGGTTACCTGTGGAATGGATCCGGGTCCCCTCGCAGAGGCTGTATCGCAAGTGCGCCTGAAATTCCTGTAGCCCAAAGCTCCCCTCGGTTGTGTTTCTAGGGCTGCCCTCGAGGGCACTCGCAGCCGGGCGGGGCTGCATTCTCAGCGCGACGAACTGGAAAACTGTAAGCACCAAGGCGAGGAAAAAGTCAGCGGGTAACAAGCCATCGGGCAATAGGGGGCGGCCAACCAGGAGAGATGGGATGAGGCGGAAAATCAGGAGTCACTGAGCATTCTGGGCCAGATGGGGCGTGTCCCATAAAATCCCAGGATTCCTGGGGCTGGGACTTGAAGAAAAACACGTGAGACCTGCGATTACCGCAAAATAGTTCATAGAGTCACAGCTCTCTGGGCCAGAAGAGACGTCAGGCATCAAAGTCGATGCGACCAATCACCCCCCTTCCTTTCTGATTCATTTGCATACTACACTCCCATTGGCTGTAATGGACTGTGCCACGTGTGTCAAAAGTTCTCGTTCAAGGAGGACCTCATCTTGCTCAGGAACCGAAAGCAAATGGGACGGACCCAACCAAAAGCAAAGGGGCTGGACCAAACCAAAAGTAAAGGGGAGGAGCTCAACCAGGGGATGGACCAAACCAAAAGGAAAGGGGAGGGGCCCAACCAAAAGCAAAGGGACTGGACCAAACCAAAAGCAAAGGGGATGGGTGAAACCAAAAGCAAAGGGGATGGACCAAACCAAAAGTAAAGGGGAGGAGCTCAACCAGGGGATGGACCAAACCAAAAGGAAAGGGGAGGGGCCCAACCAAAAGCAAAGGGGCTGGACCAAACCAAAAGCAAAGGGGCTGGGTGAAACCAAAAGCAAAGGGGATGGACCAAACCAAAAGCAAAGGGGATGGACCAAACCAAAAGTAAAGGGGAGGAGCTGAACCAGGGGATGGACCAAACCAAAAGCAAAGGGGAGGGGCCCAACCAAAAGCAAAGGGGATGGACCAAACCAAAAGCAAAGGGGAGGGGCCCAACCAAAAGCAAAGGGGATGGGTCAAACCAAAAGCAAAGGGGATGGACCAAACCAAAAGTAAAGGGGAGGAGCTCAACCAGGGGATGGACCAAACCAAAAGCAAAGGGGAGGGACCCAACCAAAAGCAAAGGGGATGGACCAAACCAAAAGCAAAGGGGAGGGGCCCAACCAAAAGCAAAGGGGATGGGTCAAACCAAAAGCAAAGGGGATGGACCAAACCAAAAGTAAAGGGAAGGAGCTCAACCAGGGGATGGACCAAACCAAAAGCAAAGGGGAGGGGCCCAACCAAAAGCAAAGGGGATGGACCAAACCAAAAGCAAAGGGGATGGACCAAACCAAAAGGAAAGGGGAGGGGCCCAACCAAAAGCAAAGGGGATGGACCAAACCAAAAGCAAAGGGGAGGGGCCCAACCAAAAGCAAAGGGGATGGGCTCACTGCTCTTGCAGGGCACAGAACACTTACCTGAAAGGCCCAACGTGAGCACAGCTAACAGCAGGACGAGGCTCCCGGCCACCACAATCCCCAGGGTGAGCTTATAGCGACAGAGACTTGGTGAAGAGTCTGCAAGAGTCAAAGTCCGGTGAAAACCTGGAGGCACTGGGGCAGGATCATTTGGGCAAGAGTTTGCAAAAGAAGATAAGAACGGCCAGACCGGGCCAGACCAAAGGTCCATCCAGCCCAGTGTCCTGTCTGCCCACAGTGGCCAATGCCCAGTGCCCCAGAGGGAGTGAGCAGAACAGGGAACCGTCACATGATCCCTTCCCTGTTACCCATTCCCAGCCACTGACAAACAGAGGCTAGGAACACCAACCCTACCCGTCCTGGCTAATAGCCATTGATGGACATACCCTCCATGAATTTATCCAGCTCTTTTTTGATCCCTGCTAGAAATCCTAGTCTTCACTACATCCTCTGGCGAGGAGTTCCACAGGTTGACCATGTGGTGTATGAAGAAAACCTTCCTTTTGTTTGTTTTAAACCTGCTGCCTCTTCATTTCATTGGGTGATCCCCTAGTTCTTATATTATGGGAACAAGTAAATAACTTTTCCTTATTCACTTTTTCCACACCCGTCCTGATTTTATAGACCTTGATCCTATCCCCCTTAGTCTCCGCTTTTCTAAGTTGAAAAGTCCTAATCATTTTAATCTCTCTGCATATGGGGCCCGTTCCAAACCCCGAATCATTTTTGTTGCCCTTCCCTGAACCTTTTCCAAAGCCAATTTATCTTTTTTGAGATGAGGAGACCACATCTGTACGCAGTATTCAAGCTGTGGGCGTACCACGCTTTTATAGAGAGGCAATAAGATATTCTCTGTCTTATTCTCTATCCCCTTTTTAAGGATTCCTTAACACGCTGTTTGCTTTTTTCACTGCCGCTGCACACCGAGCGGATGCTTTCAGAGACTGATCCACAATGACGCCTAAATCTCTCTCCTGCGTTGTTAGAGTTAAATTAGTCCCCATTGTATTGTACGTCTAGTTGGGGTGATTTCTCCCAACGTGCATTACGTTGTATTTATCCACATTCCATTCATCCGCCGTGGTGATCTGAGTTTCAGAAGCGTTCAGCATGTTCCCATGTCACCAGTCCATGGTCCGGGCCTGCTAGGAGAACCCAGGAATCCCGACTCCCAGCTCCCCCTCCCACGAGACCCGTCTCCCATGCCAGAGACCGGGAGAGAACCCAGGAATCCTGGCTGCAGCGCAACACCGCCCCCCTCAACTATACCCACTTGGCCCAGGGCCAGATTTCGGAGCGGGGACCCAGGGGATCCGCAGGCTCAGACACGGCAGGAACAAATACAGATTGAAAGATCCGAGCGTGCGATCGTATCCGCTTCTGTGCCAGGACTCCATCAGATGCATCAAGGCCACGAAACAGGCTCCCCCGTGCAGTAAAAAAAAGTTATTCGACAGTTTAACGAACGGTGGGGGGGGGGGCCGGACCCTGATCCCCCTCCCTCCCAAAAATGGAGATTTGCTCTCCAGGAGGGATGCGTCAGGCCCTGGCTGGGGGAGAGTCACAGAGGAGATAGATGAGAGAGTCTAAGACAGTGGTTTCCAAACTTTTCGGCATCACGCCCCCTTTGTGATTTTTGAGAAACCCTAACACCCCCCCCCCCCAAAATGGCAGCAAAACTTGTTGAGCAAAAAAAATGGAACTGACCAGGGCAGCAAAACTTGATGGGGGAGGGGCAGTTTGGTTGCCTCGCGCCCCCCTGGAATTTCTTCATGCCCCCCAGGAGGGCACCCCCCCCCCCAGTTTGGGAACCCATGGTCTAAGTGCTCCTCCTCTCTGCAAGGACCCCTTTGCCCTAGCACATAAAGAGGCCTTTTATATAAACCAAAATTAGCCCCCCCCTCCCCTCCCGCCACTGTATTTCTAGAACATCGCCGCTGCCCAGAGACACGCGGGGCCGATACCTGCGCTCTGAGCTGGGGAGAAGCCGCCGTTCCCCGTCCTCCTCCTCTGCAGATCCAGCTGCAAGTAGCCGTCTTCGTCCTGCATCGTCCCAAGCCAATGGGGGGTTTGGGGTTCCGGCCGGCGACCAGAAGAGGCTGGGAGCTGAGCCGGCGCGCTGTAGGGCCCCAGCGACTGACCCCGGCCGAGGGGCATGGCGAGCAGAAACCACACAGGAAGCTGAGATGCAGAGACTTTTCTTCGGTGCGGCAGGAAGAGACCGGGGGGGCGCGCTTGCCCCGTCCCACGCTGGGCTTTGGGGACCAAGAACATTCCCCTTCCCTCTCCGTGCTCCAAGCAGGAGGCTGTGGTTGGACATGGAGGTCAATTACCGGGGTGAAAGTATCACAGGACCCTGCAATCCAGGGGTGGGAAGAGACCTCAGGAGTCATCCAGTGCAGCCCCTGAATGTTACATTTCTTACAGGTACCATCCTATGACAACCCTTCCTGGGGGGGGTCAAGGCAGTGGGTTGGGGGGGGTACGCTATAGAATCACAGAGCACTCGAACTGGAAGGGTCCTTGAGAGGTCATCAAATCCAGTCTCCTGCCCTCACGGCAGGACCAAGCACCAGCTAGACCATCCCTCACAGGTGTCCGTCCAACCTGCTCTGAAATATCTCCAGGGATGGGGATTCCACAACCTCCCTGGGCAATTTATTCCAGTGTTTAACCACCCTGACAGGTAGGAACTTTTTCCTAATGTCCAACCTACACCTCCCTTGCTGCAGTTCAAGCCCATTGCTTCTTGTCCTGTCCTCAGAGGCCCAAGGAGAACAATTTTTCTCCTTCCTCCTTGTGACACCCTTTTAGATACTTGTAGGGAATCCTCATTTGGAAACCAGGCAGCTGCTTCCTCTGCTGTGGATTACTGATTACCTACTTAGTGAACTCACAAGCGAACAGGCTTAAAGAAGCCCTGTTACAAGAAAACACAAAAAACGGAGACTAACAAAACAGAAACGCCTCTTTCCCCACTAGCACATACACCGCTCTCATGTCTCCTTTCAGTCTTCTTTCCAAACGAAACAAACTGGCTGCGTCTAGACTGGCATGATTTTCTGCAAATGCTTTTAACGGAAAAGTTTTTCCGTTAAAAGCATTTATGAAAGAGCTGCCTAGATTGGCATGGATGCTTTATGCAAAAGTGCTTTTGGCGCAAAAGCATCCGTGCTAATCTAGACGGTTTTGCGCAAGAAAGCCCGTGGCCATTTTCGCCATCGGGCTTTTTTTGAAAACAATTTTTACCTGTGTACACTGGCCCTCTTGCGCAAAAGCATTTGTGCAAGAGGGCTTTTTCCCGAGTGGGAACGTCAGTGTATTTGCGCAAGAACACTGACAATGATACATTAGATCGTCAGTGTTCTTGAGCAAATTCAAGCGGACAGTATAGACAGCTGGCAAGTTTTTGCGCAAAAGCAGCTGCTTTTGCGCAAAAACTTGCCGGTCTAGACACAGCCACCCAGTTCTTTCAGCCTCCCCTCCTAGCGCATGTTCTCTAGACCTTTCCTCATTCTTTTCCTCATTCTTGTTGCTCTTCTCTGGACCCTCTCCCATTTCTCCACATCTTTTTTGAAATGCGGTGCCCAGAACTGGACACAATACTCCAACTGAGGCCTGATCAGCTCAGAGTAGAGCGGAAGAATGACTTCTCGTGTGTTGCTCACAACACTCCTGTTCATGCTGCCCAGAGTCATGTTTGCTTTTTGTACAACAGCGTCACACTGTTGGCTCCTATGGAGCTTGTGGTCCACTCTGACCCCTAGATCCCTTTCTGCCGGACTCCTTCCTAGACAGTCGCATCCCATTCTGTGTGTGACTGATTGTTCCTTCCTCTTTGGATCTGTCCTTATTCAGCATCATCTGATTGACTTCCACCCATTTCTCCAGTGTGTTCAGTCTAGTAATAGCTCTGAGGGGAGGGATAGCTCAGTGGTTTGAGCTCTGGCCTGCTTAACCTAGGGTTGTGAGTTCAGCCCTTGGGGGGTGCTATTTGGGGCAAATCTGTCAGGGATGATGCCTGGTCCTGCTGTGAAGGCAGGGGCCTCAATGGTCCCTTCCAGCTCTATGAGATGGTATATCTCCATCCATTATTACAAATTGATGGATGGGCCCATGCCTGTTGAGAGCTGGATAGGATTGCCCTGAGAAGGGGGGGGAACTGCCTACAAGGGAGCTGGGAGGTAGGGTTCCCTTGAAACTGAGTGATCAGACAGCTGCCCATGAGAGATTCAAACACTATGGGTGGTGTGCATCCACACAAGTGTCAGTGCACATAACAAAATGTATTCTGCACACAGAGGGGAAAAAGGAGGGGGAACATCGGTTGGTAAAGTTACGATTGGTCAGAAGTGTGACAAAAATCAGACAAGCCTGATGCACATAGCTGTGCTGGCAAAGCCACCCCTCTCCCCCCACTGTAGACACAGCTGATACCAACAAAAGAGCTTCTGTCAGCTACCTAAAATTAACCTTTTCAGATGTTGGCCTGCTGAGTTGCCTTGTGTACCCCAGGTTTCACCCCCCCCCCCCCCCACTGGAAAACAACTCACAAAATCAGACAGCCACATACAACAGTGAACAGTGTTAGAGAGCAGGACTTGGGTGGTCTAGTGGTTAGAGCTGGGAACAGGAACCAATTTACACCTGGAATCATAGAATCCCAGGGCTGGCAGAGACCTCAGGAGGCATCAGGTCCAGCCCCTGGGTCCCCCACCCCAAAGCAGGACCAGCCCTGACTCAATCATCCAAGCCAGGACTTAAATATCTCTAGGGATGGAGATTCCACCCCTCCCTAGGGGGAACCCATCCCAGAGCTTCTCCACCTGCCTTGGGAAATAGTTTTTCCTCACCTCCAACCCTCCAACTGCTGGGGATCTGGCCCCAGTGCTGTCTTGAAGAAGTTGAAGAAGTTGTCTTGAAGAAGTGAACAGTCCAAGCTTGAGGAAGATCTCACTCCAGATCTCTGGTCCTCCAAGGAGACCTCCAGGAATGCCCAAGCTTGCTTCCCCTAAAGGAATGCAGAAAGATTTTCCTTTCAACTAAAGAACACAGCACTTTTTAAAGCCACCCTGATGCAAGAGAAAGAGGCTCCATAGAAGCTCAAGAGTTAATAGACCTCTTGCATGCAAAACCTCTCTTTTAATAAAAAAAATTGCCTCTTTTTTTTTTCTTTTAAAAAAATCAGTTTTTTGGGGGTTTTTTTTGTTTTTTTTGCCGTTTCATAATTTTCCAATTGCTGGATGACACACGACAAAGCAAAGACGGGTTTTTAAAACCTGATTTCTCTAACCCCCCTTTTTCTGCCTACCTCCCGCCTCCCCCCCAAGGTCAACATCAAATCTCTTTACTCAGAAAGACAGCCTTGGGTGGTTTCCAGAGCTCTGTTAACACTGAGCCCCTGACCTTACACCCTTGGGCACGCTACAGCTTTGCTAAGCGCCTGCTTGCTTTTTTCTCAGAAATACGGCCTGCCGCCCTGTAGGCCCTGTGGTTTGGTCTAATTATAAAGGATGTTTCCACTTTACCCCCTCAGTGACTGGCTGTGTTTACTGCATCTCTCTCAGCAGCATGCATGGGCCACAGAACAGATCCCACCGCTGGCACCATCTAGCGTGGACACCTCTTGCCCATCTTGCATCCTCGCGTGGATAGGCTGTGTGGGGTTTGGGTGCAAGCTATGGGCGCGACCCCGCTGATGTCAGTAGAGTTGGAGCCAGATTCTAATGGCTGTGTTCCTGGGAGAAACTTAGAGTTATTCCTTAAGACACATTTCCGCCACCCTCTCCGTGGAGTGCTAACTTAGGGGCACTGGGCCAGTTATGTATATATTGTAAATAGATGGGTGGGGCCATGCTGTGGAGGTAGGGTGCCTGCAGTACTTGGGAGACGAATACACTAGGTCTTCCAGGCTGGTGTAAAGTGGTGCCTCTTTACCACTGTGCCCTCTCCTTTTTTCCACACAGGTGTGGAATAATTTTATGTGCACTGAGGCGTGCGCGGATGTGCACCACCAGGAGAAACACAAACCTGGAGGTGGGTGCTCGGCCGGCCGGCGGGGCGGCATTGGCAGAGAGCGTCTGGACCCGACCATCTGGGCTGCTGACGGGGAGGGAGGAAGAAGAGGCAAAAAGTCAGCTGTGTGAAGGCTGGGCCAGCAGCCGGTCTTACCTGAGCACTGAGCACTGGGTGATGAAGTGGGGGCGTTCTGTTCATTTGCTGTGTTCACTTGTTCTGTGATTTCTACTGTCCGGGGGTAACCCCATGTGCGTGCCTCAGTTTCCCCAGGCCCTGCACTGACTCCTAAATGGGGATGGGAATTCCCGGTGTGACTCACTGAGCCCAGCCCAGCGTGGTCACAATGGCCCTGGGGTCTCTGTAACATGAACGGGAGGGGAGGCGGGGGGGAGGTACCAGATGACCCCTTTTGGACAGAGGAGGCGACGGGGCGGCCTGCAGGGCTGGGACAGTTTCTGGGGGTGTGAGGTAGTTTGGCTGGCTTAGGATACAGGGAGGGGGCCTAGGGCCCTGGATCCGGCTCTCCCCTTCCCCCCGGATGGTCCTGGCTGCTCCGGGCAGCGGTAACAAGTCTGAGCTTACACTGTGTCCCCGTGAACCAATAACCCTTCTCTTCTACCTGCCACCTGAGAGTCCCACCTGGCTGCGGATGGGGGGGGGGCAGGACTTGGGGACTCCCTCCACCCCATCACGCCGGAAGTCCTGGCTCCCAGCCCACCCGCTCTAACCACCGACAGTAACACGGTACTAACGGAAGGGGAGTTCAGATCGGCAGCAAGGGATGGGATGTTGTGTGGAGGGGAATAAAGGGACATGCCGAGGGGGGCAGGCACTGACCCCATCTGTGTGCGTGGGCCCTGCCCTCGTGGGTTCGTGGCCCTGAGCCAGATCTGGGCCCTTTGCCAGCGGGCGCCTGGTGCCACCCCTGCAGCTCCCTGGGCATTACAACCGTCTTCACAGCCTCTGCAGAGCTGCCCCATTGCACCCCCAAACCCACCTCTCCTCCTTCCACTGTGCTCCCGCATCTGGTGCAGGCATGGGGAGACCTCCCCCCCCCACAGCCTCCCTATTGCTCAGCCCCCCGCTGCCCGGCTTGGGGCCCGCCCTGCTCCCGGGCCCCTTTCTGTCTATGCAGGAAGTGGTGCCAGTAAAATCATTGAGGGTCTCCCCATGTGGCTCTGTGGCATTGTCACCACCCCCAGGCGGATTTGAACCTGGGACCTCTGGAGCTGAGTATAGGAGACTCTACCCCAGTGTTTCTTAAACTTTTTAAGACTGAGGAATACCAAACAATTTTTTTAATGAGGAACACCAAGGATTTTTTGTTGAGAAGAAGAAGAAGAAGAAGAAAAAAAAAAAAAAAAAAGTCGCCTCCGCCTTTAAGGGAGGCCATTTTGAATTCTGTTCTTCTCCACGGCACACCTCCGACTGCCTTATGGCACACCAGTGTGCCACGAAACACAGTTTAAGAAACACTGGTGTAGACACGCCGCAAGCTTTTGCCCAAGAACAGCCGTTGTTGCACAAAAAGCCTGCAGTGTAGACGAGGCCAACGTAGGAAACGGTTTCCTCACCTCTGAGCTGTCAATTCTCTTTGCGTTTTGCAAATCAGCGCTTGGGGCGTTCAGTAAAAATAGACGCAGGGTTTCAGGTTTGCAGAGCTGAGCCGTGACTCCGAGGGGCGTGCTCAGTGATGGAGCTGTGTCATATCACCTATGCGGGGCCTGCAGCTCAGCAGGCTGGGATGGAAGTTTCCATCCCTGCTGTACACCGCCTACTACGGCCTTGAAGTCTGCAAGTGCAAACAGCAGCTGGCCTTTCTCAGCTTTAACATGTCATGCAGCTGACGAAGTGGGTCTTTGCCCATGAAAGCTTTATCCCCCAACAAATCTGTTAGTCTACAAGGTGCCACAGGACTCCTCATTGTGTTTCGTCACTCAGTGCACAGGCAACCTGTGGAACTCCTTGCCGGAGGATATTGTGAAAACTAGGACCTTAACACAGTTAAAAAAAGAGCTAGATAAATTCATGGAGGTTCGGTCCATCAAAGGCTACTAGCCAGGATGGGTAGGAATGGCGTCCCTAGCCTCTGTTTGTCTGGAGGTGGCTGACGGGAGGGATCATGTGAGGGTTCCCTGTTCTGTTCTCTCCCTCTGGGGCACCTGGCACTGGCCACCATGGGCAGACCTTTGGTCTGACCCAGTCTAGCCGCTCTTATGTTCTTAAAATAACAGAAATCACGTAGCTAATACTAACACTAAAAGCTCAGTGCAAATTTACTTTAAGCCTGTTCTTATTTCAGCCAAACCTCCAAGCCAGGGCAGATCTTTTTCCCCTGGGGTCTCTGGTTCATTCTCTGGGGAGTGACGCGCCAGCCACAGACCAAGGGACGGCTCGCTTCCCATTGCTTTATAGACTCCTCTGGGGGCAGGAACTTGGAGGTTTCTCCCTCACCTTCCATGGGACGTTACCTGCCCAGCCCCTAACAGTGCGGGGGTCCATGGCCGGGGAATGTTGGGGCTCTGCTGGGCACCTCAGCGGCTGCTGCTTGCAGAAACCAACACGATCCCATGTGTGCGGACAGCTCCTCCAGCTGGTTTATACGCCTCCAGACATGGCCACTGGGGTGGGGCTAGGGCTCACCGGCAGCGGTTCCCGGTGGTGGTAATGGGGCAGATCAGCTCGCACGATCCCCAAACAGGAGCCATGCTGGTGGTGGGAAAGGCAGGCCAGCTTGTCTACCGTTTCTAAAGCTCATGCTTCAGGGTCCCAGGTGGCCATTGGGAGGGGTCAGGAAGGGGGAGGTTCTGAAACAATGTCCTTCTCTGAAGCATGGGGCGGCCATGGCTGGAGATAAGATGTTGGCCAGGCTGGGCATAGCTCTGAGAGGACAATGAGCGGTCCTGCGCACAGGGGCTTCGATGCCTGGTTCTGGCTCGTATGCTCAGGGCTGAACCAATGACAAAGCCAGAGGGGCCCAACGGGGCCCTGATCCCAGCTGGGGTAGGGACTGTCTCTCGCTGTGTCTGTGCAGGGCCTGGCACTATGGGGCCCTGATCTCAGCCGGGGCAGGGACTGTCTCTCGCTGTGTCTGTGCAGCGCCCGGCACAACGGGGCCCTGATCCCAGCTGGGGCAGGGCCTGTCTCTCGCTGTGTCTGTGCAGCGCCCGGCACAACAGCGCGTATAGGACCTTAACAAGCTGCAGTGCGAAGGATGTGGTTAGAGAGGGCACGTTGACTGGCGTTGTAGAGTAGAGATTATTGTTCTGAGAGGAAGCTGTTGAGTAGTAGTCACTGGCATGCTAAGCAACCAGTGGGGCTAGCCAGCACTAGAACCGTGTTTTCTTGGCGCGAGCGTGACCAGTCTGCTGGTCAGCTGGGCCGGTTTGCTATAGAATAGATGCACTGAACGAAGAGCGTTAGTCTGAAAACCGTACCAGGATGTTTTGATCACTGAAGACCACAGGTGATTGGCGCTGTCCGTAAACGTGGTAAGAGTTCCTTCTCCACGTGGGCCAGAGAGAAAAAAAAGAGGATTGGCGTCAGTTTGACAGAGGGGGAACTGAGGCACAGAGAGATGCAGTCACTTGCTCCAGGGAGTCGGTGACAGAACCAGGAACTAAACCTGGATTTCCTAAACCCAGTCTAGTGCCTTATCCGCAAAACTTCCTTTCTTCCTTTCACCGGAATATAAATTCTGTCCTTAGCCCTCAGTTTATGAGGAAACTTTGCAGGCTGACGCAGTGAACGGCACTTCCTGGCCATGGCGCGGGAAACCGTCTATGCTGATTTAAACTTCCCAGGAGGTTCTTCATCCGAAAGGCCCCTGCAGCCACCGAACCAACCCAGTAAGTGCACCTTTCCTGGGTTTCTACCAAGGCTGGGTCTGGGGTGGGATTCTTTGCTTCCCAGGTCACATATTTGATTTCCACAAAACTAGCTCAGAGAAAGATTCTCAGGGGCCGGTCCATGTGATGGGAAATTCCTGCTTCTGGGTTGGTGGCTGAATTTCTCTAATATTATAGAGTACTCTAGATATTCTTTTAATAATGAATACATATACATATCATGAATCCTGTGTACAGATGTGATCTCCTCATCTCAAAAAAGATATACTGGCATTGGAAAAGGTTCAGAGAAGGGCAACTAAAATGATTCGGGGTTTGGAACGGGTCCCATCTGAAGAGAGATGAAAAAGACTGGGACTTTTCAGCTTAGAAAAGAGGAGGCTAAGGGGGGGATAGGATAGAAATCTGTAAAATCATGACTGGTGTGGAAAAAGTGAATAAGGAAAAGTTATTTACTTGTTCCCATAACCTTAGAACTAGGGGCCGCCAAATGAAATTAATGGGCAGCAGGTTTAAAACAAATAAAAGGAAGTTCTGCTTCACACAGCGTGTAGTCAACCTGTGGAACTCCTTGCCGGAGGAGGCTGTGAAGGCTAGGACTATAACAGGGTTTAAAAAAGAGCTAGATAAATTCATGGAGGTTAAGTCCATTAATGGCTATTAGCCAGGCTGGGTAGGAATGGTGTCCCTAGCCTCTTTTTGTCAGAGGGTGGAAATAGGCGACAGGAGAGAGATCGCTTGAGCATTCCCTGTTCTGTTCACTCCCTCTGGGGCACCGGGCACTGGCCACTGTGGGCAGACAGGACGCTGGGCTGGATGGATCGTTGGTCTGACCCAGTCTGCCCGTTCTTATGTTCTTATATCTAGCACCCATCTCGAGCTGTTCATGGGTAAATCTCACAGCATTTTACAAAGGAGGCAGTCTCACGAGTGGCGGGTAGGGTCCCCCCAAGATTTTCCATCCATGTGCTGAGTGAATTGTCGTGTGCACCAGTATTGAGTTCGTGTGCGCTTGTTCGGACAGGTGCCACCGTGGCACCCAAGTTATTCACAAACAGAGAGATATTTTTAAATGCTAGGGAAGAAAGAGAACACTAAACTAAGGGATAACTAACAAGGTGCGTGACTTTCAATGTTTCTTTAATATGCAATCAAAAAAAAGGAAAATGAATATGTCAGCGATCGTAGCTGGGGGAGTTGCTCACCAGCCACTGAGGAGCAAATTTGGCTACTAAAACCGTCACTGGTGATTAGACACAAGGTGGAGAGGATCCTGCTTGATGCTGAACCCCGATATGCCAGCAAGGATGCACGATAGAAGATCTTTATTAATTACCTGGAGGAGAGGATGGATTGCACCCTCAGCAAGTTCACAGATGACACTAAGCTAGGGGGAGAGGTAGATACGCTGGAGGGCAGGGATAGAGTCCAGAGTGACCTAGACAGATTAGAGGATCGGGCCAAAAGAAATCTGATGAGATTCAACAAGGACAAGTGCAGAGTCCTGCACTTGGGACGGAAGAATCCCAAGCATTGGTACAGGCTGAGGACACACTGGCTAAGCAGCAGTTCTGCAGAAAAGGACCTGGGGATTACAGTGGATGAGAAGCTGGATATGAGTCAACAGTGTGCCCTTGTAGCCAAGAAGGCTAATGGCATATTAGGTTGCATTAGAAGGAGCATTGCCAGCAGATCCAGAGAAGTGATTATTCCCCTTTATTCGGCTCTGGGGAGGCCACATCTGGAGTGTTGTGTCCAGTTCTGGGCTCCCCACAACAGAAAGGACGTGGATGCATTGGAGAGGGGCCAGCGGAGGGCGACCAAAATGATTCGGGGGCTGGAGCACATGACCTACGAGGAGCGGCTGAGGGATTTGGGTTTGTTTAGTCTGCAGAAGAGAAGAGTGAGGGGGGATTTGGTAGCAGCCTGCAACTCCCTGAAGGGGGGTTCCCAAGAGGATGGAGAGCGGCTGTTCTCAGTAGTGACGGATGGCAGAACAAGGAGCAATGGTGTCGGGGCCACGGGACTCCAGGAGCGCGGCTCAGCTGCAGCAGGAGGCAAGGCGGTGGGAGAGTGAGGCCGGCGCAGGAGCGGACGCGCGAGGGGCCGGCCGGGGCACGGCTGCCGGGCGACCGAACGCTTCCCCAGCTGCGAGAGGGCGGGGTCCCTCAGGCAGCGGGCTGGGGGATTGGGTTGGGACAGAGGACCCGGAGGTAAATAAGGGCACATGGGGTCAGAGGAGGAGGCAGAGGAGACACGGAGGAGAGGAGAGAGAGAAGGAACCAAAGGGACGCAGAGGAAAAGAGGCACAGAGGAGAAAGAGATGGGGGGGGGGGAGGATCCTGCAGGGGGGAAGGGCGTTGAAGACTGCAAACACCTCCTTGAAGGAACCCCAGGAGGGCAAGGAGTCTGGTGAGAAGGGGGGAGGAAGCGACCCAGGGCAGCGAAGTGTGTGTGTGTGGGGGGTCACACACATTCATTTATCATTTTAGGGGGTTGTGGTATCACAAAGTTTGAGAACCCCTGGGATAAACTATTTCCCTAGGAGGGTGGGGAAACACTGGGGTGGGTTCCTTAGGGAGGGGGTGGAATCTCCATCCCTAGAGGTTTTTAAGTCTCGGCTTGACAAAGCCCTGGCTGGGTTGATTTAGTTGGGATTGGTCCTGCCTTGGGGAGGGTGCTGGACTTGATGCCTCCTGAGATCTCTGCCCGCCCTGGGATCCTATGGTTCTATGAAGCTGAGGCTCTAAGGGCCCAGATCCAGCAAAGCGATGACGCGCACGCTTGCGTTCAAAGACGCGAGACACCCCCGTGACTGCAAGCTGGGCCCAGAGTGTGCAGAATTGATACACAAATCATTAAGAAAAAACATGGAACCCCCTCTCCCCAAGACCAAATACGCCACAATTCCGCCCTTCAAAACAGAGTTAAGAGCATTTTAAATGCATTAGCCAACTGATGTGTTGTGTTGCCTCCTTTTTTTTTAAGCTCCTCTCACTGTTCAGACAGGGTGTGTCTAGACTACAGGGTTTTGTCGACAAAGGTTGACTTTTGTCGACAAAACTATACCTGCGTCCATACTGCCGTCAAGTTCTGTCGACATAATGTCGACAGAACTCAGCAGTTTTGTCGACGTATGTAAACTTCATTCTACGAGGAATAACACCTTTTGTCGACAGAGTTCTGTCGACAGAAGGCGTTATTGCATCTACACTGTCCTTTGCGTCCACACTGTCGTGTCGACAAAGCGGCTTGCTTTGTCGACAGAATTGGATGCAGTCTAGACGCCCTTTGTCGACAGAAGCTTTGTCATCAGTATCCGTAGACAAAACTTCTGTCGACAAAAGCCTGTAGTCTAGACATACCCATAGAGGCGTAGAGGGTACGTCTAGACCACAGGCTTTTGTTGACAGAAGTTTTGTCGACAGATACTGTCAACAAAGCTTCTGTCGACAAAGAGCGTCTGGACTGCATCCAGTTCTGTCGACAAAGCTTCTGTCGACAAAGAGCGTCTAGACTGCATCCAGTTCTGTCGACAAAGCTTCTGTCGACAAAGAGCATCTAGACTGCATCCAGTTCTGTCGACAAAGCTTCTGTCGACAAAGAGCGTCTAGACTGCATCCAGTTCTGTCGACAAAGCTTCTGTCAACAAAGAGCGTCTAGACTGCATCCAGTTCCGTCGACAAAGGTTCTGTCGGCAAAGAGCATCTAGACTGCACCCAGTATGGTCGACAAAGCTTCTGTCGACAAAGAGCATCTAGGCTGCATCCAGTTCTGTCGACAAAGCTTCTGTCGACAAAGAGCGTCTAGACTGCATCCAGTTCTGTCGACAAAGCTTCTGTCGACAAAGAGCGTCTAGACTGCATCCAGTTCTGTCGACAAAGAGCGTCTAGAGTGCATCCAGTTCTGTCGACAAAGCTTTTGTCGACAAAGAGCGTCTAGACTACATCTAGTTCTGTCGACAAAGGGCATCTAGACTGCACCCAGTTCTGTCGACAAAGCTTCTGTCGACAAAGAGCGTCTAGACTGCATCCAGTTCTGTCGACAAAGCTTCTGTCGACAAAGAGCGTCTAGACTGCATCCAGTTCCGTCAACAAAGCAAGCCGCTTTGTCGACATGACAGTGTAGACGCAAAGGACAGTGTAGATGCAATAACGCCTTCTGTCCACAGAACTCTGTCGACAAAAGGCGTTATTCCTCGCAGAATGAGGTTTACCACCGCTGACAAAACTGCCACGTTCTGGCGACGTTACGTCGACAGAACGCGGCGGCAGTGTAGACGCAGGTATCATTTTTGTCGACAAAAGTGGACTTTTGTCGATAAAACCCTGTAGTCTAGACACACCCTGAGTGTTGACTTTAATAACGCTGGCAGCAGCCAAAGAGAATGGCCTTTAAATATAAACACGAGTATTAAAAGGAGGTCTTCTTTAAGAGCTCACATTCAGTCCGCACTGACACCAGTTCACGGTGGAGCACCCCCGCACCATTATTTCACACTTCCCAAAGTTGTCACCGTGTTTCAGGGATGTACAGTTGAATAAGCTCAAAACCAGCCACAAAACCAAAATACCAAAACTCCAGTGGGAGCAGCCCAGCAGCCCCGGCTCCAACTCCGGCAGCCCCAGTGCTAGGGCTGGTGGCTCAGCTGAGCTGGGGGTGGGACTTCCTGGTTTGGAGTCTAGCCTGAGGTCGCGATGCCCAGATCTCCTTCCCAGCGCTCAGGCCAACGGAGGATTTGAGCCGGGCTGTCCGCTAGGGCTCTGGAACTGAGGGAGACTCTAGCTGCGTCACCTGTCAGATCTCCACAGCTCCAAGGCAGGCTGTGGGCGCTACCTTGGGTAAGGGAGAAGCACCAGCAGCCATATTGGGGGCTGGATAGGGACCAGCAGTGCCCAGGGATGGGTAGAGCTGAGCTCTGGTGGACATAAAGGGGTAGGGCCTTGACCGGAAGGGGCAGAGCTGGGGGCTAGCCTGCCCAAGCCATGGGGTCACCCCCCCGTCGGTATCATTGCCCCCACTTGACAGATGGGGAAACTGAGGCATGGGGGAGTAATGCAGAGTAGAGGGGAAGTACAGTCTAGAGCAGTGTTTCTTAAACTTTTTAAGCCCGAGGAACACCAAACAATATATTTTTTTTATGAGGAACACGAAGGATTTTTTGTTGAGCAGGAAAAAAAAAAAAAGGTCACCTGCCCCTTTAAGGGCGGCCATTTTTGAACTCTGTTGCTCTCCGCGGCACACCTCCAACTCCCTCGCGCCACATCGGTGTGCCACGGAACACAGTTTAAGAAACACTGGGGTAGAGTGTGTTACTGTCTGGAGAATGAGAAGAAAGGATCCACATGGATGAAGCAACTCCAGGATCCCTGAACTGCTCCTTGCCTCCTTTCTGTCTCCTCCCCAGCTCATTCAGCGTGCCTTGGACATACATTTTAGGGTGGGTGTATATCCTTGAGGGCCTAGTTCATCCGCCAGCCAGTTTCTGTAGATGGTCTCGTGTGGGGTGACGTACATAGTCCACGCCGGGGAGAATGTGTAAGCAAGGGCAATCCAAGCCATTGGGAATGCAGCATTTCGTGGTTTGAAAATGGAGGTGGGATGCGGTCGGGACTTTGCGGCAAGAGCAGCAGAGCTGAAGAATGACCCTCTGGGATCTCTCCCCGTCAGGAAGCAAACATGAGATGTCACAAACACGGCTTCAATGTCACCGAAAACTTTCCCATTTCTTTCCCGCTCTCCAATTTTTGGGGGGAAACGTGATCTCTCTCCTGTCATCCATTCCCTGTCTCTGACACACAGTGGGTAGGGACGCCCTCCCTGCCCAGCCTGGCTAATAGCCATGGATGGACCTAACCTCCATGAATCTCTTTAGCTCAGTTTTGAACCCTGTTAAAGTCCTGGTCTTCACACCATCCTGTGGCAAGGAGTTCCACAGGTAATATTTCTGAGGGTGGCAGAGTCTCACACACTTGAGCGCCTGCGGTGACTGTCACGGAGGCACCGGTTGTACCTTCAGAAGCTTAGAGCAACGCACTAGGAACCACCTTCCAATCTGGAGTGTGGTTTGTTGTTCAGGAATTTATGTATGTTTGTCAGGGAGTTTGGGGTGATGACCTGGGTCGGGGGGTGGGGTGGAGGGTCAGGGAAGGGGTCTGGGTGCAGGAGAGGATTCTGGCCTGGAGGAGGGGCTGTTGGAGGAAGTGCACAGTCTGGGAGGGAGCTGTGACCTGGGGGAAGGGGAAAAGGGAGTGCAGCCTGCAGAGAGTTTGCAGGGTCTAGGAGGGCATGTGGGTGCAGGGGAGGATTCTGGCCTGGGGACGGGGTATAAGAGGGGGGTACAGGGTCTGGGAGGGAGCTGTGACCTGGGGCAGGGGGTACAGAGGGTTTGGACGGTGACCTGGGGGAGGGAGTGGGGGTGCAGGAGGGGCTGGGGTGCCAGTGGCAGGCTGTGGCTGTGAGGCACTTACCTAAGTAGCTCCCAGCCAGCAGCCCTGCAGCATCCCCCAAGGCAGGCTGGGCTCCCTGCCTGCTGCAGCCCCACATCACTAAACTTGCAGGCTGCTCCCTCCATGTGGCTCTCAGCTCCAGGAGGGGGAAGAGGCTTGTGCTGCCCCCACCCCCAGGCCAATCTCAGCTCCTATTGGCTTGGGTTTTCTTTTCATCCAATAGGAGCTGAGAGCTTGGCTGGAGTCAGTTCCTATTGGCCGGTTGTTTCCAGCCAATAGGAGCTGCGGATTGGGCTGGGGGCCGGGAGATCACAGGACGCCTCCCCCTTCCCTGCAGAGCCCGGAGCCACATGGACTGTGCATTAAACCGCGGCAGCTGCGTGTACCTGAGGGTCCCGGCAGGGTGGTCCAGGGGTCAGATCCGCTGGCTTGGCGGGCCAGATCCGGCCCCCCGGGCTGTATTTTGCCCAGCCCTGATCTATATCTTTCTCGGGGGGGAAAAGTCGGGCTGCGCCTAACGATGGTGTGGCCGGCGGGTAGCCTGTCCACCTGCCCCTAGAGTCACTGTGGGGCTGAGGGTGGAAGGAGCCAGGGTGGAGTAAGACACCGTCATACAAGAAGGAGGGCAGTTCTCCTGGGAGGCCCATGGGGCTGTCTCTCGGAGGAGCAGATCAACACACAGATGTATTAACAGTTTGATTCCTTACAGGGTAGATATTTTTACTGTGATTTTCTTGTATCCACCTTTGGCCATGACAGGTTCCCCTCGGTGTCCGCGCTGGCATCGGGTTGGCCTAGGGATTGGATGGGCTGGGAACGTCATCTTGGTGGGAGCCTTGATAGCTCTGGCACTTTGGGGTGAGTCGTTCCAAGTTGCATATCCATTTCCCGAGGTGCATCCTTCTATAGAGCATCCCGTGGGTTCTCCCGTCCAGACTCCTGTGGCGAGATCGTTGCGCTGGCAAATAAAAGTCTTGATCATTGCGCTGGCTTGGCGGGCCAGGTGCGGCCCCCCGGACCGTAGTTAGCCCAGCTCTGATCTATATCGTTCTCGGGGCGGAAAAAATCGGGCTGCGCCTAACGATGGTGTGGCCGGCGGGTAGCCTGTACACCTGCCCCTAGGGTCACTGTGGGGCTGAGGGTGGAAGGAGCCAGGGGCAGGTTAAGGTGTAATGGGGCTGTATTCACTCACCTCTGGCAAATGCCCCATTGGCCAAGGGGAGGTTCTTCACCTACAGCCTTGATCCAGATGAATTATAGAGGTCACTGGGGCATGAAAGCATATTTTGTATTTATAATTGCAAATATTCTCTCAGGAACTATGATTTCTTGGCTCATCCAATCAGTAAAAGAGAAAATGATGTGATCTGTAGCCAATTAAAAGTATCTGACAAACTCTCAGTCTAAAAGATTGTGAGTACCGTAGTCAATGAATTATTTGCACTTAAATTACAGTGCAAGAATCATTTCCCAAAATGTAGTTGATTTCTGATTAAATCTGTACATATATAATTTTACGTGTGTGTGTGTGTGTGTGTGTGTGTAAATGTATATAATCATAGATAGGGCCAGATAATCGTACCTTTTCATTTCTCCGTAGTTTAGAAATGATTACTTGTTTTACACAGTTGAGAGAGAACATCATTGCCTACGTACTTCTTATTGAGACTTTCAAAATAGACCAAAGGCTGTTCAAAACAGCTCCATACTTACTGCAGCAGTATCCCAACATTTACCAGTCAAAAGCACTTGATAGATGTTGGGGGGGCGGGGACCAATATAACGGCGGCAATTCGCCAGGGTTAGCCCCTAGTCGGCCACGGCCGCTTTATTTACCTGCAGCTCCGCAGGTATGGGCGATTGCAGCTCCCATTGGCCAGGAACTGCAGCCAATGGGAGCTGTGATGCTCCGTACCTGCAGACACACAGGTAAATACGGCTGGGCAGAGACCCGTCGGGAGCCCTGCTGGACCAGCTGGTATTTGCCCACCCCTGAGATAGCAGAATTCACTGTTACATATGTGGGGGGAAACATTAAACCTTGTTTTTAATGTGGAGAAATTCCCTTCTGTGCGGTGAGTAAGCAAAACTAGGCCCCATGTAACATCCCCCACCCTCGACAACTCTTGAAATCCTGCCTTGGTGAGAGATTCTGAGTCGACCCGCTGCAGAAGCCGTCCGTTTGTTATAACCCCCCGTTTCCAGTTTTTTAATCTCTGAATAGTCAGGGTCATTCACATCCATGCTCTTTTGAAGCTCCCCAGTTTGCCTCTCAGAACCAGCAGCGTGCCACCAGCCCGAGGGCCCCCGAGCAGGAAGATCCCCGTCAGAGACAGGCGGTCCAGGTGGAACGTAACGCCACCCTGCAGAGCTTCCTGTCGCACCTGAAAGACCATCTGTGCGAGCTCACAGAGCCGGTAACCTTGGCAGGTAACCTGGGCTTTGTTTCTCTCTGACCCAGCGCGGCTCTCCTTTCATGCCTGCTCGGACGTTGCCGGTGCATGGAGACCTCGTTACGGTGAACGGGCTCGTAGAGCAGAGGTGTCCTATGGCTTCAGTTTCCTTGAATGCTTCCTTCTCAGGGTGTGTCTAGACAACATCCCTCTGTCGGCAGAGGGATGTAAATGAAGCACTTCGAAAGTGCAAATGAAGCGGGGATTTAAATATCCCAGGCTTCATTTGCATATTCGTGTTATGGCGCTATTTCGAAATAACAGATGCTGTTAAGATGTGGTTATTTCGAGAGAAAACCCTTCTCTTGAAATAACTGGGAAACCTCATTGTGGGTGTTTCTAGACTACAGGGCTTTTTCCGAAAAAAATAGCCTTTTTTTGAAAAAACTTCCCCTGCGTCTAGACTGCTGCCGCATTCTTTCGAAAGTACATCAAAAGAACGCGGCAGTTTTTTCGACCGCGGAAAACCTCGTTTTACGAGGAAGAACACCTTTTTGCGAAAGTGCTCTTTCGAAAAAAGGCACTATGTAATGCAAACGGTGCTTTTTCGAACGAGAGCATCCAGCCTGCCTGGGGGTGTGTCTAGACTACAGGGTTTTTTCACAAAAAGTGGCCTTTTTTCCAAAAAACTATACCTGCATCTAGACTATTGCCGTGTTCCGTCGACAGTAAATCGACAGAAAGTGGCAGTTTTGTTGACAGCGGTAAACCTCATTCTACGAGGAAGAACGCCTTTTTTCGAAAGTCATCTTTAGAAAAAAGGCGCTATTGCATGAAAACAAGGCTTTTTCGAAAGAGAGCGTCTAAACTCTCTTTTGGAAAAGCGAGCCCCTTTTTCGAAAAATCTTCTTGTAGTCTAGACGCTCTTTTTCGAAAGAGGCTTTTTCGAAAAATACGGTCGAAAAAGCCTGTGTCGAAAAAGGCGTGCAGTGGGTGCTCTCTTTTGAAAAAGTGGCTTGCTTTTTCGAAAGTACTGGTTGTCGTCTAGATGTAGCCTGTATGAGGAATAAGGGTTATTTTGAGAGAAGAATTTTCTCTCGAAATAACCGTGTCTTCACAGCCTCTGGTATTTCAAAATAGCGCTATTTCGAAATAGTGCCATAAATCGAATATGCAAATGAAGCCCAGGATATTTAAATCCCGGCTTCATTTGCAATTTCGAATGTCTTCATTTACATCCCTCTCTCGAAAGTGGCCACAGAGGGGCGTTTCTCACCTGCCCCCAAGCTGCTGCAGTGAGAGAGGGCTGGGTTGTCTTCTCCCCCCAGGGCAGCCTGTGTCCCGAACCCTCCCTTCCTAGCCCCGCCCCAGAGCAATGATTGAAATGAAGCATGAACATTTTCGTTTTATTTTTCAAAAAAAAAGTTTTTAACTGAGCAATGCTGGGAAAATCCCCTAGTACGCTATGTATCTGTTACAGTGCTTTCCCCTAAGACCGAGGAAAAAATGACCGATAATTATATAGGTCCTGATCTGATGCAAAATCGCAAGGTTTCATGTCCCTTTGCTCCCGAGAGTAGTGCCTCTGACGTCAGTCAGGTTACTTATGTGAGTAAGGTGGATAAGTCTTTGCAGGGGTAGGGGGCTAGAATTCGTTTTCAGGAAATTGAAACCATTAAACTGTCTCATTTCTGTTCTCCGCCCTCTAGGGGGCTCCCGGTGCAAACTCTGCCCCCAGGGCTGGCAGCTGCATGGGGACAGATGCTACTGGCTTTCTACAGAAAATAAAATGTGGAACCAGAGCCGAGAGGACTGCTTGGCGAGGAAGTCGCAAATGCTAATCATCCGGGATCAGAATGAGACGGTACATTCAAATAAAAAGATGGGACTCGAGTTTCATGAAGAAACTTAGTTATGTTAGTTATGGGGCTGCCCACACACCTAGGGGGCAGCCCACACACCTAGGGGGCATCTTATTTCGAGAGCTTCATTCGAAATCAGCTAGGTGAAGTGAGCTGATAAACTTAGTTATGGGGCAGCCCACACACCTAGGGGGCAGCCCGCACACCTAGGGGGCATCTTATTTCGAGGGCTTCATTTGAAATCAGCTAGGTGAAGTGAGCTGATAAACTTAGTTATGGGGCAGCCCACACACCTAGGGGGCAGCCCACACACCTAGGGGGCATCTTATTTCGAGGGCTTCACTCAAAATCAGCTAGGCAAAATGAGCGATGTCAATTACCTAGCTTATTTTGAAATCAACAGGGAGCGTCCACATGGCACTGATTTCGAACGAGAGCGCTCCTTCTCCGACTTCCCTTCCTCCTCATACAAGGAGGGCTACAGGAGTCGGAGTAAGAAGGCCTCCTGCTTGTCGGTATTTCGACACTCTTTCGAAATAACAGCCGGCTGCGTAGAGGCGGACAACGGTATTTCGGAATAGCGCTAGTTATTACAAAATAGTGTTGCAGAGCAGATGCACCCCTAGTTGCAGTGTAGACATACCCAGACTTACTGACCAATGCATTGGAACTTAGACCACTTACAGCAACAGCTAAGAACATGAGGCCTGTACAGCCAAAGCTGAGAGCCAGCTGGCTTTATCGCTCAAGCTGGAGAGGCTCCTACATGGTGCTCCAGAGGGCTCAGGTTCTAATCTGCGTGGTGGTGGTTTGGTGTCTCCGTGCCTGACTTATAGGCAGGGGACTGGACTCGATGACCTCTCGAGGTCCCTTCCAGGTCTATGATAGGTGCCTAGAATATCAATACACCCTGCCAGAGAGATGGGATGGGAGCTTGAGAGCTCCCCACCTTGACAGCTGGCCCGGGAGCAGGGACAGGACTACATTTCCTAGCATTCCCTATGCGGCTAGCAACAAGAAAGGCAGGTAGGCTTGCCAGATGCTTTCAACAAAAATCCTGGACTTGGTTGAAAAAAAAAAAAAAAAAAAAAAAAAAAAGGGGAGGGGGTACAAGTTGCTGAGCAAAAAGAAAAAGGGGAGGGTACAAAGTTGTAGAGCAAAAGGGGGAGGACAAAGTTGTTGAGCAAAAGAAAAAGGGGAGGGGACAAAGTTGTTGAGCAAAAGAAAAAGGGGAGGGGACAAAGTTGTTGAGCAAAAAGAAAAAGGGGGAGAGGGGGTACAAAGTTGTTGAGCAAAAGAAAAAGGGGATGTTGAGCAAAAAGAAAAAGGGGAGGGTACAAAGTTGTTGAGCAAAAGAAAAAGGGGAGGGGACAAAGTTGTTGAGCAAAAGAAAAAGGGGGAGGGTGCAAGTTGCTGAGCAAAGAAAAAGGGGGCCTTTAAATGGCCCTGCAATCCTCACTCCCCCATCCCCGCCAAACACTGTCCCCACTGGGCTTCCGTCCGAGGGAAAAAGGAAATACCATCTCTGGTATTTTCTGGTTTTTTTACTGGATGTGGGACCCGAATACCGAACCATCAGGTCATTGCTAACGAAGCAGGGATTTAATGCTATTTCAAAATGCATTTTGTGTCTAGATGTGTTATTTCGAAATAACGCTATAGTGTAGACACACCCTGAGAATTTAATTCAGACAAAGTGTCTTACCTGGAATTCTTCTGTGTGTGGAATAGCCATGGTCTTTGTAGCATAAGGAGGAATTTACTTCCCCTGCAGGGTTAGGAGCTATTATTATCACACTTGAATGCCTGGAGGTGTTCTCAGAACATGTTTTCGATTAGCATTTAGAGAGGCAGGAAAGAAGCCAGCGTGTTGCGTTCACCCAGAGGCCTGTGTGTTCAACTTTGCAGAAATTCCTGGAGAACGTCTCGGTGGATCTTTGGCTCGGGCTCACCTTTACCTACCCGAAGAGAGAAGGGATGTGGGAGGATGGAACCCACTACAAAAATCCGTGAGTGTTTCCTCGTCCCTGTTCTGCATGTTTGGATGGGTGGCTCTAGCATCCTCCAGGACTCTGAGGGTACATCTAGACTACACCTCTCTGTCGACAGAGAATTTGGAGTATTGTGTCCAGTTCTGGGCACCACATTTCAAGAAGGATGTGGAGAAACTGGAGAGGGTCCAGAGAAGAGCAACAAGAATGATGAAAGGTCTAGAGAACATGAGCTATGAAGAAGCTGAAAGAATTGGGTTTGTTTCGCTTAGAAAAGAGTAGATTGAGGGGGGACATGATAGCCATTTTCAGGTATCTAAAAGGGTGTCATAAGGAGGAGGGAGAAAACTTGTTCATCTTGGCCTCTGAGGATAGAACAAGAAGCAATGGGCTTAAACTGCAGCAAGGGAGGTTTAGGTTGGACATTAGGAAAAAGTTTCTAACTGTCAGGGTGGTTAAACACTGGAATAAATTGCCCAGGGAGGTTGTGGAATCCCCATCTCTGGAGATATTTAAGAGTAGGTTAGATAAATGTCTATCAGGGATGGTCTAGACAGTATTTGGTCCTGCCATGAGGGCAGGGGACTGGACTCGATGACCTCTCGAGGTCCCTTCCAGTCCTAGTGTTCTATGATTCTACGTAGATTAGGCACATTGAAATTGCTAATGAAGCAGGGATTCAAATATCCCGCGCGTCATTAACATAAACATGGCCGCCGCTTTTTTTTGACATTGAGCTTTTTCAAAAAAACCGGCAGTTTAGATGCAGATCATTCGAAAAATAAACCCTTTTTCGACAGAGTCTGTAAACCTCATTTTTTGAGGAATACAGGATCTGTCGAAAAAGGGTTTATTTTTCGACAGATCCCCGTCTGGACTGATGTTGGTTTTTTTTTTCGGAAAAGCTCCGTGTCGAAAAAAAGCGGTGGCCATGTTTATGCTAATGACGTGCGGGATATTTAAATCCCCGCTTCATTAGCAATTTCAACGTGCCTAATCTACATCTCTCCGTCAACAGCGAGGTGTAGTCTAGACACAGCCTGAGGGTGTTGTAGGTCCGTGCTGGGCGTCAGCTTCTGTAGACTTGGCTACATTGACGCCAGGCGCCGAAACGATCCCTCCATCCGTTTTCAGACTCCAGTTCCCTGGCGGGACCGATTCAGGCCTGGCGCCAATGCGTACACACGCCATGAGACTTTTAGAGTCCTCCTACTCCCACTCCGATTGACACAACGCAGCCAACTTCACCAACTTTCTGGCCTGCCCTCTTGACACATCCTAGATAATGTCAGTTGTGGTATTTTTGTGAGCATTTGTGGGTTGCGATCTTTTAGGTGAGTTGTTAATGACAACTAGCCCGAAATCCTGGGGGTTGCCGTACATCCGGGCTTCTCTGGGCGGGGCCGCTTTGTGGATCCTGCGCCCTGCCCTCTGTCCAGGTGGATTTGCCTCAAATAAGAGGAAAAGTCGGGGATGTTTGATCCCTTCTCTGCAGCCTTCTAGGCCTGGGCTGTCAGCCGTGGGGAGCGGGGCCCTGCAGCCTGCCAGACCTGGGCTGTCAGCCATGGGGAGCGGGGCCCTGCAGCCATCCAGACCTGGGCTGTCAGCCGTGGGGAGTGGGGTCCTGCAGCCTGCCAGACCTGGGCTAAAAACGGGCGAGAGAAGAGGACAGAAAATCTCTTCTTGCCTCTATATAAACCCATGGGACGCCCACAGCTTGAATCCTGCCTACAGATGTGGTCGCCTCATCTCAAAAAAGATCTCTTGAGCCTGGAAAAAAGTTAACAAAGGGGCAATCAAAATGCTGAGGGGTTTGGAACAGCTGCCGTATGAAGAGGGATTAAAAAGCCGGGGACTTTTCAGCGTAGAAAAGAGGAGACGAAGGGGAGATAGGAGAGAGGTCTGTAAAATCATGACTGGTGTGGAGAAAGTGAATAAGGAAGAGATATTTATTCCTTCTCATAATAGAAGAACGAGGGGTCACTCAATGAAATGAATAGGCAGCAGGTTTAAAACAAACCCAAGGAAGTTTTTCTTCATGCAGTGCACCTGTGGAACTCCTCGCCAGAGGATGTGGTGAAGACCAGGACTTTAACAGGGTTCCGAAAAGAGCTAGATAGATTCATGGAGGTTAGGTCCATTGATTCTTATTAGCCAGGAGGAGCCGGGAGGGTGTCCCTCGCCTCTGTATGTCAGGGGCTGGGAATGGGCGACAGGGGAAGGATCATGTGAGGATTCCCTGTTCTGTTCACTCCCTCTGGGGCACCCGGCATTGGCCGCTGTGGGCAGACAGGACCCTGGGCTGGATGGGCCTTTGGTCTGACCCTGTGTGGCCCAAAGACTGAAGCATTTCATTTCATACCTTGCCAGCCGGTAGAGCCTCAGGGCTGACAAAGGAAGGAGTCCAGCTGTGAGCAAGAACCCAGATCCAGGCACCCAGTGGGAATGGAAACCAGCGTGCGATAGGCCCTGGCGAAGGAGTCTAGGCAGGCTGACTTTCTGCCTTGTGTTGCAGGGTCCCAGAGCCTGGCTCACATCAAAGCAGCGCTTGAGGGGTGATAAAAAAGAACAGGATCCGATCTGAAATGTGTGACATGGATTTGAAATGGATCTGCCAGAAAGCCGCTTTTGTGGTCTAGACAGCAGCATTGGTGAACACCGAAGTCCAAGGGGCGGGGCTAATTTGGGTGTGGAGCAGATTTGGAGTAGGAGCAAGGCTGGGGGCAGAGCTAGTGGTGGGTGGAGCAGATTTGGAGTAGGAGCGAGGCTGGGGGGCGGAGCTAGTGGTGGGTAGAGCAGATTTGGAGTAGGAGCGAGGCTGGGGGCGGAGCTAGTGGTGGGTGGAGCAGATTTGGAGTAGGAGCGAGGCTGGGGGCGGAGCTAGTGGTGGGTGGAGCAGATTTGGAGTAGGAGCAAGGCTGGGGACGGAGCTAGTTGTGGGTGGAACAGATATGGAGTAGGAGCAAGGCTGGGGGCGGAGCTAGTTGTGGGTGGAGCAGATTTAGGGCAGGAGCAAGGCTGGGGGCGGAGCTAGTGGTGGGTGGAGCAGATTTAGGGCAGGAGCAAGGCTGGGGGCGGAGCTAGTGGTGGGTGGAGCAGATTTGGGGCAGGAGCAAGGCTGGGGGTGGAGCTAGTGGTGGGTGGAGCAGATTTGGGGCAGGAGCAAGGCTGGGGGCGGAGGTGGCCGGGGAGATGAGCAGGGCTGGCAGCATGGCATTCCCTCCCCACCCCGCCACGGGGGCTCACCCATGCTGCACTATGCATCCCTTGAGTGTTCCTCTGCACCCCCAAAGTGGTGCTCACCTCCCCCTTTGAGAACCACTTGTGTAGCAAATAGTATTGTCCTGTACAATTGGTCTCTTGGCCTCGTGCTTGTAGGCTGTCAGTTTCTTGGGGCAGGGACTGTTTGTTCTGGCCCCATACAGCACCTCGCTCCATCCCTGCCTGGGCCTGGGTGGGCCCCACGATGCTATTCTAATACCCCTCCTAAACAGCGTGCAGCTCCAAGCATCCCGGGGCTTGGGTCCAGGACTTGTTGCCCAGCTTTTTCAGAAGCCAAAGCAGGAATAACGTCACCGGTTCTCTCCAGGTCGCACCAGGAATCCATCCGTGGGAGCAGAGCTCGCCCGTCGGATAAACGACTGATACCAACTGGAACATGTCCCCCTAAACCGGCAGTTTTATCAGGGCACACGTGCACGTCCTGCGGCTGTAGGGGGCATGGCATTTCCCAAAGTGAAGGGGGTTTCGAGGAACGGAGACGCGTGGAACTCGCTAATCGTGTAGTCGACAAAACGGTTATTGGCCACACGATTCATCGATAATGGTTGGCACTGTGAGCACTTAGCCCCGGCTAGCGCCCGGTCCCTGGAGCTAGCCCCACTGCGGCTCTGCATTAAAGATCTTTTAGGAGCAAGCTGGGAAAAACTGCGGGGGGTAGGTCCTGGGACCCACAGCTACTGGCCAGTCCGCTACTGAATGTATTAGGAGGAGGGTGGGGTGAATGCATGTCGTCAATAGCATTAACCATAAGCTTTTGCTTGTTGCTTAATCATTTAACCCAGCGTTTCTCGAACTGTGGGTCCTGACCCCCCAAGGGGTCACGAGCACCTTAGAGGGGGGTCACAGTATCACAAGTTTGAGACCCCCTGATTTAACCGACTACACGATCACACCCCTAATTAAAAGGCAGGCGCCCGGGGCCCTCCTTCCCTGCTTGCGGGCGGGTGTCATTTCCGGCGCTCGCGTTCATCTCGGCATCTACTACAATCGTGTCTCTGCCTGGCGAATGCCCCTAGGCGGGTGCCGTCCATCCACATGGCTGGCTGGGAAGGGCCCGTGCCAGCTGATGAGATGTCCCTGGCCCTGTTTCCCATCCCTCAGCAACATAAAAAAAACCCCGCCACCACCACCGGCGCAGAAGGCCTAGAGCGGCTCCCTGCTGCTCGCTCCACATCGCTGCCAGCACATCCCTGTGGGGGGTCTTCATGTGCTGTCCCTGCCTGGAGCGCCCCTCTGGCCAACGGGAGTTATGGGGCTGTGTCTGCGAGCAGCAGCGCACAGAGACCTCCAACCCCCGAGAGCCATTGCCAGAGGGAGATGGCCCTGGTAAGCACCCCACCCACACCACCACACGTACCCCACTTCCCTCAGAGCTTGCCCCCCACATTCCCTCTTGCACCCCATTCCACAAGACATAGGGGTCATGCAAGGAAATGAAGAGGCAGCAGGTTTAAAACAAACCAGAGGAAGTTTTTCTTCACGTAGTGCAGCCGACCTGTGGAACTCCTCGCCAGGGGATGTGGTGACGGCCAGGACTTGAACAGGGTTCCAAAAAGAGCAAGATAAATTCATGGAGGTTAGGTCCATCAGTGGCTCCCAGGATGGGTGGGAATGGTGTCCCTAGGATCTGTGTGTTGGGGGCTGGAAATGGGCGACAGGGGAGGGGTCACTGGATGGGTCCCTGTTCTGATCACTCCCTCTGGGGCACCTGGCACTGGCCACTGTGGGCTGAAAGGACACTGGGCTGGATGAACCTTTGGTCTGACCCCCATCCGGTCGCTCTGCTGTTCTCCCCCCCACAGCCTGCAGCCCCCAAACTCCCTCCCAGAACATGCCTCCCCCACCCTCCAAATTCCCTTCCAGAGCCTTAGGCAGGTGAGGAGGGGTACGGTTTCTTGGTATTTGGGGCATAAGGAAAAAAGATCGACCTGGGGGAAGTGCTGGACCCAGGTATAAGGGATTTTTTGCCTGTGAATGGAGTTTTGTGCCTTAAGAACCTGCCAGCCTGTTTATCATCCAGACAAAGCCCCACCCCCCACAGCCCTGCTGCTACCCCAGATAGGTCCCCATGGCCTGCCCTGCCCCTCAAAGCTCCCCATGGTCTTCTTGCCTCAAAAATTCCCTCTTCACCTCCCTCCCACTCAGGAAGGTGGCAGGGGGAGAAGGTAGGGAGAAAACTAGCTCTCCCCCGCAGGGCAGAGGAAGGGAGGAAGCTGGACACCCTCCCTCCCCCCGAGGGGCCAGGCGGGAGAGAGAAAACTGCCAACCCAGCTTCTTTGCTCTGAAGGTAATGCTGGGTTAGTCTACTATCTATTTTAGAAACTTTGTGTAGCCGTCTGACTGTGAGTCTGTTTGGGCAAGAACTCCTCCTAAACAGTAAGAGCCAGGGTCACCAGATTCGGTGGAAGGCCAGGGTTTGGTTGCGCCAGGAGAGTGGGATGTGCTTGGGATGCAATTGTTTCTCATACAATGGAACGGGAGGGGTCTGGTAGAAGGGACTGTTATACTGCAGAATGACCACAGGGGGGCAGCACGGGGCCAGAGACGGGGACCGGGACAGCTCTAACCCCATTGGGCCAGCAGGGGGCAGGGATGGAGAAAGGGTCAGCTCTCTGCTACATCTTTCGGAGAATGTGTCTGTCTGTTTGTCTGTTTGTCTGTGCGTCTGTCTGTCCCCCAGCCGGCAGACACACGCCCCTCCTCTGGCTGTGCCCGCTAGAGCTGCCGCGGCTACGGAGAGGGGCTTCTCACCTGGCCCCAAGCAGTAGCGGTGAGAGAGGACTGGGTTGTCCTTTCTTCCCAGAGCACCCTGCTGCCCTACTCGTTGGTGCCACCCCAAAGTAACGATTGACACAAAGACAAGCAAAACGTTTCTGAGTAAAGGACTCAGAATAATGCTCCAATAATAAGAAATTAGCAGTAGGGATATATTACCGACCACCTGAGACGGAGACGGCAAAAGTAGGCTTCCAGATCACCGAAGAACTGTATCATGTTAGTGGGGGTGGTGGGGCAAAAAGAGAGTCCCCGAGATAGAACAGACTCTTCTGCCGGGCTGAGTGTGTAGTTGGAAAGATTGACGATATTGCTGGGTGAGTTAGGGTACCACTGTTGTGGCCCCATGTGGTAGGTAGGATTTTAGACAGCTTACAGTCCTTCTTCCTCTGTAGAGAAGTGAAGTGTGTAATGTAGATCTCCTGTCTTATTTTAGTAAAGTCCGTTTGTGGGGAAGGTTGGTGTTTTATGAGAGACTCCAGATTGGAGAGCTCTTTTTTGATGTTTTCCTGTTTGCTGTACAGGATGCTGATCAGGTGGTTCCTCAGTTTTTTAGATAGTGTATGGCATAATCTCTCACTGTAGTCTGTGCAGTATGTAGATAGCAATGGATTTTTCACCTTCGGTCCATTTGGTATAATGTCCATCCGTTTGCATTTGGAGAGAAAGATGATATCTGTTTGTACTTGTGCAAGTTTCTTCATGAGGTTGATAGATTTCCACTCCAGACTAAATGCAGTGCCTTGCATGGTGTCAAGTATCAGAGGGGTAGCCATGTTAGTCTGAATCGGCGAGGAGTCCTGTGGCACCTTATAGACTAACCGAAGTGTTGGAGCATAAGCTTTCGTGGGCAAAGACCCACTTCGTCAGATGCATGGAGTGGAAATTTCCAGAGGCAGGTATAAATATGCAGGCCAGAATCAGGCTGGAGATGACGAGGTGGATCCAATCAGGGAGGATGAGGCCCACTTCTAGTAGCTGATCTGGAGGTGTGAATTCCAAGAGAGGAGAAGCTGCTTTTGTAGTTAGCGAGCCATTCACAGTCTTTGTTTAATCCTGAGTTGATTGTGTCAAACAAAAATGAGGAGGTTAGTTAAACAGAAATTAAAAGGCACAGTGACTAGAGCCAAATCCCTGCAAGCTGCATGGAAACTTTCCCAACTTAAAATGTAACTTATACCCCAAATTAAAAACATAGCAAGAGACCTAAAAGAGTCACTGGCTTAACCACCATGTAAAAGAAGCAGTGAGGGACAAAAGGCATCTTTTAAGAAGTGGAAGTCCAATCCTAGTGAGATAAATAGAAAGGAACATAAACACTGTCAAATCAAGTGTAAAAATGTAATAAGAAAAGCAAAAAGATTTTGAGGAACAGCTAGCCAAAACTCTCAAAGAAATAGCAAAATGTTTTTGAAGTACATTAGAAGCAGGAAGCCTGCTAAAAAACCAGTGGGTCCCCTAGACAATCGAGATATAAAAGGAGCAATCAAGGACGATAAAGCCATTGCGGACAAACTAAATGATTTCTTTGCTTCAGTCTTCACGGCTGAGGACGTTAGGGAGAGTCCCAAATCTGCACCGTCCTTTGTGGGTGATGAATCTGAGGAGCTGTCCCGGATTGAAGTGTCATTAGAGGAGGTTTTGGAACAAATAGAAAAACTTAATGTTAACAAATCTCCGGGACCGGATGGCATTCATCCAAGGGTTCTAAAAGAACTCAAACGGGAAATTGCTGAACTATTATCTGTGTTTTGTAACCTATCCTTTAAATCAGCTTCCGTACCTAATGACTGGAAGGTAGCCAACGTGACACCAATATTTAAAAAGGGCTCTAGAGGCGATCCGGCAATTACAGACCGTAAGTCTAACTTCAGTACCGGGCAAATTAGTTGAAACAATAGTAAAGAATAAAATTGTGAGGCATGTAGAAGAACATAATTTGTTGGACAAAAGTCAACATGGTTTCTGTAAAGGGAAATCATGTCTTACTAATTTATTAGAGTTCTTTGAAGGGGTTAACAAACATGCAGACAAGGGGGATCCAGTAGATATAGTATACTTAGATTTCCAGAAAGCCTTTCACAAGGTCCCTCACCAAAGGCTCTTGTGTAAATTACATGGCCATGGGATAAGAGGGAAGGTCCTTTCTTGGATTGAGAACTGGTTAAAAGACAGGAAACAAAGGGTAGGAATAAATGGTAAATTTTCAGAATGGAGAGGGGTAACTAATGGTGTCCCCAAGGGTCAGTCCTAGGACCAATCCTTTTCAACTTATTCATAAATGATCTGGAGAAAGGGGTAAGCAGTGAGGTGGTAAAGTTTGCGGATGATACCAAACTGTTTAGGATAGTCAAGACAGAAGCAGACTGTGAGGGACTCCAAAAAGATCTCACCAAACTGAGTGATTGGGCAACAAAATGTCAAATGACATTTAATGAGGATAAGCGTAAAGTAATGCACATCGGGAAAAATAACTCCAACTATACATACAGTATGATGGGGGCTAATTTGGCTATGACAAATCAGGAAAGAGATCTTGGAGTTATCGTGGATAGTTCTCTGAAAACTTCCACACAGTGTGCAGCGGCGGTCAAAAAGGTAAATAGGATGCTAGGAATTATTAAGAAAGAGATAGAAGATAAGACACAGAATATCTTACTGCCCCTGTATAAAACTATGGTACGCCCACATCCTGAATATTGTGTACAGATGTGGTCTCCTCACCTCAAAAAAGATATTTTGGCCTTGGAAAGGGTTCAGAAAAGGGCAACTAAAATGATTAGGGGTTTGGAACGGGTCCCATATGAAGAGAGGTTAAAATGACTGGGACTTTTCAGTTTAGAAAAGAGGAGACTGAGGGGGGATATGATAGAGGTCTATAAAATCATGAGTGGTGTGGAGAGGGCAGATAAAGAAAAGTTATTTATTAGTTCCCATAATAGAAGAACTAGAGGACACCAAATGAAATTAATGGGTAGCAGGTTTAAAACTAATAAAAGAAAGTTCTTCTTCACACAGCGTGTAGTCAACCTGTGGAACTCCTTGCCAGAGGAGGCTGTGAATGCTAGGACTATAACAGAGTTTAAAGAGAAGCTAGATAATTTCATGGAGGTTAGGTCCATAAAAGGCTATTAGCCAGGGGATAGAAATGGTGTCCCTGGCCTCTGTTTGTCAGAGGCTGGAGAAGGATGGCAGGAGAGAAATCGCTTGATCATTGTCTTCAGTCCACCCTTTCTGGGGCACCTGGTGCTGGACACTGTCAGCAGACAGGCTACTGGGCTAGATGAACCTTTGGTCTGACCCAGTATGGCCGTTCTTATGTTCTTATGTAAGGACCCGGGTGAATCTTGTAGCAGGAAAAGGATTAAAAGTTGCTGTCAGTTCAGAAACTGTCTGTCACCTTTACAATTTGCCCTCTTTCCACTGGCCACTTGGGTCTGCTGCAGATCCACTTTTTCTCCAGGTGGCATCGGGTGCCTCGAACACCGCCGTCACCCAGGTAAGCGCAGGTGCCTCTTCCTGGCACTTGAAACCTGCATTGTGGATTGACAGCTTTCAGGGAGAACGGTGAGAGAAAGTGGCCCCTGTGAGAACCGGCCAAACTCATGCGGTGGCTGACTGGCCGGGCGTCTCGTGAGCTCAAAAAAACCCCCACTCCCCCTTGGAGGTGGGGGGGGGGTTGCTTGGAGTCAGGGATCCCGGGTCCCAATTCCCAAAGGAGCATCTCTGTTATCGCCAAAAGCAAAGGACTCACAGGTTGTTGAATGTGCTGCCGTCAGCCCATCCCCAGGCCTCCTCCTCCTGATCCCGCTGCAGGCCGATCCAGTATTCGTGGAGACCTTTATAGTGGCTCAGAAAAGTCTTTAGGAAAAGCAAATGGATATATACCATCTTGTAGAGCTGGAAGGGACCTTGAGTTGAGTCCAGTCCAGTCCACTGCTCTCACAGCAGAACCAAGTACCATCCCAGACAGATTTGCCCCAGACCCCTAAACAGCCCCCTCAAGCACTGAACTCACAACCTTGGGTTTAGGAGGCCAATGCTCAAACCACTGAGCTATCCCTCCCCCCCTTAGCTAACCCTTCCTGGTCCCATTGGCTAACTCTGTCCTTGTGCGCGGTGCCACAGCACTGCCGTAGTTCATCCTCTCTGGGCAGGCCTGTGGATGGTGGGGGCAAAGAGGGCAGTTGCCCCCAGAGCCTGGTGACTACTGCTAGGTTGTCACCCAATGAAATGAACAGGCATCAGGTTGGAAACAAACCCAAGGAAGTTTCTCTTCACAGTCAACCTGTGGAACTCCTCGCCAGAGGATGTGGTGAAGACCAGGACTTTAACAGGGTTCAAAAAAGAGCTAGCTAGATTCATGGAGGTGAGGTCCATCAATGGCTATTAGCCAGGATGGGTAGGGATGGTGTCCCTGGCCTTGGTTTGTCTGGAAATGGGCGACAGGGGAGGGATCAGGTGAGGATTGCCTGTCGTGTTCCCTCTCTCTGGAGCACCTGGCACTGGCCACTGTGGGCAGACAGGACCCTGGGCTGGATGGGCCTTTGGTCTGACCCAGTCTGCCCATTCTCATGCTACTGTGACAGAGGTGGTGGCCAGGACCTTGGCCCCTTTAAGTCACCGCCAGTACCTTGGGAAGGGTGTCCTGACCCAGCCCCTTCTGCCGGAGGCCCCGCCTCTTCTTCCGGAGGCCCCGCCCCTTCTTCCGGAGGCCCCGCCCCTTCTTCCGGAGGCCCCGCCCCTTCTGGTAGTGGGTGGCACAGTCAGGGAACAGGAGGGGTTGGATGGGAGTGAGACTCCTAAGGGACAGTTGGGGGCATGGATATGGGGGGGGGCTGATAAGGGGCGAGGGGGTCTCTGGGACAGAGACATCCCAAAAGGGCAGGGGCCTGGGGGGGAATGCTCAGGGGATAGGGAGCAGGGGGTTTGACAGAGGGTGAGGAGTTTCAGGCGGCAGAGCAGGGGATCGTGGATGTCCCAGCGATGGGGGTATTGGGGAGGCAGTCAGGGGACAGAGAGTAGGGATGGTTTGGGGTGAGGGGTCCCAGGAAGTGGTGGGGGCAGGGAGCAGGGAGATTGGGATTTCCAGGGCAGGGAGCAAGGGGTGGGATGGGGCAGGGATCCCAGGGGCAGAAGGGAGCGAGGGGGTGTCGATAGGGGCGAGGGCTCGTGGGGCAGTCAGGGGTGTGGATAGGGGCAGGAGTCCTGACAGGGTGTTCAGGGAGCAGGGGGGGCTGATACGGGGTGAGGGGTCCCAGGAGGCAGTGAGGAGTGGGGGGGTCAGATAGGAGGTGGGGGCTGGGCCCATGCCCGTCTGTTTGGGTAGACACAGCCCCCCCCCCACCTTCCCTCCTGGCCCTCCATACACTTTTGGATCCTCGCCGTGGCCCGCGGGCGAAAACGTTTGCCCAGCTCTGTCTTAGCTGCTTGTTGGGCTCAATTTTCTGATGGTCCCGCCTGATGGCAAGGATGGGAGCTGCGTCTTACCAGGTCCTGCTGTGTGTCGATGGTCACCAGGGAGGCATGGAAGGACGAGCAGTGGCTTTTGCTGAAGTTCCCATCTCTTTCGATGTCCGAGAAATAGTAGCACTTGCCCCAGAATCCAATCCAGCCCTCTGGGCAGGAGGTAAGGTGGCCGATTCGTTCTCTGTCGATCGCCTCTCGGTTCGATCTGTCCACTGACAGTGAGAAAGTGGTGCAGGATAAGAAATAGCCCCCGCCTTTGCAAAATACGGCCAAAACTTCCTTTTGGGTAAATCTGTTCTCCCATAGCCAGTATGCCACGCTCACCATCCCCCACCATGCCCAGCAGAGCCTGCTGTAACCCTTTACTAGCTGGAGCTAAAGGAGGAATACCCTTTTGCAGGGTGATGGGCATACCTCGGGGGGTGGGCAATAAGTCTTCCCCATCCTTGGTAGGGGCCCTAATCTCTGCACCAAAAGGCGTAAGGGAGGATGACGCCCAGGGGAGCCAACAGCCTCCGTGGGCCCCTAGACAAGATGGTGTGTGTGTGTGGGACAGGGTGGACTAGGCTCAGAAGCCCCCTTGCTGGAGGCTTCTGGCCTTGCCACACGCTGCCCCAGAAAGACAATAGAGAAGTCCTCCAGGCAGGCTAGAGCGGCAGCAGAGGACGCAGCCAATCGGGGCCGGGAAGGCCCTATAAAAGGAGCTGGGGAACAGAGCGGCAGTCAGATATTGAGCCCACTGAACGGGTACCTGGGTGAAATTTAGCGACCTGATTTATATAGAGGGTCAAGACTAGATGGTCTGAGGATCCCTTTTGGATCCATGAATCTAAGCATCCCCTGCAAGGTTTTTTGTCCTTTTCCCTGTAACCACTGTTGGAGGCAGCTGGAGGTCAGGTCTGATCCCAGCCGGCACTACCGGCATCCCTACACAACTCCAACACCTGGATGGAAAACTCTCTCTGCAAAGCCTAAAGCACTCCGGCCGCAGGACGTAAGATACGAGTCAATGCCCATTCCGTCTCTCTCGGTCCTCCAGCTCTCACCGAGCCAACCAGGCTGATGTTTCTACATCAGCTAAAATAGTTGGTTCTGTGATATCACAGCAGGTAACCATGGTGGGTGGGAATGTGTGGTATGAGCCCAGCGGGCTAAGGGACTTGGCCCGACCGGGAGGGCAGGGGGCTGGACTCGGTGACCTCTCGAGGTCCCTTCTAGTCCTAGCGTTCTATGATTCTGTGTCTCTATGAAGTGACCGAAGAAGCAAGGGGGGATGGCTCCAGGGTTCAACGGAAAACTAAGCGACGGGGGGGGAGGCAAGGAAGGCTGAGAACTCACCTGCCAGCCTCACCTAGGCCAGGAGCTATCCCTGGGCCTGCCACTGTCACCTGCCCCTTGAGACACAGGGCCTGGGTTCTGCCCCTGCCGCCCTGCCCTGGCCTGCCTCAGGGCCTTACTTCCGCCACCCCGCGCTGCCTCAGGCCAGGCCCACTGTTCACTGTTCACCTGCCGCCCTGCCCCACAGGTCGCTGGCATACCTTCACCCGCCGCCCTGGCTCTGCACCAGGCCTGGGCTCCACATCTCTCTGCCCGCCCTGCCCTGCACCAGGGCCTGGAGCCTTACAGTTCACCTGCCGCCCTGCTCTGCAGGGCCTGGGCCTTACTGTTCACCTTCCGCCTGCCCTGCACCAGGGCCAGGGCCTTACTGTTCACCTGCCGCCTGCCCTGCACCAGGGCCTGGGCCTTACTGTTCACCTGCCGCCCTGCCCTGCACCCAGGGCCTGGGCCTTACAGTTCACCTGCGCCCTGCACCCAGGGCCTGGGCCTTACTGTTCACCTTCCGCCCCTGCCCTGCACCAGGGCCAGGGCCTTACTGTTCACCTGCCGCCCTGCCCTGCACCAGGGCCTGGGCCTGCCTGCAAACTTACTGTTCACCTGCCGCCCTGCCCTGCACCAGGGCCTGGGCCTTACTGTTCACCTGCCGCCCTGCTCTGCACCAGGGCCTGGGCCTTACTGTTTACCTGCCGCCCTGCCCTGCACCAGGGCCTGGGCCTTACTGTTCACCTGCCGCCCTGCCCTGCACCAGGGCCTGGGCCTTACTGTTTACCTGCCGCCCTGCTCTGCACCAGGGCCTGGGCCTTACTGTTCACCTGCACGCCTGCTCTGCACCAGGGCCTGGGCCTTACTGTTCACCTGCCGCCCTGCCCTGCACCAGGACTGGGCCTTACTGTTTACCTGCCGCCCTGCCCTGCACCAGGAGGCCTGGGCCCAACTGTTCACCTGCCGCCTGCTCTGCACCAGGGCCTGGGCGCTTACTGTTCACCTGCCGCCTGCTCCTGCACAGCAGGGCCTGGGCCTTACTGTTTACCCACCCTGCCGCCCTGCTCTGCACAGGGCCTGGGCCTTACTGTTCACCTGCCGCCCTGCTCTGCACCAGGGCCTGGGCCTTACTGTTTACCTGCCGCCCTGCTCTGCACCAGGGCCTGGGCCTTCCACTGTTCACCTGCCGCCTGCCCTGCACCAGGGCCTGGGCCTTACTGTTCACCTGCCGCCTGCCCTGCACCAGGGCCTGGGCCTTACTGTTCACCTGCCGCCCTGCCCTGCACCAGGGCCTGGGCCTTACTGTTCACCTGCCGCCCTGCCCTGCACCAGGGCCTGGGCCTTACTGTTCACCTGCCGCCCTGCCCTGCACCAGGGCCTGGGCCTTACTGTTCACCTGCCGCCCTGCCCTGCACCAGGGCCTGGGCCTTACTGTTCACCTGCCGCCCTGCCCTGCACCAGGGCCTGGGCCTGCCTGGGCCTTACTGTTCACCTGCCGCCCTGCTCTGCACCAGGGCCTGGGCCTTACTGTTTACCTGCCGCCCTGCTCTGCACCAGGGCCTGGGCCTTACTGTTCACCTGCCGCCCTGCTCTGCACCAGGGCCTGGGCCTTACTGTTTACCTGCCGCCCTGCTCTGCACCAGGGCCTGGGCCTTACTGTTCACCTGCCGCCCTGCTCTGCACCAGGGCCTGGGCCTTACTGTTTACCTGCCGCCCTGCCCTGCACCAGGACCTGGGCTTCTGACTACTCAAACTGGCTTATTACCCATTGAACTGGGCAGATCACAGGTCCAAGGCCCAGGACTAAAGGGGCTCCATGGACTTCGGTGGGGTGGCTGCCCACTGACCCGGAAGGGGAAGATCCCCAACAGGCTACAGGATCCATTTCACAGAATAGTATGAGGTGGGCAAGGACCCGACCTGTCAACCCCAGTGGGAAGTCGAGAAGGGAAGTGGTGAATAGTGAAAATGGAAACAGACACGGGAGTGACCTGGTCAGTGGCTTCTAAAGGGGTTTACAAACAAACCCCTTGTTTGTATGAAGAAAGATGAAAAAGACCGGGACTTTTCAGCTTAGAAAGAGGGGACTAAGAAGGGATAGGATCGAGGTCTGTAAATTCATGACTGGTGTGGAAAAAGTGAAGAAGGAAAAGTTATTTACTTGTTCCCATAACACAAGAACAAGGAATCACCAAATAAAATGAAGAGGCAGCAGGTTTAAAACAAACAAAAGGAAGGGTTTTTTTTCTCCCACACAACACACAGTCAACCTGTGGAACTCCTTGCCAGAGGAGGTTGTGAAGACCAGGACTTTAACAGGGTTCAAAACAGAGCAAGATAGATTCATGGAGGGTAAGTCCATCAATGGCTATTAGCTGGGATGGGTAGGAATGGTGTCCCTAGCCTCTGTTTGTCTGGAGGTGGGCAACAGGGGAGAGATCACGTGAGGATTGCCTGTTGTGTTCCCTTCCTCTGGAGCATCTGGCATTGGCTGCTGTCAATAGATAGGATACTGGGCTGGATGGACCTTTGGTCTGACCCAGTGTGGCCATTCTTATGAAACAGAAACTGCTGCATGTAAGCTGTGCTTCATGCCTGGAGCAGATTAATAACTGAGCTACTCAAAGAAAGATGGACCAAATGAGAGAAACGGCTACTTCTCAGGCCATGTCTTCACTAAGTGGAAGATTGATGCTGCCACGATCAATCTTGCGGAGTTTGATTTAGTGAGTCTAGTCAAGACCCACTAAATCAAACTCAGAGGGCACTCCCCTCTGTGACTGATACTCCTGCTCCTCGCAAGGAGTAAGGGAAACCAATGGGAGCACTTGTTTCCATCAGCCTCCCTCTGCGGAGAAACTCAAATTAAGGTACGTCAACTCCAGCTAAAACTAAGGTAGCTGGAGTTATTAACATAGATAACATAGCTGGAGTTGCTTGTCTTAAATCAACTTTTCTCTTTAGTGTAGACCTAGCATCAGATGATAATTTGCATACCTACCCAAACAGACTAGAATGAGTTTCAACTTGTAAAAAAATAACCCCATTCATGTATTTTCAAATTTGGAGGAAAAAAAATGCCATCATCTAAAAATTCCAAAGAGCCCTACTAATACACGGTACATGGCCTCCTGTGTAAAAAATAATAATGCCTCACTCTTATCTGGTGCTTTTCATCAGTAGCTCGCAAACCACTTTACAATGGGCGGTCAGATCCTTCTCCCCATTGTACAGATGGGGAAACTGAGGCACAGTGCGGGGAAGTGACTTGGCCATGGTCAACTTATTTCAAACAAAACATTCAGGAAGGAGGTGGTAACACACACGCAACATCCACAGCTACACCCACATGTTCATTTGCCTTTACCTTTCATTTGTGACCACTTGTCCTTTTTGTATTGAGCATTTTGATGGGCCAGTCGGGTTTCTTCCTGAGTCGCCTCATTGTCTTCATGGCTATGGAGAACAATTATTGTTATGGACAGTCTCTATGGGAAAGAATCAGATGGGACACAAATCAGAGATCCAAAAAGGCAACACATAGAAACCGGTTGGAGAACACTTTAATTTGCCTGGATGCGCATTAATGGATCTCCAAGTCACCGTTTTGTTTCAGGCCAATTCCACATGCCAAATACACAGAGAAGGGTTGGAACTTAACTTCATTCACAAGTTTGATTCTTATGCAAATGGTCTGAACTGGGATATTTGATGGCTCCTTCCATGTCCTAATGACTTAACAACCAACCTAACAATGGAGGTACTAATGGTTCTTATCAGCCTCTTGTAACTATTTGAACCATCTACTCACTGTCTCGCTTTTTTCCTCCCCTTCTTTTTTCTCTTTTTTCCTTCTGCCCCTCCTCTATTATTTATTCTTGGAGCTGGACTTCTAATACTCCGGTCATCTGAGGAGGTGGGCTGTGCCCACGAAAGCTCATGATCCCATCTCCATGTTTCGTTAGTCTATAAAGTGCTACCAGACTATTGGTTGTTTTTTAAGTTTAACAAATAGTCTGGTAGCACTTCTCCTGTGCAGACTAGCTTGGTTCTTTCTTTTTAATAGCGGCCTGCAGCATAGCATCTCAGAAAAGGCAACTTTACTTCTCTAAGACCTCTTCCTTGCCCTTCGCAGCCCATCCGCCGGAGATAAAAAGGCAGGCTGGGTTTACATCCGGGAAGTGAACATGCTCCATGTTACAGAAGGACCAATGTTAACACCAGACAGAGGGCAATGTCCACCCATTTTCTACAGGCTGTGGTAATGCTGGGAGAAATTTTGCTGCTGAGGGTGGGCAGTGGAAAAGGCAGAATTTTCCGTGTGCCAGAGGCTCTGGGGCTTGCCTCTGGCCTCCTCTTTATGGCCTGAGGGGGCCATAGAATCATAGAATCATAGAATACGAGAATGGGAAAGGACCTCGAGAGGTCATCGAGTCTAGTTCCCTGCTCTCATGGCAGGACCAAGCACTGTCTAGACCATCCCTGATAGACATTTATCTAACCTACTCTTAAATAGCTCCAGGGATGGAGATTCCACAACCTCCCTGGGCAATTTATTCCAGTGTTTAACCACCCTGACAGGTAGGAACTTTTCCCTAATGTCCAACCTAAACCTCCCTTGCTGCAGTTTAAGCCCATTGCTGCTTGTCCTGTCCTCAGAGGCCAAGGAGAACAATTTTTCTCCCTCTTCCTTGATAGCAGTTTTCAGGTATCTAAAAGGGTATCACATGTCCCTTCTCAGTCTTCTCTTCTCCAAACTAAACAAGCCTAATTCTTTCATAGCTCATGTTCTCTAGATCTTTCCTCATTCCTGTTGCTCTTCTCTGGACCCTCTCCAATTTCTCCACATCTTTCCTGAAATGTGGCGCCCAGAACTGGACACAAGACTCCAACTGAGGCCTAATCAGCACAGAGCAGAGCGGAAGAATGACTTCTCATGTCTGGCTCATCACGCTCCTGTGAATGCAGCCCAGAATCATGTTTGCTTTATTTGCAGTCCTGAAAGGGACAAGGAAAAAGAACCTATGGAGGCCGACTGCCCGATATCTGCAGGAGACTTTTGAGGAGATGTGTGAGGCTGATTATGGTGAAGGGAGAGGCCCTCTTTCGGTTGGTACTAGCACCACACAGACCCAAACCTGGTTTCTTCAACAACTCGCTTTAGCGCTTCCCCAAATCCAAGAGCCTCCTCTACTCTTTCCGCTTCTCCAGACTCCGACTGTGCACCTCTTCTGAGGTGGAAAATAGCTCCCGGCTGCAAGCATCGGTGGATGCCGGCTGAGTTGTCCTCTGGCTCTGGATCCTCTTCTCCCACAAGAACCTCATTCAGGATTTCCTCCTCCTGGCTCAGTGCACTGTGGGATAGCCCCCAAAGTATCCACTGGGAGGGCTTTGGAGAAGAAGTAGGGTCACCCCCGAGTACCTCATTCAGCTCTTTGGAGAGCTGGCAGCCCACAGGAGCAGCACCGGAGTGGCAATTTGCCTCCTGCGCCTCGTGGTTTCGGAGGCCAGGCACATCGCTGGCCCGGAGCCCAGCAGCTGCGGAGCTAATCCACACTCAGCGCCTGGCTGGTGTTTGAGCTACAGAGCCAGGAGCCGATTCGCTGTGCTTCACGTGCTAGCGTAGACAAGGACTTAGCTTTGCTCCCTCCTCTGCCCCGGGTCTGCACCGACACCTCAGTACAACCCCAATGCGAATGTTATGCCAGTTTGCCATTTTTTTCCCCTAATAAAACATTTCTTACGACCTTAGGCACGCGCCACTGTGATCGCCCTCAGCAAGTTTGGAGGTCCTGGGACAAGAATGTGCCAGTCCAACCGGCCTAGGGTGCAGGGAACATCCCAGGTGTCGGGCGAGCATTTAGGCAAAAAGCTCCCAGCCTGGATGTATGATCTCAACAAAGGTAGAAGGGGCCTTTTCATAGAATCATAGAACACTAGGACTGGAAGGGACCTCGAGAGGTCATCGAGTCCAGCCCCCTGCCCTCACGGCAGGATCCAGTACTGTCTAGATCAGTGGTTTCCAAACGTTTCGGCAACACGCCCCCTTTTTGATTTTTGAGAAATCCTCCCCCCTCCCCCCCCGAGCAGTAAAACTTGTTGAGAAAAAAAAAGGAACTAACTGGGGCTGAAAAACAAAAATAGCAGCAAAACTTAGGAGGGAATTAAGGGGAGGGGGTCTGGGTCACCTCACGTCCCCCCTGGAATTTCTTCATGCCCCCCAGGGGGGCACACCCCCCAGTTTGGGAATCCATGGTCTAGATCATCCCTGACAGACATTTATCTATGGTCTAGATCATCCCTGATAGACATTTATCTAACGTACTCTTAAATATCTCCACAGATGGGGATTCCACAACCTCCCTGGGCAATTTATTCCAGTGTTTAACCACCCTGACAGATATGAACTTTTTTCTAATGTCCAACCTAAACCTCCCTTGCTGCAGTTTAAGCCCATTGCTGCTTGTTCTATCCTCAGAGGCCAGGAAGAACAATTTTTCTCCCTCCTCCTTATGACACCCTTTTCGATACCTGAAAACCGCTATCATGTCCCCCCTCAATCTTCTCTTTTCTAAATTAAACAAACCCAATGCTTTCAGCCTTCCCTCATAGGTCATGTTCTCTAGACCTTTAATCATTCTTGTTGCTCTTCTCTGGACCCTCTCCAATTTCTCCACATCTTTCTTGAAATGCGGTGCCCAGAACTGGACACAATCCTCCAACTGAGGCCTAACCAGCGCAGAGTAGAGCGGAAGAATGACTTCTTGTGTCTGGCTCACCGCACACCTGTTCATGCAGCCCAGAATCATGTTGCCTTTTTTTGCAACAGCGTCACACGGTTGACTCGGTTTGCTGTACCCAAAGTTTTTGCTTCACTATCAGACATTCCAGATTTTACACTGATAGCGTCACACAACGTTAAACCACTCTCGTGTTGGCAAGGCATTAAAGTCTTGTCTACACTAGAGTGTTTTAATCAGGGGCAGATGACCATTTTGCGGGGCCCAGGGCAGCACAATTTTGCGGGGCCCCCCTTTGCCACGGCGCATGCGCGGTGGCGCCACGGCGCATGCGCGGGGCTTTTTGAAGCGCGGGGCCCGAGGCGGCCTCCCCGCTCGCCCTGCCCTATATTCGCCTCTGGTTTTAATGCTCTAACTTCAGCCCCTAACTGCCATCATGATACCAGAACCACTTCACTTGTGTACATCAGACTTAATTTCTCTCTTCCTTAAATTTTCCTGAGACTCCTTCCCAAACCTTTTCCCCTTGCTATTTGTCCCCCCCCAAACACCTAGCGAGCCAACCAATCTAAAAATGCCACACCCAAGACAGGCCTGTGTCATTTAAAACGCTAACACCACTTTGGCTGCGTCTACACAGCAGCGTTATTTCGGAACAACGGCCGTTCTTCCTAAAAAGCCAAGTGAGCGTCTACACAGCAATTCCGTTATTTCGAAATCAATTCAAAACAACGGGCAGCTTATTCTGCCTTCTGCATTCCACGAGGAATAACGCTTCTCCTGAAACTGTTATTTCGGAATAGCGGCCGTGTGGGTGCTATTTCGAAATAGCCCCTCTCCCAGGGCCATTCAAAGTCATTCCTCCCCAGGGCCTCCTGGGACTTTAATTCAAGAGACCGCAGCCCCATTAGGGAAGCCTGCCTCGGACTCGTTTCGAGGCTTCCCTGCAGTGTAGTTGTGCTATTTCGAAATGAGCTATTTCGGACTCTCGCTTCCGGAATAGCTTATTCCGAAAAAAGCGTGCAGGGGAGGCGTAGCCTCCAATCTGCTGCAAAAGGCTTCAAGCAAAGAGCCCCGCTTTTCTAATCCTCTGCCGAGCCCAGGAAGCAGACCCCGAATGGAGGGTCCAGGGGGTCCCGTTTTTTACCGCCCTTAAGGGAGAGTGATGGGGGAGGAAGGGAGCTGAGATGAAGGGCCGGGGAAGAGGGAGCATGGGGCAGGGGTGGGGGCTCAGGGGAAGGAGCAGCATGAGGGCAGAAGTTTGGGGGAGGGAGTAGGGCCATGGTTCTGGGACCTCTGCTCCCTCCCCACACTTTTAGGGAGTTTCCGCCTCTCCTACCAGGCTACGTTGCAATAAAAGCCTTGTACCCAGAGAGCATTGAACCTGAGGAGAGTTTGGCTCGAGGGAGACACTCGGGGGCTGGCCCAGAATGACATGTGGGGGGTGAGAGAGGAAAAAACAAACAAGCCAACAACCGCTCACCTGATTCCAACGCTGTTTGGAACCTAAAATGGGTGGAAAAGAAAACACGACACTCAGTTGCCTGGTTGGGAGGTGCAGAGGTTGAGTTTCACCGTGCGGCTGTGTCCACACAACACTGCTTATTCCACTGTAGTGGGGTCATCGGCCTGTAGGGCAGACACAGCCTACAGCAGTAGAGGGGGCGTTTCTTAGGTGTAGGGCTATCATGGGCAACCCATGTGAGGGGCATGAAGGGTCATGCCCTCCCCATGCTGTGGGGGGGAGGGGCAGGGCCAGCAGCTGGCAGGGCCAAAGCTTGGGGGTCCCAGCTGCTGCCTGGGGCTCAGCTGCCAGCCCCACATCCGGGGTCCGGGCTACCAGCCCCACGCTTGCCCTGCCCAAGTCCCCCGCCCCTCAGAGACATAGTTCTGCTCTGGAGTCTGGTGAGGAGGGGGAGAGTGTAAAAAGGGGGGGGGGGCAGGACCGGGGGAGGTTGGGGGATGTTCCAGCTCCCATACTCCCCTAAGGCCAGCCCTACCCTGGCCTAGGCATGAGACAAATGCTATGTGAATTGGAAGCTTTTTGACCCAGAATGGTCCCAAACAATGTTTGTAGCACAAATCATCGGGTTAACCGGCTCTCCATCCGTTCTCCATCATGCTGTTTCCAGCGTGATGATGCTGGGGAGATTTTCCTAAACACTGTAAAATGGACACCCAGCGTAACCAGCTCTAAGTCCCCAATTTTGGCCAGTTTGGGAGAGAAACCCTGGGTGTGTCTAGGTAAATGCAGGTTGCTCCTGCTTTGCTCCAATGTGTTAGATATTCAGCAGGTGGAGGGGCATTTTGCTCAGTGTATTCAGCATAATTTGTGACCCAGCCCCAGCGATATTTATATTACATGCAGGGATAGGGGAATACGGCCACCACTGCTTGCAGCTTGATGGGAAGACCGAAAAGCAGGGCTCAATTCCCCAACCGGGCACTTTGCATGTAGAGATGGGGACCAGCTACCAGAATAAACTCTGTAAGAACCTGCCTCTGTAACTTCCCAGAGACAAACTTGTCCTGCCTCAGTTTCCTGAGACCCAAAAGGAACCGCTGCCACTACACAAGTGACTAAAAGAAAATATAAAATAAGCCCTTTTCCAGAGAAGAGATCACTTGGGAATCCCCTTCCAAAGGCAAAACTCTGCCCCAACCTCCATTTTGCTTGGAGTTGGGAAAACAAACAGAGGGAATCCGCAGAGAACAATGGACCTTGCCCTGGTAACTAGGCACGTTCCTTAAGGACACAACAATCAACAAATACCAGTTAATCAAAACAAAAAGGAAAACTCTTTTTTTATCAAAAGAAAACTACTGTTGCGAGCATAGCAAATGACTGGGTGTTAAAAAGCCATGGAGTGACATAGACTCGAGGGAAATCCCTGGGCTGTAATCCGTAGTTACAACAGAGAAAAACAATTTGCCAGCTCAGACACGATTTCCAAACCCCAAAAAGGAAAACAATAAACCCTGACAGACTATCTAAACTTTTCCCTGCTTACACATTTCAAGAAGTCAGTTCTTGGAGAGAGGAAGCGTCTCCCATCTCCCTCCATACCTGGGAGAAACTGCTCTGATCTCAAACAAAAATGAGAGAGAGAAAAACCCCTCTCCCAGTTTGAAATTCCTATCTGCATTTTTATTGGCTGACTGCCCCAACCCCCCCTCCCTAGGTGCATCGCCAGTTGCTTAACCCTTGCCTCACTCTTCAGGTAAGTCAGACTCTCCTTAGCAGCTGCTGTTTATGACACAAATGCAGGGATTTGACTTTTCAGGGCTCTACAGAGGAAAGGGGTGGGGGGTGAAAGAAGGTTACTGGGGTCTGGAGGCTATAGGGTGTCCCTTGCCTGGACCAGATTTGATCTCTTTCTCCCACCACTGTTCAAAGAACAGCACTAACAAGGCAGCATTAAATGTCTCTCTTCTTACCTTAATGGCGTGGGAGGTATGTTCTTTCTACTCGGCTTGCTAAGAGTTGAAATCACTCGGAGCTGAAGTCACAGTGGATGGCAGCGTGTTACGCTCCAACTCGAACTCAGGGAGGGTGCGCTCTGGGGGCAGCAACCCTCTGCCCCCCAGAACACCTACAGTTGTCATTCTGGGGGCCTTCCTCCCAACACCCTTTCATGCGAGTGGGAAGTGTTGCCTCCCAGAGGCCTGTGTGAATTTCCCAGGTGCCTGGGTGAGGGCTGGAGCCAGTTCTGTGTTGGAGGATGCAGAGGAACCCCAGATCAGGGGTTCCCAACCTTTTTTGGTCCCCGTACCTCCTTGGCTTTTAGTAAACCTTCCCGTACCCCCTATTCAATATGAAAGGAAATAAATTCTAGACTCTAGAATCCACAACTTTTTTCACTAACACTACTACTTTGGGAATATTTCAATTAGGATAATTTAGTTATTTACCAAATATTCCCCGTACCCCCTTGACAAGCTTCTTGTACCCCCTTGGGGTATGCATACTCCAGGTTGGGAACCCCTGCCCTAGATATTGAACCCAGCCCTTGCAGTTGCTTGTGCTACGGCAGAAGGGTTACACGCAGTAAGAACATAAGAATGTCATACTGGGTCAGCCCAAAGGTCTATCCAGCCCAGTGTCCTGTCTGCCAACAGTGGTCAATGCCAGGTGCCCCAGAGGGAGGGAATCAAACAGGTAATGATCAAGCGATCTCTCTCCTGTCGCCCATTCCCAGCCTCTGACAAACAGAGGCCATGGACACCATTCCTTACCCATACTGGCTAATAGCCATTTATGGACTTAACCTCCATGAATTTATCTAGCTCTCTTTTAAACCCTGTTATAGTCCTAGCCTTCACAACCTCCTGAGGCAAGGAGTTCCACAGATTGACTATGTGCTGTGTGAAGAAGAACTTCCTTTTATTTGTTTTAAACCTGCTGCCCATTAGTTTCATTTGGTGGCCCCTAGTTCTTATATGATGGGAACAAGTAAATAACATTTCCTTATTCACTTTCTCCACCCCACTCATGATTTTATAGACCTCTATCATATCCCCTCTTAGTCTCCTCTTTTCCAAGCTGAAAAGTCCCAGTCTCTTTAATCTCTCCTCATACGGAACCAGTTCCAAACCCCTCATCATTTTAGTTGCCCTTTTCTGAGCCTTTTCTAATGCCAGTATATCTTTTTTGAGACAAGGAGACCACATCTGTATGCAGTATTAAAGATGTGGGCGTACCATGGATTTCTATAAGGGCAATAAGATATTCTCCGTCTTATTCTCTATCTCTTTTTTCATGATTCCTAACATCCTGTTTGCTTTTTTGACTGCCGCTGCACACTGCGTGGACATCTTCAGAGAACTATCCATGATGACTCCAAAATCTCTTTCCTGATTAGTTGTAGCTAAATTAGCCCCCATCATATTGTATGTATAGCTGGGGTTATTTTTCCCAATGTACATTACTTTACATTTATCCACATTACATTTCATTTGCCATTTTGTTGCCCAGTCACTTAGTTTGGTGAGATCATTTTGAAGTTCTTCACAGTCTGCTTTGGTCTTAACTACCTTGAGCAGTTTAATATTGTCTGCAAACTTTGCCACCTCACTGTTTACCCCTTTCTCCAGATCATTTATGAATATGTTGAATAGGATTGGTCCTAGGACTGACCCTTGGGGGACACCAGTAGTTACCCCTCTCCATTCTGAAAATTGACCATTTATTCCTACCCTTTGTTTCCTGTCTTTTAACCAGTTCTCAGTCCATGAAAGGACCTTCCCTCTTCTCCCATGACAACTTAATTTACGTAAGAGCCTTTGGTGAGGGACCTTGTCAAAGGCTTTCTGGAAATCTAAGTGCTTTTTTTGTGATGGTACTTCCCAGTACGCCGTACAGGCACCTCCAGTTAGAGCTTACCTGGAAAGAACAGAGAGTACTGGCACCTCTGTAATGAAAATGGTGGACATTCAGCTGGGTCTTAAAGAGTACTGGCACTTTTTTTTTAACAAAAAAAGCATTGGTTACATGCAACACCACTAGTGGAATAAGACTGGCTGTATTTTTGCCTTGTCTTGAAGATTTGGCTCCAAAAGGTGTTCAGAAAAGTATGTTTGCATATGTGTTGCTTAATTATGACATAAGGCAAAGAGTTCTATTTTCTGTCTTAAAGCTATCAAGCGTGTACCTCCTTGTATTGGATGGAGATTGATGCTTCCCGTTTCAAAGGTGGAATTTTAGGCCCAGCGAAACTAAGTGGTCACCCAAGGAGACAGTGGCGGAGCAAAGAAGTGACCCACCATTTCGTAAGTCCAAACCGACTGTTTTAACCACGCCATCCTTTATTAGTAGGGGCAGAAATGTGAAAACCAAGCTGTGGTTCCTACAAGTCAGCTTCCAGGCATTCAGATCTGAATGTATGTCTGACTAGAAGTTTGCAAACGGATGCAACCCTTTTTAAAGATTTATTTTTTTTTAATGGTAGCGAGCCCAGATCTGTATTTCCTTTGTGTTTTTCAAGGATGCAGCAGAAGTGTTACCCGGGGGGAATTCTGTGCCACTGTGCACGAACATCATTTCTTTGTTTGTGCGTATTCTTTTTTTTTTTTTTTTCCAGAAAAAACTCTTCTGCCAGAGAATTGCCACAGATCAGCCTTTTCCTCGCCACAGGGCCCTGTGGCACTAAAAATAAAGCAGACGCTCCCAGCCGGTGAAGGAAGAAAGAGAGCCTGCAGAGCCTTCTTCACAGCACCTGTTGGGCCAGGTTTGGAGACAGGCGCTACGGGGGACAGAGAGCGGGGCTGCGGGGAACAGAGTTCTGCATTGTCGTTTACATGACTCATTACTCAGAGTTCTGTGGCCTAATAAGGAATCTATTTGTCAAAAACCATTTCCTGGTTCTTCCTTGCTGACCGGGCTGTTACAGACAGACTTGCCAACAGGAATTTTGAAATCAGCGATGCAAATCATTGAAACGGGAGTGATTCTATTGCGTTATTTTGACAAATGAAATGTGCAGAATTGTGCAGAACTGTACAATAGCGTGCATCTTTTTGGTAAGTTTGTGGCTTGTCATTTTTTAATTTGTCAGCACAGAACTCCCCCCGGAGTGAAGCGCCCGTGCTATCGCTGGTTAGCATGAAGCCAAACGAGAAGCTTAACATTAGCACCGATACTCTGTAAACTCAATACTCCGATCGGTGATGGCAGCGGTGCCCAGTACATTTGGCGCTGGGAGTCGCAGCAGAAATGATTTTACTGCAGGGGTTCTTAACCAGTGAGGTGCACCTCCACAGGGGAGGTGTGAAGGGGATACAGGGGAGGTGTGAAGGGGATACAGGGGAGGTGTGAGGTGCCTCCCAGAAAATGTATCGCAATTGCCTTCTCGCTGGATAAAATTCTAAAGTTTAGATTTCTTCATAATTTAATATTATGAATTAAAATAAATACAAACAAATAAAATCTCTTTATCACCTTAATTTTGTTTGATTGGTTCATTGATCAATTTGGGGAAGGAGGGGAGGTGTGAACATGAAGTTCACGGTCAGGGGAGGTGTGAAGGTAAAAAGGTTAAGAACCCCTGGTTAATTGCGTCTCTTCAGGGACGTGACTAACTTACTCGTTTACACTGTGGTAGCCAAAGGAGTCACTGCCTATAACCCTCCGGGGTGCGGAACCTTTCTTGGGTCGGGGGCTCCTGACCCACAGAAAAATCAGTCGGGGGCTGCTCACAAGTGAGAAGCATAAAAAAACCCCAACCAAATCCCTCACTGATGTAGCCCCAACTGAGGAGGAGAGAGAGACACTCCCCAGACCCCCCTCACTCAGCAGAACCTAGGGGGCCCAGGTGAGGAGATATTGTGTGCTCCAGCCCCATGTGGGGAGGTGTGAGGTGGCGAAGGACCATCCCCAGAGCACTGACAAAGCCCAGTTCCAAGAGGTTCAACCCATATCTGGATTTGGGGTTGCACACACACTGAGCTCTGAAATACATTCTCCCCAGCTCGCACTTCGGCCGGCCGGGGTGGCGAACAGACAGGCTGGCAGGAGCGGAGAGGGGAGGTCATGTTCCCCTTGCCTGACTTCCAACGCCTTTCCCCGATGTTGATTCCTCTTACCAGGCATTCTTGTGCCACCTGCTCGATGGGAACGGAGCAGCTGGGGTCCTCAGGCACACTGCGCACGACCTTAATCGGCACACAGCTTTCTTCTCTGAACGACACCACCGTGTCCTGCGCTCTCTCATCTTGGCTGCCTCCTGCCTGGCCCTCTGGGCATGTGGGACAGAGCAGTTTGGCTTTCTTGGTCATTTTCCCCAGCTGTGGGTTGGGGGTGAACGCTGGCTCCGCAAACTCCTTCCTGCATAAGGGGCAGGAGCATTTTTTCTTACATTTTTTCCAGTGCCCCATGATACAGACACGGCAGAAGTTGTGCCCACAGTCTATCAGCACCGGCTCCTCAAAATAATCCCGGCAGATGGAGCAAATAAACTCATCCTGGAGACGTCTCACGGCCTCAGCGTCAGCCAGTGAGGACATGGCTGCTCCATTCGAGAGAGAATTCAGCAGCTTTCAGTGTTCGCTTCCTGAGGGTCGACGTGGCCCCCACCCTTGGGATGGCTGCCCAGTTCCTGTAAGTGGCTCCACTGCTGGGAAATATTCGAGGCAAACAATCAAAAGGCGGTACTGTTTTAATCTTAGGTGGGCCGGACTTCACTACCCTTCTCCAGTGTCTAAAAAAACCAGACCCCACTCCCGTAGAAAGTAACTGGAGATCCAGAAGCTTCAGGGCGTAGCCGAGTTAGTCTGTTACAGAAAAAAACAACCAATGATCTGGTAGCACTTTAGAGACGAACAAAACATGGAGATGGGATCATGAGCTGTCGTGGGCACAGCCCACTTCTTCAGATGACCGGAGTTATGAGCTGGGGATATGAAAACTCAAAATAAATAGGAGAGGGGAAGGGGAGGGGAGGGGGGAGAGAAAGAAAAAGGGAGGGGGCTGGGAGACAAAGCATCATTAAGTATCTAGAGAATGGGTACTTAAACCTAAGCAGATAAAAATCAAAGTCAATCCAGAGTTCAGTCTGTAAGGAACTTCCGCAAGGATGGCCCCGCGCCAGCCTCCCTCCATAAAAGTCCCAAAAGAAATTAATTTAATTAAACGGCTTTATAAAATCTTATGCAGAAACAAAGAATCTAATTCTTACAGCAGAACCCGGCTATTGTATAACCCACAGATCACGTCCACAGTTACAGTCCCCATGAGTAAAAAGAAAACTAAAAGTAAAATCTGAACAGTTGAAGCCACACAAATCCAACAAGAAGAGACTGAGAGATCCCAAAAGCTGAGATTTAGCTCACCAAAGTCTCCCTTTGTGCCTCTGATCATCCAATCGGCACCATATGCTGGCTACGTCTCGACTGCCAGCCTCTTTCAAAAAACAGCGTCTAGACGACAGCCAGGACTTTGGAAAAAGCAAGCCGCTTTTTCGGAAAAGAGCACCCAGGCAGTCTGGATACTCTCTTTCGAAACAGCACCGTTTGCATTCCTTAGCGCCTTTTTCCGAAAGAGCACTTTCGAAAAAAGGCACACTTCCTCGTAAAACGAGGTTTTCCGCGGTCAAAAACACAGCGGCGTTCTTTTGATTTACTGTCGACAGAACGCGGCAGCAGTCTAGACGCAGGGGAAGATTTTTCGAAAAATCCCTGACGTCTAGACATGCCCACTGAGTCTGAACCATCTCCCCAATTGCTTGTAGGGAATCCTTAGCTGGAAACCAGGCAGCCGCTTCCTCGGCTGTGGATCACTGATTAACTAGTCAGTTAACTCACAAGTAAAGAGGCTTAAAGAAACCCTGTTACAAGAAAATACAGAAAACTGAGAATAACAAAATAGAAATGACTCTTTCCCCATTGCCACCTTCAGGATATGTCTAGATTGTGAGGCTCTATCGGAAAAAGAGACGCAAAATGCAGAGCATATGCATTTTGCATCTCTTTTTCTGATATGTTTGTCGGAAGAGGCTTTTCCAAAATTTGGCCCATCTAGACTGTTCACATTTAAAAGCTGCCGCAGGCACTGGAACTTGGTGGGCACCAGGGATGCCAGCCCAAGCCCAGGGGGCCAGCTTGCCCACATGAAGCGCTGGTGCCGGGCAGTCGGGTGGTACAGACAGAAAGGCGCCAGGGGTAGGGCGGGCCCAGAGCCGGGTGGAGGGGAGCTGAGCAAACCTGAAACCCTGCGTCTATTTTTACTGAACGCACCAAGTGCTGATTTGCAAAACACAAATGGAACTGGCAGCTCAGAGATGAGGAAACCGTTTCCCATGTTGGCTATGTCTACACTGCAGGCTTTTTGCACAAGAAACAGCTGTTCTTGCGCAAAAGCTTGTGGAGTGTCTACACCAGTGTTTCTTAAACTGTGATCCGTGGGACACCGGTGTGCCGTAAGGCAGTCGGAGGTGTGCCGTGGAGAACAACAGAATTCAAAATGGCCGCCCTTAAAGGGGCAGGTGACTTTTTTTTTTTTTTGCTCAATAACTTCCCCCCAACCTTTTTTTTTTCTTCTCAACAAAAAATCCTTGGTGTTCCTCATAAAAAAAAATTGTTTGGTATTCCTTAGTCTTAAAAAGTTTAAGAAACACTGGGATAGAGGCTCCTATACTCAGCTCCAGAGGTCCCAGGTTCAAATCCGCCTGGGGGTGGTGACAATGCCACAGAGCCAAAACATGGGGAGACCCTCAGTGATTTTACTGGCACCACTTCCTGCATAGATAGAAAGGGGCCCGGGAGCAGGGTAGAGGGGAGCTGAGCAATTGGGAGGCAGTGGGGGGAGAGGGGGAGAGCAGGGGGTCTCCCCATGCCTGCACCAGATGCGGGAGCACAGTGGAAGGAGGAGAGGTGGGTTTGGGGGTGCAATGGGGCAGCTCTGCAGAGGCTGTGAAGACAGTTGTAATGCCCAGGGGGCCGCAGGAGCAGCACCAGGCACCCGCTGGCAAAGGGCCCAGATCTGGCTCAGGGCCACGAACCCACGAGGGCAGGGCCCACGCACACAGATGGGGTCAGTGCCTGCCCCCCTCGGCATGTCCCCTTATTCCCCTCCACACAACATCCCATCCCTTGCTGCCGATCCAAACTCCCCTTCCATTAGTACCATGTTACTGTCGGTGGTTAGAGCGGGTGGGCTGGGAGCCAGGACGTCCGGCGTCATGGGGTGGGGGGGAGTCCCCAAGTCCTGCCCCCCCCCCATCCGCAGCCAGGTGGGACTCTCAGGTGGCAGGTAGAAGAGAAGGGCTATCGGTTCATGGGGACACAGTGTAAGCTCAGACTTGTTACCGCTGCCCAGAGCAGCTAGGACCATCCGGGGGGAAGGGGAGAGCCGGATCCAGGGCCCTGGGCCCCCTCCCTGTATCCTAAGCCAGCCAAACGACCTCACACCCCCAGAAACCGTCCCAGCCCTGCAGGCTGCCCTGTTGCCTCCTTTGTCCAAAAGGGGTCACCTGGTACAGCCCCGTCCTGCTCATGTTACAGAGACCCTGGGGCCATTGTGACCACGCTGGGCTGGGCTCAGTGAGTCACACCGGGAATTCCCATCCCCATTTAGGAGTCAGTGCAGGGTCTGGGGAAACTGAGGCACGCACACGGGGTTACCCCCGGACAGTAGAAATCACAGAACAAGTGAACAGAGTAAATACATGCCCCCACTTCATCAACCAGTGCTCAGGTAAGACCCAGCTGGTGGCCTGCACACAGCTGACTTTTTGCCTCCCCTTTCTCCCTGCCCCGTCAGCAGCCCTGACGGGTGAGTCCAGACATGCTCTGCCAATGCCACCCTGCCGGCCGGCCCAGTGCCGGCAGGGTGGCAGGTTTGTGTTTCTCCTGGTGGTGCACATCCGTGCATGCCTCAGTGCATGTAAAATTATTCCACACCTGGGTGCAAAAGAGGAGAGGGCACATTGGAACACACCACTTTACACCAGCCTGGAAGACCTAGTGCATTCGTCTCCCAAGGACTGCAGGTGCCCTACCTCCACAGCATGGCCCCGCCCATCTATTTACAATATATACATAAGTGGGCCAGTGCCCCTAAGCTACCACACCAGGGAGATGGGGGAAGCATGTCTTAAGGATTAACCCCAGATTTCTCCCGGGGACACGGCCATCAGAATCTGGCTCTGATTTTGTCTACTGGCACCAGCGAGGTCACTCCAGAGTTAAGCTGTGGTGAGCGAGGGCAGGATCACACCTACAGTTTGAACCCAAACCCCACACAGAGCAGCCGCATGAGGGTGCAAGATGGGCAAGAGGCGTCCACGCTAGATGGTGCCAGCGGTGGGATCTGTTCTGTGGCCCATGCATGCAGCTGAGAGAGATGCAGTAAAGGCAGCTGGTCACTGAGGGGCAGGGGCGGATGAGAGTTTTGCGGGGCCCAGGACAGCACAATTTCGCGGGGCCCCCCCCCCTTTGGAGAAAAAATAGAAAAAGGCATCAAATGCACAAATTGAAGGCTATTTTCATATTACATGTGAATTGGGTAAATTTGATAGAAACTTAATTTAGTTGGATTTTTTTTATTTTATTTATATTATAATTCATTCTTAAACAACATTCTGCATTAATCATTACACATTTTAATTTGTATTTAAGTCTGTTACAGAGGTCTAGCTTTTTGGCAGCTGGGTCTCTAACAGCCGGTGGAAAAAGGGCTTCTCCCCAGCATCAGCCCCTTCTCCAGCCCCAGGCAATGGAGCAGTGAGGCGCCCCGGGAGCAGGGAAATCCTGACCCGGTTTAGAAGGGGCTGGCTTCTGTGTCCGAGCCAGCAACCTCTCAGGAGCCTGCAGAGCAGCTGGAGGGAAAGGAGACGGCACCTCAGGCTCCATGCAGGGTCAGAGGAGGGGCCATAGAGGCTGCCCCGACTGGCCCCTGCCGAGAAAGGGAGCCTGCCCCTGTCCTTCCCCCCACAGGAGTGGCCAGAGCGCTCTGCCAGCCTGATGCTGCTCAGATTGTGGGCTGGGTCCCTCCGGGCTGGGGCTGGGGGCAACCACCTGGCTCAGTCGCCCTGTGTCCGCACCAAGGCAGCTGTGTGGGCCCCGGTGCCCGGCTGCTCTACGACTGGGTGCTGGGGGCAGGAAGGGAACAGCCCCAGATGCCCAGCCCCCGCCCAGGCACAGACCAGCTAGTGTGGGGCTCACCCACAGTGAGACCACCCCTCCCCATGCTGGGGCAGAGGACTCTGGCTGCAGGATCGGGCGGCGGCTGGGGGGGAGGAGATGTGGGGCAGGGCCGGGCCTAGGCACAGCGCTGCATTGCCGGCTCCTGCGCCTCTCAGGAGAGTCGCCCCAAGGGCCGGGCTGCAGAAGCTGCCGCTTTATTCTTTTGTACTCTTTCAAGGAGTTGGTCTCGTGTCTGGGTCTGCGGAGCTGGGGAAAGGCGCGTCACGGTGCCCGCCCGCCGGCAGAGATCCCCCAGAGTGCCTGCGGGCCGGCCGGGCTGCTCTAGACAGAACTGCAGATGCTGGGGGGACGCTCTGTGGGACAGGGCCCTGAAAGCGCTGCCCACACGCTCCGGCATCTCCCTGCCCGGCTCCCGCCCACTCCCAGGATCTTGTGGCTTCCCTGTGAGACGCGGGGCAGTGGCGCCCTCTAGTGGTGAACGCTAGAAAGTGACCCCGCTGGCACGGGGCCTATTGAACCGCGGGGCCTGGGGCAGCTGCCCCGCTCGCCCTGCCCTATATCCGCCGCTGCTGAGGGGGTAAAGTGGAAACACCGTTTATAATTAGGCCAAACCACAGGGGCTACAAACACAGCACTGCAGGCCGTATTTCTGAGAAAAAAGCAGGCAGGCGCTTAGCAAAGCCGTAGCGTGCCCAAGGGTGTAAGGTCAGGGGCTCAGTGTTAACAGAGCGCTGGAAACCGGCCAAGGCTCTGACTTTCCGAGTAAAAGGATTCCATGTTGACCTTGGGGGGGAGGTAGGAAAGAAAAATGTGTGAGGATGTGTGTGAGAGCCCCACTTCTTCTGCCCAGGCCCCGTGTGTGTGCCCCCAGTCCTCCCTGCCCCGGAGCACGAGGTGGACGGGCGGCGGCGGCTCCAGCATCCCAGGCCAGATGCACAGGGAGGGAGGAGGGCCCACCGGACTAATTGTTTTTAAAGAGTTTCCTGCAAAATAATGTTACAGAGGCTTTCAAACAGGATTTCCTTTTAGACCAAAAGGAAACGAGAGAAGAACCCCACCCGGCTTAGTTTGCGATGCAGATGAGAAGGCGAATTCATTGGTCATGCTCAGCAGAAGCAAGACCTTATCGCAGTGTTTCTTAAACTTTTTAAGACAGAGGAACATCACACAATTTTTTTTTTTTCCTGAGGAACACCAAGGGGATTTTTTGTTAAGCAAAAAAAAAAAAAAAAAAGAGGTCGGAATTGGGGGGGAAAGGGGAGAATAGGGTATGGGGGAAAGTTATTGAGGAAGAAAAGTGTCGGGGGAAAGTTATGGGACCAAAAAAAAAGGGGATTGGGGGAAAGCTGCTGAGAAAAAAAAAGTCGGCTGCCCCTTTAAGGGCGGCCATTTTGAACTCTGTTGTTTTCTGCAGCACACCTCCGACTGCTTTGCAGCACGCCGGTGTACCCCGGAACACAGTTTAAGAATCACTGCCTTATTGGAAACATTGGGACAAAACCTTCTCCGTCCAAGATAAAGAAATGACCCGCCTGCTAATCAGGAAGGGTGCGGCTATTCCCTCCTATTCCCCAGGATTTTGTGTGTGCATGTATGTGTGTATGTGTGTGTGTGTGGTCCCGGCCTGATTTTTCAGGGGCTCAGTGGTCCCTTACTCATAAAAGGTTCCCCACCCCTGCCATAAATAAAACCAGTGACGAAACCTTTTGTGTTGGACATAAATTACTATTTTATTTTATTGAAAAAGAAGTTGGTAAATGAGTGTGAGATGTTTAAAGCTCTGAGCCTGTTTCATGATTTCGATGACTATTTCCTTTCTTACCGATTAACTGAAATGGTTCTGCTGAGCTGCAGCACTAGCAAAATGGAAACTCCCGTTAATTGCCCAGTTATGCCCGAGGCATTTGCAACTGGTGGGCCGCAGGAAGGTTTGCATTGACCCAGGGGGTCCACGGGCCAAAACGTTTGAGGACGCCCTGGCCTGAACCTACAGAGAGCCGGGATGTGAACTGCCCTGATGGGAGCGGATGTAGCAGGGCCTGCTGACTTCAAAGAGCTCCCAGCTGCCCTGTTCATCTCAATAGAGTGTTAACTCTGAAACAAAACCTACTATGCTACTGCACGGAAGTAGCAAAATAGGTGGGGGCAAGTGCAGTACTTTTTTTGTTAAACAAAAAGTGCCAGTACTCCAGGGGAAGAGTTGTTGAGAAAAAAAAAAAAGCCAGGGTGGGAATGGCATTGCCCTTTTAAGAGACACAGCCCCTTTAAGACACGTGACCCAGCTGATTGTCAGACAGAGGTGCCGGTACGCTCCGTTCTTTCCAGGTAAGCGCTGACTGGAGGGACCAGTACTGTGTCTGGAGGGGCCGGTACCGTGTACCAGGCAGTACCGTCACAAAAAAAGCACTAGGCAGGCGTATTAGGAAGGGCCACCCAATCTACGAACAGGAAGGTCTCTTTTGGGCATCACATGCGGGTGATGTTTGGGTTCTGGGGGAGCTTGCATTGATGGATGGAGCCTGGGGCAGGACCTCTCTCTTATCAGTAGGATCCCGGCTGCCAAAGACGCTTTTCGATAAATCGAACCCCAACGACTTTCTCCTTGGGTCTGCAGGTTCCGGTGTCTGGCTCGGCAGGAAGAAACATGGGTGGGTTGATCAAGGGGAGCCAGATCCGTTCCGAAATCTGCAGCATGGAATTAAAATGGATCTGCCAGAAAGCAGCCGTCCCCATGTGAACCATCAGGGACTGTGTCAAATGTCTGTACGTTTTCAAGATATAAGCCAGTGAAGGGGCTAAATCCAGGCCCGGTGGTGCCAGGGGGTGGAATTCGGTGGAATTTGAAGCAGCTTTATATCACCTCTCTCCCGTTTTGTTCGTGGTAGATACCTGCTGTTCGGAGTCTTTTTCCAGTGTGTTCCCCTGCTCCAGTTGGGGGGGATGATGGTGCGTCGGGGTTCTCCCGATGCTGCACCCCCATAGCAGTAAGAACAGACTCCTCCAGCCAGTAGAATAGAGGGGTTTTATTGCTTCTCCAGGATACAGAACAGCATAGACGTGGCGTAGTTACAGGAGTCTGGGCCAGGATGCCCCCTAGTTGCTTGGGTTTAGGGGTCCATCGCCCCTCAGCCCTCAGCTTAGGCTCTTCTCTCCATGTTGACAGCAACAGCCACTTCCCCCGAAACCAGGTGTTGGTCTCTGCCTCCCTCCCTTTGTCTCTCTCCCTGGGAGGCTGAGCCTAGGTGTCTGGGTTAATACACGTTTGGGTGAGCCAGTGGGAATCACACAGCACAGCGCAAGGGGACCCTGGGTCACAGAGCAGACAGCCCCCCACTAAGCCACAGGGGGGAAATAGAGGAGAGCCGCCCCCCCCCTCACAAAGCTACCTCCCTGGAGATCACCCCCCGCCACGCCTCCTTCATCCTCCCCTGTGGATGCCCATCAGTCCAGACACCGCTCTGGGCCAGGGAGTGAACCCAGCTCCCGGCTCGGTGCCTTTTGCGGAGAATTTGGGACAGGGCCTACAGTTCCCAGGGGGCACAACAAGGGCCTGTTCTGTCTGCCTGGGGACCGGAGCTGGGTCTAGGGAGCAGCAGTGCAGGCGGGAGGGCTAGTATTTCCGTAGCTCTGGATTTAATTAAATGCTGGACCCTCAGATGTATTCCCTCCGGCCACGGGGTGAGGGCAGGAAACCCCTCCTCCTTCCATTTCCCTTCCAGGAGGCCAGGCTGGGAATCCTCTTTTCCCCTCCATTTCCTTGTGCCGGTTCCCTTCCCCCCGGCCCCGGACCGAGTTCCAAAACTTTCCAAACTCTGCAGAGTCCGCCAGGCCGGAGGTCTCTTGGAAGCAACAGCGGGCTGGTTTGTTCCATTCACCCAGTAGGAACCTACCCCTAAAGCCAGGATTTATGTTTTAAAATCCACCAAGTCCCGCAGTTAGGAATAAGCACCAGGACTGGTTTGAAACCAGTTCACCAAAAGGTGGGTTTGTCGAAATTGCTTAAGAACATCAGAGCGGCCAGGCTGGGTCAGACCAAAGGTCCATCCGGCCCAGTGTCCTGTCGGCCGACCGTGGCCAGCGCCAGGTGCCCCAAAGGGAGTGAACAAAACAGGGAATCGTCACATGACCCTTCCCCTGTCACCCATTCCCAACTTCTGACACACAGACGCTAGGGACACCATTCCCACCCATCCTGGGAGCCACTGATGGACCTAACCTCCATGGATCTATCTCGCTCTTTTTTGAACCTTGTTCAAGTCCTGGCCTTCACCACATCCCCTGGCGAGGAGTTCCACAGGTTGTCTGTGCACTGCACGATGAAAAACTTCCTCTGGTTTGTTTTAAACCTGCTGCCTATTCATTTCCTTGCGTGGCCCCTATGTCTTGTGGTATGGGGTGCAAGAGGGAATGTGGGGGGCAAGCTCTGAGGGAAGTGGGGTACGTGTGGTGATGTGGGTGGGGTGCTTACCAGGGCCATCTCCCTCTGGCAACAGCTCCCGGGGGTTGGAGGTCTCTGTGCACTGCTGCTCGCAGACACAGCCCCCATAACTCCCCTTGGCCAGAGGGGTGCTCCAGGCAGGGACAGCACATGGAGACCCCCCAAGGGTGCCACAGGGACGTGCTGGCAGCGACGTGGAGCGAGCAGCAGGGAGCCGCTCTAGATCCTCTGCGCCGGTGATGGCGGCAGGGGGATGTTAAGTTGCTGAGGGATAGCACACAGGGTTTTCCCCGAACGTCTCATCAGCTGGCACGGGCCCTTCCCAGCCAGCCATGTGGACGGACGGCACCCGCCTAGGGCATTCGCCGGGAAGAGACACGATTGTAGTAGATGCCGAGACGAACGCGAGCGCCGGAAATGACTCCCACCCACGAGCAGGGTAACGCTGCTCGACCAATCATAACCTCTCCAAAGTGACGGTAGAGGCGATTGTAGAATCTTCAGCCACAAACGAAGGAAACATTTTAAATACACTTTAAACTACGGTCCTGTAAAGGTCGCACCTCTCTCGTCCGGCACCTCTCGTCCGGCACCTCTCTAGTCTGGCACTTCCTGGTCTGACACCTTCGGGGTCTGGCAGGATTTTAGGAGCCGGGTGTCCACTTATCATGAGTGCGACCAAGTTTCCTGTGGTCCTAAAAAGTTTGTTTGAACCGCCAGTGCTGGCTCTCAGGGGTCTGGGCTGCTGTTTAGCTCTACTGTACCCCAAAATGTCTTCTCAGATGTGGGGGGACACTGGGAGCCAACATCTCTGGCAGGATAAATTAACTGGACAGTCATGGGAGTGGGGAGCCAGGAGCTAGTCGCTGGCCAGGAGGGAGATGAGCTCCTGCCCCCTCCCCACCCGCTGGGGGAATGGCAGGGCAGTGAGGCGCTGTCCAGAGACTTCCCCTGCTGCAACGGGGTGTGAAGCCAGGTAAGCGTCCCCCCCCTCATGGCCAGTCCCTTCCTCCCCAACCCCCCCCACTCCCCTTCCCCGCCAAGACCCTGCACCCTCTGCTCACTCCTACACCCTTCCTTGCTCCTGCACCCACCCTCCTGGCCAGATACCCTACCCTCACCCTGCTCCTGCACCCGCCCTCCTGGCCAGACACCCTACCCCCACCCTGTTCCTGCACCCCACCTGCTGGCCAGATACCCCACCCCCACACTGCTCCTGCACCCTCCTCCTGGCCAGACACCCTACCCCGACCCTGCTCCTGCATCCTCCCTCCTGGCCAGACACACTACCCCCACCCTGCTCCTGCACCGTCCCTCCTACCCAGACCTTGCAATCTCTCGCCCTTCTGCACCCCACCTCCCTCCCAGATTCTGCACCCCATCCCTATCCCACTTACTGGCAGCTCTGTCCCGCACACTGAACCCCTCATTTTTGTCCCCACCCCAGAGCTTAAGGGGATCCACAAAATCCACTGGCACCCCAGAAAAATAAATCTGGCCTATGGGAAGTCCTGAACCTCTCTCCTCCCTGGCCCTTCCCCTCGCCCCGGGCGGCTGGAGCAACAGCGGGGAGGAGGAGAGGGGGGGTTGGGGATTTTTGGAGGAGTTTTTTTGCTTCTCACTTGTGTGGTCCCCAATTGATTTTCCTGGCCCCCCCACCCCAAAAAAGATTCCCCACCCCTGCCCCACATAAAGCAAACTTGTGCATGGGACGTAAATTAATACTTTGCTTTATTTAAAATGCAGTTTGATCAACGGCTCAGTGAAAGTTCAAACACTTTGTCTGTGTCATAATTTAAATGAAACCGGTCTCCCCAGCTGCCGCCCTAGCAAAATGGCTCGGGCGTAATTATGTAATGAAGGGGGAGTTTCCATTCGCGCCTGGTGGTCCATAGAAAGGTTTGCATTGACCCAGGTGGTCCGTGAGGTTCGAGAGTCCCTGGAATAGGGATAGGAAGCAGGGAGAGAGTTGAGCACTAGGACCCAGAGATGGGATTGTCTCTCCTGGCTGCATCTACGCTGCCTTACAGGAAACTCCAGCCATCTGAAGAAGTGGGCTGTGCCCACAGAAGCGCACGATCCCATCTCCATGTTTCGTGCGTCTATAAAGTGCTACCCGACCATTGGTTGTTGTTTAAGTTTTTCCTGTTACAGACACACTCGTCTGCCCCTGGAAGCTTCCAGTTACAGGAAAGGTGTTGGGGAGAAAGCCATGGCTGCTAGCGCCGTGAAATCTCTCTTGGAGAACTACCTGTGCCCGATCTGCGGGGGCTATTTCAAAGAGCCGGTGATGATCAGCTGCGGCCACAACTTCTGCCGCGCCTGCATCGCCGGGTACTGGGAGCGGTTCCGCGACTCCTTCCCCTGCCCCGAGTGCGGCGCCGAGACCCCCGAGATCCGGCTGCGGCCCAACCGGCACCTGCGAAACATGGTGGGATTGGCCGAAGAGCTGGGGCTGTGGCCCCTGGCCCGAAGCAGCGTGCGGGAGCCCCACCCGGTGAGTGCGCACCTGGGCTGAGAAGAGGGGGGAGCCCCCCAGCGGGCCAGGGGCACAGCAAGAGAGGCCTGGGGATGACACAGCAAAAGGATGAGAGGGATTTCCAAAGAGGAGGGGCCGGGTCCTTCATCCCAGGCTATGCCGTGGGGTTAATTTCCCCTCCCCGCTAACTGCAGTGTGGGCTGGATGACGGCAGGGCGGGCCCTGGGTCTGTTAGCCCAGAGGTGATGTAGTGGGGGTGTTGTAGTGTGTGTGTGTCTGCCTCAGTTTCCCTCCCCTGGCAACTCTCTCTGCGTGAGGCGGGAGAGGCCAGGCAGGACTCCCTGTGGGAGTGTGTCAGTGTGTCATCTCCTGGGGACCAAGGGACAAAAGAGTCTCCTTGGGTTTGGGAGAGGACAAGGCAGGAGGCGGGGCTGCCTGGGGGCTCAGGGACCAGCTGCTGGGGGTTGCTTTAGTCTGGACTGGGGGGAGCATGAAGCGAGCAGACTAAGTCCAGGACAGGAGGGTTCAGGGGCCTGTGAACCCCTCCCAAGAGATCTAGGCTCTGCCCTGGCTCCTGTGGCACCGTCGAGCCTGCACGGCATCTCTGAGAAGCAAACAAACCTTCTGTTCTACGGCCTGACTGAGAGTCCCAACTGGCTGCAGACGGGGTGCAGGGTCGGGGGCCCCCGACGCGCTGTCACAGGGGGCGACTCCAAGAGTTTGCTGAGCAGTCGAGTCTGCACTTTTCTATGGAGATGGGGCTGGCGGGGAGGCTGGTGCAGAAGGGAGCTTGGGGCAGGGGATGGGGGCAGGAGGGCGTGGGGCTGGCAGGGAGGCAGGTGCAGAAGGAGCTTGGGGCAGGGGATGGGGGCAGGAGGGCATGGGGGCTGGCAGGAGGCTGGTGCAGAAGGAGCTTGGGGCAGGTGAAGGGGGCAGGAGGGCGTGGGGGCTCTGGGAGGGAGGCTGGTGCAGAAGGGAGCCCAGGGCAGGTGATGGGGGGGCGGAATGGGGCGGGGGCTGGCAGGGAGGCTGGTGCAGAACTCCATCCCCAGCCCCCTGGCATCTGGCCCCTGGCCCCCAGCCCCTAGCCCCAGAACTCCAACTCCATCCCCAACCCCTGGCCCTCAGCCCCAGAACTCCATCCCTGGCCCCTTGGCCCCCAGCCCCCGGCCCCGGCCCCAGCCCCCAGCCCCAGAACCCATCCCCGGCCTCCCCACCCCGGCTCCCAGCCCCAGCCCCAGAACTCCATCCCCGGCCCCTCGGCCCCCAGCCCCGGCCCCCAGCCCCAGAACTCCATCCCCGGCCTCGGCCCCCACCCCCAGCCCCCGGCCCCAGCCCCAGAACTCCATCCCGGCCCCTCGGCCCCACCCCAGCCCCGGCCCCAGCCCCGCCCCTCGGCCTCCAGCCCCAGAACTCCATCCCGGCCCCTCGGCCCCCACCCCAGCCCCGGCCCCAGCCCCAGAACTCCATCCCGGCCTCGGCCCCACCCCAGCCCCGGCCCCCAGCCCCGGCCCTCGGCCCCAGCCCCAGAACTCCATCCCGGCCCCTCGGCCCCAGCCCCAGAACTCCATCCCCGGCCCCTCGGCCCCCACCCCAGCCCCGGCCCCAGCCCCAGAACTCCATCCCGGCCTCGGCCCCCACCCCAGCCCCTGGCCCCAGCCCCAACCTCTTGGCCCCCAGCCACAGAACTCCATCCCCAGCCCCAGAACTCCATCCCCAGCCCCCCTCTCCCCAGCACAGAACCAAAAGCCTCAGTCGATATCTGCCCTTGGGGTTGGGGCGGGGCGCCGATTGCATGGTTCGCCTAGGACGCCAGTTGCTGGCAGCTCGTCTAGGGCCGCCCCTGCATGTGACCGGCCCGGCAAGATGGTTTTGAGGGCTCCGTAGGGAGCCCGGAGCCTCGCGGCCGCAGCATCAGCTCAGGGGGAGGCAGGGAGGTGAAAAAAGCAAACTCATCCCCCCCCGGTGTGCGGGTCGCTGCAGATTGGGCTGCGCAGGGTCCCGCCAGGCAGGTCGGGCTCTCATGGTTAGGCTGCACGGGCGGCGGTGGAAGGAGCCGGCCCCGGGGCTGAGGACCTGCACATGCAGGCGGGGGCTCGGGGCCCTTGGGGGCTTTGCACCCACAGGGACTCGCTCCGGGGGCAGCAGATCCACAAAGAGAAGCGAAGACCTTAACTCAAGCAACAGCTGCAGACGCGCGAGTCCGACTGACCTTGCGCGTTCCCTGTTTTGGGACGACGTGTGGAGTCTGCCTCGTACAGCGTCGTAAATACGAGCTGTGGACATAAATTGGGGGTTTTAAGGAGCTCTCGGGCATGAAAAAAATGGTTGTAAATGCGGGGGTTGTAAGTCAGGTGGTAGTAATTCAGCGGTTGCCTGTAGTGCTTTGTATTCCAGCCTGGGGGTTCTCGCGTACCTGCGGAGGCGCTATCTGATGGAGGATACTTTCATCTGGCTGGCTCTGAAACAAGGTAGGATAGTTTTAGAGCCACTCACAATATCAACAGCTGAGCTAGTGCACAGAACGGTAGAAAGTAGCGATCAAAGATGATCAATTGAGGGCGTCGGAAAAGAGCACACACGCTTCTGTTCAGCATTCCACGACTGTACAAAAATGCAAGGGGGGGTTGTGTCTTCCCGGGTGTAGCTAGACAGGGCCTCAAGTAATTTTTTTTTTTTAAAGCTCTATATCTGTGGAGGAAAATGTGTGAGAATTTCTTTGGAAAATATGTTTTCATTCTCCTGGGACTGGGAAGCAAATCAATTACAGACGCATCTACCTGCAGATACGAGATCCAGCCTGGAAGAAGGCAACCCCCAAACAGGAGGCCTAGGACAGGGCAGTAACATTGTCCCCAAGCCGTGAGTCTACGCCCCCTTGTTCAAGACTCTCTGGAGCAGTTCGGAGTCAGATTTTTCAAAGGTCTTTCGGCATCTCAAGGCGCAGCTGGGCCTTCGTGGGATTTTAAAAACCACTTCCGTAGACGAGCGCGCGCTGCGAGCCATAGAAAAACCTGGCTCTGCATTGCTTTGAAAAGTGGGATTTAGGCCGTTTTGTGGGGCAGTTCCCGTGTCCCTCACCCGGGGAGGCCTTGTTGAATCCCTGGGCCTCCCGGTACCACACCCCATGTCTCCTGCAACCCAGATACGGCTATACCCCGGAGCCCCTCTTCCCCAGGGCAGTGATGCCTAGTGGCTGGAGTCTCTAGCAATGCCCCCTTCCCCAGGGCAGTGTGGCCTAGCAGCCGGAGTCTCTAGCAACACCCCCTTCCCCAGGGCAGTGTGGCCTAGTGGCTGGAGTCTCTAGCAACACCCCCTTCCCCAGGGCAGTGTGGCCTAGTGGCTGGAGTCTCTAGCAACGCCCCCTTCCCCAGGGCAGTGTGGCCTAGCGGCCGGAGTCTCTAGCAACACCCCCTTCCCCAGGGCAGTGTGGCCTAGTGGCCGGAGTCTCTAGCAATGCCCCCTTCCCCAGGGCAGTGTGGCCTAGCGGCCGGAGTCTCTAGCAATGCCCCCTTCCCCAAGGCAGTGTGGCCTAGTGGCCGGAGTCTCTAGCAATGCCCCCTTCCCCAGGGCAGTGTGGCCTAGCGGCCGGAGACTCTAGCAATGCCCCCTTCCCCAGGGCAGTGCAGCCTAGCGGCCAAATCAGAAGCCGAGGTGTAGCATCCCCTTGGAGGATAAGGAGGTGGGGTAGGGGAATTTTCCCTGAAACACACTCAGGGTATGTCTACACTACAAAGTTAATTCGAACTAACAGACGTTAGTTCGAATTAACTTTGATAGGCGCTACACACGCGAACCGCTAGTTCGAACTTAATTCGAACTAGCGGCGCACTTAATTTGAACTAGGTAAACCTCATTCCACGAGGACTAACGCCTAGTTCGAATTAAGTAGTTCAATTAAGGCTGTGTAGCCACTTAATTCGAGCTAGTGGGAGGCTAGCCTGCCCAGCTTTCCCTGGTGGCCACTCTGGGCACCACCAGGAAACTCTTCTGCCCCCTCCCGGCCCCGGAGCCCTTAAAGGGGCACGGCTGGCCTCGTGCCGTGCCAGGTGCAAGCCTGCCAGCACCCAGCCAGCAGACCCTGCACCTGGCACGGCTCGAGCCAGCCACCGCTGCCACCCAGCCCTCCGCCTCTTCCCGGGACCAGGCTGGCGGCTCCCAGGAGCCTGCCCAGGTCCGCAAGAGGCGGGCGCCCGCCTGGTCTAGTGCAGACATCGTGGACCTCATCCACGACCTCCGCACTAGGCACAGGAAAGTGGCCGTCTAGGGCAGGATAGCTGCCAGCCTGGCCACCCAGGAGCAGGTTTGCATGAAAATCAAGGTGGTCCAGTGAGACCCCCCCGACCCTGAGCCCTGAGCTTAGAATGGCCGTACTGGGTCAGACCAAAGGTCCATCTCGCCCAGTAGCCTGTCTGCCGACAGTGGCCAACACTAGGTACCCTGGAGGGGATGGACCGAAGACAATGACCAAGCCATTTGTCTTGTGCCATCCATCTCCAGCCTTCCACAAACAGAGGCCAGGGACACAGTTCCTACCCCCTGGCTAATAGCACTCCATGGACCCAACCTCCATGAATTTATCTAACTTCTCTTTAAACTCTGTTCTAGTTCTAGCCTTCACAGCCTCCTGCAGCAAGGAGTTCCACAGGTTGACTATTTGCTTTGTGAAGAAGAACTTTCTTTTATTAGTTTGAAGCCTGCTACCCATTCATTTCATTTGGTGTCCTCTAGTCCTTCTATTATGGGAACTAATGAAGAACTTTTCTTTATACACCCTCTCCACACCACTCATGCTTTTATAGACCTCTGTCATATCCCCCCTCAGTCTCCTCTTTTCTAAGCTGAAAAGTCCCAGTCTCTTTAGCCTCTCTTCATATGGGACCTGTTCCAAACCCCTGATCATTTTAGTTGCCCTCCCCTCTCCCACTCTCTCTCGTACCCTCTCCCACCTCCTTTTCCCAGTCTCCCCCAGTTTTTTTCAATAAAGAGAGTTTCTATTTTTGAACACACGTGTCCTTTATTTTGTACATCAGGAAGGGGGGCTAGGGAGGGTAAGTGGAAGGAGGTGAGGAGGAATGGGGTACGAGCCCCGGATGAGGAGGACTGGGGTGGCTCTGCAGGCTCCTCGGGGTGGAAACTCTCCTGCAGCCCCCCGATTGACCCCCCTCCCCCCAGATGGCAGCCTGCGGCAAGTGCAGCCGGGCTGATGGCTGAGCGCTGTGATGTGCCGAGTGTGGGCACTCAGGGCACTCCAAGCCAGAACTGCTTTGCAAGCGGGGAACCCCTGAGAACTGTCTGTCCGGGGTGGGGGTCGGGACCCTTTAAGCACAGCCCTTGGCTAGCCTGAGACAGCAGCTCCACGCTCTTAAGTCCTAATCTGATGCCCTGCCGGCACTGCTTCCGGCCAGCCTTAACCTCAGTTCAGGGTCCACTCAATGTGGACATGCTAGTTCGAATTAGCAAAACGCTAATTCGAACTAGTTTTTAGGTCTAGATGCACTAGTTCGAATTACCTTAGTTCGAATTAACTAATTCGAACTAAGTTAGTTCGAATTAGTGCTGTAGTGTAGACATACCCTAAGGTTTTCTGGGCTCCAGTTCCCTGCCCTGGGCTCCTCCTCGCCCTGCCCAGGATTGCCTGCACCTTCCCCACCTGCGTCCTCTGAGCCAGGCCCTCCTGTGCCCGGTCTCTGCCTCGGCATCTGCCTGCTGCTTCTCCTCTGGGCTGGAAGCCTCCCTGGCCAGTCCCCGCTGGCTGCTCCAGGTGGCTCCCCTGCAGGAGCTAGGGCCGTACGTCCTTCCTCCTCGGCAGCCAGCCCTTCAGGCTTTAATATCTGGGCAGTATTCTGAGCATACCCCGCAGGGCTGCAGGGATGGGTTAGGCCCAGCTTTCCCAGTGCGGGGCTGGTCCACCCTGTCAAATGCCTTTTTGAAAAATTGTCCTGGGCCTCTCTACTGGAAATTGTCAGACACTGTTAGCTACAGGGCACTGCAAGTAATGGGGACGGTAATCACGCTGTTTGGAACGGCACAGATTAGGCCAGCCAGACATCTCTCGATCTGTGGCTGGGGGGAGGTGGGGGTGGAATTGAGTTACTTTCCTGTATAGATTAACCTCTGTGTATTTCTGTGTCTGTGGCTCTTCCCTTCCAGAATGGATGATCTCGTCTTCTCCTTGATGAGGCATCCCTTGACTTTGGCTGACAGAGGCCAGAACTATAAAAGAGATGTTCAGAAGCAACTGGAGATGCTCACTAAGGCATTGATGTTTCTGTCCCTGTGTCTACCCGGTGTGGAGAGCAATGCAAGTGACTTTGAGAAGATAATGGAGTTTAGGCAAAAAGCCCTCCACCAATTATCCAAGGCGCTAGTGCTGGCCCGAGCGATGGAGCAGACGGCAAATTTGGAGCATCTCACAATGAGGATGGAGAAAAGAGATTTGCAACATAAACACCAAAAAAGAAAAAGGATCCTCAGAATTTTTAAGAATCAATGTAATTTTTACAATGGATTAAAGTGGGAAGTGGATGCTCATCTGAAACAGGCCACTGAGAAACTGACATTCTTGGAAACCTTTCTGAATGAGATGGAAGAGCAAAGGGAAATCTGCAGATGTCAACGTAACCGATTGTTCAGATCAAGGATTTGGTGCCAGCTGAGAAAGTATTTTACCGGTAAATATTTATTTTTTGATTGTGAGAGTTGTATTTTTGTAGCTGTAGTAAAAGTGTGCGTTAGTGGAGAGAGCACTAGATGGAGATGTGGGAGACCTTAGCTCTATTCTTAATTCTGCAACTGGCCTGCTGGGTGATGGGCAAATCACTCCCCTGCCCTGTGCCTCAGTTTCCCCATTTGTAAAATGGCAATTATAATCCTGGCCTCCCTAGTAAAGTGCTTTGAGATCTACTTATGAAAAGTGCTGGGTATTATTAATAGCTTTTTTTTTTACATATGTGTAAGAGACAACACACAGGGTAGAAAAGTATTTAGGTGCTGCTCCTATTAGTGTCGCAATGCCTAAGTGACTTAGGAGCTGAAGTCTTATTTTTCAGAAGTGTCTATGGATCAGATTTTTTTTAAAGCCCAGAGCTCACACCACCCCCTCCTGAACCTGACTCCTTAGCCCAGCCCGGTGAAAGTGAGTGATGGTGGGGGAATGGGGCTGGAGTGAGCAGGGCAGGGCCTCAGGGAAGGGATGGGTTCGATCCCGAGTTGCCCTTAAATTCAAAAAGCGATCTTGGGCATGAAAAAGTTTGGAGACCAGGGCTTTTCAATGGCAGCCTGCCCTGCTCTGTTCCACAGCTTCTCATTGGAGAGTTACCACTCAAAAAAGCAGTGCCTGCCTCATCTCCATTTCCTCCATTTATGAAGAAAGGCTAAAGTGACTGGGACTTTTCAGTTTAGAAAAGAGGAGACTGAGGGGGGATATGATAGAGGTCTATAAAATCATGAGTGGTGTGGAGAGGGCCGATAAAGAAAAGTTATTTATTAGTTCCCATAATAGAAGAACTAGAGGACACCAAATGAAATTCAGGGGTAGCAGGTTTAAAACCAATAAAAGAAAGATCTTCTTCACACAGCGCGTAGTCAACCTGTGGAACTCCTTGCCAGAGGAGGCTGTGAAGGCCAGGACTATCACAGAGTTTAAAGAGAAACTAGATAATTTCATGGAGGTTAGGTCCATAAAAGGCTATTAGCCAGGGGATAGAATTGGTGTCCTTGGCCTCTGTTTGTCAGAGGCTGGAGAGGGATGGCAGGAGACAAATCGCTTGATCGTTGTCTTTGGTCCACCCCCTCCGGGGCACCTGGTGCTGGCCACTGTTGGCAGACAGGATACTGGGCTAGATGGACCTTTGGTCTGACCCAGTACGGCTGTTCTTATGTTCTTATGTTCTTATGTTCCCATGAAATAATAGACTCCTAGAACTGGAAGGGACCTCGAGAAGTCATTGAGTCCAGTCCCCTGCCCTCACAGCAGGACAAGCACCATCTAGACCACCCTGGCAGGTGTCTGTCCAACCTGCTCTTAAATGTTTCCAGGGATGGAGATTCTACAACCTCCCTAGGCAATTTATTCCAGTGTTTCACAATCCGAACAGGCAGTTTTTCATACCTTAAGTCCTCCACTCCAATACCCTCAGGTCTTTGCAATCCTCTCCCAAACCCAGCTACATTTCTGTAGAAGACTATAGGTTTCATGCCTATGAAATCCATTCTGTAGGACTTGTCTCTGAAGGTCTGGGGCCTGCAACCTAAGGAGTGATTGCAGCGGGGAGTGGAAGATTGTTCCCTAGGACTGCGTCTACACTGGCATGATAATGCGCAAATACTTTTAACAGAAAAGTTTTTCCATTAAAAGTATTTGCGCAAGAGAGTGTCTATACTGGCAAGTGTTTTTGCGCAAAAGCATCCGTGCCAGTGTAGATGCTCTCTTGCGCAAGAAAGCTCTGATGGCCATTTTAACCATAGGGTTTTCTTGTGCAAGAAATTCATGTTGCCTGTCTACACTGGCCTCTTGCGCAAGAACACTTGCGCAAGAGGGCTTACCCCTGAGCGGGAGCATCATAGTTCTTGCACAAGAAGCACTGATTTTGTACATTAGAACGTCAGTGCTCTTGCGCAAGAACTCGCGTGGCCAGTATAGACAGGCGGCAAGTTTTTGTGCAAAAGCAGCTGCTTTTGCGCAAAATCTTGCCAATGTAGACACAGCCTAGGTCTCTGGTCTCTCTTTCACCCACAGCTTGGGAGAGAGCTTGCTGACATCTTGTCGGGGGTGGGAGGGGCTTAGGCGGCCTTGGAACTTTTGGGTTTCTTTAAAGCGAAACACTGTGGCTATGTCTAGACTACGCTAGACTTTCGCAAGAGGATATGCAAATACCGCAAGAATTTGCATATCTTCTTTCGAACTCACTTTCAAAAGCGGCACTTTCGAAAGTGCAAGTCATCGAGACGCGGCTTTGTCGGCAAACCTCCGCGCTTGCCGACCAAACCGCGTAAACCTCGTTTTTTAAGGAAAAGCAGCTCGTCGACAAGCGCAGGGGTTTGCCGACAAAACCGCGTCCAGATGACTTTCACTTTCGAAAGCGCCGCTTTCGAAGGTGAGTTCGAAAGAAGATATGCAAATTCCTGTGGTATTTGCATATCCTCTTGCGAAAGTCTAGCGTAGTCTCGATGGACCCTTTGTGACCCGGCTGTTGAGTTTCAGGTGCTGCGCATGTCGAGAAAGCTCGGCGCCAAGTTATGAAAGCCATTGCTGACACCAAGGAAGCTGTTGCGCATTGGGAAGACAACGTTTTCAATTGTTCCAAGGAAGTTAAAAAATACTCCCAGCTGGTGAGTGAGGAGGAAGGACGAATTAAAGACAATGAGAAAGAAATTCAACGTATAGAGTCTAAGCTACAGAAGCCAACCGCGCGGCTGGCCGAGTTAAGAAAGACACAGCATGGACTGAGTAAGTGCCATCTCTACGTGGATCTCTTGGTCAAGATTGCCCCCACGGCTTCTGAGCTCATAACGAACATTCATGTCTATAAAATCCTCCTGGAGCATTTACAAGACATCCTCCAGAACATCGTCTTATTACTCGATCTGATGAGTCTGGAGAGGGTGAAATCTTTCTCAGTGGCAGGAACGCAGCGCTGACCAAAAAGCGAAACTATCTCCGAAGAGATCCTGTTTTGTCGGTGCAATCAAAAAGCCAACCCACCAAAAGACAAAGAGGAAATGCCAATGAAAGAACGTCCCCTGCTGAAATGCTTGCATCTTTTCAAAATTCGGATGTCTCAACCGTGCTCTTTTCCCAGTTCTCAGACTGCCAGAAGACGGAGGTTGCCAGGACGGAGCATCCCGGTTTAGGGAGGTCATTCCATAGCAGGTCCGCAATCTGTCTTGGGGCATTATCTGATGAAAATATGACCATGGCGATCATTGTTGATCTTGGTTACATAATTGAACCAAATGTAATGCAAAGTGTGTCCGGTAAGGTGTAAAAATGTTATGATTTCTTGAATATTACTCTATGATGTATGTATCGTTTTTGTTTCTGGAGTTACGTTGAATGGCTCTATGCCTGTATTTCAGAGATATGTTTGTTCCTTTGATACTAAATCCTGCGAGGTATTTAGCCTGCAGATCGTGAAGGGACGATTCAAGTTAAATAGCTCATCCCAGAATGGTTAATTCACAATGCACCATGGGTGACACCTATGGACTAGGGATGTCAGCTGATAAACCTGAGCTTATCGATTAATCTTATCAACTACACACACTCCCCCCCGATACAACACAGGGTGGCGGGGTCTCCCCAAGATGCGGTTACCTGACGATTCAATGTATCAACATCTACCACCTCTACTATCTACACCGTAGGTTCCCAAACTGGGGGGCATGCCTCCCTGGGGGGCATGAAGAAATTCCGGGGGGGGCACAAGGTGACCCAGCCACTCCGACCATCAATCCCCGCCCCAAGAAAGAGCCTAGTCTGTCTGGTAAAAAAATTCAGAGACTACCACATGAAATGTTCAGTATTTTCTGTTTTTCCTGGCTCGGGCGTCCGCCCGGAACACATGCAGCTCGGGCTGGCTGGGGCAGGGAGAGGATGGAGCGTCCCAGGCAGACTACAAAATGGCAGCCTTCAAAGGGCAATGCCTGCTCTGCTCTTAAAAGGGCAACTTTTTTTTTTCTCTACAAGTTTTGCTGCTATTTTTGGGGGGGCAGGGGGGTGAGGGACTCACTGCTCTGTCCTCAGTGGGGAGCTGCTGGGAGGGGGGGAACTACCCCTCCCCCAGCTGGGAAGCTTTGTGTGGGGAGCTGGGACCCCTGGCTGGGTGGGGCTCATTACACAGCTGCAGGGCCGTGTTGCCACGCACTCAGAGGGCACTTTGGCTGCAGCACCTCTACACCCGCCGGGGGGGCCTTCTGGCCGGTTCAGTCACGGGGACCCCCCGGGCACGGCCGGTAGCAGGCCTTGCCCATGCTCAGGGGAACTAGTGGAGCCCACAGACCTGCGGAGGGCGGGGCCCCATCCCACGTAAGGCCACTGCACCCACACACGGAGAAAGGGATGGAGGGGGCACTGAGCCTGAGCCCAGAGCCAGCTGTCCTGTTAGCTCTAGCGCCGGGGGGCTCGAGCCCAGATCAGCCACGTCTGCTGGCGTCATGCTGGGCCCTGCCAGGAGGTGACTAATATAGATGCCCTCTCGAGGTCCCTTCCCATTCTGCGATTCCTTTGCTACCCCCCATTCTTTCACCGTCCAGTCGTCTGCCCTCCCGCTCTCGTCCCCGTCTCCTGCCCCCCTCTTATGGAAACACACCCCCTTCTCTCCCCTGCCCCCCAGTCCTCTCTCTCAGGTGCAGAGGCTGTGAAGACAGTTGTAACGCCCAGAGGACCATGGGGGGTGGCACCAGGCGCCTGCTGGCAAAGGGCCCTGATCTGGCCCCGTGCTATGAACCCAGGAGGGCAGGGCCAGAACACACAGATGGGGTCAGCGCCTGCTCCCCATGGCGTGTCCCCTTTATTCCTCTCCTCCTAAAATTCCCACCCCTTGCCCCTTCCGTTACTACCACCTCATCTTGCACCCCACCGAGCATCTGCACGTGTCAATATTTTCTTTTTTCGAATTGTCTGTGTTTCCGAAGGTGCCACTGGATGCAGACTGCATTTTCCCAAAATTGTAATAACGCCCTGACGGAGGCAGATTTCCCCTCACATTCTCCCCACCCTTTGCCGATTTTTGCTCGCAGTGGATTTCCAACTTCCAACTTACAGAGCTAAGACCATGTCTACTGTAGAAATGACTTCAGTATCAGTGGTCCCCAAACTTTTCAGCATCACACCCCCTTTTTGAGTTTTGAGAACACCCCCCCCCCCAAAAAACCCCCAATTTGTTGAGCAAAACAAAAAACCAAAAACCTGACCGGGACCAAAAAACACAGTGGCAGCCCCTTTAACTCCCAGGACCTGTGTAAAAAAAAAGGGTGCTGGTACTCCAGGCGTGTGTTCCCAAGCCAGGAAAAACAGAAAATGGTATTTTCTGAATTTTTTTACCGGACGGACCAGGCTCTTTCTTGGGGGGGATTGATGTGGGTCACCTCGCGCCTCCCCCCCTCCGGAATCTGTTCACACCCCCCGGGGGGCATGGCCCCCAGTTTGGGAACATAGGGATAACAGATGGCACTCAGGGGTGTGAATGAGCTGCCCCCGACCAATGTACATTATGCCAGGCTAAGTGCTGGCGTAGCTTCTTGTGGGAGCTGGAGTTATTAAGTCGGCTGGAAAGATCTCGCCTGTTGTGTCTGCGCTAAAAGGGAGGCCTGTTGATCGCAATGTGTACGTCGACACGGCAACATTATTTCAAAATAACTCAGTCCACGTCGACACAGCCGGCCATTACTTCGAACTAACGTCGACATACTCCCACGCTGGAGGGCTTCTTACTCTGACTCCTGTGACCCTCCTTGTACGAGGAGGAAGAGAAGCCGGAGGAAGGGCGCTCGAGTTCGAAATCAGTGCCGTGTAGACGCTCCCAATCTCGAAACACGCGGCGCAATTGCTGCACTTTGTGTATTTATTTCGAGGTTAGCCCTGCCGTGTAGACACCCCCGATCAGATGGTCTCAGCCGACAGAGCACACCACGGAGATGAACACAGCTTGGGACACTCCGTTCCTGACAGCGGGTGCTCCTTCCCCCCCTCTCCCGTGCTGAAGAGTCTGGGATGCGTGGCGCTCACCAATTCTCGTTCTTACTTTTCAGGAAGAATGGCATTGCGCAAGAGGGTTTTTCTTGCGCAAGAAGGGGCAGTGTAGATGCTCCTTCTTGTGCAAGAGCCTCTTCTGAAAAAAATGGTGGCTCATTAGGTATGCAAATGAGGCTCGGCAATATTCCACGTTTAGCCTCATTTGCATATTACTCGCGCAAGAAGCCGCGAGTGTAGACATAGCCTATATGTTTTTAGCTGGTTATGTCCCTCTGAGGGCTCATATTTTAAAGTCTCATATTTTCAATTTTTATATATATTTGTATTTTTTTTTGTTTGTTCTTGTAAGCCGCCTTGAATATTTTAAATAGAAAGGCGGGGTAAAAATATTTAAATAAATAAATAAATAAATAGTCGGGAGTTTTTCCCTTTTCCTTATTTGGTTTTTTTTATACCTTACTATTGTAACCCTTCTGCCAGATAGCAGCAGCAGCAGCAGCAGCAGCCAGGGCCGGGCTCAATAGCTAGGGTTCCTCTCCATCCGTCTCACATTGAACTGGCTCCAGCCTCCACACAGCAGCCTGGGAAATTCACACAACGCCCCTGGCGCCTCTGGATGGCAACACTTCCCCCCGGCAGGCACAGAGCTGGAGTGTGGAAAAGAAACTTTTAATAAAAGGAAGGGAAGGGAAGTGAGATTCGTTTGGAAAAACCCCCCACACAGGGCCCAGCACCAAACCCCGGGTAAACGTCCCGGCTGAAGCAGGTCAGGCAATGTCCTTTCCCTCTTAGATTCTTGAAGCCCAGCAATGTAAGTGTCCCCTTCGCATGCCCAGCCCCTCTCTGCACCCCACTCGCAGTCACGGCCCTTGCTCAGCGCATACGAGAGTTCAGAGGTGCAGCTGCAGAGTTCACCCATTCCGGAGGGGGGGTTAAAAAGGCGTCGCACTTCCTCCGCTGGTCGCTCCCCAGCCCCCTGCTCGCTGCTCTCTGGCGCCTCCTGCTGGCCATTGGTCACTCGCCAGCCCCTGCTCGCTGCTCTCTGGCGCCCCTGCTGCCCATTGGTCACTCGCCAGCCGCCTGCTCGCTGCTCTCTGGCGCCTCCTGCTGGCCATTGGTCACTCACCAGCCCCTGCTCACTGCTCTCTGGCGCCTCCTGCTGCCCATTGGTCACTTGCCAGCCGCCTGCTCGCTGCTCTCTGGCGCCTCCTGCTGCCCATTGGTCACTCGCCCAAGCTCTGCTCTCTGGCGCCTGCTGGCCATTGGTCACTCGCCAGCCCCCTGCTCACTGCTCTCTGGCGCCTCCTGCTGCCCATTGGTCACTCGCCAGCCCCTGCTCGCTGCTCTCTGGCGCCTCCTGCTGCCCATTGGTCACTCGCCACCCCCTGCTCTCTGCTCTCTGGCGCCTCCTGCTGCCCATTGGTCACTCGCCAGCCGCCTGCTCTCTGCTCTCTGGCGCCCCCGCTGCCCATTGGTCACTTGCCAGCTGCCTGATCGCTGCTCTCTGGCGCCCCCTGCTGCCCATTGGTCACTCGCCAGCCGCCTGATCGCTGCTCTCTGGCGCCCCCTGCTGCCCATTGGTCACTCGCCAGCCCCTGCTCACTGCTCTCTGGCACCCCCTGCTGGCCATTGGTCACTCACCAGCTGCCTGCTCCTGCTCTCTGGCACCCCTGCTGGCCATTGGTCACTCACACATCTCTGCTCTCTGGCACCCCTGCTGCCATCACTGCCAGCTGCCTGTCTCTGGCTGCTGGCCATTCACCATATGCTCCCCTTGGTGTTTCTGTACTCTCCCGCCCGCTTGCTTCCCCCACTGCCTCGCTTCCCCCTCACCCCCGCATCTTGCTTCTCACTTTCCCCCCACTGCTCTGGCGCCCTCTGCTGCCCATTGGTCCCTCACCAGCCGCCTGCTCACTGCTCCCTGGCGCTGCCCTGCTGCCCAATGGTCACCTGCTCACTACTCTCTGCCACCCCCTGCTGGCCATTGAAAACTCTGCAGCCACCTGCTCACTGCTCTCTGGTACCTCCTGCTGGCCATTGATCTCCCCTCTCCATCACTGTCCTGCTGGCTGCTCCTCACACTGCTTAAGCAAATAGTCAACTATGCTCCCCTCCTTGGTGCTTCTGTACTCTCCCTCCCGCTTGCTGCCTTGCTTCACACCCCCCCCCCCACTGCCTCTTGCTACTCGCTTTCCCCCACTTCCTGAACCAGAGGCAGCAAGTGGGGTGTAGGGGAGCCTGGACAACCCCGTCTTGACCAATATAATAATGTCTGCATTGTCCGGCTCTGCCTTGACAGGACTAACGACGGCTGTCTGACCTACAAGGTGGATTTCTAACAAAGCAAATCCAGGCCTGTCTCAAGTCTGGTGCATGTATGTGTCACAAGAGGGGCGCTGCTGCTGTTTGGGTGATCAAGCCAATCAATCCATCTAACGTCAGGATGATTCTTACCAACAACCACAGGACATACCACACTAATACCAACCCTGGAACTTTCCCTTGCAACAAACCCCGTTGCCAGCTTTGTCCACATATTTACTCTGCTGACACCATCACTGGACCTAACCACACGTCAGTTACAAGATCAAGGACACATATTCCTGTTCATCCAGAAATATAATTTATGCCATCATGTGCCAACAGTGTCCGTCTGCTATGTACATTGGACAGACTTCTCAGACACTTCGCCAAAGAATTAAGGGCCACAAATCAGACATCAGACATTTTCACCAGGAAAAACCAGTTTTGTTTCACTTCAACCAACCTAGGCGTAGTCTTAACGACCTTACTACATGTATCTTACTTGAAAGAGACTTTAACACCAGACTACAAAGAGAAACCTCCAAGCTAGTAATAGAGATGTAGCCGTGTTAGTCTGGTCTTGCTGAAACAAAAGACAGGACTATGCAGCACTTTAAAGACTAACAAGATGGTTTATTAGGTGATGAGCTTTCGTGGGCCAGACCCACTTCCTCCAAACTGTCATTCATGCTTCAATTTGATACTTTATGAATGGTCCTTAAGAAAGATGCTAATTACCTTACCCATTACAATGATAGCTTCCCCACTTATCACCCCCTAGTATCATTATCTCATAGATACTAGCCCTCCCTCTCACCCCTTCTGTTCTAAATCTGATTTGTAGGTGTTATTTTTCTTTTCATTGTATTGCTTTGGTATATATGGTCATGCCAATTCTCTTCCAGAATTTGATCTGAGGAAGTGGGTCTGGCTCACGAAAGCTCATCACCTAATAAACCATCTTGTTAGTCTTTAAAGTGCTGCATAGTCCTGTCTTTTGTTTCAACAACATCAGACTAACACGGCTACATCTCTATTACTATTAACCACCCTGACAGTTAGGAACTTTTTCTTAATGTCCAACCTAAACCTCCCTTGTTGCAGTTTAAGCCCATTGCTTCTTGACCTCTCCTCAGAGGCCCAGGAGAACAATTTCCCCCCCCCTCCTCTCTGTGACACCCTTTTAGATACCTGAAAACCGCTCTCATGTCCCCCCTCAATCTTCTCTTTTCCAAACGAAACAAGCCCAATTCTTTCAGCCTTCCTTCATAGCTCCTGTTCTCTAGACTTTTCATCATTCTTCTTGCTCTTCTTCGGACCTTCTCCAATTTCTCCCCATCTTTCCTGAAACGTGGCACCCAGAATTGGACACAATACTCCAACTGAGGCCTGATCAATGGGTAGATATTACTAGAAGGACCAAAGCGAGTATAAATAGAGGTGTAGAAAGGATAATCAGTGAGAGGGAGGGAGCAGAATTGACTCACACGTGCTGCTCATTGTAACTAGAAGTAATAAACCTTTCACACCGGCTGCAGCAGTGCATGGTGTCCGGATAGGTGGGAATCAAAGGGACCACGGCCTCCTGTCTGGTACTATAGGTAGCATACGGGTGAAGTGTAAGTGAACTAGACTTAATTATTGTATTCTCATAACCTTCTATTAATTGCTTTTGCCTTGCTTTGCGCTGTATTCATTGCTTTAGAATGTATAGTACGTGAGGTTTCAATTGAATAGTCATTGTTTTTAAGGCTTGTGAAATTGAAACAACTGTATCAACTGCTTAAAGCTTGCAATAAATGAGAAAGTGGTTAAGTTTCTCTGGAGTGTCCTGGTTTCTGTTGGATCTAAAAATTGAACCACACGACAGAGGATGGGGGAAAGAAGCTAGCGCTGGGGAGAGACGGTCCAGCCACCCCTGTCCATGGGGGCTCCCAGTGGAGAGCTGGGACACCCCGCAGACAGGGGCTGCTGAATCTGGCACAAGCTGGGACCGAGCAAACCTAGCTTAGTTCCAGCTTGTGCTGATCTTTCAGACAGAAACATGCTGCTACTTTCAGAGCACGATGCGTTAGTTACCCGTCTTTTCGCACCTGACATCACAGCTCTCCACCGCCACCCTGCTGGCTGTTAGTCGCCATCCCCCTTTCAGCGGTGACCTCCACACATCGGTCTCGTGATCATTTTCAGGTCTTTTGGGGGGTGGGCAGGAACAAGTCGTTTCCACTCTGGCAGAAACACGGCTCTGCCGTGAGTGTTAACAGAGCAACCTTTAACAAACCACAAAGGAGGCTCCTAAGGCAGCCTATTTACATCTATTCTTTGAACGTTGAGCCAATCTCAGAGCAAAGCTCATCGGTTAATCCTGTTGAGTACATGCCGAGAGGCACAAGAAGGGCCGCAGCACATCGGTACCAAGACTGGCCCTTCCAAGGGAACCGGCACCATTGACCTCCATTGTGGAGACTCGGCTCCGGCATCAGCGCCGGAAGAACAAGCTGTACCAACGGCATCGCCAAAGTCGGCACCGCCGGTGTCGGCACCGCTCACTGATGAGCCCGACGGCATCAGACTCACCTGTGGCACCACCGGCACCAGCAGTAACAGCACCGGCTGTGCATCCGGCGGCAGACATGGCGCCATCTGATCGGCTGTCCTCTCCGGCAGCGGCGAAAGCAGGGCACCGGTCTAGGAGATGGATTACCTGATAATGGGCCCTAGCTCCCTGGGGACAGAGGCCTTGCCTGAATCCCACAGAGCAGCAGCCTCTGTCTGTGGTGAGCCTGGGCCCGCCATGTACAAAGGCGGCTCTGAGGCAGCAGCCCCTGCCCTCCCATCCCAGCGCTGCTGCTTCTGATACAGAGGCAGCAGCATGGGTGGGGGGCGGGGGGGAAGAAAGCGGCTCGCATAAGCTGACATGTGCGGGGAGCAGGCTGGAAAGCCGGCTTCCTGCATTTACTAGCTCCCACCTGCCTCTCCCCCCCATCAGAGGCAGCAGTGCTGGGCGAGGGAGAGGCAGTTGTGCAGATCCAGTACTCGTGGGGAGCTGGCTTGAAAGTCTGTACCCATGCCACTGGCTCCCCCTCCCCCCTTCGTTCCTTCTGATACAGAGGCAGCAAGGGGAGGGGAGAGCATGTACTCAACAGGATTAACCGATGAGCTCGGCTTATCGATGAATCCTGTACTCTGCCACCCATCGACATCCTGAAGCCTGAGTCTCACTGGGCAGGAGGTGCAGCGATAGCCCCAGGAGCGGCTGGGCTGGGCCAGAGGGGAGCTGGGTTGCCCATCAGCCTGGAGCCCTGAGCTCCACTGGGGCCAGCCCAGGGGAACAAGGGAGAGGGAAGTGAAAGTGCCTAGATTAGCGGGAAGGGTAGTGCCCTGGCCGTGGGGGAGGTGAGGGGAGGGAGCAATCGGCCTTGACTCCCTGCCAGAGGATGGATTTCGTGTCCGTGTCCTGTCAAATTCCCACACACACCAGGGCAGCGCTGAGAACTCGCTACTGGCGGCTGCACTTCCCTCTTTCCTCCTTTGGCCAAAGCAGTAGGGTCATTACAGGCCAACGGCCTCCCTACACACTGACACCCCCCCATCCCGCCGTTGCCCCCCACTGCCAACCTGTGACCACGAAGTCAACCACGGAGCAGACCCGGGTGCAAATCCAGAGCGACCCCAGGGCCGGCCATAGGGCCAGGGCTGGGTTCCACTCTTGGGGTCCCGTCCCCCCCCGACTTCAGGGCAGTGACGCCGGTTCAGACGAGCTGAGGAGTTCAGCCTGGGGCTCCCTGCGCCACCACCCAAGGAGAGAGCCGGGTTCTGCACCCTCAGCATGTGCTGGGGGGGCAGGCTGGCACCGCTCGGGGGTTGGGCGGGTAGGAAGAGCCGATAAGTCGTCGTTCCAGCCGGGGGAAGCCCAGCCAGACAATGAACAGACGGCTTGGGACGTGGCGGGTCAGTGACCTTCCCTTATGGCGCTTTTGTGAGAGACACCGGAGGGCTGCGTGTAAGTGTGGCAGGCACCCGGCCTGCTGAGATGACAAGAAAACAACCCCCTGCATGCTATAGAGATTTAGCCAAGCCACAGAGTTTCACTTCCCAGACAAGGGAGACTTTGACTGCCACAGGAACAACAGCGTCAGCTCCACCCTGGCTCTGTGACAGCCACAAGCAGGACCTGGTGCCCAGCTGCCCAGCACTCTGTGAGGGGAGGGGAAGGCCGAGCCCAGCCTAGGGCTGAGGGGCAGAGCCAGACTGAGGTGGGGGGAGGGCTGTTCGTTGAACTATTTCCTTTTCACACCCCTTGGAGCACAGTCCCCCTCCCTCGGCATGGTGCCCGCCTGTATCACCAGCGCTGCCGGCCCCTGTGCCGTGCAGGGGACAGAGCCCAGGGGAGAACCGGGCCCTGAGCACGGGCAGAACAAAGACGGGGATGTCGTGAAGCTTTCCTGGTTACGCTCCAGCTCCAGGATGTCTTCGTTCGGTTGGTGCCGGTCAGCGACCCAGGGCTGGGCCATCGCCCACAGACGACACATTCGACAAGCAACGGCCAAAATCCCCTTCCTAGGAAGTTGCCTTGGCTTTGGGTACATTCAGACGCTGCCAATCCCAAAGGAGAAATGCAAATCCCACCCCGTTTCATCATAGGGAACCACCCAAAGGAAGCCCTTGAAATATTCCACCAGGATTTCAGAAATGTTCTCCCCACCGTCAACCCCAGCCTGGACCAATCCACACAAGAAGCCACTTCCTGGGTGCTACAGCACAAATATTTTATTGTCACGTAAACATCACCCCATCCTGGAACCCTACTGACCGCTCCTCTTATCTACATGCCTCCAGCTTCCGTCCAGGACACATCACCCGATCGATCGTCTACAGCCAGTCCTAAAATAAACCCCTATGGGCTCCAATCCCTCAGACGGAGACTAACACCTACAAGGCCTCAGTTGGAGGACTGTGTCCAGTTCTGGGCACCGCATTGCAGGAAAGAGGTGGAGAAATTGGAGAGGGTCCAGAGAAGAGCAACAAGAATGATGAAAGGTCTAGAGAACATGAGCTAAGAGGGAAGACTGAAGGAACTGGGCTTGTTTAGTTTGGAAAAGAGAAGTCAGAGAGGGGACATGAGAGCGGCTTTCAATTATCACAAGGAGGAGGAAGAAAAATTGTTGAGGAAGAAAAAAGGTCTAGAGAACATGAGCTATGAAGGAAGGCTGGAAGAATTGGGTTTGTTTGGTTTAGAAAAGAGGAGATTGAGGGGGAACATGATAGCAGTTTTCAGGTATCTAAAAGGGCGTCACAAGGAAGAGGGAGAAAAATAGTTCTCCTTGGCCTCTGAGGTTAGGACAAGAAGCAATGGGCTGAAACTGCAGCAAGGGAGGTTTAGGTTGGACATGAGCAAAAACTTCCTACCTGCCAGGGTGGTTAAACACTGAAATAAATTGCCTAGGGGGTTTGAGGAATCTGGAAATATTGAAGAGCAAGTTGGACAGTCAGGGATGGTCTAGACAGTATTTGGTGCTGCCATGGGGGCAGGGGACTGGACTCGATGACCTCTCGAGGTCCCTTCCAGTCCTAGTGTTCTATGATTCTATGATTCTACGCCGGTGTAACTTTGTAAGGCCGAGGAACACCAAACAATATTTGCTTTATGAGGAACACCAAGGATTATTTGTTGAGCAACCCCCAAAAAAAACCAGTGTGCGTGGGTGGGGGGGGGGGAATGGTTGTGGGGGAAGTTATTGAGGAAAAAAGGGTTGGGGGAAATTTATTGAGGGGGGAAAAAAAGGTCACCTGCCCCTTCAAGGGTGGCCATTTTGAATTCTGTTGCTCTCCATGGCACACTTCCGTCTCCTCGTGGCACACCGGTGTGCCGCAGAACACAGTTTAAGAAACACCGTTCTAAGCTCTTTATCCAGCATTCTTACAACTTAAATATACACCTGGGGAGAGGAGAAAACAGACTGACAAAGCCAGTCAGGTACCCAGAGCCACTGAAACGCTTAGCCACGAACCTGTCCCTGCAACAAACCCCGTTGCCAACTCTGTCCACGCATCTACACAAGCGACACCATGGGTACATCTAGACGACACAGCTTTTTCGACAGATGCTTTTTCCACAGTATCTTTCGAAGCATCTAGACAAGAAGTTTTGTCGAAAAGGCGGTTCGCTTTCTCAAAAGAGAGTCTAGACGCTCTCTTTCGAAAAAGCCCTGTTTTCATGCAATAGCGCCTTTTTTCGACAGAATTCTGCTGGAAAAAGGCATTCTTCCTCGGAGAATGAGGTTTATCGCTGTCGACAAAACCGCCGTGTTCTGTCTATTTACTGTTGAAAAAACAGTGTAGGCTAGACACACCCCATCACAAGACCTAACCACATCAGCCTCCAAGTCAGGAGGTCGGACAGCTGCCCATCTATTAATGTGATCTATGCCAGCAAGTGCCAGCCATGCCCCTCAGCCATGTACATTCAGCAAACCAGACAGTCTCTGCGCCAACGGATAAATGAGTGCAAAGCAGACACCAAAAAAGGTAACATACAAAAATCAAAGGGGCAGGGGGCACTTTGACCTCCCAGGACACTCAGGAATGGAATTGAAAGCGGCCATCCTGCTACAAAACCCCCTCAGAACTAGTCTTCAAAGAGAAACTGCAGAGCTACCATTCATTGGCCTTGTCCATACTGGTCCTCCTCTTGAGAAAGTACCGTCCTACTTGTCGTGTGCTAGTATATTTATTCCTGTCTCTGTAATTTCCACTCCAGGCATCTGATGAAGAGGGTTTTACCCATGAAAGCTGATGCCCTAATAAATCGCTTAGTCTTTTAGGTGCCGCAGGACTCCTCAGACTAGATACAGACTCACATGGTGACCCCTTTGCTATGAGATTGGCTCAACGTTCAAAGAATAGATGTAAATAGGCTGCCTTAGGAGCCTCCTTTGTGGTTTGTTAAAAGTTGCTCTGTTAACACTCGCGGCAGGGCCGTGTTTCTGCCAGAGTGGAAACGACTTGTTCCTGCCCACCCCCCAAAAGAGGTGAAAATGATCACGAGACCGATGTGCGGAGGTCACTGCTGAAAGGGGGATGGCGACTAACAGCCAGCAGGGTGGCGGTGGAGAGCTGTGATGTCAGGTGCGAAGAGATGGGTAACTAACGCATCGTGCTCTGAAAGTAGCAGCATGTTTCTGTCTGAAAGAGACAGAGACAGAGTTGCAGAGTCCAGCGCAGACTTCAAAATGGCCACGTTAAAAGGGCAATGCCTGCTGTGCTCTTAAAAGGGCGGCAGTTGGGATTTTTTTTTTTTTTTTTTTTTTTGCTTGATGAAACAGCAGCCAGGGCTTTTCCCCCCCCCTCAGCTCTTTGTGCTGTATCCACAATTATTTTGGCTCTTTGTCTATAACAGGTTGGCCAACCCTGGTGCAGTCAATACAATTTGTATCGACTACACGACTAGTCGATAAGGGAGGAGCTCTGTCGCGGCTCACGCCGACGCAGGACCTACCCCCACTGCAGCTCTGCAGCTTAAATGTAGTAAAAGCTGGACACACAGGCCGCCTGGTTCCTATGACATTTAAACTGCAGAGCCACAGCAGGGGGATAGGACCCTACTGGCACAAACCGGAACAAAGCCGGGACTGCTGTGGCTCTCCATTTGAAATGTAACAAGAGCCACCTGGATATTACTACATTTAAAATGCAGTGCCACAGCGGACCCAGATCAGCACAAGCTGGAACTAAGCTAGGTTTGCTCGGTCCCAGCTTGTGCCAGATTCAGCAGCCCCTGTCTGCGGGGTGTCCCAGCTCTCCACTGGGAGCCCCCCATGGACAGGGGTGGCTGGACCGTCTCTCCCCAGCGCTAGCTTCTTTCCCCCATCCTCTGTCGTGTGGTTCAATTTTTAGATCCAACAGAAACCAGGACACTCCAGAGAAACTTAACCACTTTCGCATTTATTGCAAGCTTTAAGCAGTTGATACAGTTGTTTCAATTTCACAAGCCTTAAAAACAATGACTATTCAATTGAAACCTCAGGTACTATACATTCTAAAGCAATGAATACAGCGCAAAGTAAGGCAAAAGCAATTAATAGAAGGTTATGAGAATACAATAATTAAGTCTAGTTCACTTACACTTCACCCGTATGCTACCTATAGTACCAGACAGGAGGCCGTGGTCCCTTTGATTCCCACCTATCGGGACACCATGCACTGCTGCAGCCGGTGTGAAAGGTTTATTACTTCTAGTTACAATGAGCAGCACGTGTGAGTCAATTCTGCTCCCTCCCTCTCACTGATTATCCTTTCTACACCTCTATTTATACTCGCTTTGGTCCTTCTAGTAATATCTACCCATTGATCAGGCCTCAGTTGGAGTATTGTGTCCAATTCTGGGTGCCACGTTTCAGGAAAGATGGGGAGAAACTGGAGAACGTCAAAGAAGAGCAAGAAGAATGATGAAAAGTCTAGAGAACAGGAGCTATGAAGGAAGGCTGAAAGAATTGGGCTTGTTTCGTTTGGAAAAGAGAAGATTGAGGGGGGACATGAGAGCGGTTTTCAGGTATCTAAAAGGGTGTCACAGGGAGGAGGGGGGGAAATTGTTCTCCTGGGCCTCTGAGGAGAGGTCAAGAAGCAATGGGCTTAAACTGCAACAAGGGAGGTTTGGGTTGGACATTAAGAAAAAGTTTCTAACTGTCAGGGTAGTTAATAGTAATAGAGATGTAGCCGTGTTAGTCTGATGTTGTTGAAACAAAAGACAGGACTATGCAGCACTTTAAAGACTAACAAGATGGTTTATTAGGTGATGAGCTTTCGTGAGCCAGACCCACTTCCTCAGATCAAATTCTGGAAGAGAATTGGCATGACCATATATACCAAAGCAATACAATGAAAAGAAAAATAACACCTACAAATCAGATTTAGAACAGAAGGCGGGTGAGAGGGAGGGCTAGTATCTATGAGATAATGATACTAGGGGGTGATAAGTGGGGAAGCTATCATTGTAATGGGTAAGGTAATTAGCATCTTTCTTAAGGACCATTCATAAAGTATCAAATTGAAGCATGAATGACAGTTTGGAGGAAGTGGGTCTGGCCCACGAAAGCTCATCACCTAATAAACCATCTTGTTAGTCTTTAAAGTGCTGCATAGTCCTGTCTTTTGTTTCAGCAAGACCAGACTACCACGGCTACATCTCTATTACTAGCTTGGAGGTTTCTCTTTGTAGTCTGGTGTTAAAGTCTCTTTCAAGTAAGATACATGTAGTAAGGTCGTTAAGACTACGCCTAGGTTGGTTGAAACAAAACTGGTTTTTCCTGGTGAAAATGTCTGATGTCTGATTTGTGGCCCTTAATTCTTTGGCGAAGTGTCTGAGAAGTCTGTCCAATGTACATAGCAGACGGACACTGTTGGCACATGATGGCATAAATTATATTTCTGGATGAACAGGAATATGTGTCCTTGATCTTGTAACTGACGTGGTTAGGTCCAGTGATGGTGTCAGCAGAGTAAATATGTGGACAAAGCTGGCAACGGGGTTTGTTGCAAGGGAAAGTTCCAGGGTTGGTATTAGTGTGGTATGTCCTGTGGTTGTTGGTAAGAATCATCCTGAGGTTAGATGGATTGATTGGCTTGATCACCCAAACAGCAGCAGCGCCCTCTTGTGACACATACATGCACCAGACTTGAGACAGGCCTGGATTAGCTTTGTTAGAAATCCACCTTGTAGGTCAGACAGCCGTCGTTAGTCCTGTCAAGGCAGAGCCGGACAATGCAGACATCATTATACTGGTCAAGACGGGGTTGTCCAGGCTCCCCTACACCCCACTTGCTGCCTCTGGTTCAGGAAGTGGGGGGAAGCAAGTAGCAAGAGGCAGTGGGGTGAAGCAAGGCAGCAAGCGGGAGGGAGAGTACAGAAGCACCAAGGAGGGGAGCATAGTTGACTATTTGCTTAAGCAGTGTGAGGAGCAGCCAGCAGGACAGTGATGGAGAGGGGAGATCAATGGCCAGCAGGAGGTACCAGAGAGCAGTGAGCAGGTGGCTGCAGAGTTTTCAATGGCCAGCAGGGGGTGGCAGAGAGTAGCGAGCAGGTGACCATTGGGCAGCAGGGCAGCGCCAGGGAGCAGTGAGCAGGCGGCTGGTGAGGGACCAATGGGCAGCAGAGGGCGCCAGAGCAGTGGGGGGAAAGTGAGAAGCAAGATGCGGGGGGTGAGGGGGGAAGCGAGGCAGTGCGGGGAAGCAAGCGGGCGGGAGAGTACAGAAACACCAAGGGGGGGAGCATATTTGACTACTCGCTTAGCAGTGTGATGAGCAGCCAGCAGGGCGGTGATGGAGAGGTGAGGTGAATGGCCAGCAGAGGGTGCCAGAGAGCAGGCAGCTGGTGAGTGACCAATGGCCAGCAGGGGGCGCCAGAGAGCAGGGATCAGGCGGCTGGCAAGTGACCAATGGCCAGCAGGGGGCGCCAGAGAGCAGGGATCAGGCGGCTGGCAAGTGACCAATGGGCGGCAGGGGGCGCCAGAGAGCAGTGAGCAGGGGGCTGGCAGGTGACCAATGGGCGGCAGGGGGCGCCAGAGAGCAGCAATCAGGCAGCTGGCAAGTGACCAATGGCCAGCAGGGGGCGCCAGAGAGCAGTGAGCAGGGGGCTGGCGAGTGACCAATGGGCAGCAGGAGGTGCCAGAGAGCAGTGAGCAGGTGGGTGGCGAGTGACCAATGGCCAGCAGGGGGCGCCAGACAGCAGCAATCAGGTGGGTGGCGAGTGACCAATGGCCAGCAGGGGGCGCCAGACAGCAGCGATCAGGTGGGTGGCGAGTGACCAATGGCCAGCAGGGGGCGCCAGACAGCAGCGATCAGGTGGGTGGCGAGTGACCAATGGCCAGCAGGGGGTGCCAGAGAGCAGTGAGCAGGGGGCTGGCGAGTGACCAATGGCCAGCAGGGGGCGCCAGAGAGCAGTGAGCAGGGGGCTGGCGAGTGACCAATGGCCAGCAGGGGGTGCCAGAGAGCAGCGATCAGGCGGCTGGCAAGTGACCAATGGGCAGCAGGAGGTGCCAGAGAGCAGCGATCAGGCGGCTGGCAAGTGACCAATGGCCAGCAGGGGGTGCCAGAGAGCAGGGAGGAGTTGGCTGGCGAGTGACCAATGGCCAGCAGGAGGCGCCAGAGAGCAGCGAGCAGGGGGCTGGCGAGTGACCAATGGCCAGCAGGGGGCGCCAGAGAGCAGCGAGCAGGGGGCTGGCGAGTGACCAATGGCCAGCAGGGGGCGCCAGACAGCAGCGAGCAGGGGGCCGGGGAGCGACCAGCGGAGGAAGTGCGACGTCTTTTTACCTCCCTCTCCGGAATGGGTGAACTCTGCAGCTGCACCTCTGAACTCTCGTATGCGCTGAGCAAGGGCCGTGACTGCGAGTGGGGTGCAGAGAGGGGCTGGGCATGCGAAGGGGACACTTACATTGCTGGGCTTCAAGAATCTAAGAGGGAAAGGACATTGCCTGACCTGCTTCAGCCGGGACGTTTACCCGGGGTTTGGTGCTGGGCCCTGTGGGGGGGGTTTTTCCAAACGAATCTCACTTCCCTTCCCTCCCTTTTATTAAAAGTTTCTTTTCCACACTCCAGCTCTGTGCCTGCTGGGGGAAGTGTTGCCATTCCGAGGCGCCAGGGGCATTGTGTGAATTTCCCAGGCTGCTGAGACGGATGGAGAGGAACCCTAGATATTGAACCCGGCACTGGCTGCTGCTGCTGCTGCTGCTACCTGGCAGAAGGGTTACAATAGTAAGGTATAAAAAAAACCAAATAAGGAAAAGGGAAAAACTCCCGACTATTTATTTGTTTATTTATTTAAATATTTTTAACCCGCCTTTCTATTTAAAATATTCAAGGCGGCTTACAAGAACAAACAAAAAAAAATACAAATACATATAAAAGTTGAAAATATGAGAATTTAAAATATGAGCCCTCAGAGGGACATAACCAGCTAAAAACATATAGGCTATGTCTACACTCGCGGCTTCTTGCGCGAGTAATATGCAAATGAGGCTAAGCGTGGAATATTGCCGAGCCTCATTTGCATACCTAATGAGCCACCATTTTTTTCAGAAGAGGCTCTTGCGCAAGAAGGAGCGTCTACACTGCCCCTTTTTGTGCAAGAAAAACCCTCTTGCGCAATGCCGTTACACCTATTACTTTTCAGGAAGAACGGCATTGCGCAAGAGGGTTTCTTGGCGTAAGAAGGCAGTGTAGACGCTCCTTCTTGCGCAAGAGCCTCTTCTGAAAAAAATGGTGGCTCATTAGGTATGCAAATGAGGCTCAGCAATATTCCACGCTTAGCCTCATTTGCATATTACTCGTGCAAGAAGCCGCGAGTGTAGACATGGTCTTAATGTGGATGCCCTACCTCGACCAGGAAGTGTATTTTCTGTCACGCCATTTCTGCCTAGGGGTTATTCGCACAAAACGAGCAGTGTGGTCATTTTTCTTTTTGTGCATCAACCCCTTTTCCTGCCAGATCCTTATGCCCCAAAAAGGTTTAGCAATCTGGCAGGAAAAAGGGGGTTTGGCACAAAAAGAAAATGACCACGCTGCTTATTTTTGCGCACCCCCCCGCAAAATATGCAAATGAGATCGCGACTCATGCAAACGAGTCCCTCATGAGCATATTTGTTGCCGAGAAAGCCCGTAGTGTAGATGTAGCCAAATACCGCTGTAGCAGAGCAGAATGTGGGCAGGGTGAATGTCTTTCTCACCCAGGGAAGGGGCATTTTGGAGAGAATACATGCAAATATCTGTGCCTGGCTGCCCTCCCTCAAATACCACACCCCCTTTCCTCTCATAGCTGCTTCAGCAGTCAAAAGAAGGGGCTTTGAGGGGCCCCTCCACTTCTCTCTGAGTTCTCCATCTCTCTACCCAAAATGGCCCGAAACATCCTCTCCCAACTCTTCGCCCTGTGGGGTCCCTGCCTACCCTCTCCAGGCCTGCTCCTTGGGAGGGAGGGTGAGGGCTGTGTGGGCCAGCCCCAAAGACAGGCGGAGAGACCTGGAGGGCTGAGCACAATGGTTTCAGCAGCCGGGCTAATCATTGCAAAGAAGCCAGAGGCAGGAAGAGGGAGGGGTGGGCTGGGACTGTGGGCAGGGGTGGGCTGGGACTGTGGGCAGCAGGTGAACCCACATTTGGGGGAGGAACACCAACTAGCCCTGCCCCTTCTGCCCAAGGCTCTGCCCCACATGCCTGACACCCAACCCACCCCCCACCTACCATCCCGCCAGCACTAGATGAGCCGTCACTCCCCTACCCCTGAACACTGGCCTGGACCTAGTGCTGGGTTCGGCTGCCAGCCCCTCCACCGCTGAGCTGGTCTTGGTGCTGGGCAGAACCACCAGCAGCCTCCCTAGGATCCTCCTGCCCTGAAGGAGCTGCCCCCCGTGGAGACCCCAGCAGCACCCAACTGAGCTTCCTCAGCCTGCTGGCCGCTCCTCACCACCCCCTCCCCAAGAGGGGGGATGTGGTGAGCAAGTGGGGCCTGTGGCAGTGGGGGAAGGCATATAGGAGGCAGAGAGGTTCATGGAGGCACCGCAACCCAGTTGTCAGGTGACAGCACCAGAGAAACGAACCTTTTCCCTGGCCAGAGATACCCACCACCCCCGTCTGGGGCACACGTGAGTGCTGAGATTAAAAAATAATAATAATATCGTGGATTAATGAACCACTTGGTCAAGAAGTAGTTCTTGTGTTTCCCAGGCTTTGCCGGTGAGCTGTGTTTCTTGCCCACAACTGTTCTCATGCCACTTCCCCTGAAATTGAGGGTCCCAAACTGGTTGGCAGCAAGTTCTGGGGGGGGGTCAGTTTTGGAGGGGCGCTGTTCCTTCCCCAGCTGTGGGCAAAGAAGGTTTGCACCCCCTGAAAATGTGAGTAGGTCAGTCACTGAAAGGGAGCTGGTCTATGAGGATCCCTGGGGGCTGATGACCCCAAATCCTACTAATCGTATCACAAGTAAGCCAACCTCATTCAGGAATGTGGATTTGAAAGCACTTGGAAAGAAAATCAACGTGAGACAGACTTGGGGCTTTCACTCTGGAAAACTCAAAGGAAAAACCGACAGTGACACTAGAGACCAGAATTCAAAGCCTTTATTTCTGGAGCGGCATAAAACAGAGGTAAAATGGTTCAAATAAGGCACTGCTGCGGCGCACGAGAAACATTGCGTAGGAGGCACTTGGAAGCAAAAAGTTCCAAGAATCAACCAGCACTCGGCAAATGGACACAACGTACAGACTGATCCTTGTGGATGCAGGGCCAGGTTTTAAAAGGTGCTTCGGTACAGACAGGCATCTAGAGCAGTGTTTCTTAAACTTTTTAAGACCAAGGAACACCAAACAATAATCTTTTTTTATGAGGAACACCAAGGTTTTTTGTTGAGCCAAAACCAAACCAAACAAAAGGTCGGGGGAAATTTATTGAGCAAAAAAAAAAAAAAAAAGTTGAATGCCCCTTTAAGGGCAGCCATTTTGAACTCTGTTCTCTGCAGCACACCTCCAACTGCCTCTGCCGCAGTACACAGTTTAAGAAACAATGATTGAGAGGGATTTTCCCCAACATGGACTCCCATTAATCGTGATTAGGCAGGCCACAGTAACCCTTCTGTGTTTTCTAAACTCCCATGAAGAACTGGGTCCCTCCCGGGACTGACTGCTTCTGAGAGTGCTTTGAAATGAGAAGGCTGTCGGACTCTCTTCCGGGCATATTTCCTGTGTGTTACCCCATCACTGAAGTGGAACATCATCACTAGAACCTTGCAGACGCACTATTGTGTATCCACATCTGCAAGACTGAGTCGTGGCTGTCCCCATCTGCAGACATGGAGATCCAGGGCTCCAGAGTGGCTCTCCTCACATTGGTAGGGTTCTAGAAACAGAATCTGTAGCCACATCTGCAAGAATGAGCGACAGAGATCCACATCCACCAATGTGGTTACCTGTGGATATGAAGCAGATATCTGCAGATTTGTGGGATTCTAACCACAGCCCTGCTCCCCTAAGCCCCCCAGAACCAGGGCTGACCCCTTCAGACTATTCAGTAGCTTAAATGCTCCCCTATTGGGAGCATTCAGGGCTAGAGGTCACTTCTACAGGGACATGCGTCAGCTGAAGCCCGCAGACCCAGGCGCTTTGCAAAAGAACTTCTCCACTTAGCACCTGCTTTCGACATGAGCTGTGTTTCTCGTGCGCTGCCTGGGAGCAAAGTAACACACCTGAATGCAATCCAGGTCCATACACAGGGGGCCGGGGATTGAAGGGTGCAAAAGCCCCCTTATGGTCCCCCAGAGAAGCATGCTCCGGCCAGCCAGGGAAGGCTGGGGCTGATTTCCCCGCTTACCCTTGCAATCTACATTTACAAAAAAAAAAAAAAAAAAGCACACCCCCCCTGAAATTCCTGCGTCCGGGCCTTCACTCCCCCTCTCTCCACTGCCTCTTTCCTTTCAGAGCCAGACTGGGTTCAGGCAGGTGCCAGTGCTTGAGCTGATTGGTGGAGAAATGGTGGAGAAAGCGAGCGATGGCAGCCCCTCCTGCCCTTTTATAAAGCCCTCTCCTCTCTGTCAGTGGACATGATCCCCCCCCACATACACACCTCATCAGGTGGCCCATGTCCCCCGCTGGGTGATCTGTTGCTGCATTACCAGCTGATCACACGCATCTGGTTTTCTTTGGTTAGCCTCTTCCAAAATAGCTATTTCGAAATAAGGCGTGTGTCGACACTCCACTGCTACTATTTCGAAATAGAATGGCCTTAGGAGGGGCTAAGTCAGGGGCAGGGGGTATTCTAAATCGAGATAGCATGTCTACATTAAGGAAGTCTGCCTCCGACTAATTTTGAGGTTTCCCTGCTGTGTAGAGGTGCTATTTCAAAATAAGCTATTTTGGATTAACTATTCCGGAATAGCTTATTTCGAAATAAGCATGCAGCATAAACTCAGTATTTCTCAACCTTTTTTATTTTATAAAGTTCCCCTTTTAAAAAAATTATAAGTACCCCCAGTACCTACAGTTTTCAGATGCAAACACATTTTTTCTACCAAGGCTGAAAGAATTGGGTTTGTTTAGTTTAGAAAAGAGAAGATTGAGGGGGGACATGATAGCAATTTTCAGGTATCTAAAAGGGTGTCATAAGGAGGAGGGAGAAAACTTCATCTTGGCCTCTGAGGATAGAACAAGAAGCAATGGGCTTAAACTGCAGCAAGGGAGGTTTAGGTTGGATATTAGGAAAAAGTTCCTAACTGTCAGGGTGGTCAAACACTGGAATAAATTGCTCAGGGAGGTTGTGGAATCTCCATCTCTGGAGATATTTAAGAATAGGTTAGAAAAATGTCTGTCAGGGATGGTCTAGTCAGTAGTTGGTCCTGCCATGAGGGAGGGGGACTGGACTCGATGACCTCTCGAGGTCCCTTCCAGTCCTAGTAGTCTATGATTCTATGATTCTGCCATTGTTTAAACAATGTAATTGTAGCTGGGCGGACGATGACATTTTTGAGTGTCAAAAAGAACAAAAATAATAAAGCGCTGTAAAACTTAAAACAAAAATTCAGTTTTCTCCGAATTCCAGTTGTGTTGACGAAGCCCCCCAGACTTCTCTCAAGTACCCCGAAGGGTACTAGTACCACTAGTTGAGAAACACTGGTGTAGACGTACCCCCAGTGCCCTGGGGAACATACACCATCTTGTGTATGGGGCTGGTGCAGGCTGTGTCTAACAGGAAGCAGAATGAGACTCAAAGGGCGTATCTACACTAGGAAAGTATTTGCAAATATCTAAAATTGAAACAATAACTCCCATAATAACAAAACTGAAATAGCTTTATTCCCGGAGGAAAGCAGGGGTGCAAATTTTGAAATAACTAGCCCATTATTTCAAAATAGTAGGTTTGAGAATGGGGACACTTCTCTTGTTATTTTGAAACAAGGGGGGTTATTTTGAAATAATCCCCTAGGGCAGACCAGGGTGCAGAGTCATCATCCACTTCCTGATTTACTCCAACTGATTTTCTCGAAACACAAAGCGTGTGGAAAAATCTAAATGTAACCCTTAGTTTTTCGTGTGACTGTTTTGATTAATCCAATTCCCCTCCCTTCGCCCTTAAAAGAAACAACACATACTGGAAATTATGGCTACGTCTAGACTGCAAGCCTCTTTCAAAAGAGGCTTTTTCGAAAGATACTTTGAAAAAAGCCTCTTTAGAAAAAGAGCGTCTAGACGACAACCAATACTTTCAAAAAAGCAAGCTGCTCTTTCAAAAAAGCACAGTTTGCATTCCATAGCGCCTTCTTCCGAAAGAGCGCTTTCAAAGAAAGGCATTCTTCCTCATAAAACGAGGTTTTCTGGGGTTGAAAAAACTGCCATGTTCTTTCGATTTACTTTCAAAAGAATGCGGCAGCAGTCTAGACACAGGGGAAGTTTTTTTGAAGAAAGGCCACTTTTTTTTTAAAAAACCCCGTAGTCTAGACACCCCCATTGAGTGAATTGTTGAATAAGGATGGATTTGCGCACAGGCCTAATGTTAAGTTGTGCTTAAATGAATCAGGGCCTTTTTTAGCACAATTCTTATACTATCTAGTGCTAGTGTGTGTGGGGTGGGGGGGAGAGGGGGAGGTCGGGAACTGCTTCTTTCAGGTGGCAATGGGTTGCGGTCTTTGCATAGCAAAAGTAGGTCCCTCATGTTGTCACTTTTGAGAGTTTCATTAAAACCATTTTCTAATGAACTAGAACCTCCCAAAGGAAAGAGAGAATTGGACCATCTATGGACTCCAAATCTTCGTGGCATGGGCACAAACCCTCAGGGATAGAGAGTGGCTGGCTCTCAAGAGCAGGGCAAAGTGATTTCCTAGATCCCCTCCTGCCAAGAAAAGTTGGGGACCCAACATATCAACACTGGTCATCTTGTCACACTCGGGAACACTTCCACAGTGTAAGGACAGTGGGACCATGGTGCAGGTTGCTGAGGGAGGTCATGGAAACTCCGTCCCTGGGGGCCTTTTGCTCCGGGGAATCCTGCATGTCTGAGCTGTGCGGGGTTTGTGCAGAATGACTGTTCTGTGCAGAATTTCATTGTTCTCTGCAGCACTGGCCCTGTGGAGCTGCCGGCTGCCACTAGGGGTCGCTGGACCTGGCAGAGCCCGATATGGCTCATCAGTTTGCAGAGGATGTTGCCAGTAAATGAGAGGGGGAACTGGAGGATTCCTGGCAGCTGTGGACATGATCTCTACCATCCCCTAAAGGAAGGGCACTGCATGTCCTACAGTGATCAGAGCCACCTAACACAGCCCAGCACTGAAATCCCCACAGGAAACCCCACCCAGCCCATCTGACCAGCTTCAGGCTGTGTCTGCCTTTTGGCCTCTGGGAAGAAAGGCTGCAGGTGCCCGAGTCGGGGGCCCTGTGCAACCCCCTGGATGGTCCCCCTCTGAATCCCGCTCATTCTCCCCCTTGCAGGGCCCTCTATTTGAGAACCTCCAAAAGACAGCCTAAGGGTCGAGGGGAATCGACTAACAGGCCAGAGGGGCAGCGTTCTGCTCCCAGCTGTGCCTGGATGGTGTGTGTGACCCATCCTGCCCCGGACTGCGGTGCCCAACTAAACGAAAGCAAAGCAGAGAAACAGGCATCATGTGAACTCAACTCCGGGCGGGTCTGTGGGGCAGCCTGGATTAGGGACGTAATAGTGGAGTCGATTAACCAAGAAGCAAAAGCTGCCAGTTTTCATCAGATGTGTCCCTGGAGGTTTCATCTCATGCCAGTCTTTATGGAATGAGCTTTGATCCCGATAAGCCAAAGCTTATCGGTTAATGCTTTAGACTACACGCATTCACGCCCCCCGCCCTTTTCCAGTACATTTTTTTTAGCAGACTGGCGAGCAACCCAGCCCAGTCCAGTCCTGGATCGCCCCGGGGCTGGGACTTACCCCCGCTGAGGTTCTGCATTTAAAGTGTATTAGGAGCTGTGTGGGCAGGCAGCCTGGCTCAGTTCTGGCTCATACCGGGCCTGGGAGTTTAAGTGCTGGATAGGGGCCCTGTTTCAGGGGCAGCAGCATGGGGCCAGAGGCAGCTGGTTTTTAAACTGGCTTCTCTCTTGGTACAGCTCCCACTTGGCAACCTGCGCTGCTGCCTCTGATACAGAGGCAGCAGTGTGGAGTGGCAGGGGGCTACCCGAGAGTGGGGCTGGAGCGCACTGGCTGTCGGCCCTGCCCCCAGGGACTATGGACTAGTCAAGTAACTGATAAGAATTCATGAGGTTACTCAACAATTTAGTTAATGGATACTTAACGGCTCCCCCCTGTGGGCTCACACCAGCTCCTGGGCCAGCACCAGGCGCTGGATAAACTCTGCCTGGAAATGAGGTGTCAGGGTGGCCCAGAGAGAGGGGCAGTAGAGGGGGCCGGTGCCCAGCGGGGTCCCTTCACTGATCTGTGCAGGGATAGTCTGGGGCCTTAGCTGGGGGCGTGCAGTCGCCAGCACAAGGGCCCTTCTGGCTCCGAGAGCCACAGAGACAGAGTCAGGCCAGCTGGGGCCATTTCCCACTGGGGAGAGGGACAGCTTGCTCTGCCCCTCTGGGGCTGGCACCATCTTTTGGGGGGGGGGGCATTTATTGGGCTCCCAGAACTAGTCCTGGGGCAGGGAAGGTGCCCAGGGTGCGCTCCACCCTCCCCCGCACAGGGGCCGCTCCCCCCGGCAGCGCTCCCGTGTAGACGCAGCTGGGCAGGGGAATCCGACGTGACGCCCGGCGCTGTCCACACGGGGTACGTGAGCGGTGGGCGCTGAGGGCGGGAATTCGGGGGCGCACAGAGCCGGGCTACTCACACCCCGCCCTGCCTGCGAAGTGCCCCGCACCTCACCCCGCACCTGCCCGGGTAGAAGCCTCGCCGCGAACCGTCCACCTGCGATGCGCTGCCTGCTCCAGCCTGCGGGGAGCCGCGCTCTGAGTGGGGACGGGCGGGAGGCTGCCTTTAAGGCCTTGGGGAGGCGCGGGGGGTTCCCTCCCGCTGCCCCCGCTCCAGTGGGGCTGGATCAACCCGCAGACCATTGAGGCTAGAGCAGCGCACAGGGAGCTGGCACCTGCGGGACGGGGAGGGGGCTGCAGGGAGGGGCAGGAGGGCGCCCCCCCTTTAGCAATTCGACTTTGCTGGGGCCCAGGGGCTCGTGCATCTCCCGGGGCTCCACAAGCCAGGGCGGATCAGGCGGGGCGCTGGGGCCGGGGGGAAGGAGCTGGCTCCCCGGCAGGAAAGGCAAAGCAGCCCCCTGCACCGGCACTGGGTGGGCAAAGTTAACCCCCCAGCCCACGAGGGACCCCGCATCGCCCCTCTCCCGCCCGCAGCACAGACCCCGCCGGCAGAAGGTGGAAGGTTTTCGGCAAAAGCGCCCGCACCCAGAGCGATTTCGGCGCGCCCGTTAGTCCGAAACGCACCGGCCTCGCTTTCCCCACGTCCACGAGGAGCAGGGAACGCGGGTTAGTTCAGCCTTTGGTGCCGTGTAGACAACACAAGCCCCCGTGCCCCAGCGACGTCGAATTGCTCAAGGGGGTGCCCCTCCTGCCCCCTCCTTGCACGCCCCCCCCCCTCGCCCCCGCAGGCGCAGCTCCCTGCTCTAGCCTCATTGGTCTGCGGGTTGATCCGGCCCCACCGGGGTGGGGGGCAGCGAAACTGAAAGCGGAGGGAGCCAGCCCCCCCCCTCCGATCCCCGCGCTGCCCCCAAGCCCTTAAAGGCAGCCGCCCGCCCGTCCCCACTCAGAGCGCGGTTCCCCGGAGCCTGGAGGAGGCAGCGCATCGCAGACTGGCGGAGCGAGCGAGCGAGCGGGCGGTTCGTGGTGAGGCTTCTCCCCCGGCAGGGCGGGACAGGTGCGGGCGGGGGCAGGTGTGGGGCACTTTGCAGGGAGAACCAGGCCTGGGAAATCCCGCCCCCAATCCCCGGCAAGTCAGGCGGCTCGGGGTGTGAGTAGCCGGCTCTGTGCGCAGCCCCCCCCTCCGACTCCTGATTCCCGCACTGCTCGCTTGCGGGGCTCGGAGACTCCAGAGCAGCCGGGCCGGGCGGGGCTGGCAGCGTCCGTGAGCGGAGACCCGCCCCGCTCCGCTCAGCTCCCCGTGTGGACAGAGCTGGGCGCCCGCGTCGGATTCCCCTGCCCAGCTGCGTCTGCACGGGACTCGAGCGCTGCCGGGGGGAGCGGCCCCTGTGCCGCGGGGGGTGGAGCGCACCCTGGGCACCTTCCCTGTCCCAGGACTGGCCCTGGGCGGCTCCCAAGCTTGGGGAAGCCCAATAAATGCCCCCCCCACACACACACACAGCTGGTGCCAGCCCTGGGAGCGGCTCAGCTGGGGCTGGGGGAGGATCCGCGCCCGGCGGAGCAGAGCGAGCTGCCCCCTCTCCCCCCAGCGGGAAATGGCCCCAGCCGGCCGGACTCTGTCTCTGTGGCTCTCGGAGCCAGAAGGGCCTTGTGCTGGCGACTGCGCGGCCCCAGAAGATCCCAGCACAGATCAGTGAGGGGACCCCGCCGCGCCCCGGCCCTCGCTACGGCCCCTCTCTCCGGGCCTCGCCGACGCCTCATTTCCAGGCGGAGTTTGCCGAGAGCCCGGGCACCCCGCTCGCTCCTGCTCCAGCCCAGGAGCCGGTGTGAGCATCCCAGGGGGGGTCCAGTCCCCGGGGAGCCCCGGGCGGTCCCGGCCCAGCTCCCAACCCCGCAGCCGGGAGCTAGACACGTTGCAAAGTCCCGGCCCGGTCCCAGGGCAGAGCCCCGCCGCCTCCCGTGTTGTCTGTGGGGGCAGATTGGGGGGTTCAGGACTAGGCGAGCCCCCCCCCAACCCCCAGCATGAGATCGAGGCAGCAAAGGGGGGAGGGGCACTTCAAAGGGCAGCGCCGCACAGCTGATCCTGCGTGCTGGTGAAATGCAGCTGGCCAGTCCCCCGCTGACCCCGCGCTCCATGGCTGCCCCTTTGAAACGCCTCAATGATGATCGGGCGGTCGACTAGTGTGAACCGCCGCTCGGTCGGCGCCAGACGCTCCCGGCCCATGGGAGGGTGGCTGGGCTGGGCTGAGCCCTAGCGGCTTTGGGCTCCAATCAGGAAAGTGATGGGGGGGCAGCGGGGGTCACACAGAGCCCCGATCTCTGGTTGGCAGAGGCAGACCGCTCAGCCAGCGCCGTGTCTGGGGAGCCAGGGGCAGAGCAGGGGCACATGGGCAATTCGGAAGCTTCACACATCACTGCGCCCCCCCAAGGGAGCTTCCGGGGGCACCCAGCAGAGACAGACACAAAACCAGAGTGGGGCGGGGTTACGCAGTTGGGCACCCACAGACCCTCTCGCAGCGGGGAAAAGGCTGCGGGACGGGGGGAGCAAACAGAGCCTCTGGCATGGTGGGGAGGGGAGAGGTACATAGGGTGGCATGGCAGGAGGCTGGGGGAAGGGCAGGAGGAGGATTCCAGGGGGGGTACATAGGGTGACATGGCAGGAGGCTGGGGAAGGGCAGGAGGAGGGGTTCCAGGGGGGTACATAGGGTGGCATGGCAGGAGGCTGGGGAAGGGCAGGAGGAGGGGTCCCAGGGGGTACATAGGGTGACATGGCAGGAGGCTGGGAAGGGCAGGAGGAGGGTCCCAGGGGTACATAGGGTGACATGGCAGGAGGCTGGGGAAGGGCAGGAGGGGAGGGTCCCAGGGGTACATAGGGTGACATGGCAGGAGGCTGGGGAAGGGCAGGAGGAGGGTCCCAGGGGTACATAGGGTGACATGGCAGGAGGCTGGGGAAGGGCAGGAGGGGAGGGTCCCAGGGGTACATAGGGTGACATGGCAGGAGGCTGGGGAAGGGCAGGAGGGGAGAGTCCCAGGGGTACATAGGGTGACATGGCAGGAGGCTGGTGGAAGGGCAGGGGGAGGGGTCCAGGGGGGTACATAGAGTGACATGGCAGGAAGCTGAGGGAAGGGCAGGAGGGGAGGAGAGAGGTACATAGGGTGACATGGCAGGAGGCTGGGGGAAGAGCAGGCGGAGGGATTCAGGGGGGAACATAGGGTGACATGGCAGGAGGCTGGGGGAAGGGCAGGAGGGGAGGAGTCCCAGGTGGGTACATAGGGTGACATGGCAGGAGGCTGGGGAGGGAGGGGGTACATAGGTGACATGGCAGGAGGCTGGGAAGGGCAGGAGGGAGGGTCCCAGGGGCATAGGGTGACATGGCAGGAGGCTGGGGAAGGGCAGAGGAGGGGTCCCAGGGGGTACATAGGGTGACATGGCAGGAGGCTGGGGGAAGGGCAGGAAGGGAGGGGTCCCAGGGGGGTACATAGGGTGACATGGCAGGAGGCTGGTGGAAGGGCAGGAAGGGAGGGGTCCAGGGGGTACATAGGGTGACATGGCAGGAGGCTGAGGGAAGGGCAGGAGGGGAGGAGAGGGTACATAGGGTGACATGGCAGGAGGCTGGGGAAGGGCAGGGGAGGGATTCAGGGGGTACATAGGGTGACATGGCAGGAGGCTGGGGAAGGGCAGAGGGGAGGAGTCCCAGGGGTACATAGGGGTGACATGGCAGGAGGCTGGGGAAGGGCAGGAGGAGGTCCCAGGGGTACATAGGGTGACATGGCAGGAGGCTGGGGAAGGGCAGAGGAGGGTCCCAGGGGTACATAGGGTGACATGGCAGGAGGCTGGGGGAAGGGCAGGAGGGAGGGTCCCAGGGGGTACATAGGGTGACATGGCAGGAGGCTGGGGGAAGGGCAGAGGGGAGGGTCCCAGGGGGTACATAGGGTGACATGGCAGGAGGCTGGGGAAGGGCAGAGGGGAGGGTCCCAGGGGTACATAGGGTGACATGGCAGGAGGCTGGGGAAGGACAGGAGGGGAGGGGTCCCGGGGGGTACATAGGGTGACATGGCAGGAGGCTGTGGAAGGACAGGAGGGGAGGGTCCCAGGGGGGTACATAGGGTGACATGGCAGGAGGCTGGGAGAAGGGCAGAGGAGAGGGTCCCAGGGTACATAGGGTGACATGGCAGGAGGCTGGGGAAGGGCAGAGGGGAGGGTCCCAGGGGTACATAGGGTGACATGGCAGGAGCCTGGGGAGGGTGCAGAGAACATTTTGGGAACCTGGGTGGGCACAGAGGGAGCAGCAGCCCTGACGTCCTGCCCCCTGCCAGTGACCCCTGCTATGTACCCCCTGGGACCCTCCCCTCTGCCCTTCCCCCAGCCTCCTGCCATGTCCTCCTATGTACTCCCTGGGACCCTCCCCTCCTGCCCTTCCCCCAGCCTCCTGCTAGTGCAATAGGAGGGTGGGGAGGGGAAGCCAAGGGGGCTCCTCACAGGGTAACATCTTGCCCCAACCCTACAGATCCCACAGTGCCGCTCGGACCCCCAGGGAGCCACGTGGAGCACCCACTGTGTCTGCAATCGGTGCCAGGCAGCGGCTTTCCAGCTTCCGCAGCAGGACTGAGCAAACACCCGCACCTGGACTGCTCATGGTGAGGCTCTGTGCTGTCCTGGTGGCAGCTGGTTGTATCTGTTGTGAAACAGATTTCCCTGGCCGGGAAATCCCCCCTGGCGAATCAGGCGGGTGGGGGCCGATGGGACGTGAGGAGCCAGCTCTCTCCGTGCCCTGCCCACTCGGCTCCAGACGGTCCCTGAGGTCCCCAAGCCAGACGGGAGCCGTGGGGTGTCTTGTGTGAGCTCCTGCAGAACGCCTGGTAATTCCCAGAGCAGAACCCTCCCAACTGTGCATGATGGAGACTTCCCCAGCATCCAGAAACTGGCCCCGGGGTTAATTCCCTCGCTGTTACAAACCGACGCCTTGTTTCCAGGCTGAGCGGGCCCCGTTTCCCTCCCAGCCACGGCCTTCCGCCAGCCCTGCCCTACTCACTGAGCAAATGTGTCCCCATGTTGGCATCCTGGAGAATTCCTTGGGGAAACGAATTCGGCATGTTCTGCTGTCGGAGGAACCGGCTCTCCGCACACCCTGCCCGAGAGCCATTTACTGCAACTCTCCGGTCAGCAAGTCTGGGGGGAACCATGCAGGCGCGGGATGGGAAATATCGTTAACTCAATCGCCGAGTAACCTCACGAATTCTTATCGCTTACTTGACTAGTCCATAGTCCCTGGAGGGAGGGCCGACAGCCAGTGCGCTCAGACTCTACTCCCGAGGAGCCCCCGCCCCTGTTAGACATGGGGAGCTTTTACGAAAGATCTTGTACTCCAAAAACGAGGACTACACGATCTTTTTTTTTTTTTGAAGAGTATAAGATCTTTTGAAAAAGCTCCCCATTGTCGAAAAAATCTGTCTAACCCGTGGTTTCACTTTCGACATGGCGCTTGTTCAAAACAGAGCCATGACAGGATTATGCAAATGAAGCGCAGGATATTTAAATCCCTGCTTCAATCTCTCTGCTATGTTTTGGTTTAGTTGGGCACCTCAGTCCGGGGGTCACACACACCATGCAGACACAGCTGGGTGCAGAACGCTGTCCCTCTGGCCTGTTAGTCGATTCCCCTCGACCCTTAGGCTGCCTTTCAGAGGTTCCCAAATAAAGGGCCCTGCAAGGGGGGGAGAGTGAGTGGAATTCGGAGGGGGACCATCCAACTTGGGCACCTGCAGCCTTTCTTCCCAGAGGCCAATAGGCAGACACAGCCTGAAGCTGGTCAGATGGGCTGGGTGGGGTTTCCTGTGGGGATTTCAGTGCCGGGCTGTGTTAGCTGGCTCTGATCACTGTAAAACAGGCAGCGTCCTTCCTTCTGGGGGCGCTGGGACCCTCCAGTTCCCCCTCCCATCCACTGGCAGTATCCTCTGCAAACTGGGGAGCCGTGCCGGGCTCTGCCAGGTCCAGCGACCCCCTAGTGGCAGCCGGCAGCTCCACAGGGCCAGTGCTGCGGAGAACAATGAAATTCTGCACAGAACAGTCATTCTGCACTAACCCTGCCCAGCTCAGAGGCGCAGGATTGCCCTGGAGCAAAAGGCTCGCAGGGATGGTGTTTCCACGACCTCCCTCAGCAGCCTGCGCCATGGTCCTGCTGTCCTTACACTTTGGAAGTTTCCCGACTGTGACAAGATGGCCAGGGTTAATATCTTGGGTCCCCCACATTCCTTGGCAGGGAGGATCTAGGAAATCACTTTCCCCTGCTCTTGAGACCCAGCTGCTCTCTACCCCTGAAGGTTTCTTATGCTCTTCTACCTTGGGCAGGGTTACCCTCAGTCCTTGCTGCTTGGGCACAGGGTCTCTCTTCCCCCAATTCCCCAGCCTTTCAAATCTCAACAATTGCTCCAGTTCATAGACTCATAGAACACAAGAAGTGGAAGGGACCGCGAGAGGTCATTGAGTCCAGTCCGCTGCCTTCATGGCAGGACCAAGCACCATCTAGACCATCCCTATCTAACCGGCTCTTAAATATCCCCAGAGATGGAGATTCTATAACCTCCCTAAGCAACTTATTCCAGTGTTTGACCACCCTGACAGGCGGGAAGTCTTTCCTGATGTCCAACCTAAACCTCCCTTGCTGCAGTTTAAGCCCATTGCTTCTTGTTCTGTCCTCAGAGGCCAAGACGAACAAGTTTTCTCCCTCCTCCTTATGACACCCTTTTAGATACTTGAAACCTGCTCTCATGTCCCCCCTCAGTGTTCTCTTTTCCAAACTAAACAAACCCAATTCCTTCAGCCTTCCTTCCTCTAGACCTTTCATCATTCTCGTTGCTCTTCTGGACCTTCTCCAATTTCTCCACATCTTTCTTGAAATGCAGTGCCCAGAACTGGACACAGTCCTCCAACTGAGGCCTGATTAGCACAGAGTAGAGCAGAAGAATGACTTCTCGTGTCTTGCTCCCAGCACTCCTGTTCATGCAGCCCAGAATCATGTTTGCTTTTTCTGCGACAGCGTCACACTGTTGGCTCCTATTTAGCTTGTGGTCCACTCTGACCCCTTGATCCCTTTCTGCAGGACTCCTTCCTAGACAGTCGCTTCCCATTCTCTGTGTGTGAAATGGATTGTTCCTTCCTAAGGTGTGTTGTGAACAAGACCCGAGAAGTCATTCTTCCGCTCCACTCTGCGCTGGTTAGGCCTCAATTGGAGTATTGTGTCCAGTTCTGGGCACCGCATTTCAAGAAAGATGTGGAGAAATTGGAGAAGGTCCAGAGAAGAGCAACAAGAATGATGAAAGGTCTAGAGAACATGACCTATGAAGGAAGACTGAAAGAATTGGGCTTGTTTAGTTTGGAAAAGAGAATATTGAGGGGGGACATGAGAGCAGTTTTCAGGTATCTAAAAGGATGTCACAAGGAGGCGGGAGAAAACTTGTTCTTCCTGGCCTCTGAGGACAGGACAACAAGCAATGGGCTTAAACTACAGCAAGGGAGGTTTAGGTTGGACATTAGAAAAAAGTTCCTACCTGTCAGGGTGGCTAAACTCTGGAATAAGTTGCCTAGGGAGGTTGTGGAATCTCCATCTCTGGAGATATTTAAGAGTAGGTTAGATAAATGTCTATCAGGGATGGTCTAGATGGTGCTTGGCCCTGCCATGAGGGCAGGGGACTGGACTCGATGACCTCTTGAGGTCCCTTCCAGTCCTAGTATTCTATGATTCTAAGTGGAGCTCTTTGCATTTGTCCATATTGAACTTCATCCGATTTACATGAGTTTGAATTAGGACCCCATCCTCCAAAGCAGGTGCAACCCCTCCCAGCTTGGTATCATCTGCAAACTTAATAAGCACCCTGGCTATGCCAATATCTAAACGATTGATGAAGATATTGAACAGAACAGGTTCCAAAACAGACCCCTGCGATTTTGGGCTCCGGACGTCAATTTCGGGCTCCGCACCCCAGGTCGGCATTTTCGGCTTCAAAAACGAAAACCTCATTTGTTCTGCCCTTCCAGCAGGTTTGTGAAGTGTTAGTAACGACTCTCTGAGAATGGTTCTCCAGCCAGGTCTGTACCCACCTTCTAGTAGCCCCATCTAAGTTGTATTTCCCTAGTTTACTGATAAGAAGTGCATGCGAGACCAAGTTCCTCCATTCTTCCTCACTCCACCTTGTCTTCCTGAAGCTGGGTGGGGTTTATTAGGTTCCTAACAGAGACGTAATTGGCTACTGATGCTTCAATTCGCCTAGCATAGCTGTCCCCTACCCGCAGGGAACCCCATGGCTTAATTAGCCTAGGGCTCCCCTTCAGCCCTTTGCTACTGCTCCCTGCCCCTGCTTTGCTGCTCTAGATTTAATTGGCATCGGTGGTGCTGTAGCTAAACCTGTGCAGCAAGAGAGAGCAACTTTTCTCCTTTTTAATGGCCGCCCTCCACATATTTACAGACTATTATCATGGTCCCTCGTAATTTCCTCTTTTCTGAACAATACGTACCCAGTCCCTTTGGCCTTTGCTCATACAGCTTCCAATCCATCCCAGTTCTGTCACTCGGACCCTGCAGCCTTTCTTGGTTGGCTACAGACTTTCTAGGCACTGGAGACCAAAACAGGCTACAGGGCCCTAGCTGAGGCCTACCCAGCACAGACTAGCACCATCCGATCACCTCCTGTGAGTTGATGCTCTGCTTCTGTTAATGCAGCCTATGCTAATGTGTGCTTTTTATGTAACACCATCCTGCCGGTGACTCATACTGAGGTTGTGATCCACTACGACACCCAGGCACCCCTCCACAGTGCTCCTGCCAGGCCAGGCACCCCCCATCTGTATTTGTGCATTTGACTTATTTCTAAGCACAACACTTAAAATTTGGGCCCCATTGTGCCAAGTGCTGCACGGACACAGCGAGAGACAGTCCCTGCCCCAGCTGGGATCAGAGCCCCGTTGTGCCGGGTGCTGCACAGACACAGCGAGAGACAGACCCTGGCCCAGCTGAGATTGCCCCATTGTGCCGGGCACTGCATGGACACAGCGAGAGACAGTCCCTGCCCCAGCTGAGATCGCCCCGTTGTGCCAGGCACTGCACAGACACAGCGAGAGACAGACCCTGGCCCAGCTGAGATCGCCCCGTTGTGCCGGGCACTGCATGGACACCCAGCCCCAGCTGGGATCAAGTCCCCATTGGGCCTCAAAAACTGAGGTTTACAGGCTCTTGCAGAAAAGGGGGTTTTGATGACCAATTGCCCCATCTACACAGGGCTTTTTATCGCAAAAAGTCTCTTCTGCAAAAAGGACTGGAAGTGGATATGCAAATGAAAGCGTGAGATATGCAAATGAGCACTCCATTTGCATTTCCTCTTCCACAAAACAGCCACAGTCTAGCCATAGCCTTCATGCACTAGGTCTCTTAGGGAAGCGAACATGGGTTCAGGTCTCTGTCCTACACCCAGCACGTTGGAGTCTCTCTTCGCATTGGGTGCTGCCCTAATGGACAAATTTAATCACAACTCATCATGTTTTCAGCGTTACTGGCTGCCCAATGGCGGATGAAGACAGGAAGTCGTCCCAAGCGCTGGTGAAAGCTGAGTTGAGCGTCAGCAAAGCCCAGAGTGTGCGGGAGGAGACGGCGCTGAGGATGAAGTCCTACGCCAACTGGGAGGAGTTCCTCATGCCGGCCCCCATCTCCATCGCCATCCTGGGGCAGCTGGTGTTCATTTCAGCGGCGCAGAAGGACTTCTCCATCAATAAGAACCCCCCTAAGGACGGCTTCAAGCACATCAAGTACCCAGAATCCTTCAGGGCCTCCTTGTGTCAAGTCAGCAACCAAGGCTGGGTGGCCTTCAACGCCGCGCACGTCAACATGGACAAGATCCGGCTGCTCTCCATGAGCGTCCCGGGACGGATGAAGACGATTGTTCAAATTCTGTTCCAGGACATGGAGATGGTGAAGGCCATGCTGCCCACACACCTAAAGAACATGAAGGCCGTGGCAGACGACTGCCAAGCCTTAGCCAAGGCTGTGGAGGACAAGTATTCAGCCGTCATCCACCTGATCCAGGAGCTGATGGAGGCCTGTTTGAACGCCAAGAAGGGTTACGAGGATGAGCTGAAGGATGTCGAGATCGCTCTGCAGCAGGCTCGGATCAAGGAGAAAGCCACCAGGGAGGCACAGAAGCTGGCTGAAGAGTATCACAAGCAGATGAAGAAGCAGGTCGATGAGACCTTTGACCAGTACAAGGACGCCATGAAATCCATCCCCACAGGGTGGGATGTAGTGGGCATGAACATTGTGGAGAATCTTGCAAATGGAATCATGAATGTTGCCAATGGGGCTGCAAATGTGTACACAGGAAAACTAGGCAAGACACAAGCTGGGGAAACAGGAGGAGATACAGTGGCCGGCCTAGAGGAGAGTGAGCATGGACGCACCATACCAGAACTCAGCATTTTTCCCAAGTCAGGGACACTCCTGGTGTACGCAACAAGCCTCAAAGAGCTAATCGTTGAGCCCGCTGGCCTCGACATGTTGAAAATCGTCAATGAGCAAACTCAGACAGTCAACACCAACTGGCTGAAAGATGGTTTCCGAGAGCAGAAGAGCAGCATAGACAGAGAAAACGAGTGTAAGCCAAAAACTCAAGCTCAGAAGATCTGTACATTGGGCCTTAGTATTTGTGAACGGCTGGAAAAGTTGGCCTTGTCCAAAAACAAAGATAAGGAAGAAGAAAAGTCTCTTGTTGAAAAGATCCAATGCTTATACCAAAGAGCGTCGGAGTTTGATACAAAGAGTAAATCGTCAATGGGATCGCCTGCCTTCACCGCCAAGCCGCCGAACATGGCTAAATCCCAACAAGCCTCCACGTCAGCATCCAGTGCCATGCAAAATGCACATCTGAAGGTGGAACAGAGCCGGGCAATGATGAAGGAGACCCAGGAGGAGTATCAGAGGAGCTTTGACAACTTCAAGAAGCAGAACGACGAGCTGATGGAGCTCATGTGCGCCATGGAGAAATGCAATGTGCAGGAAATTGATTTCAAGACAGCCAGGGAGATGCTGATCAAAGGGCTGGAGGCCCTGGGGAGGGTGAAGGAGCAGTGGGAGAAGATGGTGAGGTTCTTCCAGATGATCTCCAGCCTGATTGACTCCTGCCTCAGTCGGGACATCAAGGAATTTGTGAGCTCTGTCTCGGACGTACAGAAAATTGGAAATTATTCCTCCAACTGCTTTGTCCTAGACATGATCTACAGCCAAGCGTTCAATGCTTCCAATGTGGCCCATCTGGTGCACATGATCTCCGAGACCTACACCCAAGTGTCCAATACATTCCTGATGGATCGCATAAGCAGCTTGGGGCGACTGATCGCCCTGGAACCATCCGACCCGAGCTTCAACATTGAGCGGGAGAGGTTACAGAAAGGTTGCGAAGAGGCCCGCCAAGCCATCCATGACTTGGTGATCAAGAAGAAGGAGGAGTTTGATCAAAGCATAGAGGCCAGGGTGGAGACGATCGACAGGGAGCTGAAGGCCGTGCTGCCCCCTGTGAGCGTGGCAGAGCAGAAGGCAATCGAGGGAGCGGTGCGCCAGGGGATGAAGGAGTTGCCCGCAGAGGAAGATGACCAGTATGCGTAGATGGATGCATTGCTGGGGTCCTGGCAACTGGCTCTCGCTGTGAAAAGTCTTCGTAATCAAGTAACTGCAACCCCACCTCGCTTCGCTCCATATGCGACTTTGCTTTGCATGACCTTCGCCCAGGAGAGGCCAGCCGCACAGTCAAGGTGCTTCATGAGAACACAGCAGATCTGGGTTCTAGTCTTCACTCTGCCACATGCTGTCCTTTCTCCCCCTGGGCAAGTCACCATGTTGCTCCGTGCTGTGGCTTCCCGTCTGTAAGCTAGGGCTGTCTCATTACCCGCATCTCAGCCATGGGGTGCTGCGTGTGGAGGGTGAAACACGCAGGCTGTAGTGGGCCCTTGTAAGAATCTATCCAGTGATCCGGGGATGGGCAACACTATTGGGCTGTAACATGAATGTACAAATCCGTGTTGCAACCAGTGTAACATGTTTGCACCAAATCCTATACAAGGCAGGCCAAGTGTGATGTCTGTGAGAAGCCTCGGAGTCCCTGGTTTCTGTTGACACTGCTCGCACGCACGTAGCGGTGTTGTACGAGAAGCTCTGAGCACTGGTTCGGCACTTGCATTTCAACGCTGGCTTCAGGGACACGCCCATAGGAGACGGGGCCCGTCTCTTCGGAGAAGTTTGACAGCCAAGGGAATCGCAGCCCTTCCCTGCCAGTGCAGCTCAGGGGGTGTCAATCCACATCTGATGAGCTTGGTCGCGAATGTTCAGACCAGCACGCGAGCCGGGGCAGTGCCGGAAACGGGCAGAGTCCTGTGTGGACAGATGACCTGTTTGTGTGACAGACTCTGTCCTGGGACCTGCTTTTGCACAGCAAGAGAAATGGGATTCCCTCCACGTGGGTACGGCTGTGAAATGGCACAACCCCCAGCGCATCTTTCTCTTCAGCCCGGCGGATCACCTGTCTCTGCACTGAACTGCAGCCTGGAAGAACTGATGGCCCCGCCTAACAGATGATGGATTCCAGAGACATAATCACAAACAGCTGATTGCAGCATTGCTACAAGCGGACACCAAGACCGTTGTAACCGGGGGGTGTCATTTGATTCCTTTCACAATTTTACTCTCTTTCATTAATAAAGCTTTAGACTGCAGATTCTAAAGGACTGGCTCGAGGTGTGTTCTTTCAGGGAAGAGCTGAGGTACAATATTATGATTTCAACTGAGAGCTCCCAGCTGAAATCCCAGATGAGCCTCCACTGATCAGTTATAAAATTGATAGGTAGTGTGCCTCAGTTTCCCTTCTTATACTGCCGATCAGGCTTGATACAGTTTTTCTGCTGTGCTAAGCGTTACATTTATTTCCAGGTGACTGCTCAGAAGCATGATTACAATGACTGTTTAATTACTTAGAGCATGCCTACACAACAGGGCAAAACACAAAATAAGCCACGCAACGTTGCGACGCTTAATTCAAAATAGCTTATTTCGACTTTGGGTGCTGTCTACGCAGCTGTTATTTTGAAACAGAGCATGCCTCCCCCGACTTGCCTTACTCCTCGTACAATGCGGGTTACAGGAGTCGGAGCAAGAAGCCGGTTGTTTTGAGTATATTTCGAAATAATGGGCAGCTAGTCCTTTAACTGCCCCATTGCAGGGTTTCCATAAGGACCAGACTCCAGCAGTATCTTGCTATTTTAAATTGCGGTTGAGGGTTTGTAAACCAGTAAACGTTTAGCCCGTTTGTCCTCTAGGTGAGCATGGTATAAACATCAGCTAAAGCAGCGGTCACCAGCCAGTAGCTCAGGATCGACCAGTAGATCTTGGAACCGCTGGCAGGTGATCCTGACTGGTTTGGCCAGGAAGCTATAAAGGGCTGGCACTTCCGTTGTTGCCCCTCCCCCCACGCTTGTGCTATTCCTGCCCTTTGCCTTGGAGCTGCCCCTTGGGAGCCTCCTACTTGCTGGACAAGTTGTGGGAGAGAGAAGGGGGCGGGGGGGGGGGCGCTGTGAGTTCTAAAATGCCGAACCTGTCGTGGCTGGAGTAAGTATCCCCATGGGAATTGCTGCTCCTGGACCTGGCTGGCATGTCCCTGTGGCCTCTGAGAGAGGCAGAGCAGGGGGGTCTCCACACGCTGTCCTTGCCTGCAGACACCGCTCCTGCAGCTCCCTCTGATCAGTGATGGGGAACTGTGGTCAGGAGAAGCTGTGGGCTCAGTAGATGAGGGGGCAGCACACGGCACCATGGAGCCATTGCTGTACATGCCAGCTGCTTTCAGGAGTGGTGCAGGGCTGCCTTAACCCCACTGCTCCAACACCCAGAAGCTGTCTCAGTTAAACATGCCCAGCCAGAGCCTCCTTCCTGAGCCCCCACCCCAGCCCTGAATTGCCTCCTGCACCCAACCTCCTGCCCCAGTCATGAGTCAACCTGTGCCCAAACTCCTTCCTAGAGCTTGCACCCTGAACCCTCCTGGACCCCAATCCGCCACCCTGGGCTAAGCCCAGAGCCCCTCCCACACTGCAAACCCCTTGGCCCAAGACTAGAGACTAGAGCCTGCACCCCAATCTGGTGCAAGTGAGTGAGGATGGGGGAGGAAGGGGGGTGGAGTGAGCAGGGGGAGGCCTCGAAGAAGGGGCAGGAAGGAAGTGGGGCAAAGGGATTTGGGTTTCAGGTCGATCTCACATTGCACTTACATTGAAAAAGTGATCTTGTGGTTGTTGCTAGGTGCGATGGGGTGGAGTGGAGCCCATGAGCCCCACACTCAGCCCGCGCAGTGAGCGGTCGGCTGCCTGTGCCACCTGTTCCCACACAGTGGCCCAGTGGAGCGGCGCCGTGGCCAGGGGATGCCGAACGCAGCCGCTGCAGTGGCGCACCGGGCTGTACATCTGGGGGGAGAGGGGAGCAAGAAGTCATAATAGTAGGCAGGCCTGTAACGGCACTAGTGGACTCTGGGTGTGGCGCGCCAGGCGGTACATCCGGGGAGGGGAGGAATCTGGAGACATTATGGGGTATGTGGGTTGGCGGAGGAGCTGGCAGGGTGGGGCCAGGTGGGCGATTCAAAAGGGGTACGGCCACAAGAGGCTGCAGAGGAGAGAGAGAGAGGGAGGGAGAGAGCGGGACAGAGGAGTGTCGGGAGTAGGACGGAGAAAGGAAGCAGAGGGGTAGGGAGAACGCCAGGCATCTAGGGTAAAGATGCAGAGGGGGTGGGAGAAGTGTGAGCAAGGTGGGCCGGCTCCAGAGGCTCTCGGGGGTAAGAAGTAGCCTAGGGTGGGGCTTTTTTACAATTAGCCCTTGGGCTGGTGCGTTGGACAGGTCTCCACCTGTGCCGGGCCCTGGGCTGGGACCTGTGAGAGAGGGTAGGTCCGGGTCCCCCTACCCCACCTGCCATCAGCAGGGGAGAACCGTTTGGGACTACTGTTGTTCGGGACTATAACAAACTGCTATCGAGGCAGGAGAATTTTCAAAACTGTGTAGAGAATGGATGGATGGGTAGCCGCTAGGCCCAGGGTAAGATGGGAAGGGGAGTGGCAGGAGAGCTGCTCCCCTTCCACTCTGGGTTTTTTAGGAGAGGATCCAAGTGCCAAGTGTTAAACAAACCCTAGGAGGGGTTAAGTTCTGTTGAGTGGGTGACACTGATGGAGAGGTGGCTGTTTTCCTACTTCTGACTCTGTTCCCCAGCCGGGCTCTTCTTGTCCTGGCCGCCTGGCTTCCAGCTTCAGCTCTCTCCACCAGATACACTTGCGGGCCGGTGGTTTTACAATGAATGTGGAAGTAGTTTAACGGGCGTGGGTATCCCGTGTGACTCTGACAGATGAAATGTGCAGGATTTTCAAATACTGGGCGCAGAATTATTTTGGGGCTCAGAGTTCCCTTGGGAGTACTTCCGCCCGGGCTGAATGCGCCTCCTTCCCACCCGACCCTGAGCCCCCTTCCTACCTCAGAATGGCGTCGGGATGCCCCCTCCCCATCCATACCCAATGTGCACCCACCCCTCACCCTTCCTGTGTTGCCCCTTTCTGGCTGGGGAACCAGGCATCCTGGCTGTCAGCCTGCTCCCTGCCCCGGAGAGGAGGGGCAGAGCAGCAGTGACGTGGCATTTTGCTGCAAGCTGCTAACAGCCCGTTCGCTGACCTACAAGTATTTGCAGAGGTTGCTGCAGGTGCCACCTCAATAAATTCCCAGATTTGGTAGCGGGGGGCCGACCTTGCATGCATGATGGGGTGGGAGAGGGGGAAGGGGAGTGAGAGCAAGGGGGGGACAGACGGAGGACAGAGGCTTCAGCAGTGTTACTAAGCATGCTCGGTACAAATCAGGTACAAATCAAGCACAAATGGGGGAGCAACCCCATTCGCTCCCCCCCCCACACACATCACTTCTACCCAGCAGCTCCTAAGGCCCTGGAAAACTCTACATTTCTGGCCAGGGAGCTGATGGGAGCCCTGTCTCTCATTCCTATCTCAAAGGAAGAAACTATTAGAGCCGCTCAGCTCTAGCACTAACCGATTCTGACGTCTTGGGGCAAGGCACTTTAGGCAGTTCCCAACTTTAGTGGTTCCCAACCACTAGCCCACAGCCCACGGCCGGGCCATGGCGATGAAGCAGGAGGCACCTCTCCACAGCTCCCACTCCCCCAACCGGGATGGGCGGGGTGGGGTCACGGGGCAAGAGGGTGTTGGCCTGGGCTGTAGAGGTCAGCGGTTAAGGGTCAAATGGCATGGGGCGTAGGGGTGGGAGTCAAAGCATGTTAGGCACTGGGGTTACTGGGAGCAAGGGGCTGGATTGGGGCTAGGGGGGCTGGTAGTATTTTATTTGCATATTTGCATGTTCATTTTGCATAATGAATATGCAAGTTTGCACATTACCAGTCTGCCAAATGTTTGTGAATGAGTTTTACGGTCCGTGGCATAAAAAAGATTGGGAACCACTGACTTAAGGGACACTGGTTAGCCTTAATATTGTCATCTAGATCCTAACTCGGTGGGGAGAGACAGAACCCATGTGGACTCCTGGGCACTCTCAGCTCTGGGAGGGGAGTGGGGTCTAGTGGGTACAGCAGGGGGCAGGTACATTTCAGCTCTATACAAGAATATCAGAATGGCCAGACTGCGTCAGCCCAATGGTCCATCTAGGAGTTGATGACACGGAGAGTCACCTCCATGTTAAACCAGGGACCCAGAGGGGAGTCAGGGCCCTTGGTGGCTCTGTGGGTACGTGGGGCCCTTTCCCACGGAAAACAATGAAATGACAGATGCTACTTATGGGAGCTGATGCACTTTGGGTTTCAGGTCGGCGGGGGAAGCTCAGACACGGACGTGCAGTGCAGCCAAGGGATGGGTGTGTCCGGTAGGAGAACTTTGGGCCTGAAGGGGACACAGAACTCTTCCATTTGGGGGGAATCAAATACAGGGCCAGATTCTGAGCTCAGCAACCTGGGTGTGAATCCAGAGCTACCCTGCCTCAAGTGACCCCAGGGTAAATCCAGAGCAGCCCGGCTCTATCAGTGGAGTGATGCTGTACTCACAGAGGTGTACTGGAGCACAGAGCAGCTAACAGCTGGACCCAACAGCTGGCTGTGCTGCTCAGAGTTATTTTGTTCTTGCAGGCAGGTACCTTCCTGTGGCCTTTCCCCATGGCTCTTTCGACTCTTTCTATATGGGATGAGAATTATAAGAAGATTGTCCGGGACCATTTTGAGGCAGGGATGAGGGAGCTGGTGTGTTTCACCCAGCACCTGCTCGAAGCTGAGGCAGATCTGGACGCACATGGGGAAATCCGGGAACGAATCGAGGCAGCTTCCCGAGAGATGTCAGCCGCCGAAGAGGAGCTGGGAAGGCAGCTGAAGAAGGTCGATGCCAGAACGGAGGAGCTGGTGGTGAAGACGAAAAGACTGCAGGACGAGCAAGCTGAGAAGAAAGGGAACCTCACGCAGTTAAGGATCCAGCTGGACTCCTTCTGCAGGTCGGAACGTGAGGCCAGAGAGATGCTGGAAAGGGCCAGCCGGCACCTCAGTGACATGCAGGCCGAGGTGCAGAAAAGACGCGATGAAGCCGAGCGCAACCGAGTGCAACGCAATGTCGGCATCGGCCTGATGTTTCTTCCTATTATAGGGACAATTGTCGGTGAGTGGCTGGTGGAATTTGTACCCTATAATCCCACGGCACCTCGTGGCAGAGTCCGTCTGTGACTGGCCGTAGGACGGGGCCGCTCTGTCCCCTTTCTAGCCGTGTCTGCTGTCCCAGTCTCCACTGAGCACGGAGAACCAGAAGAAATGGGCCGGCATAAAGGGCTTGGGAAAGAGATGGGGCCTATCCCTTTTAGGGGCCCCAGAGAGGGTGAATGGCAGCGGGGGGCTGTAAGGGATGAACCAAGAGCCAAGGGTTTGGTTCGATGCCTGGCTGCAGTTGGCCTGACTCTCTCCCCAGCTGCCGGGGGGGGCTGGGCTGGGCTGAGGCATTGCTACGCTATGGCAGGCCTGGTTCTCTCCAGACTGACAGTGGGGGGTTGGGCTTCGCCAGGGCCAGCTAGAGGCCATGCAATACCCCAACTGCCTCTCCTGCCCTCCCCAAGTATGGAGAGCTGCTCGACAACACTCTGTCACCCCCCAGGAAAAACATATTGTATAGAGAGACATGGGCAGGTTCTGGGCTGGGGTTTCCCCAGGGCTGCTAAGCATGGTCAGACACTGAGACCAACACTCCCTGTCCTCCAGAGATGCCTCGCTTCACAGCTCAGGCCCAGAGCTTTGCACGTGGTAGCAGGGGACCCCGCCCACCAGCCAGCTGGGTGCAGGATAGATTCCAAACCCAATGGGGGACCCAATGGGGCCTCCAAGCAAGTGGACAGAGACATGGGTTGCAGGGTGCCAAAAGTGTGTGGAGATAGATAGAGGAGGTGGGTGGGATGGAGGGGGTGTATGGGAATTGATGGGTAGATGGGGCAGGAGGTGGGTGGGATGGAGGGTGGATGGGAATTGATGGAGCAGGAGGTGGGTGGGATGGAGGGGGTGGATGGGAATTGATGGAGCAGGAGGTGGGTGGGATGGAGGGGGGTGGATGGGAATTGATGGAGCAGGAGGTGGGTGGGATGGAGGGGGCACTTCCATGGGGGAGAAAACAGGAACAGCCCCTCGGGGTTGTGCCTGGATACAAACCCTGCTGCCCCTCTCTGGGATAGATCAGAGGCTACATGGATGTTGGAAGGAGGCACAAGCCCCAGGGTGCATGGGAGGCGCAGCAGAGCCAAGAGGGCAGGAGGCCCCCGGCTGAGTCTGCAGGGAGGGGTCCGGGACTGTGAGTGGCAGGGGTGAGTCCTGGGTGAAGGCCTGACTCCCCAATGGTGTTGGAGGAGCTGCACCCACACAAGGGGGCTCATTACTTCCCAGCTAGGGCAGTGGCTGCCTTCCTTTATGCCGGGGATCGGCAAACCCGTTCACCAGCGTTTGGCGAACCCGTAGCCTTTCATTTGCATGTTTGCACATTCAGTATGCAAAAAAGGAACATGCAAATAAACTGTTACCAGCCCTAGCCCAGCCCCTTGCTCCCCAGTACCAACCACCCGTTCACCCCCTCCCTACGCTCCATGCCCTTTGATCCTTTAACCTGTGACCCCTCCAGCCCAGGTCAACAGCCTCCTGCCCCTACTTTGCCCCCCAGAGTGAGGCTGCCCCCTCTAGGGAGCATGGCCATTACCGCTGTGTGGGCAGGGGCAGTGGCCTTCCTCCTTCGCGCCCCTCCCTCTTGAAGCCTGGATGGGATCGGGGGAGGAAGGCGCCTCCTCCGGCCACCACCTGAGTCACCACAGCTGCTGGAGCTCCCAGAGTCGCTGTGGCCAGGTGGTTTGGAACTGCCGAGCTGGGGGAACCCCTGCACTTGTGAGTCTCTATTGGGGAGTGTCTGTGCTGCCCTAGTGCCAGGTGGGCTCTGCTCTTGGGGAGGGGCAGGTCTGTACAGGGCCTGGCATGACAGGGGGTCTGACCTTGGACAAGGCCTCAATGCACGAGCGTGATACCAACAGTAACACTCGCGGGAATACTTTCAGGGACAGTGATAGAATTGCTGGACCCATGGGCAAAGCGGGGGGTTGGGGAGGGCCCAGCTCCTCTCTCCTGCAGGGGCGGGGCCTGAGGCGGAAGAGGTGGGGCTGCCCCCTCGCTAGCCCTTGGCACAGTGCAGAGCCCAGCGCCCCGATGACAATTTAAAGGGCCCCAGGCTCACTACTATGGCAGCAACGGCAGCCAGAGCTCTGCACCCTTTTGAATCCCCAGGCCCGGGGGGACTTGCCCCTTTTTTCCCAGCCCCAGTTGGCCTGACTGCTTCTACTCGCTTTCGCCAGGCGCCACCTTGGTCGGCTGCGGGCATGTGGCTATGGAAGCCGCTGAGGCAGCGGCGGATCAGGCCCAGAAAGCCGTCAATCAACACGCACAGGTAGTGAACAAGTACTCGGAGGAAGTCTGCAGCTGCAGGGTAGAGGAGCAAAAAACGGAGGCTAAGATCGCGGACAACGAGCGGCGCCTGGCTCAGATCGACGAGGAGAAGCAGGCGCTGGTCAGATTCCAGGAGGAGATCGTCGCCCTGCAGAGCGGGCTGCGGAAATGCACCACCTTCATCAGTGTGCTGGCGGGGAGGGTCTGGGTGGTTAAGAGGCTCACCAAGGACCTGCTGATCTATGAGGAGATAGCCGGCATCCTGGGAGAGGTCGTCCAGCAGGTGCTGCCCCTAACGAGCCCGGGAGGTGAGGCTGGCACGAGATTCCTGGCCCTGGGGGAACTCCGGGACCTCACTGAGAAGTTGAAGACGGGCAGCCAAGGCCTCAGAGCTCTGGCTAATGCCGAGTCTGCAGCAATAGACTATTAGGGCCACAGTTTGAGGCCATAAGCCCATGTCCATGGCTGAGCTGCAGTGAGCTCATTGGTTTACACCAGTGGTCACCAGCCAGTTGAATGGGATCTGCTGGTACTGCCCCTCTGCCTTGGAGCTGCCCCCCTGGGAGCCTCCTGCTCGTTGTGCAGGGTGTGGGAGAGAGAAGGGGGGGCGCTGATCTCAGGGTGTCCCTTCCCCCCACTCCTGTCCCCTATCTCCACCCAGAGAGAGGGGGATGGAGGGAGCTTGGCAATGCAACTCTCTGTCATTCTCACACACACACACTGACCTTCACTCTCATCTCCCGACCCAGCACATACGTGGGTGGTTGTTGTTACTTCTGTCACTGCTGGCAAAGTGGGGTATTTGGGGGGTTCTCACTCACCTGTGCAATTCATTGTTTTCATCTCTCTTGTGCTCAAATGGAATTCTTTGCGTGGTGAGTTCTAACATGCCGAGCCTGTCATGGCTGGAGGAAGTAGCCCTGTGGGAATTGCCGCTCCTGGATGTGGCTGGCATGTCCCTGTGGCCTCCGAGAGAGGCAGATCAGGGGGTCTCCACACGCTGTCCTTGCCTGCAGACACTGCTTCTGCAGCTCCTTCTGATCAAGAATGGGGAACCGTGGCCAGGAGAAGCTGCTGGCGCAGTGCCTGTAGATGAGGGGCAGCACATGGCACCAGGGAGCCATTGCGGTACATGCCCGTTGCTTTCAGGAGTGTTGCAGGGCTAGGGCAGGAGTTAGCCTGCCTTAACCCCACTGCGCCATCACCCAGAAGCTGTCTCAGTTTAATGGTGCCCAGCCAGAGCCTGCTCCCTGAGCCCCTGTCCCAGTCCTGCACCCAACCTCCTGCCCCAGATGTGAGTTCCCCTGCACCCAAACTCCTTCTTGGAGCTTGCATCCAGAATCCCTCTTGGTCCCTATTCCCCTGCCCTGGGCTAGAACTGGAGCCCCTCCACACTCTGAATTCTTGGAAACAATCCCTCCCCCCCCACGGCCTCTGTTTGAATCGCAGACAGAGAAATGAAAAGGCCAGGGGAGACCCACCTAAACCCCTCCAGACAAGGGGGATAGGATGAAGGAAACACCCCAGCCTCATCTGCACTGAAGATATATATAGATATAGCATATAGAATGGAGACCAGCTCTTCCAAAGCAGGAACCGCACTGACCTATGGGATACCGAAAGCAGAGAAGCACTGGCTGATGGGAAATCTCTGCTCCAGAGGCTCATAAACCCAGGCCTGCTCACCCCCAAATTAGTCATGATCAGACCAATTCCAGTAATGGAGCCTATTGACATCCAAAATACTGACACTGCCTAGTTGCATTGTGAGCTGCTTCAAGGAACATCCCCCACCATAGCCAGGAGTGATCAGTCTCTGTTGTCTCGCCTCTGTTTACCCATAACAAACCTAGGCTGTGTCTACACTGGGCCACTTATTCCGGAAAATCAGCCGCTTTTCCAGAATAAGCTGCGAGCTGTCTACACTGGCCCTTGAATTTCCGGAAAAGCACTGACGATCTACTGTAAGAAATCAGCTGCTTTTCCGGAAAAACTATGCTGCTCCCGTTCGGGCAAAGTCCTTTCCGGAAAACTGTTCCGAAAAGGGCCAGTGTAGACAGCACAGTAGTGTTTTCGCAAAAAGCCCTGATCGCGAAAAATGACGATCGGGCTTTTTATGAAAGCCGTCTACATTGGCCACGGACGCTTTCCGAAAAAGGGCTTTTCCGAAAAGCATCCTGCCAATGTAGACGCTCTTTCCGAAATACTTATAACGGAAAACTGTTCCGTTTTAAGCATTTCCGGAAATTCATGCCAGTGTAGACGTAGCCCTAGTGTCCTGTCCCTACAAAAACCCCTCCCCTTGCCCAAGAAACACTGCTCTGATACCTGGATTTAAACTGCATCAGTTCCATTGAGACTCCATCTCCGGCCTGATCGTGCTGGGGGCTCTGCTCTGTTTGTCTCCTCCCCTCTGTACCCCCAGCTCCCATCGCCATCTGGGATACCCCGATCAGTGCAAGCACCATGGAGTGGTGAGGTCTCTCTCTCTCTTACCTCCCCCCCCACCGCCAAACCTACCTTTCTCTAAGCTTAGCCTCCTGCCCCTGCCCTATGTAATCAGTTATATGACTTGCTAGTCCTAACACTCATAATCAGTTTTAATTTAGATTTCATATTGTAACTGTTGGATTTAATATTGTCCCTGTTTTGTGTGTTTGGCTCTCGCTATATATATCTATTCACTACCCAGAAATAAATCACTTTCATTGTTAAGCTGGTTGCTTCTCCCTCTTTCTCTTTTCTCTCTCAGTCTTCCTCAGGGGTGTGGTTTTGGCTTCCCCATTTGCTCTGCAACAACGCCTCCTGTCCCCACATTAAAGATCCCTGTAGGGCCCCAAATCCTGGGGGGTTTGCTCATCACGTGGTTTACCAGCGAATGCTTGTGGGGTGAGAGTGGGGATAGGGAGGTGCTGAACCTGGGGGCACAGGAGGATGGCAGCTTAAAGTGCTGTGAAATCCAGCCCACGGTGCCCAAAGGCACACGAGGGTGCAGTGTGGCACTGCTGTTAAACCAGCCTGCTGAGTCCAGGGACATAGGAGGGGTCAGCGTGTGAGTGCTGATTCCCGTCCCCTCAGACGCACTCTGGTAGTGGGGGTGAGTGTCCGTGTGTTGCTAAGGTGGGAAGAACCTGTCCTGAGGAACCCAAATCCTGCAGGAGAGCTCCAGTGGGAGGAGGAGTTGGCAGCAGGGAGAATCCAGCTCCATAGGGGAGCACAAGCAGCACACGGGTAGAATTGTTAACCCCCCCTCAGCCCGGTAGAGTAACCCTGATGGGCAAACCCCAGAGTATTGGGCAAATCTAGTAACGCTGGTGAAAGTGAGTGAGGATGAGGAAGGAAAGGGAATAGAATGAGCAGGGTGAGGACTAGCAGAAGGGGTTGTAGAAGTAAAGACTTCACTCAGTTTACGCAGCTAAACAGACAGTTTTATTGGCCAATAAAAGCGAAGTGAGCCAAACGTGGTCCAAGCAAAGCCGGGCCGAGTGAGGCTGGCTAATACAATCAATCCTAGTATCTTTATACCCTTAACCAAACAGTCTGACGTCAGGGCATCCAATTACAGAAATAATCAATTAAACTAGGAAAAACAAAGCCTTATCAACAAGATGGCGGATAGGTACGAGGGAGTACCTCTCCTCTCTGAACTAGCCCAATTAACACATTCCAATAGCACATCTGCCTTGGCCTGGCACATGGGGTGATAAAAAGTTCACTCTGGCCTACATGCAAAGGAAAAAAGCTGAAATGGTTTCTACTATAAAAGATGGCTTCTAGCTAAGCATAAAATGGCTTCTACAGGGTGGAGCAGGGGCAGGGCCTAAGAGAAGAGGTGGGAAGGAAATGGGAAAAGGGAGTTTGCGTTTGAGGTCAATCTTACATTGCACTTTTATCGAAAACGTGATCTTGTGGTTAAAAAGGTTGGAAACCCCTGATGGACACTCTTCCAGCCCTCCCACCCCTAGCAGTGATTAACCACCTGACTCAGGCTTGAGAATCCTAGCAGTCTAACAACACTGTGTAGGGTAAACTTAAAAAACAACAAATAGTCTGGCAGCACTTCATAGACTAACAACACATGTAGATGGGATCATGAGCTTTCGTGGGCACAGCCCACTTCTTCAGATGTGCCCACAAAAGCTCATGACCCCATCGACATGTTTTGTTAGTCTATAAAGTGCTATCAGACCTTTTTCTGTTTTTTAAGTTTATCCTGCACAGACTAACTCGGCTACGCCCTGAAACACTGTTTAGGTACGGTGGCTACTTCTGAGCCGAAATAGATTCATATTTATGGCGGCCCTGAGCATAAAGGATATTCCTCCCCACCCCATTATAAACACAACTGTATCAAAATGCATTATTGCAAAGTCTCCGTTCGGTGTTTACACACACTGCATTAAATAATAAAGTCAATCCTGTCCCAGGTCACTATGACTCCATTAACTGCTCAATTTTATCACATTGAAAATGAATCTGGCCCGATATTGCCCATTACCCAGGGGTGTTCACAGCTAATCTGGACAACACTGGTGTTACAAGAATCAGTTGTTCTCAGGGCAATATGTGGTTCTTTCATCTCTCCCAGTTTTCTTAAATTCTGACTATTATGCATTTTTTTTCACCAATTGATCCTGTTATGGTTCAGCTTTTCTACCGTGGAAACAACTCTCACACTCCCCAGAAAGTAACTGAATTCAAAGAAATAAACTTAATCAGAGGTGAAATAACTCTACTATTAAGAACTTTAAATTTCAGCCAATGGTGAGAACTGGTTGAAAACAAAGTTTGCAACTGCTCATATAAGCTATGACATGTTTAAAAAATTGGATGTGTGCCAATCACGTTTGAGGACTATTTCAGCTAATCAGAAACTATCAGCTTAGGCTTGAATAAACATCTTAGCTGGTAAACGCACTACGAAGGCAATTTCTCCTGTTTTGATATTCGCATCTCCAACTACAAATACTGCGAATGAGACACACCCACCCTCACTTAATCAGCCCCATTTACTCTGCTCCTACAATGGACAGGTAACTTCCTTTGCAATTTCCACTGCAACTCTGCTAAGGTGGGTTTTACTCACAAAAACTCACGACCTAAGAAATCTGTTAGTCTCTAAGGTGCCACAGGACTCCTCGTTAGCTTATACGGGTACATTAAATCATTGTCTAAGAATAGGCCAAGTTCTGATTGGCCAGAGAGTATACCAGGATGTGTGGGGATTACTAAACCAATGAGATTATAGTTTTTCTAACAATACTGGAAAGTGAGAATGTTCATCACTCCATTATACCAGTGTCATGGGGGGAGAGGGGCAGGGTATCACTGGAACTGAGGTCCCTCACAAGATACATTTCTCGCACTTCTACAGCTATCTAGGTTTGTCCTTTATGTTTTACCCCCAGCCAGGTGTGGCTTGGACATGCTCATAGGAACAGACAACTGAATCCACTGACCAGCGTTGGCCAGTACATTTCAGGTTAGCCCACAATTCCCTCATGACATTCATAGTTGAGTGAGCCAGGGCTGGGAGCTGTATACACAGCAGGGCCGGGTCAGTCCACGCTGGGTCCAGGGAGACAGACCCTGAAAGTAAAGCCGGAGTCCATAGCACTGTGGTCTTTTCTCCAAAGCCAAGTGAGAGAATGAAACTATTGAAGTCTCCTATTAGCTGAGTAGGGGGTAAATAACACAATGGACACGGCAAGACTCCACACTAAAAGCCCAAGGCTGGGAACCATGGGAGTGAGGGGGAAATCTACAAAGCCCTCAGGGGTGCAGGTGGGGTAAAACAAAAGTACATCATGACATATTAGGATGGGCTAAATCATCCTGCATTGGGCGGGACAGGGACAGGGGTGTCCAGAGGCCCCAAAAGTGTGGATGGAGGCAGGAAAAACCCACAAAAAGTTTCAGAATCGTGGTATATTTTGCAGTGACCAAAAGAGGCAGCGAACAGCCTGGCAGAGGAGGGGAGGCAGGATCTCAGGCTGGGGGAGAGACGTGACTGAACATTGAGAGGGGAGGAAGAGATGATTTCGGGGTTCCCACTGTGTGTGTGGGGTGTGGGGTGGGGGGGCAGAGCTGAGGTTTCCATGCCCGTGAGCAGGACAGCAGAGATTTCTCCCTGCCCGCTCCTCTTGTGAATGTCGGGGGAGATTTCGCTGGGGGTCGATGTCCCGGGAATTCCCCAGCCCCCCTGAGTGCAGCAGCTCCCCACGACCCCGACCCCACTTACCATCCATGTTCTCCTGGGTGCTGGGGGGCTGCAGGGAGTGTCTGATCCCTGGGCTCAGCTCCGGCTCAGGGCGGGAGGACTCCAGCCGGGTGCGGCTCCCCCTCAGCCTGCGGCTGGACAGGACACAGCAGGGAGCGGTGACCCCGTCGCCCATCGCAGCTTGGCCATGGGGCTCTGTCTGTGGGGCTCAGACTGGCAGGTAGTCAGGGATGTGGGGAGGGGCTGGCAGAGGGGGGTCTGTCTGTGGGGCACAGACTGGCAGTTAGTCAGGGATGAGGGGGAGGGGCTGGCAGAGGGGGGTCTGTCTGTGGGGCACAGACTGGCAGTTAGTCAGGAATGAGGGGGAGGGGCTGGCAGAGGGGGCTCTGTCTGTGGGGCACAGACTGGCAGGTAGTCAGGGACGTGGGGGAGGGGCTGGCCAAGGGGGGCTCTGTCTGTGGGGCTCAGACTGGCAGTGAATGTTTCCATGGGCCGGGCGCAGGACTCAGCATTGATGCAGTTCATACCGTGGGGCAGGAAATCATGACCCCGCCCTGTGTCACGGTGGCAGGTGGACCAGCCGCTTCGGTTCCTGGTGCCTTGCTCTGAGCATCCCCTCCGGGAGCAGGTAGGGGCTGTGTTTGGATTCATTAATACGATGCTGATGGAAATGTTGCTGTCCCGGCTTTTGGGGGTGTGCGAGTGTCACACACACACAGAGGAAATACCATGTCCCAGTGACAGTGTCCCATCAGCAGCCTGTCTGGGTGTCCAGACCTTGCACTACAGGGAACCTCCCCTGGGACCAGCTCCCTGTCCCTGATCCTCAGCCCCTTTGTGAATGGCTATGGAGAAACCCTCTAGGGCCCCTGCCCCTTTCCCTCCATCCTCTCTGCCTTACACCCCCCACCCAGCCTTGCTGGCTTCCCAAGGCCTGGCTGTTAGCTCCGGTCTGCACCTAAGTCCTCAGGTCTAGCTGGGACCCTGGTGTTAAAGGATCACCACTGGCTTTTTAACTTGCTAATCAGCCACAGTGGCCCCCTCTGTGTGTGAGATTCTGGATGACCCGCTCTTGGGGCTCAGAGGGGGAGTCGTGTTTGTCTGTAGCTTTACAAACAACGTGTGGTCCTGCGGCATTGTGGAGACTGAGCAAAATATGTAGGATCATGAGCTTTGGAGGGCAAAACCCACTTCACTAAATGATGTGCTGGAGTAGAAATAACAGAACCAAGAAAATCTTCCATACGGTGCTTTGGCTACTGTTCATTCGTGGTGCAGCATCTCATTACTGTTCATCTCAATTACTCTTAAGTATTGGAGCATAAGAACATAAGAACGGCCGTACTGGGTCAGACCAAAGGTCCAGCCAGCCCAGCATCCTGTCTGCCGACAGTGGCCAGCACCAGGTGCCCCAGAGGGGGTGGACCGAAGACAATGATCAAGCGATTTGTCTCCTGCCATCCCTCTCCAGCCTCTGACAAACAGAGGCCAAGGACACCATTCCTTACCCCCTGGCTAATAGCCTTTTATGGACTAACCTCCATGAATTTATCTAGCTCTTTTTAAAACTTTGTTATAGTCCTAGCCTTCACAGCCTCCTCTGGCGAGGAGTTCCACAGGTTGACTGCGCGCTGTGTGAAGAAGAGCTTTCTTTTATTAGTTTAAAACCTGCTACCCATTAATTTCATTTGGTGTCCTCTAGTTCTTATATTATGGGAACAAGTAAATAACTTTTCTTGATTCACCCTCTCCAGTGTATCACATTACAGAATAGCCCCTGGTGGCATCTTTCTCACGTTGTTGGTCGCTCACCATTAACCTGCTCACTTTTCTCTACCACCACCCTGCTTTTTTGCTGCTCCCGTTAGCTGCCCCCATCAGACAGCCCCTTGGGCTGCATCTACACTGCACCCTTAACTCCGAATAAGAAACGCAATTTGTGCAACACAAATTGTGTATCTTATTTCGAGTCAGTTTCAAAATAGCTGATTTTGTCAATTGGCACAGTCTACACAGCGCCAGATTTCAAAACAACCCTTAACCCTCAGGGAATGGGGGTTACAGGGACGTCGAAATAGCGCGCCTGTTATTTCAACATCTATTTTGAAATAACAGACGTGCTGTCAAGACGTGGAATACGCTGTTTTGGGATTCCCCTGCTATTCCAGAATAGCGCTGCAGTCTAGACGTATCTTAGTGGTTTTAGCTCTCGGACACACACCTGCTGTATCCCCCAGGTGATTTCAGTTTGAGGACAGAGCTACAGTCCTGCCACAAGTGATTTTAGGTCCAATTAGAGATGTAAATCCCCATTTAATTGATTCACTGATCAAACATATTGTTTCACCAGTTAACAGATTAAAGGGGAGGAAGTGGCAGGGTGCCCCAGCCAGGTTGGAGCATCCCCTCACGCCCCCACCGCTGGGCTAGAGTTGTCCCCCACTGCTACAGGCAGGGGCTGCCCTAGCCAGGCTGGAGCAGCCCCTGCCTGCAGTGGGTCAAGGTGCCCCACAGGCAAGGGCTGCTCCCACATCCTGGATGGAGCAGCTGTAAGGATCTGTCTATTATAATGGACTCCATTTTGTTTCAAACAACTCCATCTTGGATTGTGCCCTGCACTAAAAACCAGTTCCATCTGGTTTTTCCTGCCAAAACTGAAATTACCTCAGGGGTGCACTACGCTGCACACGGCATGGAACGTTTTGCACACGGCACAGAGACAGTGCACTCAGCCCCCTTGCTGCTATTCCCGCCTGAGGAACTTTAAAAGGGCTGCCAGTGGGAGAGGTGTGGCTGCTCCTCCTGAACATCTGGCTGCTGCTGCTGCTTCTTGGGCGTCCATCTGACAACACGCGTGTGGTTCTGTTCTCTTCGTGTGGTTGCGACTAATCTGGAGGATTAGGGTCATAATTCAAAATGACCTGGACAAATTGGAGAAATGGTCTGAGATAAACAGGATGAAGTTTAATAAAGACAAATGCAAAGTGCTCCACTTAGGAAGGAACGATCCGTTTCACACACACAAAATGGGAAGTGACTGTCTAGGAAGCAGTACGGCAGAAAGGGATCTAGGGGTTATAGTGGACCACAAGCTGAATATGAGTCAGCAGTGTGATGCTGTTGCAAAGAAAGCAAACATGATTCTGGGCTGCATTAACAGGTGTGTTGTGAGCAAGACACGAGAAGTCATTCTTCCGCTCTACTCTGCGCTGGTTAGGCCTCCGTTGGAATATTGTGTCCAGTTCTGGGCACCGCATTTCAAGAAAGATGGGGAGAAATTGGAGAGGGTCCAGAGAAGAGCAACAAGAATGATGAAAGGTCTGGAGAATATAAGAACATAAGAACATAAGAACGGCCGTACCGGGTCAGACCAAAGGTCCATCTAGCCCAGTATCTTGTCTGCCGACAGTGGCCAGCACCAGGTGCCCCAGAGGGGGTGGACTGAAGACAATGATCAAGCGATTTGTCTCCTGCCATCCCTCTCCAGCCTCTGTCAAACAGAGGCCAAGGACACCATTTTATCCCCTGGCTAATAGCCTTTTATGGACCTAACCTCCATGAAATTATCTAGCTTCTCTTTAAACTGAAATATGACCTATGAAGGAAGGCTGAAAGAATTGGGTTTGTTTAGTTTAGAAAAGAGAAGACTGAGGGGGGACATGATAGCCGTTTTCAGATATCTAAAAGGGTGTCATAAGGAGGAGGGAGAAAACTTGTTCATCTTGGCCTCTGAGGATAGAACAAGAAGCAATGTGCTTAAACTGCAGCAAGGGAGGTTCAGGTTGGACATTAGGAAAAGCTTCCTGCCTGTCAGGGTAGTCAAACAGTGGAATAAATTGCCCAGGGAGGTTGTGGAATCCCCATCTCTGGAGATATTTCAGAGTAGGTTAGATAAATGTCTATTAGGGATGGTCTAGACAGTATTTGGTCCTGCCATGAGGGCAGGGGACTGGACTCGATGACCTCTCGAGGTCCCTTCCAGTCCTAGTATTCTATGATTCTTCGTGGCGAAGGCTCGGAGCGAGGCCTACAGAACCAGCCACAGTAAAGAAGCCGCCTGGGGTAGGGATCTTTGAGCCACTGTGGGCGCCTCCCTTCACAGCCTCCACCGAAAGGTGTGGGGGCTTGTGTTTAGGGCACACTCATCAGGGTTCTCCGGTTCCTTCCACTCACCCCGGATCCTGATCCTTGTGGCGCAGCCCTCTGCGATATAAAGAAATCCATGGTTGGCCCGGAGCGCTGAATAACATCGTGGGATCACCTAGTGTTCCTCCCTGACAGCAGGTTTCCTGCTGGACGGTAGCAGGTCCTAGGCTCGCTTCTTCCCTCCATATCATCCTTCATCTAAGCCAGACAGACATTTGTAAAGTATTTTTTTATTTACCTTATTGTATCGGGAATCCTTTTCTATCTTCTTTTCTCTTCTGGTTCGAGGGTGTGGGGTTGGTTTACTGGTTGTCCTGGGGTTAATTTGTTCTGTGTTGTCATATGCTGTGTACTGTTCAAATTCTTTAATGGATTGGTTAAATTTATATTTGAGTTGCATTTTTATTGGGGCCATAAGAATCCACTGGTGAGAGATACAGTGTCGGGGGACCTGTGCTTCTGGTGTCAGGAACAAAATCAAAATCAAGATCAGATCCTAGTTCTAATTTCATTAATTTCATTGTCGTTACTGAGTTCCCGGGTAACACAGCCTCTGTCAGCTGCAGGTACCCATGGGGCGGCACCCACGGCAGGCAGAGAGCTGCTCCAGCCCCCACCAGTTAACCAATTAAACATTGAGGCCATGGCTACACTAACATTATTTCAAAATGACCACATTTGACTTAACTCCCATTTTAACATAATCCAACTGGCACGTCCACACTGTGGGAAAGCCTCAAAATGGGTCTGAGGCAGGTTCCTTTACTGTGGATGCACATCCTCAGACTTAGAGCTCCTAGAAGCCCTGGGGAGTAATTAGTCTGAGTTTCTCTGGGGAGCAGTTATTCTGAAATAGCGGCACTGGAGTGTCCACAGTAAGGCTATTTTGAGATAATTTCAGAACAAGAGTTACTCCTGATGAAAACAGGATACAGATTTCCAATCTTGTGGCTTCTTTTGAAACAACAGGCTTGGTTGTGTGGACGCTCCACTTATCCGTTCAGCCATGGAAGGTTATTTTGAAATAAAGTCCTAGCATAGACCAGGGTGCCCATTGCTAGCTTCAATGGAGCGAAATAACAAGGGAGGGTCCTAAAGTACCATCTCTTAGCGAATATACCCCGCACCCAAATATACCCCGCACCCGAATATACCCCGTGGTTTTTTCCTTTTGAGTTAAAAAAATCTGGTATACCCTGCACACGAGTATAACCCGCGGGGTATACAAGGCTGTGCCGGGGGTATATTTATGGTGGGAGGGGGGGAATTAGCCAGCCAATCACCTCCCGGTTCCTGCGCAGCCACCAGCTGCCAGCTTCCAGGTGGGGGGGAGCGCTCACCTCCCGGTTCCTGTGTAGTCTCCAGCCTCCAGCCTCCAGGCGGTGAGTGCTCCCCCGCCCAGTTCCTGCGCAGCCTCCAGCCGCCAGGTGGGGGAGCGCTCATCGCCCAGTTCCTCCGCACCTGGATGAGCGCTCCCCCTGCCCCTTCCTACGGCTGCGGAGGAACCGGGCGGTAAGCGCTCCCCCGCCCGGAGGCTGTGCAGGAACCGAGCGGTGTGTAAAAAAATTTTTGTATATCCCACACCCGAGTATACCCCGCGGAGTGTGTGTGGGGGGTTTGTAAAAAACGAATATAACCCGCATGTTATATTCGCTAAATTACCGTAGCCTGTTTAGCTCTATACTGGAACAGGGGGAGAAACAGGCTGAAGCAGCCTTTCAGCAGACCCCGAGAGGCAGGCAGCCTGCTGGCTGGAAGTCCCACTCTCCCTTCTTCCTCTCACAAGCCTCTGACATGCCAGCCCTGACCCACTGAGGCTCTGTAACTGACAGCGATGGCCTTTGGGGCAGGGAAGCACAGTCTGTCTTGTCTTGAGTCCCACACTCACTGCAAGCTCTAGTGACCCTAGTCCACAACTCCTGAAGTTAACACTTATGTTATTTGGGTGTCAGCACTGGTCGGATTGATTCCAGTGAGTGAAACATTGCTCCATCCGCTGAACAGCCAGCAGATCTAAGTCAAATTGGCTATGTCTAGACTGCACTCAAAAATCAAAAAAGGATAAGCAGTTTGCGCTATGCAAATTGCATATCTTTTCTAGATTTAATTTCAAAACAAGACTATTTTGAAATTTGCTGTGTCTACATAGTGCCAAATTTCGAAATAAAGTACTCTTATGAGCCATCTCTTATTCCTCGTAGAACGAGGTTTACACGGATGGCGAAAGAGCGCATCTGTTATTTTGAAAAAATATTCAAAATAGCGGACGCATTCCTTGGACATGGGGTAGCTATTTCGGGTTACATCCAGTATCCTAAAATAGTCTTGCAGTCCAGACATACCCAAAGAGCGAGTAGCCCTGTGGTACCTTGGAGATTAACAGAAATATATAGAATTATGAGCTTTCATGGGCAAAACCCACTTCCTCAGATGGTGAACTAGAGTGGAAATAACAGAACCAAGCTATTTATAACCCGGGCGGGGGGAGTACCTATCAGCTGTAGGACTGAGGCTAATGAAGGGGGCTGGCAGTGTCCCAGGCTTCGCTTTTGATGCAAAAATGCAGTTGTTAGAGACAGGAGAGACTAAGGAAAACAGGAGCGATCGTATTTATGTAGGACACACCCAGGGTCTCTTCCCAGCTTGCTGTCAGTGGAAGCTTCCGTCAGACCTTGCTTACACTTACTCTGGCTTTTAAATTTGGTACACAAGCACATGGCCCCCTCTGCTGCCTGAAATTGTGAATGACAGACAGTCTGTTGTGTGTGTTGGCTACATTCAGAGATTGGTGCTGTATCTCATTACAAACTAGCACCGCTGTGGGCTCCTTTTCTGGGCACCTCCCCCTCCCCCCAAAGGCTGTGCTGAACAGGGCTCATAGTTCACCATGACACGGAAAAATGCAGAAGAACGGCTCTTGCACAAGAGGGGGGTTTTGTGCAAGAAGGAGCCATGTAGAGGGCTCCTTTTTGTGCAAAAGCCTCTTGCGCAAAAAGCGGCCGCTCATTAATTATGCAAATGAGGCGTGGTGATATTCCACGCTTAGCCTCATTTGCATATTTCTTGAGCAAAACCAATGCAGTATAGACATAGCCTCAGTGGGGAGTCTTGCCATGTCCACTGTGTTATTTACCCCCTTACTCAGCTAGTATGAGGCTTCAATAGTTTCATTCTCTCACTTGGCTTTGGAGAAAAGACCACAGTGCTATGGACCCCGGCTTTACTTTCAGGATCTGTTTCCCTGGACTCAGCGTGGACTGACCCGGCCCTGCTGTGTATACAGCTCCCAGCCCTGGCTCACTCAACTGTGAATGTCATGAGGGAATTGTGGGCTATCCTGAAATGTACTGATCAAAGTTGATCAGTGGATTCAGCTGTCTGTTGCTATGTGCATATCCAAGTCACGCCTGACTGGGGGTAAAATTTAAAGGACAAACCTAGATAGCTATAGAAGTGGGAGCAATATATTTTGTGAGGGACCTCAGTTCCAGAGACTTCCCCGACCCTACGTGATACTGATGATAAGGCACTGGTATAATGGAGTGATAAACATTCTCACTTTGCAGTATTATTGGAAAAACTATAGTCTCATTGGCTTGGTAATCCCCACACATCCTGGCATACTCTCTGGACAATCAGAACCTGGCCTATTCTTAGAAGCATGATTCAATATACATGTACAAGCTAATGAGGAGTCTTGTGGCAACTTAGAGACTAACAGATTCATTAGGTTATGAGGTTTTGTGAGTTAAACCCACCTCAGCAGAGTTGCAGTGGAAATTGCAAAGGAAGTTACCTGTCCATTGTAGGAGCAGAGTTAAGGTGGCTGATTAAGTGAGGGTGGATGTGTCTCATTTGCAGTATTTGTAGTTGGAGGTGCGAATATCAAAACAGGAGAAATTGCCTTCGTAGTGCATTAACCAGCTAAGATCTTTATTCAAGCCTAAGTTGAAAGTTTGTGATTAGCTGAAATAGTCCCCAAACGTGATTGGCACACATCCAATTTTTTAAACATGTTATCATAGCTTGTTTGTTAAGTTGCAAACTTTGTTTTCAACCAGTTCTCACCATTGGCTGAAATTTAAAGTTCTTAATAGTAGAGTTATTTCACCTCTGATTAAGTTTATTTCTTTGAATTCAGTTATTTCCTGGGAAGTGTGACAGTTGTTTCTGAGGTAGAAAAGCTGAACCATAACAGGATCAATTGGTGAAAAAAATGCATAATAGTCAGAGTTTAAGAAAACTGGGAGAGATGAAAGAACCATATGTTAACCTGAGAATGACTAATTCTTGTTACACCAGTCTTGTTCAGATTAGCTGTGAACACTTCTGGGGAATGGGTAATATCTGGCCAGATTCATTTTCAATGTGAAAAAATTGAGCAGTTAATGGAGTCATAGTGACCTGGGACAGGATTGACTTTATTATGAATGCCATGTGTAAACATCAAATGGAGACTTTGCAATAATGCATTTTGATACATTTGTGTTTATAATGGGGGGGGGGAAGGGGAAAAATATTCTTGATGCTCAGGGCCCCCCAAAATATGAATCTATTTCAGCTCAGAAGTAGCCACCGTACCTAAACAGAGTTTCAGGGTGTAGCTGAGTTAGTCTGTGCAGGATAAACTTAAAAAACAACCAATTGTCTGGTAGCACTTTATAGACTAACAACACATGTAGTTGGGATCATGAGCTTTCGTGGGCATATCTGAAGAAGTGGGCTGTACCCACGAAAGCGCATGATCCCATCTACATGTGGTGTTAGTCTATAAAGCACTACCAGACTATTTGTTGTTCTTTAAGTTTATCCTACACAAGGTTGTTAGCCTGCTACGATTCTCAAGCATGAGTCAGGCGGTTAGTCAGGGCTTGGGGAGGGAGGGCTGGAAGAGTGTTAGTCAGGGGTCTCCAACCTTTTTAACCCAAGATCACTTTTTCAATACAAGTGCAATGTAAAATCGTCCTCAAGCCCAAATCCCCTTTTCCCACTTCCTTCCCGCCCCTTCTCTTGGGCCCTGCCCCTGCTCCACCCCTTCTCCTAGGCCTCACCCTGCTCATTCCATTCCCTTTCTTCCCCATCCTCCCTCACTTTCACCAGTGTGACCAGATTTGCCCAATACTCTGGGGTTTGCTCATTTATCAGGATTACTCTTATGGAGCTGAGGGGGGGTTAACAATTCTACTTGTGTGCTGCTTGTGCTACTTGTGCTCCCCTATGGAGCTGAATTCTACCTGCTGCCAACTCCCCCTCCCACGGGAGCTCTCCTGCAGGAACTGGGTTCCTCAGGACGGGGTTTTTCCCACCTCAGCAACACACGGACACTCACCCCCACTACCAGAGCACGTCTGAGGGGACTGGGGAATCAGCACTCACACGCTGACCCCTCCTATGTCCCTGGACTCAGCAGGCTGGTTTAACAGCAGTACCACACTGCACCCTCGTGTGCCTTTGGACGCTGTGGGCTGGATTTCACAGCACTTTAAGCTGCCTTCCTCCTATGCCCCCAGGTTCAGCACCTCCCTATCCCCACTCTCACACCACAAGCATTCGCTGGTAAACCACATGATGAGCAAACCCCCCAGGATTTGGGGCCCTACAGGGATCTTTAGTGTGGGTACAGGAGGAGTTCTTGCAGAGTGAATGGGGAAGCCAAAACCACACCCCTGAGGAAGAGTGAGAGAGAAAAGATAAAGAGAGAGAAGCAGCCAGCTTAACAATGAAAGTGATTTATTTCTGGGTAGTGAATAGATATATATAGCGAGAGCCAAACACACAAAACAGGGACAATATTAAATCCAACAGGTACAATATGAAATCTAAATTAAAACTGATTATGAGTGTTAGGACTAGCAAGTCATATAACTGATTACATAGGAGCAGGAGACTAAGCTTAGAGAAGGGTAGGTGGGGTGGCGGGAGGGGGGGAAGAGAGAGACCTCACCACTCCGTGGTGCTTGCACTGATCAGGGTATCCCAGATGGCGATGGGAGCTGGGGGTTCGGAGGGGAGGAGACAAACAGAGCAGAGCCCCCAGCTCAATCAGGCCGGAGATGGAGTCTCAATGGAACTGATGCAGTTTAAATGCAGGTATCAGAGCAGTGTTTCTTGGGCAAGGGGAGGGGTTTTTGTAGGGACAGGACACTGGGTTTGTTATGGGTAAACAGAGGTCAGACAACAGAGACTGATCACTCCTGGCTATGGTGGGGGATGTTCCTTGAACCAGCTCACAATGCAATAGGCAGTGTCAGTATCTGGATATCAATAGGCTCCATTACTGGAATTGGTCTGATCGTAACTAACTTGGGGGTGAGCAGGCCTGGGTTCATGAGCCTCTGGAGTAGAGATTTCCCATCAGGTTGTGCTTCTCTGCTTTCAGTATCCCATAGGTCAGTGGGGTTCCTGCTTTGGAAGAGCTGGTCTCCATGCTGGATGCTAATGGAAAGGTCTCTCTGTTCTATCTTCAGAGCAGATGAGGCTGGGGTGTTTCCTTCACCCTATCCCCCTTGTCTGGAGTGGTTTAGGTGGGTCTCCCCTGGCCTTTTCATTGCTCTGTCTGTGATTCAAACAGAGGCCGGGGGGCTCCAGTCCTAGCCCAGGGCAGGGGATCAGGGTCCAAGAGGGGTTCAGGGTGCAAGCTCTAGGAAGGAGTTTGGGTGCAGGGGAACTCACATCTGGGGCAGGAGGTTGGGTGCAGGACTGGGACAGGGGCTCAGGAAGCAGGCTCTTGCTGGGCACCATTTAACTGAGACAGCTTCTGTGTGGTGGAGCAGTGGGGTTAAGGCAGGCTAACTCCTGCCCTGGCCCTGCACCACTCCTGAAAGCAGCTGGCATGTACCGCAATGGCTCCATGTGCTGCCCCTCATCTACACGCACTGAACCCACAGCTTCTCCTGGCCATGGTTCCCCATCACTGATCAATGGGAGCTGCAGGAGCAGTGTCTGCAGGCCAGGACAACGTGTGGAGACCCCCTGCTCTGCCTCTCACGGAGGCCACAGGGACATGCCAGCCATGTCCAGGAGCAGCAATTCCCACAGAGCTACTTACTCCAGCCACGACAGGTTCGGCATTTTAGAACTCACAGCGCAAAGAATGACATTTGAGCACAAGAGAGAAATAAAAATGGTGAAATGCACAGAGGAGTGAAACCCCCCAAATACCCCACTTTGCCAGCAGTGACAGAAGTAACAACAACCACCCACGTATGTGTCGGGTTGGGAGATGAGAGTGAAGGTCAGTGTGTGTGTGTGAGAATGACAGAGAGTTGCATTGCCAAGCTCCCTCCATCCCCCTCTCTCTGTGTGGAGATAGGGGACAGGAGTGGGGGGAAGGTACACCCTGAGATAAGCACCCCCCCTTCTCTCTCCCACACCCTGCACAACGAGCAGGAGGCTCCCAGGGGGCAGCTCCAAGGCAGAGGGCAGGAGCAGCATGAGAGGGGGTGGAGGGGCAGCTGAAGAGCCAGCAGTTGAGAGCTTCCTGGCCAAACCAGACAGGATCCCCTGTCAGAAGCTCCAAGATCTACCAGCAGATCCCGATTGACTGGCTGGTGACCAGTGGTGTAAACCAATGAGCTCACTGCAGCTCAGCCATGGTCATGGGCTTGTGGCCTCTCAAACTATGGCCCTAATAGTCGATTGCTGCTGACTCGGCGTCGGCCAGGGCTCTGAGGCCTTGGCTGCCCGACTTCAACTTCTCAGTGAGGTCCCGCAGTTCCCCCAGGGCCAGGAATCTCGTGCTGGCCTCACCTCCAGAGCTCATTAGGGGCAGCACCTGCTGGACGACCTCTCCCAGGATGCCGGCTATCTCCTCGTAGATCACCAGGTCCTTGGTGAGCCTCTTAACCACCCAGGCCCTCCCCGCCAGCCCGTTCACGAAGGTGGTGCATTTCCGCAGCCCGCTCTGCAGGGTGACGATCTCCCCCTGGAGCCTGGCCCACTCCTTCAACTCCTCGTTGATCTTAGTCAGGCTCCCCTCATTGTCCGCGATCTCAGCCTCCGTTAGTTTCTCCAGCTCTTGGTACCTGCAGACTTCAGCCGAGTACCTGGATGCTTCTTCCACATGTTGATCGACGTCTTTCTGGGCCTCAGCTGCGGCTGCATTAGCGGCATTCATAGCCACCTGCCCGCAGCCGACCATGATGGAACCTGGCGAAAGCGAGTGTAAGCAGTCAGGCCAACTGGGGCAGGGGGAACAAAGGGGCAAGTCCCCCAGGGCCTGGGGATTCAAAAGGGTGCAGAGCTCTGGCCGCCGTTGCTTCCACGGTAGTGGCAGGAGTCTGGAGCCCTTTAAATCATCATCAGCGCGCTCGGCTTTGCATCGTGCTGAGCGCTAGCGAGGGGGCAGCCCCACCTCTTCCACCTGAAGTCCCGCCCCTGTGGGAGAGAGGAGCTGGGGCCTCCCCTGCTTTGCCCATGGGCCCAGCAATTCTATGGGTGTCCCTGAAAGTATTTCCAGGAGTTTTAGGGTTGGTATTATGCCCGTGCTTTGAGACCTTGACCAAGATCAGACCCCCCGCCCTCCCTGGTTTGCTGGTCCCCAGCACAGAAGGTTGGGACCGACTACCCTAGCTGGAACGTAATTAACCCCCCTTGTGTGGGTGCAGCTCCTGCAACACCATTGGGGAGTCAGGACTTCACCAGGACTCACCCCACCCACTCACAGTCCTGGATCCCTCCCTGCAGCCTCAGCCTGGGGCCTCCTGCCCTCTTGGCTATGCTGCACCTCCCATAGTGCCCCTGGGGCTCAACTCTCCCTGGCCTGGGCAGCCTTGGCTATGCTGCACCTATGTGGCCTGGGGTGGGTGTCAGGCCCACCATCCGGGCAGCCCCTGCTCTGCTCCCAGAGAGGGTGCCCCAGGCGAGGGCCCCGTGCCCCCTGAGGGCTGCCTGCTTCCTCCCCATGGCTACTCCCACACCAGTGCAGACACCAGCCCGGCACCAGGCCCAGGGACCAACGGCTACACAGACACCAGTACTGGGCCTGCGCGCCACCCATCAGCTCCACGTTCCCCCCACCTGTGCAATGGGGATAGGCTCCACCATCAACTCCACTGCGGCCCCTCCATCCCACCTCCTGCCCCATCCACCCATCAACTCCACTCCCGGCCCCTCATCCCACCCACCCCTGCCCCATCCACCCATCAACTCCCAAAGCGGCCCCTCCATCCCACCCACCTCCTGCTCCATCCACCCGTCAGTTCCCAGAGACCCCCTCCATCCCACCCACCTCTGCCCCATCCACCCATCGATTCCATCCACCCTCCATCCCACCCACACCTCCTGCCCCATCCACCCATCAGATTTCCCATCACTCCCCTCCATCTCCACCCACCCCCTGCCCCATCTACCCATCAATTCCATACACCCCCTCCATCCCACCCACCCCTGCCCCATCTACCCATCAATTCCCATACACCCCCTCCATCCCACCACCCCCTGCCCCATCCCCATCTACCCATCAATTCCCATACACCCCCTCCATCCCACCCACCCCTGCCCCATCCACCCATCAATTCCCATCCACCCCCTCCATCCCACCCACCTCCTGCCCCATCCACCCATCAACTCCCATACACCCCTCCATCCCACCCACCCCTGCCCCATCTACCCATCAATTCCCATCCACCCCTCCATCCCACCCACCTCCTGCCCCATCACCCATCAATTCCCATACCCCCTCCATCCCACCCACCCCTGCCCCATCTACCCATCAATTCCCACACCCCTCCATCCCACCCACCCCTGCCCCATCTACCCATCAATTCCCATACACCCCTCCATCCCACCCACCTCCTGCCCCATCCACCCATCAATTCCCATACACCCCCTCCATCCCACCCACCCCTGCCCCATCTACCCATCAATTCCCAGACACCCCCTCCATCCCACCCACCTCCTGCCCCATCCACCCATCAATTCCCATACACCCCCTCCATCCCACCCACCTCCTGCCCCATCTACCCATCAATTCCCAGACACCCCTCCATCCCACCCACCTCCTGCCCCATCTACCCATCAATTCCCATCCACCCCCTCCATCCCACCCACCTCCTGCCCCATCTACCCATCAACTCCCACCCACCCCTGCCCCATCTACCCACCAATTCCCATCCACCCCCTCCATCCCACCCACCCCTGCCCCATCTACCCACCACCCCATCCACCCTCCATCCCACCCACCTCCTGCCCCATCCACCCATCAATTCCATACACCCCCTCCATCCCACCCACCCCTGCCCCATCTACCCATCAATTCATCCACCCCTCCATCCCACCCACCTCCTGCCCCATCTACCCATCAATTCCCATCCACCCCCTCCATCCCACCCACCCCTGCCCCATCTACCCACCACCCCATCCACCCCCTCCATCCCACCCACCCCTGCCCCATCTACCCATCAATTCCCAGACACCCTCCATCCCACCCTCCCGCCCCATCTACCCATCAATTCCCATCCACCTCCTCCATCCCACCCACCCCTGCCCCATCTACCCATCAATTCCCATACACCCTCCATCCCACCCACCTCCTGCCCCATCTACCCATCAATTCCCATACACCCCCCTCCATCTCACCCACCTCCTGATCCATCTACCCATCAATTTACAAACACCTCCTCCATCTCTTTTTAACATCTAGCTCAATACACACTATCCATCCATCCATCTATCCATCCCCACATACCTATAGCCTCCTGCAGCCTATATCTCTATCAACTCACTTGGAGGCTACACTGGGTCTCCCGTGGGTACGGAATGTAGCCTGCCCCCAGCTAGGTGGTGGACAAGGACCATGGTACCTTGTGCAAAACTCTGGGCCTGAGCTGTGAGACGAGGTGTCTCTGGAGGAGAGGGAGTTTTGGTCTCAGTGTCTGACCATCCTTAGCAGCCCTTGGGGAACCCAGCCCCAGAACTTGCCCATGTCTCTGTCTATAAAAAAGGTTTTCCTGTAGGCCAACAGCGTGACGTCGTGCAGCACTCTGCATGCTGCAGCCCTTCTCTCCCCCCTGAATGGCATGGCCTCCCCTCTCCTCTGTATGGGGTGGGGTGGGCAGGGCGGGGTGGGTATCCTACAGCTTCCAGCTGGGCCTGCCCCAGCCCAGCCTTCTGGCAGCCAGTGGAGGAGCGAGCCTGTCCTGCCACAGAATGCCTCAGCCCAGCCAGGCCCCCGGTACCCTGTGGGAGAGAGCCAGGCCGCAGCCCGACCCAACTCCCCAGCGGTTGTGGGGAAAGGAGGAAGAGCTGGGGCTGCTGCAGCCTCAGCCTTGCCCAGGGGCTGTGAGGAGAGTCAGGGCTGCCTATCTCTGGAGGGGGAGAGGGGGCGGGCTGGTGAGCATAGTGAGGAGGGGCCCTGCCCCCTGGTATTTCATACGGCACGAAACATCCCGCGAGAGAGAATCAGAGTCCTGCGCCAAAGGGGAAAGAACATGCGCTCATGACTCATCCCTTACAGCCCTGAGCTGCCATTCGCCCTCCCTGGGTCCAGATGAGAGCCAGGGTCCCCTAAAAGGGAAAGGCCTCATGTCTCCTTCCCAAGCCTCTTTCTGCCGGCCCGTTCCTTCTGGTTCTCCATGCTCAGTGGAGACTGGGAAACCAGACCCGGCTAGAAAGGGGACAGAGTGGCCCCGTCCTACAGCAACAGTAATGGACGGACTCTGCCACGAGGTGCCGTGGGAATATACGGTACAAACTCCACCAGCCACTCACCAGCAATTGTCCCCACGAAAGGAAGAAACATCAGGCCGATGCCAACATTTCGTATCACTTGGTTGTAATCTGCTTCCTCGCGTCTTCTCTTCACCTCGGCCTGCATGTCTCTGTGGTGGTTGTTGGCCCTTTCCAGCATCTCTCTGGCCTCTTTTTCTGACTTGCGGCAGGACTCCAACTGGCTCTTTAAGTTCTTGAGGGCCTGTTTCTTCTCATCTTGCTCGTCCTGCAGGCTTTTCTTCTTCACCACTAGCTGCTCCGTTTCATCATCTATCTTCTTCAGCTGCCTTCCCAGCTCTTCTTCTGCAGCTGACAACTCTCGGGAAGCTGCCTTGATTTGTTCCCGGATTTTCCCATGTGCATCTGGATCTGCCTCGGCTTCGAGCAGGTGCTGGGTAAAACACACCAGCTCCCTCATCCCTGCCTCAAAGCAGTCCCGGACAACCTGCTTATAACTCTCGTCCCATCCAGAAAGTGTTGAAAGCGCCATGAGGAGAGGCCACAAGAGGGTACTTGCCTGAAAGAACAAAATCATCCTGAGAAGCACAGCCAGGTGTGGGGCCCAGCTGTTAGCAGAGGACAGCTGTTACCCGCTCTGTGCCATGGTGCACCTACACAAGTATGAATCACTTCACTGGTGCTCTGGATTTACGCTAGGGTCACAGGCCAGAATCCCGGCTTCTCTCCATTGTTTGAGGCAGGGTAGCTCTAGATCCACCCCCCGGGTTGCTGAGCTCAGAATCTGGCCCTTTATTTGATTCCTCCCAAATGGAAAAGTTCTGCTTCCCCTTAAGGCCCAAAGTTCTCCTATCGGACACACCCATCCCTTGGCTGCACTGCACGTCCATGTCTGCCCTTCCCCCGCCGATCTGAACCCCAAAGCACATCAGCTCCCGTAAATAGCATCACGTCCGTCGTTTCATTGTTTTCTGTGGGAAAGGGCCCCACGTACCCACAGAGCAACCGAGGGCCCTGACTTCCCACCAGGTCCCTGGTTTAACAAGGAGCTGACTCTCTGTGTCATCTGCTCCTAGGTAGACCATTGGACTGACTCAGTCTGGCCATTCTGTTTTTCTTATATAGAGCTGAAATGTACCTGCCACCTGCTGTACCCACTAGACCTCACTCCCCTCCCAGAACTGAGAGTGCCCAGGAGTCCTGACGGGCTGTCTCTCTCCACAGAGTTAGGATCTAAATTACAATTTTAAGGCTAACCAGTGTCCCTTAAGTCACTGGTTCCCAATCTTTCTTATGCTGTGGACCGAACCCATTCACAAAGTTTGGCGGATCAGTAATATTTTATGTGCATATTTGCATATTCATTATGCAAATATGCAAATAAAATGTTACCAGTTTGGCTAGCCCCAACCCAGCCCCTTTTTCCCCAGTGCCTAACACCCTTTGACGCCCACTCCTAAACCCCACTCCATTTCACCCTTTAACCTCTGACCCCTACAGCCCATGCCAAAACCCTCTTGCCCCGTGACCCCACCCCACCCTCACCCATCATCACTTTCCCCGCACCCTCCCACACTCCCCAGAGTGACGCTGCCCCCTCCAGTGAGTGTGGCCATTACTGCTGCATGGGTAGTGGGAGCGGCCCTCCTCCTTCATGCCCCTCTCTCCCCCCCCAAACACGTCTTGCACCCCATGGGTGGGGGTGAAGTGTGGTGCCCTGGCCAGACGCCATTGATGGGCACGCGTCTCCCTCCTTCTTCGCGCCCCTCCCTTCCCAAGTGCAGAGGGAGCAGGAGAAAGGGAGGTGCCCCCTCATCCCATCTGAGCCCCCACGGCTGCTGGAGCCGCCGGGAACAGCCAGCCTGAGCTCCAACCACCGCTGTGGCCTGGCTGTGGCCCGGTGATAGGGAACCGCTGCCTAACATGACTTGCCCCAAGACGTCAGAATCTGTCAGGCTACATCTACGCTGCAGAGGTTTTGTGCTGAAACTCACGGAGCGTCTACGCTTGAAGCACGTTTTTGCACAAGAAAAAGAACAGTCGATCGTCAGAAGAGAGGGCTTTTGGTGCAAGAGGTATTCCTCTTTCTATGAGAAACAAGCCTTTTTGTGCAACAGCTCTTGCACAAAAAGGTGTGTGTGGATGGACAACAGGGGTTTCTTGCGCAAGAGTGGCCCTGGCAGTGTGGACGTTCTCTGGCACAAAAGCATATAGCAGTGTGGATGTGCTCTTGTGCAAAAGCATATGGCAGCGTGGACATGCTCTTGTGCAAGAACTTTTTGTGGAAGATCTCTTCCACAACGAGTTCTTGTGCAAGAAGCCTGCACTGTAGACATAGCCTGTGTTAGAGCTGAGTGGGTCTAATATTTTCTTTATTTGAGATAGGAATTAGATATGGGGTTCCCGTCAGCTCCCTGATGAGTTATCGGCCAGAAATATAGAGTTTTCCAGGGCCTCAGGCGCTCTTGGACAGAAGTGATGTCGGGGAGGGGGGGAGGTGAATAGGGTTGCCCCCCATTTGGTGTTTGACTTGTACCGAGCATGCTCAGTAACACTGCTGAAGCCTCTGTCCTCAGTCTGTCGCCCCATGCTCTCACTCCCCACCAAATATCAAATCTGAATGGCGCCCCTGTGCCCCGGGTGCATTGTTGCAAGGAGACACGTGATGGCTGGAGAATGAGATTTTTTCAGACCCAGCCGCACCCACCTTTAATTGCCTTCACAGGGGTTTGAGGTTCTGGGGAGGAGGGGTAGCACCTCCCTGACTCTAATGAGGCAAGCGTGAACCTCAATTGATTCAGGGCAGGGCAGACGGGAGGCTGGTGCAGACAATTTATTGATGTGGCACCTGCAGGAACCTCTGCAAATACCTGTAGGTCAGCGAACCAGCTGTTGGAGCCATTGGCAGCTTGCAGCAAAACCGCACCGTGATGCTGCTCTGCCTCTCCTCCCAGGGGCAGGGAGCATGCTGACAGCCAGGATGACTGGTTTCCCAGCGAGAAGGGGACAACTAGGAAGGGTGAGGGGAGAGACATAAATGGGGTGGGTGCACATTGGGTATGGATGGTGAGGGGGCATCCTGATGCCATTCTGAGGTGGGAATGGGGGCTCAGGGATGGGTGGGAAGGAGGCACACCGAGCCCTGGCAGGAGTACTCCCAAGGGAACTCTGCACCAAAAAATAATTCTGCGCCCAGTATTTGAAAATCCTGCACATTTCATCTGTCAGAGTCACACGGGATACCCATGCCCGTTTAACTACTTCCAGTAATTCATTGTAAAAACACCGGCCAGCAAGTTTATCTGGTGGAGAGAGCTGAAGCTGGAAGCCAGACGGCCAGGACAAGAAAAGCCTGGCTGGGGAACAGAGTCAGAAGTCAGTGTCACCTGCTCAACAGAACTTAAACCCCACCTAAGTTTTGTTTAACACTTTGCACCAGGGTCCTCCACTAAAAAAACCCAGCAACAACAGGCTCCGCTAGTGCTAGCAAATTCCAGGGGCTCGATTGCAAATCTTTAACGTGGTGCCATGAAGCAGGAAGTCCAAGGACCAGGCAGGTTCTCTGTGCCTGGAGTGCACAGCTGTAATGCCAACAGGTGGAACTAAACCTACAACCTCTGCACCTTAGAGTGGCAGCTGCTACTGCTTGAGCTAAAAGCCAGCTGCTTCTTTGCTAAGGCTGCAGAGCAAACTTATTATGCTCCCTGTCAGTAGTCTAGGTGCCCCTAGATGGGAGGGAGACAGAGGGAGCATCCATGCTAGCTGCTTCCCATGCTGTATTCTCAATAAACGTGGCATGTTGCCTTTTCCCCTGAAAAAGATCCCATGTGCTTCTGATAAGCATAACATTTTGGGGGGAGAATCATGAAAGAAGGGAGGCACGAGCTGTTGGTTTGGCTGGTTGGTTTGGTTCTTAAAGAATCAATGGAGAGTGGTAAGAGGAGACTATACTGATCAGCTGTATAAGAAGAGAAACTGAGTCACACCCCTTAATATGTATTTAATAACTAAACAATGGGGGCTCAGCTGGGAGGTCTCAGCTGAAGACATGATATTATACCGCAGCTTACCCAGAAGAACACACCGCGAGCCAATCCTTTAGAATCTACAATCTAAAGCTTTATTAACAAAAGAAAGAGTAAAATTGTGAAAGGAATCAAATGACACCCCCCAGTTACAACGTTCATGGTGTCGGCTTGTAGCAGAGCTGCAATAATCTGCTGTGTTAGATTAAGTCTCTGGAATCCATCGTCTGTTAGGCTGGGCCACCAGTTCTTCCAGGCTACAGTTCTGTGCAGAGACGGGTGATTAGCCGGGCTGAAGAGCAAGAGGCCCTGGGGGTTCTGCCATCTCACAGCTGTACCCATGTAGAGGGAATCCCATTGCTCTTGCTGTGGTCCCAGGATGGAGTCTGTCGCATGAGCAGGTCACCTGTCCACGCAGGACTCCGCCTGTTTCTGGCACTGCCCCGGCTCACGCACTGGTCTGAACATTCGCGGACAAGCTCGTCAGATGTGGATTGACACCCCCTGAGCTGTGCTGGCAGGGAAGGGCTGCGATTCCCTTGGCTGTCAAACCTCTCCGAAGAGACGGGCCCCGTCTCCTATCGGCGTGTCCCTGAAGCCAGCGTTGAAATGCAAGTGCAGAGCCAGTGCTCAGAGCTTCTTGTACGAAACCGCTATGTGCATGCGAGCAGTGTCAACAGAAACCAGGGTCTCCGAGGCTTTCCACAGACATCACACTTGGCCTGCCTTGTACGAGATTTGGTGCAAACATGTTACACTGGTTGTAACAAGGGTTTATACATTCATGTTACCATTCAATAATGTCGCCCCTCCCCGGATCACTCTGTAGATTCTTACCAGGGCCCACTACTGTGTGTTTCACCCTCCACACACATGCACCCCATGGCTGAGATGAGAGTATTGAGACAGACAGGAAGCCACAGCACAGTGCAACATGATGACTTGCCCAGGGTAAAAAGGGACAGCGTGAAGACTAGAACCCAGATCTGCTGCGTTCTCACAAAGCACTGTGACTGCGCGGCTGGTCTTTCCCAGGCTCACATCTTGCAAAGCAAAGTCGTATATGGAGCGAAGCGAGGTGGGGTTGCAGTTACTTGATTATGAAGACTCCCCACAGTGAGAGACAGTTGCTAGGACCCCAGCAATGTGTCCATCTACACATACTGATCATCTTCCTCTGCGGTCAACTCCTTCATCCCCTGGCGCACCACTCCCTCGATTGCCTTCTGCTCTGCCACACTCACGGGGGGCAGCACGGCCTTCAGCTCCTTGTCGATCGTCTCCACCCTGGCCTCCACGCTCCGATCAAACTCCTCCTTCTTCTCGATCACCAAGTCATAGATGGCTTGGCGGGCCTCTTCGCAACCTTTCTGTAACCTCTCCCGCTCAATGTTGAAGCTCGGGTCGGATGGTTCCAGGGCGATCAGTCGCCCCAAGCTGCTTATGCGATCCATCAGGAATGTATTGGACACTTGGGTGTAGGTCTCGGAGATCATGTGCACCAGATGGGCCACATTGGAAGCATTGAACGCTTGGCTGTAGATCATGTCTAGGACAAAGCAGTTGGAGGAATAATTTCCAATTTTCTGTACGTCCAAGACAGAGCTCACAAATTCCTTGATGCCCTGACTGAGGCAGGAGTCAATCAGGCTGGAGATCATCTGGAAGAACCTCACCATCTTCTCCCACTGCTCCTTCACCTGCCCCAGGGCCTCCAGCCCTTTGATCAGCATCTCCCTGGCTGTCTTGAAATCAATTTCCTGAACCTGGCATTTCTCCATGGTGCACATGAGCTCCATCAGCTCGTCGTTCTGCTTCTCGAAGTTGTCAAAGCTCCTCTGATACTCATCCTGGGTCTCCTTCATCATTGCCCGGCTCTGTTCCACCTTCAGATGTGCATTTTGCAGGGCACTGCATCCTCCCATTGAGGCTTGTTGGGATTTAGCCATGTTAGGTGGCTTCGAGGTGAACGCAGGAGCTCCCATTGAGGATTTACTCTTTGTATCAAACTCCAATGTTTTTTGGTGTAAGCTTTTGATCTCGACAACAAGAGACTTTTCTTCTCCCTTATCTTTGTTTTTGGACAAGGCCAACTTTTCCAGCCGTTCACAAATAGTAAGGCCCAATTTGCAGATCTTCTTAGCTTGAGTTCTTGGCTTACACTCCTTTTCTTTTTCTATGCTGCTCTTCTGCTCTCGGAAACCATCTTTCAGCCAGTTGGTGTTGACTTCCCTGAGTTTGCTCATTGAAGATTTTCTGCATGTTGAGACCAGCGGGCTCAATGATTAGCTCTTTGAGGCGTGTTGCGTACGTCAGGAACATCCCTGACTTGGAAAAAATGCTCATTGCTGCCACTTTGTTTCCAAAGTCATTTTCCCCTGGGCTGGTTGATGCACCGCCTCCCATTTCCCCCAGCTTCTGTATTGCCAGATTTTCCTGTGAACAAACTTGCAATTCCATTTACCATATTGCTGAGTCCAGATGTAATACTCTCCACAGCGGCAATGCCCACTGCATCCCACCCTGTGGGGATGGATTGCATGGCTTCCTTGTACTGGTCAAAGGTCGCATCAACCTGCTTTTTCACCTGGTTGTGATACTCCTCGGCCAGCTTCTGGGCCTCCCTGGCGGCTTTCTCCTTGATCTGAGCCTGCTGCAGGGCAATCTGGATATCCTTCAGCTCATCCTCGTAACCCTTCTTGGCGTTCAAACAGGCCTCCATCAGCTCCTGGATCAGGTGGATGACGGCTGAATACTTGTCCTCCACCGCCTTGGCTAAGGCTTGGCAGTCGTCTGCCACGACCTTCATGTTCTTTAGGTGCGTGGGCAGCATGGCGTTCACCGTCTCCATGTCCTGGAACAGAATTTTAACTATCACTTTCATCCGTCCCGGGACGCTCATGGAGAGCAGCCGAATCCTGTCCATGTTGACGTGCGCAGCGTTGAAGGCCTCCCAGCCTTGGTTGCTGACTTGACACAAGGAGGCCCTGAAGGATTCTGGGTACTTGATGTGCTTGAAGCCGCCTGTAGGGGGATTTTTATTGATGGAGAAGTCCTTCTGTGCTGAAATGAACACCAGCTGCCCCAGGATGGCGATGGAGATGGGGGCCGGCATGAGGAACTCCTCCCAGTTGGCGTAGGACTTCATCCTCAGCGCCGTCTCTTCCCGCACATTCTGGGCTTTGCTGACGCTCAGCTCAGCTTTAACCAGTGCTTGGGACGACTTCCTGTCTTCATCCGCCATTGGGCAGCCAGTAACGCTGAAAACGTTATGAGTTATGATTAAATGTGTGTATCGGGGTAGCACGAATGAGGAGAGAGGCCTCATCATGCTGGGAGTGTGACAGAGAGCTGGGCAGACACATTCCCTTCCCTAAAAGAGCTAACACTAAGTATAATCTACACTGCAGTGCTATTTTGGGATACCAGACGTATCCCACAATAGCTATCCCACGTCTTAACAACAAGCCTGTCATTTCAAAATAGACTAGGCTCACTATTGTGATGTCTCTGTAAACCTCCCTCCATGAGGGGTAAGGGACATTTCCGAATAGCGGGTTATTTTGAAATTTCACACATGCAGATAGTGCCAAAGTACAAAATAAACTATTTTGAAATAAGATTATCAGTCTGCTTAACTCAAAATGCTTCTTATTTCGACCTTGAGAAGGGAGTCTAGGAGCCAGGACTCCTGGGTTCTTTCCCCAGCTCTGGGTGGGGAGTGGGATCTGGTAGTGAGGGTAGGGAAAAGGGACTGTGTCTGTGCAGCACCTTGCATGACGGGGCCCTGATCTCAGCTGGGGCAGGGACTGTCTCTCGCTGTGTCTGTGCAGCGCCCAGCACAACGGGGCTCAAACGTTAAGTGTTGTGCTTAGAGAGAAGTCAATTGCACAAATACAGCCGGGGTTGGGGGGGTGGGGAATGGGGTGGGGGTGCCTGGCCTGGCAGGAACAGTGCGTAGGAGGGTCTGGGAGTCATGGTGGATCACAACCTCAGTTTGAGTCACCGGCAGGATGGTGTTACATAAAAAGCACACACTAGCATAGGCTGCATTAACAGAAGCAGAGCACCAAGCAGAGCACCAAGTCACAGGAGGTGGTTGCATGGTACTAGTCTGTGCTGGGTAGGCCTCAGCTGGGGCCCTGTATCCTGTTTTGGTCTCCAGTGCCTAGAAAGGCTGTAGTCAAACTGGAAAGGCTGCAAGGGCAAGTAAGTGACAGAGCTGGGATGGAATGGAAGCTGTCAGCTGTGTGAGCAAAGGCCGAAGGGACTGGGTAAGTTTAGTTCGGAAAAGAGGAAACTAAGGCTGTGTCTAAAGTACACCTCTCTGTCGACAGAGAGATGTAGATTAGGCATCACTATTGCAAATGAAAGCAGGATTTAAATATCCCGCGCTTCATTAGCATAAAGATGGCCACTGCTTTTTTTCGAAATGGAGCCTTTTTCGGAAAAAAGCAGCAGTCTAGAAGGGGATCTTTCGAAAAATAAAGCCTTTTTCGCAAGATCCTGTAAACCTCATTTTTTGATAAGGGATCTTTTTGAAAAAGGGTTTTTTCCCAACAAATGGCCCTGTCTAACCTGGGCTTTTTATTGGCAAAACCTCTTCTGAAAAAAGGATCAGAAGAAGATACACAAATGAGCATGCCATTTGCATATCTTCTTCCCCCCCAAAAACGGCCGTGTAGCCATAGCCCAAGCTGGGAGGGGTGGCGAGTGCTTTGGAGAACAGGTCAAAATTCAAAATGCTCTGGACACACTGGAGAAATGGTCTGAGGTAAATAGGATGAAGTTCAGTAAGGACAAATGCAAAGTGCTCCACTTAGGAAGGAACAATCAGTTTCACACATAGGTTATGTTTAGACTACATGGCTCCATCGATGGAGCCATGTAGATGAGTTTACTAGACATAGGAAAATGAAGCAGCAATTTAAATAATCACAGCTTCATTTACATCAAAATGGTCGCCGTGCTGTGCTGATCAGCTGTTTGGAGGCACAGTGCAGTAGTCTGGATGCGCCGCTGTCGACAAGGGAAACCTTTGTCGACTGCTCCGGTAAATGTCATTTCACGAGGTTCCCTTGTTGACCGCGGCGCGTCCAGACTACCGTGCTGTGCCACCAAATAGCTGATCGGCATAGCTCCGGCAGCAAGGACTGAGGGTAACCCTGCCCAAGGTGGAAGAGTGTAAGAAACCTTCAGGGGTAGAGAAAGGTCGGCTGTCAAGAGCAGGGCAAAGTGATTTCCTAGACCCTCCCTGCCAAGGAAAGTGGGGGACCCAACATCTCAACACTGCTCATCTTGTCACACTCGGGACACTTCCAAAGTGTCAGAACAACAGAACCATGGCGCAGGCTGCTGAGGGAGGTCGTGGATACTCCGTTCCTGGGAGCCTTTTGTTCCAGGGGAATCCTGTGCCTCCAAGCTGTGCAGGGTTTGTGCAGAATGACTGTTCTGTGCAGAATTTCATTGTTCTCCGCAGCACTGGCCCAGTGGAGCTGCCGGCTGCCACTAGGGGTCGCTGGACCTGGCATAGCCTGGCACGGCTCCCCAGTTTGCAGAGGATACTGCCAGTGGACAGGAGGGGGAACTGGAGGGTCCCAGCACCCCCTGAAGGAAGGACGCTGCGTGTCCTACAGTGAGCAGAGCCAGCTGAACACAGCCCAGCACTGACATCCCCACAGGAAACTCCACCCAGCCCATCTGACCAGCTTCAGGCTGTGTCTCCCTATTGGCCTCTGGGAAGAAAGGTTGCAGGTGCCGGAGTCGGGGGCCCTGTGCAACCCCCTGGATGGTCCCCTCCGAATCCCGCTCACTCTCCTCCTTGCAGGGCCCTCTATTTGGGAACCTCTGAAAGGCAGCCTAAGGGTCTAGGGGAATCGACTAACAGGCTGAGGGGCAGCGTTCTGCCCCCAGCTGTGCCTGGCTGGCATGTGACTCCCCCAGCCCCCGAACTGAGGTGCCCAACTAAACCAAAGCAAAGCAGAGAAATAGGCGTTACATTAACTCTGCTCCGGCTGGATCTGTGGGGCTGTCTGGATAAGGTACATAATAGCATAGTTGATTAAGGGATGAGCAAAGTTTATGGTTAATGCTATAGACTACACGCATTCCTTCTCTCCCCTTCCTGCCCCCTTTGTCAATACATTTTTTAGCAGGTTGGCCAGCAGCCCAGCCCAGTCCTGGCTCGCACTGGGTCTGGGACTTACCCCCGCTTCAGCTCTGCTTTTAAAGTGTAGTAGGAGGCAGGTGGGCAGGCATCCTGGCCGAGTTCTCACTTGCACTGGTCCTGGGAGCTTAGATGCTGGACAGCGGCTGGTACTGCCCTGCGCTGCTGCCTCTGTTTCAGAGACAGCAACATGGGGTAAGAGGCAGCCGGTCCGTGAGGGGAGCTGGTTCTTAAACTGGCTTCTCTCATGGACCAGCTCCCACCTGGCACCCGCGCTGCTGCCTCAGATAGAGAGGCAGCAGTGCGGAGTGGCAGGGGGCTCCTCGGGAGTAGAGTCTGAGCGCACTGGCTGTCGGCCCTGCCCCCAGGAACTATGGACTAGTCAAGTAACCGATAAGAATTCGCAAGGTTACTCGGCGATTGAGTTAACGATATTTCCCATCCCGCGCCTGCAAGGTCCCCCCCAGACTTGCTGACCGGAGAGTTGCAGTAAATGGCTCTCAGGAAGGGCGTGTGGAGAGCTGGTTCCTCCAACAGCAGAACATGCCGAATTAGTTTCCCCAAGGAATTCTCCAGGATGCCAACATGGCGACACATTTGCTCAGTGAATGGGGGCAGGGCCAGTGGGATACGGTGGCTGGGAGGGAAATGGGACCCGCTCAGCCTGGAAACAAGGCGCCAGTTCATAACAGGAGGGAATTAACCCCGGGGCCAGTTTCCCCGAGGGTTGGGGGAGCGTCCATCACACACAGTTGGGAGGGTTCTGCTCTGGGAATTACCAGGCACTCTCCGGGAGCTCACACAAGACACCCCACGGCTCCCTTCTGGCTTGGGGACCTCAGAGACTGTCCGGAGCCAAGCGGGCTGGGCACAGAAAAAGCCGGCTCCTCACGCCCCGTTGGGCCCAGACCGGCCTGATTTGCTAGTGGGAATTTCCCAGGCCAGGGCATTGGTTTCACAATAGATACAACCAGCTGCCCCGCCCCCTCCCAACCTGCCCACCGGGACAGCACACAGCCTCACCGAGAGCCGTCCGGGTGCGGGTGCACGCTCAGTCCTACTGTAGATGCTGGAAAGCCGCTGCCTGGCGCCGATTGCAGACACAGTGGTTGCTCCAGGCAGCTCCTTGGAGGTCCAGGCTGCACCGTGGGATCTGTGGGGTTGGGGGGAGGAGAGGGAGTGATGAGATGTTACCCTGTGAGGAGCTGGGTGGGCAGGTACTGGGGCAGGACCTGTCGGCTTCCCGTTTCTCTTCCCCTCCTCCCCTCCCATTGCACTGGCAGGGGGCAAGACGCCAGGGCTGCTGCTCCCTCTGTGCCCACCCAGGTTCCCAAAATGCCCCCTTGAGCCTCCTGCACCAGCATCCCGCCATGTCACCCTATGTACCCCCTGGGGCCCCTCCCCTCTGCCCTTCCCCCAGCCTCCTGCCATGTCACCCTATGTACCCCCTGGGACCCTCCTCCTGCCCTTCCCCAGCCTCCTGCCATGTCACCCCACTGTACCCCTGGGACCTCTCCCCTTCCCCAGCCTCCTGCCATGTCACTCTATGTACCCCTGGGACCTCTCCCCTCTGCCCTTCCCTCAGCCTCCTGCCATGTCACCCTATGTACCCCCTGGGACTCCTCCTCCTGCCCTTCCCAGCCTCCTGCCATGTCACCCTTGTACCCCCTTCCCCAGCCTCCTGCCATGTCACCCTATGTACCCCCTGGGACCCTCCCCTGCCCTTCCCAGCCTCCTGCCATGTCACCCTATGTACCCCTGGGACCCTCCTCCTGCCCTTCCCCAGCCTCCTGCCATGTCACCCTATGTACCCCTGGGACACCTCCCCTCCTGCCCTTCCCCAGCCTCCTGCCATGTCACCCTATGTGCCCCCTGGGACCCCTCCCCTCTGCCCTTCCCCAGCCTCCTGCCATGTCACCCTATGTACCCCTGAGACCCTCCCTCTGCCCTTCCCACAGCCTCCTGCCATGTCACCCTATGTACCCCTGGGAACCCCTCCCCTCCTGCCCCTCCCCAGCCTCCTGCCATGTCACCCTATGTACCCCTGAGACCCTCCCCTCTGCCCTTCCCACAGCCTCCTGCCATGTCACCCTATGTACCCCTGGGGCCCCTCCCCTCCTGCCCCTTCCCCAGCCTCCTGCCATGTCACCCTATGTACCCCTGGGACCCTCCCCTCCTGCCCTTCCCAGCCTCCTGCCATGTCACCCTATGTACCCCTGGGACCCTCCCTCCTGCCCTTCCCCAGCCTCCTGCCATGTCACCCTATGTGCCCCCTGGGACCTCCCTCTGCCCTTCCCAGCCTCCTGCCATGTCACCCTATGTACCCCTGAACCTCCTTGTGCCCCTCCCCAGCCTCCTGCCATGTCACCCTATGTACCCCTGGGGCCCCTCCCCTCTGCCCTTCCCCCAGCCTCCTGCCATGTCACCCTATGTACCCCCTTGAACCCCTCCCCTCCTGCCCCTCCCCCAGCCTCCTGCCATGTCACCCTATGGAAACTAGTGGAGTCTTCCCCTTGCTGTCTCTGTGAGACAGAGGCAGGAAAGGGGGTGGCGGGGCAGTCCGCACAACCGGGAATCAGCCGCTGGGGGCTGCGATTTGAACCTCAAAGGGAGTTTCCAAGGGGCCGCCGTGGAGCCCAGGGCACTGGGGACTCGAGCTGACCCTTGGCTCTACCAGGCTTTGGCATTTTTAAAGGGGCAGCGCCGCACAGCTGAGCCTCGGATCAGCTGTTCAGCGCCTGCCCCTTTGAAACGCCGCGTTGGGATTGAAACCCTCAGCGCCGCACAGCTGGACCCCCGCTCCGCTTTGCAGCACTTCCACTTTGCAGTCCCCCTCCCCCTTTGCTGCCTCGATCTGACGGGGGCTCGAGTCACCATAATCCAGCCCGGCCCTTGCCTCTGCGAGAGACAGGCAGCCGAGGGGGGCCGGGCGGCCGCTGGGGGCTGCGATTTGAACCCCAAGGGGAGCTTCCAAGGGGCCGCCGGGGGAGCCGCATTTCCCCGGGACCGGGCTCCACGGCCTCTGGCATTTGCAACGGGCAGCGCCCCCGCCGATCGCCAGCCGAGCTGTGCGGCGCTGCCCTGTGAAGGGCCCCTTCCCCTCCCATTGGCTGCCTGGATCTGACGGGGGGGGCTCGCCTAGTCCTGAACCCCCATCGGTCCCGCCCTCGCTGATCTGTGCTGGGATCCTCTGGGGGCGGAGTCGCCAGCACAAGGGCCCTTCTGGCTCCGAGAGCCACAGACACAGAGTCCGGCCGGCTGGGGCCATTTCCCGCTGGGGGGGAAAGCTCGCTCTGCCCCGCTGGGGCTGGCACCAGCGGCGGCGGCGGCGGGGGTTTATTGGGCTCCCCCAAGCAGGGGAGCCGCCCACAGCCAGTCCTGCCTGCAAAGTGCCCCGCCCTGACCCGGGAGAAGCCTCACCGCGAACCGGCCGCTCGCTCCGCCCGGCCCGCGACGCGCTGCCTGCTCCAGCCTCCGGGGCACCGCGCTCTGAGTGGGGACGGGCGGGCGGCTGCCTTTAAGGGCTTGGGGAGGCGCTGGGGGTTGGGGTGGCTCCCGCCGCTTTCACTTTCACTTTCGCAGCCCATGTCCCCCCACACCCCCAGTGGAGCCGGATAAATCCGCAGATCGATGACGCTAGAGCAGCTCACAGGGAGCTGCGCCTGCAAGGGCGGGGGGGGGGAAGGGAGCTGTAGGGAGGGGCAGGAGGCCCCCCCCCTTTAGCAATTCGACTTTGCTGGGGCACGGACTTTGTGCCCCTCCCGGGACTCCACGAGCCAGGGCGGATCCGAGGGGGCGCTGGGGCCGGGGGGAGGAGCCGGCTCCCCGGCAGGAAAGGCAAAGCAGCCCCCTGCACCCGCACTGGGTGGGCAAAGTTACCCCCGGCACCAGGGACCCCGCGTCCTCCCTCTCCCGCCCGCACAGACCCGCCGGCAGAAGGTGGAGGGTTTGGGGCAAAAGCGCCGCACCCAGCGCTATTTCGGCGCGCCCGTTAGTCCCAAACATCCCGGCCTCGCTTTTCCCACGTCCCTGAGAACCTCGTTGCAGGAGGAGCAGGGGACGTTTGGGAGCCGGGTTGTTTCATTAGCCGGTGCTGAGTGGACAGCGCCAAACGGCACAATCAGCTGCTTGGAAATGAGATCCCAGTAAGATCCAGTTCGTGCCGCTTGAACTCCACCCGCATGTTGACCTGCTAGTAAGGTCAAAAGCGCACCCCGCAGCGTCCCGCAGGCTCCCTCTGCACAGGGGCGATATGTGGGGAAACGCCCCTTACTCCGAAATAACGGAATGCGCGGTCTGCACAGCGAGCTGCTTCGTTCAACATACACGTGAGATCGTGGGCGCGGGACTCCATCCCTGCGACCCTCGTTGTACGTGGCACTAGGAAAACAGCAGAATAGCGCTTTATGGCAAAAGTAGTGCTGTGTAGCCCGCACCAAATTTCAAAACAAGCTATTTCAAAATTACTCGGAAATACGCTACAGAGAAACTCATTCAAAACCTTTAGGCAGGCCAGCATAGACATAGTTGCATATTCATTATGCCAATTAATTCATTTGTATAATCCCGCCGCGCAGTCCCGGAGCCAGGGCGAACTGGGACTGCTCAGTCCGGGCTTGCACCCGTCTGCAAACTAACCCTGCTGGGGCTCTGCTTTTCGAATTGGGCACGTGAACAACATGTAACTAGTCAAAGGCTACTAGCCACGCTCGGCAGGGAGGGGTCCCTGGCCTCTGTGTGTCGGGGGCTGGGAATGGGCGAGAGGGGAAGGGTCACTGGATGTTCCCTGTTCTGTTCACTCTCTCTGGGGCACCTGGCACGGGCCACTGTGGGCAGACAGGACACGGGGCTGGACGGGCCTTTCCAGCCTGGCTGTTTGTATGTAAAAAAAAATAATTCTAATAATAAAACAAATTCTCCCGAACGCCCCAGGCAAAGCCCCAGACTGCAGCCATGGCCGAGGGCCGCCCGCACAATCCGAATATCTTCCCGCCTGCGGAGATCTGCATGTGGAGGTTTCCCAGTCGCACCTCTAGGACGGTGGGAAAAGTCCCGAACCCACAGTGCAGCCGAGAAATGCCCCTGTCAGGGAGCAGGCCCCTCACCTCCCCCCGCCCTGCCTCCCGCCCGCGGGCTCTCGCCCTTGGCCAGTGGAGGCCCAGCGCTGCTCCCACACGACTTCACTCCCAGAAAGGGGGCGGGGAGGGGCAGGCTGGGGTGGTGGGGAAGGCCTCTTGCTGCTATCTGCAGCCCCTGCCCCCCCGCCCGCTGTGCCCACTGGTGCGCGGTGCCACCTCCATGGCCGATGGCCCTGCGCCGTCACCTCGGGCTGCCCCCTGCCGCCGGGACCTCTCTGGGGGCTCCCAGATTTCAGCTCTAGCGGGAGCAGGCCTGCCCCTTCCCCGGACACCCGGACCCCTCAGCCAGCGCTCGCCCTGCGACCGGGGATTTCCGCCCCACCGAGCCGCCTCCGCTCCGAGTTCAAACAGCACCGGGGGCGGGGGGGGCAGAGATTTTGCTGTTCCCTCCCAGGCTTTGTGTTTCCTTCTGCAGCCTCCCCCTTCCCCGCGCTGCCGCCGCAGCTTTTCCAGGCCCCGCCCTGGGCTCTGCGCTTCCAGCCCTCTCCCAGCGGAGTTTACGTGATGTGATGGGGCGGGAGGGAGTCTGGGCCGCTCGCCCATTTCCTACAGAACAGCCCATGCTCGGGAAAGCTCCGTGCCTGTGAGCGGGGCGGGAGGGGAGGTGGGTTAGGCAGAGCCAGGCGAGGAAAACAGACTCTGCTGATCAGCTCTCGCCTGACTTCCCGCAAGTCACATGTCACGGACCCCCGGCCTCCCGCAGTATGGCTGCCCAACCGCGCCTGCGTGGCCGACCCCTCCCAAAGAGCTCTGCCCCCTCCCACAGCTTTCAGTGCCCAGAGGAGACGGCTCCGGGCACAGCAGGGCCCCCGCCCCTTTCCCTCCCGCTCAGTGGGGGGTCTCAGGGCGCCGAGTGACCCAGGGTGAGGCAGGATCTCACCCTCCTACTTCAGGCCCGGAGCAGAGGGCGTGGGGGGGCGGGCTGCATCCCTCTGTGTCCCCCTCTCTCCCCCCTTTCCCGTCCTGTCTCCAGGACAATCCCTCTCCTGCCCCCTTTCACGCAGCAGAGCCTGGCCCTGCTCCAGATTGCAGGCCCTGGTTCTCATTGGGTACGTTACTCACCCTGACATCTGTTGGGAGACCAATACGGCAGTACACAGACAACCCAGGAAATTTTTGGAGAATGTTGGGGATAACTTCCTGGGCTGAGACTGGCAGTTAGTCAGGGACATGGGGGAGGGACTGGTAGAGGGGGCTCTGTCTGTGGGGCACAGACTGGCAGTTAGTCAGGGATGTGGGGAGGGGCTGGTAGAGGGGGCCTGTCTGTGGGGCACAGACTGGCAGTTAGTCAGGACATGGGGAGGGACTGGTAGAGGGGGCTCTGTCTGTGGGGCACAGACTGGCAGTTAGTCAGGGACATGGGGGAGGGACTGGTAGAGGGGGCTCTGTCTGTGGGGCACAGACTGGCAGTTAGTCAGGGACATGGGGGAGGGACTGGTAGAGGGGGGTCTGTCTGTGGGGCACAGACTGGCAGTTAGTCAGGGACATGGGGAGGGACTGGTAGAGGGGGTCTGTCTGTGGGCACAGACGGCAGTTAGTCAGGGATGTGGGAGGGGCTGGCTGAGGGGGCTCTGTGGGGCACAGACTGGCAGTTAGTCAGGGACATGGGGAGGGGCTGGTAGAGGGGTCTGTCTGTGGGGCACAGACTGGCAGTTAGTCAGGGATGTGGGAGGGCTGGCAGAGGGGGCTCTGTGGGGCACAGACTGGCAGTTAGGGACATGAGGGGAGGGGCTGGCAGAGGGGTCTGTCTGTGGGGCACAGACTGGCAGTTAGGGACTGGGGAGGGGCAGAGGGGGATCTGTCTGTGGGGCTCAGACTGGCAGTTAGTCAGGACGTGGGGAGGGGCTGGCAGAGGGGCTCTGTCTGTGGGGCACAGACTGGCAGTTAGTCAGGACGTGGGGAGGGGCTGGTAGAGGGGGTCTGTCTGTGGGGCACAGACTGGCAGTTAGTCAGGATGAGGGGAGGGGCTGGCAGAGGGGCTCTGTCTGTGGGGCTGAGACTGGCAGTTAGTCAGGGATGTGAGGAGGGGCTGGCAAAGGGGGGCTCTATCTGTGGGGCTCAGACAGGCAGTTAGTCAGGGACATGGGGAGGGGCTGGCAGAGGGGGCTCTGTCTGTGGGGCACAGACTGGCAGTTAGTCAGGACGTGGGGAGGGGCTGGCAGAGGGGGCTCTGTCTGTGGGGCACAGACTGGCAGTTAGTCAGGATGGGGGAGGGGCTGGCTGAGGGGGCTCTGTCTGTGGGGCACAGACTGGCAGTTAGTCAGGGACATGGGGGAGGGGCTGGTAGAGGGGGCTCTGTCTGTGGGGCACAGACTGGCAGTTAGTCAGGGATGTGGGGGAGGGGCTGGCAGAGGGGTTCTGTCTGTGGGGCACAGACTGGCAGTTAGTCAGGGATGGGGGAGGGGCTGGCAGAGGGGGCTCTGTCTGTGGGGCTCAGACTGGCAGTTAGTCAGGGATGAGGGGGAGGGGCTGGCAGAGGGGGGTCTGTCTGTGGGGCACAGACTGGCAGTTAGTCAGGGATGTGGGGAGGGGCTGGCAGAGGGGTCTGTCTGTGGGGCTCAGACTGGCAGTTAGTCAGGGATGAGGGGAGGGGCTGGCAGAGGGGGTCTGTCTGTGGGGCACAGACTGGCAGTTAGTCAGGGATGAGGGGGAGGGGCTGGCAGAGGGGGGTCTGTCTGTGGGGCACAGACTGGCAGTTAGTCAGGGATGAGGGGAGGGGCTGGCAGAGGGGGGCTCTGTCTGTGGGGCACAGACTGGCAGGTAGTCAGGGAGGTGGGGGAGGGGCTGGCTGAGGGGGCTCTGTCTGTGGGGCTCAGACTGGCAGTGAATGTTTCCATGGGCCGGGCGCAGGACTCAGCATTGATGCAGTTCATACCGTGGGGCAGGAAATCACGACCCCGCCCTGTGTCACGGTGGCAGCTGGACCAGCCGCTTCGGTTCCTGGTGCCTTGCTCTGAGCATCCCCTCCGGGAGCAGGTAGGGGCTGTGTTTGGATTCACTAGTACGATGCTGATGTCAATGTTGCCGTCCCGGCTTTGGGGGGTGTGCGAGTGTCACACACACACAGAGCAAATACCACGTCCTAGTTACAGTGTCCCATCAGCAGCCTGTCTGGGTGTCCAGACCTTGCACTACAAGGAAACTCCCTGGGGCCAGCTCCCTGTCCCTGATCCTCAGCCCCTTTCTGAATGGCTATGGAGAAACCCTCTAGGGCCCCTGCCCCTTTCCCTCCATCCTCTCTGCCTTACACCACCTCCCACCCAGCCTTGCTGGCTTCCCAAAGCCTGGCTGTGAGCCCCAGTCTGTGTGTAAGTCTTCAGGTCTAGCTGAGACCCTGGTGTTAAATGATCACCACTTGCTTTTTAACTTGCTAATCAGCCAGCGTGGCTCCCTCTGCTGTGTGAGATTCTGACACCCCTCTGGTGGGGCTCAGAGGGGGAGTTGTGTTTGTCGGTAACTTTACAAACAACGTGTGGTCCTGCGACATTGTAGAGACTGATCAAAATATGTAGGATCATGAGCTTTGGATGGCAAAACCCACTTCACTAAATGATGTGCTGGAGTGGAAATAAGAGAACCAAGAAAATCTTCCATAGGGTGCTTTGGCTACTGTTCATTAGTGGTGCAGCATCTCATTACTGTTCATCTCAATTACTCCTAAGTATTGGAGCAGTGTATCACATTACAGAATAGCCCCTTGAGGCGTCTTTCTCACGCTGTTGGTCACTCACCATCCACCTGCTCACTTTTCTCTACCACCATCCTGCTTGTTTGCTGCTCCTGTTAAATGCCCCCATCAGGCAGCCCCTGAGGATGTACCCTTAACTCAGAATAAGAAACTCAATTTGTGCTATGCAAATTATATATTTTATTTCGAGTCAATACCAAAATAGCTGATTTTGTCATTTGGCACTGTCTACACAGCACCAAATTTCAAAATACACAGCTATTTCAAAACATCCTTTAACCGGCTACAGGCACATCGAAATAGCGCGCCTGTTATTTTGAAATCTATTTTGAAATAACAGACGTGCTGTCAAGACGTGGAATACGCTGTTTTGGGATTCCTCCACTATTCCGAAATAGAGCTGCAGTTTAAGCCCATTGCATACCCCCCCTGAATTTCCCCAACACCTCCCCAGTTTTGTGAACTATGGTGCCATACAGCCCACCTTCACCCTCACGGAGTCACCCCTCATCGGCCCTGACACCCCCCCTTGTAAATTTGAACACCCCCCATTTCAATTCCTGGGGAGGCTACTGCCCCAGGTGATTTCAGCTCTAGGACAGAGTCACAGTCCTGCCACAAGTGATTTTAGGTCCATTTAGAGATGTAAAAGCACAGTTAATTGATTAACTGATCAAACATATTGTTTCAGCAGTTAACAGATTAAAGGGGAGGAAGTGGAGGGGTGCCCCAGCCAGGCTGGAGGATCCTCCCCCCCTCCACCGCTGGGCTACAGTTGTCCCCCACTGCGACAGGCAGGGGCTGTCCTAGCTAGGCTGGAGCAGCCCCTGCCTGCAGTGGGTCAAAGTGTCCCACAGGCAAGGGCTGGTCCCACATCCTGCATGGAGCAGCCTCTGTCAGCAGCAGGCACCTGTGGGGGGTACCCAAGGCAGGCAGAGAGCTGCTCCAGCCCCCACCAGTTAACCAATTAAACACTGAGGCCATGGCTACACTAACATTATTTCAAAATGACCACATTTGACTTAACTCCCATTTTAACATAATCAAACCGGCATGTCCACACTGTGGGGAAACCTCAAAATGAGTCCGAGGCAGGTTCCGTTAGTATGGATGAGCCCCAAGAAGCCCTGGGGAGTAATTAGTTTGAGTTTCTCTGGGGAGCAGTTATTTTGAAATAGCGGCACTGGAGAGTCCACACTAAGGCTATTTTGAGATGATAATTTCAGAATAAGAGTTACTCCTGATGAAAACAGGATACAGGTTTCGAATCCTGTGGCTTGTTTTGAAACAGCAGGTTTGGTTGTGTGGATGCTCCACTTATCAATTCAACCGTGGAGGGTTATTTTGAAATAAAGTCGGGGGCTATGTCTACACTGCCCCCTCTTGCACAATAAAATGCAAATGAGGCAAAGTGTGGAATATTGCTGCACCTCATTTGCATAATTTATTAGGCTCCACTTTTGCGCAAGAGGCTTTTGCTCTTCCTGAAAAAAAGAGGAAGAATGGCTCTTGTGCAAGAGGGGGTTTGCGCAAAAAGGAGCCAGGTAGACAGCTCCTTTTTGCACAAAAGCCTCTTGGGCAAAAACAGCGCCTTATTAATTATGCAAATGAGGCACGGCAATAGTCCATGCTTCACCTCATTTGCATATTGTTTTGTGCAAGAAAGGGCAGTGTAGACATAGCCTCCAGGTAGACCAGGGCGCCCATCACTAGCTTCAATAACAAGGAAGGCTGGCTGCTAAAGTAGCCATCTTAGCTCTATACTGGAACAGTGGGGAGAAACAGGCTGAAGCAGCCTTTCAGCAGACCCTGAGGCTACATCCACACTGCTGGTTTTGCTGGCAGAGCCTATGCAAATGAAGTTCAGATTAGCATATCACTGTGTTTAATTTGCATAATTTATGCAAACCATTTTTGCACAAAAACAAGCAGTGTGGACATTTTCTTTCGGCGCAAAAGCCCCTTTTTCCACAAGATCTTTAAGCCCCCAAAAAGGAGGTTTATCAATCTTGTGGGAAAAGGGGTTTTTGCGCAAAAAGAAAACATACGCCACTGCTTGTTTTTGCACAAAATCCCAGTGCAAAAACAGATTGGCAGAAAATATGCAAATGAGATCTTGACTCATGCTAATGAGTCCCTCATTAGCAGAGCTTGACAAACAGTGGCGAAAACTGCTCACCAGCCCCGTACTGCGCATGCGCGCGCCGTCGTTGAACGGGGCGCGCGGCTGAAACCTACTCGCCATGGGCGAGTAGATTCTATAGTTTGTCGAGCCCTGCTCATTAGCATATTTTTTTGAGAAGAAAATTCCTAGTGTAGACATAGCCTACAGACAGAGATTGGTGCTGTATCTCATTACAAACTAACACCGCTGTGGGCTCCTTTTCTGGGCACCTCCCCCTCCCCCAAAGGCTGTGCTAAACAGGGCTCATAGTTCATCATGACACTGATCCCAGTTGATCAACAGAAATGCCCAAAGGACAGGGGTCTCAAATTTGTCATCAAAACAGCCTTTGGTTTGCAGTGAAAGTTTAAACTGAACAGCATGTTCCCAAGTGCATGTTGGGAAGCCAGTTCACATCACTGCAGTAAAACGCTCTGCAGAACTGGAGGGTACAGAACAGATTAGGGTAGGGACAATGGATAGCAGGACATCTAAAAGGGTATCTGAAAGGGTGTCACAAGGAGGAGGGAGAAAAATTCTTCTCCTTGGCCTCTGAGGACAGGACAAGCAGCAATGGGCTTAAACTGCAGCAAAGGAGGTTTAGGTTGGACATTAGGAAAAACTTTCTGCCTGTCTGGGTGGTTAAACACTGGAATAAATTGCCTGGGGGGGTTGTGGAATCTCCATCACTAGAGATATTTAAGAGCAGGTCGGACAGACAGCTGTTGGGGATGGTGTAGATGGTGCTTGGTCCTGCCCTGAGGGCAGGGGACTGGACTGGATGGCCTCTCAAGGTCCCTTCCAGTTCTAGTGTGCTAGGATTCTATGACATGTATTACCAAGGGGAGAAAACAGCCTTAAGAGAAGCCCTCCAAACTTGAACTTTCCAACTGCCTCGCTTTAGCAGGCCTCAATTCCCAGACCTAATGAGGCACTGCGGTACTTTGAGCATGAGCAGGACACACAACCAAGTGCCCCGTGCCTATGCCAGGCAGACGCAGACTAAGGAGTTGCTCAGGACCCCAAACTGCTCACGGGAACCCCCATTTGCTTTTTGATTCTTATTTTCATAAGAACTAGCATAGTGTGGTGGAGGCCAAACCTACTCCTGATGAGCGCCTCAATGGGCCGGCACTGCCTCTGAGATACACAGATGCCCCAGTGTGCCCCCAATGGGGCGGGTTTCTTTTGTTCCACCCCCCCTTGCTGAGATTGAGGCAAGTTTCATTCATTCCACCCCCCTTTGGCTACACTGAGGGATGTGTCTGGGCTCCAGAAAACTGCTGTCAAACTGCCCAGTAATGTCTGCCCCCGCCGTGATAACGGTTGTGTAGCCCCATCCCTACACCACTTGCCTTTTTCCTCAGTCACCCTTTCGTTCTAACCTACGAGACCCCATACCCCTGCCAGAGCTGGGGATGCAACCCAGGAATCCTGGCTGTCAGCTCCCTTCCTCTGCCCTCTAGATCAGAAAAAATAAACACCTAAGCCTGAGTCCAGTGCTGTGTCAACTACTTCTCAGCAAATGGTTAAAACAACCTACCTATGTATTTGAGAGTGTTTGTGTGTCTATGTGCCTGTGAGTCTGTCCAAGAACACCTCTTAAATGGCAAGAGCTAGGACCACCAAAGTCAGTGTGCACCTTCCTCTTATCCTAACTTAAAGCAAGGTCAGGGTTTGGTCGTGCCAGAACAATGGGATGTGCGAAAAAACTCATTGAGTCTTGCTGCATTGAAATACCAAGAGTAAGGGACAAATGTACAGAAAGAGAGACTCCAAATCCCACTCATAATTCACATCCCTTGTGGATTGGGCACAGCTGAGGATTGATAGGACTCTGGGAAGGTGTGCTTACTTTTCTGCCCTGGAACTGTGGGAGAGGCACAATGTTTCCTACAACTCCCTGCCAGGGAGAGGCTCTGAGCCAGCCCTGGATTCCTGACCAAAGCCAAATGCCACCCTCTAGGCCTAGAGGTCTCACATATTTATTTTCCCCTCCCCCCAATTTGGGGTGCTGCCCTGGAGAAAAGATGTGGACAAACTGGAGAAAGTCCAGAGGAAGCGACAAATATGATCAAGGGTTCACCAACCTAACTTGTGAGAGAAAAGTTACAAAAACCTTGCATGTTTCAGAAGACAAGCAAAGAGAAAGGAAGACCTAGTAGGGGTCCTTGTTAGCACTTCCCACGCACTGTGATCAGTTGTTCAGTGATGTGCAGGAGGCACTGGGGTGGGGGAGGCACAGCAGAACAGGATGGGGTTGCAAAGAGATGGGGCAGAGTGGAGCATCGGGGGAAGGAGTGGGGCTTGAGCCTGGGGCGGAGCAGGGGTCAAGAATCCCCTGAGGTCAGGAGAGGAAAGCACCTCTGCTTCCAAGAGAGATTGTGGAGTCCCCGTCACCGGAGGGGTTTCAGAACAGGCAGGGCAAACCCCTATCAGGGATGCTCTGCACAGGGGGCTGGACTAGATGACCCCAAATCCCCTCCACCCTGACATTCTTATGATTGCTTGGTCCAATCTCCTTTCATCGACCAACCTCCTTTGCCATTCAGGGGTATTCAGAAGTTTCCCATAAAAATATCACTTGGTCAGACAGTTTCTGATCCTGTTCAACCCCACTGTCTGCAGTTGGTAACAGAGCTGAGTTTTACTCACAGTGATATTAAATGCAGTGTAAGGGGTGTGAACAGGACAACTGCAACTTTTTCCCAGCCACCATCCCATGGCAACTGTATCTGTTGCTTACACCAGTAATTCTCTAACTTTTTTGCCCATGGCCCACCTGGCTCAATGCAAATCTTTCAGTGGACCACCAGTTGCTAATGGAAATTCGCTGTTAATTACATAATTACGTCTGAGCCATTTTGCTAGTGCTGCTGTTAGGGAGAATGATTTAATTTAAATTATTAAACAGACTAAGCACTTTAATGGTCTCATGGTAAATGATCAAACTTCTTTTTAGATAAAGTAAAATATTAATTTGTCCAACAAAAAAATTCAAAAAGATTTATTTATGGCAGGGGTAGGGAACCCTTTTTGGGTCTGGGGCCACTGACCTACAAAAAATCAGCTGGGGACCACACAAGTGAGGAGCAAAAACTTTCCTCCAAAAACCCACCACCCTCACTGATGTGGCCTCAATTGAGACACCTCACTTTTCTGGTGCTCCAGCCCCATGGAGTGAGGGGAAGGGAAGGGACAGGGAGGACTGAGGTCCAAGGCTTCCCATAGGCCAGATTTACTTTTCTGCTGTTCTGGAGTTAGTGGATTTTGTGGAACCCATTGGGTTCTGGCGTGGGGACAAAAATGAGGAGTTCAGTGTGTGAGACAGGGCTGCCAGAGTGTGGAATGGGGGTGCAGGATCTGGGTGGAGGTGGGGTGCAGGAGCAAGCTGGGAGTAGGGTGTCTGGCCAGGGGGAAGGGAGCGAGAGCAAGGGAGGGTGCAGTGTCTGGTCAGGAGGGAGGGTGCTGGAGCAATGGTGGATGTAGGAGCAGGTTGGGGGTGGGGGTCTGGCCAAGGGAGAGGTGCAGGAGCTAAGGAGAGCGGCAGGAGGAGTCTTCGGGTGGGGTGTCTGGCCAAGAGGGAGGCTGCAGGAGCAGATTTCGAAATAACCGGCATGCTATTCCAGCGTCCCTGTAACTCTCATCCACAAGGGCTAAGGAATGTTTTGGAATAGCGCTTTATTTCAAAATTACCTCGAAATAAGCTACACAATTTGCATAGTGCAAATTGCATAGCTTATTCCGAGGTAAGGGTACAGCGTAGATGCACCCTACCTGAAAAAATAACAAATGGTCCTGCAGCCCCTTAGGGTACGTCTACACAGCAGGGCCAAAGCCGAAACGAGGTACGCAACTTGAGCTATGTCAATTGTGTAGCTGAAGTCAAAGTAGATTAATTCAGCTTTTGGCTCTGTCAACACAGCACGAAGTCAAAGAAAGAACCTTCTCCCTTTCTCTTACTCCTCATATAATGAGGGTTACAGGAGTCAGAATAAGAAGTCCTTCATCTTTACAGTACTTTGAAATAAAGGCTTGCAGTTATTTCGCAATAACATCAGTTATTCCAAAATAACACTGTTGTGTAGACATACTCTTAGGGTGCTGTGTATACAGCACTCTAAACTCAAAAAAAGATACGCAATTTGCGCTACACAAATTGTGTATCTTATTTCAATTGGATTTTGAAACAATGTGCTATTTCAAGACATCCCTTAATCCTCATGGAATGAGGGTTACAGGGATGGCGAAATAGCACATCCATTATTTCAAAGGATATTTTGAAATAACAGGTGCATTTCTAAGACCACGGGGTAGCAATTTTGGAATACCTCGGTATCCCAAAATAGCTCTGCTGTCTAGATGTAGCTGTAGAGACGAACAAAAAATGTAGATAGTATCATGAGCTTTCGTAGGGTATGTCTATACTAGCCCCCTAGTTCGAACTAGGGAGGCTAATGTAGGCATTCGAAGTTGCAAATGAAGCCCGGGATTTAAATATCCCGGGCTTTATTTGCATCTTCCTGTCTGGTCGCCATTTTGAAATTTCACTAGTCCGAACTAACTGCCCGCGGCTACACGCGGCAGGGACCCGGTAGTTCGAACTACCTGTTATTCCCTCCGTTTCCCTCTTATTCAGCAGACTAGGTTAGGAAGTTTCTTTGCTGTGTTAAACTTCAAGTTTATTCACAGCTAATAACTGAGAAGCATTACTAATACAGTCATTTTTTTAGCATAAGGTGTGTTCCTGATTACCATTTCAACATTCTTAAAGTTTTTCTTTTCCCAGAAGAAAACCATGTACATTATACACCATTACAGGGTTAGTCATTAAATTTTAGCCCAATGATACAGTAACATTAACATCAAATCTCTTACAAGTGAGTGCTTAAGAATACCATGCCTTTTATTTACACAATTTATCTTTGAGGCCAGTGTGTTCAATATCTTTCTGAAATCTTTGCAAAGACTTTAATTATAGCCTTGGGATCTGAGTGAATTAATAGGTATGACTATCAATGCAAGTAAGCAGATCCCCTTTTGTATCTGTTTCCAGATTTTAGTACTACATATCCACAATTTTTTCCTACTTAGGGTTAACCTCTTATTTTTAGGTTTGTCTTTCTCCCCCTCCCCCCATCTTCCTTTCTGAAGGATCACAATATATACTTTTTTGATTTCAGGTAGTTTGTTTGCTGACCAGGTATATTTATTATCTATAAAGTTATTTCGCGCTGCCAGCTAGGTCATTTGCATCCATAGTCAATTTCTGGCTTGCTTTTAGACCCAAAACTATCAGTAGCTTTGTCTTAAAAAGGGACACAATCACTTTTACTAGAGTTCTGATTACTTTTAAGTCCTGCTCCCACAAACAGCAATCTGAGAAGAAAATCACAACCTGTTGTGGCTCCTGGGGCCCTAATAGGATTTTGTCAGAAGGGGGCGTTGTTGTGCGGCCTGATCACCCGTACAACAGACCAATAGACTGGGTCTACAGAACAACAAATCCACAGTGACGAAATATACCTTTAACGAGTTTTATTACCAGCAATTTAGGGGTAGTTCAGAAGCAATATATATAAAGGCAATGTTTAAGTTGAATAGTTAACAGTCTAATTCTTAACCCAATTGTAACACACACTCAAACTCATTCACACATACCACTCACCCTCTGGGGCAGGCCCCAGGTAATGTTGGTTAATTTGGTTGAGGCGGATGTCCAACGTGCATGTCACCCCAATATGCTGAACTGATGGACTCCCACTCCTGTTGCAAAATGGTGTGGTGTATATCCCCTCGGCACGGGACAGTTCGAGTGGGGGTGATGTCTGATGATCTCACCACTGGTGGGAGTACTTATGACCAATCTTGGACCATCCTGCTTACAACACCCAATTCTGCTTGCCTAGCCACAAGCAATAAGCAGCAGAATGTCTTTGGTCAAGTTCTTCCCTTGCTGACTCCTCTGATTTGGGAACTTTGCCTCCTTTGTGCAGTTTTGCTTCTCTCAGCACACACAAGGTACGTCTAGACTACGGTTTTCTTTCGAAAGAAGACGTGCAAATTTGGCGGTGATTTGCATATCTTCTTCCAATGGCTTTTTCTAAAGATTTTTTTTCAAAAAAAAAGCAAGCAGTTTAGACGTGGTTCTTTAGAAAAAAGCCCCTTTTTTCAAAAACACCTTCTTCCTCAAAAATTGAGGTTTACAGGCTCTTTTGAAAAAAGGATTTTTTTCGAAAGAACTGCATCTAAACTACTTGCTTTTCTGATAAAAAATGTTTTCAAAAAAAGTGATCAGAAGATATGTGAATTACCACTGAATTTGCATACCTTCTTTCAAAAGAAAAATGTAGTCTAGACATGCTTACAGTCTTTTTCTCAAAGTGATAAACAAGTTCATAATCCACCGGGGCACTGACTCGGCCCCTAGTATGGCCTCTCTTCAGCTCACTTACTGTTAATTCACTCATGCCAACCATTCTCCCTACACGATTTGTATAATTTTTATTAGAAAGTATATTCTAATAAACAAACTTTGCAGTTCTTTTACCCCTTTTTCAATATACAGCACGTGTGATATGAAAATGCACATTTCTTCATAGTTTAACTTCTATAACTTCCCATTTGCCATATTAATGTTTACAAAGTTCTGAAACTTTTAACAAAATGACCGTATTTAAAAAAACAATTCATTTAAGCCTACAAAACAGAGTTTCACAAATGTACAAAAGAGAAGTATTGATTAGGTCTTAAAAACTTCATATTTACACTACATATATATTTACACAGATATATACTCTTTCCTTAAAATGTCTTACACTGTTTCTACATAGCTTATACATATACATAGCTTATACATATACCTCTTTTATACATTGGGGTAATTAAGTCTCAATAGACCCTTATGTTCTTTTAGCACATTTGACTAAAGGGGCCATAGTCCAAGGATTATCAGATAGTTTCTTTCCCTGGACTATTTACAGATATTCCTTTGGAAGAGGACACATTTTTCCCTTCAGAATGACTGCAAAGAAACCAGGAATTTTTTCCTATGCCACATTTCCTCCTTCTTAGTATTTTTACATTTTAATTGCTCAACTCCCTTCTCACTCTTTTTCCTTCAAACACTTGCTTATCTCCCAGAATGAAAACTTGCATGAGTTCAGATATTACCATTCCCAGTGTTGTTTCAAGGATCTAAATTTCCAATGCCTGTACTTCCTGCTTCTCCTTACTCGTACCACATGGCCTTCAATCTCACTAACTTTTGCCTGCCTTCTTGTCTGGCCTGATCCTGCTTTCCATGGACACTGGCTTTGTTCCACTACCAAATTAGCAAGAAGGCTGGGCTCCTCAACTAGCCCCCACATCTCCTTGTCCATTTTCAAATGTCTAATGTTTATCAACTCCTCAATCTAGTTTACCGAGTTAACTGTTGGGACTTACTATTCCTTCCTATTACTGTCCATTCTCCTAAAGACCCTACATGGCTGGGTAGAGAGCAGATGCTAAGTTTCCTTCTTTGAGCTCGGTCCAGGTATAACCAAGGGTATACACACCATTACATTATTCCCCCAGCATTTGGGGTGGAGAGAGGGAAGCCAAACGTCTCTCTCTTGCTCAATCCTGCTACAACGGAGGATTTTCCACAGCTGTTCTTTGTTGGTCATTGTCGGGCTTCCCATTCTTGTCTCTTGTTTGTGTCTCACTCCTGCGGGTCCACCTGTCTCCAGGGTTCCTCAATTTTGCTCATTTAATTCAGCTCCAGGCACTGGGAATGTTTCCTGGTTATCTTTAGGGTTCCCACTTCTTCTTGACCACCTGGGCATCTGTGATGCTTTCACACTCAGACGCATCCTCCACATTGTGCAGAGAGCTCCAGACAAAGGATGACTAGTTACTAGAGACACAACTTAGTTTGGGATGCATTCATGAGGGCCATCTTAATTTGTAAGGCCTCCCAGCGATTCCCAGCGATTCCCAACCTTTTCTAGAAGGGGACCCACTTTGACAATTCAGGAAGACTTGGTGACCCAAAGCAATTCAAAAACGGGGGGAGGAGGAGGGGCAGAGCCACCTGGGGAGACACTTGGAGACCCTTTTGAAATGTAATGGCGACCCATATTTGGGTCCTGACCCATAGGCTGGGAAACCCTGGCCTACAGGAAGCAAGACCTTACAGCAAACACTGTCTAATCACAGATATATACAAAATATGGAAGCAAATCACATAGGACTTCTTGTTATCGTTGTAATCCTAAAATATTACAACTTGGTTACATTATGAAAAAGAAGGGGGCCTCTTTACTCACTGTAGGTATGAGTAAAGGGAAGAAACAAACATCCCTCTCCCCACCCTCCACTTTAAGTCAATTTTCAGTGCTGTTGAAACAGGGGTGGGGAACCTCAGGCCCAGGGTCCAGATGCAGCCCCTGGCTTGCCTGGCCCTGGCCCCTGAGGCTCAGGGCTTCCCCCACCCAGCAATGGGGAGCCTGTGCCGGTGCTCTAGCCCCGCCCCCCATTTTCCCACCATGGAGCTGGTGCACATAGTCAACTAGCCTGGGACCCCCTGAGCTCTGGTGTACGAGGGGAACGTGAGGAGTGTTATTCAGTCAGGGGTCATGTGACGGTTTGGGGGGATTGGTTTGGTTTTTTTCTTCTCATTTGTGTGTAGTTCCAACTGATTTTTCTCTGGGTCAGTGCCCCCAACCCAAGAAAGGTTCCCCATCTCGGTGTTAAAATGGTGAGTTCCTGTGCAGGGCATTTTGCTTTCTCTTGGTGTATCCATCCAGCGTGCTGCAGATCCAGTGTCTCTGTACGTGGCAGCTGGAACTTCTGGCATCGTTATTGTTCAGATAAACACAGTCACCTTTTCCGTTCACTTGAAACCTGCAATGAGAGGCAGAGTTATAATTGGTCAGGGACTCAATCTATTCAATATTTATTAATTCAAATACATACGTGGGTTCATACCCTGCAGATTTACTTTAATTTCTATTTTAACCTTTCTGCTGACCCTGCAGTACCTTGCAGACCAGCAGGGTCCCCAGCCCACAGGTTGGGAACCAGTGACGGAAGTCAAGGCCTGAGCTGGCACAAGAACAAACATACATAGCCTAACTCACTCCTTGGCGGCGGCGGCGGGAAACAGGCTAGAAATGAGACACAGGTTTACTGCAGGGAATTCTTTCCGCGGTGTCTGGCTGCTGGGTCTCACCCACACGCTCTGAGTCTGATTATCAGCTTTGAGGTCAGGAAGGAATTTCCCCCCAGGTTGGATTGGCAGAGCCCCTGGGGTGTTTTTGCCTTCCTCTGCAGCCTGGGGCATGTCAGCTGCATCGGACTTAGAGGAAATGGTGGATTCCCTGTAACTTGAAGTCTTGTGACTCATGACACACGATGTCTGTAGGGCTCTGCTAGAGGAGTGGGCAGGCGAGGTTCTGTGTCCTGCAACGTGCAGGTCAGGTTGGATAATCACAGTAGGGGCTGTCCTTATGGAAGTGCGGAGCCAGGGACACCCCCCTATAGACTGCCCCAGTCCTCACCCTGCACCTGCCTCTTCCTGCCTGTGCTGCATCCCCACCCTGCCCCCATCACACCCTCTCCCCCAAACATGCAGCTTGAGGGGGAACAGAGAGGGACCTGGAGCCCGCAACAGTGATCATACCCCCCCCCCCCCACACACACACAGTTATTGGTGATGGGGGGAGGAAAGGGGAAGCAGGGTGACCCAGCTCGCTCCACTCCACCAGCTCCCAGCTGCGTGGCTCCACTTCCCAGAGTGCAGGGGGAGTCTCCACTCCTCCTCCCGAGCGTCGGAGCCAGGGGAACAGAGCAGGCTGGGGCCGAGTTGTTCTGCTTCCTGTCTCCATGGGTGAGTGCAGGGGTGGGCCTGACCCCTGCAACCGGCTCCTTGCTATCCCAAGGCTACGCTGGGCCTCAAAGTGCAGCGCCCGAGGCAGTGCCCTCAACTGTCCTTTGGACGGGACGGCTCAGATCACGACGGTCCCTTGTGGCCTTAACGCCCTGGAGCCCATAGAACCCGGGAGTTCTCCACAGTTCTGGGAGGGGAGCAGGGTCTAGCGCACGAGGCTGGAGTCAGACTCCTGGCTTCCTTCCATCTCTGATGCTACCTTGCTGTGTGAATTTCAGGAGTGTTGTGGCCACTGCTTTCCTCCCCATGTAAGATGAGGAGACAGGCAGTTCCCTGCCTTTGTAAAGTGCCTGGAGATCTCTGGGTGAAAATTGCTTGTGCGAGTACTAGAGAGAAACACCTCAGCCTATTTCGCTCTGAAGGGCGTTTCTTAATTAGGACATTAAAGATGGGCCGATTTCCCCGTCATCATTAGGCACCACTCATTCAAGGTACGTCTAGAGTGCGGGGCTAGTTTGGGATACCAGAGGTATCCTGAAATAGCTACTTCGTGCCTTTTAAACATTCCCGTTACTTCAAAATCTATTTTGAAATGATGGGCGCACTATTCTGGCATCCCTGTAAGCCTCATTCCACAAGGGTTAAGGGATGTCTTGAAATAGCGGGTTATTTCGAAATCTGGCACTGTGCAGACAGTGCAAAATTATTTCAAAATACACTCAAAATAAGATGTACAATTTGCATATCTTACTCCGAGTTAAGGGTGCTGTGTATTTAGAGCCCTATGTGAATCCAAAATCTTGTATCCACATTTCTATCCATGAAAATGAGCTGCAGCTGCCTGCGGATTTGCAGGGCTCTACAGATACTGGCAGGCTCTCAGGCTAGAACCCTTGGATCAGATTTTCAAATAAGCTCAGCTCCCATTTGGGCTTTGCCTGTCCTGGGTTTCTTTGCAATGATGTAACTACACCAGTGTGACCTCCCAATATAGATGTGCTTTTTCCTTACTACATGGGTATAGTTATGCAAGCTTGCTAATTTCATTGGGGCAGTAGGACCTCAGGGCATGTTGACACTAGGAAATCACTTCAAAATAAGTTATTTTGAAGTAATGACTATTTCGAAATAGCATGTCCACACTACAGGGACGCCTCAAAATGAGTCTGAGTCAGGCTCCCTTAATGTGGATGCGCTACCTCGACTTAGCGCCCCAGGGCACTGGGGAGTGAAAAAGACTCACAGGTTGTTGAATTCAGTGCCATTGGGCCATTTCCAGAGCTGCTCCTCTTGATCCCTCCGGAGACTGATCCAGTGGTCGAAGAGGCCTTTACATCGGAACAGGAAAGCCTTTAGGGAAGCAATGAGAATAGGTTTAAGAGTGTGGCAGTAACAGCACTACAGCAATGGCCCTACCGAATTCACAGTCCATGGTAGGCAATTGCAGTCACAGCATGTTAAAAGTTTCGTGTTTTCACACATTTAAGTCCGAGATGCCTCAGTGCTGGAACTGTCGGGATACTGACCCGAAAGGGGGTGTGGAGGGATCATGAAGGTCATTGTAGGGGAGTCACAGTATTGCCCCCATTACTTCTGGGCTGCTGCTGGTGGCAGCGCTGCCTTTGGAGGCTGGTGGTTGAAGAGTGGTGGCTGCTGGCCAGGAGCCCAGCTCTGACGGCAGAGCCGCCATCAGCAACAGCACAGAAGTAAGGATGATCTGGTGTGATACTGCCACTCTTACCTCTGTGCTGCTGCCTGCAGAGTCGGCCCTTTAGCCAGCAGCTGCTGCTCTCTGGCTGCCCAGAGAATAGGGTGACAATACTGTGACCCCCTACAAAAACCTCCCCTTGGCCCCCTTTTGGGTTGGGTCCCCTAATCTGAGAAATGCAGGTCTCTCCTATGAAATCTATATAGTAGTTTAGGATAAAAATCACACAAAAGACCAGATTCTGTGTTCTGTGCCTTGTTTTTCTATGGCTGTGATATGTGTTCATGTGGGGGAGGGGAGAGGGTGAGATCCTTCCCTCCACCCCCAACTTGCTGCTTGGTTTGTACACTGCTAAAACTGCTGTTCTCAGTCTGCCCCTCCCCTCCATGCTCTCTCTCTTCCCCCCTCCTCCATCGCGGCATACACACGTCAAAACCTGGGATCTAGGTTTGGTAGTTCTCTCTGTTTGGCCAATGTAGAGGGGAAACTACAACTCCCAGAATGCATCCTGCCTCTTCCATATCCTCTTCCTGAGCGCTTGTTCCTTTTGTCATCTCAGCAGTCAACTATGACGGGACGTCCTGGAGGACGTTGTACTAGTGCATGCAGATTGCTGGTTTAAAAGATAAATAATTTTTCTACAATGAACGAAATATTTATCACTGTATCATTTTGCAAGGCGTTACAATGCAAACAACAGAGCGTGTGACATTAATCTGCCAGAAATGTGACTGAACCAATTCAGAGGAGTGTAAAGTGAATCAGTCACTGAACCATCATTGTAAGTTAGTGACTGAACCAGAGCCGAACTGGAGGGCTAGGAAATAGCGATGAACCCTAAGTGGAACCGAATCCAAACTGTTAATGGTTCGACTCCTTGATTCACTGAGCCAGGGGCTCCAGAGGTACAGCCCCTGTGATGGGAAGGACTTCCCCTTTCAAGGCAGTGGTGCTCAGGGATTAGCCCACCCCATTATGTGCCATGGCCCTTTAAGATTTTGAAAGCCCTGTTATGCACAAGGACGTAGGAGCTATTGGCAGAGAGGAAGTGGCCCTGGGATAAGCGAGGTGTGGGAGAAAATCTCCCCACTGTTTCTTTAAGGGCCTGGAACCAGGAGCCCTGCAGAATGAAGCTGGATAGCAGGAGAAAGTCGGTCTTTGCGCCCCTAGGACCTGCGAGTTAATTAGGGAGAAGGGAACAGCTGGAGGCTCCTGGCGCCACTGCCCCTTTGGGGAAGCAAGATCCCAACAGTTATTTGGGGTTCCAGTTTAATACACAAAGTGGCACAAACACTGATGACACAATCACAGCAGGGGATAAAATGTTGCTGGGTGGACACGACTCAGTCTGAGGCTGTTGTACGGGGGTCTGAGGGGAGCACCATAACTACACAGCTCCACTCGCAGTGTAGACTCCATGTGAGCTGCCACTGCCTGGGACACTGAGCACTGGATCTACTCAGATGGAGCCTTGGAGTAATTCCTGAGCTTTGGCTGCACTACCAATGTTTTGTCATCAAAACCTGCCTTTTGGCAACGAAACAGTGAGAGCAAACACTCTGCAACGGGGCCTTTGTCAGGAAAAACACTGATTTCTGGGGACCAAAAAGCTTCCATGCTTGTGAGAAACTTTTGTGTTTTCCCCTCCCTTTATTGTTGATAAAAAGCCAGTCGAGACTCTGCTGCTTGTTTTGTGGACAGAACTGGCTTCTGCCAATATCCCACAATGGCTGTGCTCAGTGTTTTGTGATCACTGCTGCCCCGCCGCCATGTGCCCCTCCCCTTTCCAAGCTCCAGGAAGTGTCTGACAGCTGACTGTGCTTCTCCATGTAGGGAACAAACAAAGAGTAAATCCTTGGAGTGCTCCTATTCTGCCCTGCTAGGGAAACAGCGGCAGGCAGGCTGCTGCTGCGGGGAGGGGCACAGGCTGTTGTGTGGCTTTGACATTCCTGAGCACCGAGAGCTCCCAGAGGATGCAGCTTCCTGGAGCTGAAGAGACTGTGGGAGAACTGAGGGGGAATCGCAAGATGCAAAGGGCTCAGCTCTGCCTTCCCACAACACTGCACTGCAGGGTACATACCCACAGTGCATTGCTCACACTGTCAATGATAGCATCTCCACCAGAGGCGACTGGTGATGGGGATGGAGGTGGTGCACCAGCCATTTACCCACCCAGCTTGGGGAGGGGCAGGGACAACCCCCTTCTCTCCAGGCTCCAGGGAGGGTACAGTACAGACTTCTGCTGACCACCCAGCTGGTTGTTGGCTGGCCCCTCCCACCTTGGAGGGTACATGTGGCCCATGTGCACCCCCCCATACATCACCCTGGCCCCCAGAGTGGATGTGATCCGTCGATAGAGGGAGCAAGCGTGATTTTTGTTATGTCAACACCTAAAAGACAACATGAGTTTTGCTGACAACAGTTGGCAGTGTAGGCATGATCTCGCTCTCCTCACTGGTTCCTGCACTCTCTCCTCTGCCCCCGACTGCATTCACAAGGAAGCCGCATCCCTTACCAGGTCCTGAGCGGTGTCAATCACGGCCAGGGAGGCGTTCAGTGAAGAGCAGTGGCTCTGGCTGTCAGTCCAATTCCCCTTGGTCTCAGAGAAATAGTAGCACTTCTCCAGGTACCCGACCCAGTCGCGTGGGCAGTCAGGGGCATCGGGCTCTTTGGCAGTCACGGGTGAGTTGGATCTCCCCACTACAACTGAGAACGAAGTGGAAGAGACTGTTCCTTCCCGCTCACAAACTAAGCGCTGAAGCACCCCCATCCCCAAGCTACATCTCCAGTCCCACCTATCCCCCCATGTGTCTCCCAACCTGCACCCGTCACCCCCATCCCCTCCCCCCACGACAAACAGCCCAGTTCTTAGGCAATTATCCTGGAGGAGGGGTGCTGGGACTTTGGTTTCCAAATGCAGCAGGGGACATGGGAGAGCCACACGGATGTCCCAGCCACCTCCATCCAGTGTGCGTGTGTGTGTGTGTGTTCCATCCCCCCACCCATACAAAACAGCCCTCACCTCCGGAGCCCATAGAGCACTGCTCTCAACCTAGCCGGGGGCACTTGCCCAGCAGGAATCCCAGGGGGTCCATGATTGGGCCCTGCTCTCACCTCCCAAAGCAGGACCCCTGCGGAGGGTGGGCCAGGCAGCACTTCCACGTTCCCACAAGCAGAGCTGCTGTTAAGGGGTTGCAGACACCACGGGGGTCAGTGCCCCCAGCTGGAGTGCAGAGCCGCCTCCCCACAGGAGCGCCCTGCTGACAGCTCTGTGTGCCTGCTTGTGGCACCGGGCCCACCTCCCAGAGCCCCCTCCTGCCTTGGTGCCCAACACCTCCTGCCCTGCCCTGCACTCCGGCTACATCCTCACCTCCCCAGATCCAGCACCTCACCTCTCTCATCACTGGGATCTCTGCCTCTTGTGGGCCTCCCCCAGGGGGCAGAGCCCTCCTCACAAGAGTCTCCAGAGCTGAGAGTACTGTACCCCCACTTTGCTGTTATCCCAGTGCTGGTGTAATTGAAACAGGCCCAGAAACCGGTTAGTGAGGGCTGGGAACTCACCGCCAATAAAAAAACCAGCAAGAATTGCTAGCAGAAGGGGCACAATGAAAATGATCACTTTAGGGATCCTGTAGTTACCCAGCCGGAGAGCTGGGAGATGGCGCCCCGCTGAAAACGGCTCTTTGCTTCCTGATGTTGACAGCTCCGTGGGTTCAATGCCTAGTGATCAGGCAGGAGAAGAGAAGACTCTGTTAAAATTCACCCTCTTCATCCCTTTGAAGTGCGAGTTCTCAATAGACATGCCTGAGCCTCCCTAAGAACCTCCACCAAAACCAGACAGGACGCTCCAGGGACTTCTCCACAAACACAGAAGCTTGAAGACAGCTTAGGATCTCTACACTGCATCCTGAAGGGAGTCTCTCAGCCTGGGGCAATGGACTCCCCTTAGCAGGGCTGCTGCTATCACCCTAAAAATGGCCGTGGTGATGCTGCTTTGGCATTGTGCCTCAGCCTGGCTCCCCGGCCGTGTGCACATCTCCTTGGCCTGCTTCTCTCCTTCACAAAGCTAGAAAGGCAATGGGCCCATGGTGTGAACGAGCCCCTGAGGGACATGTCCCTCATCTTGGAAGGTCTCTCCAGGGGCCTCAGTCTCTCCTAATTGACCCTCCTTAGTTTGTGCTAGGTCAGTTCTTGGACCCTCACTTTCCATTAAGCCCATTAGCCCTTCGCTCTGCGGGCCTGCAGTCTGCTGGGGGCAGGCTGGGGCAGGGCTGCCAGAACCTTGCTCTCTCTTCTCCCCCCATTAGCTTCTCTGTATTCTCCCCCTGTGTAGTCAGCCTTGTTTCCTCAGGTGCACAGCTGTGGGTGCCTGCTGCCTCTCTGACTGGCAGTTGTGTAGGGTCTGATCCAGCTCTTGCGTGTAAAGAGAAGAGACTCTCCTCCACAGTCTGTCTGTCTGTAGACCCCATTGTAGAATGGGAAGGCCAATACAGTGTCCACCACCTTAAATGATTCCTTCCAAATCCCTGCTCTGGCATCGGTATACACCATCTGCCCATCTTCTCTGTGGCTGAGGCCACTATGAGCCTATCCGGCCAGGACCAGCCCCTCTGTTAGCTACCAGTCAGCTCCTGATGCCAGTTTAAGGCCTGGGTCCCAGTCTTCAACGTGACTAATAAATCAAGCCCCAACTATACTAAAGTCTTAGAATTATGGTCTGTGAACCGCCAGGACAACCACACTCCTCTAGGACAATGCGCGAACATCACAAAGTCCAGGACAGAGCTTGTGAGAATGGGATAAAGCATTCTCAGCCAGTGACTGTGGAACAACCAGCAGAGGACAGCAGGTGAATTCAGAATCTGACTCTGCCTAGGAAATGCTCCAAAGCTTTCCTGTTTACCACAAGAATAACATTCCTAACTCAGATACCTCCTGCTACACCTAAACCCCAAGGCCCCTTCTACCCAATAACCAATTCAACTCCCCTTCTACCTCTAAACCCAAACCAACCAAAAACAAATCCACGCTAAAAGAAAAGTAAAATTAAAAAAAACTCCTCCTCAATAGAGTGTTGACCCCCAAAAGGGGTCACTCCATGAACCATAATGGTGACTTCACCATTCTTATTGATTTGACGTGGAAGGTGCCCCCATACCATGGTGACAGGTGGCAGAATGAAACCCAGAGGTAGTTTGACCCTTCCCCCCATTCTTTAGCAATAGGACCAGAGATACTCTGCCAAATTTGGTGAGTTTTGGTCCTTCAACTGTTTTAAAACTTTCTAGGGCATTTTGCCTCACTGTTGGTGGCAGATTCCCTTGTGGCTGTGGAGAAATCAGGTGATTGTTTTTCTTTACCTTCCTTGTACACTTCAGTTTTGCTCTCGAAATTTATTTTGCTTGGTTTCAAAAAATTCTCCTCTTCTTCACACCTGTCCAAGGCAGAGGGAAAACACTGATGTTATTCATCTGACTGCTCCAGACTGCCATTAAGCCAAAGAGAAGGAAGGGGAAAGTTTGAAAACCCCCACTGCAAGTCGGGAATAGATGTGATTTTATATCCGAGGTGGAAAAAACATCCTATACAGTAAGGCTACATCTACACTGGCAGCTTCTTGCGCAAGAATGACTGTTCTTGCACAAAAAATTGCCTGCTGTCTACACTGCACAAACATTCTTCCTCAAATAAATTGACAGCATGGCGTTGTAAAACAGGGCTTCTTCCGGAAGAGTTATTCCTCTCCCCCACGAGGAATAAGCCCTCTTGCACAAGAGCTCTTCCACTAAAGGACAGTGTAGACAGGCAACATGAATTTCTTGCACAAGAAGCCTCTATGGTTAAAATGGCCATCAGAGCATTCTTGCGCAAGAGAGCATCTACACCAATGGTCCCCAACCTTTTGCGGCTGCCGGGCGCCCGGGGTCGGGGCCACTCACACACCGGGCACCCGGGGGCGGGGCCGCGCACATGCCCGGGGGCGGGACCACTCATACGCCGCGTGCCCGGTGCTGGCGCCACCCATGCGCCGCACTCCCGGGGCCGGCGCCGCTCCTGTGCCGCACGCTCAGGGGCGGGGCCGCCCATACGCCGCGTGCCCAGGAGCTGGCACCGCCCATGCGCCACGCACCTGGGGACGGGGGCAGGGACGGCCCCAATCACTTGGTGGGTGCACAGAAATGGCACGGCGGGCGCCATGGCGCCCGCGGGCACCACGTTGGGGACCACTGGTCTACACTGCCATGGATGCTCTTGCGCAAAAGCGCATCTCTTGCGCAAAAGCACATGCCAGTGTAGACGCTCTCTTCTGGAAGAGTTTTTGCACAAGAACTCTGCAGCAAAACAGTTCTTGTGCAAGAAGCTGACAGTGTAGACATAGCCTAAGAGATCACTGGCGCTGCAGAGCAAAGAGGAAGGAAATGGCAAAGTTACCATTCAAAATGGTTACTGCTATGAGCACATAACCCTACTGTACTGGCATGTGCCTCAGGAATAACTGTTCTTATAAGAAACATGGGTGGTCAATGAAAATAGGACTGGGGGAGGCAAGCCCCCAACCCCAGCCCTGCCCCTTCTACTGAGGCCCCACTCCCCATGGATGCCAGGCCACTTCCCTGTGCTCCCTATGGGGAGGCAGGACAGCACGCCACATGCTCACTACCACCACGGGGAGGGGAGGAGGGTGGTGGGCGCGTTCACCCCAGCCTCCATGGCCCTGGAGCACGGGGAGGGAGGAGAGCACGTGGCCCCTCCCCAGCCCAGAGCACAGGGAGGTAGGAGAGTATGTGACCCCAGCCACCCTGGCCCCAGAGCACTGGGAGGGCAGGTGCTGGGGGCAGCAACACTCTGTCCCCAGAGGCGTTCTGGGGGCGCAGTGTGGGCAGGGCCAGGAAGGCAATGTCTTCCCTGCCTAGGATACTGGACGCTCATGGAAAAGGAAGAACGGGGGGGAGGGGGGGGGGGAAGAGAGAAATCGCCTGTTAAAAACCTAGAGCAGGGGTGGGGAACCATTTTTGGCCGAAGGAGCATTGACCCACAGAAAAATCTGTCAGGGGCTGCCCACGAGAAGCGAAAAAAAAAAAAAAAAAAGACTTTCTACACAATAAAGCGGTAGTTGGAGGATGGGAGAGAAAGAACCACTCACCAGCTCAGGGTCTCGGGCCCTCTGGTAGTCTAAAACAGAAGGGAAAAGAGACATTCAGTTCTCATTCTACAGAAATGTGGCTCTTAAGTCACTGTTCTACCATCTAGGCCCCAATGTCTGGGCAATGCTATAGATACAAATGCTGTGCCAACTCTCACAACTCTATTGCAAGTCTGGTGCTATTTGGTGTTTTTCAGCGCCTGGAGTCATGTGATTCTATGAAACTCAGATTTAATTTTAAACATTAAATTAGGGATGTTAGATTTCGAGTAATTGACTAATCAAACAGTGGGTACAATTTGCATTGATGAGTTGATTAGTCGATACGGCACCTCCGCCTTTGAAGTGTACCAACAGCCCTAGGGCTCTTGCGACACTTCAAAGGCAATAACACCGCAGGGAGCACTGGGCCAGGTGGGCAGGCCCTTGCTGAACCTGTGCTCCCAATGGTGTTTCAAAGTGGCAGCACTGCATGAAGCCTGAGATCAGCTGGGGTGACCCTGGGTTCTTGCGGCACTGCCACTTTGAAACGCTGTGAGAAGCCCGGTGTCAGACTGCACACAGCATTTCAAAGGGCAGTGTCGCATGCAGCCTGGAGGCAGGGGGAGTCCCTAGCTGAGCCCAGGCTCTACGCAGTGCTGCTGCTTTTGTGGTATAGTGGGGGTGCAGTCTGCTCGGTATCCCAGGGTCCCCCTGTGTTGTGATGTGTGATTCCCACTGACTCGCCCACATGTTATGAGGTAGTGTCAGTACCTTGCTGGTTGCTATGCTTGGGTGGTGGGCTGTGGAGGACCCCCGCTGGCGGTTGTCTATAAGCACAGCCCAGCAAGAGGGGCCTCAGGACAGTGGCCAAACCGGTTCTACGGGTTAAGGGAAGAGATGGGACAAAGGAAGTGTGTGCTAGGGGAAGGGGCAGTTGCTGTCTGGGAAGCATGGAGAGAACAGGCTAAACTAGGGGCTAGGGGCAATGGACCCTAACCCCAGGGGCCTGAGCCATCCTGGCCCTGCCCCTGGTAGCCACAACACGTATGTGCAGTGCTGTATCCTCAATAAACCCCTCACTATTCTACTGGCTGGCGGAGTCTGTTCTTGCTGCTATGGGGGTGCAGGGGAACCCCGACATGCCGTCACAGCTTTGAAACACCACATTCAGCCTGGGGCATCCCAGCTGGCCCCAGGCTGCATATGATGTTTCAAAGTGGCAGCGCTTCAGGGAGCCCGGGGTCTGGCCCCAGGCTCCATGCTTGAAGTATCCCCCTTTGCTTTCCCCCACCCCTTGCTGCCTCTTTCTGACAGAGGCAGCAAAAAGAAGGGTAAGTGACTGGTTAACCAGCCTGTCGATTATCCAATAAGCATTTGCTGATTGGATATTCGATTAGTTGTTCACATCCCTACATTAAATGTCATGGATTCTGCAGGAAGCCTGAAGACACGACCTCCCCTTTAAAGGTTTTTGTAGCTGCATCTAGTTGACCACTTGTGGTGCATTTTTGCCGTGAGTCTGTAAAAATATTAGTTGGATTAGAACTGATGACCTATGGGGCCTAGTCTACGCACACATAGACACTTAATATTCAGTTGATTTAATTCCCACCTTTTGATTTTCTGGCTCATGTCAGTGTTTAGACACTTATTTTTGTGAGATGTGTCCTACTGTCATTTTACTTAAGTCACTTTAAGGAAACTGATTTAAAGAAGAGTGTGCACGTGCAGATTTGCACAACCAACAGTGTGAACTGAAATTCAATTAATTATTTTGGTGTAAGTTTGGGTGAGGGCAAAACAGAAAAGGAATACATTGTCTGGATTCTGCAATTACTGGATACCAGAGAGCAGAGTAAAAACGTTGCAGTTCCTTATTCCTGAAACCACTTAATATTTCCACCCAAAAAGTGTTGCTGAATCGTGTTTAAGTGCTATTTCAACCCAACCCCAAATAAAATCACCAACCCCCTAAGTGTAACAATTCAACCAATCACATTGTAAGGGTACGTACACAATCCCCATCTGGGTATTAACAACTCCTGTGCATATAACACCCGAATAAACAGAGGAACATTCACCGACCACGGCCAATCCGAACTCTGCCCTGTACGGACACCCTGACAGCTCTAAAGCGCAGGAGCAGCCTGAACCATGAACCTTCAAAGGTTTCTGATTGGGGGGGAGCCTGCGAAGGAGAAGCAGCCAGTAACTGCGACGCAGATAACATGGCTGCCAATTTAGGTTTCATTGCTGAGATGCAGTTGTGTTTAGCGACAGGAAACCCTCGCCAAGCACCAGTCGCGGTGGATGTGTCCCTGGCACCACTGCCAATGACAGAATGTGCAAACACCGGCAGCTGCGCCTCCCAGACCCGGGGGCGAGCTCCCCGCGGCTCCTTGCAGCCGCAATAAGTTCCTCACAGCTCCTGGGCCTGCTGCCCCCCCCACCCACCAGGCCAGGAGACCTCTGCGACTATGCAGAACTGTGAATAGCAATGGCGCAAATCACAAGTCTCCTGTATTTTTCCATTGCTCGCAGGGTGATTCAATATCTGTAGCTGTGGGGAGAAGGAGGATGGGATCTGTGGCCTTTCCCTTTTAGGAGGCGCTGGTTCCCATCCGGCCCCAGCGTGGGGGTATCTGGCTGGCTCAGGGACGGGGACACGGCCCTTTCCTCTCCAGGGAATGCCGGTGGAGCGGCCAGGGAGCAGTTTGTGCTCCTACATCTCGGAGAAAAACTCTCCATGGAGTCTGATTCTGTACCGCAGGGCTGGGAACCTTTTTGGGTCGGGGGCTCCTGACCCACAGAAAAATCAGCCAGGGGCCGCGCACAAGTGAGAAGCAAAAAAACAAACAAACGAAGAAACAAACAAAAACCCCACCCACTCTCACTCTCTGATGTGGCTCCCGGCTGAGGAGACAGACACTCCCCTGCACACCAGAGCTTGGGAGGCCTCGGCTAGATTTTGTGTGTCCCAGGCCTGTGATGTGGGGGAGGGGGTGGAGAGAAGCAAGGATCCATACAAGCTGGTCTGCATCGGGCCCCTGGGCCTGAGGTTCCCCACCCCTGTTACCCGGCCTTGGCTGGACAGGGTGACGCTGGAGCAGTCTGGTCCGTCCCCGATTTCCGGGGCCCTGTCCCAAATAACGGGGCAATTTCCTACCTTTTGATCCGGAGCAGCATCCTCCAGGCGGATTATATCGGGATTTTTGTGAACCTGGGACTCTTTGCAAACCGCACAGATTGGAGTGTGAGCTTCTTGGCCGAAGGGTTTCGGTGCGTCCCCAAGGGTTGTACATTCTCCGCGGTCTGTCCCCGCGCTGTGTGGGGCTGCGGGAGGCAGGCGTTGGGCCTTCCGGGTAACATTTCCCAACTTCACATTGGGAATGAGCTCTGTCCGCGAGCACGGCGTCCTGCACTCCGGGCAGGCGGTGGGTTGGTCCGTCTCCCAGTACGGAATGATGCAGCCTTGGCAGAAGTTGTGGCCACAGCTTGTAATCACCGGGTGTGTAAAATACTCCCGACAGATAGCGCAGATGAGTTCGTCCAGGAGCTGTTCCGTGTCTTCAGGAGCAGCGGCCGCCATGATCCCGCTGCAGACACAGACACGTTTTGCACTTCTCTGGGAAAATGGAGCTGCCTGTTACCTGTACAAGCTTGTCCCGCCCTTTGAATGACAGTTTGCTTGCAGCTGCTGCCAAAACACACCGGGCCTGTAGTAGATCCGGACAGTGTTGTAGGAAACTCAGCAGTCCCTGGCGTGGTAAATGCTTGGCTGGGTGCGTTTTCCTGCGCTCCCTCAGTGTAGCATGGCAGTCTGTGCAGACAGACAGCAGATAACTAAGGGGCTCTGTCTGTGGGGCACAGACTGGCAGTTAGAGACATGGAGTAGGGCCTGGAAGTGGGGGACTCTGTGCGGCACAGACTGGCAGTTACTGTTTGCACCCTGCCCCCTGGCCAGACACCTACACCCACCCTGCTCCTGCACCTCCCCCATCTTCCAGTCCCTTCCCCAAATTCCTGACTGCAAGTCTGTCCACACAGCCAGAGCCCTCCCCCCACCTTTAGTCATTTCTTTCCAAGCTGAAAAGTCCCAGTCTCGTTAATTTCTCCTCATATCAGGCCCCTATCAGGGTGTGTGTGAAGTCTTTCAAGGTCTTGTTGTGCCTTTCTCCACCAGATTAATGGACATTTTAGTGCCTGATATTTTCTTCCCATGAAGACTTTTATAAATAGTAAATGTCAAAGTTGTTCTCCACTCTGGCACTTTGAGCACAGAAGTTGGGGGCCCACCAAAGACCTTAAAAAAAACTCTTTAAAAGCTCCCCAGGGTCACAGATTCCCTGTCCACAGATGGCATCGCTGCAACCACCCAACTGCAAAAACCCCTTTGAGAACCCAGGAAGGCGCATTTGGGTATTTTTTTCCTGTGGGGTACCCACAAGTTCTTGAACCATCCTGTAAATCTCTTAATAGCTGATCTTGCAGTTTTAGGCATATGCACACAGAGCTTTCTGCCTTCTAGGACACAGGAATCAGAGCATGGTCTTAAAAAAGTAATTTTGATTAATGAAATAAAGAAAACATGCTTGGTAAATCATTATTTAGTTACTAGATGTTACAGAGCAACTGAAAAAGAAAGCTTAAAGGCACAGAGAATTGCTTCCCTGGCATTCAGATTAAAAGTTACAGTGTACCAGGAGAGGGATAGTGTATGGGCTCAGTACAGAGAAGTCCAACAAATCCAAAAATAAAGATAAAAACCTGACCATGTCTGATTAGACAGTCCCTGTTCCACTCCCATATCTGTTGTTCCAAGATTCGGTCCTTCCCCAGGCATGGATGTTGCTGGATATTTCCAGCCTTATTGCTGGCTCAGTCTGTGTCTTTCCAGTTTTCTTCTGGTCACACAAAGAGGCAGCAGGAAGGTCATAACTTCCCATTCAAAAACCCACACTCTGCTTTCATTGGCTCTGCCAACACTTGCTGGAGAATCTCTAGGACCCACTGTCTGTGGGTTTAACCCTTACAGACAGTTTAGTTAACTGAATGGCTGGGATGGCCAGAAAAGTTCAACACAACTGGTGAACAATACAGTTTTCCCAGAGTACATCATGGTCAGACCACTGGAGTAGTCACATCTCAGGAGGGACCAAGGGACTCTGGAATTTCCCACAGCTTCCTTTTTTCCTTCTGGTTTCAGTTATGGCAAGAATATCATTGTGAATACAGTACAATCCTTCCAGCAACATTTTGATCTTCTCATTGCTTGAGAGGGATGGCATAAGCTCTGCTAGTTCTACCAAGCTGGAAAGGTTTTGAGTATGGCCCTGGCAGCGGACTGTGTGTCCACCGCCCAAGGACCAGTCTAGCAAAGTACGTAGAGGTTTGTCACCAGAAGGTTGGCCACCAGGTGACAATTAGGCCACAGCATCTATGTACACTATGTTAATATAATACAGCATGTCCTTACTGTTACAACTCACAAAATAAATCAACAGTTTCAGGGGGTAGCTGAGTTTGTATCAGGAAAAACTTAAAAAAACAACAAATAGTCTGGTAGCACTTTAAAGGCTAACAACACATGTTAATTAACATTCAAATTTGTTATGGAAAGCTTAAGGGAAGCATTCTGAGTTTCTGATTCAAATGTACTATGTATGGAAATTATTCAATGCAATGAATAATGTCTCAAGTTAAAAGCCTACATTTAAAACTGTTCTTTTACTTCTCTTTCTCAAGCACATTAATAAAAATTTTATGGCAGATATTTAATTACTTGAACTTCCCTGTAAGTGTGATCTATGCAAAATGACTTTGCCTGGCCAAAGAAGGGGCCTCCCTCACCTGCTAGTTGTAAAATAAATCAGCTGGAATGAGCACGAACAAGTCCTTGTATGACCGGTCCATTGGCTTTGTAGGTGGGCTATTGTCAAATGGGCAAACTCTAGATTAGTCCATGTGCCCGCTGGGTAACCCCAGGGCTACAGCCGGTCCCTAGTCGAGAGCCACAGGGCCAGATGCTGGATCGGACTCTGACCTGCGCTCAGAACCAGGTGGCACAGCTGGCTCTGGAGGGAGCTTGGCCCGTTCCGAGCCAGCGGGGTGATGGCAGATCATAGAACCATAGAGCTGGAAGAGACCTCAGAAGGTCATCAAGTCCAGCCCCCTGCTCTAGGCAGGACCAATCCCAACTAAATCCACCCAGCCAGGGCTTGGTCAAGCCGAGACTTAAACACCTCTAGGGATGGAGACTCCACTACTTCCCTAGGTAACCCATTCCAGTGCTTCACTACCTCCTAGTGAAATAATTTTTCCTAATATCCAACCTGGACCTCTCCCACCACAACTTGAGACCATTGCTCCTTGTTCTGCCATCTGTCACTACTGAGAACAGCCTCTCTCCATCCTCTTTGGAACCTCCCTTCAGGAAGTTGAAGGCTGCTATCAAATCCCCCTCACTCTTCGCTTCTGCAGACTAAACAGACCCAACTCCCTCAGCCTCTCCTCATAAGTCATATGCTCCAGCCCCTAATCATTTGGTTGCCCTCCGCTGACCCTCTCCAATGCGTCCACATCCTTTTTGTAGTGGGGGCCCAGAACTGGACACAATACTCCAGATGTGGCCTCACCAAAGCCGAATAAAGGGAATAATGACATCTCTGGATCTGCTGGCAATGCTCCTCTTAATGCAACCTAATATGCCATTAGCCTTCTTGGCTACAAGGGCACACTGTTGACTCATATCCAGCTTCTCATCCACTGTAACCCCTAGGTCCTTTTCTGCAGAACTACTACTGAACTGGTTGGCTCCAGCTTGTAACTGTGCTTGGGATTCTTCTGTCCCAAGTGCAGGACTCTGCACTTGTCCTTGTTGAACTTCATCAGATTTCTTTTGGCCCAATCCTCCAATTTGTCTAAGTCACTGGACCCTATCTCTGCCCTCAAGCGTATCTACCTCTCCCCAGCTTAGTGTCATCCGCAAACTTGCTGAGGGTGCAATCCATCCCCTCATCCAGGTCATTAATAAAGATATTGAACAAAACCGGTCCTAGAACCGAACCTTGGGGCACGCCGCTAGAAACCGACCACCAACCTGAAATCGAGCCGTTGATCACTACCCGCTGGGCCCGGCCTTCTAGCCATCTTTCTATCCATCTTACTGTCCATTTATCCAATCCACATTCCCTTAACTTGCTGGCAAGAATATTGTGGAGACGATCAAAAGCCTTGCTAAAGTCAAGGTATATCACATCCACTGACTTTCCACATCCAGAGCCAGTTACCTCATCATAGAAGCTGATCAGATTGGTCAGGCACGACTTGCCCTTTGTGAATCCATGCTGACTATTCCTAATCACTTTCCTCTCTTCCAAGTGCCTCAAAATGAATTCCTTAAGGATCCCTTCCATGATTTTTCCAGGAACCGAGGTAAGACTGACCGCCTATAGTTCCTGGATCGTCCCTTCTTCCTTTTTTTGAAGATGGGCACTACATTTGCCTTTTTCCAATCATCCGGGATTTCTCCCGATCTCCACGACTTTTCAAAGATAATGGCCAAAGGCTCCTCAATTACATTTGCCAACTCCTCAGTACCTCGGATGCATTAAGTCCGACCCATGGATTTGTGAACGCTTTAGTTTTTCTAAATAGTTCCTAACCTGTTCTTTACCCACCACGGGCTGTCCATCTTCATCCTATCTTGTGTCACTTAGCGCAGAAGTCCAGGAGCCGACCTTGTCCGTGAATACAGAGGCAAAGAAAGCATTGAGAACTTCAGCTTTCCCCACATCATCTGTCACTAGGTTACCTCCTTCATCCAGTAGGGGCCGCACACCCTCTCTGATCACCTTCTTCTTGTTAACATGCCTGTAGAAACCTTTCTTGTTATCCTTCACATCCTTAGCCAGTCGCAATTCCATTTGCGCTTTCGCCTTCCTGATAACTCCCCGGCATTCTCGAGCTATACATTTAAACCCCTTCTGACTGGTCATTTGTCCAAGTTTCCACTTTTGTAAGCTTCCTTTTGTGCTTAAGTTCACCAAGGATTTCCCCGTAAGCCAATCCGGGTCTCCTACCATGTTTACCTCTCTTGCTTCAAGGCCGGGATGGTTTCTTTCTGTGCCTTCAATAAGGCTTCTTTAAAATACTGCCAGCTGTCCTGGACTCCTTCCCCTTCATGTTAGCATCCCAGGGATTCTGCCCATCAGATCTCTGAGGAGTCAAAATCTGCTTTTTGAAGTCCAAGGTGTGTATTTTACTACTCTCTTTTCTTCCTTTGGTCAGGATCCTGAAATCTACCATCTCATGATCACTGCTTCCAGGTTGTCACCCACCTCTACTTCCCTATTAGTTCCTCCCTGTTTGTGAGCAGAAGGTCAAGCTGCGACGGCCCCTGGTCAGATCCTTCAGCACTTGTGTAAGAAGTTATCCCCAACATTCTCCAAAAACTTCCTGGATTGTCCTGTGTACTGCCGCATTGGTTTTCCAACAGATGTCAGGGTGATTAAAGTCCCCACGAGAACCAGGGCCTGCATCCGGAAGCTTCTCTCAGTTGTCCGAAGAAAGCCTCATCTACCTGATTCGTGGCCTGTAGCAGACACCAACCACAACATCACTGCTGTTGTTTGCTCCTTTAAACTTAACCCATAGACTCAACAGGTTTTTCTCCTCTTTATACTGGAGTTCAGAGCAATCATAGTGCTCTTTACATATAGTGCAACTCCTCCTCCTTTTCTCCCCTGCCTGTTCTTCCTGAACAGTCTATACCCTTCCATGACAGCGCCCAGTCATGAGTCATCCCACCAAGTCTCTGTTATCCCAATTAAATCATATTTCTGACTGGGCCAGGGCCTCCAGTTCTCCTGTTTGTTGCCCAGGCTTCACATTAGTGTACAAATACCTCAGGTAACCAGTTGATCACCCCTATCTTCTCCATTCGAAACAGGGGTCCTCCTTTCTTGCTTGTTCCTCTCTGCATTTCTTCCTGGTATCCGACTTTCCCACTCCTCAGGGTTTTGGTCACTGTCCCCGACGAACCTAGTTTAAAGCCCTCTCACTAGGTTTGCAAGCCTGCCTGCAAAGATGCTCCTTCCTCTCTTGGTTAGGTGGATCCCATCTCTTCCTAACAATCCTCGTGCCCGAACAGAGTCCCATGGTCGAAGAAACCAAAGCCCTCTCTGCGACACCACCTGCGCAACCACGCATTTACGTCCTCAATTCGACGATCCCTGCCCAGTCCTTTCCCTTCAACAGGGAGGATGGACGAGAACACCACTTGCGCTCCGAGTTCTTGGATCCTTCTTCCCAGCGCTACATAATCCGCAGTAACCCGCTCAAGGTCATTCTTGGCCGTATTGTTAGTTCCCACGTGGAGAAGCAGGAAGGGGTAACGATCCAAAGGTTTGATCAGTTTGGTAAGCCTCTCAGTCACATCCTGAATTCGAGCTCCCAGTAAGCAGCACACCTCTCGAGATTCCAGGTCCGGACAGCAGAGGGATGGCTCAGTCCCTCTTAGAGGAGGGAGTCCCCGACCACCACCACCCGCTGCTTTCTTTTGGGGTGGTGGCCGTGGAACCCCATCCCTAGGACTACGCATCCCATGCCTTCCAGTAGATGGTGTTCCTTCCGGTTTCTCCTTGTGAGATCCTTCCAAAGCATTCAGCACTGCAGAGCCTGTGGAGAGAGCCTGAAAGTGATTACTTACCTCTATAGCATTGGGGGGTTCCCATGCTGGCCTTTTTCCCCTTCTAGAAGTTACATGCTGCCAGTTCTCTTCCTGGTCCCTTACTGCCCTCTCTGTCTCTTCCACCTGCCATGCTTGAAGGATTAAACGCTGCCTTCTATCAAGGAAGTCTTCATCCTCTCTGATCGAGCGTAGGGTCGACACTTGGGCCTCCAGCCCCCTAATTTTTTCTTCCAAAATGGCGACCAGCTTGCACTTAGTGCAGATGAAATCCGTTCTCTCTTCCGGGAGGAAGACAAACATGGCACACTCTGTGCAGGTAACAACAGCAGAACCATCACCATCCATCCCTGCTGTCCTGGAGAAGGGATTAAAAAAGAAGGCAAGAGAACCTCACCCCCTTCCTAACTCCCTTTCTAAACTCCCTGTTAGCACTCACCTGTTCACAAGCTCCTTGGTCGCTTGCCCAAGGAGCCTTATAAAGCCTGAAAGTCCCTTCCCCTACCAAGGCTCAGCCAATCAGCAGAGGCTTCTAGAATTCAAACTTTAATTAGAAGCCAACAATTTCCACCTGCCAATCACAGCCAGAGCACCAGCCAATCACTGCACACACTCCATGAAGGGGCGGGAGAGGGCAAAGGGGAAGTGAGAGAGAAAAAAAAAAAAAAAAGCCTCACTCACAAACACACGGGAGAAAACAAACAAACAAAAAAAGAACACACACCAACCTCACTCACAAACACAAGCTCAGCACACAGCAAGAAAGCCCCAAACACAACACACACTTCCCTCAAGAGTCCTGTATCTGCTTCTCCTCTACCTGGAGAACTCCCTCTCTAAAGCCTCACTCAAAAACACGGGGGGGGGGGGGAACCACCACCACACACCAACAAAGATTGTGTCGGTGTTTATTCACCTTCGTCCCTTTGGAGCCTTTCCCTGGGGACGCAACTCAGCAGGCAAGCGCCTGTCTCCCCCGAGCCCGGCTCTGCGAGCCCAGGCCTAGGCGCTGCATAGGGCCTATAGGCAGTGCAGGGGAGGAAGCAGGAACTCGCGATGGAAAGGGAAGTGGCTGATTCCGGAGCGTCCATTCGCCACGCCCCGCAGTGACTATTTCTGATGGCGCCTTTCTGCCGCTGCCGGAGCGATCATGGCCGTGGGCGCCGACTTCCTGGGCAGTCTCCTGGAGGAATTTATTTGCCCGCTCTGCCGGGGCTATTTCAAAGAGCCGATGATCACCAGCTGCAGCCACAACTTCTGCCACGCCTGCGTCACTAGCTACTGGCAGAGCTTCCGCGACTCCTTCCCCTGCCCCGAGTGCGGCGCCGAGAGCCCCGAGATCCGGCTGCGGCCCAACCGGCAGCTGCGAAACGCGCAGGGGTCTATTAAGGGCCTGGCTTCCCGGGCCCCAGAAAGACGAGCTGGCTACAGGCCGTGCGAGACGCACGGGAGAGCCCGGGAACTGTTTTGTACAGAGGATCACACGCCGATATGCGCGCTCTGCAGAGAGTCGGGGGCTCACGGAGCCCACCATGTGATTCCCCTCCAGGCGGCATGGCAGAAATTCAAGGTAGGAAATTCTGCAAGTGGCTGGCTCCTAAGGCCCTATAGCTGCCTCCTTTCCTCCCCCCAGATGTGACTCCTCCAGAGGGGCTGGCATTGTCTCTTACTGCCCCCCTCCCAAGTTCCTCCACACCCACTTCTTTTGACAAGAGTGGGCATTTGTCCCACTTGCTCTGGCCAGCTGAGCAAGTCAGCAGGAGAAAATAGGACAGATGCTACTGGGAGCGCTTCTGTAGGAAAATGGGGTGCAGAGGAATTTGGGGGGCAGCTCAGCACAGGGGGGAGGCAGCTCTGCTGGCCTTAGGGCCAGGCAAACTGGGCACATGCTCAGGGTGCCTACAAAGGACTCTGGCTGCAGCGCTGGCTTCCTTAGAATCATAGAGCTGGAAGAAACCTCAGGAGTCATCAAGTCCAGCTCCCTGCCCAAAGCAGGACCAACCCAACCAGGGCTTTGTCAAGCCGGGACTTAAAAACCTCCAGGGACAGCGATTCCACCCCCTTCCTAGGGAACCCATCCCAGTGCCTCACCAATCTGCTAGGGAAATAGTGTTTCCTTCTGTCCTACCTAGACCTCCCCCACTGTAACTTGAGACCATTGCTCCTTGTTCTATCATCCATCACTACTGAGAACAGCCTTTCTCCAGCCTGTTTGGAACCTCCCTTCAGGAAGTTGAAGGCTCCTCTCAAATCCCCCCTCACTCTTCTCTTCGGCAGACTAAACAAACCCAAATCCCTCAGCCGCTCCTCCTAGGTCATGTGCTCCAGCCCCCTTGTCATTTTGGTCACCCTCCACTGGACCCTGTCCCATGCGTCCACATCCTTTCTGTAGTGGGGGGGCCCCAGAACTGGACACAACACTCTAGATGTGGCCTCACCAGAGCCGAATAAAGGGGAATAATCATTTCTCTAGATCTGCTGGCAGTGCTCCTCCTAATGCAACCTAATATGCCATTAGCCTTCTTGGCTAGCAGGGCACACTGACTCATATCCAGCTTCTCATCCACTGTAATCCCCAGGTCCTTTTCTGCAGAACTGCTGCTGAGCCAGTCAGTCCCCAGCCTGTAACAATGCTTGGGATTCTTCAGTCCCAAGTGCAGTGCTCTGCACTTGTCCTTGTTGAACCTCATCAGATTTCTTTTGGCCCAACCCTATAATCTGTCTAGGTCACTCTGGACCCTATCCCTAATCTCTAGCATATCTACCTCTCCCCCTATCTTAGTTTGCAGATGATACTTGCCAAGGATGCAATCCATCCCCTCATCCAGGTCATTAATAAAGATATTGAACAAAACCATCCCTAAAACCAATCATTGGGGCACTCCGCTGGAAACCAACCGCCAACCTGACATCGAGCCGTTGATCACTACCCGTTGGGCCCGACCTTCTAGCCAGCTTTCTATCCATCTTACCATCCATTTATCCAATCCATACTCCCTTAACTTGCTGGCAAGAATATTGTGGGAGACCATATCAAAAGCCTTGCTAAAGTCAAGGTCTATCACATCCACTGACTTTCCCACGTCCACAGAGCCAGTTACCTCCTCATAGAAGCTAATCAAATTGGTCAGGCACGACTTGCCCTTTGTGAATCCATGCTGACTATTCCTAATCACTTTCCCCTCTTCCAAGTGCTTCAAAATGGAATCCTTGAGGATCCCCTCCATGATTTTTCTGGGTCCTGAGGTAAGGCTGACTGGTCTGTAGTTCCCTTGATCGTCCTTCTTCCCTTTTTTTTTTTAAGACGGGCACCACATTTGCCTTTTTCCAATCTTTCGGGATCTCTCCCGATCTCCACAAGTTTTCAAAGATAATGGCAAATGTCATTGCGGAGCCTTTGGCCAACTCCCTCAGCACCCTCAGATGCATTAAATCAGGACTCATGGATTTGTGTATGTTTAGCTTTTCTACATAGTTCTTAACCTGTTCTTTCCCGTAGATGGCTGCCCACCTCCTTCCCATACTGCATTGCCTAGTGCAGCAGTTCTCCACCTTTTTGTGCTCCGAAGCCCTTTACATGTGTAAAAATTTATGCGGAACGCCCAGCGATCCACTGATTGTATATGTTGTGCCGATTGATGTTGGCTGCATTAGACCTCGCGGAGCCCCTGGAGATGTCTTGCAGAGCCCTGGGGCTCCGCAAAGCACAGTTTGAGAAATACTGGCCTAATGCATTCATCTGGGAGCTGACCTTGTCTGTGAACACAGAGGCAAAGAAAGCACTTCAGCTTTTCCCACATCATCTGTCACTAGGTTACCTCCCTCATCCAGTAAGGGCCCCACTCCCTCTCTGATCACCCTCTTATTGCTAACATGCCTGTAGAAACCCTTCTTGTTATCCTTCACATGTCTTGCTAGCTACAATTACAATTGCGCTTTCGCCTTCCTGATAACTCCCCTGCACTCTTGAGCAATATATTTATACTCTTCCCTGGTCATCTGTCCAAGTTTCCACTTCTTGTAAGCTTCCTTTTTGTGTTAAAGCTCAAGGATGTCCCCCGTAAGCCAATCTGGTCACCTACCAAATTTGCTTTTCTTGCTGCACATCGGGATGGTTTCTTCCTGTGCCTTCGATAAGGCTTCTTTAAAATACTGCCAGCTCTCCTGGACACCTTTCCCCTTCATGTTCGCATCCTAGGGAATCCTTCCCATCAGTTCTCTGAGGGAGTCAGAGTGCTTTTCTGAAGTCCAGGTATGTATTTTGCTACTCTCCTTTCTTCCTTTGGTCAGGATCCTGAAATCTACCATCTCATGATCACTGCTTCCCATGTTGTTACCCACCTCTACTTCCCCTACTAGTTCCTCCCTATTTGTGAGCAGCAGGTCAAGCTGTGCATGGCCCCTAGTCAGTTCCTTCAGCACTTGTACCAAGAAGTTGTCCCTAATAGTCTCCAAAAACATCCTGGATTGCCTGTGTACTGCTGTATTGGTCTCCCAACAGATGTCAAGATGATTAAAGTCCCCCACGAGAACCAGGGTCTGCAATCTGGAAGCTTCTCTCAGTTGTCTGAAGAAAGCCTCGTCCACCTCATCCACCAGACCCGGTGGTCTATAGCAGACACCAACCACAACATCACCCCTGTTGCCTCCATAGTGCTCTCTTACTCCTCCTCCTTTTCTCCCCTGCCTGTTCTTCCTGAACAGTCTATACCCTTCCATGACAGAGCTCCAAGTCTCCATTATTCCAATCAAATCCTTGTTCTGGGCTATGTAGAGTCAGAAGCAGCTGCTCTCCAAATCTGCTCCAGGTAGCAGTTACTGACACACTAGTGTGTCTGTTTTGGCTTTTCTCTGTTTCTGCTACCCTTGCACATCTCACTGGTCCAGAGGGGCCTTTGACATTCTCTGATCCAGGAGTAACAAATCCAGTCCAATGGGGGTTCACTTTTTCAAATTCTGAGACACAGCTGCTTCTGACTCCACACTGTCAGGCTTCTCCCCAGCCCCCACTCTCCAGCCCCCTTTCCATGCTGGGCCCACTTGCTCAGTTTCCAGCTACACCTGGCCCCCACTCTTGGGGAGCCCCAAGCTGTGAGGGATGGGTCCCTCCCCGCCTATGCTGCTCAGTCTCTGGCAGGTGGAGGGCTGGGCTGGGCAGGTGGGGTTTGGGCAAGGCTGGGACTGGAGTGACAGGTGGGGGGGATACCTGGAAGCTAGGATGAGTGGGGAAGCTGAGCTCAGGGAGAAGCGCCGGGCACAGGACTTCAGGGAGTGAGGGGGAAGGCAGGAGGAGCTGATGGGGAATGGCTGGGGGAGGAAAAGAGCAGGCCTGGGTCCTTGTTTGGCTCAGTGAGCTAGCCAGGAATGAACTTGCTAGTGCAGCAATGGACAACCCAGGCCAGTGAGTGGGCCACACGAGTGTCCCTACTTCATTTCAGTAGGCTGCAAGGTTGCTGTCACCACGCTGGTCTCCTGGGATGGGGCAGTTTCGCTCACTGCGCTTGTGTGGCCGGAATTTGTGGGCTGCGCCACGTGAACTGTAGCTGCACTGTGTTCGGATGCAGAGGGAGCGCATGACTCTCACCCTAACACTAGTCTCCTTTTCACTCTGCCACCCTCTGCGCTGAAATTCAAACCCAGATGCCAAGGGTCCTCTTTGGACTGTGTCCGCTCCTCCCTTCCCCAGCAGAAATCAGCAGCAATTGGGCTGGGGACAGGGAGGTACGCGCAGCCAGGCTGGGGAGGAGCGGAAGGTAAGGAAAATAAAAGAAGGCGACTTTTGTTCCTGCCCATGATTAACAGTATGTGGGCTCAACAGGGAACAGACACAAAAACAAATGCCTCAGGGGCCTATCGACTAGTCAATTAACTACATTTTAACATCCTTAGTACAGACCCTAAGTGAGGCTAGAGTCAAAGTGCTGCATGCTTCTTGCAGGACAGGAGGAGACTTTGCATGCTCTCCCAAGCCCTGATTGGCCTGGGGGCAGGGGGAGTGCACAAAGTCTCCTCCCGCCCTGCAAGGGGCTTGACATTTAAAGTCAAGTGCCAGCTGCTGCGCAATCAGCAGGTGACACTAAGCAGGGCGCTCCCTTGCAGATGGGGGTAGGGAGTGAGAGACTTCCCGTACTCTCCCTTCCCCAGGCCCTGATTGACCTGGGAGGGGTCACGTGCAAAGTCTCCTCCCACTGCCAGGGGCACGGACGTGGGCACCTACAGGGAACCGCCAGCTGTTCAGAACTGCTGGTGGTTCTCTCTGGCTGGACCGGGCCAAAGACTTCACGCGCTCCCCTATCCCCAGACCAATCAGAGTCTGTGGGCAGGGAAGCAAGGAAGTTACCTAGTCCTGCTCCTTCTGCCTGAGGCCCCATCCCTTCCGGGGAGGCCCAGGGCCACTTCAGAAATGTCTGAAGTGGCCCCTGGTCAAAAATTATTGCCCACCCCTGCCCTAGACTCAGTCCAGGTCCCTAACCACTAGGCCATGGTGCTACCTCAGCATCAGCCCCCCAGTGATGAAGCACAGCCTTTAGGAGGGAGAGACGCCTGGGTACAGGCCCCAGGCTCAGCCTGCAGAGGTTTCCCCTGGGGATGCTGAACTCCTGGGCTGCCCCATGGGGGGTTCAACTCAGACATTGTGGTCAGCACTAGAGATCCCTGGGCTGGATGCTGTGTGGGGTCCTGAGTACCTTGAGTCCACCCACAAGAGGGCTCCAGGCAGTGCAGGGCCATGCCTGGTACCACTGGGATCAGACTGGACTGGAGCAAAACTACCCCAGGCTGGAGCTGCCCGGTGCCAGCCTGGCCTGTGCTGGTGGGTACGTGGGCATAGACCAGCCAACGTGGTTCCATTAGTGCCACTGGGCAGCCTTTGGGAATCTCCCAGAATGCACTGCTCCTGGGAGCTGTACCAGGGCCTGGGGCAGTGGGTACCTGCCCAGCAGACACTGTCACAAAAATGGCCCTTAAAGGGCAAACCCCAACAGTTCTGAACACAAATCAGCCTGTCTAATGGGACGGGGAGGACTGAGGCATCCTCAGAACATAGGTCATCCCCACACCTCCTGCCTGGGCCCTCCCCCTCCTTTGTCAGTGCGCCCCAGCCTGCATTGTTCTGCACGGACGTGCCACATTCCCTTCTGCCCCTGAGTCACCAGTCTCCTCCCATTTCTTTTTCACTGGACAGAGCCACATCCAGTTCTGAGTATCGACTGCACAGGAACAGAGCGCCACTAAACTGGGACTGTGCCACTTTAAAGCCAGGCAAATGGCCTCCCTGGCGTCTCTTGGGCTTTGCCCTGGTGCTGAGCCCGGCTCTGTCCAACCAGGGCAATCCCAAAGGCTTCACGGCTGAAATTCCAGCCCATATTTCAATCCTGGGGGCTTCTGGGACTTGTATCACTCTGTTAGTTCAATCTTCTCAAACACAAATGTATTGACTCGCCCTGTGCCGTGCCATACCGCTAATTCATTCACAAGAACTAATCAAGCTTGCTGATAATTGAGATCTCTCTCTAATGACTAAAAAAACCCTCAACTTGAACGAGTCTTTAAAGTCAACTGCCCAGTATGGCACACGCCCAGTCTGCATACATACAGTTTCGTCTCCTTGGTGACCCTGATGTCCCACAGCGATTGGGGCCACCAGTCACTTGGGTTTGGGTGGGAAAACGCCCCATTCCGCGCCCCTCTCTGCCCTCCCAAGGAAACCTCCCAGCTCATTGCTGTTTCTTCAGAAAAAATGTGAGGCCCATTTGAAGACGCTGAGGGAAGAGAGAGAAAAGCTGCGGGGATGGAAAGCGACGGGAGAGGAGAGAAGCCAGGAGTATCTGGTAGGTGCTTGTGGTTATGAACCTGCGGGGACAGGCAGTGGGAGGGAGGGGTTGTTTGGGGACAGACTCCTGTGTGGCCTTGGAGAAGGTGAGATGGGGGGGTTGATCCATGACCCTAGATGGCTGGGTTAGATGCATGTGTAGACAGGCCCTAAGCTTCCATTTCAGTTGATATGGGCATTGTACAGGGGGTCTGTTTTGGGACTGGTTCTGTTCATCAGTGATTTAGATGATGGCATAGAGAGTACGATTATTACATTTGCAGATGAGCCCAAACTGGGAGGAGAGGCAAGTGCTTTGGAGGGCAGGTCATAATTCAGAATGATCTGGACACGCTGGAGAAATGGTCTGACAGAAATAGGATGAAGTTCAGTAAGGACAAATGCAAAGTGCTGCACTTAGGAAGGAACAATCCGTGTCTCTCACACAGAATGGGAAGCGACTGTCTAGGAGGGAGTCCTGCAGAAAGGAAGCTAGGGGTCAGAGTTGGCCACAAGCTAAATATAAGCCAACACTGTGGCAAATAAAGCAAACATGATTCTGGGCTGCATTCACAGGAGTGTTGTGAGCAAGACCAGGAGAAGTCATTCTTCCGCTCTACTCTGTGCTGGTTAGGCCTCACTTGGAGTATTGTGTCCAGTTCTGGGCCCCACATTTCAAGAGAAGATGTGGAGAAATTGGAAAAGGTCCAGAGAGAAGAGCAACAAGAATGATGAAAGGTCTAGAGAACATGAGCTAGGAGGGACGGCTGAAAGAATTGGGTTTGTTTAGTCTGGAAAGGAGAAGATTGAGAGGGGGACATGAGAGCAGTTTTCAAGCATCTAAAAGGGTGTCACGAGGAGGGAGACAAATTGTTCTCCTTAGCCTCTGAGAATAGGACAAGAAGCAATGGGCTTACGGAGATTTAGGCTGGACATTAGGAAAAACTTCCTGCCTGTCAGGGTGGTGAAACACTGGAATAAATTGCCTAGGAGGGTATGGACTCTCCATCCCTGGAGATATTTCAGAGCAGGTTAGATGGTAGTTGGCCCATCATAAGGGGACTGGACTCGATGCCCTCTCAAAGTCCCTTCCAGTCCTAGTGTTCTGTGATCCTGTGTGACTCTCTAGCTCTTGTGTTTTCCCTGGAAACCTTTCCCAAGTGCACTAAATTTCGTGCATTAACATGTTTGTTTCTGTCCCCTCCCCCCCACTAGCATCTCTGTCAGGGTGGGGCTGAGTCCTACCTCCTGCCGCTCTGGGTCTGTATCCCCGGAGCCCATGACTAACAGAACCTGCTGCCCATGCCAGGCCTGGACCCGGCCCTTGCAGAGGGACACTGGCAAAGGGGAAGCTGGGAGAGCTCCCTCTGCCTAGGGTCTATAGGCCACCGACAAATGTCAGAAATCTGAGAGTTTGCAAAGAAGCTCTCCCTGCTGCTCTCACAGCTCCCCATGAAAGGGCCCCTGGCTCCATCCATGGCTCTGACCAGCCCTTTCCCTGTTTCACACAGAAACGGACGCAAGCCGAGCGGCAGACGGTTGTGGCCGAGTTTCAGCAGCTGCGGCAGTTCCTGCAGGAACAAGAGCGACTCCTGCTGGCCCAGCTGCAGAAGCTGGACGAGGAGATTGTGAAGCACCAGACCGAGAGGGGAAGGAAACTCTCGGAGCAGATTTCCCGTCTCAGCGAGCGGATTCAGGAGCTGGAGGGGAAGTGTCGGACCCCAGCGAGTGAATTCCTGCAGGTGAGACTGAGGGGAAGGGAGGCTCCTGAATCACAAGCGCTGGGGTCCAGCCGTCAGGTCTGGGTGTAACTCGGCGGGTGCTTTGCTGACACGTGAGTGACTGTTGGGCTTTGCAGAGTCCCAGGCACAGAGCTACGTCTAAACCCCTTCTCTGGGCCCCCTTTGTCTGTCTGATGGGTTATTCCCTGTGTGTCGTGTGGGGCTGATGCTCTTTTCTCTCCCTCTCCCCTCCAGGATATCAGAAGCACCTTGAGCAGGTACGTGGCTCTCGCTCTCCCAGCCCTGTGCGGTGTGAGGGGACGAGCGAGGAGCTGCTGATAGCACCACGTTCCCCAGGGCTCCACAGCCAAATGGAGGGGGTTGGGGAAGGTCAAAGGCTGGATGCAAATTTCTCTGATAAACTTCAGTTTGAGGTTCTCACACTGTGCAGACTCTGGAATTCTCCATCCAGTGACCTCAAGTGTTTCCTAGAGCTGCCCCCTCCCTGGGGACTGGCTGCCCCAGGCCTGAGGGGTGGGACATGGACCTGTCCCTGCTGGGCACCATTCAGCCCAGGGCAGCAGGAATCCAGGGTCTGTCCCGCCCGAGGGCTGTTTGGAGACCTGTGTGGGATGAGCGGGGGAGGGGGAGCTGGTGTCTCAGCCTAGTCCAGGGGTCTCCGACCTTTTTAAGCACGAGGTCACTTTATGAATTAAAGTGCAATCCAAGATCGACCTCAAACCCAAATACCCTGGCCCCGCCTCCTTTGTGTGACTGCCCCCCCCCAAGCCCCGCCCCAGCTCACTCCATCCCTCCTCCATCATCACTCACTTTCACCAGGCAGGGACAGAGGGTTGGGGTGCAGGCTCTGATCCTGGATTAAGGGATGTGGAGTGTGAGAGGGGCTCTGAGCTGAGCTTGGGGCAGACCATTGGGGTGCCAGAGGGGTTCTAGCTGCAGGCTCTGGGAGGGTGTTTGGGATGCAGGGGGCTCAGGGCTAGGGGCAGGAGGGTTTGGGGTGGGGTTTCAGGATGTGGGCTCTGACTGGGCCCTGCTCACCTCAGGTGGCTCCTGGGTGGATGGGCAGTGGGGTAAGGCAGGTTCACCCCGTCCTGGCCCTGCACCACTCCCAAAAGCAGCCAGCGAACTTGCTCTGTCCCTAGTCCTGTTGTGCCCCCTCCCTGCTCTGTGGAGACAGGATACAAGGTTGGGAGGGGGGCACCTTGACATCAGCGCCCTCCTTGCCCTGCCCTGCCCGGCACAGAAAGCAGGACACTCTCGAGGAAACAACTTGGAGGCAAAGGACAGGAGATGCCCAGCAGTGGGGGGAAGGGCAGCAGACGTGCTGGCACTTGACAGCCTCTTAGTGAAACCAGTCAGGATCCCCTGTCAGAGGCTCCAAGATCGACCAGCAAATCCCATCGACTGCTCGGTGATCACTGGTCTAGTCCCCAGTGGGCAGATTCTACAGCCCTGCCCCCGGGAACCTCCCATCCCTCAGCGCCTGGAGGCCCAGGAGTGAGTTGGCCGTGGAGACCCAATTCCCCTTTGTCCCCAGAGCTGGTCTCCCCAGGCCGGACGTGGGGAACATTCCTGAGTCCCTGCGGGGAAGGTCGCCCGGCCGAGGGCTGCGCTGCCCCTGCTCTCAGGCTGGGAGAACTAGAGAAATTCTAACTCCAGGCCCATCAGGGCAGCGACTCGCTGGCCAGAGGGTGAGAACTGAGTCACTCAGTGCAGGGTCACCATGGGACATGGTTTCTCCCCAGGTGTGAGGCGGGGCAGGCCCAGCAGCCAGAGAAGATGGCTCCTGAACTGGAGGAGCGAGTCTGCGATTTCTCCAAGCAAACTACTGTGCTGTCGGAGAGTCTGAGAATGTTCAAAGGTACCTAGGAGGGACCGAACAGGGCGCCTGGCACAGACTGGGGGTGCAGGACATTCAGGTTGATTCATTGAACCCTTATTTGTTCAGAAGCCTTTGCAATGACACTGCCTGTGAGAGTGAGAAACGCCAGAGAGAGAAACAAATTCTGCCCGTTCCCTTCTCCATGGGGGAGGGGGCGGCGGCGGGGAAATGATGCATTTCTCCTGTGATGCTCTGCCTGCCCCTTCCCATGTCTGACATGTTCTGCTGTCACGGGGCGTGGGGGAGTCCCCGGCCCCTCCCCATCCGCAGCCCAACGTGACTCTCACCGGCGAGTAGAACAGGTTTATTCACAGACGGGCACAGGGCAGCGCAGGATCCTTGTTACAGAACCAGGAGCAGGCAGGACCATTCCTCCTGGGGAGAAGGGTCCCGGGCCCTTCTCCCACTTCCTCCTCTAAACCCCTTCTCCCAGCCTCACCCAGCCTGAGACTGACCCTTCCCTAGGCCCTAGGTCCCCGCTTGCAGTCGGCCCCACCTGCCCTTTGTTTCCCTTCTGGGGCAGAGGTTACCTCCTATGGTCTGGCCCTCAGGTGTGAGAAGCTGAATGCAGGTCTTCAGCCAGTCAGCCCTCCCCTCCCCCAGACAGTATTGCAGGGCCTAGGGAAACCGAGGCACCATAGAGTCTCCACAGAAGGGCACAGGCCGTAGGAGTTCCATAGAGAACAACAAAGCAAAAAGCGTGACTGTAAAACAGACTGGACACGGTGCGGTCAGGAGTGACTAGAATCCCCACGACAACACACATGCCCAGGCAGGTTGGACCCGGGTTAGTTCTGTCCAATTGCCGTTGTGTTGGGAGCACTAAGTGCCTTGTGTGACTCCCACCCCGCACACACGGGGACTTGTCAGTGTCAGGCCTTTTGCTGTGCCAGCAATTTTCAGTTTATTCTCTTTTCTGATTCACTCATTGCGCCCAGCACAGGCCCGTCTGCACAGGTCACTTCTCCACAGGGGTCTCTGGACGTCACTAACTGCTCCTGGCAGGTCACTTTGGGTGTCTGTCTGCAAGCGCCTTGTGTGGGCAACACACCTGTGTCCCGCAGAGCAACTCAGGAATGTGGCGCTTTAACAGCAAGGTCCCTGTAGGAAACATTTCCCTTGTGCCTAGCACACGGCTCGCCAGACCCACGCCCAGCCACTCACTGTAAATGCTCAGTCCTGGTTTCTCCAGACTGATGAATAAAAAAACCCTTGGTGCCAGTTCTCAGCACTTCCCGTACTAGCTAGTGCCAAGCAGAGACACAGTGGAGAAGGGGCAGGGCCCAGGCGTCAGGGCGGCTCAAATCAATTCCCGACTTAGCGAAGGTCACAACACCAAAGATTCACCAAAATCCCTTTGCTTGGGCCCCTGCATCTCTCCCAGCCAGAGGCCTGCAGAGCGGATGCCCCAGGGTGGTTTGCCCCCCCTTCCCCAGCCGCAGGTGGGGTGCGTGGGAGCTGGAGTGGCCCAGCCCCCCTGAGAACCAGGGATGCAAACCTCGTGTCTAACCCGTTATCCGACTGAGCGGGCCTGGCTGGCGACGGCCCCATCCCCGCTCGAGTAGCCTCCGACCTGCGGGGCTCTCACCACCAGCCCTGGGCGGGGGCTGCTGCCGGCTCCCAGCTCGCATTGGAGAGTCCCGTCCCCCGTGGGCCCAGGAGCAGCCCCCTGCCCGTGGCTGGCGCGGAGCTTCTCCAGCCCCACCGAGTACTGGTGAACCAGCCCCAGGGAGCACGGCCCAGCCAGGGTGATGCCTCCTGGTTAGCCCCTTAACCTGGCACATCCCTGCTGAGAGCCAGGCCCTGGGCCAAAGGGCAGCACCCGACATCTGAACCCTCAGTCACAGGCCGTGGGGTAGAGCTGGGCCCAGCCCCGCCCTGAGCTCCGGTCCCGCCTGGCCGCCCGTCTGGGCCAAGGGGCTGCAGGGAAGGAGAAAGCCCCTCCCCCACGGCGAGGGGTCCCTCCAGCACAGGGGCCTCTTATGCCTCCTCCCAGCAGCTGCAGGCCCGAGGCCTGTCCCTGAGAGGAGTGGGGAGGGCGTCGGGCTGGAGGGGTGGGGCTGGGGAGGGTGGGGGAAGGGATTTCACTCTGCAAACCTGAAATCTCACCTCTTCTATCCTTCTCCCTCCAGCCACTCTGCCGGCTGCACTGGCGGCACAAAGAGGGCCCAGCCCAGGTGAGCGTCCTCAGAGCCTCATGCCCCTCAGAGCCAGGCCTGCTGGGCGCAGTGCAGTGCCCCAGGACCGGCAGGCACTGGGCAGGCTGCTTGGCGCCACTAGCCAGGCCCCAGCCAAACTACCCCCCCTTCCCAAAACCTGAGTTTCCTCCAGGCCAGAAGCCACCTCCTGCACCCTGTTCCTCATCCCAAGCCCCCCCAAAGCCCATAGCCTCTGCCCAGAGCCCAACCCCCCTGCCCAGAGTCCCTCCCAAAACTGGAGCCCCCTCTTGCACCCCAAACCCTCATCCCCAGGGCTACCCCAGAGCCCTTCAACCCCTCCAGCACCCAACTCCCTGCCTGAGTGTGCAGCCCCCTCCGGTATCCAACACCCTCGGCCTCCCCCCAGCCTGGAGCCCTGGGTCTGAGCGTGACAGAAGACACTTGTGAAAAGGGAAGAGGCACGGAGCAGTAACCCAGGGACACGCCACAACCCCACTGCGCAGCTGCAGCCCCCTCCCATGCGCCCACCCCCAGTCCCTGGCCGTGTCCCCGGCCTCAGCCTTGGCCGCACCGACCCAGAGTCGCTGCCCCATGAGCCCACCCCCCCACCCCTGAGAGGGGGAGAAGGGGAGTCGGTGACGTCTCTGCTGCCGCCTGTCCCTGCTCCTCGGCTTCCTTCTGCTGCTCAGAGCCGCCTCTGCGAGGCCCTGGCCTGAGATCCCCCCACTGGCCCCAGCCCCTCGTGATTTCCCTGGGTCGCAGCAGCGACCCTCGCTGCTCAGGCAGCCTCTGCCCTGCCCCTCCCTGCAGCGCGGTCCTCAGGCCGGCTCGGAAGCTGCGCCCCTCGGCCTGCTTGTGAGTGATTCAGCTTTGCCAGCCCGGGAGCAGGAAGGCCGGGCCCCAGGGAATCTCGTCAGCTGAGTGGGAGCCCTGGTGAGAGAAGAGCCAAGTGGGGCCAGGCCCCGCACAGCCCAGCCCCCACCCACTCCTGTCCCTCTCCCTGGGATTGACACCCCTGCCCCCTGCTTAGCCAGGGAGCCTCAGTCCAGGTGAGCTCCCCTCCCTCGGGGCCTGCTCTGTCCCGCCCTGCGCCCTTCCCCCACAAGGAGCGTAAGGACATTGCATGGCCCCATCACGTGGGCAGTGTCAGCCCAGCCAGTGTGTCAATGTGCTCCCCACCCAGCTTCTCTCTCCCTCTGCCCAGCCCCAGCTGGGACCCCCTCAGCTCCCCAGGGCCCCTCTTCCTTCTGTCAGCTCCTGAGTCAGCCTCCTGCCATGGCTGGGACAGAGACTCGCCTTGTTCAGCCTCTTCCCGCCCAGCCCAGCTGGGGCCGGTCCCTGCCCCTCCCTGCTGGCTCTGCGGGGTCTGGGCGCCGGGCCGGAGGCTGAGCAGCCTGGTGGGGGGCAGGTGAGAGTTCGGCCCAGAGTCCCAGTGCGGCGGGAAAGGAGCCGAGCCCAGACGTGCCGTGTGGGGGGAGACGTGTCACAGGGGGAATCACAAACCCTGCCCAGAGGCAGCTGGGACCCAGGGACATTTCAATGGGGAGGGGCCCAGCCGAGGGTAGGGCCTGGATTCAGCCAGCCCTGACCAGGCAGTTTCCATCCCGTCCCTCTGGGGTCCCCGGCCCAGAGTTGCTTGTCCCCGGCCCAGGGAGAGGGGGGGCAGATTCCCAGTGTCAGGGCCCCTCTGATCCCTTCTCTCTGCCACAGCCCCTCCCTGCCGGGAGTGAGCTGCCCTTGGGCTGGGCCAAAACCTCAGGGCTGCTCCCCACTCAGAGCCGGGCGCCCTGGAGGCAGGAGAGTCCCTGAGTCACTGCCCAGCTGGGGCAGATTCTGTCCCTGACGCTATCGACCCCCAGGGCCGAGCTCTGCCCCTCACGCTCTGATTCTCCCCCCAGCCAACGTGACTCTGGATCCAGACACGGCGCATCCCGAACTCGTCCTGTCGGGGGATGGGAAACGTGTGAGATGGGAACGGACATGGCAGCTACTGCCCAATACCCCGGAGAGATTTGACACTTTGTCCTGTGTGCTGGGCCGTGAGGGCTTCACCTGGGGGAGACATTGCTGGGAGGTGGAGGTGGGGGATGGGCGAGACTGGGCTGTGGGGGTGGCCAGAGAGTCTGTGAGCAGGAAGGGAGGGATCAGCCTGAGCTCCAGGGGCGGGATCTGGGCTGTGCGGTGGGGGGGGGATCAGTTCCAGGCTCTCACTGACCCTGTGACCCCCCTGCCCCTGAGCCCCCCCAGCAGGATCCGGGTTTGTCTGGACTGTGACCAGGGGCAGGTGACATTTATTGATGCTGGAACCAAGGCCCTGATCTTCACTTTCCCGCCGGGCTCCCTCCCTGGGGAGAGACTCCGACCCTGGATCTGGGTGTGGGACAGAAAAACCCAGCTCCGACTGTATCCCTGACAACAGCCCCTCTAGCCTCACACCCCCCAGTCTCTGTGACCCTGGAGGACTCCTGTGCAAGAGGCCAGTGTAGACAGACAACATGAATTTCTTGCACAAGAAACCCCTATGGCTAAAATGGCCATCAGAGCTTTCTTTTGCAAGAGAGCATCCACACTGCTATGGATGCTCTTGCGCAAAAGCACATGCCAGTGTAGACACGCTCTTGTGGAAGACTTTTTGCGCAAGAACTCTTCCGCAAAACAGTTCTTGCACAAGAAGCTGCCAGTGTAGACGTAGCCTGAGGGATACAGGAGTCGGAGTAAGAAGTCCTACAGCTTGGCCGTATTTTGAAACCATTTTGAAATAACTACCTGCTGTGTAGATGTGGACTAACTTATTTCAAAATAAAGTTGCAGTGTAGACACAGGGTGACTGTGCGCTGTGTCAAGAAAAACTTCCTTTTGTCTTAAACCTGCTACCTATTAATTTAATTTGGTGACTCCTAGTTCTTAGGTTATGGGAACAAGAAAATAACTTTTCCTTATTCACTTTTTTCCACGCCCGTCATGATTTTACAGCCCTCTATGCTATCCCCCTTTCATCTCCTCTTTTCTAAGCTGAACAGTCCCAGTCTTTCTTATCTCTCTTCATATGGGACCTGTTCCAAACCCCGAACCAGAGCTGGGAGATTTGTTCTCCCCGCTGTATTCATTCTGGGGTAGAACTGTCCCTGCCATCACACCCATCCCTTTGCATCTGATGAGAATCAGTCACATTCCACACACGTCCCATTGTCTTGGCACAACCAAACTCTGACCTTGCTTAAAGGTAGGATCAGAGGAAGGCGCATGCCACATTTGGTGGGCTTGGCTCTTATATTTAGGAGGCGTTCTTGAAGAAACAGACTCACAGACAGACCGACATGCATACTCTCCAAAATATATAGTGAGTTTCTGTTTTGTAAAGTAAGGGTATGTCTGCACTGCATTCTTGTTTCGAGAGAGGAATGCAAAGTAGGCATACCGGAGAAGCAAATCAAGCGGGGATTTCAATATCCTCCACTTCATTTGCATACTCTTGCTTGAGTGCTCTTTTGAAACACAGCTGTTTTGAAAGTGAAAGTGCGCTTCGGACGGGATTCGTTTGAAACAAACCCCTTGTTTCGAACTAACCCTTACTCCTCATTTTTGGCTGACTTCCATTTGCATGAATTGGTTTTTTTTTTTTGTTTTTTTTTTTTGCACAACGTAAGAGCAGGGAATCGGAGGACGTATAACCCAACAGTTTCTAAAAGCATCAGCAATGTTAATGTGGAATCGATGTATACTGAGCAGACGTGTAGCAGGGTTGCCCTGTATGGTGAAACCTCAAAAATAGTCCGAGGCAGGCTCCGTTAATGAGGACGTGCTACTTCGTCTTAGAGCCCTGGGAAGCCCTGGAGAGTAATTAGTCCAAATGACTCTGGGGAGCAGTTATTTTGAAATAGCAGCACTGGAGCATCCACACGACTGTTATTTCAAAATAAGTGTTATTCCCCAAGGAAAGCAGGAGTCCAGATTTGAAATAAGCGGCCCGTTATTTTGAAAGAAGGGATTTGTTAGGGTGGATGCTCCACCCATAAATTCAACCTAAGGGGGTTATTTTGAAATGAGGCCCTAGTGCAGGCCCAGGGTAAGTGCCTTGTCGGGGTAAACACCTTGAACGTCACAGCGCCTGGGGCTGATTTACTGCACAGTGACTTGCCAGTGTAGACTTGGCCTTAATTCTAGTCAGTGTCCTGCTCACTGTGGTCAGTTTTTGTTTTCTCCTTCCTGTTGGCTAGATCAAGTTTCAGGGAAGATGAAGGTTCCCTCCATCTGCCAGAGCGCCAGAGCCAGCTCCCCTCTGCCTGGTTTTCTTGTTTTCTTCCTGACTTCTTTTCTTCCTGGGGGGAAGGGGGGTTCATTTGTTTTGTTTTCAGGAAAAATCGCGCTTTTAAGAACATGCCCCGTGTCCCAGAATGCAGGAGGCTCCGTGTGCGCGTGTCTGAGCCTGCACAGCCAAACTACGCAGAGAAACTAAACTTCCATTTTCCGCCGATCTCCGCAACGAGGTTCCAAGCTCTCTCCAGGGGGAAGTTGAAGGAGTTTGAGGGTCCCCCACAGGAAGGAATTCCTAAATGCGCCTTCCCGGGTTCTCAAAGGGGGTTGCATTTGGGTGGTGGCAGCGTTACCAATCCAAGGCTGGAGAATCTGTGATCTTGGGAGCTTTCAACACAAGCCTTTACTGGCAGGGTGTTCCCACGTCCTCGGCAGGCCTCTGCCTTCTGCACCCGACGTGCCAACGCGGGAATAGTCTGGGCAGTGCGTAGCCGGCACGGCTCTCCCATTGGCCGGTGGGAAGGGCGTGGGTGAGTCACTCCGCTAGGGGCTGTGGGCAGGAGGGAGAGGCAGAGGACAGGTGGGATGGAGTAAAGCAGTCCCTTGCCTCATCCTTCTGACTGCTCCATCCCAGCACAGGGCCATGGGAACGGGGACCCCAGTTAGCCAAAGCATTCGGGGGGGGGTGTCCTCCAGCCCAGAGCTGAGTCCAGTCTCTCAGGTCCAGCTCAGTCGCTCCCATGGCTCGCTCAGGTACCAAACCCAGGTAAATGACCCCCTCCCCACCCCAAGTTCTCACATTCCTCTGTCCGCAGGCCCTGAAACCTGCCTCTCTGCAGCTGCTCCCCTGGCAAAGGCTGCAGGTCTGGTTTCTGCCTCTGGGCCGGGAGGGAGGCCGCAGCCAGGGCCGGCTCTAGGTTTTTTGCCACCCCAAGCAAAAAATTTTTGGCCACCCCCCTCCCCTGCCCTTGGCCCGCTGCTGCAGGACAGGCACTGAGGAGGAAACCCCCTTGCACCTGGCGGCTCTTTGACTCCCACCGCCCCTCCGGCCAAACCCAGCCTGCGTCCTGTCCCCCTTCCACATCCACCCGACCCCCACAGAACCCAGTTTCCACCTTCTCTCTCCTCCCAGCCAAATCCGACCCCTCAGTGACAATGCGGGGGCTGCAGGACGGAGCTGCCTCCCCCGACTCTTGCCCCGCAACACCCAGGCCCCGCTCCCCCCAATGGCCGCGCGCCCCGCCGCTCGCTCTGCGCGGTCACGGCAGGCCCGGCTGCGCCCCCGCCCCACTGCGCTGCCGCCACGTGCCCGCCCCTGCCCCTGCCCAGCGCGCGCGCCTGCGGATCCCGCCCGGGCGAGCAGCCGGGCCAGGGCCCCAGCGAGAGACCCGCGGCGGGCAGCGCGTTCGCCCCGGCCCTGCTCTGCGCGCCCGCAGCCTGCACCGTGGGCGAGTCCGGGGCTGGCGACCACGCTGTCTCCCCCCGCCGAGCCCGGGCTTGGGGGGGCCCAAGGGCGGGCTGCAGCCGCTGCAGCTCCCTTCCCAGCCGCCCGCCAAGCGAGCTTCGAGCACCGCGTGAGGGCAGCCGGGCCGGGCTCCCGTGAGCGGTGGGGCTCCCGGGCGGGCTCTGGGACGTGCCAGTGACCCCGCTGCGTGGTGCCTGCAAAGGGCTGCTCCCGCACCAGGGCTGGCTCCACTCAGGCCCCAGCAGCTGCGCTGCGAGCTTCCCCTGGCTGGCGGGCCGCTCTGCCCCCTCCGCCCCGCACTGGGGCGCGGACCCTTCTTCCCAGGGGCCGGGTGGGGCAGCAAGAGCGCCCGTCCCCTGCAGGACACCGGCTCCGCCGCCCCGCCCCTTGCCCTGGGGGCACAGGCAGGCCCGCGTCGGGCGGTGAGGCTGGCCGGGATCCGCCCCTGGACATGTGCCGCCCCAAGCACGTGCTTGGTTTGCCGGTGCCTAGAGCCGGCCCTGGCTGGCACCATGCGCGCCCGGCACCTGCTGGCTGCCCTCTGCCTCCTGCTGCTGCCCGGCTCCACCGCCTGTCATCGTACCCCTCTTTCATACTGTACCTTGGCCCCTGCTGCGGGGGTGGAGGAGCTAGATCTCAGTCAGCTGGGGAGATGTGGCGGCTGCTTTCAGCCCAGAGAGGGGCGGGGAGGAGGGCGGAGAGGACGCGGCTGGTCCTGAGCAAAGGAGCTGGGCAGGGCGGAGACGCTAGGCTGAGAATGGTGCTGGCGCCCAGGGACTCCTCGCAAGCTGACCCCATTACGCAGGGGGCAGCGGCGGCCGTGCTACTCCCGCCACTGTCCCTGCGGCTGCTCTGAGCCCAAGCTCAGAGAGCATGCAGCAGCGCCAGGAACTTAAGGCTGCCCCTGCGACCTGCCAGAAGCACTTCTGGGGGCCTTCTTATGTCAACAGAGTGTCTGGCAGCCTGGACGCTCTTTGTCGACAAAGCGGATCGATTTTTCAATCCATGTAATGCAGTCTAGACGCTCTTTGTTGACAGCAGCTTTGTCGACAGTATTTGTCGACAGTATCTGTCTAGACATACCCGGTGTGTGTGAGTGTGGAGCACGTCTGGGTCCACATCCCCGTTCACCCCCGCCCCCCCCCTGCTTTTCTTCTCCTTTCCTCCTAAGAACCTCACAGGGGAACTGAAGAGGAGGGCTGGGCTACCAGCTGGGGAGAGGGGAATGACACTTGAGTTGTTGGAGGGAGGGCACAATGTAAAGGTTCCCCCTGCCATCAGCAGTCGGTCCTGTCCTACTTCTTCCTGGTTGGCTCAGAAGTTTTGCTCACTTATCTTTTTTGGGGGGGGGGGGGCGGGGGGGGCTGCTGCTGCTGCTTCCCCAATGAGAGGCAGGTAGGTAGGTGCCGAGGAGATGAGTGTTACTGAAATTAGCTCTCCCATGTGGCCCCTTAGGAAATGAGTCACAGCAGATGATGTCTGGCTGGATGATTGAAACACTTTTACTAGGGCTGCCTTACCATGAGGTGAACTGAGGCGGCCACCTCAGGTGCCAGACTTTGGGGGGGGGGGGGGCGCCACGAGGACCCAGAGTGTAGAAAATTGTGTCTGCTGCTGGTGTGTGTGTAGGTAGCGGAGCAGTCCCAGGAGAGGAGCAGAACAGGAAGGCGGCAGAATTGAGACCTTTCAAAGTTTTGGCCCAAGCGAGGGGCCATGGGGGCATCATTTGAGCTCCCCGCCTGAGGTGCCAAAATGTTGTGGGCCGGCCCTGACATTGACTTTCCATGCAATTCTTAATGACCTATCCACACCCTCAGGTTCTGTTTATGTTTTCTCTACGGGTGTGTCTAGACTACAGGGTTTTTTTGGAAAAAGTGGCCTTTTTTTAAAAAAAACTTCCCCTGCCTCTAGACTGCTGCCGTGTTCTTGCGAAAGTAAATCAAAAGAACGCGGCAGTTTTTTCGACCGTGGAAAACCTCGTTTGACGAGGAAGAATGCCTTTCTTTGAAAGTGCTCTTTAGAAAAAAGGCGCTATGTAATGCAAATTGTGCTTTTTTGAAAGAGAGCATCCAGACTGTCTGGGTGCTCTCTTTCGAAAAATAGACTTGCTTTTTTGACAGTACTAGTTGTAGTCTAGGCGCTCTTTTTCAAAAGAGGCTTTTTCAGAAGTATCTTTCAAAAAAGCCTCTTTCGGAAGAGGGTTGCAGTCTAGACCTAACCTACAAGTTGTATTTATCAGTAAAGCTGAAATTTTTCGGGCCAGGGGGCCTTGTTAAAGCTGTTTTTGAGCAGTGTTGTTCTGGCATCAAGATTAAGAATAAGGACATTTTGCTTTCCTCCCATCTTAACCTGCAAACCTTCTTCAGCTCTGGAAGTCACTGAGGTTCCTAGTGTGATTGAGAATCCGAAGATAAGGTGTAATTGTTGTGACTTGCAGTTGGGAATACAGGCTCTGCCCCATCCCCTCTGCAATGCTTCACCCCTGCCACCGCGGGGGAGCCCAAACGGCCCCTTGCGCTGCTGGCTCCCCTGGTGGCCCGGCTGAGGGGCGCAGCACTCAGCTGAGTGCCACAGCGGGAGGGGAAGAGGAGTGGTGACGTGCACGGCCCCGCCCCCTGGCCGTGTACGTCACCGCCCCGCCCCCCTTCCCGTCCCACCGGGGCTCAGCTGAGCAGCGCAGCGCCAGCGCCACTCAGCTGGGCCGTGGCAGAGAAGCAAGCAGCTGCAAGTGGCTGTTTGGGGTCCGCACTCCCCGCACTCTACCGTCTGTCCGGTAGAAAAATTCAGAAAATACCGGACATGTGCAGTGTCCGGTATTTTGTGAATTTCCGGCTGGGTGCCGGAGGGAAGCCTGGCAGGGGCGGGGGAGTGCCTGAGAGGCGGAGCGCAATTGGCTTTGGGAGCCCTGTGGTCATGCGCAAAAGCTGGGTGGGGCGGGGGGCCAGGACTCCCAGCCACACCCCCTTCCCGGCCCAGCTTTTGCATGGGACCAGAGGCTCCCAGCGCCAGTCGTGGCCCATCTCCCAGCTGGGAGCCTCTGGTTGCGAGCAGAAGCCGGGCGGGGGAGTGGTTCCCAGTCCCGCCCCCGCCTGGCTTCTGCTGGCAAGTAAAGGGAGCGCCTGCCGGGGGTGCGGCCAGAAGGACTCCGCCAGGTCTGCTTCCCGCCCCCCTTCCTCTGTCCCCTCCTCCCATCCAGCCCCACGGCCCCGATCCCCAGCTCTTCTTCCTGCCCCTCTTCCTGCCAGCCAGCCAGCCCCACGGCCCCCAGACACCCCCGCCAGCGCTGCTTCCCGCCCCTTCCTCTGGGACCCCATACTCCTCCAGCCCCACAGCCCCGATCCCCAGCTTTGCTGCCCGCCCCTCTTCTGGCCAGCCCCGCCTCTTCCTCCTCCGTGGCGCCACATCCTCCCTCCGTGGCACGCTCAGCTGAGAGCGCCAGCTGTGCCCGGTGGGGAGCAAGCGCGGCAAGCGGCCGTTGCTCCCCGCCAGGGCCCAGCTGAGCAGCGCAGCGCGCCACGGAGGGAGGGGAAGGGGGACGGGGTGCTGACATACATGGCCAGGGGGCGTGGCCGTGTACGTCAGCGTTACAGACGCACAGACAATGGGCTACTATACCAGACATGATTTGTTGACTTAACTATTCACTCACTCCATTTGTAACAAGCCCAGTTCAGAAATTGATATAATTGAATTTTAACTCTAACAAGTTCTCGAGCAGCATTTTTCTTGCTTTCCCCTATCTGTAAATAATTTAATTATTACCAATGGAAATAGTCCAGGATTTTTGTGTCCTGGGAAATCAGCTAATTTCTAAGGGTACGGCTACACTTTTTGTTTTGTTTTGGGAGAAGTATGCTCCGCATTTTGCATAATTCCTCCATTGTTTTTTTTTAAAGACCCCTTATTTCAAAAGACCCCCTTATTTCTCATGAAATGAGGTTGACAGGGTCTTTTGAAATAGGGTTTTTTTCCAAAATTTGGTCCCATGTAGGTGAAGCCAAATGCCAGAAAAGCCTCTTCCAGAAAAAAAGTTGACGGAAGTACATAACTGTGGAGCGCTATTTGTATACTTCTCGGCTGTGTCTTCATTGGCACCCTTTTTCGGAAAAGGGATGCTAATGAGACACAGCGCAATTGCAAATCCGCGTGGGATTTAAATATCCCCGCGGTATTTGTGATTACATGGCTGCCGCTTTTTCCGGCTCGGCTTTGCCGGCAAAAAGCGCCAGTCTAGACGGGGATCTTGTGGAAAATAAACCCTTTTCCGCAAGATCTCTTATGCCTACTTTCAAGGCTGCCGGGGTTTCTTCAGAGCAGCTTGAACTATGGCGGAAGAGCCCACTGAAGGGTTTTTAAACTGAGCAGCGTCCAAGGCAAATGGGGGGCACCATGCCTGTGACAGGGAGGGCCGGGACGCCATTTTCCTTAAGACCAGCCCTGTACGCAGGAGTGGGCAACCCCAAGCCTCATGGGCTGGATCCAGTGTGGGGAGGAGGGGGGGAAAGAAGCACAGCTCGGTGCGGCGCGCTTCCCCCGGCTGGGGGAATGCGGTGCTGGAAACTGCTCATGGGAGACTTTTCCCGCTCTCCACTGGCCAGATTTCAGGGCCACATCAGTGAGGGGTTTTAGTTGGTTTGTTTTGGGGGGGGGGGGTTGCCTCTCGTGTGCCCCCAACAGATTTTCCTGTAGGTCACTGGCTCCTGACCTGAAAAAGGCTCCCCACCCCTAATATAAGCTATTTACAAAACCAAACCACCCTAAAATTTTCCAGAAGAAGCATCTTCTTCATCAACAGCTGGTGTTTCACACACACACACAGAGGTATACATGCCTATATATAGATGAGAGTGTGTGAAAAATACTGGTGCCCTATGATAACTCGGGTGGACAACCATAGATTTCCATAGGTCGGCTACTTTTTACTTCTGGATACTTGAGTACAATTAAGATGTGATACTTGTGAACTTTTACTCAAGTTGTTTTCCACAAGGATACTTTGACTTTTATTTAATTGCTAGCCAATTAGCCCATCATAAGACGGGATTTTCAGGTCTCTCCTCCACGTCAGTCTTCTCTCCTGAGCCTCCGGTCTCTCGCTCCATCTCTCTCTCTCGCTCCCTCCTCCTCCTACTGCCTCCCAGCTCTCCTCCGCCTCCTGCCTCTCTCTCTGTCTCTCTCTTTCTCTTCTCCTCCCCCTCCTGTCTCTCACTCAGGGGACCGCGGAGCCCAAACGGCTGTTTGGGCTCCGCACTCCCCGTGCCGCATGGGGAGCGCGGAGCCCAAACGGTCGCTTGCGCCACTTGCTCCCACACAGCAGCCTGGCTGAGCGGTGCAGAAGTCAGCCGAGCGCCACAGCGGGAGGCGAAGGGGGGCGGGGCCGTGACGTTCATGGCCGGGGGTGGGGCCTGGAGCCGCTGTCACGACGCACATCACTGCCCCGCCCCCCCTTTGCCTCCCACCGTGGCACTCGGCTGACTTCTGTGCCACTCAGCCGGGCCACCACGGGGGAGCAAGCGGCCGTTTGGGCTCCCCCGTGGCGGCCTGGCTGAGCAGCGCAGAAGTCAGCCGAGCGCCACAGCAGGAGGTGAAGGGGGGCCGGGTGGTGACGTACATGGCTAGGCCCCACCCCCTGGCCATGTACATCACCACCCCGCCCCCCTTCCCCTCCCACCGTGGCGCTCAGCTGACTTCTGCGCCGCTCAGCCAGGCCGCCGCGGGGGAGCAAGCGGTTCAAGCAGCCGTTTGGGCCCCGCACTCCCCATGCAGCACAGGCCGCCCAGAGGGAACAGCCAGCATTTCAGCAACAGCGCCACCCGGAGGGAACAGCCAGCATTTCAGGCAACAGCACCCCCCAGAAGGAACAGCCAGCATTTCGGTGTTACAGACTCTCAGACACTGGGCTACTATATATATGATTTTTTGCAAGTATTTTTGTCCAAGTAGCAGTACTTTTACTCAAGTAACTTTTTGGGGTACTTTTTCCACCACCATATGCAGGCAGAATGTCTGTCATGGGCTCGTGACAGGTGTCGTACTTGTTGAAGTCGAGGAGCCTGGCATTGTGAAGCCTCTTCTTTGTATCTTCTTAACTTTCCTGTCTTTCTTAACTACGTTGTACAAACAGCTGAAAACAAGCGGCTTTTTTTCCAAACAGCACAACTCCCACATTCTACTACCACTAGAACTATTTAACTAACACAACTAGAAAAACTACTTACATAGAAACTAACAACTAAATTCCTATCTCTGACTAGAAAAAGCCCCTGAGGAGAAGAGCTCACTCCAAGGGCAGTGAAGAAGGATCTGGCGGGAGGCAGACCGTGTGTGTGAGCAAAAGGGCACGAATAGCACGAGGCGCCCACTGTACATGCACGGTCCGGCCGACTAGTGCTAATGGAAACTCCCATCTGCAACGCTGAGATGACCTGACACCAAGAGTGGAGCTCCCACGGTGACATCACTTGAAGAAGAACATTTATTAAAGGAAATATAAGGTTCTGGGTGCACAGTTTACAAAGGAAGGCTCCGTACATCTGTGATCACACCTGAGTTATGGGAAGTTCCTAGTATCAATTTAAACAGTTTGCAAGATACACGGTATCAGTAACCAGCATTATCCCAAACTGAGATATGGGAGGGGGCTGGATTCCTCATGCAATTCCCCTCTGGTGAGCGCCTCCCACTGGCTAGCTTAGGCAGCTCCCTGCTGGGCCTGCTGGCTTGTCCCATTCCCAGACACTCACATCCCCTCGTAACTCAGGCTTGGGGGCTCACAGCGTCGTGCCAGGGATTTTCTGGGCAGCTACAATCCCAGGCAGCGCCGTTCAGCGTTGCAATACCCCAGCCCCTGCCTGGAGCTCGCTCCTTGTCTCCAGCTCTGCAGGGGAGAGCAAAGTTCCCAGCAGGCCGCCTGCTTTCCTGAGCCCAGCTGGCCCCCCAGAAACTCCAAGGCAGGGCGGGTAATGAGGGGCAGAGCTGTTGGGCTGGTCGTTTTGTGCAACTGGATCTGAACAGTCTTGTGCTTTGTTGGGTGAAGTGACTGAGCGCTGTGAGGTGGGACTTGTGCAACGAGTCTCTGGCTGTGCGTGTCGCTGGAGACAGACAACTTTGGCACGGCGCTCTGGGAGACAGGGTGGGGGCGGGGGGATTCAGCATGTGGGACTCTGAAGGGTCAGCTCGGCACCAGGGGGCTAGAAAACGGGTGACACACCTCAGGCAGGGCCTAGAGAACTTCCCCCCAAGAGTGTGTCAGGGACCCCAAGATTGGGGCAGGGGACGGGCCTCTGATTTGGTCCCATTGTTTGTCCTGATTTTATCCCTTCCCCTGGGGCTGTCCCAATGGACCCAGATCTCTGCAAATCGCCTCCTGCTGCTGCAGAGCCTCCAGCTTCTCCCCAACCCTGATGGGTTAACTCTGTGTCCTGCCACCCCCACCTCTGCCTGTCCCCAGCCCAGACCCCACCTCCGCCTGTCCCCAGGCCGGCCCCCACCTCCGCCTGTCCCCAGCCCGGTTGTTAGTTCTGCCTCCTCCCAGCTCCCATCTCTGCCTGTCCTTAGCCCTGCCCAACCCCCAACTCTGCTCCTCCTGCTGCTCCAGGGAGGGGGAGGAGGTTTCAGGAACCACAGAGAGGAGGAGCCAGGGGCTGGGTACAGGGGAGTCCTCCAGGGTCACACAGACTGGGGTGTGTGAGGCTAGAGGGGCTGGTGTCATGGAGACAGTCGGAGCTCGGTGTCTGTGTCCCCCCGCCCCAGATCCAGGGTCGGATTCTCTCCCCAGGGAAGGAGCCTGGCGGGAAAGTGAAGATCGGGGCCTCGGTTCCAGCATCGATAAATGTCACCTGACCCCCATCACAGTCCAGACAAACCCGGATCCTGCTGGGGGCCTGGCTCAGGGGCAGGGGGCTGCGAGGGTCAGTGAGAGCCCAGAACTGATCCCACCGCCACCACACACCCCAGATCCCGTCCTTGGGGCTCAGGCTGATCCATCCCTTCCTGCTTGCAGACTCTCTGGTCACTCCCACAGACCAGGATCGCCCACTCCCCACCTCCACCTCCCAGTAATGTCTCCCCGAGGTGAAGCCCTCATGGCCCAGCACACAGGCCCAAGAGTCAAATCTCTCCGGGGTGTCGGGCCGTGGCTGCCGTGTTTCTGCCCATCTCACACGTTTCCCATCCTCCGACAGGACGAGCTGGGGATGCGCCATGTCTGGATCCAGAGTCACGTTGGCTGGGGAGAATCAGAGCGTGAGGGGCAGAGCTCGGCCCTGGGGTCGATGGCGTCAGGGACAGAATCTGCCCCAGCTGGGCAGTGACTCAGGGACTCTCCTGCCTCCAGGGGCGCCCGGCTCTGAGTGGGGAGCAGCCCTGAGGTCTTGGCCCAGCACAGGGAAGAGTCACAGCCCTGGCTGAGCTGAGCCAGAGAGGGAGGAAGGACGTCACTTGAGCCAGGTCTGGGATTCAGGTTCTTTCATGTTCTGCTCACATCTTCCGGGTGGGGCCTGGAGACCCAGGGGCCATGTGTGGTGAGGCACTGAGCTCCCTCTGCTCCTGCTCACTGACACAGCTCACTGCTGCCTGCAGTTCCCATCTCCAACCCGCCTTCCCGGGCGAGAGAGACTGTCGCTGTGGGGAGAGACCAGGTGCCCCCATCCTGGCCTGGCCTGGAGTGAGAGCAAGGGACATGCAGAGGAGAAGGAGCAGGAGGCTGGAGGGAGAGCCAGCAGAGGGGCAGAGAGGAGGGATCCCTGACCAACCCACACTGGAGGAGGAGATGGGGAGGGGGAGGCCCAGGGCAGCAGGAAGAGAAGGTTCAAGGGAGTTGCTGTGTGAGACTGAAACCAGCAACTCAACTGCCAGTTGCCTCCAGCCAGCCCCTCTCACCAGCCCTCCAGCCCGTCCACCTGCCCCCTCGCCCACTGCCTCCCCACCAGCCCCATTCCGCTGCCGCCTGCTGCTCTCCCCACCCTCCCGTTCCTACCAGGCACTGCCAGCCCTCCGGCCCCTCCCTCAGTCTGCTGGCCCCTTCCCCATCCTGACATTCCTCCCTCTGTGCACCCCCCTGACTTTCCCATTGGGCACAGGGGAAAGGAGAGAGGTGAGCAGGAACAGCCAGGGAGTTGTGTGGAGGAAGAGAGCTCTCTTGGCCCTGTGCAGCCAGGCTGGGTGTGTGCCCAGGAAGCTCTGTCGGTCGCAAGGCCCAAGAGGCAGGGGAGGGATGGTGCCTGGAATCTGGACTCAGGGCTGCATGTCAGGCCACGGCTGCACAACCTGCCTTCAGCATCTGCTGTGAAATCTGCCTGTGAGCTCTGCCCTGGACAACAAAGTCCCCTCCCCCAGTCATTGGGGAAAGAATAAATCATTCTGGCAGCAGTTGGCATTGGGACACTGACAGACCCTGAACTTCCCTTCCTTCTAGTAGAGGCGGCGCAGCGCTTTCCAGCCCTGAAACCAACACAGGACCAGAGGTGAGAGCTCCTCTGAGCAAGGGCAATAGCAGAGGTCAGGGTGGTGCAAAGGGAGGCTGCTCGCTGGGATTCAAACGGAGGGATCATTGTTGAGAGCTGTGTCTGCTCCCCGGCACTGGGTCAGAACCGGATGTGACTGTGCCCAGTGCTAGACGGGGGACATGGCCTTGTCCTCTCCCTCTCTCAGAAATGTCGGGCTTTTGAGAACCGGAACGAGCACCGAGCCCTGGCCCAGCCCTTTGCCCACCTGCCCCCCCAGAGCTTCAGCCCCCCCAGGGCCAAGAACAGCAACTCGCTGAGAATCCCTTGGGCTCCCAGTGCGACCAGAGAACCCTTTTAGGCACCCAAAGCAGCCCTGCTGGTCCCAGCAGCCTTTGCGCCTTTCCCCCTCGGCACAGAGCCGCCCCCACCCCGAGGGGCCAGAGCAGAGAGGCTCTGCCTGAGAGGGGCAGTCCCAGGGCAGGGGGCTTTGGGGACTGATTCCACAGGAGCTGTACTTACCTGGGCACATCATGATTCTTCTCCAGGCTGAAAGCAAACACAGGGAGGGGTGAGAACTCAGCTACCGAAGGCAGCCCCGGGGCTCTGGGATGAGGAGCAGCCGCCTTACGCTGAACCCGGGTGAGAGCCACGTGACTCAGGAACAAGGGCCCGTATGCAGCACTAGGTAAGTCCTTTCGCCCCCTTCCATTGAATGTGCCCAGCCCCCCTTTGCCGAAGAGACACAAAGGTCCACCCCTCTCAGACCCCTCACTGCTTCAGGGGACCAGGTCGCGCCAGTGTCTAAAGCAGGCGTAACAGAGTCAATTTACCTTCGGGCCAGTGTCAGACCTCACACCCTCCTCGTGGCCAGCGGGCACCCCTCTTACTAGGCTCTGGGGGAGGGGGGAAGGGGTCTCCATGCATCGACTGGCCCTGCCTGCCCATATCTATGCTGCCCCATAAATTCCCCTGTGGGAAGGGCTTGAGGGAAGGGAGAGGGCAGAGCAAGGATGAGGCAAGGGAGGACGGGGCAGAGCAGGGGCTGGACTTGGCGGGGGGTGGGGAGAGATACTGACACCCAGGGCCGCAGGGACTCATGTGCCAGCAGCCGGGCTGTGGCCAGACTAAGGCCTTGGCTCTACCTGGCAAGGCAGTGACAGAATCCAGCCCCGGGGGAGCCCGTTTGCCTCAAGGGGCCCGGGGTGAGAATTCTCCCCAATCAGGGGCTGGGTCTCAAACTGTTTCTGTCCGGAATTGCTATGGGGAGCCCCCTGGCATTGGCCCCAGAGCTCCTTGCTGCCCCCCCCCCCGCCCTCTCCCCGGCAGAAGGCAACAGATTGATTGACCCAGGGATCATTTCAACGCCACTGACAAGGCTGCATGGGAGAAACAGGGGCACTTACCAAGTTCTCTCTGGAGGGACCCTAGGGAAGACAGAAGGTGAAACACACACACACTCATTAAGTGCCCCTCTCACAGGACGGATGTAACCCCCCTCCCACCAGGCCGCCTGCCCCCTCCCAACCCCACTGATCCAGGCTGTGGGCGGGGCAGCTCCAGAGGTCTGGGGAGAAGAGTCCATTGGCCAACCCACGGGGCAGGGCACAGAGCACCTGTGAAGCCCCATGAGATGGCTACACAGCAACTGACCATCCACAACCAGCCCCTGTCAGCTGACACAGGCTCACGGGACATGGCCTGGGGCTGTAAAACTGGGGCCTAAGCTCTGGGACCCTGTGAGTCCTGAGTTTGTTCCCAGGGCTCAGCTCTGCATCTGCAACTGCTGTGTAGCCCTAACATCAGTGACCTCTGAACTCGCCTTGAGGGGGTGACTGTGACCCTGCACGGCCCCCTCCATGGACTCCACAACGTCCTCTCCCTGGCTCTGGGGGGCTGGTATGTGGGGTGTGACCACAGCAAGGAACAAGGGAGAATCCTTTTCTGTGTCACTCCACAAAGAATAGCGCACATGCCCCCCCCACCCGAGCACCTGAGGCTGCCCTGTCCCCAGCCGAAGCCACAGAGTGAAAAGGGCCATTTGAAACTTACCCACTTCTCCAGTAAGTTTCCCTGAAAAGCACAGAAATAAAGGTAAGTGATTATCAGCCCCTTGCTCCATGAAACAGTGTTATAGGCGACATTCTATAGTCACACAATCCATTAGGAAAGATGTCGGCTTTCTTTGGACATTCAGCAGATATCCCTTCCGGAGGACGTTCTCCTGGGCCTGGATGGCTGGGTCTGAGTTCATAGAATCCCAGGATTGGCAGAGACCTCAGGAGTCATCAGGTCCAGCCCCCTGCCCAAAGCAGGACTAACCCCAACTCAATCATCAAAGCAAGGGCTTTGTCAAGCCGGGACTTAAAAACCTCCAGGAATGGAGATTCCACCCCCTCCCTAGGGAACGCATCCCAGTGCTTCCCCACCCTCCTCGGGAAATTGTTTTTCCTAATATCCAACCTAGACCTCCCACACTGCAACTTGAGACCATTGCTCCTCGTTCTGCCATCTGCCTCTCTCCAACCTCTTTGGAACACCCCCCCGGCTCAGGGAGTTGCAGGCTGCTCTCAAATCCCCCCTCGTTCTTCTCTTCTGCAGACTAAACAAGCCCAAATCCCTCAGCCTCTCCTCATAGGTTATGTGCTCCAGTCCCCGAATCTTTTTGGTTCCCTCCACTGGACCCTCTCCAATGCGCCTCCCCAGCCTTTGTGTAGTGGGGGGGCCCAGAACTGGATGCAATACTCCAGATGTGGCCTCACCAGAGCCGAATAAGAGCTATGTGAGTATGGGGTTATTTTTATAACCTGAGGAACAAATGTGTTTTTTACCGATTTTCTACAGGGGCCTATCTCTAGGGCCTATGTCTGTATTGCCGGGGTGAGCTACACTTTAATAACAAAATAGATTTGCATTACAGATATGAGAGGCCAGGCCTAAAGCCTAGGACCAGAGACAGACAGTGGTAACCCCCTGAGAACTAGCCAGGGGTGGGAGAGGAAGGAGGTTGCAGAAAACAGATGGATTTGCTATGATCAGAGTCTCTCGTTCAGTTCTATTTCGCCAGACTCCGCTCTCCTATTCCACCCCCCTCCACACACAGCTCCTTCTGCCATCCCCCACTGTCGATAAACTCTCCCTCTGATACTCACCTTTCATTGTAAACGGATAAACAACAAGGTGAGTCAGAGAAACCAATAACAATACGGGCAGTTGTGTAACTTGGTCAAACATTGCATTTGTGGCCCGGCCCTCTCCCTCTGAGCATGAGGGAGCACAGCACTGAGCCCCCTCACTCTGGCAGGGGCTGGAGTCGAAGGGAGGGGCACAGCACCCAGCCCTCTCCCTGTGGCTGAGAGTGGGGAGGCCACGCAGCTCCGCCTCCCCCCAGCAAGGGGAAAGGCTGAGCAGCTCCAATGCACCCCTGCCCTCGGACCACGGGTTACACCGCACACATCCTGCGCACCCCTCCCCCACCCGAACCTTCGTGAGTCTCTGGGGCTCTCGCGCGCCTCCTCCCCGCCACCCCAATCCTCGCAAGGCCACACGGCTCCTGGGCCCCTCCCCACACCCAAGCCCTGCAAGGCCACTCAGCTCTTGCATGCCCCCACCTCTTCCCTACCCGAGCCCCCACGGCTCCCACGTGCTTCTCAGCCATGGTGCTTCTCACTTGAGCCCAAACTGCTGCAATGACACAGGCTGTTCTCTCCCAGGGCAGCCTGCAAACTGAGCCCCTCATCCCAGCCCCACCCCAGAGCACGGCTTTACATGAAAAAAAAACCCCACACAAATTATTTCAGTTAAGGACCTGAGCAAGGCCGGGGAAATCTTCTAGTCAATGAAACAGCCCAACAGTGCACAGAAAAGGCTGCAATGGGAAAAATCGAACTTACCAATTGTACTAAGATGTTTCTCTAGAAAATAAAATAAAGACACAGATACAAACACAAATTAGGTAAGAATATTTTCAGTTACTGCAGATTAAAAGAGTCTTTCATTGCATGAACTCCCTAACACCTGGGTCATAAAGCAAACCTCCATTTTCTGTTGGTAACTGTTTCATATTTACCGGGCAAAACTGATCAGATTTGCTCATCCCAATTTCTTATTTAATACCAAATGAAATCACACACGGGTCCCTTAATAAGAACAACGCACAGTCTTAATAGTGATCTAGCTCTGTGCCAGATACTGAGCTGTGAGGCTGAATCTCATCCTGATTTATGTTTCAATTTAAAGGGGCTGCTACCGCTACTCGCTACACTCACCCACCCACCTCTCAGGGGTAGGCAGCCCCTCCTGGCCCTGGGGAGAGCCAGGCTGAGGCACAGCAGCCCTGGCTTGTCCCAGCTCTCCCCACTCCAGCCAGCGAGAGGAGGGGGTTGGGCCAGACCAAGACCATGGCCGGCCGGCTCTCTCCCCTCCCACCGCTGGGGAAGAGAGGGCTGGGGGTTGGGCCGGACTGAGGCTGGCCCAGCTCTCTCCCCTCTGGCCACTGGTGGGTTGGTCTTGGCCAAGGCCACTGCTGGCCCTGCCCTCTCCCTCTGACTGGCAGGAGGAAGCCACGCAGCTCCCAGCCCCCCACCAATGACAGACAACGGTGTGTGGCTCCAACGCACCCCCTGCCCCCAGACCACCGGTGAGGCTGCACATGTCCTGTGCGCCCTCCCCCACCTGGGCCCCTGAGTGGAAAAAGGCCATTTGAAACTTACCCACTTCTCCAGTAAGTTTCCCTGAAAAGTACAGAAATAAAGGTAAGTGATTATCAGCCCCTGGCCTATTAAACAGTGTTAGAAGCAACATCCTACAGTCACGCAATCCATTAGGAAAGATGTCGGCTTTCTTTGGACATTCAGCAGATAGCCCTTCTGGAGGAAGCTCACCTGGGCCTGGACGGTTGTGTCTGAGTTCACAGAATCCCAGGGTGGGCAGAGACCTCAGGAGTCATCGGGTCCACGCCCCTGCTCAAAGCAGGACCAACCCCAACAAAATCAACCCAGCCAGGGTTTTTCGAGCAAGGACTTAAACACCTCTAGGGATGGAGATTCCACCCCCTTCCTCGGGAACCCATCCCAGGGCTTCATCACCCGCCTAGGGAAATTGTTTTTCACAATATCCAACTTAGACCTCCCCCCACTGTATCTTGAGACCATTGCTCCTTGTTCTGCCATCTACTACCACTGTGAACAGCCTCTCTCCAGCCTCTTTGGAACCCCCCCTCAGGAAGCTGGAGGCTGCTCTCAAATCCCCCCTCACTCTTGTCTTCTGCAGACTAAACAAACCCAACTCCCTCAGCCTCTCCTCATAGGTCATCTGCTCCAGCCCCCGAATCATTTTGGTTGCCCTCCACTGGACCCTCTCCAGTGCGCCCCCAGCCTTTGTGTAGTGGGGGGGGGGCCCAGAACTGGATGCAGTACTCCAGATGTGGCCTCACCAGAGCCGAATAAGAGCTATGTGAGTACGGGGTTATTTTTATAACCTGAGGAACAAATGTGTCTTTTACCGATTTACCACAGGGGCCTATCTCTAGGGCCTGTATCTCTGATTGCTAGCACTTTAATAGAAAAAGAGATGTGAAGTACAGATATGAGAGGCCAGGCCTAAAGCTTAGGACCAGAGACAGACAGTGGTAACCCCCTGAGAACTAGCAGGGGCGGGAGAGGAAGGAGGTTGCAGAAAACAGATGGATTTGCTATGATCAGATTCTCTCGTTCAGTTCTATTTCGCCAGACTCCGCTCTCCTGTTCTACCCCCCTCCACACACACACACACACCCTTCTGCCATCCCCCACTATCGATAAACTCTCCCTCTGATACTCACCTTTCATTTTAAATAGCTAAACGGCGAGGTCCATGCTACAAAACCAAACCACCAGGATCACACTCAGAGCCATGAATTTGTTAGTCTTCAAAGTACCATCAGACTCCTTTTTGTTGAAACAGACTAACCTGACTGCTTTTAAAAGGACCTTTACTAGTTCCCCAAATACACTGGGAAGGAGGAGGATGTAGGAGAAAGAAAGATGCTGAAGCAGGGGCCTGGTGCCTGAATCAAAGTTAGCAAGAGTTATACTTTGAGTAACAGACAGGTCATGTGAAAAGCAGATGTTTGCCTGGATGTCAGTGTCTCGGCACTAGAGTTGCTAGTATTGATAAAAGACCGTGTGTGTACATACATTCCACCAGGACAGTACAAGGACACCCCAACTTTGCACATGATACTACAGTTTGAAACAACAGGAGGGAGAGCATGACAAGGGAGGGTGAGCAGGGATGCTTTGGAGGAAAGTCCAAGGGGATGTACCAAACGTGCCATTAATGCACAAGATGATTCGTTCAACGTGTATCATAGATTGTTTGTCTCCACCTATAAATGTCGGGGTACCTTGAGTTAACTTCATGTCTGGCCTAGGGGGCGACATTAAAATCCATACTGTTGACTGAGCTGGGTCCATTGTCCTGAGTACAAACGCATAGGGCCTCAGAGGCCATCTGGCTACCGATGACTGTTAATGTTCTTCATTTGTCAATAAACCTGACTCATGTGCCTTCGTATTTTATCGGAGTCTGGGGTCTTCGGGGGTTCTCATGAAGTCTATTATACTAGCTACCTGTGTAAAGCTGGCACAATCTGAGGGAGCCTATGAAAACACACACAGCCAAACGCTGATCATCACTAATGGAGCAGGAGACCTGTCAGGATGCTACATCGCTGTCCTGACCTACTTCAGGGGAATAAATGAACAGGTGGGTGGGAATGGGCAGGGTTTTGGCTGCACTGTTTGCGTGGTCTACACTAGGACTTTACATTGGCCTTAGCACCACAAAGTCAGTTTTTAAGTGATGCGTCCATACTACCAAGCCAATTGTGTCACCCTTAGGGTCTGCTGAAGTCTATTTCACCAGGAGTAGCGCTATTCCTGACCTTGCGTGGTCGAACTGACACTGCTGTAGATGCAGCATTTCTTAAAATTTGACCCTATTGGCCTCTGAGAGGTCTCCCGCAGCTGTAGTAGGTCAGGACAGACCTATACTAGACCCGCTAAATCAAAGGCCAGAAGATTGACCTCCAGAGAGTCAAGAGTCTGGTAAGTACAGACGTGTCCTTAAGCTTCCCCGGTTTTAAAAAATGTGAATAGCAAATCTTCCAAAAGAACCAGGAAACACCATCCCCACCTCCTCCCCCACGCTGCTACAAGGACATGAGCATGTACAACAATGCCACATATGGAAAGAGGGAGAAGGAGACTTACTAAATGGCTCTGAGTGCTTTTCCTCATTAAAGAACACATTTATTTACATAGCCCATTGGCTGTTCCTCAAGGAGCGCTAGTGCAGAACAAGGGTGCACGGCACTTGATTAGCAAAAAATGATTTTCAGTATAGAAACTGTGCTTGGCAGTGCCATGTGCAAAGGTGTAGCAAAAATGTATATTTCATATTGGTTATAAGATTATAAGTATGAGCATAATGATTTGATGTAATGACTTGCTTATAAGTTCTCTTTCTCTGTCTCTCATAATTAAATAATGTTACTGCAAGGCCTTGCTCCTATTAGTATTGCAAATTAAGTTGTACCCCTAGTAACTGTTGATCTTGTCTAATACTCTATACAGTTGTTGTTGGGGGGGTGTCTTTATAAAGCATATGCTAACTGTTTCTCTGCTGTCTTCTTAATAAACATGAAGTGTTGCCTTCTTGCCTGAAAAGATCCCTGTGCTTCTTATCAGCATAAGACAAAGACTAGAGCCAGGGAGAACGGGGAGGGAGAGGAGAGAATGGAGGATGCAGATGCAGATGCTGCTATCTGTCTCTGCTTTGGCCCCACTGCTTAATTGCCTTCTCCTTCCAATCCCCCTGCGTGCTGCTGCCTCCGACCACTCCAGCGCCCACTTGACAAGCCCGTGTCTGGCCTGAAGCCTTGCCTACTACAAGGGAGTGAGCGACTGGGCTCCCTGCCCCTCCGAAATACATTGGGTGGGGAGGTGGTGGGGGAGCTGGAGGCCCCCCTGGGGAGGCCCAGGGACAGGCCCAGAGCAGTGGACTGAGGTTTTCAGGGCCGTCCCCTGAGCCAGGCCCCGTCCACTCCCCCCCAGCAGCCACTGTCCTGCAGGCGGGAGTCGCCCTGAGCAGGCAGACGGGCAGACGGGAGGGCAGAGGGGAACCTCAGTGTAGGGAGGCCCCCTCGTGCTGACCACCCTCCTGCTCCAACATTTACCTTTGATTCTGAAGAGATAAACACTCAGGCAAAGGAGCCCAGCAAAACCACCAGGGTCACTCCCAGAGACACCATCCAGAGATTCACCTTAGGGAAAAAGGGATCTGAAAAACACAAGCCCAGAGGCACCCACATTACTCAGTAAGCAGGGACCCAGCTCTGATGACTCCACTGTGTGTAAGGCCAGCCCCGTGGGACCGGTCTGACACAAAGGAGGGAACGTGGCCCCATCGGCACTGCACCAAACACCACAAACCAACCAATAGAGCCACCACATTTGTACATTGGTGTACGAGTGAACCTGACCTGGCATGCAGTGAGAGACAACGCTCGCTCTCCAGTCCCTCGGGCAGCGGGATGGGACTTGTGAGATCTGCAGTGGGTATGTGGACAAGCCCTTTCCCCTCTCTGTGGCTCCATTTCCTGGCCAGTCTTTTTGGGGTCCTGATTATTTTGATGCTTGTTCTTTGTAGCAGGCAAGGACTGTCAGTCTGTGGCTTTGTGCAGAGCACAGCACAGTGGGGCAACTGCCTCATACGAGCTATCTAAGGGTATGTCTAAACTAGCTCATTAATTCAAGCTAGGTAGGCAAATGAGGGCAACTGGGGTTGCAAATGAAGCCCGGGATTTAAATATCCCGGGCTTCATTTGCATGTTCCAGGGCGCCGCCAATTTTAAATCCCCCTTAGTCTGATCTAACTGCCCGCGGCTAGATGCGGCAGTTAAACGTTAATTCGAACTAAGGATTATGATTCATGATTTGTGTTTCTCCTCCTTAAACCTTAGATCTAAATCCCACCACTTCTTCCTGTGCAACGTCTCCCAGGTCGGACCTTTTCTCTCTGCCCACACTGCCAAATTCTGGAACACCCCACGTCTTCACTTCTCCCTCTATTGGCTTCCTTTTTCCAAAGCATCAGACATGACCCTCCTGCAGTCAAGGATTTAAAAAACCAGACGGTGGTGCTGAAATCTGGGTCCCACTGAACTCAATCAAACTCAAACAATTGACTACATGGAGTTAAGGATCTGCCTGAAGTTACTCCCTCGCTCCTAAACAGCCAGTAGAATATCTAACAATCATACGTCTGTGGAAGAGCGGAAGGATGTTTGGCTGTTTGTCTCCTGCGCCTTCCCTTTACTCTTCAAATACAGTTACAGGTTTCAGGTGAGACATTCAAAATCTTCGAAGTCAAAGGAAGCAAGTAGAATATAACACATCCTTCAGCCAGGTCAGTGCCCTTAAAGTATTTCTGACAGAGACATACAGTAACTAGACTGGCCTGATTACTCTACAGTATGGGTGGGAATTTCAAAAGTGCCTAATGTTTACTCTACAATAGAATACATTTCTGACAGCAGAGCCATGTGAGTTGGGGTTGTGATATTTTATCAACAGAGTTATTCTGACAAAAGCCCAACTATAGACACAGTTATACCGGAAATCCTGCACATACATGCCTGTATCGGCTATGTCAGTTTGGGACTCTGGCATAAGATAGACTAACAATAGTACAGGTTACCCAGTATAGCAGTGTCCACACCAGTGTTTCTAGTAAGCTGTGTGATTGGTTGGGCTACGCAGGAGAGATTCAGATGCCACCAAGTTGATTAGCAGAGAGCACAGAGCACCCTCCACCAGCAGGATGTCTTTCTACTGGTGGTGCACATCTGCACATTCCACTGGTGCATACAACAAAATTATTCTGCACATGGATGGAAAAAATGAGAGAGAACATTGGCCCACAGTAAAAGTGTTTTGTTGGTAGAGCTGTGCTGGCAAAATCTTCTTGGTGTAGGCAAGACTTAAATTATCTATGTGCACAAAAAAGGTGACACCATTAGCTAACTAGGTTTCTTGGAGATTTCTGTTTGTAAGTTTGTTTTAAATAGACACTGTATTTAATCTGATCAGGAGGTTGTTGTCTTTTTTTCTGTCACTGCTCAGTGTGTGGTTTTTGATGGTCACTGACCTGATATATAAGATAATGTTGATTCCTTTTCTTGGCTGAGGCGGGTGTTCCTGACCACACAGGACAAGTTCTGGTTGGAATTTTCCATTATAACGGCAGAAGTTTCTGTTCTGTACAGTCCATTGTCTTCTCGGGAATTTGTCTGAGAGGCTGAAGGAAAGGCCTGTCCATTGAGATCTCTCCACATCACCTCGGGCTCCGGGTACCACCCAGCCGACCGGCACACCACGCGGATCCCTCCATCCTGGTAATCCTCAATGGAGACATGAGGAACAGAGCCTAAAGCTAGAGACGAATGCGTAAATCCATGTGGATTTGTGCACATATTGAGCGTAGAGAATAAGAAATTAAACTTCCCCTTTATTCTCAAAGGCCCATGGACTCAGGGAAATAGGTGAACAAGAAACAAATTATTTCCTAGAGGGATGGAGCTTTCTCCTCAGGATTGTTCCCTCCCAAGATCCACACAGACATGCTATTTTTGGACTATAGGAAACCCTTTAATTGATCATTGAATTTAGCACTAACAGAATCTGTAAAAAAAATGGAGAAAAATAATCCGTGTATTTCAAATGTGCCTTCAGGTGAAATGTCACCTCTTCGGTTATGGAAGCTCTTCTACCTGGCCCTGCAAATGCAGGAGCTTATCAGTTAGCATTATTCTCTCTCACACAGACACACACACACACACACACACTTGCAATGTTAAGAGACTGGGGAGCCAGCGCACAAAGATGCTGGCTCAGTCCTTGCTCCTGAGGGTCTCTGATCAGTCTGCATCACTTTCCCCACTGCCGCTTTGCACAGATAGGGCCAGGGGAGCCGGGGCGTGAAGATCAGACTTCAGAGACTCGCAGGAGCAGGGACTGAACCAGCTTCTTTGTGCACCAGCTCCCCTGGCCCTGTCGATGGGGAGCGGCCGGGAGAAAGTGATACTGGGACCTGGAACAAGCCAGATTGCATGCTGGAACTGCCTACCCATATCAACTAATCGAGTAGTCGATAACCAATCCATCAACTACTCGATGAGGAAAGTAACCGCATGTTAACATCCGTATTTTAGATGTAAGGGTATGTCTACACTAGCTCGTTAGTTCGAGCTAGGTAGGCAAATGAGGGCAACCAGAGTTGCAAATGAAGCCCGGGATTTAAATATCCCAGGCTTCATTTGCATGTTCCCGGGCACCGCCATTTTAAATCCCCCTTAGTCCGAACTAACTGCCCGCGGCTAGACGTGGCAGTTAAACGTTAATTTGAACTAACTCCTTAGTTTGAATTAACTGTTACTCCTCGTGGAATGACTCCTCGTGTAATGACTCCCTGCTCTGCCTTCTCTGAGGGAACCAGGCCCTGAACCCTCCTTGGCCAGGGCCTCACTGACTCTCTCTGCGGGCAGCTCTCTCTCTATAGGGCTGTCCCAGCAAGCTGCACCCTGCTCGGCTCTTTCAAGGCCTCTCCCCGATGGGCCAGGGCTCTGCCCAGGCCCCCTCCAGCCTGCACTGACCCTTCCCAGCCAGTGTGGGGCCGTCGCCCTGCCACAGAAAGGCATTTGCATATTGGCCAATTATCTCAGGAAATGAAGAGTCATTCCTGGGTGTTAGATTTAACCGTGTGACTATGGGAAATCGGGTTTTGTGTCTCTGTTTTGGTCCGTTTACCACACTTGGAAAGTGTTCGGTGAAAGGGTGAGATGACTCTTGAGGAAGAAGGTGTCATAATCCAGGGGCACCTTCTCCAATTTTCTTCACATTTGGTACAAGTAAGTAAGTCACCTTGGCAACTGACCGTGGGTAAGATGCTCAAATCATTCAAATCACTCAGCACCATCCCTGAGGGACATACAGACACACGCTACTGACCTGCCACCATTAGTTCCAATACGGCTTCTTCATAAAAGGCACCATCTTGAACAAAACAGCGATACCGCCTTTCCTCAGAGAGTGTGATGTGGAAAATTTTCAAGGCAACATTCCCCTGGGTCAGACCATCTTTCAAGAGCTCTGTCCTCCCCTGGTATTCCGGCATCTGCTGCTCGTACTGGTCCTTTCCATTGCTACAGCGATGGATAAATGGGAAGAGCTGGGACCGGAACCAAGTCACCTCCATGTTCTCAGCACTCATCCTGGGGGCCAGGTGACAGGGTAACACGATCTCCTCCCCCACCACGGCCGTGACAGGCCGGTCAGGTCCCACCACTGTAAATTGTGCTGTGGAATGTCCCAGGAGAGAAGGGAGAAAAGCTCAGAGAGAAGATCTTGTCCATTTAGTCAGTGGCACACACAAAACCGGTCCTCTTTGCTCTATTTTGTATTCCCTGGAGATACTGGGAGGAGACCCGGCACATGGAGATGCCACCAGCCAATGAACCTTGTAGGCTGGGCTGGAGGGAGACCCCAGCTGAGAGAGCTAATGCCTGGGAGAAGAGTCCTTCCACCTTGAGCCTGAGGGCAAGTGGCCACCACCAGAGCAAGTGTCCGACCCACAGCATCCCTGTGGCACAGCCAGGAGCAGGGTGACGGGATTTCCTTTAACATTCCCCATTTTTCAATGTAGGAAGTGCCCAGTGCGGAGACAGCACTGTGGAGTGAGGGCAACTCAGTCCCCACCTTAGATTTAGTCCTGCAGGAACCCTGGTCCCAGCCTTGCTGAGTTCCAAGGACTCTGCCACAAGGAAAGTGGAAGTGGCGCCCTCGAGGTCTGGGAGGCCGCTAGGGCTGTGTCTGCCCTGCCAGGTGATTTTGAAATAATAATTAATTCCCCGGATAACTATTTAGAAATAAGCCTTTTCCTCTTCCCAAACAGGAGTTTTTATTTCGAAATAACAGGCTTGGTCGTGTGGACGCTCACCTTGGTATTTTGAAATAAGGGGAGTTGTTTTGCAATAACTGCCCAGTGTAGACATGCCCTGGGTAAAGACATGGGAGCGAGGACTCAGATCCTGTCACTGGCCCATCTCACCGGGGTAGTACAGAAGCCAGGAGAGTTCCACAGTAGCAGGACCATCCCCCCGCTTACACTGAGCTTGCTGTGTTAAGTTTACACACTGTGGGTACATCTGCACTGAACGTTTATTTCAAAATAGCACGTCTACACTGCAGGGAAGTCTCAAAACTAGTCCGAGGCAGACTCATAGACGGGCTACCTCGATGTAGAGCCCCAGGAGGCCCCGGGGAAGAATAACTTTGAATGGCCGTGGTGAGAGGCTATTTTAAAATAGCAGCAGTGGAGCGTCTAGACACGCCTTATTTTGAAATAGCTATTGCGGAAGAGGGATTATTCCTTATGGAATGAGGTTTACAAATTTTGGAATAAGCTGCCCATTATTTTGAAATTATTTTGAAAGAAAGGAATGGCTGTGCAGACGCCCACATTGTTATTTCGAAATAACGGTGCAGTGTAGACGCACCCAGTGAGAAGTTCCACTGACTCTGAGTTGTGCATCTTGTTAAGACACTTCCGGGACTTAAATCCTCTAAGAAACAGCAGCCCCCGCGCAGAGTCCTACCTGATTCCATGCTGAACACATAACAAGTCAGGAAGAAAAGAAGAAAACCGGGCAGAGGGGAGCCGGCTCTGGTGCTCTGGCAGATGGAGGGAACCTTCATCTTCCCTGAAACTTGATCTAGCCAACAGGAAGGAGAAAACAAAAACTTACCACAGTGAGCAGGACACTCACTAGCATTAAGGCCAAGTCTAGACTGGCAAGTCACTGTGCAGTAAATCACCCCCAAGCGCTGTAACGTTCAAGGTGTCCACATGGGCAAGGCACTTAGCCCTGACCTGTACTAGGGCTTCAGTTCAAAATAACCCCCTTAGGTTGAATTTATAGGTGGAGCATCCACCCTAACAATTCCCTTATTTCAAAATAACGGACCACTTATTTCAAAATCTGGACTCCTGCTTTCCTTGGGCAATACTATTAATTTTGAAATAGCTATTTCGAAATAGCATTAGTGTTGATGCTCCAGTGCCATTATTTCAAAATAACTGCTCTCCAGAGGAATCTGAACTAGTTACTCCCGTGGTCCCCAACCTTTTGGGACTGCCGGGCGCCTGGGGCGGGGCCATGCACGTGCCCGGGGGCCGGGCCACCCATACGGCGCGCGCCCGGTGCTGGTGCCACCCATGTGCCTCACTCCCGGGGCCGGTGCCGCTCCTGCGCTGTGTGCCCAGGGGTAGGGCTGCCCATACGCTGTGAGACTGGGCCGGAAAAGCCCATGCACTGCACGCCCGGGGGCGGGGCCACCACCACCCATGTGCTGCATGCCTGGGGCCGGCATCGCTTCTGTGCTGCGCACCCAGGGTCGATGCCACCCCTGTGCCGTGCGCCCAAGGGCTGGCACCGCCCATATGCCGCGTACCCAGTGCTGGCACAGCCCTTGTGCCGCACACCTGGGGGTGGGGCCACCCAAACGCCACGTGCCTGGGGCCGGCACTGCCCATGTGCTGCACGCCTGGGGCCGGCACCGCCCATATGCCATGTGCCTGGGGCTGGCACAGCCCTTGCACCACGCACCCGGGGGCAGGGCCACTCAAACGCTGCGCACCCGGGGCCGACGCTCCCCATACACCGTGCACCCAGGGGCAGGGGTGGGGCTGGCCCCGTTCACTTGGCGGGCGCACAGAAATGGCCCGGTGGGCGCCATGGCGCCCGTGGGCACCGCATTGGAGACCACTGAGTTAGTTCCTACAGCTTCCTGGGGCTCTAAGTCGAGGTCTCACATCCTCATTAATGGAGCCTGCTTCAGACTATTTTTGAGGCTTCTCCGTAAAGGGCATTCCTGCTATACGTCTCCCCAGTACACATCGGTTCCGCACTAATGTTGTTGTCCCTTGTAGGAACTGTTGCGTTATACATCCTCCCATTCCCCGCTCTTACGTCGTGCAGAAAAAAAGAGACCAATTCGTGCAAATGGAAGTCAGCCGTGGGAAAAAATATCCCCGCTTTACGTCGTTTCGCTGTCCACCCCGTGTTTTGCAACATATCTTGGGTCTACAGCGGGGAAGCCCTGCAGTGGGAACACGTGACGGAGAATTTTAATCCGAGGGTTCGGATGGGGGCCCAAAACCCCTACCAAATCAATTCCAGACACCCTTCTTAAGCAACCAGCTTTATTCAGGAATGCATTCCAGGGCAAAAATCTCCAGGATACTCTCAGGAAAAGTTTCTGCAACTTCCCAAACAAAAGGCAAGGTCTTTGTACCACCTTACATGGTAATTACCTTTTTCTCACTGACCACTTACAGTTGCATGCATATACAGGTCATGCCCCTTTGCACCAAATTCCTCCAATCATTATCTGTCCCCTCAGTCCCTTTGCAGGCCTTACAACAGGTTCAAACCAGTTTTACCTACCCCCTTTGCTCACCTGAGTTCAAGCACGTACCTCTTTACAAAGACCAGACTTAACATCCAGGTCACACAGAGGTCATACTGACAACAAATTAAGTTTATCCTTCATTCCCCTTTGATCCACTTGTGGATCACAATTAATCTTAAGCATCCTTTCCCATTCATCCTCAAACGTGCAAGTGTCTTTGTAGTCTTTCTCGGAGGGTTCTGTACATTTAGCAGAAGCATCTGTTGTACCTTGTTTTCTGCTACATTCTCTATCTTTTGTAAGCACCCTTTAATACAGCATAAGGCTAGCTGTATCATTATGTATATAGAGCATATTAAGACAAGGAACATCAATATTCCTGCCACCACCTTCTTCATGAGTTCGCTTAACCCTATTCCCAACCAATTTAAAGGATTCCAGTCTTGCAACTGCTCTCTAAATGTTTTTGTCTGACAGACAATGTTTGGATTTCTTTTATCCTTGTGGTTAGGTTTGAACTCACATCAGAAACTTTAACACAACACTCTGGGCCTATTAATCCACATACCCTCCTTGAGCCGCTAGTAGATAGTCAAGAGCCAGTCTGTTTTGCTGGGTAAAGATTCGCAATTCATTTAAATTTCCTTGTACCACACCTAGTGCCCTCTGTGGTATTCATGAATTTCTCCATAAGCAGGGACATTGTTTTCAAATCATGATTGGTTTTTGCCTGCCCTACCCATGGAATGGTAGTTTCAGCTACTGCAAGGGCAGTTTGTTCTATCCAGTTCCATGCTTTTTCCCAAGACCCATCCCGCTTGTTCCTGATATGCCCTGGTGGCAAAGTGTCAACAATCCTCATAGCTGGTGCCACGAGACCGAGGTAACAAAACCCTGATGCATTTTGGCGGAAGCCTTTTATAGGCAAATTTACCGCATATCCACCAATAATTGTACATGTTCCACGAGTCAGACTGATATATCATCATGGCTCGGTTTGCAAAGGTGGTGTTACCTTCCTTGCAAAGGTCTGTACTAGTGGTCCTCCCCATATGGTTGTTATTTCTGGTTTGAATAGAGTACACCAAAGGTTTGTGGTAGACATAGTGGAACCATTATGCCATACATGTGTCCCATCCACCTTTGTTATAATGTGTGTACAGCTTGATTTCCCTACAAAGGTGGTACCTGTAAGATTCCTACATAGGGACTTGTACCACTAAATGATAATTGGATGCACCCAGTCTGGTTGAACCACACAGTTTGGTCATTTTGTTCCAGTAATGCATCACTTACTAGTCCAGTTTTGTTTAACGGAAGGGCACCTATTGGGTATCCACTGTGTGCGCTTTGTGGTGCCCAGGCACACACCCAACAGTTAGTTTTGTTTATGCGGCTCATGCCATACCTTCTGCCAGCTGCAGAAAGGTATTAGTCCTAATACCATTCCCCCTTTGGAGCCAAATAAGGCCTATACAAAGGAGGAACAAGAGTTTAGCCATTGTGCAGAGATTGTAATCCTTTCAGCACTTGCGGACGGAGGTTATAAGGAAGTGTGGAGGAAGGAAAACAGCTAGAAAACCCACCGCCCTCTGACAAAGTGCCGGTAGGGTCAATGGCAAGGTTGGGTGTAGATTCGTGTGAAATGTCAACGTGACTAGTAGGACCAGAAGGGATCTGGCCTGTAGTGAGAGCGTAGTGAACGAGGTCCCGGTCTCTGATTTCCGATGATGTATATCCCTTGTCCAGGAGAAGTGATTCAATTTCTCTCTCAGAAAGCGGTAGAAAGTCGTTTTCTTCTGGCTCTGGGCTGACAGGTTCAGTAGGAGGCGATATGTCGGGAGAGGCAAGTTCACACAACTTATGAGGGTCTGCGGCGCACGTGGCTTGCGTGTATCCAAGAATCTCGCTCGGCTACCTTCACAGCCGTGTTGGTAGTCAGCAGGACCTGGAAGGGACCATTCCACCTTGGAGATAGGCAGTCTTTCCTCCGAATTCTTTTATCAGGACCCAATTTCCTGGCTGCACGTCATGGCAAGGCACATCAGTTGGGACAGGTAAGGCTTCTGCAACCTGAGAAGAGAGACTGAAAGCAATTTTAGACAGATGTATACAGTATTGAAGTAGTTCGTCATAACATTCAGACAAGTGGGAAGGATTAATTTTTCCAGGAGGCTCAAATCCAAGTAAAATCGGCCTCCCAAATAGAATTTAATGAGGGGTGAGACCATGTTTGCGGTTCGGGGTATTTCGGATATGCATGAGGGCAAGGGCAATGCCTGCGCCACTTTAATCCAGTGTCAGAGATAATCTTGCTTAACTTCCTTTTGATATCGAGGTGTTTTCTTTCAACATGCCCTGAACTTTGGGGATGATATGGGGTATGGAACCGTTGTTCTATGTGGAGGGCTCTACACAGATCTTGCAGGATTTTGGCCGTGAAATGGGTTCCTTTATCCGAGTCAATTTTTAAAGGGATTCCAAATCTGGGAACCACCTCAGTAACTAATTTCTTTACCACAGTAGTGGCGTCTGCTCGACGGCAAGGGAAAGCTTCCACCCAACCACTGAACACACATACAATAACCAGACAATACTTAAACCCACAGGAAAGGGTTAACTCTATAAAATCGATCTGCAAATATTGGAAGGGTCCATAGGCCCAAGTATGAGCACTCAGAGTAGTCTTTTCTCCACCCTGGGTAGAGAACTTTTGGCAAGTAGCACAATTGCTGGTGATTTTAGCAGCAGCTTGGTGAATCTAGGCGCATACCAATGCTTCAGAATCTGGTCCGCTACCCCCTTTGTTCATATGTCCTAATCCATGGGTAATGGTAGCCAATTGGGACACCACAGTAGAAGGAGCCACAGGTCGTCCATCTGGTGAAAGCCAAATGTTATTATCTTGAATACGACACCCCAGCTTTGTACCAATTGTGTTGTTCCTTCTCAGGTGCCCTAGATTGCAACAGGGATAAATCATTTAGAGTCAGGGGAACAGAAACAGCGACCAGGATTTGAAACAGAGCTGGCGGTCCACAGGCAGCTGCATTCCTGGCTGCAAAACGTCTGTTTCCTACTGATACAGTATCAGTTTTATCAGGATGAGCACTGCAATGCATAATAGAAATAGCAAAAGGTAATTGAATAGCAAGCAAGAGGTCATTAACAAGGGATCCATTAGAAATGGCACTTCCGAGGACGTTAAGAATCCTCGATGTTTCCAAATCTGACCTACAGAATGACAGATATTAAAAGCATACATTGAGTCAGTATAAATGTTAACAGATTGATCAGTAGCTAAAATACAGGCACGAGTGAGAGCAATAAGTGCTTTACATGCTTCCCGATCAGGTGAGGCTATCAATAAATCATCAACATACTGAACAAGGGTAGACTCTTTTGGCAAAGAAATTGAATCAAGGTCCCTTTAACAATTGTGAGAAAAGGGTAGGACTTTCAGTATATCCTTGAGGAAGTCTGGTCCAAGTCAGCTGCTCCTTTATAGGAAAAAGCAAACAAAAACTGTGAATCCTTATCAATGGGAATGGAGAAGAAAGCTGAACATAAATCTATGACAGAAAAACATTTAGCACCTGCAGGATAGAGGACAATATTGTAGCTGGATTAGGAACCACAGGAAATCTGAGGATAACAAACTGATTTACAGCTCTTAGGTCCTGCACAAATCTATATATCTGTCTCCCTTGATCATCAAATTTCCCTCCTTTTGACCGGAAGTATTGGAGTATTACACACAGACTGTGTTCTTATGAGCACTCCTTGTTCCAACAGGAGGAGATTACAGGCGCTATGCCCTCCTCCGCTTCCTGGGACAAGGGGTACTGAGACACTCGAGGGTAAGGTCGGCCGTGTTTATACCTGATCTTTACAGGCTCTGCTGTTAACAGTTTCCCAACTTCATTGGAGTGAGAAGCCCACAAAGACGTTGGTACCTGATCCAGCTCCACACTCTCCAGTTTGGAGTCTGGGTCTATACCTTGTCCGTCTGTTGTTAACATCATGAGGAAATTTGTTGCCTGATTATGGGGTATATCAACAAAGACCCTTCAGGGGAACAATAAATTGTAGCATTCAATTTACACAGCAGATCTCTACCCATCAAGTTTACAGGTGTACTGGGGATAACAAAAGGCATGTTCCTCTGTCAAAGGCCCAATGGTTAAGGAACATGGTTCACTCATTGCATGGGGTATAGTTACTCCCCCCACCCCTACAGCATTTACTATTTCTCCAGTTCTGGCCAGATTGGGAGCTTCATCCTCTCGTATTGTGGAAAGAGAGGCACCAGTATCAATTAGAAATTCATGTTTGTTTCCATTAACGGAAAATGAAACTAAGGCATCAGGTGTAGCAGAAAGAGAGACAGAAGGTAACAGAGAGCATTGCAATGTTTTATCAATAACCTCTTGGCATAGTCAGTAAGGATTACTCCTTTGTCGGTCCTCCGGAGGGTAGCCTCTGTTGGGTGCACCTGCTGAAAAGGGGTTAGTATTGGGCCACCTCTGTCCTTGTGACGATGGTCCGGACTGTCTGTTGGGGCCCTGGTTAAATCTATTTTGTCGTTGTCTTTGCGACATTCAATTTTCCAATGGCCAAACCCACCACAGTAATTACACACATCATTAGGTTGGGGGCCCCGCCTGGGTCTGTTTGGACCTTCCCTCTGACCTTGTGGTTGCCCGTGGCCTTGTAAATCTTGTATTTGGAGTGCCATTAGGTATTTTTAAGTTCCTTTTTCTTTTGTTTTTCTACTTGCAAGTTTTCAAAAAACTGAGTTGCAGCTTCCAAAATTTTCTCAGTAGTTTCCATTTTCCATCCAATCATATTATTAATAATCTTGTCCCCAATTTCTGGTCTTAAATTCTGCACAAAGGTGGTTACTACCATAGTGCGCATATTGGCATCATTTGGGTTAAAGGTGCTATATTTCATGGCTGCAAAGAGCCTTGCCTGAAAATCAATAGGGCTTTCATCTGGCTTCTGTTTGCAGTTATATACTTTAGACCAATCGGTTTGCACTGGAACCATTTCGTAATTGCATTCAGGAGACCTGTACGGTCATTTGCTAGCTCGGCACGCGTTCTGCAGCAGTAGTAGGAATTCCTGGCAAATCTTGGGGCCATTGCTCACCCAGGTGGGCAGGAGTATCCCCAGGACCTCGCCTTGCTTGGGTGTAAAGAGCTTGCTTCTCATGGGGTTCCATTATTCCCGAGAGTAGCATGTCAATGTCTCTGTGGGTAGGCTGATAAACTTCAAAAATCTGACACAACTCCCTTTGCAAGCCCACAGGATCTTCTCTTATTTTTGGGAGAGTAAGTCTAAAATTCATGATGTCATTAGGTGTCCAGGGGACATGGACATCGGGGCGCCCCCTGCTGGATTAGGAAATTGTCTTAGTGGGAGAAGTTTAATATTCTCTTTAAACAGTCCAGGAAAACTTTTAGGTCCAACTTCAATAATCACATCCTTGTTTACATCATTACCTATAGTCACTGAGTTATTTTCGGGATCTATTTTAGTTATAACAAACCCCAGGTCCTTTAAGTCTTTAGCCAATGTTCGCTGCAACATTTGTGTGGGGACTTCTGACAGCTTTAGAATTACTGGACTCTGAGTATGCTCAGAATCCAAAGTTTTATTGGCCAGGTTGGCATTCCCTACCGCCCCTTCAGAACTGTGAGTATGTGCGGGGGATTCAAATTGGGCTGGTGCAGCTGAATGATCGGTAAGCAATATTTGCTGATGCTGGGGCAGGTTGGTGGGAAGGGGAGCTGGGAAATTGGGGACCCATAGATCCAATAAATCTTCAGATGGGTCTGGCAGCGGAGTTGGTGGTTTCAAGATGGATGGGTAGATTCCGCTGGGCGCTTGGTGTAGGAACGTGGTTGTACGGAGGGGGACAAACTTTAGAGGAGTCAGATTTCTCCTTTATTTCTGCCAATTGTTTTTCATTTGAGTCCTTTAGGCTAGCCATTATGGATTTATCTCTTAATTTAGAGGCCTGATCATCCCAGAGGTGCCAATAATTCATCTGGGAGGGGTGACTGGACTCTAAGACACCCTTTAAATAATTTAATTTGTCTAATTGAAAGGTACCTTGAACTGGGAATTGTAATTTGATTCTACATAAGTATATTCATTCCACGCGTGTGTGAGCTTTACCAGCCTCCTGAGTTTAAGACCTGCTGGCAATTTCCTGGCTGACTATAAATCTGCAGCATTTTACCCAATGGGGTTTTTGGATCTATCTTAGATCCTTTATTCCCCATAATCCCTGTCCTATTACCTATAAGACAGTTCCAATCCGGCACTAACCTGCCTTCCTCTCAGCTTCAAGCCTGAGCTGACCCTGTTTCAGTGTCTTCCCACTGTCCCCTCTTAACAAACTTATTAAAAAAAAAAAAAAAGAAAATAAAAATAAAAAGAGAAGGGAAAAAGACTTACAGTTGCTTGGGAAGGATGTTCTTAACGTAGGGTGGACGCTTACCGCCAGTGAAAGCAGCCGTTCAGGACAAGGAGAGAGGAACGGAACAGTGAGATTTTGTAACACGGATCTCTTACCGATTTGTATGGCGCCTTTCTGTTCAGTCTCTCTGGTCCGGCCCGTCTCAATCACCTGGTGTCCCGATCCATCCCACTTCTGACACCATAAATGACGGAGAATTTTAATCCGAGGGTTCGGATGGGGGCCCAAAACCCCTACCAAATCAATTCCAGACACCCTTCTTAAGCAACCAGCTTTATTCAGGAATGCATTCCAGGGCAAAAATCTCCAGGATACTCTCAGGAAAAGTTTCTGCAACTTCCCAAACAAAAGGCAAGGTCTTTTGTACCACCTTACATGGTAATTACCTTTTTCTCACTGACCACTTACAGTTGCATGCATATACAGGTCATGCCCCTTTGCACCAAATTCCCTCCAATCATTATCTGTCCCCCCTCAGTCCCTTTGCAGGCCTTACAACAGGTTCAAACCAGTTTTACCTACCCCCTTTGCTCACCTGAGTTCAGGCACGTACCTCTTTACAAAGACCAGACTTAACATCCAGGTCACACAGAGGTCATACTGACAACAAATTAAGTTTATCCTTCACACGCTATTTTGATGTTGTAAAATCAGGAGTTTATTAAGTCAAATTTAGTGATGTTGAAATCATTTCCTAGTGTAGACACGGTCTCTGGGTGCACTAGCTCTGCAGTCACTGCACTCTGCCATGCGCAACTGCCTCCTTCCCCTCCCCTCCAGCAGAGTGGGGAGGGCAGCTGAGCTAGCTTCCAGGGGCACACAGCCCCATTCTCTCCACCTACCCTCCCCCCCCACCGAACCGCCTCTGCCATGTGGGGTCCTGGTCCGATGGCACGGCCTCCTTCTCCTCTGGGCTGCATCGAGAGCTCGGTTGCTGTGGGGTGAGGCATGTTTGGGCTCGGCAGGTGCAGCAGAGGCCACTTGTGGTGCTATATTTTAATACCCAGGTCCCAGTCCCCCCGGGCGACTCCACCTCCAGCTGGAGTCAAGCGGCAGCCACACAATGCACATTCCAGTTGGGTCAGCTTCACTGGAATGGGCCTCCTGCAGCTGCCGCTTGACTCCAGCTGGAGCCAGGCAGCCTGTGGGGACCAGTACCACAGTACTAAAAATAGCACCATGGGCGGCCTCTACTCCATTCTCAGTACATAGTCCCACACCAGGAGCAGATGGGATTGAGACTGTGGTAATAGCATCGCAGCCCCACGGCTGGTCCACAACATTTTGCCCTCTGAGGCAGGGAGCTCAAATGACACCCCCATGCCTGCTTTTCTCCTGCCTGCCTGTTATGTCTCTTGTGCCCCCCTTCCTCCAGCACAGCAATCCCCCATCTCTGTGCATCTAGAGCAGAGAGAATACATATGCACCAGCAGCAGACACAATTTTCTACACTTTGGCTCCTAGTGGTGCCCCCCACAGTCTGGCACCTGAGGCGGCCACCTCAGTCCACCTCATGGTAAGGCCAGCCCTGCGCAGCCCCGGCTCCAGCCCCACAAACTGCTTTTCACATGGAATGCAGAAGGTGAGAGAAGGGGCAGGGGGAGTACTAAGTGGAAGGAGGGCAAGGAGAGGAAGGGGCTTGTGTGGAGGGCAGGAGGGCAGGGCAGGAGAAGAAAGGGTCAGGCACCAAGGGGCAGGGTGGAGGAGAGACAAATGCCAGGGACCAAGGGGAGACAATGAGGAAAAGGGCAGGGGAAAGGGGAGGGGAGGTGTCAGTGGGAATGGGAGTAGGGAGAGGACAGCATGATGCTAGGAGAGGAGAGGAGAGGGGACGGACAGTGGGGGCAAGAGGAAGGAAAAGGAGAAAAGGGAGCAAAATGAAACCAGAAAGAAAGAAAAACCAAAATATTTCGTCTTCAATAATACATGATTCAAACCAAACCAAACCATACCATGCCATTTCACAGCCAACGCTACCCTTTCTGAGGAGCTGTCCTCCTCCCATAGGTTTCCTCAGGATACTGCAACGCCAGTGGCTTGTCACCCAGGAGGAAACGATCCGTTTCACAACGTGTAACACATTTCCCTGTGTCGGTGTAGCCTGGAGTCCCCCTCAGTGACACCCTGGAGAACAAGATCAGCTTCAGGCACATGCAGAAGGAACCAGCTGCAGTTTGCTGCCCTGGCTGGCTCCCAGCAGGACTCTATTGGGCTTTACAAACCCAAGAGGATTCACCCCCCCGGCAAGAGGCGGAAAAGCGCAGCGAGAGCGGGCGGGAAACCAGACTCCGTGCAGCAAGGGGCCTGTCTCCGCAGTCTCGGGCGGGGTGTGTCACAGGTCGCCCCGGGGAAGAGGAGCGGGCGCCCTGCTCTGAACAACACGCAAAGGCAGAAATTCCCAACCCAGCCGGCGGGCAGAGGGACACCCCGGGACACCCCGCGGGGACGGGACCGGAGATCTCTCCGAACGGGGCACCCCGGGCCGGTCCCGCACAGAGCGGGGCCAATGCTCGCGGGGCGGCTCCCGCCGGGTGTTTCCAACCATCCGCCCGCGCCCCGCGCGCTCCCAGGCTCGACCAGCCCCGCCCGGGGGCAGCACGTACCGGGCTGGAGCCGCTGGGCGCGGGACGCTCTGCCCCGGGGCGCTCCATGCCGCTGGGTCGGGCCCGGGTCCCGCTGCTCCGCTCCCGCCGGGGCGGTCCCAGGCCCGCAGGGTCCCCGCCCCGCTCGCTAGAGACGCGGCGTCCGGTCCGGGGACCCCGGGGCGTTCGACTGGGGAAAGTGAAAGTGACAGTGGAACGTTCGGACCCTGTCACGTGGGCGGTGCCACCTGCTCGCTGCGCTCGGCTCCCGGGGCGGGCAGTGGGTATAAAAATATCAAGGGGAATTGCCTCTTCTCGGCCCTTCCCTCCCATTTTTCTCCTTCTCCCTCCACACCTTCTCCTGTATTGGTTTTGGTCCTGAACATCCAACTCCAGTCACCTGAAGCAGCGGGCTGTGCCCACGAAAGCTCATGATCCCATCGACATGTGTTGTTAGTCTATAAAGTGCTACCAGACCATTTGTTGTTTTTTAAGTGTGTCCTGTACAGACTAACTCTGCTATCCCCTGAAGCTGCTCTAGATAGTTAAGACCAAAACAGACTGCCAAGCGCTTCAAAAATATCTCACCAAACTAAGTGACTGGGCCACAAAAATGGCAAATGAAATTGAATGTTGATAAATGTAAAGTAATGCACATTGGAAAAAATAATCCCAACTGTACATACAATAGGGTGGGGACTATTTAACTACAACTGCTCAAGAGAAATCTTGGCGTCATCATGGATAGTTCTGTGAAAACATCCGCTCTGTGTGCAGTGGCAGTGAAAAAGCAAATCATGTTAGGAGTCATTTAAAAGGGCTAGAAAATAAGATGGAAAATGTCATATTGCCTGTATATAAATCCATGGGGTGCCCACATCTTGAATACTGTGTACAGATGTGGTCGCCTCATCTCAGAAAAGATCTATTGGCATTGGAAAAGGTTCAGAAAAGAGCAACAAAAATAAGTTGGGATTTGGAATGGATCCCATATGAAGAGAGATTAAAAAGACTGGGACTGTTCAGGTTAGAAAAGAGGAGAGTAAGGGGATAGGATCGAGGTCTATAAAATCATGACTGGTGTGGAAAAAATAAATAAGGAAAAGTTATTTACTTTTTCACACAAATATAAGAACTAGAGGTCACCAAATGAAATTAATGGAAAGCAGTTTAAAACAAACCAAAGGAAGATTTTCTTCACGCAGTGCACAGTCAACCTGTGGAACTCCTTGCCAGAAGATGTGATGAAGGCTAGGAATTTAACAGCATTCAAAAAAGAGCTAGAGAGATTCATGGGGGTTAGGACCATCAATGGCTATTAGCCAGGATGGGTAGGAATGGTATCCCTAGCCTTTGTTTGTAAATGGTAGGAGAGGGATCAGGTGAGGATTCCCTGTTCTGTTCCCTCCCTCTGGGGCACCTGGCACTGGCCACTGTGGGCAGACAGGACACTGGGCTGGATGGACCTTTGGTCTGACCCAGTCTGGCCATTCTTATGTTCTCTGGTGAGCGCCTCCCACTGCCAGGCCTGCTGGCTCGTCCCATTCCCAGATGCTTACATCGCCCTGTAACTCAGTCTTGGGCGCTCACAGCGTCGTGCCAGGGATTTTCTGGGCAGCTACAATTACAGGCAGCGCCATTCAGCATTGCAATACCCCAGCCCCTGCCTGGAGCTCATTCCTTGTCTCCAGCTAAGCTGCAGAGAGGAAAGCTCCCAGCAAGCAGCAACTTCAGGAGCTTGGGGCCCGGTGTTATGTTCAGAAGCACACAGGATCTTTTTCATGGGAAAAGGCAACATACCGCATTTATTGCAAATACAGTAGAAAAACAGTTAGCGTCTGCTTCATAAAGATAAGTGTGTGTCCTCCTCACCCACACACAATGTCTTGTCATTGCTTAAAGTTACCAGTCTGTTGCTCACATTAACTCATTGGCCGGGCAAGTTCAATGTGAGGGGCAGGAGCGCGGGTTTCTCTCAGTCCGGACCAACACTCTGATGTTGACGAGACCTGGAGATTCATGCAAGACGCTCCATCTCTTATAGGACTTTTCTCCTATTCACGTCTATGCATTTTGCTTCGTCAACTCTTTATCAAGCACCATCTGTTCTGCTTAATGTGTGTTTATCTGGGCATTATTTGTAACGGAGCGCTTGCTTCTTCACACTCCAAGGCTGTCCCAATGGTCTGCTTTGCATTGGGCCCATTTATGGTACTTTGACGCCTCTGAGTCCCCTCCCTCCCCTCTTCCACTGTCTGGACTCTGAACTGTCTGGACTGTTGGGCATCTAAGTTGTTACCTCTCCACACACTCTCATTCCCTTCCCTCTCCCTCCCCAAGAACATTCATTCTCACACTACCCATTCAGCACGTTACATAACACATTGCAAACATCTGTGGTCTACACTGGCCTGCTTTCCTGAGCCCAGCTGGGCCTCAGAACCCCCCAAGGCAGAAGGAGCTAGTGAGGGACAGTGCTGTCTGGTTTGTTGTTTTGTGCGACCTGATCTGAACTCTCTTGTGCTTTGTCTGGTGAACAGACAGAACAATGCGAGGTGGGACTTGTGCAGAGTCTCTGTGTGTGTTCAGTGCTACACACCTGCTTCATGTCTCTGGACAGAGATTCCCTCAGCGTGGAGCACTGGGAGACGGGGGGTTTCAGCATGTGGGAATCCCGAAGGGTCAGCTCGGCACCAGAGTGTTAGGCAGGGGGTGACACACCTCAGGCAGGACCTAGATAGCCCACCCCCAAGGATGTACCCAGGGATCCCAAGATTGGGGCAGGGGATGGGCCTCTGATTTGGTCCCATTTTTTTGTCTTCATTTTATACCTTTCCCTCTGGCTGTCCCAATGAGATCTAATGTCCCAGATCTGTACAAAAATCTCCCTGCTCCCAGCTTCTCCCCAACCCCCCTCCCAACCCTGATTAATTCTGTGACCTACCACCCTCACCTCCTCCTCCCCAGCCCAGCTGTTACTTCTGCCCCTGCCCAACCCGCACCTCTGCCTCTCCCCTGCCAGACCCCACCTCAACCCCTCTGCTTCTTCTGCAGCCTTGAGGTTTCTTCCCACACACTACTGGGGTGCAGGAAGAGGGCGGAGAAGGTTTCAGGGATCACAGAGATGAGGAGCCAGGGGCTGGGTACAGGGGAGTCCTACAGGATCACAGAGACTGGGGTATGTGAAGCCTTAGGGGCTAATTTCAGGGAGACAGGCTGAGCTGGGATCCTGACCCCACCCAGATCCAGGGTCGGATTTTCTCCCCAGGGAGGGAGCCCGGCGGGAAAGTGAAGATCGGGGCCTTGGTTCCAGCATCAATAAATGTCACCTGCTCCCAGTCACAGTCCAGACAAACCCGGATCCTGCTGGGGGGCTCAGGGCAGTGAAAGCCAGGAACTGTTCCTCCCACTGCCCCACATCCCAGATTCCCCCCTTGGGGCTCAAGCTGATCTGTCCCTTCCTGCTCACAGACTCTGGGGACACCCCCACAGCCCACAGTCGCCCATCCCCCACCTCCACCACCCAGTAATGTCTCCCTGAGGTGGAGCCCTCACGGCCCAACACACAAGGCTCAAGGAGAAATCTCCGGGGTGTCGGGCCGTGGCTGCCGTGTGTCTGCCCAGCTCACGCATTTCCCATCCTCCGACAAGATGAGGTTGGAATGCACAAGAGGCATGTTGGCTGGGGGGAGAATCAGAGCGTGAGGGGCAGAGCTCGGCCCTGGGGAGGGTCGATGGTGTCAGGGACAGAATCTGCCCCAGCTGGGCAGTGACTCAGGGACTCTCCTGCCTCCAGGGGCGCCCGGATCTGAGTGGGGAGCAGCCCTGAGGTCTCAGCCCAGCCCAAGGGGCAGCTCACTCCCCGGCAGGGAGGGGCCGTGGCAGAGAGAAGGGATCAGAGGGGCCTGACACTGGGAATCTGCCCCCTCTCCTGGGCCGGGACAAGCGACTCGGGCCGGGACCCCAGAGGGACGGGATGGAAACTGCCTGGTCAGGGCTGGCTGAATCCAGGCCCTGCCCTCGGCTGGGCCCCTCCCCATTGAAATGTCCCTGGGTCCCAGCTGCCTCTGGGCAGGGTTTGTGATTCCCCCTGTGACACGCCTCCCCCACAGCACATCTGGGCTCGGCTCCTTTCCCGCCACACTGGGACTCTGGGCCGAGCTCTGACCTGCCCCCCACCAGGCTGCTCAGCCTCCGGCCCAGTAATTTACTTCAGCGTTTTATAAACCCCACTCCCCGGCTGAAGAGCAGCCGAGATATGAAGGGAACCCAGAGGAAGAGCCTGGGGGAAGGATCCCGAATCAGGGGATGTGGGGCAGAGGCTGGGGAGTCCCTGGATGCTATGGGGGGAAAGCAGAGAGCTGTGGGGGAGGGGTTCGGGGCGGACAGCAGTGACCGGCGCCCCCCCCCCATACAGGCCCCCGGGCGGGTCCCCTGAGGGGAGCGGAACTCTCGCCAAGGCAGGAAAATCCGGTTGGAACCGGTTCCCCAACGGTCGCTCGGCTCCCTCGCCGCAGGGCCCGGAGCCATTACCCCCCCCGTCCCCCGCCCAGTGCGGGTGCAAGTGCCCAGCCGCAGTGACACTGTCCCCCAGGCCCGGCTCCGCCCGGCTCCCAGGCTGCTGCCTCCCGGCTCCAGGGTGCGCGCTTACTGCCCCCATGGTGGAGCAGAGCGCAGTGGGGCTGGGACATGGGTGGGGGCACCACCGTGATCAGTGTGTGGGGCTGGCCCCTGGTGCCGCCCTCTACCTGGCCCCACAGTAATCCCCTGGCTCATGTCATACAGGGGAGGGGGCTTGGGGAAAGGGGGCAGTGGGGATAGAAGGAGGCAGAGCAGGAGACGGAGCTGAGGGAAGAGCTGGAAAGGGGGCTGGGGCATTGGGGGAGGGGTTTGCTCTGGTCCCCATGTTGCTCTAGGGACAGCCCTGCCTGCTTCCTAGTGTGGAGAAATACTCAGAGACGGTCACTGGGAGCAGGTCCCATCCCACAAACACCCCCCTGGACACCACAGCCTGGGGGACCCAACCCAGAACAGAAGCAAATCTGACCCCTCACTCCCCAGCAACAGCAGCAGGGAGGGACATTTAAAAAGGGACAAATCCGACTTGTTTTTTCTGCCTCCCTTTTAATACTGTAAAAGCCCCTCAGAGTGGAAATGAGCCGAGAAGCAGCTTCAATACCCAGGCCAATGGCAAAAAGGCCCACGGATTTGGGGAGCAGTTTATGTTTTAATGACACTGACACGGCAACCAGGTCAAGGTAGAATCCTGAAATGAGTGAGCGGCGTCTCCCCTTCCGTCAGGATTGGGACATTTCTCTGCCCCTTTGAGCTGCCTTTGGTTCAGCCTCGTCTTCCACATGTTTCATTTCCAGGCGCCCTGTTCTGTCCCTGTTTATTTCTGGGTGTCTCTTCCGCTCTCCCCCGATCCCTCTCACAGATCCACCCCCTCACGTTCTCCCTTCTTTCCCCTGCATTTATACCCTCCCCTCCCAGCCACTGGCAGTTTTCTCCCTCAGGAGTGTTTCTTTCATTGCTTTTATATCCAGTTTTACACGTTTCCCAGGACACTCTGTCTGTTTTGCTGTACTTGCACTTGTCCTTTTGTTTTCTCTGTTACCTCAGGTTCAGCTCCTCCTGCACTTTCCTCCTGCCCCCGCATTTTGTAGCCTGTCCTCAGTCCAACTTTAGTTGTCCCCTGCCCAGCCCCCCATCGGCTCCTCCTGCAGCCCCAGGCATTCTCCCCCTTCCTGTCTCATCCCTGGGGCTACAGGAAAAGAAAGGGGGGAGTCTGGGGTTATAGAGATGAGGACGGGGAGCCCTCCAGGGTCATAGAGACTGGACAGGCTGATTTAAAGGTCCCCAGTGGGACGTCCCTCTCTACCCCCATGTCTCAGGGACTCAGGCTGAGCTGGGATCCTGACCCCACCCAGAGCCATGGTCGGATTCCAGGGAGGGAGCCCGGTGAGAAAGTGAAGATCGAGGCCTCGGTACCAGCATCGATAAATGTCACCTGCCCCCCATCACAGTCCAGACAAACCCGGATCCTGCTGGGGGTCTGGCTCAGGGTCAGGGGGGTCACAGGGTCAGTGAGAGCCTGGAACTGATCCCCGCACCGCCCCACAGCCCAGATCCCCCCTTCAGGGCTGATGGCTCCTTTCCTCCTCCCAGACTTCCTGGCCACCCCCACAGCCCAGTGCCCCCCATCTCCCACCACCACCTCCCAGCGATGCCTCCCCGAGGTGAAGTCTTCCCGGCCCAGCACGCAGTGACCACTGTTGAATTTCTCAGGGGTGTCGGGCAGCAGCTCCTGTGTCTCTGCCCGGCTCACGCTTTTCCCATCCTCCGACAGGACGAGGTCGCGCTGCGCCGTGGCTGGATCCAGAGTCACGTTGGCTGGGGAGAGAGAATCAGAGCATGAGGGGCAGAGGGGGGGGTGATGGCATCAGGGACAGACTCTGCCCCAGCTGGGCAATGACTCAGGAACTCTCTTATCTCCAGGGTGCACCCGGCTCTGAATGGGGAGCCGCTCTGAGGTCTCAGCCTAGTGCTGGACAGAGTCACTCACCAGCAGACAGGGACGTGGCAGAGGAAAAAGTCAAGCCTGAGATACAGAATGTCTCCCTCTGAAGGGGATTAAAGACCTTGAAATTTCAGGAAGCCCCAGCAACTTCCACTCACATTATTCACAATTATCTTTACCCTGATGCACCCTCCTGCATTCTAAAATCTTGGTGCTTGGACACCCGTTGTCTGGCGTGGGGGCCAGCACCGTAGCCCATGACAGAATTAAACAAATCCCCAATTAAAGTTCTGTAGCTCCTCATCTGGGCCAGCCAAAGAGAATTATCGCCCCCGATTTCACAGTCTGAAGTTGGGATTTTGGTTTACAAGCAAAGAGCTTTCAGAGCTGAAGGAGGGTGTAGGGGAGGGAGGAGAAAGAGAGTTAGGAAGTGAGTCCATGAAGGAGAGAGTGGAAAATATGGATTAAAACAGCAGGAAGTTGGTGTTGGACAGAGAGAGGGAAAAGGGAGGAGAAAAGCAGAACTTGACCGATGACAGGGGGGCCTTGGTTTGAACATTTGGCTGGTCACTCTTGTGCCTCAACCTGACAATAGGACTGGGATAAAACGGGACAATAACAGCTCAATCACTCGGAGCTGGGAACGTTTTCAGAATTAGCAGAGCGAGGTGTCAGGAGGGCGTGTTGTTGTGTTGATCCCTTCCTCTTCCTCCCCTGAACCGCAGGGCCCCTCTGTTCTTTGGCCCAGGAAATTACATTCCCCTTTCCTCCTTGTGTTTTGCATGTTGAGAGGGAGCAGGGTCTCCTGTCGATGAAGCATGCATTGGAATTACCTGCATCACTGAATGATCTCCTCTGCTCTGAAAGCAAAGACACAGGTGAGGATGAGAAGGAAGCCTGACAAATTCAGTACCAATAGGGTGAGTTACCTCAGAAAGGGGTGCAGTAGAGAGAAGCCAAACAGAACATGCCCTTACCTAGCTCTGTGTGAAGTTTACCTGAATGAAAAACAAAGAAAAAGGCTTCTGTAAAAGCTTCTCCTGGGTGAATTAACCTCCAGTTGGCCCCCACTCATTGATCATTTCGGCCTGTCTGCTGGGCACTGGTTAACATTGGTACACACCCTAGGGACTGGGGACAGGGTAAGCCCACCAGTGCAAGTCACTTTTCACTGGGGTGTGGCTGTGTTAGGGTCTGACCTGCTGCCCCCTTCCCCCACTGCCTCTGCTACAGAGGCAGCAAAAGGCAGAGGTGTCGTAGGTCATCGTTAGGATTAACTGATACGCCCAGGTTAATTGTTTAAACGCCTGTTCTATACGCTAACAGCCCTAGTGAAAACAGGCGGGCTGGATCCCACATGCTCGTTGAAGGAGGGGTGAGGCTGTGAGGCCTTCTCTGAAGGAAGAGAGACCCTTTGGAGATGGGGCAGACTCCAGGGGATGAAGAGCTTGTTTAAAAGCGAGGGAAGAGCTCCACTCCTGTGGATCCAGGACACTTACTTCCCAGATAAACTCAAGAGTTGAGGCCTCAGGAATTGGCTCTAACCTGAGACCAGACAAAGAGCAAACTCTGCTGTTTCCTGCTCAGCTCCCTCCTCCTGGAACTGCAGACTCCAAAGTAACAGGAGTGCAGCCTTCCGGCCCAGGACTGAACATTTGTGCGCACGTTCAAAACAAAAATAAAACAGAAAAACTAGGAAGACTCTGCACAGCAGCACCCCCGGAAGGAGCCTGCCAAACACCTCAACAATAACAGGCCATTCATTAATGCTGTAGTCATCTTTTGAACTCACTAGAATTAACCCTCACCCACCCTCTGAGGCAGGGGTTTTCATAGGGGCCAAGGGTAGTTAGGAGCCGCAAGCACATCCATTTTCAGTAAGACTTGGGAACTTGACTCCCTCAGGCTCCATTTTCAGCCTAATTAAACTGGCACAAACCTAGTTTTAGGCTGATTTTAAGGGAAACAGAAACATGTTTCAACTCCACTGAATAAACTCCACTGAAACGGACGGGTTCACACCGCGCTGGTTTCACAAAAATCAATTTAAATTCACACCATAAGCTGCTGTCACTTTCCAACATCAGCAAGTCTCAGTATCGTTTCGTAAGGGCAATTCTCAATATTCTCAATTCCGATCACACTGCCTCCCCCCAGCAGAGCTTTACCTCTTAATTTGAACAGAAAAAGGGTCAGGCCGATGGACACCAAGAGAATCACCAGAGTCACACTCCAAACCACCATCCAGGGAGACGTTCTTGGGAAAAAGGAATCTAACACACAACACCCTCGTTAGATTGGAAGTAATAAACGGCATTCTTTCCTTTGGAATGTCAAACTATAATGGTGTTCCAGAAGAACCGATCCCATTTGTTGTTTCGCACTGTACTAGCGTGTGGAATAACAAACTATACTTTTACTAGGCAAGTCAACATCCGACACTGCATGAACTAAAGGAGGGAAAATTTCTCCCTGAGATGTACAAACTGTCAGAAAGCAATTTTAAAAGGTGATGCTGCTCACACACTGCTGCTAGGATTAAATACTGTCTAAAACCAGGGACACAGCCTGTGGGCCACCCCAGAGCACTGTGATTGCACCCTGCCACACACACACTCCCGGAAGTGGCAGGAGCCACAGGGTAGTGGAGTGAAGAATGCCATCCTGCTGTTGCAGGGAGTGCAGTGAGGGCCTGACCACTCCTGACGAAGTTGCATCCCTTGGGGGACGGGTACATTGGCGCGGGGAGAACACAGGTGGTTGGCAGGTAGGGGTGATTTAAAGCGGGTGGGCAAGAGACAGTTAGCGGGCCAGATCCGACCTGTCGCCACCTCACCAGCAGCGTCACTACACAGCGGCTCATGACACTTTAAAGAGCTGGCTGCTAATTGCTCTGGATGCTGGGGAGAGACAGGGAGCTTTGTGTGCTGACCCCGCCTCCTAGCAATATCCCTCAGTTCCCATTGGCCAATTCCCATCCAGCAGGAGCTGAGAAATGTTGCTGGAGGCAGATGCAGCGAATGAAGCCTCTTTCCTCCTCCTTCCTGTGCTGGAGCAGAGCAGTAGTTGATACAAGTTGTATTGGCTACACGATTAGCCAGATAACTGCAATTTAACCTCCTTACCCCAGATCACAACCCCTCCTTCACCCAAACTTCCTCTCACCCCTCGCACCTCCTCCTGCACCCGAGTTCTCTACCCCAAATTCCCTTGTACACCCCACCTGCCGTCCCAGGCCCCAGGCCCCCTCCACAGAAGTGCGGCCTTTGACAACTTACCAAAATCTTGGAGAGGCCCCTCCCAGCAAAAATTATTGCCCACCCCCAAGCTAAAGTATTACCAGCCTCTCCCTTTCCCCCTCCCCATCCCCAGCATAGATATGTAGGCCTGGCCACAGCCTCTGTTATTAAGGTGGCTCTACCCCTCCCCTTACATGGTCTTCAATTGCTCATGATTTTGCCAAACTTTACCCATCTGGGCAGAAAAATTCCGTGCTGGGCGGCTGCCCCAGACTAAACTTTATTGACAAGTTTCAGCCAAAATGTGTGAACTCATTCTGAGAATGGGGACAGGGAATAAAACCGTGTTCTGACATTTCAAAAACATCCAATGAGCTTTTCTAGGAGAAACTTCAGTGGCCTAAGCATTGGAGCAGAGACGTGATATGAAGCAAAGGGCGACCTCGTGGCAGGGATGCGCCTTTTCCCTGGGAAAATCCACCCAACAACTGGCCAAGTGCTGAGCCTCTGAAAAGCTGTCGTTTGTGCACACGCGGGAGAGTTCTGAGAGTCCAGCAGCTTCACACTGCGCTCTGACCGTAACCCAATCTTAAATGCAGATTTTTGTGAGGGAATATTTTAACCTTTTGCACTATTGAGCAACCTAATGTTTCCTTCCCCTTAGATACAACAGTGTTTGGTTTTGGTGGGAACTGACCTGATATAGAAAAAGTTATTGATTCCTTTTCTTGGTCCAGGTGGGTGTTTCTTAAGGAGCAGGACAAATTCTTCTTTGTATTTTCCGTTATAACAATAGAATTTTTTATTTTAAAGAAGCCACCTTCCTCTTCAGCCTTTGTTTCAGTCAATGCAGATAAAGGCTGCCCTTTGGAATCTCTCCACAGCACCTGGGGCTGTGGGTACCATCCGGCCGATTGACACACCACTCGGATCCCTCCGTCCTGGTGACCCGCAACAGAGATGCGAGGTGCGGAGCCTAAAGCTAGAATGAATCAGTGTTAAATGAGATACCTATGCAGCCCAGCATATAAAAGTTTACATTTTCAGTAAAATGACTGACTACACTTCCTTCCTTGCTGATATTCATGAAAACTTGCCTGCAATGGAACTTAAGCGCTTGTTAAACCAGGGCTGGGGAATGTTTTTGGGTTGGGGGCCGCTGACCACAGAAAAATCAGTCAGGGGCTGCACACAAGTGAGAAAAATACCCCAAAGCCCCCTCTGTGTGGTCCCTCACTGAGAAAAAGGACACTGCCCACATTCCCCTTCATACCCTAGTCTAAGGAGGCCCAGGCTAGCAGATTTTGTGTGCTCCTGGGGCACCAGCATGGGCTCTGCAATGCTGGGGCAGGGAAAGGGAATCAATGAGTCTCGGGAGCCAGATCCAGACAAGGCTGGAGCTGCATCTGGCCCCCGGGGCTGAGGATCCCTGCCCCAAATGTTTGCTTAACTGCGCTGCAGTCCTGGGGCCTCAGAGATGGAGGGGAAGCCTTTCAGAACACGTTACAGCAGCGCTGCAGGTGATGGGAAAAGGGCAAGAAATGCAAGAGATTTCCCTCTTGGGTTCTGGTTTTTATGCTGTTGTAGGTATTTTTGGTTTGCTTATTGACTTCTGGTGGCCAGTGTGAGAACAGCCATTTCCCGTGAATAGCCTCAAAGCTTCTCTGAGCTTGTTCCAGGGAGTTGTGGGGGGTGGGAAGAAACTGCTCAAGATAAGAGGCTGATGAACATGTACCAGATTAAAAGATTCCCTTTTCAGTTCTACCTGCTATTGGGTCGCCATGTCCACTGATGGTAGGACAAGAAGTAATGGGTTGAATCTCCAGCACGGGAGATTTAGGCTAGATATTGGGAAAATCTTTCTAACAGGATAAACTCTGGAATGGGCTTCCAGCGTTGTGGAATCCCTGTCATCGGAGGGTTTTTAGACCAGACCGGACAAATCTATCAGGGATGGTCGAGATTTATTTGGTCCTTGTGTCAGCATAAAGGATTGGACTTGATGACTTCAAGACCTCTTTCAGCCCTACAATTCTATCCTTCTGAATACTATATCGGTGAGGAGAATAAAGTGAGACTAGCCAGAAGTTTTACACACTGTGTGTGTAAGTGAAAACCTTTACAAAAACGATAAACAATGGGTGCATATGGAAAAATGTGTCGTTTATCAGAGGGCTGTGATTTTGGGGATATGTTCATTGCCACGCTGTGGAATAGCCTTGCCTGTGGTATCACTGATGAAAGAATTCAGAGACATCTGCTGGCAGAGTCCATCTTAGACCTTAAGAAAGCTGGGAATAGCACCAGGCATGGAAGTAGCTGCAGAGCGCTTTGGGTTTACTCAGCGTTTCTTAAAGTGTGTTCCAAGGCATAGAGGCAGTTGGAGGTGTGCTGCGGAGAACCGAGTTCAGAATGGCCACCCTTAACAGGGCAATGCCTGAACAGATTTTAAAAGGCCAATGCCTGCTCTCTCTCTCTTTTTAACTTAACTTATTTTCCCCGTCCTTTTTTGTTTGTTTAGCTCAACAACTTTTCGTTGGTTTTGGGAGGGTTTTTTTGGTCAACAACTTTTCCCTTGGGAATGGCCACCCTTAATGGGGCAAGCCTTTTTAAAAATCCTTGGTGTTCCCTATAAAAAAATTGTTTGGTATTCCTCGGTCTTAAAAAGTTTAAGAAACATTGGTTTACATGGAAGCTCCAAGCAGCACTAAGACAAAGTGTTGCAGGCACCTGGGACAAAATGTCCAGCTTTCCACTTTTATGTAAGCAGAGGTGCCTCTTAAGAGCACAAAAGTTGCCTGAGATGTGGGAAGAAGCGTGACTGTCTCACCTGCTCATGCAAAGATATGGAAGGCAGGGTTTACCAGAAGCAAGGTCGTCCCGGTGCGCACCTGGTCCCGGCACCAACCCGCTGCAGCTCTGCATTGTTAAGGGACTGGGGAGCCAGAACGCAGGCAGGCTGGCTCAGTCTTCACTGAGCACTGGTTCCCCAGTCCACCAACCGTGCAGAGCCACAGCAAGGTTGCTGCTGGGACCTGGTGTGAGCCGAGACTGAGCAAGCCTGCCAGTGCACTGGCTCCCCAGGCCCTTAATAATTCAGAGCCACAGTGGGAAGCCCGGGATTGAGCCAGCCTTTTGGCCAGCCCATTAAAAAAATATACTTGCAGTGCTGAGACGAGAGGGCGAGAGAGAGAGAGAGAGAGAGAGAGTATGGCTACTGCTTATAAATTTGTAAATAGTCATTGGGCCAGAGAAAGCAACTGCAGGGCAATGGTCAGGGAGGCTGGAGAACCCAGGTCCAGTCCCCCTACTCCACTGCCTGTTTAATTATTTATCCTGACTGGATAAATAATCAAAGATCAACTAGAGCTGGGAGACTGGTCTTGGGTCTCCCACCTCTGAGATAGGTGCTCCAACCACTGCACCACACAGTCTCTCTTTCTGTCCTCGTGTCTACTTAATTTAATGATTATTTAAAGGACTTGGCTGGAGATTACCAAAATTTTCTGCTGACGTGGGCATTAGCAACCTAACTACTTTTGTGGTCTGGGTCTACGAGCCAGCTAACAAGAGACGACAGACCCGTGTTACTGACCTGCGACCTTCAGTTCCAGTACAGCTTCTTCATGAAAGTCACCATCCCCAACAAAGCAGCGGTACTGCCCTTCGTCGGAGGGCCTGACCTCGATAATTCTCAAGTCAACAATCCCATCCGTGATGCCGGCTTTGGAAAGCTTCGTCCTGTCACGATACTCGGGCATCTGCTGCCCAAACTCCTCCTCCCCGTGCCGGTACAGGTGCACAAAGGAAGTGAACTCATGTTGGAACCATCTCACCTCCATGTTCTCCACGCTCATGCTGGGCGACAGGCGGCAGGGTAACACGATGTCTCCGCCTGCAATGGCCGTGACAGGGTGACCAGGCCCAACCACTGTGAACTGAGCTGCAAAATGCACCAGGACACAGAAAAAACAAATAAATAGAAAGAGTTGAGTATCAATTTGATCAATCACACAAGATTCTACTTTATATATTTCCAGTTCTGTGTCTCTACTGCAGGGCTCTGTCTTTTAATAGGATGTGTCCTGAATTGCGATATGATTTTTCCAACAAACAATGCATATGAGTATCCATAATTTGCATATCCATAATTAATATTTGTTTTAATCTGCTTTGCCATTGTTTTTCCAAGCAGCTCCAGATGGAATTAACTCTCATTAGCAAACAGTTACAATTGTTGCTTTCTGGGTAAGATGGTTTTGCAGTTTTTTTGAATATTATAAAATATATAAACTAAGTGAAAAAACATAATTAAGGAAAGAACCTTTCCTCAGAAAAGGAGCTAAAACATGTGCTTAAGGAAACACTTAAATGCTTTCCTGAGCTGGGGCCTTAGGTTCCCAAATAAAGCCCCCGATATATTAGGAGCTGACAGATTTAAGAGGTTGCTCGAACTGTTTTATTTCTCCCCACTTGAGTGCACAGTCGTCTTCAGTTACATGACCTCACTTGCCTTGCCACAGTGCCCCAGCCTCCTTCACCACTTGCTCAGCTGGCAGGAGTGGGCAAGACAAGGTTTCCTACAGCCAGACACTTGCCTGACTTGCTGCTCACTTTGCACTTGAACCCTGCCAGCTCAGAGAGCGTCTTAGAGCTCATATTTCCCCTCCTCTCCCTCGGTTTTTAACAGTCAAGAGACAGGTGGCAGGAGACCTTCAGTGAAAGCTTCCTTATTCAAATTCCTTTGTGCCCCCCACCTCCCCACCAGTTCCAATGGAATCTGGGCCTCCAGTCTGGACTGCCTGGGTTTCTGAGAAGAGCACGGGTGTGTTAAGGAGGACACGGGAGGAAGGCCATATTGAGAACTCGGGTGGATGGAATGTGGTGGGTGTGACACTGGAAAACCCGATGCCAGGAATTAGCTAAGGACTCATAGCTGGAGACCTGACCCATTCACCGAGGTGTTAGTTTTGCTCAAAATCGCTTTTATTCTTATAAGAATGTATTTAGCATTTAGCCTGTGTGAAATGCTTGTAGGCTGCTGCAGGCATGGATCTCACTTGCAATTGTCTGTATTTCATGCTATAAGAAAGCATGTCACTTCTACTTTACAACTTTGAAAACGTTTGCTCTGAACTTGTGATCCCAGGTACAGGAATTATTCATCCCCCTCCCCTCCCAATCCAGGAGATCAACATTTAAATGGGCCACGATAAGACAAATCTTTGTTAAGTGCCTTATCCACGATGCCTTGTCCCATTTTTTTGAGCGCTGGAAGAGGGCAATAATACAGCCGACCTGACGATTTTCCATGTCTTTGCTGTCTGAACTCTGAAAAGGCCAGGGAAACCAGACTGAAGCCAGAGATCCCCAGGGCTTCTCTCCTGCGTCCACACTGAAGGACACTTGGAATGGGCAGATCTCTACAACTGTCACTCTTAGGAGCTAGATGGTAACTCTCATGTGTACATTTGCTTGCTTAGACCTGCACAAAATTCTTATTTCTTTTTTCTGCTTAATAGACCTTCCAGTAGCTCATGGCAGGATTCGCTGCAGGCGTTGTCTCTGTGATCTAGGGCAGCGGTGCACAACCTTTTTTGATCTGCGACCCCTGTTCCGTGGGGGCCACCAATGGCCAGGCCCAGCCCCCGGCTGGTCAGATCTTGGCTCTGTGCCGCGGGGACGGCCAACTGCCAGGCCCAGCCACCAGCCCGCCAGATCTAAACACCATGCCGCATGGCACTCCAGCCCCTGACCAGCTGGATCTAAACGCCGCGACCCCTTGGGAAGACATCCACGACACCCTTGGGGGTCGTGACCCATGGGTTGTATACCACTGATCTAGGGTACAAATTGATCTAGGTAAGTGACTGGTCTCTAGGGACAGTAAGCAACCTGAATGTGATGTGATTAGTGATGTACGTGACCAGTTGTCAACATGATGCAAATCCTTCCCAGCAGCCACACATCACACCTCAGACACACTCACCCAAGAACCTGCCCTTCTAATAAACTCCATTGCCAACTCTGTTCACACATCTATACACATGACACCATCACAGGACCTAACCATATTAGCCACCATATCAGAGGCTCATGCAACTGCACATCCATCAGTGTGACCTAGGCCATTAAGTGCCAGCAATTCTCCTTGGCCATGGATATTGGCGAAACTGGGCAGTCTCTGCACCAGAGGGTAAATTGACACTAGTCAGACATCAGAAATGGTAACACACAGAAACCTGTAGAGGAACACTGTAACCTGCCTGGGCACTCAACCATGCATGCAAATGTCACCATTCTTCTAAAGGGAATTTCACTAACCAGTTACAGAGAGTCTGAAGAACTAGAATTTATCATCAGATTTGACACCATTCCCCTGGGCCCAAACAAAAACATTAACATTAACACTACAAAGCTAATTTCTCCTGCAATTAATATCTGCATTTCCATATAAAAACCATGTATGGGACACATCCAGGCCACTTAATTAGCCTCATTAAAATGGGTCCTATAATTGAGGGGTACTTCTGCTGTTAAATAAATATCTTGGCTTTTGTTATTTCCACTCCAATTCACGAGTCTATATATTTTGGTTAGTCTTGAGGTGCCACAGGACCACTCGCCGTTTTTAATAAATCAAAGCAAATCAATAAATCATGCAAGAAGCAGCCGAATGCACGGACATCCCTACCTGATTCCAGCTTGTGAACATAAAACATTATGAAGAAAATGATAAACTCAGGCAGAGAGGAGCTGGCTCTGGAGCAGTGGCAGATGGAGAGAACTTTCATTTCACCGGAACTTGATCCAGACGACAGAAGCAGAGAGAGAAACGAAAAAGAATGGATTGAATGTAACAGTGTCAATGATGTAAGACAACCTGGATACAGAGAAAATAGAAAATGATTACCAGGATACATTACTGGCCAAGAGAAAAGCTCTTAGAATCATGGAATCATAGCGCTAGGGTTGCGAGATGGTTTCAATAAAAATACTAGACACATTTGACATTACATCACAATCGACATTACATCTTATTTAGAAAATATGGGACATTTCTATTGTCTCACTTTGTTTCCCGAACAGAAAGCTCAAATACTGGACTGTCCAGTTCAAAACCAGACACCTGGCAACCCTACATAGCGCACTAGAACTGGAAGGGACCTTGAGAGATCGAGTCCAGTCCCCTGCCCTCACGGCAGGACCCAGCACTGTCTAGACCAGTATTTCTGAAAGTGTTCCGCGAAATCACTTTGAGAAACACATTAACTGGCCACCCCAGTTTGTTTATGTACCGGCGCCACGGCCACGAAGCCTCACAGCTCCCATTGGCTCCATTTTGTCCTTTGCAGCCAAGGGGAGCTGTGTGCTGAGCATGTGTTTATCTGTTAGTTTGTCTGTTTGCCAATCAGGGCCTGGGGGCTGCGTGAAGCTTCCTTCGCCCTGCCCCAGCCCTGCAAGGAGCCTGTGGAGCTTCAAAGAGCCACATGTCCTTGCAGGGTGGGAGGAGGCTTCCCACGCTCCCCCGGCCCCAGGCCCTGATTGGTCTGGGAGTGGGGGAGCATGCCAAGCCTCTTCCAGGGCATGGGTGCCTAGTGGGAAGGAGGGAAAAGGGGCTCCCCTATCCCCAAACCAATCATGGTCCTTGGGTGGGGTAGCTCCACCCTTCCCATTTAGGCCCCACCCTTCCTGTTTAGGCCTCAGCCCTTCCCGCGGAACAATTTTTGAAGTGGCCACCCGGGCAAAAATTATTGCCCACCCCACTATACAGGAAGGACGGGCTCCACCTAAACCAAAATGGAACCAGACTGCTGGCACTTAACATTAAAAAGGTTGTAAAGCAGTTTTTAAACTAAGGCTTGGGGAAAGCCAACGGGTGCGGAGGAGCACATGGATCGGACAGAGACATCAATTAGGGGAGGGTCTATAAATAGAGATGCTCTATGTTCTAGTCAGGAGGAGAGGAGAGGATGAAAGTGTGGGTCAGATCAGATGAGACACAATCAAATGAAAAAGAGTCTAACACATCAGGAAATGGCAGACAGATAAACAGTGACAAATTTTTAAATAGTTTAAACACAAACTAAGGATGTTAAAATGCGGTTAACGGACTAGTCAAGTAGTCGATGGAAATTCCATCGACTACTCGACAGGCACTTCTGCATTCCTCCTTTGAAATGTACAAGAGCCCCTGTTGGGCCAGTGGGAAGTCCCGCTGACTCTGGACAGCATGCAGGTGCCTGCTTTAAAATGTACAGGAGTCCGCAACGGGACTTTCCCCAACAAATTACGTTCATGTATGTGTCTGACAATTTTATTCTTTACTATAGTTTCAACTAATTTGCCCGGTACTGACATTAGACTTACTGGTCTGTAATTGCCAGGATCACCTCTAGAGCCCCTTTAAAATATTGGCGTCATGTTAGCTATCTTCCAGTCATTAGGTATGGAAGCAGATTTAAAGGATAGATTACAAACCACAATTAATAGTTCCACAATTTCACATTTGAATTCTTTCAGAACTCTTGGGTGAATGCCATCTGGTCCCGGTGACTTGTTAGTGTTCAGTTTATCAATTTGTTCCAAAACCCCTCTTCTAATGACACCAATTTGGTACTTCCCTGTGCTAACCAGGAAGATGCAGTGTATCTACATAAATTTACTGATATTTGTTTATTCAGATTTATTAATGTTTTCTTATATTTTTACATGTTAAAATTGTGAATGACATTTCTTATTTACCAGATTATTGTTATTATTTACTTGTGATCTTTATCAAGCTGCATATTGATGGAAATTGGAATTCAATTACAACTGCAAACTAAGAAACAACAAAAGAAAAATGTTCCCCCCAAAATTATTTTTTTATTTGTTAAATAAAACGTCTTTGAATGTGATGGATATTGAAAAAAAAGTAAGCTTATCAAAGCAAGTTTAGTGTTTAAAATTGGATTTGTTTAACAGAGGAATTATCATCTGTAGTTAGTGAACTGAAGTTAGTTGTGCCCACCAAAACTCATTAGACTATCTATACCAGTGGTCCCCAACGCGGTGCCTGTGGGTGCCATGGCACCCCCTGGGGCATTTATGTGTGCCCACCTAGTGACCAGGGCTGGCCCGAGCCATTCTTGTGCCCGGGCTGGCGCCCGGCAGCCCCAAAGGTTGGGGACCACTGATCTACACTTTTATCAGAGGGATAGCCATGTTAGTCTGAATCTGCAAAAGTGACGAGAAGTTCTGTGGAACCTTGTAGGCTAACAGATTTATTGGAGTATAAGCTCTCGTGGGCAAAGACCCACTTCGTCAGATGCATATGATGGAAATTCCAAAGGCAAATATAAATATACAGGCATGAGAAAAGAGTACTAGTCAAGAGTAAGATAATGAGGTCAATTTAATCAGGGAGGATGAAGCCCACTTCTAACAGCTGATCTGAAGGTGTGAACACCAGGAGAGGAGAAGCTGCTTTTGTAGTTGGCTAGCCATTCACAATCTTTGTTTAACCCTAAACTGATGGTGTCAAATTTGCAGATGAATTGTAGCTCAGCAGTTTCTCTTTGAAGTCTGTTTCTGAAGTTTTTTTGCTGCAGGATGGCTACTTTTAAATCTGCTACTGCGTGTCCAGGGAGACTGAAGTATATTCCTCAGAAACAACTCTGACATTATAATCAAAGAGGCTGATAAAGGAGGTGCTGTTGTCATCATGAATAGGTCTGACTACCAAAAGGAGGCTGCCAGACAACTCTCCAATGTCACATTCTACAAGCCACTTTCCTCTGATCCCACTGAGCAATACACTAAGAAACTGCACCATCTGCTCAGGACACTCCCTACACAAGCACGGGAACAAATCTACACAGACATACCCTTAAAGCTCCGACCGGGGTTATTCTATCTACTACCCAAGATCCACAAACCTGGAAATCCTGGATGCCCCATCATCTCGGGCATTGGCACTCTCACTGCAGGACTGTCTGGATATGTGGAGTCTCTATTCAGACCCTACGCCACCAGCACTCCCAGCTATCTCCGATACACCACTGATTTCCTGAGAAAACTACAATGCATTGGTGATCTTCCAGAAAACACCATCCTCGCCACCATGGATATAGAGGCTCTCTGCACAAACATCCCACACATAGATGGAATACAAGCTGTCAGGAACAGTATCCCTGATGATGCCACAGCACAACTGGTTGCTGAGCTCTGTGACTTTATCCTCACACAGAACTATTTCAGATTTGGTGACAATATATACCTCCAGACCAGTGGCACCACAATACGCCAACATTTTTATGGCTGACCTGGAACAACGCTTCCTCAGCTCTCGTCCACTAATGCCCCTTCTCAACCTATGCTACGCTGATGACATATTCATCATCTGGACCCATGGGAAGGAGACTCTGGAAGAATTTCACCACGATTTCAACAGCTTCCACCCCACCATCAACGTCAGACTGGACCAGTCTGCACGAGAGATCCACTTCCTGGATGCTACGGTGCAAATAAGTGATGGTGACATAAACACCACCCTATACCGAAAACCTACCAACCACTATGCCTACCTTCATGCCTCCAGCTTCCATCCCGGACATACCACATGATCCATTGTCTACTGCCAAGCACTAAGGTACAACCGCATTTGCTCCAACCCCTCAGTCAGAGACCAACACCTACAAGATGTGTACCAAGCATTCTTGAAACTAAGATACCTGCCCGAGGAAGTGAGGAAACAGATTAACAGAGCCAGACGTGTAGCCAGAAGCCTCCTGCTGCGGGACAAGCCCAAGAAAGAAACCAACAGAACACCACTGGCCATCACCTACAGTACTCAGCTAAAACCTCTCCAACGCATCATCAGTGATCTACAACCCATCCTGGACAATGATCCCTCACTGTCACAGGCCTTGGGAGGCAGGCCAGTCCTTGCCCACAGACAACCCACCAACCTGAAGCATATTCTCGCCAGCAACTATACACCACACCATAGTAACTCTAACTCAGGAACCAATCCCTGCAACAAACCTCGATGTCAACTCTGCCCATATATCTACACCAGCAACACCATCACAGGACCTGAGCAGATCAGCCACACCCTCATGGGTTCATTCATCTGCACATCTACCAATGTAATATACGCCATCATGTGCCAGCAATGCCCCTCTGCTCGATTCGTCGGTCAAACTGGACAGTCCCTACGTAAAAGAATAAATGGACACAAATCAGATATTAGGAATGGCAATATACAAAAACCTGTAGGAGAACCCTTCAATCTCCCTGGACACACAGTAGCAGATTTAAAGATAGCCATCCTGCACACACACACACACACACACACACACAAAAAGACCAGACTCCAAAAAGAAACAGCTGAGCTACAATTCAATTGCAAATTTGACACCTTCATCTCAAGATTAAAGAAAGACTGTGACTGGCTAGCCAACTACAAAAGCAGCTTCTCCTCCCTTGGTGTTCACACTTCCACATCAGCTACTAGAAGTGGGCCTCATGCTCCCTGACTGAATTGACCTCATTATCTCCAGCCTTACTCTTGATTGGTACTCTTTTCTCATGCCTGTATATTTATACCTGCCTCTTTAATTTCCACTACATGTATCTGACGAAGTGGGTCTTTGTCCACGAAGTGGGTCTTTGTCCACGAAACCTTATGCTCCAATAAATCTGTTAGTCTATAAGGTGCCACAGGACTCCTTGTCATTGCTACACTTTTTGTTACTCTCTAAGGCACGGCAGGACCATTTGTTGTTTGCTTATGGTCACCCTGAACCTCAGGCTTTTAGAACTGGTAGAGTTCATCCTCCCAGGCCTGACTTGTTAGACAGAGATTGGAAGAAGGTAAAAAGCCAGCCTGGGTTTTCAACTCCAAGTCAGCATCTCAGCTCTGAGTGAACTAATCATTGAACTGAGCTAGTTCAATACACTGAAATGAAGGACATGCTCTCTCTGCATCTTGTAAGAAGCTACTGATGTCAAAAGCTGGTTTACAAACCTTGACAAGCTGGTTCTCTAAGTGGAAGGATAAGGCAAGTGTAAGAGACAAGAATGGTGGCTGGTTAATAGAAAGACTGTCTAATAATTTTCCCATTCCCTCTTGTAAGTATGAGGCACAACAGGATTCATCTCCCTCCCCAATTGCTTTCTGATTTCCAAACACCAGAAGTCATTGTGAGACAATTTCCCTCTGACATCTCTGAGAACAGGGCCAGAGACTGCAGTGTGGAATGAAACACAATTGCACAAGAAGCAATTGCCTAGGGCCCTGCAGGCGCTGCCGATCTCAGGATACAAGGGCAGGGCAAAGAGCAGACAGGCCTGGGAAGGGAAATCATTTCGAAGGCCAGTAACGGAGCGTTTCCACATCGAGGAAACTAAATATCAGCCAGACGATTGACTCTTGGGGACAAATATGAGGGGCGGAGCCGCCTTAGTCCGTATCAGGCAGAACAAGGAGCCGTCCCGGGACACTGCAAAGACTCACAAATGTATTTGGGGCTTTGGTGGGATAAGACAAGCTCCATCTGCCCGGACAAACAGGACACAGGGCGGGAGGAGCTGCGAGCCAGGAGCCATTTTTGAAGCAAAACTAACCCACCTCTTTGGTCCCGCTGAGCGGTTGGATGGTCTTCGGGGGGCTTGTACCGCTCAGGGACGCTGTAGGGGGCTCAGTTCCCTGCGGCAGCGCGTTCCCCTGGTTTCTCCTGGCCCTGGTTTAAAGGCACCGCGGCGCGCGCCCTTCCCGGCCCGGCGGCTGGTCCCGCCGCAGCATTTGCGCACCAGGGAAAGGGAAAGCGAAAGCTGCAGCCGCGGGGGAAGCTCCTCCCGCCACACCCCGCAGGGCGGTAACCGGCCCCTTCTTGCCCTTCCGGCTCCGGCCCCAGCAGGAAGGGGGCTCAAGGGGCAGAGGTGGGACGGGACGGTCCCGCCCGGCTGCAGCCGCTTTCCGCTGGGGACGCGCTCGGGGGATGGGGAGGGCCCGGCAGGTAGGCTCCGTCCCGCGCCCAACCCCCCTCGGCCCCGCCTGGTCCCTGGGCTGGGTGCCCGGGGCGGGGGCGCAGCGGCCCCGGGAGAATTTGCTTCGCCCCGTTCCCAGCCCCCTCCCCGGCCAGCGCCTCGCAGCGCGTGTCCCGGGCCCGCGGGGGAGCGAAACTCGGGCTCCCTGCAGCGCCCCCGCCCCGCGGAGACTGGTCACTAATCGGGGTGCGCTGCGCGGAGCGCAGTTACCGCCCCGGCGTTGGGCCTGGTGGGGGCGGGGAGTCCTTGCGGCCCGGCCCCTGCAAAGGGGAAACGCGTCCGGCCCTGCGGGGGAGGGAAGGGACCCGGGGGCTCCAGTCCCGCGTGCGTTAAAAAGTTGCTGAACAGAGATTTCCTCCTCTGACAGAAAACGAGGGGAGCTGATATTGGGGGTGGCCAGGCCCGGCCTGCCATGGGCGAACTGAGGCGGTGCCAGGCTGGGGGCACTAGGCCCCAGAGTGTAGAAAATTGTGTCTGCTGCTGGTGTGTGTGTGGGTAGTAGAGCAGACACATGAGAGGGGCAGAACGGAAAGGAGGCAGAACTGAGACCTTTCAAAGTGTTGGCCCAAGCGAGGGTGTCATTTGAGCTCCCCACCTCAGGTGCCAAAATGTTGTGGGCCGCCTGGGTGTGGCAGAGCAGCTCTGAACAACTACTGGGAGGGAGGGTGCGCGCCGCGGTGGAGCGGAGGGGGTACTTCAAAACAGCAGCATCACTAGAACCTGGGGCCGGACTCCTGGTCACCACATGGTGCTGCTGCTTTGGAACACGTGTGCAGCCCAGGACCAGCTGGGGTGTCCCCAGGCTGCATGCGACGTTTCAAACTGGCAGTGCCACAAGGAGCCTGGGATCAGCTGGGGACCCCAAGTTCCACATGACACTTTCACCTTTGAAGTTTAGAACAGTCCTAGGCCGAGGTGCCCTATTTATGTGAAATGCATCAACTATTCGATTAGTCAATTAGTCGATACTTGACATCTTTAAAGCTGCTAAGGATTTGGTTGTGCCAGGAAAATGGGATGTACCACAAGAACTAGGGGTCACCAAATGAAATAAATAGGCAGCAGCTTTAAAACAAAAAGATGTTTTTCTTCACACAGTGCACAACCTGTGGAACTCCTTGCCAGAGGATGTTATGAAGGCTAGGACTTTAACAGGGTTCAAAAAAGAGCTAAATACATACATGGAGGATGGATCCACCATAACTACTAGACAGGATGGGCAGGGATGGTGTCCTAAGCCTTTGTTTCTCAGAAGCTGGGAATGGGCCTCTCACCTTCTCATCCCTGTTGCAGATGAGCCGTCCACCCTGATTTAACTAGCACTGCATTTGCATTCCCGTCTCTGTGTCACTGCCTCGCGTTCACTTCAGGTGTCTGCGGCAGTGAGTTGTAGCTTATGCAAGCTAATGCCCTAACCAATGCATTCGTTTTATGGTGCTTTCAGACTCCTTGTTGTTTTTATATCCAGTTGTTCTTATGTCAACCGTGGTGCTTAACTTTAAATAACTCCTCTCCCACCTAGTGTTTGTCCTCTTGGTGTATTTAGAGAGAGCAATCTCCTCTCCTGTCAGCCTCTGTTGAGTTAGACTAAGGAAGCCAGGATCCTCGAGTTTTTTCTGTGGAACTTGGAAAAATCTTTTCATGGCAGAAATGATGCTTGTTGTAAAAGAGCTTGAAATACTTTTTTAAAACCAGTTCTTGCAGAACCTTTTGGATAGCGAAATTCAGGGTTGGGGCCTGTGTCAGTACCTTGTTCACATGGGTGCACCTGCTCAGATTTTCTTCGGCCTGGAAAAGAAACATGCAGAGCAGCAGATAACTGGCCGCTCGAAGACATTGTCGGGCTGAGCATTGTGATATTCTGTGCAGATCAGGAACTTTGCTGGGATTTGCTCTGAGACTCACAGAGCCTGTGAGTCTGAGACTCAGTGGCCCCTTGAGGAATCTCCTAGGATCTTAGTGTTGAATGGGGACAGACTGGAACAGGATCTGACCCTCTCAAAATCGACTTCTGCCCTACATGACGTTGCTCCTCGGAGCCGTCTGGTAATGAGAGTTTCCCTGTTGAGTTTGGCAAGGCCTTTCGAACTCTCTTTGAGCCTGAATTGCTCCAGGTTTTTCAGGAGAGCACCAGGGACATTTCCATTCCGTCTTTTTTGAGCAGTTCTCACACTTGTGCCTAAGAAGGGGCGCCTTGGGGAAGTGAAGGATGAGAGATCTGTGTCCCTGTGTTGCTCCAACTATAAACTTTTCTCAAAGGCTTTGGCAAAAAGACTTACTGGGTGGGTTGTGCTCAGATCCACTGCATCTTCAACGGGTCCCCTTTAAATCCTCTTTACCTATGGCAGGATACAATTTTGGCTAAAATATTTGATGTGTGCATGGGGTCCATTTCCCGGGATCAGGAGAGGGCTTTGGAGCGGTGCCGGGAGATCTCCATGGGATGCTGGACTTGATCAGATCAGATCCAGCGTTCAGGAAGTTACTGAAAGTTAGGCAGAAACAGAGAAATGTGCAGCACCTGGTTTGGTTTGGGCGGTAATGCGCCTGGTCATCATTTCCCATTGTCTCTGTGTCCAGGTTGTCTGAAATCACTGGGAGTGTGCTACACTCAAGACATTTTCGTTGTTGCTGCTGACATCTTATTCCTCCCCCCTGCCTGTTGTCTGGATCTAGTTCCGGTGAGATGGAAGTTCTCTCTGTTGGCTCCTCTCTACACGAATTGATCATTTTCTTCCTAACGCTGTGTGTCCCTAGGCTGGAATCAGGTAGGAATGTCGATAGCTTCTGCTGCTGCTTACAGGATTGATTGATTTGTTTTATTTAAGCAATTGCCCTGTTTACCTGTTTATATAAAAGTGAACTAAAATTAGCATAAATTTTCCAGTGTCTCAACATCAGTTAAAAACATAAATGAATGATTATGGGTGGAGTGAAATCTTGTAGCCACACATAAAAGAAAGACAGCCGGAGTGCGGGCAGAGGCGGGGGTTATGTAGCTGTACAGCTACAGCAGTGCCACTGTGAAACCTCCCCTGTGGCTGCTAGGGATGTCTGCAGATAACCGGTTAGCACCTTCCCACATGAGGCTTGACAGTTACTGATTAACCAGCGGCCAGGTAGGGGTAGGGGCGTTCCAGCCCGGCTGGTTGGAGGAGCTCCGTGCCCACACTTGCCACGTATAGCACTTAACCAGTTAATGGGGATGTTAGTGATTAACTGAATAATTGTGTGACCACACACAAAATGTATCGGTTACACGACTTTTCTATACTCCCAGGGAGCAGGGCCGGCCCCACGCCCAGGAGCTCCCTACCACCCTGTGCTGCTGCCTCTAATTCAGAGGCAGCAGCGCAGGGTGACAGCAGCCCCGTCCGCTGGGACGTAATCTCCCACGACAGAGGCTGCCCTGGCACCCCATGGTTCCCCACGTGTATCAGCTCCCACCTGTCTCTGCCCCTTCTCTCTGTTGTGCTTAAAAGAACACCCGGGATCTTTTTCAGGGGTAAGGCAACACGCCACATTTATTGAACATACATAGATCAATCAATACTTATCATATGCATGTGATACATTACACTCATGCGCTCTCACACACACACAAGCACACCGTCTTGTTGTTACTAAAGTTGCTCCCCTAACTGCACTGGCCAGGTGAGTTAGATGCGGGAGGTGGGGGCCGGGCTTCTGCCAATCTGGATTGATGCTCCTGTTGACAAGACGAAACCTGGGGTCCCTCTGCAAGATGCCTCCTATTTATTCCTCTCATGCAGCCAATTAGTCATCACCTCGCCTTTCTTAATGCTTCTTCAAAGAGAGTTCTTCCTAGGGCAGGCACTTGCTGCTTGACTCCCAAGGCGTCTGTGTGTCCAGTCTTCTTAATGAGCTCACTGCACAGGTATTGTCTTGGATCTGGCTCCCAGACCTTCTCCACCCTGGCAACTGCTGCTGGAGGTGCTCCCCTTTCAGTCTCCATTCACATCTCATTCATTTCAACAGGACAATCAAGGAAAGGGGAGAGCTCAAAAGACATTTTTTCTTACAAGAGCTATATATATAAAAAGGAAAGTTTCTCTTAATATAAAGTTATAGGAGAAATGTTACAGAGATTCAATAAGAACACTTAACAAAGATAGATCTAAAAGGAGAAGATCTTAATACAAAGTTATATGAGTGATAATATTACAGGGATTTATCCACATCTCTCTGGAGTTACTGTGGCCTTTTGGCAGCAACTAACATATACATTGATCAACTTCCTTGCCACCTCTGAGTGTGGAACGTTGTGTGTGTGGGGGGGGAGGCAGGCAATCAGCTCACGAAAGCCGATACACTCGTAGCTTGAAAGCCAACTTCCCACGTGTACCGACTCCTGCCTGCCCCCCCTCACCCTCTGTGCTATTGCCTTTCTGTCAGAGGCAGCAGTGTGGGGCAGGCAACTCCACGGGAACTGGTGCTCAAGTTTAAGCCAGCTCCCCCCAAGCACCTGCTCCCTGTGATGGGGGGAGGGGCAGGCAGCTCTGCGGATCCCATGCACATGGGCAGCTGTTTTAAAAGCTGGCTCCTCATGGGCACCAGCTCCCACCTCCCCCGCTGCCTCTGACCACAGCGGCAGCATGGAAATGTGGCTGTCCTAACGAGTGGCAGTAGCTGGGCCAGGTGAGCGTCTCCTGCCAACACAGCCCTGTCCGCACTGGTGGTTTTATTGGTGAAACTTACGCTGGCCAGAGAGGTGGGTTTTTCACATCCTGGAACAACAAAAAAGTTTGTGGCACAGAAGTGATTGTGTAGAAAGCGCCCACGGCTGTGACTGTGCTGGGGTGGCAGGAGGTGGCAAATTCAGGGAGCAGCTTTCCCAGAGGTGTTGCATACAGGCGAGTGTCAGAGTTTGAGAGCCAAGAGGACGGAAACAGAACTGCAAGGGGACAAGACCAGAGAGAGGGACAGAGACACAAAAGCAAAGAAGGCAAACAAGAGCCTGTGCGCACAGGGTGATTCTGGGAACAGCTACAGAGAGTCTGTTGTCTAGAAAGGGGTGGGGCTGGTTGCTACAAAACTGCTCCTTTTGCTTTTCGTTCCTCCTGCATTTGGAGAAGCAGGACTTGGCACATTCCCTGCAAATAAAAAAGATTTCAGCAAAGAGTGTAGCAGCCTCTGCTCATTTCTGCTGAGGCTGAAAAGGGGATCACATGGCAAAATGTCTTCTGTGCCCTTCAGGATCCAAAACTATGGACCCTTCGCACCTCATCAATCCAGTTTCTTCATGTGGCTCTCCCTGAGTGTCCTCCTTAACAGACCCCTTTGCTTCTCAAAATCCTAACCAGCTTGAAAAATGTGAGAACTCCTGGGCTACGTCTACACTGCTTCCTTCTTCCGCAAGACCATATGCAAATGCAGCATGGATTAGCATATTGCTGTGCTTCATTTCCATAATTAATTAGGAGCCATTTTTGCACAAGAGGTTTTTGCACAAGAGCCGTTCTTTCTGAAAAAATGAGGAAGAACAGCTCTTACGCAAGAGGGTTTTTTGTGGAAAAAAGGGCTCCTAATTAATTATGGAAATGAAGTGTGGCAATATGCTAATCTGCCTCATTTGCATAGACTCTTGCAGAAGAGGAAGCAGTGTAGACCTAGCCCCCGAGGGAAAGATTTCAGCCCACGCTGATAGTTAAACATCTAGTTAATTTTCCTTTCTGAAAGAAAGATTCTTTCCCGACTGGTACCCTCACAACATTCTGTAACTTACTTTATAACATTCAAAAAACTTAAAAACTCTTTCTACAAGGAAGCAGCATTTTGGAGCATTTGCTAGTGCAAGGGTATTCGTTCTGGAGCAGCTGGTAAGGAAAACGGCAGACAGTATTTCAGCTTTCATTAAAACTCACATCAATTATGGTTATCCCAGTGCATTGTGTATTGTAAAATGTGTTTGTCAGTTCAGGACACATTCTAGTGACTGGCAGAGCTCTGCAAAAGAGGCACAGAATAGAAAATACACCCAAGAGAGTCTAATTTAGGGGTGTCATTGATTTAAAGGGAATATGATGCACACTTACTTTTTCTTCTTTGTGCCTCTCGCAGCTCGGTTCTCAGTGATTGGGCCTGGTCATCCTGTCATGGCCGTGGTGGGGGAGGCAATTGTGTTACCCTGTCACCTGTCCCCCAGCATGAGCGCTGAGAACATGGAGGTGAGATGGTTCCGACATGAGTTCACTCCCTTTGTGCACCTGTACCGGCGCGGGGAGGAAGAGTTTGGGCAGCAGATGCCCGAGTATCATGGCAGGACGGAGCTTTTGAAAGATGGCATCACAAATGGGAACGTGGACTTGGGAATTATCAATGTCAGGCCCTCTGACGGAGGACAGTACCGCTGCTCTGTTCAGGATGGTGACTTTCAGGAAGAAGCTGTACTGGAACTGGAGGTCGCAGGTCAGTAACGTGAGTCTGTCATCTCTTTAGCTGGCTCCTAGACCCAGACCCACAGAACTATTCAAGTGTCTCTCTCCCCACATCAAGCACTTAACTCCAAAAGTGAGGTGTCCATGAGACCCTCAAAATAGTCATTGAACAGCTGTTGGGCTAGTGAGACAGAGCATGGTTCTGTAGCCCAATGGTTAGGGCTGTCCCATGCTAAAAGGAGATTTGTGGTCTAGTCCTCCTGCTCTCATGACTATTGATCTGTCCTGAGTGAAACAACTTCAGCAGGAGGGTGAAAGAGCTTCACACCAGACTACCCCAGAGCCGTGTGGCCAGGGCATGCTCATGAGCAGAGGCAGTGTCCTGTTGAGACCATTCCTCCCCGTTAGGCAGAGGGGGAGGAGGAACCAGAGTCTCCCATGTCTTCAGCAAGGGCTGGAAACGCTGGGATGAACGTCACATGAGAGCTCCCAGCACCAGGGCAGCCGGCCAAAGGGGCTTCGGGGACTGACTCCTGCAGAGCTGTGCCAGGCTGTGGGTCACAAGCGGAGATAAGAGCTTCAATCCAGCTCTGGAATCAAGGGGAGGGGGATAGGACGTGCCCCTCGGATCAGCATCTGTTATGGGCTGTGTTAGCCTGCTCCTGCCTGGATTGTGGGATCCTGTTCTCAGGTGCTGATCTATCCCCTAACTCAGGCTTTAGTGGACTCCAGCGGTTTTCTAAATGCCTTAAAGTTTAGGCTGTTGGATGTTTCAACACAAATCCTCTGTGGATCTGGGGCTTCGTGTTTATCATCCATGTACCTTTAAATCCCCCTTCACTTCCGCGTTTCCCCAAGCAGCAGGGCTGGTGTCGGTGCTGGTGTCGGTGTGGTACAGGCTTTCTAACCAAATGAAGGACTGGATAACGGCCCTAGAAGTTAGAAAGTCCCATGTCCTCAGAAGAGAGGGACACTCACAAATGCAGGTTGAATCTCTCTCATCCGGCAACCTCGGGACCAGACCAGTTCCGAACAAGAGAGTTTTCCGGGAGGTCAATATTGTCTAGCAGCGTTACCAACACGTCCACTGCTTGCTGGGCTGTTAGAAGACATTGAGGGGTAAATTAGAGCTAAAGAACAGCACAGAACACTGAGAGGCAGGGCTGGTGGCTGTAAACAAACTTTCTGAGGCCGCGGGAAACTTAGCCGCACCCATGAAAAGTGGACATCTGGCTGGCTAACATCATTCCGGACCACGGAGGTTTCCAGAGGAGAACTTTCTGGATTAGAGAGGTTCACCGTGTATTTGGGCTCTTTTCTGTTTTGAAATATGGAATTGTGGAGTATTTGGGCTGGAGGGGGGGGGCATTCCATGTTTTTTCTTAATGATTTTTATATCAACTCTGCACTGTCTGAGCCCAGCTTGCACTCACGGGGTTTTCTTCCATATTTGAAAGTAACCTGCTTTGCTGGATCTGGGCCCTTAGAGGCACATCTTCTATCATGCATCCTTGCTGACACATGAAGGTTCAGCATCAAGCTGGATCCTCTCCATCTTGTGTCTAATCGCCAGTGAAAGTTTTAGTCGCCAGATTTGCTACTTGGTGGCCGGTGTGCAACTCCCCCAGCCATGACCGGTGGCGTGGTCATTTTCTTTGTATTTGATTGCATATTAAACAAACATTTAAGGTCATGCACCTTGCTAATGAGCCCTTGTTTCAGTATTTTTCTTCCCTAACATTTGCAAATATCTATATGTTTGTGAATAACTTGGTGCCACAGGGGCACACGTCCGAACAAGCGCACGTGACCTCAGTATTGGTGCACAAGACAAAACTCACTCACGTGGATGGAAAATCTAAGAGGGACACTGGAGCTGACCCTCCCCTCCCCGCTGCTGTTTTTGAGGACTCATTTAAGTAATTCTTGAAACTGGTGAAGGGGGCCGGGCCGGGGTTGGGGCATGAGCACACAGGCTACCACCTCCTGGCTCCACCTGCCAGTCCCCACTGCTGCACCTCGGCTGCCCCAGGCCATCGGACTCCACTCCCTTAGAAATCAATTGAATCTGTGAACTCAGACCTATAAAGCACAGAAATCTGGGGAAATCTCTTGGGTTCCTTGCCCCTTTACGTCCCTCCAAGCCTGTCAATCACAACACTCCCTGTTGTGAAAAGCTTTCACTTCCGCCTCTGAGGTGCATCTACACTGCACCCTTAACTCAGAATGAGAAACACAATTTGCGCTACTTTGCAGATCTTTATTTTGAGTCAATTTCATAATAGCTTATTTCATCATTTGGTGCTGTCTACAACGCCAAATTTCAAAATAAACAGCTATTTTGAAATGTCCCTTAACTCTCGTGGAACAGGGATTACAGGGATGCCAAAATAGTGCATCTGTTATTTCGACATCTACTTAAGATTAAGCGGAATATGCTATTTCAGGATACCTCCGCTATCTCAAAATAGCGCTGCAGTGTAGACATACCCTGATTGCAACATGGTTACACAATTGCTTTACAAGCGCTTCAGTCAAGTTTCCTATCTCCATGAATCTCAGCCATAAAGACGGTGTAGTCAGTCGTCGTATTGAAAATGTCAGTTTTTATACGCTAGGCTGTACACTTAAGTTGGTTAACACCGATTCTTCTTACTCTAGTTTCAGGCTCTGCGCCTCAGATCTCCGTGGAGGGTTACCAGGACGGAGGAATCCGGATGGTCTGTCACCTGGCCGGGTGGTACCCAGAACCCGAGGTGCTGTGGAGAGATCTCAGCGGGCAGCATTTATCTTCCTCGGCAGAAACCAAATCCAGAGACACCCAGGGACTCTTTGAAATCAAAAGTTCCCTCGTTGTGACCAGCGCTCCAACCAGAATGTTTCCTGTTCTATCAGAAGCGCCCACTTCAGCCTGGAGAAGGATCCCTCGACTTTCTATATGTCAGGTCAGTGACCACCCAGCCCAAATGCTGCCATCCCCGGCAGGGGAGAGGGAGAGAAATAAAATTCAGCTTTGCTAAATAACACAACATTTAAAATACTTCCTCATGGAAAATTACATTAAGATCCAGTTGAGAGCACAGTTTATGGTAAGACATTCCAGGGTTATTGTAACTGTCCCAGAGAAAAGCAGTTTGAACCTGGGAAAAGGGTTACAGTTACATTCAAATGAAATCCCAAAGGATTACTGTCCACAAATGCCCCTGGACAGGGTTATAAAGTGATATTTCATTTCTATTTTTGTTAATATGTGTTTAAACTGAAATTAGATTTCTTGTTCTCATGCACTCACTACAGGGCAGGGCTAAGGTACCGACTGGTTGGCTGGACTTTCTGGCTCCCAGTGGACTGGTGGGTCAAGCACGAGGCTCCTTGCCCCAGTGACTGTGGAGAGGGAGATGTGATCTGCTGAGATCTCTTCAGTCTGAGGAAATTTGTGACAGTTGAGTCTCTGCTCAGAGAGGGTCAGGAGCAAGGCAGGGCCAGAGTTTGATCTGTCACCTTTAGCAAACTACACCCAGGGAAAGGGGCGTCCATAACCACAAAATACTGTGGGTCCAATCCACAGCCTGTCACTGACGTCAGTAGGATTTGGGTCAGTGCCTAGGCCAGGAACTCCTGAGCCTGCAGAAGTGAAGAGTTCTGGGCTAAGAATCAGCCCTTTTAATTATTTATTTCTGCTCTTAAAGCCTCTAGTTTTCTTTTACTATGAAATTCCCCAGGGGTACAGAAGTTTGGTTCATTTCAGAGTAAGATTTCTGCTGGGAAATGTAACAATACCACAATTTCTCTTCCTCCCTGTTTTCAATGTATCACTAACTCCATGAAGAGGAAGCTTTTCCTTCCCTCTGTTTCCCCAGACTTGGCTGCTGGGTTCAGAAGACCTTCCTTGCTCTCCCTGCAATTCCCTGCCTCGTTCTGTACATGCTGAGGCCGGGGGTCCAATAGGCACCATGCACAACACAGCTGCATCCTGGGGGAGGTAATTCCAGCGCGCTCAGGGCATGTCTAGACTACGTTTTGTTTTCGGAAGAGGATATGCAAATTCCGTGGGAATTTGCATATCTTCTGCTGATCACTTTTTCGAAAATGGGTCTTTCAAAAGTGCAAGTAGTCTGGATGCTTTTTCCCCAAAAACCCCTTTTTCGAAAAACTGCTCTTCCTAAAAAAAGGAGCTTTATGCGTTTTTTAAAAAAAGGGTTTTTTACTGAAAAAAATGCGTCCAGATTACTTTCACTTTCAAAAGACCCACTTTCAAAAAAGTGATCAGAAGAAGATATGCAAATTCCCATGGAATCTGCATGTCCTCTTTTGAAATTGAAACATAGTCTAGACGTGTCCCGAGTGAGGCGGGAGCCCTGGGCAGGACAGTAGCATGTGATCATTTGGAGCAGTGGTCCCCAACGAGGTGACCGCCGGCGCCATGGCACCCGCTGGGGCATTTATGTGCGCCCGCAGAGTGATCAGGACCGGCCCTGCCCCGGGCGTGCGGTGCATGGGCGGCCGGCAGCCCCAAAAGGTTGGGGACCACTGATTTGGAGACAAAGGGGCTTGGGACAGGGCATCTGTCCCTGCACGGGTTCAAACCAGTCTAGGGAGGTTGAGGGGCAGGCGCCCACAGGTGAAGCTGCAGAGAATTACGGGCCAGCTGAGGCTGCACAAATGGAGGCTCCTGGAGTGGAGAAAACACTTGCTCTTGCTCTAGCTGTGGAGGCTGGAGGCTTCCTGAGACAGGGCAGGGCTGGGGAAAGGCAGGCAGGGCTGGGGAGCTCTGGCCTGGCCACACTCCCAGGCTGCAAGGCCTGAGGCGCTGGGGCTGTGGGGAAGCAGCCAGGGCAAGAGAAGGCAGCAGGCCCATCCCCCCCTTGCCAATGTGGGGTGGCCATGTCAGAAGCAGTTTGCCCCAAGATAAGGGGCTAGATGACGACTGGCTGTGGGTCACTGAGGCAAGGTGGGCCTAGAGCAGGACTGGGAAATAATTTTTAATGGCGGGGGGGGGGCACGCCAAGAATTTGGTAAGTGGTCGAGAGCTGCACTCTTCTTCCATTGTGCTAGTGGAGGAGGTGTGGGAGGGGTCTGAGATGGGTCTTGGGTTCAGGGGATCTTGGTGTGGGGGATTGGGGTGTGGGATCTGGGGTGTGTGGGTGAGGGGGATTGTGACCTGGAAGGGGACTGGGGTGCAGGGGGTGCAGGGTCTGGGAGAGGAGTGTGACCTGGGGCAGGGGTTTGGGTTGTGACCTGGGATGGGAGATTGGGGTGCAAGGCCTTTTCCACTGTGCCACTGGAGGAGCCCCAGCCTGCCTGCATTCTGGGCTCCCCTTGTCTGTCCCAGGTCTGAAGGGTGCCAGCTCTGTCCCATGGGAGCTTGGGTTGGAGGTCCCTGGGGGTTGGGGAGCGGGGTGTGGAGCTTGAGCCCTTGACCTCTGGCTCTGGAGGTGGGTACCCTATCCTCTGTGCCACCGGAGGAGCCCCCCAACCTCCCTACATTCTGGGCCCGCCGTATCTGTCTTGTGTCCCAAGGGTGCCAGGTCCGTCCATCACCAAGCTCTGAGGTTAGCAGGGAATGTTGAGGACTACGGCAAGTGGAGGATGCTGAGTGGTGGGGTGCATTCAGGGGACTGTAGGAGAAATACGGGAAGTTAGTGAGTCTTGGGTTTGGGATTTTGAGGTGACGGGGGGATGTTTAGGGCTGTGGCCAGTGGGACAGAGTTGGTGCAGGAGAGGACTCTGGAGTGTAGGAGGAGAGAGTCCCATGTCTGGGAGGAGCTGTGACCTGGGGCAGGAGTGCAGGAAGGAGGTGCAGGGTCTGGAAGAAGGTTGTAACCTAGGGCAGGAGGGGAGCAGGGTTTTGGGTTGTGCTAGGGATAGCGAATTGGGGTGCAAGGTCTGGGAGGGGTTGTGACCCGAGGAGGGAGTGTGGAAGGGGATGTCTGGGAAGGGGTATGGGGGCTTGAGCAGGGATGCAGGTTTGGGTTACATGGGTAAAGGGCAGAGGTTTGAGGAGGAGCAGCTGGGGTGCCAGGGGCAGGCTCTGGCAGGGAACTCTTACCTGGGTGGCTCCCAGCCAGCAGCCCAGCAGGTTCCTTAGCCAGGTCCCTGCCTGCCCCTGCCCTGTGTGTGCTCAAAGCGGCTGCAGGGGCATGTTTGCTGCTGTGAACACTGGGGTGAGGGGGAGGCCACTTCACATGCTGCCTGTCCAGTAAACAGGCAGCTGCTATTGGCTGGAAATTGGCCAATGGGAGTTACTGGGGCGGCTGTGTGAGAAGCCTCCGCCCCTCCCAGGCTCTCAGCATTCATAGAAGCACATGGCCCTGCAGCCGCAGCTCCACTGAGTGCCCAGTGGGGGTGGGGCAGGCAGGGAGCCAGCGGAGACTCTTGTGGGCCAGATCCAGCAGCTTGGAGGGCCAGATCCAGCTCACAGGTGATATTTTGCCCAGCCCTGCTCTAGTCAGTCCCCTTCTGTCTGTGCTCTGCCTGGGCACAGCACCGTGGGCAGTGAGAGCAGGAGAGACAGGCCCCTGCTGCCCGTCCTAGAGCCCCGCCCCAGCAGCTGGGAGCTGCCAGCCGCGGCATTCGCCGGGAAAGCTCAGCTTTGTCCCTCTGCCCTTGAGCGGGAGCGTGGGAATGTCGCGTGCAGCACCAGGGGCTGTGAGCGGGTGGAGCAGGTTCAGTGAGACACGCTCTTCAGACAGTGAAGCTGCTGAACTCTCAGAACTCTCTGCGTGTGCACAAACGACAGCTTTTCAGAGGCTCAGCACTTGGCCAGTTGTTGGGTGGATTTTCCCAGGGAAAAGGCGCATCCCTGCTACCAGGTCGCCATTTGCTACATCTCACCTCTCTGCTCCAACGCTCAGGCCACTCAAGTTTCTCCTAGAAAAGCTCATTGGATTTTTTTGAAATGTCAGAACACGGTGTTATTCCCCGGCCCTGTTCTCAGAACCAGTTCTCACTGTTTAGCTGAAACTTGTCAATAAAGTTCAGTCTGGGGCAGCCACCCAGCATGGAACTTTTCTGCCCAGATGCTTGAAATCTGGCAAAGTCGTGAGCAACTGAAAAGAGGGCCCTACAATGGGAAGTGCCGAGCAATATTTATAACAGATGATGTGACCAGCCCCAGAGAGGAGCCAGGGGAGGAGGTGACGGGGTGGGTTGCAACCACATTAGATAGTATTGAATGGTGTATTAAATACTATCGAAAGTCTTCTTCTTTGCCTTTGGCTCCCAATGGGAGCATAGGCCATCAACAATTTCTTTCCAAGCCTCTCTGTCTTGTGCCACCTCTTCTAATTCTCCAGCTTTTACTGCTTTTCCTCACATTCACATCCAGGTCTCTTCTCCAACTATTCTTTGGCCGTCCTCTTCCCTTTTTCTTGCTGAAAGACAGGGAATCGGCAGTTCAGTATCCTTCGGGTTTGGCTGCCCTGCGCCATAGTCCCTCTTTGGGGTCTTTTTAGTCAAGGAAGTCTGGCTTACAATTCAAATTGAAATTGTTGATGTTTTTGTAGCATATGTTTATTTTTACAGGATGGGGTTGCTAGCCCCATGTCCAACCGTCCTTAGTCACCTCTTACGACATGCTTGGAAGGGTACAGAGGTCCTATTCTTACTTCCCCATAGGGCCCCGGGAACCTCACAAGGTACTACCGAAAGTGGGTGAACCAAATCTCTTTTAAAATTGATTTCTGCCCGTTTATATATTGCAGGGAGCCATTTTTTTCTCCATGTATTTCACACAAATCTTGGTGTGATGCATTTTCCTACAATAAAAATATGCAGCCTGTTGCTACTGTCTCCAAGCTAGTCTGTGCTTTGTGTTTCAGACTCTTTTTTCCCAAGAGCCTCTCCCTGGATGGTGGGCTGGAGCGTGACCTTGGTGATTTTGTTGCCGTTCGTCTGCCTGGCTTGGTTTCTGTTCAGATTAACAGGTAAAGCTCGAAGCGGGGAAATAAAAAGTAACCAGAATTTTTCTCTTTAGAAAAGACAGTTTGGATGTTTCTACATGAGAACGTTACCCCAACTTACGGCATGAATGAAAACTGACTGTGTGAAATCAATGCAGATCTCTGTGTGGACATACCAATTTAAGAGGAGTTTGTTTCAGGACAGATGAAACGTGTTCCCACTCATTATAAAGGAAGCCTAAAACTAGGTTTGCAGCAGTTGAATTAGATTGAAAATGGAACCTGAAAGCGTTACGTTCCCAACTCCCTTTGACATTCAGTGTGATTTGCTTCCTATCTCCTGTAGACGCCTCTACAAATCCCTGCCTTATGGTGTGTTTGAGGTTCATTTCCACTGTATTCAAAAGACTATTCCAGTGTCAATGAACAGCTCATCACTGCTGTTGAGGCAGGCGCTGTTAGATGGTATCAGTATTCAGAGTCATCCACGTTTTGTGATTTTGAATGTGTGAGCAAATGTTCAGTGTTGGGGCAGACTGACGCTGCTGCTCCTCATACTCTTGGAAGAGGAGGGAGCAGAACAGGAAACAGATGAGTTTCCTCATTGTCTTGGCCTCAGGTCAGACTCAGTTCTCAAGACACCAAGTTTTGAGGTTCTCTAGGAAGCAAGTGTCATCGATCCATTGGATCGGTGCTAAGTCCCAGGAGAAGCTATTTAGCCAGATCCCAGAGGGGTGTCACGCTTCCTTCAGAGTTGGTCTCTCAGCCTCACCACCTCCTCAGCTGGGCCTCTGGGCTCCAGCCCTCCTGATTCACATCAAGAGCTCTGCCCAGCGAGTCCACACTGAGATAGGCCCTTGGGATGTAACCTGTGTGGGCTCTAATTCATCCCAACAAGAATTTGCTTTGGCAAGAAACAGCCTTTTCCAAACAGAGCAGGATTTGTTCATCATCTGGCCTCCATCCTTGGCCTTCCCTATGGACCAAGCCTGGGTGTGAGGTGACGTTCCTGAAAAAGAGGCCTGTCCGGGTGCTGTTTGTGACCATCGCTGGTCTAGGGTTAGGTCGGTGTGTCAACAAATCATATGACACTTAGATGTAACCGGACTCTGGCAGACTGATTTTTTTGTCTTCTGGGAACCAACCCGCAAGCTGCTGGAGAGCTGCAATGACATGGCAGAGGGGCAGCGTGGTCATTACTTGAGGTCTCATAGTGGAAAGATTCCTTTAACTCTAGATTAATTGAAAAAGTCTCCAAATAATTGTGTTAGTTTTGTGTTGTAGGGAAACATCTCGACGCCATCAGTAAGTTCCTTCCTTCTCCTGGGAGAACCAGTTTTATGTTTTGGAAGATTTTGACACGGATGTGACAATGACAATTTGACAACGCTAAGCAATGCTGCCCGTGCTAATTGCGTAACTAGTCACTGAAGTAATAGGATAGGAAGCCAGGGCTGTGCTAGTGTCTTGTGTGTGGAGGTTGTGCACTGGATGCTCGTGGCAGAAATGCCTCATAAAGAACGTCAGTGAGGGGCTGGTGGCAGCTCAGAAGATAAGTAAAGATGTGGCCACTGGGGCCAGCGTCACGTACAGTCAGTGCCCACAACCTCGGCGTGTAGGAACTTTGTGAGTCAGAATTGTGACCTTTTGCCAGACTCCAGGCTGGAACGCTGGCCATGGGGAGACACAGTTCACACCCTCACACAGTTGGGCCAGTGTGAAAAGTGACTTGCACCGGGTGGCTTATCTTGTGTCCAGTCCCTAGGCCTGTATTGACACAAAACAATGCCCAGGAGATCAGCCTCAGTGATCTGTGGTTGGGGGCCTGCGGTCGTTAATTTCACACAAGAGATTTTACAGCCTGGCCTTCTTTCTCTTTATTATTTAGGTAAAATTCGCACAGAGCTCGGTAAGGACCTTTTGTTGTTTATTTTATTTAGCTCGTTGATTCAGTCTTTTCTGCGCTAGTGAAGCTTATTGATTCTATATTTGTCTGGCTTAATTCTCACCCCCATTTCTGTGTTGACTTTCAGAGTGGAGGAGAGCCCTGCATGATGCAGGTAATTACAACACATGTCTAATCAGTGGGTGACCCTGCACTGTTGCTGTGTAAGAACGTGAAAATATAATAAACAGAATAGAGAATGTTCCTAGTGGGAAAAGAGAAGGTGCAGAGGTTCGAGGAGTAAGAGGCAGAGAACATCCAAGTGTGTCCTGGTTACAGATTGCTCCCCACGTCCGGAGATAATCCCGGCTCTGTGTGTCTGAGCGGGAATTCCGCCTTAGGATCCCAGCCCTAGAGTCAGGGAGAGGAACGAGAGCGGGGACCAGACACAAGAGTTCAAATCCAGAATCCCCCTGATCTGTGTTCAGCTTGTGCCTGTCTTCTCTTCTCTCTGCCCTCAGAGATCTCCCGTTTCTCCGCTCTCTGTCAGATTCCAACTTTCTGCTGGTTTTAACCCTCTCCATTCCTCCAGTCCTTCATTTGTACCAATGAAACCCTCTTTCCCCTCTCTCCACCACTAAACACCTTCTCTTGTAGAAGCCCATAATTCTCTGTCTGCCCCTGATGACTAGCCATAGACGTTTAATTAGGGGTCTGTTGACTCACGTCATTATCTTCGGATCTCAGACCTGAGGGAGGATGAAGCCAAAGTCAGGCCGGTGTCAGCAAGAGATGTCCAAGCTCCAGGGCTTTCAATAAAAGGGAGGAAGGGCGCATTAGGGGAAAGCTAGTTGTGACCATGTAACTGATAAGTCTCAGAAGGAGTTGTTGTGTTAGTCTGTCTGCAGAGACAACACGGGGTTCCATGGCACCCTTGAGACTAACAGATGTGTTAGGACATCCGCTTTTGTGGGTGTAAACTCCACTCCAAGTCATCTGATGAAGTGGGTTGTAGAGGTGGGGGGTATCTCTATAACACAACAATAGAAAGCAGGTCCAAGCACCTTCTCTCTTTTCTTGTCCATCTACGCTTCTGCCTCGGTTCTACCCACGAAAGCTGATGTCCTAATAAATCTGTTAGTCTCTCAGGTGCCACAGGGCTCTGCTTCTCCTCCCCGGCCCCCACCCGATACATTGGGGGGAATCCCCTGGGTATTCCCTGTGAGCCCAGGGCAGGGGCGAAATACAAGGAAGACACAAGGGGTCACATGCCCCCAACAATGTGGGAGGGAGGGGAAAGGAGCTGGCCTGTGGCCACTGGTGGGGGGCAGCTTGGTGGGTCAACAGGGTCTGGCCTCCCACACTAACCAGCAGCAGTGGGGAAAGCAGAGAGGTGGGGCCAGGGAGCAGAGTGAGCCGGGGTCACTTGCTCTGTCTCTCCCTCCTGCTGCTGTTGAATGGGGCAGACTCCCACTGCTGCTACTGGTCCCCCAATGCTGCTATTCCCCTGGGGCTGCCTCAGTGGGGGGAGGAGGCAGGGCAGGGACAGAGCAGGGAGGTGGCAGAGCAGTGGCAGGGGGAGGCGCAGCCTGTGCTGGAGGGGGGTTGTCACAGCCCTTCTCTGGGCTCGGGGGGCGGGGGTCATGTGGCTGATGGCCTCCAAGTTCCCCCCCGCACCAGTTGCCTTTGCAGGGCCCCTAATCCTCACCCAGGGACAGATGGTGCCCGAGGGGAAGATTGAGTCTCAGGTCGGGTCAGTAAATCTCTGGGCTCTGTCACTGGCCGGTGGGATGAACCTCAGGGGTGAAGGCCGAGACCTCAGGGCTGCTCCCCACTCAGAGCCGGGCGCCCCTGGAGGCAGGAGAGTCCCTGAGTCACTGCCCAGCTGGGGCAGATTCTGTCCCTGACGCCATCGACCCCCCCAGGGCCGAGCTCTGCCCCTCACGCTCTGATTCTCCCCAGCCAACGTGACTCTGGATCCAGACACGGCGCATCCCGAACTCGTCCTGTCGGAGGATGGGAAACGTGTGAGATGGGAACGGACACGGCAGCCACGGCCCGACACCCCGGAGAGATTTGACACTTTTGGGAATGTGTGCTGGGCCGTGAGGGCTTCACCTCGGGGAGACATTACTGGGAGGTGGAGGTGGGGGATGGGCGAATACTGGGCTGTGGGGTGGCCAGAGAGTCTGTGAGCAGGAAGGACGGATCAGCCTGAAGCCCCAAGGGGATCTGGGCTGTGTGGCAGAGGACGAAGATGAGTTTGAGGCTCTCACTGACCCTGACCCCCCTGCCCTGAGCCCCCAGCAGGATCCGGGTTTGTCTGGACTGTGACCGGGGCAGGTGACATTTATCGATGCTGGAACCGAGGCCCCGATCTTCACTTTCCCGCCGGGCTCCCTCCCCGGGGAGAGAATCCGACCCTGGGTCTTGGTGGATTGGGGCACCGAGCTCCGACTGTCTCCATGACAACAGCCCCTCTGGCCTCACACACCCCAGTCTGTGTGACCTTGGAGGACTCCCCTGTACCCCGCCCCTGGCTCCTCCTCTCTATGACCCTGAAACCTCCTCCCCCTTCCTCCCTGCAGCTGCACTTACGGGAGGTGCAAGGACCCTACTGCAGCCCCAGGAGCAGACAGGCCCTGAAGGGCAGAGCTGGGGGCTGGGCAGGGGCAGAGCTAACAGCCGGGCTGGGGACAGGCAGAGTTCAGATCAGGTCACACAAATCGATCAACCCAACGGCTCTGCCCCTCACTAGCCCCGGCTGCCTTGGGGGCTCTGGGAGCCAGCTGGGCTCAGGAAAGCAGCCGGCCCTGGCTCCTGAAGCTGCTGCCTGCTGGGAACGTTGCTCTCCCTGCAGAGCTGGAGACAAGGACCGAGCTCCAGGCAGGGGCTGGGGTATTACAACGCTGAACGGCGCTGCCTGGAATTGTAGCCGCCCAGAAAATCCCTGGCACGACGCTGTGAGCCCCAAGCCTGAGTTAGGGGAAGGGAGTGTCTGGGACAAGCCAGCAGGGCCAGCAGGAGCTGCCTGAGCTAGTCTATGGGAGGCGCTCACCAGGTGCCCAACAGGGAGTGAATAGAACAGGGAACCATCCAGTGATCCCTCCCCTGTCGCCCATTCCCAGCCCCCGACACACAGAGGCCAGGGACCCCTCCCTGCCCAGCCCCTGTGTAACTTGTGTGTCGGGAACTGTGTGTGAATCAGTCGCTTTAATAAAATGTTTCCATCTGCTCCTGTCCGGTTGCTCTCTGGTGTGTTCCCCCGTCTAGGAAATGGATTGTTGCCGCAAAGGGGGAGGGCTTTGCTGTCTCTAGTGGGTAGTTTTGTGGGGAGGGTGTTTGCCATTCAGACTATTCTACTGAACAAAAGCAGGACTCAGATTCTCTGTGAACTCATGACTGGACTCAGGTACCCAAGACTCTGAGCTGCTACGTATGTGTCAGTGCAGACACACTTGGGGTGCAGCGGGGGGCTGGGGCTCTTTAAGGACATAAGATCGGTCATATGGAGTCAGACCAAAGATCCATCCAGCCCAGTGTCCTGTCTGCCCACAGTGGCCAATGCCAGGTGCCCCAGAGGGAGTGAACAGAACAGGGAATCATCTCATGATCCCTCCCCTGTCGCCCATTTCCAGCCCCTGACAAACAGAGTCCAGGGTCACCATCCCTGCCCATCCTGGCTAATAAGTATTGAAGAACCAAAGCTCCATGAATTTATCCAGCTCTTACTTGAACCCCCTAAAGTTGCGTCTACACTGCAAGGCTTAACTCGAAATAAGCTACACAAAATGAGCTATGTCAGTTGCATATGTTATTTTGAAATTGGGAGCATCTACACAGCACTTATTTTGAAACAGAGCACTCTTCCTCCTGCTTCCCTTATTCCTCCTACAATGAGGGTTACAGGAGTCGGAGTAAAGTCCTGCAGCTTGGCAATATTTCACAATTTTGAAATAACTAACTGCTGTGTAGATGCGGACTAAGTTATTTTGAAATAAAGTTGCAGTGTAGACGTACCCTTAAAGTGCTAGCCTTCATAACATCCTCTGGCACGGAGTTCCACAGGTTGACTGTGTGCTGTGTCAAGAAGAACTTCCTTTTGTTTGTCTTAAGCCTGCGACCTATTCATTTATTTTGGTGACTCCTTTTTCTTAGGTTATGGGAACAAGTAAATAACTTTTCCTTATGCACTTTTTCCACATGTCATGATTTTACAGACCTCTATCCTATCCCCCCTTCATCTCTCTTCTATGCCGAAAACTCCCAGTCTTTTCACCTCTTTTCATATGGGACCTGTTCCAAACCCCAAATCATTGTTGTTGCCCTTTTCTGACCCAGAACTGGGACATTTGCTCACCCCTGTATTCATTTTGGGGTAGATCTGTCCCTGCCATCACACTCACCCCTTTGCATCTGATGAGAAACAGTCACATTCCACACATCCCATTGTCCTGGCACAACCAAACTCTGACCTTGCTCTAAGGCAGGACCAGAGGAAGCGCATGCCACATTTGGTGGGCCTGGCTCTTACCATTGAGGAGGAGTTCTTGAAAAAACAGACTCAGAAAGAGATAAGACAGACTGACAGACATGCAAACTCTCTAAAATATAGAGTGGGTTTCTGTTTTGTGAAGTAAGTTACAAACCTCTGCAAATCCAGCCGTAGGGGAAGCCATGAACCAGACCTCTTTGATTTGCACGGAGAGCGCCGGAAAGAGATCTACTTCAAACCAGCCACAGCTACGGCTCAGGGCATCCTTAGGGAGGGAGGTGGGGAGGAGGAACGATCTGCCTCACAGTAACACCAAGGACTTCACCAAGGGCTCTGCCGCCTTCCCAAAAGTGGAGGGAAGGGGGGGGGTGGGCAGGAGCTCCCGCCTCTCCTCTTCCTGCCCCTCCCTTCCTCATCCATGTCACAGTCCGAGCAGGCTGGGAGTCCCCAACCTCCTGCCCGGGTGCTGAGAGCAGCCCTTGGTCTGTGTCACTGCCCCACACATGGCACCCAGGACAGGTGGGGGGGTCCCTTCCTCACAGCTGCCCAAGTGGTTCCTCCATGGCTGGGGCGGGGGGAGCTGCGCAGGCCGCAGGGGGGAGCCGGAGTGGAGCGGGACTCTCCCCTTGCAAGTGCCCTGGGCCCCGCAGTGAGCCTAGGGCAGGGACGTGGCCAGGGGGCTGTTCCCCCCCTTCCCTCAGTCAGGGGGAGGGTCTGCATGGCTCCCACCTGCCCTGCTCCTCAGCCTGGCAGGCGCCCGCTGCTCTGGGCTGGGGTATGGGTTGGAAGAGGAGGGGGTGGGAGCCAGAAGTGACCCCCTGTCTGACCCCTCCCCTGGTTCCAGTGCCACCGGGCGGCCCCGTGTTCCCTCTGCGAGCAGCCTGACAGTTACCCAGCCCGGCGGCTCCGCCCTGCAGCACGAGGGCCCCTCTCCCCGGGGCGGGCAAAGCCCCCTCACTCCAGTCCACGCTGCGGGGTTTGGGGCCATCTCACCCCCAGCAGCCCCTGTGACACTTCTCTGTCCCCGTGAGCAGGGCTGCCGAGAGGGGCTTTACCGGGGGGCTGGGCTGCGTTTCCCACCCGCTCTCCAGGGTCTCCCTCCTCTCCGGCTCCGCAGAAACAGCTGCAGCTCCTCCCTCCGCAGCCCCGGCCCAGAGGCAGAAACCAGACCTGCAGCCTTTGCCAGGGGAGCAGCTGCAGAGGAAGGTTTCGGGGCCTGCGGACAGAGGAATGTGAGAACTTGGGGTGGGGGGGGTCATTTACCTGGGTTTGGTACCTGGGCGAGCCATGGGAGTGACTGAGCTGGACCTGAGAGACTGGACTCAGCTCCGGGCTGGAGGACACCCCCCCACCCCAAATCCTTTGGTTCACTGGGGTCCCTGTTCCCATGGCCCTGTGCTGGGATGGAGCAGTCAGAAGGACGAGGCAAGGGACTGCTTTACTCCATCCCACCCTGTCCTCTGCCTCTCCCTCCTGCCCCACAGCCCCTAGCGGAGTGACTCACCCGTGCCCTTCCCACAGGCCAATGGGAGAGCCGTGCCGGCTACGCACTGCCCAGGCTGTTCCCGCGTTGGCACGTCGGGTGCAGAAGGCGGAGGCCTGCGGAGGACGTGAGAACACCCTGCCAGTAAAGGCTTGTGTTAAAAACCCCCAGAGTCATTCGAGCTAATTACTCCCCAGGGCTTCCTGGGGCTCTATGTCGAGGCAGGCGTTCCTCATTAATGGAGCCTGCCTTGGACTACTTCTGACTCTTCTCCATACAAGCCATCCCTGCTATACGTCTCCCCAGTATGCGTCGGTTCCGCACTAGCGTTGTTGACACTTGTAGGAACTGTTGTGTTATACGTCAGCCCATTCCCCACTCTTACGTCGTGCCAAAAAAAAAAAAAAAAAAAAAAGAAAAGGAAAAGACCAATTCATGCAAATGGAAATCAGCCGAGGAAAAAATATCCCGCTTTCTGTCGTTTCGTTCTACATCCACGTTTTTTGGAATGTATCTTGGGCGTATAGCGGGGACGCCCTGCAGTGGGAACACGCTATTTTGATGTTGTAACATCGGGAGTTATTAAGTCGGATTTAGTGATGTTGAAAGCGTTCCCTAGTGTAGACACGGTCTCTGGGCGCGCTGGCTCCGCAGTCGCTGCAATCTGGGTAAACCACCGTGGCGAGGCGCGTAGAGCTTGCTGGGCTCTGGCCCCAGCGCTGGGGGCAGTGTGGACACCGTGGGGTAGCACCGCTCGTGACTGGCCCCGGCGCCCTTCCCCCCAGGGACCTGCGAGGAGGGTGGTTTTCAATTCTTTCGTATTCTGAAAGAATCCCCTACTGCTGGATTTATTTCGAAATAACGGAATTGCAGTGTAGATACTCTCAACGTTATTTTGGAACAACGGCCGCTATTCCGAAATAGCACTGCTGTGTAGACGCACCCTGAGACTCATCTACCCTAAAGGAATGACTAAATCAGGGAGACTTAATCTGTGCTGATTTTCTGTGTATTTGAAGGTGGATGGTGTCTCTGTATATGGTGTGTGTGTGTGTGTGTGTGTGTGTGTGTGTGTGTGATGAAATTGATTAAATTGAATATAAATGAGGTGACTGATCCTACACTAAAGTTAACTGGAGTTTTAGCATTAACTTCAATGGGTCCACGATTACACTCATTGGGGTTTTTGTCTCTTCTTTCATACGAAGTTTCTGTTTTATACCCCTGTGAAAGGCCTCTCCCCCCTGACAGGCGCGTTACGGGCAGGGCGCAGTATGAGAGCTAAGGGCTGTAGGTCCCTGTTGTTTCTGACACGTGGGATCTGGGTTGTTTTCAAAGAGCGACAACAATCCCCACACTGTGGCTGAGCAGTGCTGTCGGCGTTACAAACGCTGGGCCTCTGAGTGCCCAGAGTCAATCCGGGCTGGATAAAAAGGTGCCCTGCACAGTCCAGCCGACCCCTCTCGATGGCTGGTGGGCTTGGGGCCCGGGCGGGATCGCTGCGTCCTGTGACTGTCAGCGCTGCCCCAGGCCCAGCACAGACACCTGGGAGCAGTGGGGAGATGGGGCCTGCAGCAATGGGGAGCCCAGCTGTCCACTGCACATGGCAGCCAGGCCCCTCGGGTCCCCCCCCCACCAAGTGGTATGAGCCTCTCTAGGGGAGCAGGTGGGGCTGGAGCAGCCCATCCCAGCATGCCTCCGAGGGCAGTGGGAGGGGCACACAGCTGTGGGGGGCCCCGGGGCAGCCACTCAGTTTATGTGATCCTGGGGCCGGCCGACACCCTCAGGCTGTGTCTCTGGGGGGTCTCAGCACAGCCGCTTTCCAGCCCTGGTCCAGTGGGGCAGACTCACCCCCAGCCTCTCCCCGGGGCAAATTCTCCACAGTGGGAGCAGGCTGTCAAAGAACAAGCATCACCCGCATCCTGCTGGGACGGCTCCCCCGGGTGTGTGCGCCCGGCCCTGGCACCCACCCCCGACACCCGTGCATCCCTGCACATCGCCCCTCTGCCCTCAGTCCCTCCACTGTGGCGCTGTCCCTGTGAACGGAGCCAAAACAAACCCCCCAGGTGCAGAGACCCAGGAGTCCGGACTCCTTGTGTCTGGGGAAGCGACGGACCCGGCTCCCCGGCGGGGACTTTCTGGTGCGTTTCCCAAGGGAGTAACTGTCCTCGCCCCCCCGATCGGATCTTCCCTGCTCCCCGGGCGCCCGTTTTCTCTCCGCTTCCCCTTCTCCAGAGGGACGTGCAGGCCGAGGGGAGGCGACTGGGGCTGGATTGAACGAGCTGCACACGCTGCGCAGGGGGGAGGAGCAGCTGCTTCTGCAGAGGCTGGCGGAGGAGCAGAGGGAGACTCTGCAGGCTCCCACGGCTGGGGGGGTTCATGGGCGGGGTTAATGGCTGAGGTGGGGGTTAGTGGGGGCAATGAATGGCTGGGAGGGTTAGTGGCAGGGGTTAATGGCTGAGGTGGGGGTTAGTGGGGGCAATGAATGGCTGGGAGGGTTAGTGGCCGGGGTTAATGGCTGAGGTGGGGTTAGTGGGGGCAATGAATGGCTGGGAGGGGTTAGTGGCAGGGGTTAATGGCTGAGGTGGGGTTAGTGGGGGCAATGAATGGCTGGGGGTTAGTGGCAGGGGTTAATGGCTGAGGTGGGGGTTAGTGGGGGCAATGAATGGCTGGGAGGGGTTAGTGGCCGGGGTTAATGGCTGAGTTGAGGGAGTGACAGGACAGGGGCATTAGCTGCCGGGTGGGGGTTATTGGCTGAGGTGGGGGTTACAGACCAGGAAGGTTAGTGGTGCAGTGGGGTCTGAGTGCTGGGAGGGCTGATAACTGAGCGGGGGAATTAGCAGTGGGGAGCTAATAGCTGAGGTGGGCAGTTAGCAGTGGTTAGTGGCTGAGGTGGGGGTTTCTGGGGCATTTATTGGGTTAATGGGGACAGGGAGAGCTAGGGGTCGGAGGGTTAATGGCTGTTATGGGGTTTAGTGGCCAGAGGGTTAATGGCTCAGGGGAGGGATTAGTGCTGAGGTGGGGGTGTTAGTGGCCAGGGGTTCATGCCTGAGGTGGGGGGTTAGTGTCTGGGGTTAATAGCCAGAGGAGTTAAAGGCTGAGGAAGGGGGTTACAGGCTAGAAGGATTAATGGCTCAGGTGGGGGTTTAGTCCCGAGAGAGGTAAGTGGCTGAGGTGAGGGTCAGTGGCTGGGGCATTTAATGGCTGGGGGTTTAGTGGCCAGGGGTTAATGGCTGGGAGGGGAGTTACACACATGGGGTTAGCTGCCTGGTGGAGGATAATGTCTGAGCTGAGGGTTACAGGCCGGGGGTTAGCGGCTGAGGTGGGGGAGTTAGTGGCTGGGGTTAATAGCTGAGGTGGGGACTAGAGGTGAGGGGTTAGTGGTGGGAGTGGTTAGTGGCTGAGGAGGGGTTAGTGGCTGGGGCGGTTGATGGCTGGGGAGGGTGTTTCTAGCCAGGGAGTTAATGGCTGGGAAAGGGGATACGTGCCAGGAGGGTTTATGGCTGATTCAGAGGGTTACTGGCTGGGGCAATTTATGGTGGGGTGGGGTTAGTGTCCAGGGGTTATTGGCTGATGGGGTGAGCTAGGGTCAGAGAGGTTAATGGCTGATGTGGGGGGGTTAGCGACTGGGACAGTTAATGGTTGAGCTAGGTGGGGTTAGAGGCTGGAGGGGTCAATGGCTGAGGGGAGGTTAGTGGCCAGGAGGGTTAATGGCTGATGTAGGGGGTTAGAGGCTAGGCAGGTTATGATGGAGGTTGGGGTTTAGTGGCCGGCGGGGTGGGGTAATGGCTGAGATGGGCAGGTTAGCACCCAAGGGTGCTCAGATGGCGAGAAGGATCCGGGCTCTGGGGACGAGGGCGTCTTAATTCCCAGATGGAGGCACGTGTCCTTCTTCCAGCGCTGCCGGCAAACCCTGCCCAGAGACACTCGTCCTGGACACCCCAGCTCCTGGCCCAGCTGGGGAGGCGATGGGAGCGGGATGCGGTTTCTTTTGGTCCTGAGCAGCCGAGGCTGAGCCTGCTGGAGCTGTCTCAGGGCCTGTCTGGAGGGGTGTGATCTGGGGGCTGTACATGGACACAGGGGTGTTCTGTGAGTTTCCTTCTTGGGTCTGTCCTGCAGGAGGTGACTTCTGGGGGCTGGGCTGGTTCTGTCGGTCGGTGTCCTCCCGTCCCCAGGCGGGTGGTGCATTATATAGAATGCCTGGCCCAGACTCTGGAGGTGTCTGTCTCTGACACACTGGAGCCCATGTGGGTGTGTCTCAGGGCTTGGCGTTGGACAATGGAGCATGAGACGTGTGCTGGGTGGAAGCTGGAGGCACGTAGGAAAGTAACAACGACGTGGGGTTTGCCCATAAAAGTTGATGCCCAGATAAATCCATTAGTCTGAGGTGCCACTGGACCCCTCATTGTATTTGTAGATACAGACTGACACGGCTCCAGCTGCCCCCAATCCCTGTGTTATTAATCTGGGTCTTGTAGACAAAGCCACTCATGGTGAGTAAGGACCTTAATGGCCCAGGGCTCACAGCAATGATCTGTGAATGGCTTTGTGTTTTCTCGCGAAGCCCAAGCTGCGGTGGGTCCCACAGAGACATGGGCCCCTGCCAGCTGGTGCTGGAACACACTTGAAATGGGATTTCACCCTGGGAATGGGGAGGGTCCCACAAAGGTCCCTGCCCTTGGCAAATGCTATTTTGGGAGGGGGAAGCCATGAGCACTCATCTGCAGCCAGGCAGGATTTCTGTGTAACAGGGGGTGGCGGGAGACTCCAGCAGCAGCCGCAGCCACAGAAGCCCTCGGACGGGATGCTGCACAGAGGCCGCACGACAGGAGAGACGCGCCAGAGCTGGTAGGAAGGTGCCCAGGGCGGGGAATTGTTCCTCGCGAGCTCAGCGTGTGGCAGTTGCAGTCCCTGCTGCACGGCCAACAGGGCCTGGGGCTTGGACCCAGTGGAGCGGGGGGGCCCGGGTCCAGGTAACCCCACTGCCTGTAGCAAGACAGTGCCCTGGAAGTGTGCGCTCACCTCTGAGCTAGGCCCTATTGCTCCTGATAGAAGGGACTCACCGATGGACTGGGCCTCTGGGCTGTATTTCTCAGGAGGAGGGGACTCACTTCTCAACTAGGCCTCTAGGCCTGCTGGCTTCTAACTGAGGGGGACCCATCTGGGGACAAGGCCGCGGAGTGGCAGAGGCATTAGCAGACACCCCTACGGACGTGGCTGACCGCTCCAGGATGGGCACAAGCAGCACTACTTCAAAACCCCAAACCAGGATTGAAAAGGAGCACAGGGTGGCAATGTGTTTAATAAAGCACCAAAGGCTTTACAGACCGATGGGGAATACAGCACGGGTGCATGGCCACTGAAAGGAGCAGAGAATGGAAACGGCACAACAAAATGGAAGAACAGCGACACAGCGTATCTACCCCATGCAGAAAATGCAGGAGTTATGGACCATGCCCACAGGGAGCCTGTACACGCAGCCTGGCACCAGGGGGCTGTTCCCTTCCCCTCCCCCCTTCCCCAAAGTCCCTGCAGCCTGTCTGCCCCGGCCCCCCTCACACACTGGAGGTGGGGACTGGGCGGAGGATTTACCCCCGGCTGAGGTTCAGCGTCACTCAGCCGGCTGGGTCGGGGCCTGAGCTCTTGTGACCATTGACCCAGCTGGGGGCCGGGGAGCTCTGTGGGAAATCTGCCCCAGAGCGCGTCTGCAGGGCACCCACAGCTGGCACCTGAGTCACTGCCCGGGGGGCTTCCCAGCTCCCAGCCCCCGAGCTAGCTCCACCAAGGCTGGCTGGTGCTTTCATGCCCCACTGCAGCGGGGACCCCCCCCCCCCCCAGCAAGCAGAGCCAAGGGGAGGTCATGGGAAAGCCAGGCAGAGCCCGGCCACTTCCCAGCCTCTGCTGCCATCGTGTGGCCACCTCATTCCTAGCCGGGGACAAAACGTCTCTTCTGGTTCCCCTGCCTTTAACGGCGAGATCCCCGCAGAGGGTGTAGGGGTGTGAGGAGGGCACTGGCAAGTCTCTGGGCACATGGGCACGGGGCACTTGGCCAGGTTGGGCGAGGCCAAATCCACCCTGGCAGTGCCCTGGGTGCCCAACACCCATGAGAGCCCACGGTGACCCCCAAAGGGCTATTGGGCACAGCCCTGGGTCCTGAGCACAGCAGCCCTGGGAGAAGTGGTCAAAGAAGAAGGACCACCTGCATCTTGCTCCCCTGGGTGTGTGAGGGCCCGGCCCTGGGCACCCCCCAGACACCCCGTGCAGCCCCCTGTACATCGCCCCTGTGCCCTCAGTTCCTCCACTGTGGAGCTGTCCCTGTGAACTCGGAGCCAAAACAAACCCTCCAGGGTACAAAGAACCAGGAGTCCGGACTCCTTATTTCTGCGGAAGCGACGGACCCAGCTCCCTGGCGGGAACTTTCTGGTGCATTTCCCAAGGAAGTAAGGGTATGTCTACACTAGCCCCCTAGTTCGAACTAGGGAGGCTAATGTAGGCATTCGAAGTTGCAAATGAAGCCGGGATTTAAATATCCCGGGCTTCATTTATCTTCGGCACCGCCATTTTAAATCCCCTTAGTCCGAACTCCGTGCCCGCGGCTGCGTGGCTACATGCGGCACTGAGTAGGTAATTCGAATTAGGATCTCTAATTCGAACTACCGTTACTCCTCGTGGAACTAAGGGGGATTTAAAAATGGCGGCGCCCGGGAAGATGCAAATGAAGCCCGGAATATTTAAATCCCAGGCTTCATTTGCAACTTCGAATGCCTACATTAGCCTCCCTAGTTCGAACTAGGGGGCTAGTGTAGACAAACCCTAACTGTCCTCACCCCCCTCCCAGAGATCGGATCTTCCCTGCTTCTCGGGCTCCCGTTTACTCTCTGCTCTTCCTTCTCCAGAGGGAAGTGCAGGTGAAGCGGGAGACGATTGCCGCTGAATTTAACAAGCTGCACATGCTGCTGGAGGAGGAGCAGCTGCTTCTGCAGAGGCTGGCGGAGGAGGAGAGGGAGACGTTGCAGAGACTCCAGGAAAATGTGGCCAAACTCTCCCAGCAAAGCGCCTCTGCAGCGGCTGATCGCAGAGATGGAGGGGAAGTGTCTGGAACCGGCTGCCGAGCTGCTGAAGGTGAGATGGCGTCAAAACTCTGCCCCCAGCCAGAATTCCAGCTCGGATCCATGGGCCCGGAGCCCAGGAAGGAGAGTAAACGCAGTGAGAAGGAGAAGTCCCGTGGCATCTCACATTTCTCGTGGGAGGGGATTTCTGCCCATGGAGACCCAGGGAGGGCCTGGGAGATGACATGGATGATGCAGAAATGACACTGAGCTAAACCCATCGCTGCTGTGACTCCAGGGCACGGGGGTTAAAAACACAGGTCAGGTCTACACTGCAACGTTAAATCAGAAAAAGAGTCGCAATTTGCATCTCTTTTTCCAATTTACTTTCGAAAAAGGCTCTTTCAAAATGGCACGTCGACATGGCACCAAATTTCAAGGCAAGTGTTCTTTCCACTCCCCTTCTTCTGTGTAGAATGAGGTTTGCAGGGACGGCAAAAGAGCGCATCCGCTTTTTCAAAATTTTTCCAAAAAAGCAGAGGCGTTCCTTAGACGTGGCGTTGCTATTTTGGGATACTGGTGGTCTCCCGAAATAGCAGTGCAGATTAGATGTGACCACAGATTCTGGGATGTGCAATGGTGGGGCAGAGCCCCAGGGGGGAGAAAAGATGCAGCTAAATTCTATTGCACCTGCATGAAATGAACCGCAAAAGGCCGCGTGAGGTTTTACCCCAGACGGATGGTCAACCCAGGCGGGCAGGTTTGTTTTCTAGATGAAAAGCGGTTGGGCAGCGTGAAAAGTGTCTGGTTTTTGCACGTGGTGTTCATTAAGCTCCTTGCTTTTCTTTCTCCTTCCAGGGTGTGAGGGACACGCTGAGCAGGTAGGAGTCCGGTGCGCGTTGCTTTTGCATTCTTGGAGGTGGCTCTGCAGTGAGGTGCACCCGGAGCAACCGAGTGATGCGGGGATGTTTGTATCGTAGGAGCAAAAGTTTGAAACTCCAGGAGCCTGAAGCCGTTCCCACCGACCTGCAGCACGTGTATCGAATCCCAGCGCGCTGCCTGGAAATGTGAGAAATGCTCAAGAGCTTTGCAGGTGAGCGGAGCCCCTGGGACGTCGAGCCGTTTGGTGACAGAGGCTGTAGGCAGATCCTGGGGCCTCTGGACACACATGGACCCGGCTGGGAGCTGAAGGCTGATGGGCTCAGTGCTGGGGAGTTTGCTGCTATTCACACCCGCCTGCTGGCACCCAGAGCCGGCCCAGCTACAGGCTGACCAGGCGACAGCCCGGGGCGCCCGATTGTAAGGGGCGCTGCGCGGTGCTGCTGGGCCGGGCGGGGGCCGGGCCACACACGCGCTGCACGCCTGGGGCCCGGGGCACCAGAATGGCTCAGGCTGGCCCTGCTGGCACCTGCCCAGGGATCTGACCCGGCCCCAACACCCCGACAGCCCAACCCCCCCCCCAGCTGGGTCAATGGGCTGCTGAGCAGGGGCTGTGAGGCCTGGCCTAGGCCCATGTGCTGGGGGCTGCGCTGACGGGTCATGGGGGACGTGTCTGTGTCTCTGCCCCCTTTCTGCTCCCCTGCCCCTTCTGCTTTGCTTCCCTGGCACATGCCTCTGTTCCCCACCCACCTCTGCCCCCCTCCTCCTCCCTTCCCCGCCCTTGTACCTGCCCCTCCCCAATGCCCTCTGCACCCTGGAGTCCACCCACCACTGCATCCCCATTTACTGCCTGGCAGCCACCTCCCCTTCCCTTCTGCTGCCCTGGTGCCTGCCACTGCCCTCACTGCCCGCTCCCTAATGCCCCTCCCCTGGTCTCCCACCTCCTGCCCTTCTCACGCCCTGAGCCCTCGTGGGACCTGCCCCCTTCCCATCCTCTCTGACCCCTGCACCTGCCTGCCCCTACCCCCCATGGCCACCCCTCCTCTAGCCCTGTACCTGCTCCCCCCGTCCCTCTCCTCACACCTCCCTCTGCCCACCTGCCCTGCCGCTCTTCTCTGATACCCACCCTCCCCTTGCTCCTGGACCCCTTCATCCCCTGTTCTGTGCCCAATCCTCTTGCCCCTCCCCATTGCCCTTGGGCCTGTCCTTCCCATCTCTCCCACCCCTCTCCCAGCATCAACAACCACCTCCCTCCCCACTGACACCTCTCCTGCCCCTCCTGCCCTTGCCCTCATTGTCTCCTCACAGGCAGGGGCCCTGACTCCCTCAGACAACAACCCACCACAGCACCACCGCCCAGCGATTAACAGGGAGGCAGGTTAATTTGCTGCTCACCCAGGGACCAGCCCCAGCCCGGCACCGACTCTGTGACTCTCTCCCAGCGGGCGTGACTCTGGATCCGCACACGGCTCATCCCAACCTCGTCCTGTCCATGGATCGGAAAAGTGTGAGATATGGAGCCATGCGCCAGGCTCTGCCCACCACCCTGAGAGATTTGAGAACTACGCCATAGTCCTGGGTGCTGAGGGGTTGGCGGGCGGGCGGCGTTACTGGGAGGTGGAGGTGGGAGACACGACTCTCTGGCACCTGGGGGTTTGCAGGGACTCTGTGAGCAGGAAGGGGCAATTCTCAGACACACCCAGGAATGGATTCTGGGTCATGAGCCTGAGTGATGGGAAGTACGAGGCCTTCACCTCCCCCGTGACGCCCGTCCCCATGAGCGCCAGGCCCCAGCGAGTGGGGATTTTCCTGGACTATGAGGCGGGCGAGGTCTCATTTTACAATGTGACTGAGAGGTCCCATCTCTTCACTTTCACCGACACCTTCTCCAGGACGCTCCGCCCTTATTTCCTTATCAGTGCCAACGGGGCTTCCCTGAGCATCCGCCAGATCTCAGCGCAGGCCAGAGTGAATCACTGTGCAGTGAGCTGAGACCCTCAGCCCCAGCCGCCCTTGGGCACATTATCGCAGAGGGTGCAGCACGTGGGGTCAGAGGGAGACGCTCTCCTGTCAGCTCCCCTGCTCTTCCTGCCGGGGGTAGAGCACTGGGGAGGGAAGGGGGGTGACTGTAGACCGACTGGCGCTTGATTGGGGGGGGGGGGGGAGTCTTCGCTGCACCCGCTAAATCCACCCCAATGGGGCTGGCTCAGAGCCTGGGTCCAGGCTGCCGTGTGGATATAGGCTGTGACCCCCACGGCACAGACTGCCCCCTTCCAGCACTGACCCCTTGGGGATGGGACCAAAAGCATCACCTGCCCGACCTCTGCCCCTCCTCCCGTCTAGGCTTCCAGCCCCACATCTGGGAGCTGGGGGAGAGGAGAGGTGAAGAGAAAGGATTTGGGGGGCACCAGCAGCAGGGGCAGAGGGGGTACAGGCTAGTGGCTGGGGGGATACAGTGGCAGAAGGGTGCAGGGGCAGTGAGGTGCAGGCTGCTGGCTGGGAGGTGCAGGGACAAGAGAAGTGCGGATGCAATGTTGGGAGTAGCTGTGGGCAGGGATGGGGAGGGGGTGCAGCAGCAGGAAGGAGGAGCCCAGATCAGGGGAGGGGAGTGTCCTGGAGCAGACATACTGCCAGGGCGCCCCCTGCTGGTAGCGCTGGGGACGGCAGGGCAGAGGAGGCCCCTGAGTGATGGGACAGTCCAGGCTTTACCTTGCCCGGGGCAGTCTCTGCTCACGGAGGGGACTCGCACAGCTGCAGGGGGCAGGCGGGAGAGCGCTGGGGCATTGCCGTATGGGCCGCTCTGTCCTGCAGACTCAACCGAGTGGGGGGAGCTGGTCCCAGCCCGATGGAGGGGTGGGTGGGGAGAGCTGCTGTCACGGATCATGGGTCGTGTGAATGGTTGGCATGAGTGAATTCACAGTAAGTGAGCTGACGACAGGCCATACTAGGGTCTGAGTCAGTGCCCCGGAGGATTATGAACTTGTTTACAACTTTGTGAGAAAGGACTGTGTGAAAGAAAAGACCGTGTGTGCTGAGGAGACAAAGCGGTGCAGAAGGAGACAACAATCCAGATAAGGAGTAACAAGGGAGGAACCTGACCAAGGACACTCTGTTGCTTATCACTTGTGGCTAGGCGAGCAGAATTGGGTCTTGGAAGCAGGATGTTCCAAGATTGGTCACAAGCACCGCTGCAGGTGGTGAGATCATCGGACATCACCCCCACTCGAACTGTCCTTTGCCGAGGGGATAGACACCACACCAATTTGCCACGCAAGTTGGAGTCCATCAATTCAGCATATTGGGGTGACCTGCACATCGGACTTCCGCCACAACTGGATTAATCAACATTACCTGGGATTTGGCCAGCCCCAGAGGGTGCGTGGGGTGTGTGAGTGTGTCTATGAGTGTGTGTGTTACAACTGGGTTAAGAATTAGGCTGCTAAATTGGGTTAAGAATTAGACTGTTAATTACTCAGTTGAAGCATTGCTTTTAGCCTGCTTTTAATGCTTTTAAATTGCGTCTTACTAAAATATAGATATTGCTTCTGAATTGCTCCTGAGCTGCTGACAAGAAAGGCATATTAAAGGTGTATTTGGGCTACTGTGGATTTCTTGTTCTGTAATGCCCATCAACTGTCCTGTTATGTGGCCTGATCAACCCTAGAACAGCACCCTCTTGTGACACTGCCGCAGGTCGGCCGACCGATGTCTGTCACCAGGACTTTGCTCCAGACACTGTCCATGGTCCTGCAGCTCCACCTCAGTCGGCAGTGGCTGGTACCCGGCCACCAGGGGACCCCGCTTGCCCTTACCCTGGACCCAGGGCAGCAAACCCTCCCCAGCCTTGCTCTGAGCGCAGCTCCGCACCTGCAGGGCAAGCGCCCGATGCCGGGCGGCGTGTTGGCTGCACCTGCAGTGCCAACCCCAGGATCACGTGGCTGCCCGGGCCCCCACAGCTGTGTGCCCCTCCCACTGCCCTCGGAGGCATGCTGGGATGGGCTGCTCTGGTCCCACCTGCTCCCCCTAGAGGCTCATACCAGTTGGGGCTGAGGGGCCTGGCTGCCATGTGCAGCGGACAGCTGGGCTCCCCATTGGTGCAGGCCCCATCATCTCCCACTGCTCCCAGGTGTCTGTGCTGGGCCTGGGGCAGCGCTGACAGTCACAGGACACGCGATCCCGCCCGGGCCCCAAGCCCACCAGCAATTCGAGAGGGTTGGCTGGACTGTGCAGGGCAGCTTTTATCCAGCCCGGATTGACTCTGGGCACTCAGAGGCCCAGCGTTTGTAACGCCGACAGCACTGCTCAGCCACAGTGTGATTGTTGTCGCTCTTTGAAAACACCCCGGATCCCACGTGTCAGAAACAACAGGGACCTACAGCCCTTAGCTCTCATACTGCGCCCTGCCCGTAATGCGCCTGTCAGGGGAGAGGCCTTTCACAGGGGTATTAAACAGAAACTTCATATGAAAGAAGAGACCAAAAACCCCAATGAGTGTAATTGTGGACCCATTGAAGTTAATGCTAAAACTCCAGTTAACTTTAGTGCAGAATCAGACTCCTCATTTATTACCTAAAGTTTTAATTATATTTCTTTTCATTACACTCTCTCTCTCTCTCTCCATATTCAGAGAGAACATCCACCTTCAAATACATAGAAAATCAGCACAGATTAAGTCTCCCTGATTTAGTCATTCCTTTAGGGTAGATGAGTCTCAGGGTGCATCTACACAGCAGTGCTATTTCGGAATAGCGGCCGTTGTTCCAAAATAACGTTGAGAGCGTCTACACCACAATTCTGTTATTTTGAAATCTATTTGAAGTAACGGGTGGCTTATTCTGCAAACCCTCATTCCACAATAACTAACGCCTCTTCCAAATATCTATTTCCAAATGCTGGTCGTGTGGACGCTCCACTGCTGCTATTTAGAAATAGCTCCCCCAGAGCCATTCAAAGTCATTACTCCCCAGGGCTCTAAGTCAAGGTAGCGCATCCACATTAGGGGAGCCTGTCTTGGACTGATTTGGAGGCTTCCCTGCAGTGTAGACGTGCTATTTTGAAATAGGGTATTTTGGAGTATTTCTTCCAGAATAGCTTATTCTGAAATAAGTGTGCAGTGTAGACTCCGCCTCAAAGGGGTAGCTGTGTGCTATTCTTATATCCAAAAAATATAATTCTTTCCCATAGGACTTTCCTGCATATTAGTCACAGAAGAAAGCCTCTAAAAACCCACATTTGATCATTCAGAACACACCTGCACACATACTGAGCAAAGCCTTCTTGTCAAAATATGCCCCAAATCAGGGCTATGTAAGCAGAATCAAGGACACTTAACGATGCAGCATCCGCAGGCCTTTCGCAAAGGTGAGACAGGACATTGTGAGTTCTGCGCCAACTTCCAGTAACGCGTCTGAAAATCCCTCACTGACGTGCCCCCACTGAGAGGAAGACAGACGTTTCCCCACACACTAACTAGAGCCCTGGGGCCCAAGCTAGTAGGTTTTGTGTGCCCCCGCCCCATGGGGGCATGGCAGGAGGCTGGAGCATCGGCCCAGGCTCCCCAATGCGGGGGGGAAGCCCTGAGCCTCGGGGGCCAAATGCAGGCAAGCCAGGCAGCCCATCCAGCCCCCGGGCCTTAGATTCCCCACCCCTGATTTGAGCTAAAATAATCCATTCCCCATGTCGCTCTTATAGGAAGGGCTTGGCCAGGAAGCGCTATGACAGCTCCCTTTGCGGGGGGAGAGACAATAGCCCTGTATTCAGGGGAGAAGGGACTGAGCAGCAGCCAAGGCAAATGGGGGGGGCACCATGCCTGGGACAGGGCGGGACAGGCACCAAAATGCAAGTTTCCCCAGGGTGCCATTTTCCCTACGACCAGCCTCATATGCAGGAGTGGGCAACCCCAAGCCTCATGGGCTGGATCCAGTGGGTGGAGGGTGGGGAAAGAAGCACGGCTCGGTGCTGGGGGAATGTGGTGCTGGAAACTGCTCGTGGGAGAGTTTCCCCATTCTCCACTGGCCAGATTTCAGGGCCACATCAGCGAGGGTTTTTGTTGGTTTGGTTTTGGGGGTTGCCTCTCGTGTGGCACCCAACTGATTTCTCTGTAGGTCAGTGGCTCGCGACCCAAAAAAGGTTCCCCACCCCTCATATAAGCTATTTGCAAAACACAAAATCAAACCAAATCACCCTAGAGTTTTCCAGAAGAAGCATCTTCTTCATCAACAGCTGTAGTTTCACACACACACAGAGGTATACATGCATATATCGAAATGCACATTATGTGTGTGTGTGAAAAAATACTGGTGCCTCATGATAACTCGCGCGGTTAACCATAGATTTCCATAGGACGGCTGCTTTTTACTTCTGGATACTTGAGTACAGTTAAGATGCGATACTTTTACACCAGTAGTTTTCCACAAGGCTACTTTGACTTAATTAATTTTTTTTCAAAGTAGCAGTACTTTTCCTTAAGTAACTTTTTGGGGTACTTTTCCCACCCCCATATGCAGGCAGAATGTCTGTCATGCGCTCGTGACAGGTGTCACACTTGTTGAAGTCCGGGGGAGCCTGGCACTGTGAAGAGTCTTCTCTGTGTCTTCTTAATTTTTCTGTCTTTCTTAACTACGTTGTACAAACAGCTGAAAACAAGCGGCTTTTATTCAAACAGCACAACTCCCACATTCTACTACTACTAGAACTATTGAACTGACACAACTAGAAAAACTATTTACGTAGAAACTAACAACTAAACTCCTATCTCTGAGTAGAAAAAGGCCCTGAGGAGAAGAGCTCGCTCTGTCTGTGACCGAGGGCGGTGAAGAAGGAACTGGTGGGAGGCAGACCGTGCGCATGAGCAAAGGGGAGGGAACGGTACGAGGCGCCCACTGCACATGCACGGTCCGACCAACTCGTGCTAATGAAAACTCCCATCTGCAGTGCTGGGATGACCCGACATCACAGTGGAGCACCCCCGGTGAGATCACTTGAAGAACATTTATTAAAGGAAATATTTCATATAAGGTTCCCGGTGCGCAGTTGACAAAGGAAGGCTCCGTACATCTGCGGTCACGCCTGAGTTATGGGAAGTTCCTAGGATCAATGTAAATGGTTTGCAAGATACACGGTATCGGTAACCAGCATTATCCCAAACTGAGATATGGGAGGGCCTGGATTCCTCATACAATTCCCCTCTGGTGAGCGCCTCCCACTGGCTACCTTAGGCAGCTCCCTGCCGGGCCTGCTGGCTTGTCCCAGACACTCCCATCCCCCGTAACTCAGGCTTGGGGGCTCACAGCGTCATGCCAGGGATTTTCTGGGCAGCTACAATTCCAGGCAGCGCCGTTCAGCGTTGCAATACCCCAGCCCCTGCCTGGAGCTCGGTCCTTGTCTCCAGCTCTGCCGGGGAGAGCAAAGTTCCCAGCAGGCAGCAGCTTCAGGAGCCGGGGGCCACCTGCTTTCCTGAGCCCAGCTGGCCCCCAGAACTCCCAAGCCGGGGAGGGGGCGGGAGAGTGAGGGGCAGAGCTGTCGGGTTGGTCGTTTTGTGTGACCTGATGTGAACTGTCTTGTGCTTTGTCTGGTGAAGTGACTGAGCACTGCGGGGTGGGACTTGTGTGAAGAGTCTCTGGGCCTGTGCGTGTCTCCGGACAGAGATCACCTTGGCACGGAGCGCTGGGAGACGGGGGGGTCTCAGCATGTGGGACTCTGAAGGGTCAGCTCAGCACCAAGGGGCCAGGCAGGGGGTGACACACCTCAGGCAGGGCCTAGAGAGCCTCCCCCCAAGAATGTGCCCAGGGACCCCAAGATTGGGGCCTCTGATTTGGTCCCATTGTTTGTCCTGATTTTATCCCTTCCCCTCTGGCTGTGCCAATGGACCCAGATCTCTGCAAATCGCCTCCTGCTGCTGCAGAGCCTCCAGCTTCTCCCCAACCCTGATGGGTTAATTCTGTGTCCTGTACCCCCACCTCCGCCTGTCCCCAGCCCGGCCCCCACCTCCGCCTGTCCCCAGCCTGGCCCCCACCTCCGCCTGTCCCCAGCCCGGCTGTTAGTTCTGTTCCTGCCCTGCCCCCCAACTCTGCTCCTCCTGCTGCTCCAAGAATGGGGAGGAGCTTCTGGGGTCATAGAGAGGAGGAGCCAGGGGCTGGGTAGAGGGGAGTCCTCCAGGGTCACACAGACTGGGGTGTGAGGCCAGAGGGGCTGTTGTCAGGGAGACAGTCGGAGCTCGGTGTCTGTGTCCCACCACACCAAGATCCAGGGTCGGATTCTCTCCCCGGGGAGGGAGCCTGGCGGGAAAGTGAAGATCGGGGCCTCGGTTCCAGCATCGATAAATGTCACCTGCCCCCGGTCACAGTCCAGACAAACCCGGATCCTGCTGGGGGCTCAGGGGCAGGGGGGTCGCAGGGTCAGTGAGAGCCTCAAACTCATCCCCCCACCACCGCCCCACAGCCCAGATCCCGCCCTTGGGGCTCAGGCTGATCCGTCCCTTCCTGCTCACAGACTCTCTGGCCACCCCCACAGCCCAGCATTGCCCACCCCCCACCTCCACCTCCCAGTAATGTCTCCCAGGTGAAGCCCTCACGGCCCAGCACACAGGACCTAGTGTCAAATCTCTCCGGGGTGTCGGGCCGTGGCTGCCGTGTCCGTTCCCATCTCACACGTTTCCCATCCTCCGACAGGACGAGTTCGGGATGCGCCGTGTCTGGATCCAGAGTCACGTTGGCTGGGGGGAGAATCAGAGCGTGAGGGGCAGAGCTCGGCCCTGGGGGGGTCGATGGCGTCAGGGACAGAATCTGCCCCAGCTGGGCAGTGACTCAGGGACTCTCCTGCCTCCAGGGGCGCCCGGCTCTGAGTGGGGAGCAGCCCTGAGGTCTCGGCCCAGCCCAAGGGGCAGCTCACTCCCCGGCAGGGAGGGGCCGTGGCAGAGAGAAGGGATCAGAGGGGCCCTGACACTGGGAATCTGCCCCCCTCTCCCTGGGCCGGGGACAAGCGACTCTGGGCCGGGGACCCCAGAGGGACGGGATGGAAACTGCCTGGTCAGGGCTGGCTGAATCCAGGCCCTGCCCTCGGCTGGGCCCCTCCCCATTGAAATGTCCCTGGGTCCCAGCTGCCTCTGGGCAGGGTTTGTGATTCCCCTGTGACATGTCTCCCACGGCACGTCTGGGCTCGGCTCCTTTCCCGCCGCACTGGGACTCTGGGCCGAGCTCTGACCTGCCCCCACCAGGCTGCTCAGCCTCCAGCCCAGCGCCCAGACCCCGCAGAGCCAGCAGGGAGGGGCAGGGACCGCCCCAGCTGGGCTGGGCGGGAAGAGGCTGAACAAGGCGAGTCCTGCACTGGGGTGCCCAGGCGCCGTGCGGAGGGAACGGGGGTGTCTCTGTCCCAGCCATGGCAGGAGGCTGACTCAGGGGCTGACAGAAGGAAGAGGGGCCCCAGGGAGCTGACGGGGCTGGGTGGAGGGAGAGAGAAGCTGAGCTCACGCGGGGGGAGAGAGGAAAAGGGGAACAGGACCAGAGCTCTGCTCTCAGCAGCTCCCCAGCTGCCTGCAATGGGCCCAGGGCTGCCCCTGTCTGTGCCCCATGCCCTGGTGCTCTGGGGTCTGATCCATCCCTTCCCCCGGCAGAGCAGGGACCCTCCAATGGACTCTTGGGTCCTCTGCCGGGGGCAGGAGAAAGAGCAACGTCCCTGAGTGCCCCAGAGTCCATGCTGGGCACAGCCCGTCAGTCACCGGCGGGGGGAGAGAAACTCCCCTCTTGGACCCCGCCACGCCAGAGAACAAGGGGAGCCCAAGGCCGAGAGGAGGCAGGGAGGGGTGAGGCCGAGGGCTTTGGATACCGGAGGGGGGGTACAAGCTGAGGCAGGGAGTTGGGGGGCTGGAGGGGCTGAGGGCTCTGGGGGAGCCCTGGGGATAAGGGGCTCTGGGCAGGGGCTGGGCTCTGGGCTGGGGATTTGGGGGTCTCAGGAGGAGGAGTCTGGGGCAGGAGGTGGCCCCTGGGCTGGAGGAGGCTGGGAGGGGCCGTTTGTGCGGCTCTGAGGGGGGCATGAGGCCCGAGGCAGCTCACCTGGTCTGTGCGCTCTTAGGGCTTTCCTCCAGTGCGGCCGGCAGAGTGTCTGGGGGAGCAGAGAGGGGAGATTCAGGTTTGCACGGGGAGCCCAGAGCCGGGGTGTCATGTGACAGACACACTCAGGCCTCGCTCACGTCCGGCCTTTTGTCGGTGCCTAGGCCCAGGCCCTGCAGAGCCTTTGGCATCAAAGCAGCTTGGCACTTTGGTCCCTCGGTGCTAACGGGAGGTTCGGAGAGTGTGAGACCCTGGCTCTCGCTGGGAGCTGTTTATCCCTGGGGAAACTGAGGCAGGGGCGGTGGACTCCATGGGCCAGATGCGCCCTGTGGGGCAGAGCAGGGCGGGGAGGCCACTTGTGACCCGCTGCTCAGTGGCTGCAGGGGCCGGGGCCGGGCTTGGCTCAGGCAGAGTCACATCCCGGTTGCAATGGCCCCATGTGCCTGGGCCAGGGCGCAGAGAGCCAGGGGCCCAGTGTCACACGGCCCCCGTCCCTCATCCCCCGAATCCGGCCACCGAATCCGGCCTGTGGACCCCCCTGCCGGACCCTCAGGCACACGCAGCTGCCGTGGCTTAAAGCTCAGTCCCTGGGGCTCTGGGCTCTGCAGCGAGGGGGGGCTTCATGTGCTCTCCCCACCCCCAGCCCAACCTCAGCTCCGATTGGCTGGAAACAACCGCCAATAGGAACTGAGAGATTGGCCTGGGGAGGGGGCAGCACAAGCCTCTTCCTCCCGGAGCTGAGAGCCACATGGAGGGAGCAGCCTGCAAGTTTAGTGATCTGGGGCTGCAGCAGGCAGGGAGCCCAGCCTGCCTTGGGGTGCTGCAGGGCTGCTGGCTGGGAGCTACTTAGGTAAGTGCCTCCCAGCCACAGCCTGCCACTGGCACCCCAGCCCCTCCTGCGTCCCCAACTCAATTCCCTAGGTCACCCTCCAAGCCCTCTGTACCCCTGCCCCAGGTCACAGCTCCTCCCAGACCCTGTACCCCTTCTGCATCCCTACCCCTTCTACCTTCTCCTGCACCCACACCCCTCCCAGACCCTGCACCCTCTTACATCCCTCCCCAGGCCAGAATCCTCCCCTGCACCCACACCCCTCCTGACCCTGCACCTCAATCCCCTGACCCAGGTCACCACCCCAAACTCCTGTCAGACCCCACACCATCTCCTGCACCCCAGTCCCTTACCCCGTGCGCCCTTCTGCACCCAACCTCCAACCTAGACCCTGCGCCCCGACCACAGAAAAGTGTGGCCCTTGGCCACTTTCCAAAATCTTGGAGTGGGCCCCACCAAGAATTATTGCCCCCCCAGCCTGATGGATGGTGATTGGCTCGGCTTGGGCCTGGCGAGCCGTGTGCTTGTCACAAGGGAAATGTTTCCTACAGGGACCTTGCTCTTAAAGTGCCGCGTTCCTGAGTTGCTCTGTGGGACACAGATGTGTTGCCCACACAAGGTGCTTGCAGACAGACACCCAGAGTGACCTGCCCAGGCCAGGAGCCACGTCCAGAACCCCCCTGTGGAGAAGTGATCCCTGCACATCAGAAAAGAGAGTAACTTCAAAATTGTTTGCGCAGGAAAACCCTCCAGCAATTCAAAGTTCCAGTGTGAGCCATGTACAAGTCACACAAGGTACTTACTGTCCCTAACACAACGGGGATTGGAACAGAACTCATCTGGATGGTTCTAACAGGTCAGATACTGTCAGGGGCTCCTACTATCGCAGGAGAAATGCACCATGACCCTGTGCCCCAGGAGAAGGGAACTGGGCGTGTTTCTCTCTGGCGTTTCTCACTCTCACAGTCACTGTCATTGCAAAGGCTGCTTCTGAACACACAAGGGTTTGAATTAATCAACCTGAGTGTCTTGGAACCCAAGTCTGGGCCATTCATCCCCAATTACATGGAAGCATCATCTAATTATGAACCAATTGACCAGCGCCATTCTCCTTCCAGGGTCTCACTTTCCCCTCCTCCATCCCCCCTAGGTACCTTTGAACTCTCTCAGACTCTCCGACAGCGCAATAACTGTCTGGGAGAAACCACGGACTTGTTCTTCCAGGTCAGGAGCCATCTCCACTGGCTGCTGGGCCCGTGCCTTCTCACACCTGGGGAGAAACAATGTCCCATGGTGACCCTGCAGTGGTTCCCAGCCTTGGGCCCTTTTCAATCTAGAAAAGAAGGATTGGGCCACCGCCACGGGCCCAATCCTTGCTTTTGAACTCTCCACAGATCCCCTGCAGTCCCGTCACGGACCACCAAAGGTCGAGGGTTGCCAGATACTTTCACAAAAAATACCTCCCCATACATGGTGGGTGCAAAAAAACCCCACAAACACAGCAAAAAAAAGCGTCACTGCGCCTGTAAGTCCCCAGGCTCCCTGCTCTCCGTGCCCCCGCCAGACGGGGCAGGGGAAAATGTCCCAAGCGTCCTTCCGACTGAGAGAAACAGAAAATACCGGACATTTTACCAGACAGAGGCCGCAAATACTGGACTGTCCGGGCCAATACCGGACACCTGGCAACCCTACAGGGGTCTGTGGCCCACAGGTTGGGATCCGCTGTGATCCTGCCTTGAGTGACTCAGTTCTTAACTTCTGGTTAGTGGGTATTTGAGTCTCCACGACCAACTCCTTCCTGGGCCTCCAGGCGCTGAGGGACGGGAGATTCCCGAGGGAAGGGCTGTAGAATCTGCCCACTAGGGACGAGACTGAGACACCAGCTCCCCCTTCCCAGCTCATCCCACACAGGTCTCCAAACAGCCCTCGGGTGGGACAGACGCTGGATCCCTGCTGCCCTGGGCTGAACGGTGCCCAGCGCCCAGCAGGGACAGGCCCACGTCCCACCCCTCAGTCCTGGGGCAGCCAGTCCCCAGGGAGGTGACATGGTAGAATATACCACAGGCCAGTCTGCGCCTTTCCCTGGGGAGTTGCAGAGTCGTCTCTAAAGGGGCGAGGGCCTCAGGGTTAAATGGGTCAGAGATTTGAATCCCAAATGTGACCTTCCCGCACGTTCTGCTGTGGAGCCCTGGGAGAGGCAGCGACAACTTCACTGCCAAGTGTTTGCCAGCGCTGTGAGGTGTGAGAGCCACCGACCTGCTCAAGGTGCCTCTGACGTCCTGGAGAGAGAGAGAGAGAGAGAGTTTCAGTCCCACCTGACACACACTGTGAATTCCAAGGAGGATTTTTCGAGTGAGGGGAACTAGGCTTTGCCTGGCCCCAGGCCATGGATCCCTGAGCAAATGGGGCTTTGCCATCTCTAACAGCTCTGTGCCTGTGGGTCTGCACAAAACAACAATTCACATGCCAGGAGGGCGCACACGGAGCTGCCCTGTGACCTCTGACTCCTGTGCCCACCTGTTAGGGGCTGTCCTGTCTCTGTGGTGGGATCCGGGGAATTTCCCCTCAGTCTCACCTGCAGGAATTCACTCGCTGGCTTCTGACACTTCCCCTCCAGCTCCCGGATCCGCTCGCTGAGACGGGAAATCTGCTCCGAGAGTTTGGTGACAGTGTCAGTCTGGAGCCTCCCAATCTCCTCCTCCAGCTTCTGCAGCTGGGCCAGCAGGAGTCGCTCTTGTTCCTCCAGGAACTGCCGCAGCTGCTGAAACTCGGCCACAATCTTCTGCCGCTCGACTTGTGTCTGTTTCTGGTAGAAGAACCAAAGGAAGAACATCACCACCACTGCTAGGGGCACATGGATGGAGCCTGGGGCCCTTCACGCAGCGCTGAGTGTGCAGGGGGAGAATCTCTTTGGGTACGTCTACTCTAGCCCCCTAGATCAATCTAGGAGGCTAATGAGGCGACCGGAATTGCAAATATCCTGCTCTTGATTTGCATGTTCCCAGCCAGTCGCCATTTTAGAAATTGACTAGCCTGCGTTTGCCTACACGCGGCAGTGAACGATTCCAGAATAAAGCCCTAAATGGATTTAAGTGGTATTCCTCGTTGCTTGTGAAGTGAGTTTAATGAACTAATTGTAGTTAACAGACAGTAGATGAGAATAACAGTTTACAGAGCGTGTGACAGTCGTTTCCACCCTGTAGTCCTTGTACTCCCGGGGACCATAGACCATGTCAGCAAAAGATTTTCAATTTTCAAAGGGATCAGAACCTCCCTCTGCCATTTCTAAAGGGGTCCATAAACTCACAGAGGGTGGAAGCGGCAGATTTAGGGCCCAACCCTAAGGAGGGATTTTGCTAAAGCAATGAATTGTGATTTCTGGGTGCTCATTCCCTGGCTGATGAAGAGAAACCGTAATCCAGTCTAGGGCCGCTCCTTAGTGTTTGATTCCAGATCAGCTCCCTCCGGCTCGGTACAACGGCAGGGTAATAACAGCGGGCACCTACCAGATACTCCTGGCTGGTCTCCTCTCTGCTAACTTTCAGTCCCAGCAGCTTTTCTCTCTCGGATCTCAGAGTCTTCAGCTGGGCCTGGAGCCTTTCCTGGAGACACAGAAACATTTCATGTGACTAAGTCAAAAATCAAATGTGAGATTTGCTAATAATTTAAAATTAGATAATTTTTGGTTCAACCCATTTCTGTAATGTCTTACCACTGAAGATGGTTAGTTTTTTAGTTTTGTTTCTGTTTTTCCTGCAATGAGGAGTAACGGTAGTTCGAATTAGGAGCTCTAATTTGAACTACCAAGCCCGTGCCGCGTGTAGCTGCGGGCAAGGAGTTCGAAATACCGGGCATTTAAAAATGGCGGCGCCCAGGAACATGCAAATAAATATTTTAATATTTTAATCCCAGGCTTCATTTGCATGTTCGAATGACTACATTAGCCACCAAGTTCGAACTAGGGTGGCTAGTGTAGACATACCCTGGGAGCATTTTCAGAGTGTTTGAAATTGTCAGACCTTGTTACAGTAGGGAGCTGGGGTCACATACTCAGAGGCTGTGGGGGGAGATCACAGGGGAGGGAGCTGGAGGAGAGGAGGGACACGCGAGCATCGGGGACCTCCAGAGAGGCTGGGGCACTGGGGGCACATGGGTGGCAGGAGCAGAGAGGAGAGACACAGCCAGGCAGGTGCAGGGTAGAAATCTGGCCTGGCAGCCACCCGTGATGACCTAGCTCTGGCAATTGCAGGTGTTTGCAAACAACCCTCAGTGCCCCTCCCCCATTCCCACCCTGGTTCTTTCTTTACCCGCCTGCTGCGGGTCGTGTGCATGAGGCTGTGGCTGGGGCTAGGAGCTCTCTCTGGCTGGCTTGTCCGTAAGGTGCCCGGCCCCCACGGGGCCCCAATCGCTCTCGGGCCGGGAGAGACCGCTGCTATAGACACCAGTGCATTCTACCCACTACCAATTATTGCCATTGCCATTAACGTCAGCATGGACACGTGGGGGGCACAAGGTTCCCGCACAGAATCTGCAGAGATAAATCCCAAAGAGGAATCTGCAGGACTGGGGCTCTCCCTGTGGCTCAGGAGAGGCGGGTGGGGACGAGGCTGGGCACAGGCTGGCTGCCCTTTCAAGGGAGGAGCTCTCAGCAGGGTCCCTGTCAGCTGGGCGCTTTGTCAGCGGGCCAGGAGAGATTCCAGTGCTGCCCAGCTGATTAGCAGAGCGCCCAGTCGCCCACAGCTGGCAGCAGGTGTTTATGTGGGTGGTGCACAGCCACACATGCCTGGGTGCACAGAACAAAATTTATTCCACACACAGATGGACAATTTTAGAAGGAACATTGGAGGTCAGCCCCGCCTGAGACATAGTCAATTCTCCTCCCCAGGAAGGGACAATGAAGGGCAGGATGAGGGGCCATGGGATCCAACCTGGCCTGGGGTAGGTCAACCAGAGCCCCAGGGAAAGCCCGAGGGAGCAGGTTCCCTGGAGCAGGCAGAGGAGACCCTGGATCTTGCTCAGGATGATAAGGCCAAACTCCAGACTCAAAGTCCTGAGAGTCCCTGCTGGGAGAGCAGGGCTGTTACTGGCCACAAAAAATGCCATTATGCATCTTTTTTGGGAAACTGAGGCAGGGCTAGCCCATGCCATGAGGGGCACTCAGGAGGCAATGACCCTGCTGCGGTGCCCTATCCCCTGTCCCTGCTTCCTGCAGTCCCACTCCGACCCTATCGGCTAGATTCCCAGGACGGGAGCTGCTCCCCAGTGCTCCCCTCAGTCCCACGAGGGCAGGGATCGCAGTCGGCATTTCCCTACCTGGAATTCTTCGGCAGCTTCCTCGGCAGGAATCACGGTGTGACCTCGGTGCCCCTTGGATCTGTCGCACACCAGGCAGATGGGGATTTCATCTTCTCTGCAGAAGAGTTTGAGAGGCTCCTGATGTTTCTCACACAGTCTCTGGGGCTGGTTCCTCCTGCCTGCAACTGGAGTTCTCTGGCTGCATCCACAATACTCCTCAGCTGCCTGTTCGGCCTCAAGGTTCCCCTGGGAAAGGCAAGTCTGCACTGGGGGCAGGAGACGTCTGCAGTGAGTCCCCAGCACTGGGTGATGCAGGCTCGGCAGAAGCTGTGATCACAGTCGAGAGCCACCGGATCGTTGAAATACTCCAAGCAAATGGGACAGGTCACTTCATCCTGGAGCGTCTTTGCTGCATTCTCAGCAGCCATTGCTTCTCGTGCAGAGACCAGAGAGTTTAGTGTCACTTCCCTCCGCTGGGAAATGGGCGGGTTGCACTTTGTATTGGTCAGTGCTGCCTTTCTGGGTGTGTTCGCGTGGTCTTTCCTTTTTCAGACTTTACGGAGCCTTTGCATGAAGTGTGATGAGTCCAGACTGACAGTCACTCCTCCGAAACATCTGCCAGGCCTCAAACTTGTGCCTCGGCGCTCAGGGTGCATCTACACTGCACCGTTATTTTGGACTAAGCTGTTCTGGAAGATACATTCCAAAATAAGAGCATCCACACTACAGGGAAGCCTCAAAATGAGTCCGAGGCAGGCTCCCCTAATGGGGATGTGCTACCTTGATGTAGAGCCCCAAGAAGCACTGGGCATTAATGTCTTTGAATGGCCTTGAGGAGGAGCTATTTCAAAATAGCAGCAGTGGTGCGTCCACACGACCAGCATTTGGAAATCGATCTTTCGGAAGAGGCTTTAGTTATTGTGGAATGAGGGTTACAGAAGCTGGAATGAGCCATCAGTTATTGCGACTTTATTTCCAAATAGTGGAATTGCTGTGTGGACACTCGCATTGTTATGTCGGCATAATGGTGCAGGGCAGACACCCTGAGTGAGAAAGGGGTAACAAGCGACTGGGGGTTCACCGCCCGACATGGGGATGGGATGGAGCAGCCGGAGAAGGAGGCGAACAGTCTCAGCTAATGACTAATTGCCTCTCTCTACCTGGCCAGTTAGGGTCCTATGCCCCAGGCCCTCTGGTGCCCATGTAACCCACTGGTGGGGGTGTAGCTGATGCTGTTCTCAAGGGGTGAACACTGAGCACCGAGGGTGGGACGCTCGCCTGTGCTGTGAGGGGTGGGGGTTCTGGTTCAATCCTGGGGGTGCCGGCCCAGAGACCAGCTCTCACCCTTGAGCTTTGCCCCAGTGGCAATGCCTCTCTTCCCTGCGGTCTCCCCAGCTCTCATGGCAGCAGGCGGGGGGAGCTGGCGCTGGGCTCCGGTGCTGTGCGGAGCTAATCAGAGACTCCAGGCCCCACGGCTCTCAGGCCACTCGCCCAGCCTGGCTGCAGGGGGCTCTGGGGACAGCCAGAGGGGGCCTGGGAGAATCTGGGGAGTAGCCCCCTTGGACCAGCCCTGGAATCCAGCTGTGGGGAGAAAAAGCAGCAAAGAGGCAGCCGGACCCTCTTCCTGCCGGGTTCTCACTGCCCCTCCTCTTCCTACAACCTGCAGCCACAGCCCCTGTCGGCCACCGGCACAACCCGGGCAGGGAAGCAGGCAAGGGGTTAAGTAGTGAGTCAGGCTGAGGGGGGCAGGCCAAGCGCCTCCTGCCTTGCAGGAGCCCTGCCAACAGCTTCTCTTGCTGCTGAGGAAACCGCCCTGAGAGACGCGCAGGCCCTGGGGCCAGGGGCAGCCGCTGAAGTAGCGGAGTTGGGAGAGCGCGAGGCTGGAGGTTGAAAGGTCCCTGGTCCAGTCCTGGGTCCATGGAGAGCGCAGCTGAGCCTCCTGAAAGGGCCTTGTCCTCCCTGCTGCCCGCCTAGGTGCCAGCCAGCCCTGCCTCTCTGCCCCTGTCTGCCTAGGTACCAGCCCTGCCTCTTTGCCCCTGTCTGCCTAGGTGCCAGCCCTGCCTCTTTGCCCCTGTCTGCCTAGGTCCCAGCCCTGCCTCTCTGCCCCTGTCTGCCTAGGTACCAGCCCTGCCTCTTTGCCCCTGTCTGCCTAGGTCCCAGCCCTGCCTCTCTGCCCCTGTCTGCCTAGGTCCCAGCCCTGCCTCTTTGCCCCTGTCTGCCTAGGTCCCAGCCCTGCCTCTCTGCCCCTGTCTGCCTAGGTACCAGCCCTGCCTCTTTGCCCCTGTCTGCCTAGGTCCCAGCCCTGCCTCTCTGCCCCTGTCTGCCTAGGTCCCAGCCCTGCCTCTCTGCCCCTGTCTGCCTAGGTGCCAGCCCTGCCTCTCTGCCCCTGTCTGCCTAGGTCCCAGCCCTGCCTCTCTGCCCCTGTCTGCCTAGGTGCCAGCCCTGCCTCTCTGCCCCAGTCTGCCTAGATCCCAGCCCTGCCTCTCTGCCCCTGTCTGCCTAGATCCCAGCCCTGCCTCTCTGCCCCAGTCTGCCTAGGTGCCAGCCCTGCCTCTCTGCCCCAGTCTGCCTAGGTCCCAGCCCTGCCTCTCTGCCCCTCTCTGCCTAGGTCCCAGCCCTGCCTCTCTGCCGCTGTCTGCCTAGGTCCCAGCCCTGCCTCTCTGCCCCTGTCTGCCTAGGTGCCAGCCCTGCCTCTCTGCCCCTGTCTGCCTAGGTGCCAGCCCTGCCTCTCTGCCCCTGTCTGCCTAGGTCCCAGCCCTGCCTCTCTGCCCCTGTCTGCCTAGGTGCCAGCCCTGCCTCTCTGCCCCAGTCTGCCTAGATCCCAGCCCTGCCTCTCTGCCCCAGTCTGCCTAGGTGCCAGCCCTGCCTCTCTGCCCCTGTCTGCCTAGGTGCCAGCCCTGCCTCTCTGCCCCTGTCTGCCTAGGTCCCAGCCCTGCCTCTCTGCCCCAGTCTGCCTAGGTCCCAGCCCTGCCTCTCTACCCCTGTCTGTCTAGGTCCCAGCCCTGCCTCTCTGCCCCTGTCTGCCTAGGTCCCAGCCCTGCCTCTCTGCCCCAGTCTGCCTAGGTCCCAGCCCTGCCTCTCTACCCCTGTCTGCCTAGGTGCCAGCCCTGCCTCTCTGCCCCTCTCTGCCTAGGTCCCAGCCCTGCCTCTCTGCCCCTGTCTGCCTAGGTCCCAGCCCTGCCTCTCTGCCCCAGTCTGCCTAGGTGCCAGCCCTGCCTCTCTGCCCCTGTGTGCCTAGGTCCCAGCCCTGCCTCTCTGCCCCTGTCTGCCTAGGTCCCAGCCCTGCCTCTCTGCCCCTGTCTGTCTAGGTCCCAGCCCTGCCTCTCTACCCCTGTCTGCCTAGGTGCCAGCCCTGCCTCTCTGCCCCTCTCTGCCTAGGTCCCAGCCCTGCCTCTCTGCCGCTGTCTGCCTAGGTCCAAGCCCTGCCTCTCTGCCCCTGTCTGCCTAGGTGCCAGCCCTGCCTCTCTGCCCCTGTCTGCCTAGGTGCCAGCCCTGCCTCTCTGCCCCTGTCTGCCTAGGTCCCAGCCCTGCCTCTCTGCCCCAGTCTGCCTAGGTCCCAGCCCTGCCTCTCTACCCCTGTCTGTCTAGGTCCCAGCCCTGCCTCTCTGCCCCTGTCTGCCTAGGTCCCAGCCCTGCCTCTCTGCCCCAGTCTGCCTAGGTCCCAGCCCTGCCTCTCTACCCCTGTCTGCCTAGGTGCCAGCCCTGCCACTCTGCCCCTCTCTGCCTAGGTCCCAGCCCTGCCTCTCTGCCCCTGTCTGCCTAGGTGCCAGCCCTGCCTCTCTGCCCCTGTGTGCCTAGGTCCCAGCCCTGCCTCTCTGCCCCTGTCTGCCTAGGTCCCAGCCCTGCCTCTCTGCCCCTGTATGCCTAGGTCCCAGCCCTGCCTCTCTGCCCCTGTCTGTCTAGGTCCCAGCCCTGCCTCTCTGCCCTTGTCTGGGTCCTGCTTAGTGCAGATTGGCCAGAAAGGGCTCAGGCCCTGCAATGGGGTTCACGCCCCAGGGCAGCGCCACCTGCTGGTTGCCTCAGGAATTGGTTTGCTCAGCTGAGACACCCTCTTCTGACGGTGCCACAGAGTCTTCTGTATGACTGGGCCGTGCCACAATCTGGACGCCCCCCATTTGAGGGGAGGGGCAGGTATCTCACAGTATTGCATGACCCAGGACCCCCACCATTCTGAGTCCCAACACCATGCTGCCTCATCCCAACTCCCTCCACCATTAGTGAGGGCAAAACAGCAGGCACCATGCCCACAGCCGCCCTTCGATAGCTCAGCTGGCAGAGCGGGGTACTGTAGCGGGGCTTCAGCGAGTTATCCTTAGGTGGCTGGTTGGACTCCAGCTCAAAGAAGAGTGTCTTTTCCCCTCCTCTGGCTGAGGAAGGGCAAGAGAAGAAGGGCAGGGCAAGCTGGGCCCTAGGGGGGAGAGCCAGGCAGGCAAGGTGCTTCCAGGGAGCAGCTGAAGGGGAGGAAACGTGTGGGCCCCTGGGGAATGCCTCTAGGCAGAAGAGTGTCTGTCAGGATGGCTGGCTGGGAATGCCTCATTCAGGTCAATGGAAAATTGGGGAAAGCCCCCTGTCCTGGCTGCTGTGACCAGATCATCTGGGACTGGACCCCACCTGGGAATACCAGTGTTTGCATCGTGGCTCTTCATTGACTCCCCGCCCAGAAGAGCCTCTTGGAATCAGCTGAGGAACAAGGCCTGGGCTGGGGGAAGAGCGGGCACCAGGCTAGAAGGGTTTCTAGCCTGTGACAGGAAGAACTGGGGGTTTACACTGCCAGCGAGGGCAGACCATCCCTTCAGAGCCTGGGTCCAGGAACATCAGCTCAGGCAGAGACTTGCTGACTTGTTCTGCTTTCTGGCACATGTTGCTAAGGGACAGCGACTCCCCAGTGCCCTTGGGAACAAGATGCAACATTTCGGGGCTCCCCCAGTCCAGTAACGGTTTCATCCTCTGTCTGCCTTGTATACAGGGTGTCCTGTGGCCATGCAGCTTTCAGCTGGAGCTCTGACCCCACCAGACACCCAGCACCCATGAGCCTTACCCTGGGTGTGCCCAGCCTGGTCACTCTTGCAGGCTGCCCTGAGCACCCGTCCAGCCCTGGCTTTGCCCCAAATCGTCCTCATGCTGGAGGAGGGAGGTGCTGAAGGGGGAGGTGGGACTTTATGGGGGGCCTTCTCTACACGTGTGTGGGGCAAGGATGGGGCTCAGCTCTGTCAGTGACCTGCCGAGAGGGGCTGCAGACATAGCTGAGAGGTGTAGAAACAGGACTTGTCTTTCAAGCTGTGACAGACTGGGCCGGGTCTGGGCACAGCTGAGGGTGTTCGCTCAGGGTGAATTGCTCAAACTCAGGGCTCTCTCTAGCCCCCAGACTGGAGACCTTCCCAAATAGGCCACAAACCAGTCCCACAGAGCGCTTCAGCTGCCTGCCTGAAGCCTCATGAGCAAAACCCCTCCGACACCCCAGCAATATCCATGCCCCAGATGGCCCCAGGCCTCATACACAGTTAGGGGGTCCTAGAGCCCAATCCCACCTACCCCGAACAAGTTCTGTCCGGTTCCAAGAAACCAGCCACAGATCCCCGGTCAATTTACCCTCTGGACCTTACCCACAAATCACGCTGAGCCAATCCTTTAGAATCTACCATCTAAAGGTTTATTACTACAAGAAAGAAAAGCATGAGAGTGAGGTTGTTAAAGTATCCTACATTACATGCATCGAATCTCCCAGTTCTCGATGCAGGCTCTAGCAGAGATGTTATAACTGCTGGCTTAAAAGTCCTTGTTTCACATCCTATGTCCGGATGGGTCCACAGTTCTTCCTGGCTCGTGATTCTCGCAGGCCGCATCTGGGGTCAGAAGCAGATCTGAAGACAACATGGAGTCGGCCACATGGCATACTTTATACCCCCTCCTGGCTTCTTCCAAGCTGGAGGGAGTCACATGGCCAGTGGCCAGGTGTCTTTGGCCTTCAGAGGCCCATTGTTCCCTGGAGCTCGCTCATTAGCATGTCCATAGGCAAACTTTCCTAGCCCATTACTCAAGCACATTCAGAGAGACTTCCAGTCTCCATACAGAGTACAGATTCCCAACTCCACACACAGACATTATACAGATATATGAAGAGCAGATACAGAATCAGAAGAAAGTAAGCTTTTGTTTGACCCCTCACATGGCCCCCTTTGTACCACGTTTGGGGTGAACACCCCCCATGGGTGCAGCAGTGACCCGGCTGCTCCCATCACAATCCAATAACGTGACACAAGCGAATGTGAGGAACGTGCATTTGGGAGAGAGGATTTACATTCCATGGGAAATTTGAAATGGAGCCCCAGTGGCTTAATGGACAAGGCATTGGCTTCCGGAGCCAGAGATCGTGCCACAATCTGGGCACCCCCCTTTCGAGGGCAGGGGCAGGTATCTCAAGCCCCAGGAACCAGCATTCTGCGGCCCAGCGCAGGGCTATCAGATCCTGCTGCCTCTTCCCACATCCCTCCTCCATTGTTAAGGGCAAAGCCGCAGAGCCAGGGCCAACAGCCGCCCTTCGATAGCTCAGCTGGCAGAGCGGAGGACTGGAGTGGAGGCTCAGCAAGTTATCCTTAGGTGTGCGGTTTGACTTGGGCTGTACGTCTGGCTGAGGCAGGGCAGGGGAAGGGAGGCAGGGCATGCTGGGCCCTAGGGGGAGCAGCAGGGCAGGCAAGGTGCTTCCAGGGAGCTGCTGAAGGGCAGGAATTCTCGGCAGGCCAGGGGCACGGCTGCAATGGCATAAAGGGCCCAGCACTAGAGGTTCAGGGGACAAAGAGCCCAGCCAAGCCCTGGGGCTGAAGCAGGGACCTTCAGATCTTCAGTCTAACCTGGGCCCAACGGAGCTACTGCAGCCGCAGCTACTGAAGGAGGCTTCAGTGGTTTAGTTCTCCCACTTTGTGACCCCCCCCCCCCGTAGGAAATTGAGTTCTGCATCTTTGTATCCATCAGTCAAAGCTGCTTTGGACGCAATTCCTCGTGTGACTCTCAGTGTTAATGTCACTCTCTGCGGGGTGGGGCTGTCTGCTCTGGGCGTCTGTGTCACTCCTGGGGGTAGGGTTAGAAATACGGGGCAGGGACTGGTTTGTGGGTTTGAAGGTGCCAATAAAAGACGTCGGGGTGTTTCCGGCCATGACTCAGCGCTCACCTGGGAACGGCCGCTTTGTCCTTTCAGTCTTAGCAGTGGTTGGTCTTAGGGAGTCACACGACCTCCCCCCCGCACCACCGGCAGCGTCTGACAAGGGGAGCTTCTCTTCCCTCCCCTGGCTGGGCAGAGCGAGAGAAGAGAGGAAGGGCTTGGGGGCTCCCAGCCCAAACCCAGATGCACCCGGGGCACCTGGACCTGTGGGTGCCTGGACATGTCACATCCCATGTCCCCTGGTCCCAATCCTGCTGTAGCTGAGACCTGCCAGGGCCTGGTCACCCCTTCCTGGTCTGGAAACCCACACCCAGATCTGCCCGGGCAGACTCCCCTACGTGGTGTGAACCCAGCCATGGACGGTCTTCTCACACCTGTTGTGACTTCCCTCCCCCTGCCCTGGCTGGGGAGGGAGGCCTGTCCTGGGGCCCAGCAGCAGGAGAACCCACAGACACTGACCCAGCCCTTGTGGCTGCCGACTCTACCTGGGAGCAGGGCCCAAAGGGGACACAGGCCGCTGTGCCCCGGGACGGGGCCCCCGTCAGACAGTGGCTGGGGCAGGGCTCTGGACGCTGCTGGTCACCAAACATGGGAAAGGCCCCCCTGCCAGTGCTGGCCCTGGGTGGCCCATTGCTCCCGTTCCAGTCCCCTCCCCCACAGGAGCCCCAATCTCCCCTTCTCCTCCATTGCCTCCCCTCACAGGCCGGTTTGTAGCCAAGTTGCTCCCGAGGGAGGAGCAGGAGCGAAGACCAAACCGAGGGGCTGCCGGTGGCTTTTCCATTCTTTGCCAGAGGCTGGTACTTCCTGTGTCCCAAACCAGCGTCACCGCACAGGCCCCCTGGCTCGCTGGCCCAGCGGTGCCGTCCCTGGTCTCTCCCTGGGGCTGGGGCACAGCTGATGTCCCTGGCTGGAGCCCCGAGCGGGGAGGCCGGGCTGATGCCGCTCTGTGTGGGGTGTGACCCCACTGCCCAGCGCCAGGGTGACATTCAGAGACCCCTGGCAGCCCCACAGCTCCCGTGCAAAGGGGGCACAAACCTACAGACACGACTCTGCAAACCAGCCCGTGCACACACCTGCACGGCCGCCGGGCCTGAGTCCTGGCGATTGTATCACACTGGGGTGAGCAGGAGCCTCACACGGCTCCCCTGTTCATGCAGCACCACACCAGGGACCTGGGGAAGTGACTGGTCTGTGGGCCTGGGCACAAGCGGAATATTGGGCTGATTTGTGGTGTGAGGAGCCGTCGATCACAGAGGCCGGCACCCAGGGGCCAGGACAGAGCGGAGTCCCCACAGGGACTGACTGCAACTCCGTGTCTAGCAGGGCCATGGACCCTCCCCCCCGGCCCTTGCAGCGTCCCTCCTCCCCATGGAGAAACAGGACCCAGCAGGCCGGCGGGGAGTCAGGGAGAATGGAGGGGAGCAGGCTCCCAGGCTTGCATTGCCCGGGGACGGAGTTGGAGCAGGGGCAGGAAGGGGTGCGGCGGGGGTTTGGGGACCGGGGGTAGAGAATAGGGCAGGGGTGGGCAATAATCTTTGGCCGGGGGCCAGTTCAAAAAGTTTTGAAGTGTCCCCGGGCCACCCGGAAAGGTCGGGGCCTAAACCAGAAGGGGAGGGTCCAGTGCGCTTCTGGGCTACCCCACCCACAGACCATGACTGGTCTGGGGCTGGGGGAACCCCTTTGCCTCCCCTTCCCACTAGGCACCCATGCCGCGCCCTACCGTGTGCTCCTTGCAGGGTGGGGGTTTGGCGAGAGGAGGCTTTGGGCGCTCCCCCGGCCCCAGGCCAACCAGGACTTGGGGACAGGGGAGCACGTGACGTCTCCTCCCGCCCTGTGAAGAGTGGGTAGCACTCTGAAGTGCCGCATGCTCCTCACAGGGCGGGAGGAAGTATCGGGAGCTCTCCCGCCCCCAGACCCCAATTGGCCTGGGGCCGGGGGAGCAACAGGGCCTCCATGGGCCAGATCAACCTGCTTGGCGGGCCGGATCTGGCCCATGGAGGCCCTTTCACCGACCCCTGCAGCAACTGAAGCTGTTGAGTGAGGGGCTGAGGAATAGGGTGATAAACCCCCTCTGAGAGGAGATTCAGGCCACTGGGAACGGGTCACTGAACGGGCCCAGAGCAGGACAGGTGTCCAGGGATTAACGTAGGGAATTAACGAGCTACAGACTCGCTTGCAGTATCATTTCATGAATCTCTGTCTCTCCCACGCTGCCTTGTCTGTCCTTTGACTCGGCATTTCTCTGCCCCTCAGTGCCCGGCCCTGTTCATTTTCCTGCATTTCTCCCACTCTCCAGCCTCCCTGTCACAGACCATCCCCACGGCTGCCCTCCTTCCCTTGATTGTATCCCTTCCGCTCTGGCTTCCCTGGGCCGGTTTCCCTGCCACGGACACCGGCCTGGCCCACTTCCTGTCTCTGTTTGGCACCATTTCACTAGGGCTCGCCCTTCAGTCTGGTTTTATTGTTTTCTGCCTGTCCCCACCCCAACCCCCACCTCTTCCTGTCCCCTGTCCGGCTGTTAGTTCTGTCCCTGCCCAGCCCCCACCTCCGCCTGTCCCCAACCCAGCTGTTTGTTCTGTAAAATTCCTTGTAAAACGAGGTATACACAGGGCTTCCGAAAGAGGGTTTTTTCCCCCTGAAATTTGGCCCCGTGTAGATGGGCCAAATAACAGAAAATCCTCTACTGGAAAAAAAAAAGAAGGTATGCAAATGCAAGCACAACTTGCATAGCTTCTTTGAAAAACACACAGTGTAGCTTCTAGTGAGGAAAATCTAAAGGAGCCTAAACTCTGGCCAGTGAAATATAAAAATATACTCAGGAGAGCGGACAAACAATTGGAAGAGCAGCTGGCCCCAAACTCTAAACGCAATGGCAGCATTTCTTTCAAAGTGCATCAGAAGCAGGAAGCCTGCAAAACAAACTCCCTCCCAGCCCCGTTGACAGGTTTTTTGGGGGGGTGGTCAGGCTGGGGGAGGGGTGCAGATTTGGGGCATTCTGGACAACCCCAAAGTATCTTCAAAAAAGCCGGCCCAGCTCCCAGGGAGTTTTAGTGACCGAGCCGGAGTCTCAGTTGAACGCTGGGCGGGTGCCAGATGCAGACGCAGCTGCTGGGACCTGGAGCCTGCAGCACCCTGTCGTGGTGTGTTGAGCAGCCTGGAGAAGAAGCTGGAATCTTATAAATCAGGTGGTTTCCCCTCACTCCCTGCCCCAGCCCCTTCCAAATAAGGAAGCACTGGAGCAGGAGGAGCAAACAGCCCAGCCCCTGGTGCCCTGCCCACTGCTCAGCACTGACTCTCCCAGCCACCAAGAACCCCTAAAAAAAACCCTAACGCGCCCCCCCCAATCCCCCAGCAGCCCTTAGACACAGCAGCAGCCCCGGCCACCAACACAAGGACTGGCCTGGGAGGGTTTCCGGGATCGGGCCCTGCCCAGCTTGCTCCATGTTCCATGCAGCAGGAGGGGGTGTCTGGAAGGGTCTGACCGGAGAAGGGGGATCCAGCACGGAGCCCGGTGGGCGGGGCTGAGATCCAGGCGGCTGGAGCTGGCCCGTGGCCAGGAGCATGGAGAGAATCGGTGCTCCCCACTCACCTCGCCCTCAGGGCCCAGTTCGGCAGGTCTGCTCCGAGGGGGCCAGCAGCTCCCGTTCTGTGGGGCCTCTGGCCAGGGGAGGAGGTGCCTCCTCTGCGGGTTCAGCCCAGGGATGAGGGCACTCGCCTGCGATATGAAGAGACTGGGGGCCCTGGGTGTGTTCTCCCCCTGCCCTCCCACTTGGGGAAGCTGGCCAAGCCCAGGCCCCCTTGCCACCCAGAGTTAGAGTACTCTCAAGACGCCATCGCGGCCCAGCTCCTCCCGCATGTACATCTGGCACAGAGGGGCAGGCCCAGCCCCTCCTCTGGGTCAGGTGCAGCCTCACTGCCCAGTTCCAGTACCGGGGTTTCAGGGTGATCTCCCCCCCCAATGCAGCCAGTGAGAGGCCCATGCTCCCCTCTGCTAGAAATGGGAAGATGAGGACTTTTCTCAATGGTCTCCCTGTCATGGCGGCCGGTGGGACACTGGACCCATCATGGAAGGCTCAGTCTCCAGGTGAGTTTTTTCCACTGATTTTTAAAAAGGGGCAGTCGCTGTATTTGCCGGCCTCCCCGGGTCTGAGTGAATCCGCTGGGTGGGGTGAGGGGCGCTGAGGGCAGCAGAGGGAAAGTGCCGAGAAGGGCGACTTTGCAAAGTGGTTTGTACAATCCCCGAACCTTTCTGCTTCATTCAGGCAGCAGCTGCTGCACCTGGGCTGCCGGAGAATGTCAACTGGGGACTTGATAGGAGGACGCCGCCTCCTGCATGTGGTGCTGGAACAATTGGCCAGACGGGGCAGGTGGGAAATGGCCAGGAGGAACAGATCCCCTAGCACCTGGGCCAGAGCCCTTCAGAGCGTCCCCACAGGGGAGCAGTGCCCTGGGCTGGGGCAATTAGGGGAGGGGAGAGAGGAGGGAGACAGTGGAAGGGGGCGGGGCCTGGATAGGGGTGGGGTCTGGGCAGGGGGCGGGGCCTAGGCAGGGTTGCTACTGCCTCTCCAAGTGGACTTCACCCCCTGCCCACGCTTGGAATCATGGTTAAAGCTGCCCCCCTCCACCAAAATCTGCAGTGGCCCCCTGGGTAAGGCCCTCTCCTAACAGGTGGTGGGTCCCAGGTCCCATCCCCTCTGCCCCTCGTGCACCAGGGTGATTGGAACTGGGGTCCCCCCGTTCCCATGTGAGGTCCCAGAGCACCCGGCTGCAGGTTGGGGGCAAAGGCCTCGTGGGGTGCACCCCTGCCTGAGGGCCCAGCTCAGCCGGCTGCCGGCCACGCCTACCCCTGCTTGTGACTAGCTCTGAGCGCAGACCGGAGAGTGGTGTCAGGACCAGGAGAGGGGAGCAGCCCCCACGTGGCCGGAGGCATCAACGTGGGCCCGGGGGAAACTTTCCCTACCAAAACATAGGCCTGGAGCTAGTGCACACGCCCCCCACAGGGTGCACCCAGGGTATGGTGCACCAGAGTGGAGCCTGTCCCCAAGCTTGAAAAGCTCGCCTGGAGCAGTGGGGTGAACATGCCGGGTGTGGCAGGCCCAGCCCGATGGGGTGCAGTGTTGGAGCACCACGAAGGTCCTCGGTGCACTAGTCACCTCCGGACGGGGTGCTGCAAACCCTTGAGGCCTAACCCACCGTTTGGGTGGCTCTGGCCTTCACAGACTGACAGTCCTTCAGGTGTGGCAGGGCTAACAACACAGGTCGATGGTACGATGAGCTCGTGGGCAGAGCCCGCTTCTTCCACGAGAGCTCGTCACCCGGCTTCATGTGTGGTCAGCCTCTAAGGTGCTGCAGGACTGGCTGTTGTCCATGCCAGTTGTGTATAAACAGCTTCCCAGAGGGGCTGGTGGCAGCCCAGGATGGAAGGAGGATGTAGCCACTGGGGGCAGGATTCTGTGCGGCTCCGGTGGCATGTGATGCGTGAGTTAGAATTGCCACCTGTCACCCAGACTTGTGGGCTTCTTCTGCCTTTCCTTGTCGAGCTGCCGCAGGTCAGACCCTAACACAGCCACACCGGTGAAAAGTGACTTGCGCTGGTGGGCTTACCCTGTGCCCAGTGCCTAGGGGGGTACCGATGTTAAACAGTGTCCAGCAGACAGGCCTAAATGATCAATGTTTCAGGGCCAGGTGGAGGTTAATTCACCCAGGAGAAGCTTTTACAGGAGCCTTTTTCCTTGTTTTTTATTCAGGTGAATTTCAAACAGAGCTAGGTAAGGGCATGTTCTGTTTGGCTGCTCTCTACTGCTGCCCTTTCTGTGGTAACTGCACCCTTACAGAGTTACCACAGAAAGGGATACTGGATACTGAATCCGGGATACTGAATTTGTTGGGCTTACTTCTCATCCCCACCTATGTCTTTGGTTTCAGAGCAGAGGAGATCCCTCAGTGACGCAGGTAATTCCAACGCGTGTTTAATCCACGGAGACCCTGCTCCCTCTCACCGTGCCAAACACAAGGAGGAAAGGGGAATGTAATATTTCCCCAGGCCAAAGAACAGAGGGGCCCTGCAGATCGAAGGAGGAGGAGGAATGGACCAACACAACAACACACCCTCCTTACACATTGCTCTAGTCATTCTTTCTTCTCCCTCTTTCCTCTCTCAACTTCCTGCCCTTTTTATCCATGTTTTCCACTTTCTCCTTCGTGGACACACTTCCAAACCCTCTTTCTCCTCCCTCCACCACGAACTTCCTTCGCCTCTGAAAGCTCTTTGCTTGTAAATCAAAATCCCAACTTCAGACTCTGAAATCAGGGGTGATAATTCTCTTTGGCTGGCTCAGACGACGAGCGATAGAACTTTAATTGGGGATTTGTTTCATTTTGTCATGGACTACCATGCTGGCCCCCATGACAGACAACGGGTGTCCAAGCACCAAGATTTTAGAATGGAGGGAGGGTGCATCAGGGAAAAGATAATTGCGAATAATGTGAGTGGAAGTTGCCTGAAATTTCAAGGTCTTTAATCCCCTTCAGATTTTGTGTCTCAGGCTCCACTTTTTGCTCTGCCATGTCCCTGTCTGCTGGTGAGTGACTCTGTCCAGCACTGGGCTGAGACCTCAGGGCGCCTCCCCATTCAGAGTCGGGTGCACCCTGGAGATAAGAGATTCCCTGAGTCAATCCAAACCTTGGGCAGATTCTGTCCCTGATCCCGTCAAACCCTCCCCAGGGCCGAGCTTTGCCCCTCATGCTCTGATTCTCTCTCCCCAGCCAATGTGACATTGGATCCAGCCACGGTGCAGTGAGACCTCGTCCTGTCGGAGGATGGGAAACGCGTGAGCCGGGCAGAGACACAGCAGCTGCTGCCCGACACCCCTGAGAAATTTGACAGTGGTCACTGTGTGCTGGGCTGGGAGGGCTTCACCTCAAGGAGGCATCGCTGGGAGGTGGGGGGATGGGGGGCACTGGGCTGTGGGGTGGCCAGGAAGTCTGGGAGGAGGAAAGGACAAATCAGCCCTGAAGGGGGAATCTGGGCTATGGGGCGGTGGGGGGATCAGTTCCAGGCTCTCACTGACCCTGTGACCCCCCTAACCCTGAGCCAGGCCCCCAGCAGGATCCGGGTTTGCCTGGACTGTGATGGGGGGCAGGTGACATTTATCGATGCTGGTACCAAGGCCCCAATCTTCACTTTCCCACTGGGCTCCCTCCCTTGGGAGAGAATCCGACCCTGGATCTAGGTGGGGTCAGGATCCCAGCTCAGCCTGAGTCCCTGAGACATGGGGGTGGAGAGGGATGTCCCCCTGGGGACCTTTAAATCAGCCTGTCTAGTCTCTATGACCCTGAAGAGCTCCCAGCGCCTCATCTCTATAACCCCGGACTCCCCCCTTTCTTTTCCTGTGGCCCCAGGGATGAGACAGGAAGGGGGAGAGTGCCTGGGGCTGCAGGAGGAGCCGATGGGGGCTGGGCAGGGGACAACTAAAGTTGGACTGAGGACAGGCTACAAAATGCGGGGGCAGGGGGACAGTGCAGGAGGAGCTGAACCTGAGGTAACAGAGAAAACAAAAGGACAAGTTGAAGTACAACAAAACAAACAGAGTGTCTTAGGAAAAGTGTAAAACTGGATATAAAAGCAATGAAAGAAACACTCCTGGGGGAGAAAACTGCCAGCGGCCACGGGAGGGGAGGGTATAAACGCAGGGGAAAGAAGGGAGAACATAAGGCGGGTGGGTCTGTGAGAGGGATCGGGGGAGAGTGGAGGAGACACCCAGAAATAAACAGGGACGGAACAGGGCGCCTGGAAATGAAACGTGTGGAAGACGAGGCTGAAGCGAAGGCAGCTCAAAGGGGCAGAGAAATGTCCCAATCCTGATGGAAGGGGAGACGCCGCTCACTCATTTCAGGATTCTACCTTGACTTGGTTGCCGTGTCAGTCTCATTAAAACATAAACTGCTCCCCAAATCTGTGGGCCTCTTTGCTATTGACGTGGGTATTGAAGCTGCTTCTCCGCTCATTTCCACTCTGAGGGGCTTTTACAGTATTAAAAAACGGAGGCAGAAAAGACAAGTCTTATTTGTCCCTTTTTAAATGTCCCTCCCTGCTGCCCTTGCTGGGGGGTGAGGGGTTGGATTTGCTTCTGTTCTGGGTCGGGTCCCCCCAGGCTGTGGTGTCCAGGGGGGTGTTTGTGGGATGGGACCTGCTCCCAGAGACCATCTCTGAGTATTTCTCCACACTAGGAAGCAGGCAGGGCTGTCCCTAGGGCAACATGGGGACCAGAGCAAACCCCTGCCCCAATGCCCCAACCGCCCTCCAACTCTTCCCTCAGCTCCGTCTCCTGCTCTGCCCCCTTCTATCCCCACTGCCCCCTTCCCCAAGCCCCCTTCCCTGTGTGACATGAGCCAGGTGGAGCTGGGCAAAGCATGACAATGGGTCAGCCCCGCACACTCATCATGGCGTTGCCCCCACCCATGTCCCAGCCCTACTGCTCCACTCTAGGGGCGGTAAGTGCGCACCCTGGGGCCGGGCGGCAGAGGGCAGCGGGCTGGGAGCCGGGCAGAGCCGGGCTGGGGGGACAGTGTGGCTGTGGATGGGCACTGGCACCCGCACTGGGCGGGGGAGGGGGAATGGCTCCGGGGCCCTGCGGCGAGGGAGCCGAGCGACCGTTGGGGAACCGGTTCTAACCAGATTTTCCCACCTTGGCGAGAGTTCCGCTCCCCTCAGGGGACCCGCCCGGGGGCTGTATGAGATGGGGAGGCGCCGGTCACTGCTGCCCGCCCCACAGCTCTCTGCTCTCCCCCCATAGCATCCAGGGACTCCCCAGCCTCTGCCCCACATCCCCTGATTCTGGATCCTTCCCCAAGGCTCTTCCTCTGGGTTCCCTTCATGTCTCGCCTGCTCGTTAGCCGGGGGGAGGGGGTTATAAAACGCTGAAGTAAATTACTGGGCCGGAGGCTGAGCAGCCTGGTGGGGGCAGGTCAGAGCTCGGCCCGGAGCCCCAGTGACGGGGGAGACGTGTCACAGGGGGAATCACAAACCCTGCCCAGAGGCAGCTGGGACCCAGGGACATTTCAATGGGGAGGGGCCCAGCCGAGGGCAGGGCCTGGATTCAGCCAGCCCTGACCAGGCAGTTTCCATCCCGTCCTCTGGGGTCCCGGCCCAGAGTCGCTTGTCCCCAGCCCAGGGAGAGGGGGCAGATTCCCAGTGTCAGGGCCCCTCTGATCCCTTCTCTCTGCCACGGCCCCTCCCTGCCGGGGGGTGAGCTACCCCTTGGGCTGGGCCGAGACCTCAGGGCTGCTCCCCACTCAGAGCCAGGCGCCCCTGGCAGCAGGAGAGTCCCTGAGTCACTACCCAGCTGGGGCAGATTCTGTCCCTGATGCCATCGACCCCCCAGGGCAGAGCTCTGCCCCTCACGCTCTGATTCTCCCCCCAGCCGACGTGACTCTGGATCCAGACATTTTAAGAGGAATAAGGGATCTTTCGGAAAAGGCTTTATTTTCCGAAAGATCCGCGTCTAGACTGGCGCTTTTTTCCGGCAAAGCTCCGAGCTGGAAAAAAAGCGGCAGCCATTTTTATGCTAATGAAGCGGGGCGGATTTAAATCCCCGCTTCATTTGCAATTGCGATATGTCTAATTTGCATGCCTTTCACGGAAAAGGGATGCAGTCTAGACACAGCCTTGGGGTGCAGCAGGGCAGGGGCTCTTTAAGGACATAAGAACATAAGCGGCCATATGGAATCAGACCAAAGGCTCATCCAGCCCAGTGTCCCACAGTGGACAAAGCGACATCCCCCAGAGGGAGCGAACAGAATGTGGAATCATCACATGATCCCTCCCCATCACCCATTTCCAGCCCCTGGGAAAAAGAGTCTAAGATCACCATCTCTGCTCATCCTGGCTAATAAGTATTGAAGGACCTAACCTCCATGAATTTATCCAGCTCTTTCTTGAACCCTGTTAGGATGCGTCTCCACAGCAGGGCTCAACTCAAAATAATCTACACAAAGTGAGCTTCGTCAATTGCATATCTTATTTCGAAATTGGGAGCGTCTACACAGCACTTATTTCAAAATGAAGCAGTCTTCCTCCAACTTCCCTTATTTCTCATACAATGAGGCTACATCTACACTGGCAGCTTCTTGCGCAAGAACAACTGTTCTTGCGCAAAAACTTGCCAGGTGTCTACAGTGCACGTGCGTTCTTGCACAAGTAAATTTACAGTATAGCGCCGGAAAACAGGGCTTCTTCTGGAAGAGTTATTCCTCTCCCCACGAGGAATAAGCCCTCTTGCACAAGAGCTCCTGTGCAAGAGGCCAGTGTAGACAGGCAACATGAATTTCTTGCGCAAGAAACCCCTATGGCTAAAATGGCCATCAGAGCTTTCTTGTGCAAGAGAGCATCCACACTGCCATGGATGCTCTTGCGCAAAAGCACATCTCTTGCGCAAAAGCACATGCCAGTGTAGACGCGCTCTTGCGGAAGACTTTTTGCGCAAGAACTCTTGCACAAAACAGTTCTTGCGCAAGAAGCTGCCAGTGTAGACGTAGCCTGAGGGATACAGGAGTCGGAGTAAGAAGTCCTACAGCTTGGCAATATTTTGAAACCATTTTGAAATAACTACCTGCTGTGTAGATGTGGACTAACTTATTTCAAAATAAAGTTGCAGTGTAGACACAGGGTGACTGTGCGCTGTGTCAAGAAAAACTTCCTTTTGTCTTAAACCTGCTACCTATTAATTTAATTTGGTGACTCCTAGTTCTTAGGTTATGGGAACAAGTAAATCACTTTTCCTTATTCACTTTTTCCACACCCGTCATGATTTTACAGCCCTCTATGCTATCCCCCTTTCATCTCCTCTTTTCTAAGCTGAACAGTCCCAGTCTTTTTTGTCTCTCTTCATATGGGACCTGTTCCAAACCCCGAATCATTTTGTTGCCCTTTTCTGAACCAGAGCTGGGAGACTTGTTCTCCCTGCTGTATTCATTCTGGGGTAGAACTGTCCCTGCCATCACACCCATCCCTTTGCATCTGATGAGAATCAGTCACATTCCACACACGTCCCATTGTCCTGGCACAACCAAACTCTAACCTTGCTCTAAGGTAGGATCAGAGGAAGGCACATGCCACATTTGGTGGGCCTGGCTCTTACATTTAGGAGGCGTTCTTGAAGGAACAGACTCACAGACAGACTGACATGCATACTCTCCAAAATATATAGTGAGTTTCTGTTTTGTAAAGTAAGGGTATGTCTACACTGCATTCTTGTTTCGAGAGAGGAATGCAAAGTAGGCATACCGGAGCAGCAAATCAAGCGGGGATTTCAATATCCTCCGCTTCATTTCCATACTCTTGCTTGAGTGCTCTTTTGAAACACAGCCGTTTTGAAAGTGAAAGTGCGCTTCGGACGGGATTCGTTTGAAACAAACCCCTTGTTTTGAACTAACCCTTACTCCTCATTTTTGGCTACTCCTCATTCATTTGCATGAATTGGTCTTTTTTTTTTTTTTTTTGCACAACGTAAGAGCAGGGAATCGGAGGACGTATAACTCAACAGTTTCTACAAGCATCAGCAATGTTAATGTGGAATCGACGTATACTGAGCAGACGTGTAGCGGGGTTGCCCTGTATGGTGAAACCTCAAAAATAGTCCGAGGCAGGCTCCGTTAATGAGGACGTGCTACTTCGTCTTAGAGCCCTGGGAAGCCCTGGAGAGTCATTAGTCCGAATGACTCTAGGGAGCAGTTATTTTGAAATAGCAGCACTGGAGCATCCACACTACTGTTATTTCAAAATAAGTGTTATTCCCCAAGGAAAGCAGGAGTCCAGATTTCGAAATAAGCGGCCAGTTATTTTGAAAGAAGGGATTTGTTAGGGTGGATACTCCACCCATAAATTCAACCTAAGAAGGTTATTTTGAAATGAGGCCCTAGTGCAGGCCCGGGGTAAGTGCCTTGTCGGGGTGGACACCTTGAACATCACAGCGCCTGGGGCTGATTTACTGCACAGTGACTTGCCAGTGTAGACTTGGCCTTAATGCTAGTCAGTGTCCTGCTCGCTGTGGTCAGTTTTTGTTTTCTCCTTCCTGTTGGCTAGATCAAGTTTCAGGGAAGATGAAGGTTCCCTCCATCTGCCAGAGCGCCAGAGCCAGCTCCCCTCTGCCTGGTTTTCTTGTTTTCTTCCTGACTTCTTTTCTTCCTGGCGGAGGGGGAGAAGGGGGGTTCATTTGTTTTGTTTTCAGGAAAAATCGCGCTGTTAAGAACATGCCCCGTGTCCCAGGATGCAGGAGGCTCCGTGTGCGCGTGTCTGAGCCTGCACAGCCAAACTACGCAGAGAAACTAAACTTCCATTTTCAGCCGATCTCCGCAACGAGGTTCCAAGCTCTCTCCAGGGGGAAGTTGAAGGAGTTTGAGGTCCCCACAGGAAGGAATTCCTAAATGCGCCTTCCCGGTTCTCAAAGGGGTTGCATTTGGGTGGTGGCGTTACCAATCCAAGGCTGGAGAATCTGTGATCTTGGGAGCTTTCACACAAGCCTTTACTGGCAGGGTGTTCCCACGTCCTCGGCAGGCCTCCGCCTTCTGCACCCGACGTGCCAACGCGCGAACAGTCTGGGCAGTGCGTAGCCGGCACGGCTCTCCCATTGGCCGGTAGGAAGGGCGCGGGTGAGTCACTCCGCTAGGGGCTGTAGGCAGGAGGGAGAGGCAGAGGACAGGTGGGATGGAGTAAAGCAGTCCCTTGCCTCGTCCTTCTGACTGCTCCATCCCAGCACAGGGCCATGGGAACGGGGACCCCGGGTAGTCAAAGGAGTCAGGGCGGGGGGGGTGTCCTCCAGCCCGGAGCTGAGTCCAGTCTCTCAGGTCCAGCTCAGTCACTCCCATGGCTCGCCCAGGTACCAAACCCAGGTCAATGACCCCACCCCAAGTTCTCACATTCCTCTGTCTGCAGGCCCCGAAACCTTCCTCTGCAGCTGCTCCCCTGGCAAAGGCCGCAGGTCTGGTTTCTGCCTCTGGGCCGGGGCTGCGGAGGGAGGGGCCCTAGGCTTTTTGCCATCCCAAGCAAAATATATTTTGGCCGTGCGGGGGCTGCAGGACGGAGCCGCCTCCCCCGACTCTGGCCCCGCAACACCCGGGCCCCGCTCCCCCAATGGCCGCGCGCCCCGCCGCGCGCTCTGCGCGGTGCGACGGGCCCGGCTGCGCCCCGCCACGTGCCCGCCCCTGCCCCTGCCGAGCGCCTGCAGATCCGCCCCGGGCGAGCCGGGCCAGGGCCCCCAGCGAGACCCGCGGCGGGCAGCGCGTTCCGGCCCCGGCCCTGCTCTGCGCACCCCGCAGCCTGCACCGCGGGCGAGTCCGGGGCTGGCGACCGCGCTGTCTCCCCCCGCCGAGCCCCGGGCCTGGGGGGCCAAGGGCGGGCCGCAGCCGCTGCAGCCCCCTCCCAGCCGCCCGCCCAGCGAGCTTCGAGCCCCGCGCGAGGGCAGCCGGGCCGGGCTCGCGGGAGGGCTCCCGGGCGGGCTCCGGGCCAGTGACCCCGCTGCGCGGTGCCTGCAAAGGGCTGGGCTCCCGCACCAGGGCTGGCTCCGCTCAGGCCCCAGCAGCTGCGCTGCGAGCTTCCCCTGGCTGGCGGGCCGCTCTGCCCCCTCCGCCCGCACTGGGGCGCGGACCCTTCTTCCCAGGGGCCGGGTGGGGCAGCAGAGCGCCCGCCCCTGCAGGCCCCGGCTCCGCCACCCCGCCCCTTGCCCTGGGGGCCACAGGCAGGCCCGCGTCGGGCGGTGAGGCTGGCCGGGATCCGCCCCTGGACATGTGCCGCCCCAAGCACGTGCTTGGTTTGCCAGTGCCTAGAGCCGGCCCTGTATGGTGTCAGAGTGATATGCAGTGTTAATTATTAGTTTAATGAAAGTATCATGTGTCTTGTCAGTAAGTTTTTATTTGGCTGGTTATTTTTACTATAGAATCACAGAGCTGGAAGAGACCTCGGGAGTCATCAAGTCCAGCCCCCTGCCTAAGGCAGGAACAATCCCAACTAAATTAACTCAGCCAGTGCTTGGTGAAGCCCTGACTTAAAAACTTCTAGGGAGGGAGATTCTACCCCTCCTAGGTGACCCATTCAGTGCTTCACCACCCTCCTAGTGAAATAGTTTTCCTAATATCCAGCCTAGACCTCCCCACTGTAACATTATCTGTAAGTTAATCACTAATTTTCTCTTCAGACATAAATCATATAGCTTTCCCAATTATTGAATGTTATATAATACTGGAGCATCAGATATACACTTTACTAGATCTGTTTCACCTACAATTCATCAACACATTTACTGTGCTGCACATCAAACATGCTGATGAATTGTAGGTATAAGAGGTATAGTACACGTATCCATACATATATTTGCCTCAAAAACTTTAGAAACAGCCACAAATAGAGAAAAAACACAGTCGTTGTCTTAAGTTTGCAAGCAATACACACAGAACACTTTGGGATTGATTTTGGCGATGCATAGGGGTTAGAGGAACTGTAACCACTTGTGGAAAAATTCCCTGCACGGAAGTCAGTTCAGACCACAATGCAACCCCTCTGCAATTCCTCATAGCACTCAAATAGAATCCATGTTAGCGCATGAGGCAAGAAGAAGGGTGCTAGGAGTAGAAACCAGAGTATCTGCAGCAAAGGAGGTAGTGCTAAGGCTGCACCTTCTGTGCCTTGGTACAGAATTGTCCCATTGCTCTGAATGTGACTTCTGCATACAGGTCAGATTCAGATACAAATACATGCAGATGCATTTATAACACACAGCTTGAAAGTCCAGTTTCTTTGAGGTCTGCATTTGTTTTCTTCATCTGTTTCTCATGGATTGCCGTTAAAACGCTGCATGGAAAATACAACAAGGGTATCATACACATATAAGCACCTCTGCAGTTGAGAATTGTGGGGAAAATATTTCTTTCATTTAATTTTCTAGTGTAGGTTAGATATAGGCTCTCTACATTCTGTACAATACAGTGTAACATTAGTCAATGGTGAAAATGACCAATCATGTTTCTCTAAAACGTACTCATGGGTTAAGTCACACCCACTCTAGGAAACTCTATTCATCCAATCTTCAATTACATTGAATGCTCACTAATTAACAGGCCTCCCTAATTTGTCTCTGAAAAATAAAACAAAGATTAGACAAAGAGTTGCTGGTGGCAAATTATTAGCAGCAATGGACATTCTACATTCAACTACATTTTGGTGGGTATATTTGCATAACGGATGGGAGTCATTGTCAATCTTCCTGATTTTGCTACATCATTTTACTTCTCTAGGATGGATGGTGGCTGATGTAAACTGTACCCATAGGCTGTGTCTAGACTGGCAAGTTTTTCCATAGCGGCTACTTTGCAGAAAAACACCAGCTACTAGCCGCTTGAATTTAACGCCAAGAACACTGACGATCTGATGTAAGATTGTCAGTGTTCTTCTTGCAAATATGCTGCTCCCGTTCGGGGAAAAGCCCTCTTGCGTGTATTTTGCGCCGGAGTCCAGTAATAGACAGCTCGGACTGTTTTTGCGCCAAAAAGCCCGATGGCGAAAATGGCGATCGGGGGCTTTCTTGCGCAAAACGCTTTATCTAGTTCAGCGCGGGCGGCTTTTCCACAAAGTGCTTTCTTAAAGCGTCCGTGCAATCTAGGCGCTCTTTTCATAAATGCTTTTAGCGGAAAAACTTTTCCATTAAAAGCATTTGCGGAAAATCATACCAGTCTAGGCGTGCCCATATTGTTTTATTTTACCCCAAAACTGAGTGGATGGAATCAGGAGGCTCAAATGCCAGTTGTGAATTAGGCACACATGGTCTGATTCTTAATTACACTAAGGGCTCTTCTACCCAAAGAAATTGACTGGAATAGCTACCGTAGAATGACTGTACTGCTGTAACTTTGAATAACTCCACATTTTCAGAGCTGGTGCTAGGCGTAAACAGACTAAGCAATTGCTTAGGGCCCCAAGTGGCTCCAGTGGCCCCCTATTAATTATTATTATGTGTTGTGGGAAGAGAGAAATATTCTTGCTTAGGGAATCCAATAGGCTAACACTGGCATTTCTATTTTATAATTTATTCTTGTACAATTTTATAATGTTATTCTCGACTCTACTATCTTTACTCATAAACTACATCTACACTGCACATTGTTGCACAAGAAGATATGCAAATGAGGCACGGCAATGAATATTGCTGTGCCTAATTTGCATACCTAATGAGCCACCATTGTGCATAAGGGGCTTTTGCACAAGAAGGAGCAGTGTAGTGCAAAACCCCTCTATTGTGCAAGAGGGGAAAATAAACAGCAGAACAGCTCTTGCACAAGAGGGGGGTGGTTTGCGCAAGAAGGAGCAGTATAGACTTCTCCTTCTTGGGCAAAAGCCCCTTGCGCAAAAATGGTGGCTTATTAAGTATGTAAATGAGGTGCAGCGATATTCATTGCCATGCCTTATTTGCATATGTTCTTGCTCAAGACTGGGCAGTGTAGACATGGCCTTGTAGTGTAGAAATAGCCTCCAAGACCCTGGAACTTCATTTGCATAACCATGATGCATTGCGCAAAGTGACCCGTGTCCGTGGTCCATGGGCTGCAATGTCACACGATGCGACGCCAGAGCAGTCCAGAGAGTGGACTGATGGAGACGCACTGATGTCCCTTGCGCAGCAGGACAAACCGTACAAACGATGCTCCAGGGGACAGACCAGCCCCCTCCGAAGTCTCTAGGCAGGGACCAGTCGCCTAGGGCAGGTCTGTGCACACTGATGTCTTATCCCCTGTCCATGTGCCATGCCTGGGCTGCTGCAATCCGGCAGCAGCAATCTCCGTAGCTTGTCCTGGTCTTCCCTCGGCCGCTCAGTGTCAGGTGCAAATCACCAAGTGGATGATAGTTCACATCACGGGACCATCGGAGGTCTCCACACTAGCACTCCACAAGGCCACCTGAGCCTCGAAGAGGTTTAGGTCCCTAAGAGGAACAGGAAATAGAGCAAGAATGTGGGTGCAAAGGATGGAGACGGATGTTTCTGCCACAACATCCTCTGGCAAGGAGTTCCACAAGTTGACTTTGTGCTATGTGAAGAAATACTTCCTTTGGCTTATTTGAAATTTGCTCCCTATAAATTTCATTTGGTCTCCATCTAGTTCTCGTGTCCTGGGAAGAAGTAAATAACTCTTCTTTATGATTTTTCTCCATTGATATGATTGTAATTTGTTTACTTGATAGTAATTTCTCCTTTAGTCTTCCACTTGGAGAAAGCTAAAATGTTTCAGCCATGGAAGTGTTTCTACTGAGAAATTGGCTGTAGTAGAAAACATTATATTTCCCCTTGGAAAACTTGATCTGCAACTAGAAAAAAATCCAGTTTTTGACAGGAAGTGTTTACAATGAACAAACCCATTTATTTTCATTTCAAATTGAAAAGTTCATTCTGGCTTTACAAAGCAGGACTGTCGCTGCTCCCTTAGCTCTAGGGACTGAACTGCCCTGACAGCAGGTCCTGCCATGGGGAAAGGGACCCAGGAGAGTCCCCAGACCCAGCAGCAGGATATTTAAATCCCGGGCTTCATTTGCAACTCCGGTTGCCCTCATTAGAATACCTAGCTCGAACTAATGAGCTAGTGTAGCCTGACCCTGAGAGTGAAAGAACTGGGCTTCTTTAGTCTGGAAAGGAGAAGACTGAGGGGGGACATGAGAGCGGTTTTCAAGTATCTAAAAGGGTGTCACAAGGAGGAGGGAGGCAAACTGTTCTCCTTGGCCTCTGAGGACAGGACAAGAAGCAAGGGCTTAAACTGCAGCAAGGGAGGTTTAGGTTGGACATTAGGAAAATGTTTCTGCCTGTCAGAAAACTTCCTGTCAGGTGGTAAAACACTGGAACAAATTGCTGGGGGAGGTTGTGGAATCTCCATCACTGGAGATATTTCAGAGCAGGTTGCACAGACACCTGTCAGGGATGATCTAGACGGTGCTGGGTCCTGCCGTGAGGGCAGGGAACTGGACTTGGTGGCTTCCCGAGGTCCCTTCCCATTCTACTGTTCTGTGATTCACAGACCAGACAGATCAGTCCCAGACCAGCACGGATGGCGGGGGGGGCGGTCAAGCTGTTTCTCTACCCTACCTATCTCTGGGCAGTTCCTGAGTCTCTCTAAGGGGCAGGGCTGCTCACACACTTGCTGGCGGTGCCCATGAGCGGTGGTTGGGCTGTGGCTGGTTGTACAGCTCTGGGCTGTGATTGTCCAAGTGTCCCAAGGGGCTGGCTGGGGGAAGGACACCAGCCGTGCGGGGGCAGGGGGTGGTGATGCCACAAAGGCCTGTGGGGGGAAGGAGTTGGGGGCTGAGCTCATGGAGATCCCCTGACATCAGCTGCAAGGCAGGGCAGCCTCAGAAACACCCCCAGCCCTTTCTGGCTGTGTGGGAGCCCCCCAAAGAGGCGGGGCTGGACTCGCTCTGAGACCGACCCCTCTGGGGGTGACCTGGGCCAGCCTTTGGGATGTCCCCTGAGACCTCTCGGTCACCCCCCTCTCCCAATCTCACTGCTGATTGGCTGAGCAGGGGGCCATGGAGAGGGAGGAGGTTTCCCAGTTTCCCAGCGGTGACCCCGGCTACTCTTCCTTTGCAGGCTCCAGACGGGCGGGTCTGGCCTCGGGCCGGCCCTGCGGGGGACCTGCGGGCAGAGCCCCACACGGGCGCTCAGACAGCGGGAGGTGAGCATGGGCGAGTAGGGGAGGCTGTTTTCCTTTAGCGCTGGGGTGGGGGCGGGAAAGGGGAGACTGGGGACCCTTTGGGCAGGGCTGTGTTGGGCCCTTCCTCCTTCAGGGACAGGGCTGGGAGATGGGAGTTGAAATCAGGCCTGGCTGGCTCTGGGAACAGGAGCCTCAAATCCCACCCCACCCCACAACGTCCCTCTCCCCATGGGATCCATCCACATTGTCCGAGTCTGGAGAGACAAGGCCCTTCCCAAGAGCCCTGCCCAATGGATCCGACTCCCCTGAGCACCAGGGCCCAGCACCGGGAGGGGATGGGGGCTCGCTTGGCAGAGGCTGGGCACGGGTCTATTGACCTGCCCCACCTCTCCCCTCGCAGCGTCAGCTCCTGCATCGCGCCCAGAGTGTCCCAAGGAGCGCCAAGGCCCCAGGGAGCAGCAGAGCCCGGTTGTAATTGCCCCCGCATCCGGCATTGGAGGTGAGTGTCCTCTGAGCCGGCCCCTGACCCCGGGTGAGCAGGCGGCTCCCACAGGCCGCAGGGCCGGCAGCGGCAGGGCTGCGGGCTGGGAGTGACCCTGGGAGGGCAGAGTCAGAGCCGGGCCTGAGCCAGACTCGGGACCAGCTCATCTTCTCCTGGCTCAGGGAGACCCGGGACAATAAGGACCCATGTTCGGCCCGGGCTCCAGCCAGGTTCCTTTCTGGCCCTGGGCCCTCCTTGTCCCCTGGTAGGGTTACCAGATGGGTTTGAAAAACATCCCAGACACACGTGATCTCAGAATGGGAAGGGGACCGGCTGGGAGGGGAGTGAGGCTGGCTGGGATGGGGCTGGGGGAACGGGCTGGCGCGGGAGATCGGGGCGGGGAGACCGGCCATTGGGAAGCAGGGCTGGCTGGGAGGAGGTCGGGAGGAGCAGGGCTGACGGGGAGAACTGGGAGCGGGAGGGGAGGAAGGGACCAGCTGGCGGGAAGCAGGGGCTAGCCGGGATGGAGTTGGGGGAGCGGGTCCGGCTGAGGGGAGGGGCCAGTGGGGAGCGGGCTGGCCGACACACGCAGATCTCGGGCGCTGCCTGTCCCGCGCACGGTCCCGGCGGGCACGAGCGAGTCCGGCCCCAGGATTCCATCTCTCCCGGACCTGCCCCCCTACTGTGTAGCTACGCACGGCCTGGCTGGTACTGTCCAGTCCAAACCCTGCAAAGCCAGCTGGGGTGCAAGTCCTCATGGAGGGCCCTGCCCACCGCCCTGTGCCCCAGGAGCTGGGGTCCCGTTAGCTCCTCTCCCAGTGGCTCCAGCAGAGGACGGGGAGGGAGGCGCCTGGCCCAGGGGTTGGGAGCAGGACACTGATGGGCCCCGCCTCCTCCCTTCCATCCCAGCTCAGCACAGCCCCCACTAGGAGCTTGGGGCCCAGCTGGGACTGTCCTCGGGTGCCCAGCCAAGGACACCGGCCGGCCGGCCAGGAGGGGCCTGACCCTCTGCCCACTGCTGCTGCTGCGCCAGAGGTGAGGGACCCCACAGGGCAACGGGCCCCTAGAGCAGAGACACCGGCAGACGCCAGCCCAGGGGCCCTGCGGAAATGACTCGCCAGGCTCCCACCCGCAATGGGAGCAGGGTTACCAGGTGAGTTAAAAAAATATCGGACACTCTTGATCTCAGATGAGGGTGGGGGGACGGGACGGGAGGCAGGAAGGGCTGGCGGGGGGCAGCACGGCCAGTGGGAAGCAGGCCTGACGGGGAGGGGCGGCAGGTCGGGGCAGCGGGGTTGGATGGGGGAGATGGGGTGGGGGAACCAGCCGGCGGGAAGCAGGGTTGGGGCAAGGGCAGAGGGGCTGGCCAGGGGAGATCGGGAGGAGAAGTGGGGGAGAACCGGCTGGCTGGGAGGGGGCTGGGGGGAGCGAATCGGCCGGCGGGGAGTGGGACTTAGCCGGGCATGTGCAGATCCCAGGGCGCTGCCTGTTCCGCGCACGGTCCTGGCGCAGCGCGAGTGAGTTCTGCTGCGGCTCCGCAAGGCGCTTGCCTCTCCCCTCCCCTGCCCCGCTCCATGTAGGACCAGCCCCTCCACAGGCACTAAGGCGCCCGCTCTTCTGTGGGGCCAGGGATGCGGCCCACTGGGACCCAGCCCCAGCCAGGGCCATGGGGCAGGCGGATGCTGTGGGGGAACAGCCGGAATGGGGGGGGGAGGGAGGCGGTAGCAGCTCCTGCAATGATAAGCCAGAGGGGTCTGGCCCTGGGGGGCCCTAGAGAGGCGCCACCCAGGCCCAAGCTCCCACTGACCCCCTGGGTCACGGGGTCCCGCGTCTGACAGGCTCTTGCTGTCTTGGGACAGGTGGAGCCCGGACACGGGGATGCGCCAGCTCCCCCCCGGCCCACACAGACTCCAGGTGCCCACAGCTCGGCAGGGGCTGCTCCAGGGCAGGCGACAGCTGCGGGGAGGGAGCCACCAGCGGGAGTCAGAGCATCAGTCGGAGCTCTTCCTGCTCACGCTGGGACTGGAGCCACGGACATGACCCGGCCCTGGGCTGGGCTGGGCACCAGGATAGAAGGAAGAGCTGCCCTCTCCACGCGGGCATTGAACCACCCTCCCCATCTCCTGTCCCTGGACAGGACCTGCACAACCCAGTGAGTCAGGCCCAGCTTATGGACTGTAGCCATTGGGCTGCACTGCCCTGACTAAAGGGGCAAGGTACTGACACTGGCCATTGGGCCATACTGCCCTTAGAAAAGGGGCAAAGTGCTGACTATGGCCATTGGGCCATACTGCCCTTAGAAAAGGGGCAAGGTACTGACACTGGCCATTGGGCCATACTGCCCTTAGAAAAGGGGCAAAGTGCTGACTATGGCCATTGGGCCACATAGCCCTTAGAAAAGGGGCAAGGTACTGACACTGGCCATTGGGCCACACTGCCCTTAGAAAAGGGGCAAGGTGCTGACTCTGGCCATTGGGCCATACTGCCCTGAGAAAAGGGGCAATGTACTGACACTGGCCATTGGGCCACACTGCCCTTACAAAAGGGGCAATGTACTGACACTGGCCATTGGGCCACACTGCCCTTAGAAAAGGGGCAAGGTGCTGACTCTGGCCATTGGGCCATACTGCCCTTAGAAAAGGGGCAAGGTACTGACACTGGCCATTGGGCCAAACTGCCCTTAGAAAAGGGGCCTGTTACAGACTCCAGCCACTAGGCCGCCCTGCCCTAAGGCAAGCTCTGCCAGAGGGAAGCTGGGAGCCCACAGGCTTTGTGGCGGGAGAAGCTGCCGTCACCTCGGAACCAGGTGCGGGCTGGACCCAGCGACCCGACGGAGACGATTCCAGCCCAGGGACGGGGCATGTCACGGCGCAGACTGAAGACTAAACAACCCACCCAGCAGCCAGGGCCAGGCGAGATCACACACGGGACCAGGGCAGCAGAGGAGGAAACCGCCGGCCAGGGCAGAGAGGGACCTGCTGAACCTCGGGGACCTGCTGAAGCCTGGAACAGACCGAGGGGCCTTCCGCCGCACCGCTTCCCCAGACCCCGAGCTCGGGCTGCCGGTGCCCTTCAGCCAGGAAGCCGGGCACAGAAGTCACAGCCCGGCGCCTCGCAGCCCTGCCCTGCGCACTCGTGGCCTGGCCAGGCCATTCGCAGGGAGACTCCCATCCAGTGCAGATCCCTACGGCAGGGGTGGGGAACCTCAGGCGCGGGGGCTGGATGCAGCCCCGGCTTACGGAGATCCGGCCCCTGAAGGTCGGGGCTCCCCCCTGCATTGGGGGCTCATGCTGGGAGGGGAAGGGGGCTGTTTCTCACTTGTGTGCAGCCCCCCATGGATTTCTCTGTTGGTCAGTAGCCCCGACCCAGCAAAGGTTCCCCACCCCTGCTCTGTGGGGGGTAAAGGTCCCTGGGAAATGACTAGCCCCACCCATTTCACAGCCAGGAGACGTGCAATGGGGGAGAGGAAGGGGATGGGGAGTCAGAGCTCCCCATGTGGCGAGGGGCCTGGGGCACCAGCTGCTCGCCTGGCCCTGCCAGAATGGGACAGGAGTTGTCCTGCCCCAACACGGGCACTCTCGGAGGGGGCAGATCAGAGCCACCCTGAGGCGAAGGGAGAAGTGAGGGTGAAATGGCTCTAGCCCTGCCCCACAGGCTGCTGGGAAGTGAAATTGGCACTCTTGGGACACCCCACTCCCACCGCACACAATCCTAGTTTGGGCCAGGACCCCACCGGTCAGAGAGCCGGGAAATTTCCCACGGAAACTCCCGGGAGTGTGACAGGGAGCAGCGTGGAAACGCTCTGGCTGTGAAATGGGCGAGGTTGCAGGGGGACGCGATGGGGCCCTAGTTCCGGCATATTCCCTGGAAGTTGTGGGAAAGGGTCTGCCAGAAACTCCTGGCCCTGTTGGTCCTCAGGGTCATTGGGGAATCCCCTAGTGCAGCCTTTCTCCAGCTGGGGCTCCCAACCCAAAAGGGGGTCCCAGGGCCAGGTAGGGGCTCTCGAGCAGGGTCACTGGCCGCCTGGGTTTTCCCAGCCATGACCTCGTCTTTGGGCCTCAAATCTTCCTCTGGGCAGATGTTTGGAAATATTTAAAACTGTGGATTTCTCCAGGCTTTCCCAGCTGAGTGGCTGAGCAGCGGCACTGTCTGGCCATCCGGTTTGGGGGTAGCCCCATTGACAGCAGCAGCACAGGAGGAAGGGAGGCCTGGTACGGTATTGCCACCCTTCCTTCTGCACTGCTGCTGGTGGTGGGGCTGCCTTTCAATCTGGGTGGCTGCAGAGCAGTGGCCCCTGGCAGGTCACCCAGCTCAGAAGTCAGTGCCAGCACCAGCTGCAGCACAGAGGGAAGGGGCAGTGCTGCTGGGTGGGGGCTGCCTTCTGAGCTGGGTGGCGAGCAGTGGCTGCTGGCCAGGGGCCCAGCTTAGACGACGGCGCCCCTGCCAGCAGCAGCACAGAAGCAGGGTGGCTCCGCAGTGTGTCACTCCTACTTCTGCACCACTGCTGGCGGTGGCCCTGTCTTCCGAGCTGGGCGCCCCAGGAGCAGCCACGACTCTCTGGTCACCCGCTCGGCAGTCAGTGCTGCTCCCAAGAGGTGCAGCAGGAAGTGCAGGACGGACGGGATGGCAGCACTTCCTTCGCCCCGCGGTGGGTGTCAGCCCTGCCTCCCAAACTGGGTGACCAGAGAGGTGCCACTGGCCAGGGGCTACTTCAGAGGGCAGCGCCGATACCAGCAGCAGCACAAACTAGGGATGTCAACGTGTGTAGTCGGCTACACGACAACCGATACGCCTGGGCTTATTGGTTAATCCTGTCGACTGCACACACCCCTTCCCCGGCTGCCTCAGGAACAGAAGCAGCAAGGGGGAAGGGGGCGGTGGGAACCGGTGTCTGTGGGGAGCTGGCTTTTAAGCTGCCTCCACATGAGCACCAGATCCCATGGAGCTGCCTGGCCCCCCCCACGGGCTGCTGCCTCTCATAGAGATGCAGCAACACGGAGGGTGAGGGGGGCAGGCGGGAGCTGGTGGACACGGGAAGCAGCTTTTAAGACAGCTCCCCACGTGTATCAGCTCCTGTGGAACCATGTCTCACCCCTTCCCCTCCACTGCTGCCTCTCTATCAGCGTGGGGGCAGGGCAGACATGAGATGAGGTGTACGGGGAACTATCTTCTAAGCCGGCTCACCTCACATGCCAGCTCCATGGAGCCCCCCTTTCCTCCCTTGTTGCCTCGCACAGAGGCAGTGGGGGGTGGGGAGGTTGCTCGAGGGGAGCTGACTTAAAATCTAGTTCTCCGTGAGCACCAGTTCTGCGGAGCTGCCTGCTCCTGCCTCTCACACTCCAGAGGAGGCTGCTGCAGAGCAGCCTCTGTCCGGGGCTGGCACAAGCTCTTGTCGCACAGAGGCTGCTGTGTGGGATGCCGGTGCAGCCTCTGTGTGCTGTGTGGGATGCCGGTGCAGCCTCTGTCTGCTGTGTGGGATGCCGGTGCAGCCTCTGTCTGCTGCGTGGGATGCTGGTGCAGCCTCTGTCTGCTGTGTGGGATGCCGGTGCAGTCCCGCATTGCTGACTCAGGCCCCAGGGACTATCGAATAATCATGGAATTGCTACAGTTTGATGCAGTGACATGATTGTTCAATGACTCTCTGTCTGACATCCCTAGCAAAAAGGGAGGGCGGCCCTGGACGGTGCTCCCCTCGTCCTTCTCTGCCGTCCCTGGCGACGGCGCCTCTTCTCACGCCGGGCAGCTGGACAATCCGTGCTGTCTCCGGTAACAGTGCAGAAGGCAGGTGGGCTGCTGCAGCTTTGCCTCCCTGCCTTCTGCGCCGCTGCTGCTGGGTAAGGATGTTAAATAACGATTCATGGACGAGTCGAGTAGTCGATAGAATTTCCATTGGCTACTCGACTAGTCGATGGGCACTTTCTGAACTTTGAACTGTACAAGGGGCCGCAGCAGGACCTCCTGTGCACTTCAAAATCAGAACTCCGCGGTGCAGCCCGGGGCCAGCAGGAAGTCCCACTGACTCCGGGCTTTACGAGGGTCCTTCCGCTTTGAAAGGCAGAGAATCCTGGAGGCTCTTGTGCAGTTCAGAGTGGAAGCACCTGCATGGAGCCTGGAGTCAGCAGGGGACTCAGACCACTGGCAACCCCGAGGTCCATGTGGCGCTGCTCCTTCAGAGTACCCCCTTTTCTCCCCTTTTCCCATGAGTAGGCAGCGCCAGCACCACCAGCAGTGCAGAAGGGAAGGTGGCCTCGTGTGGCGGTGCCTCCCTTCCTTCTGCACTGCTGCTGGTAGTGGCACTGCCTACTAACGGGGAGGCTGGGGGCAGTTATAAGGGGTCAGGTGCCCAACCTGGATGGCAACCCCACCGCCAGCAGCAGCGCAGGAGGGAGGGGAGCTGGTCTGGTATCGCCACCCTCCCTGCTGTGCAGCTGCTGGCCGTGCCTCTCACTTCTCAGCTGGACAGCTAGAGCGCGCAGGCACCGTGTGCACAAGGCCGCCTGCCCCCAGCAGAAGCACAGAAGGTCTGCGACTGCCGCCCTGCCTTCTGTACCGCTGCTGGGGGCAGCCCTGCCTGCCACACTGAGGGTACGTCTAGACTACAGGCTTTTGTCAACAGAAGTTTTGTCGACAGATACTGTCGACAAAGCTTCTGTCGACAAAGAGAGTCTAGATACATCCAGTTCTGTCCAGCCTGGGGCTCACAGCCAGTTGTGCTGGGGGTGGGGTAAGGCAGAGGATGCAGGCAAGGAAGAGGCGTAAGAGGGTCTCTCCATGGCCAGAGAGGGGATCCCAAGGAGCGACTGTCTCGAGTTGCAGTTGGGGAGCTCTGTGGTGGGTATTAGGGAAACGATTTCACTGAGGCTGGTGAAACACTGGAACGGGAGGCCTGGGGAAGGGGGGGAATCTCTGTCCTGAGAGGATTTTAAGGCCAGACTCGACACAGCCCTGGCTGGGATGATTGAGTTGGGCTGGGCCCTGCTCTGAGCAGGAACAGGACTAGCTGACTCCTCAGGGCCCTTCCAGCCCAGTGATTCTGTGACTCTGAACAGGGCAGAGAGTGGGGTCCCAGGAGAGGTTCCCAGGAGCACAAGGCCTAGAGGCTAAAAGAGGGATGTGAGGGGGGCACTGGGGCACTGGAACTAGGACGTGGTTTCTCCTGGGCGTGTGTGTTGCTTTGCTCACACTCAGCTGAACGGCAACATTTCCTCCAGCATCATCATAGTAGTGAATACAACAGCCCCCACCTGCTCCCGGGGGGGATGCTCGAAGGAAGGACCAGAAACCACATCGGCTGGTCCAGCTGCCCGCGAAACACAGGCCGGGGTGAAGATTTTCTACCTGTTAACTCTGCATCCTGTATCATCAGTGTACACACAGCCCACCATTGCCTGTGCCACCCCCGTCCAAACCCCACTCCCCATCTCCCACGTCCTAGACACTTCCCCACCCAGACACCCACACGAGACCAGCTAGCCTCATATTATCAGTCATCAGCCACCCCATGTACCTGAGAAACTGCCAGTCTGTGCCCCACAGACAGAGCCCCCCATGCCAATCCCTGCCCTATATCCCAGACTGGCAGTCTGTGCCCCACAGACAGGGCCACCCTTTAACAGCCCCTCCTACATGTATCTGACTAACTACCAGTCTGTGCCCCACAGACAGAGCCCCTTCTGCCAGTCCCTCCCTAGATCCCTGTCTAACTGCCAGTCTGTGCCCCACAGACAGAGCCCCCCTCAGCCAGCCCCTGCCCCACATCCCTGACTAACTGCCAATCTGTACCCCAGAGACAGAGCCCCCTCTGCCAGCCTCTGCTCCATTTCCCTGCCTGCTTATCTGTCCCCAATTACAGAACCCCCCTCTCCCAGCTCCTGGCCCTGGGTGCAAGGACCGACACAGGAGGGGAAGCCAGGCAGGAGGGCAAATTGCCCTTGAGCCCCGTACACCCTGTACAACTGGGTCTGGCAGAGGGGGGCTCTGACTGTGAGGCAGAGACCCCACATCCCTAAATGCCAGTCTCTGCCTCACAGTCAATTTTGAAATCCCTGACTAACTGCCAGTCTGCTCCCAAAAGACGGAACCCGCCTCTGCCAGCCTCTGCCCCACATCCCTGACTAACTGCCAGTCTGTCCCCACAGACAGAGCCCCAGAGAGCCCATTGCCAGCCCCTCCCCACGTCCCTGACCAAGTGTCAGTTGGTGCCCCAGAGAGCCCACTGTTCCAGCACCTATCTCCTGTCCCTGACTGCCAGTCTGTGCCCCACACATAGAGCCCCCTTTCCAGCTCCTAACCCACATGCCCCACAGACAGAGCCCCCCTCTGCCAGACCCAGTTGTACAGGGTGTACGGGGCTCAAGGGCAATTTGCCCTCCTGCCTGGCTTCCCCTCCCGTGTCGGTCCTTGCACCCAGGGCCAGGCTGCGATGGGCGACGGGGTCACCCCTCCCTGCCGTGTCCTGTCCAGCCGCAGGCCGAGGGGGAGCCACACCCGGCTGGAGTCCTCCCACCCTGAGCCGGAGCTGAGCCAGGGGATCAGACGCTCCCTGCAGCCCCCCAGCGCCCAGGAGAACATGGACGGTAAGTGGGGTCGGGGCCGCGGTCGTGGGGAGCTGCTGCACTCAGGGGGGCTGGGGAATTCCCGGTACCTCGACCCCCAGCGAAACCTCCCCCGACATTCACAAGAGGAGCGGGCAGGGAGAAATCTCTGCTGTCCTGCCCATGGGCATGGAAACCTCAGCTCTGCCCCACACACACACAGTGGGAACCCGAAATCATCTCTCCCTCCCCTCTCAATGTTCAGTCCCTTCTCTCCCAGCCTGAGTTCCTGCCTCCCTCCTGCCAGGCTGTTCCTGCCTCTTTCGGTCTATTCAAAACATACTGCGAGGCAGAGACTTATTTGGGTTTTCCTGCCTCCAGCCACAGTTTGGGGCCTCTGGATGCCCTGTCCCTGCCCCTCCCAATGCAGGATGATTTAGCCCATCCTAATATCTCACGGTGTCGTCCTCTTTACTCCATTTGCACCCCTGAGAACTTTCTAGCTCCCCCCTCCCTCCAGGGAACGTGGTTCCCAGCCTTGGGCTCTCAGTGCGGATTCCTACCATGTCCACCTGTGATGCCTGCAGGTAAGTTGTGACGTTGTGGGGTCTGTGGTCACTCTGTTTGCCTTGTGGGGTTGTATGTGGTTCTACTGTCCTGGGCTGTTCTGTAATAACTCTTTCTCTGTGTGTGCTTCAGTTTCCCTGGGCACTGCAACACGGCTTGGTTGAGGAAGGGAAGGGACATGACTCACTGGGGAGGTGAATGCGTCTCTCCTGTCCTGAGTCTCGTGTCCTGAGGCTGCAGACAAGACCTTTGGGCAGGAAGGGGAACAAAGGGGCAGGCGGGGCTGACTCCAGGCTGGTGACTATGGCCTGGGGGGAAGGGTCAGTCTCAGCTGGTTTAGGATGAGGGAGGGGGATAGAGCAGGAAGGGGGGAGCCGGGCCCAGAGCCCTTTTCCCAGAGAGGAATGGTCCTGCCTGCTCCTGGTCCCTGTGTTAACAAGGTTCCCGCGCTGCGCTGTGTCCTGTGAACCGATAAACCTTCAGTTCTACTTGCCGGTGAGAGTCACGTCCGGCTCTGGGTGGGGTGCAGGCCCGGTGACTCCCCCACAGCCCGTGACACAAGTAAAGAGCCAGGATGTGAGAGATGGGGCCTCCTGTCTCCTCCCCCGCCCTGAGTTAACAGGGCTTCCCCCTTCCCTTTGAGCTTGTGCGGAGGTGAGTGACGGGGCCTGGCTGCAGGGTTTGTGCTGGGGCTTGAGGCTTAAACCTGAGCTATCTGCTCAGTGGCAGCCCCCGCAGGCCCCTCCATAGCCCGGCCGGCAGAGCGAGGGCTGTAGCGGGTGCTCAGCTAGTGACCCTCGGTGGCTGGCTGGACTCTGGCTCACAGGGGAGCGTCTCTTCTCTGCCCTGGCTGGGCAGAGCGAGAGAAGAGAGGAAGGACTTGGGGGCCAGCTGCCAGCTGCAGCCAGGGCACCGGGACCTGTGGGGCTCCTGGCCATGCCACTTCCCTCACCCCCTGGTCTCAGACCTGCTGTAGCTGAGACCTGCCACAGCCCGGTCACCCCCAGCCCGAACCCCACGCCCAGACCTGCCCGGGCAGACCCCCCTACCTGGTGTGAACCCAGCCATGGATGGTCTTCTCACACCTGTTGTGTCTCCCCTTCCCCGGCCCAACCCAGCCCGGGACTGGCCCTGCCGTGGCTGGGGAGGGAGGCCTGTCCTGGGGCCCAGCAGCAGGGGACCCCCCAGACACTGACCCAGCCCTTGTGGCTGCGACTCTACCTGGGAGCAGGGCCCCAAGGGGACACAGGCCATCGTGCCCGGGGTGGTGCACCCGTCAGACAGTGGCCGGCTGGGGCAGGGCTCTGGGGGCTGCTGGTCACCAAACACGGGAAAGGCTCCTGCCAGTGCTGGGCCTGGGTGGCCCATTGCTCCCGCCTCCGGTCCCTCCCCACAGGAGCCTGAACCCCCCCATTGCCCCCTCATAGGCTGGTTTGTAGCCACGTTGCTTCCCGAGGAGGCGCAGGAGCGAAGACCAAACCGAGGGGCTGCAGGTGCCTTTTCCATTCTTTGCCAGAGGCTGGTACTTCCTGTGTCCCAAACCAGCGTCACCGCACAGGCCCCCGGCTCGCTGGCCCAGCGGTGCCGCCCCTGGTCTCTCCTGGGGCTGGGGCACAGCCGATGTCCCTGGCTGGAGCGCCGAGCGGGAGGTCGGGCTGATGCTGCTCTGTGTGGGGTGTGACCCCGCTGCACAGCGCCATGGTGACATTCAGAGACACCCGGCAGCCCCACAGCTCCCAGTGCAAAGGGGGCACAAACCTACAGACACGGCACTTGCAAACCAGCCTGTGTGCAGACACCTCGCACGGCCGCTCGGGTCTGGAAGAGGAGGAGGTGGGAGCCAAAGTGGGCTGCGTTTCCCACCCGCTCTCCAGGGCCTCCCTCCTCTCCGGCTCCACAGAAACAGCCCCGGCCCAGAGGCAGAAACCAGATCTGTAGCCTTTGCCAGGAGCAGCTGTAGAGAAGGAAGGTTTCGGGCCTACAGACAGAGGAATGTAAAAACCTGGGGCAGAAGGGGGACATTTACCTGGGTTTGGTACCTGGGCGAGCCATGGGAGTGACTGAGCTGGACCTGAGAGACTGAACTCAGCTTCGGGATGGAGGATACCCTCCAGAATCCTTTGGCTCACCGGGGTCCCCGTTCCCATGGCCCTGTGCTGGGATGGAGCAGTCAGAAGGAGGCAAGGGACTGCTTTACTCCATCCCACCTGTCCTCTGCCTCTCCTTCCGCCCCACAGCCCCTAGCGGAGTGACTCACCTGCGCCCTCCCACCGGCCAATGAGAGCCGGCCGGCTACACACTGCCCAGGCTGTTCCCGCGCTGGCACGTCGGGTGCAGAAGGCGGAGGCCTGCCAAGGACGTGAGAACACCCAGCCAGTAAAGGCTTGTGTTAAACACCCCCAGAGTCATTCGAACTAATTACACCCCTGGGCTTCTCGGGGCTCTATGTCGAGGTAGCACGTACTCATTAACGGAGCCTGCCTTGGACTATTTTTGAGGCTTCCCCATACGAACCATCCCTGCTATGCGTCTCCCCAGTATACGTCGGTTGTGCACTAATGTCGCTGACCCTTGTAGGAACTGTTGCGTTATACGTCCTCCCATTCCCCACTCTCATGTCATTGAAAAAAAAAGACCAACTCATACAAATGGAAGTCAGCCACAGGGAAAAAATATCCTGCTTTACGTCGTTTTCGCTGTCCATCCACGTTTTTGGAACGTGTCTTAGGTGTATAGCGGAGATGCCCTGCAGTGGGAACACGCTATTTTGATGTTGTATAATCAGGTTGATATAATAAGTCAAATTTCGTGATGTTGAAATCATTTCCTAGTGTAGACACGGTCTCTGGGCGCACTGGCTCAGCAGTCGCTGCACTCTGGGTAAACCACCGTGGCGAGAGGCGTAGAGCTTGCTGGGCTCTGGCCCCAGCACTGGTGGCAGTGTGGACACCGTGGGGCAGCACCGCTTGTGACTGGCCCCCGACGCCCTTCCCCCCAGGGACCTGTGAGGAGGGTGGTTTTCAATTCTTTCATATTCTGGTGTTAGAACAGCCATTTCACTGAACCTGAACATGTGTTTAGTCATGAGTCTGATTTTGTCCCATCCACTTTCAAACAAAAAAGGCAGGTCAGGGAAAAGGTTGCTAGTAATTCCATCAGTGGGGAAAATTACAGTGAATGAGAAACTGTGGGGCTGCTAGACTGGCATGATTTAGCGCAAATACTTTTAACGGAAAGTTTTTCCATTAAAAGTATTGGAAAAGAGCGTTTAGACTTGGCACGGATGCATTTGGCGCAAAAGACATCTTTTGCACAAAGCATCCCTGCCCAGTATAGATGCGCTTTTGCATAAAGAAAGCTCCGATGGCCATTTTAGCCATCGGGCTTTCTTGCACAAGAAATTAAGGTGCCTGTCTACACTGGCCCTCTTGGCGCAAGTATTCTTGCACAAGAGGGCTTATCCTGAGAGGGAGCGTCCAAGTTTTTGCGCAAGAAGCACTGATTTATTACAGTAGAACGTCAGTGCTCTTGCACAAGTTCAAGCGCCAGTGTAGACAGGCGTCAGTTTTTGCGCAAAAGCGCCTGCTTTTGCGCAAAATCTTGCCAGTCTAGACGCACCCTGGGTGTATTTGGGAGAAATATTCTTTTTATCACTCACTTCTTTTCTTCCTACATGTCAGAGGCAAAATGATTCCATGCCATCAGTAGAGTTGTTAAGTAGCAGGGATGAGAGAAAGATGCTCCCCTACTGCTGGATTTGCAGAAGTTTGTAACTTACTTCACAAAACAGAAATCCACTATATATTTTAGAGAGTTTGCATGTCTGTCTGTCTGTCTGTCTGTGAGTCTATTTGTTCAAGAACTCCTCCTAAATGGTAACAGCCAGGCCCACTCAAATGTGGCATGCGCCTTCCTCTGATCCTACCTTAAAGCGACGTCAGAGTTTGGTTGTGCCAGGACAATGGGACATATGTGGAATGTGACTGTTTCTCATCAAATGCAAAGGGATGGGTGTGATGGCAGGGACAGTTCTACCCCAGAATGAATACAGGGGGGTGAGCAAATGTCCCAGCTCTGGTTCAGAAAAGGGCAAAACAATGATTTGGGGTTTGGAACAGGTCCCATAAGAAGAGAGATGAAAAAGACTGGGAGTTTTCAGCAACCAGACAGGAGCAGATGGAAACATTTTATTAAAGCGAATGATTCACACACATTCACGACACACAAGTTACACAGGGGCTGGGCAGGAGGGGTCCCTGGCCTCTGTGTGTCGGGGGCTGGGAATGGGTGACAAGGGAGGGATCACTGGATGTTCCCTGTTCTGTTCCTTCACTGGGCTGGATGGACCTTTGGTCTGACCCAGTCTGGCTGCTCTGATGTTCTCTGGTGAGCGCCTCCCATAGACTCAGCTCAGGCAGCTCCTGCTGGGCCTGCTGGCTTGTCCCAGACACTCCCATCCCCGTAACTCAGGCTTGGGGCTCACAGTGTCGTGCCAGGATTTTCTGGGAAGCTACAATCCCAGGCGCGCTTCAGCATTGCAATACCCCAGCCCCTGCCTGGAGCTCGGTCCTTGTCTCCAGCTCTGCCGGGGAGAGCAAAGTTCCCAGCAGGCAGCAGCTTCAGGAGCCAGGGCCGGCTGCTTTCCTGAGCCCAGCTGGCCCCAGAGCCCTGCCGGGGGCCAGGGAGGGGCAGAGCCGATGGGTTGATCGATTTGTGTGACCTGATCTGAACTCTGCCTGTCCCCAGCCCGGCTGTTAGCTCTGCCCTGCCCAGCCCCCAGCTCTGCCCTTCAGGGCCTGTCTGCTCCTGGGCTGCAGTAGGGTCCTTCCACCTCCTGCAGTGCAGCTGCAGGAGGGAGGGGGAGGAGCTTCAGGGGTCATAGAGAGGAGGAGCCAGGGGCTGGGTAGAGGGGAGTCCTCCA